>CM039674.1:521951714-524351714 GCA_022496015.1 Hordeum marinum | reverse complement strand
GCCAATGATTTTCCCTTCAAAGATAAAGGGAAAACCTTTTCCATAACTTGATCCATGAGTAAACCTGCAAGCTTAAACAATCCATAAATTTGTTCCACATATATCAAGTGCACATAAGGATGTTCAGTTTCATCTCCTGCATAAGGATTACCTAGCAGTTGTTCTATCATACCCGAAGGAATTTTATATTCAATATTTTTAGTAGGTGCAGTAGGTTGAGGGGTAGCTAATTGTGGTTCCGAACGAGGTGAAGGTATCCCGAACAAACTCCTCAAAGGATTGTTTTCCATAGTAACAAGTGACAATAAATTTCAGCACACTATATAAATGTTTCCTTACCAAATTCCACTTGCCAAAGGCGCTTCACTCCCCGGTACCAGCGCCAGAAAATGGCCTTGATGACCCACAAGTATAGGGGATCAATTGTAGCTCTTTTCGATAAGTAAGAGTGTCGAACCCAACAAGGAGCAGAAGGAAATGACAAGTAGTTTTCAGTAAGGTAATGTCTGCAAGTGCTGAGATTGTAAGTAGCGAAGTAGTTTGATAGCAAGATAATTTGTAACGAGCAAGTAACTAATATAGTAACAAAAGTGCAGCAAGGTAGCCCAGTCCTTTGAGGCAAAGGACAGGCCAAAACAGTCTCTTATGATAAGCAAAGAGTTCTTGAGGGTACACGGGAATTTCATCTAGTCACTTTCATCATGCTGGTTTAATTCGTGTTCGGTACTTTGATAATTTGATATGTGGGTGGAGCGGTGCTTAGGTGCTGATCTTACTTGAAAAAACCTCCTACTTGTGATTAACCCTCCCGCAAGCATCCGCAACTACCAGAAAAGTATTAAGAATAAATTCTAACCATAGCATTAAAATTTTGGATCCAATCGGTCCCTTGCGGAATAGCACATAAACTGGGGTTTAAGCTTCTGTCACTATCGCAACCCATCATCTAATTGCTACTCCACAATGCATTCCCTTAGTCCCAAATATGGTGAAGTGTCATGTAGTCGACGTTTACATGACACCACTAAGGGAATCACAACATACATACTATCAAAATATCGAACACATATCAAATTCACATGATTACTTGCAACATGATTTCTCTCGTGACCTCAAGAACAAAAGTAACTACTCACAAATAATAATCATGCTCAAGATCAGAGGGGTATTAAATATCATAATGGATCTGCACATATAATCTTCCACCAAATAAAACATATAGTGATCAACTACAAGACGTAATCAACACTACTAGTCACCCACAAGCACCAAACTATAGTTCCGGTAACAAGATTGAACTCAAGAGATGAACTAGGGTTTGAGAGGAGTTGGTGTTGTTGAAGATGTTGATGAAGATTGCCCTCCCCAAGATGGAAGGGTTGTTGGTGATGATGACGACGATGATTTCCCCCTCCGGGAGGGAAGTTCCCCCGACGGAATCGCTCCGTCGGAGGGCAAAAGTGCTCCTGCCCAAGTTCCATCTCGAGGCGGCGGCGGCGGTTCGTCCCAAAAGCCTTCCTCTTATTTTTTTCTAGGTCAAAATGACTTATATACCAGAAGATGGGCACCAGAGGTGGGCCGAGGAGGGCACAACCCACCAGGGTGCGCCTAGGCTCCCTAGCGCGCCCAGGTGGGTTGTGCCCACCTGGTGGGCCCCCTCTGGTAGTTATTTGCTCCAATAATTCTTAAATAATCCATAAAAATCTCCGTGAAGTTTCAGCTTGTTTGGAGTTGTGCATAATAGGTAGCCTAATGTAGCTTTTCCAAGTCGAGATTTCCAGCTGCCGGAATTCTCCCTGTTGGTGTGTTCCATGCAAATTATGATAGAAAAGACATTAGAATTACTCCAAAAAGCATTATTATGGATAAAAACATTATAAATAACAGCAAGAAAACATGATGCAAAATGGACGTATCAACTCCCCCAAGCTTAGACCCCGCTTGTCCTCAAGCGAAAAGCAAAATCGAAAAACATGTCCACATGCTTTGAGAGAGAGGTGTCGATAAAAACAAAATACGGACATAGAAGCATCATGTTGATTATTGTCACAACAAGAAAATTAAACATTGGACTTTTATCATAGAACTTTTATCATATACTTCTCATGAATAAGTAATAGTTCATCACGCAATCGAAGTATAAAGCAAAAACTCTATTAGAAACCAAGAAACTATGTTCTCAGTCGACTTTGCAACTATAATTCATCATCTTTTCAGGAAGGGTCACGTATCGGAACCTTTTGGCAAGTCCACATACTCAACCATCATATAGTCTTCTATGATTGCTAACACTCGCCTCGTACCGATGAGCAAAACATTTCAATCGGACACATAGAAAGATAGGGGCTTATAGTTTCGCCTCCCAACATCCTCACCTCAAGGGTGATGTCAACAATAATAACTCATGCTATGTATATGCTCAATCCCTTAGTGCAAGAGAATGTCACGTTGTATTGCCCCTTAAGATGACAACCTTTATTATGCAGTCTGTTGCTTTTATTCTTTGTCATCCAAGTTCGTACAACGCTCAAATTTCTCTTACACTAAATGATCTTACACTTTTAGAAGCAATTTCTATTGCCTTGTTGCACCGATGACAACTTACTTGAAGGATCTTGCTCAATCCTTAGGTAGGTATGGTGGCCTCTTGAAAATAATATTTGGGTTTAAGGAGTTTTGAAAGATCTTGCTCAATCCTAAATCACTGACATGTGGGCCCCTCCACTTAACTAGTCTAATCAAGTTTTTAAAAATAATCTATTAATTAGCTCAGTCACTGACACCCGGGGCCCACCCCCCTTAACTAACTATGTTTAGTTAAAATAAACTGCTATTAGCTACTCTGTGTATGACAAGTGGGGCCCCTCCTAATTAATATGTTTAGTTTAAATTAAAACTCTCGTTAAATCACTAAGACTGACAGGTGGGACCCACTGGTCATTTTGACCAGTCAGCCCCACTGTTGACTGCTATCATGTTGATGTCATAATAGTCTTTTTCGAATTAATATTAATTCTGTTGATTCCAGAAGTTGATTAAAACTTCAGAAATTCATATAAAATAAACCGTAACTCGGATGAAAGAGTTTTATACATGAAAGTTGATCAGAAAAATTCCACAAATGTGAATATGCCCTCCATTCATCTGTCACATGCTCCTAGCATGTTGAACATGGAACTTTCCCCTCCGGATCGTTTGTCCGATAAATCCAAAGACCCGGGAAATATCGTCAGATATTCTCCCGCTCCGTCTGATACGTGTAGTACTGCATTAGACTACCCCTAGCACTATGTATTGCCATGTCATGCATCATGTTGCATCTGTTTGCTTGTATTTATTGTTTCTTCCCCCTCTTCTCTCCGGTAGCTTCCGAGACTAACACTGCTGCCAGGTACGACTACGTGCCTGACGATCAGGCCTTTGCCGCAGAGCATCAAGGCAAGCAACCCCCCTTGAGCATTCTGATATTGCTTATTCCTTTCCCTCTTATTCTTGCATTAGATTTTTGTTATTGTATTAGTTAGCTCCTATTCTGATGTATAGCCTGTTTCTGATGAACTGCTACTATACATGCAATCATACCAACTGCTTAGTATAGGTTGGTTAGTGAATCCCCAGTGACCCCCTTAGTCCCAGTTGCCCCTACTTCTTCATCGACGACCTGACGACTCGAAGACTCGAAGACTCGGTCAACCGACCGACAAGCCAAGCCCCTCACATCACCGCACCTCCCCCCCCCCTTAGTTGTACGACTCTGCAGTGCTACTATCGAGTACCGAGGGTGACACCTCGTGAAGTACTCATGATGCTCGCCCTGTAGTGTAGCTAATCGGTCATGGTTATCGCGGGTGATTCCTCCTTCACCATTCCCGATGATGCCTATGTCGTGCCACCCCTCAAGTGTGGGACCCTCGAGGGTGATTCCTCTACGTCCACCTTGACGATTACACCGAGTGGGGACCGTTGAGGGTGATTCCTCAGTTCCCGCCTTGATGTTTTATACACAAAGTTACTATGTCCTGGTTACAGAAACATGCTGGTGATGGGTCGGCCCTGAGGGGTACCCACGGTTTGATGATGATGAGGCGTGGACTAGCAAGAGAGGCCTTTGCCACACATCCTCGAGACGGGGTGACGGGACCGCACTTTATGGGTCGAGCTTGCCCCGCATTAATCAAATGCTAATGGGTTGGGTATTTGATCTGAGTTGGTCGTTTGACCTTTTACGCACCAAACCTTCACATGGGAGAAGTTATGGGTACTCAGCATCGTTGTATCAGCCGAAGCTTTTCGAACGTCAGCATTGGAGCGGCGCGCACCGGATTGGGCTGGAAGGTACAGCTCCCGGACTGAGTGTACTAGGTCTGCTTCCGGCTGCCTACGCATCGTGCAGGAGTGCAAGGGCAGGTGGGCCCATGAACCTGCGCGCTTTGGATTTAGATCGGCGGGCTGGCCTCTTCGTTGAGCCTAGGTGGGGCGACGACATTTTGGATCCCCGGGCCGGGCATTACCTAGGAAAGTGTGTCCGGCCAGAGGTGATCAAGCGTGTTGGAAATGCGGTGCACCCCTGCAGGGATGAATTCCTCTATTCGAATAGTCGTGTCCACGGTAACAGGATGACTTGGAGTTGTACCTTGACCTTATACAACTATAATTGTGATTTAATTTGAAACGAATGTGGCTCCAAGATTGCTTCCTCGCAGGGAGTCGAGGAAGAATCTCTGGGCATGGTTACTTAATAAAATTGCTACAATAAAATATTACTATATGTGAGTTACCAGTCTACTCTCTTCTAATGCTGCAAGATGTTGAAGATGCTAGTCTTCAATAGGACTAGGCCTTCCCCCTATTCTTGCTTTCTACAGTCAGTCTAGATATAACCCCACCCCTTGATAATAATGCATACTTAGCATAGTTCTGATATCAGTCTTGCGAGTACTTCGGATGAGTACTCACTGCTGCTTTGCTTTCTCTTTCCCCCTCGATACGATTCTGCGGTCAGACGATGGAGCCTGGGAGATGGAGTATGCCGGAGACGACTACTACACCACCGCAGGAGCCTACTACGTGGAGAGTGTCGACGGTTAGGAGTAGTTAGGAGGTTCCCAGGAAGGAGGCCTCGCCTCTTTCGATCCGCTGCTTATGTTTGTGCTAGCCTTCTTGAGCCAAGACTTGTTTAACTTATGTCTGTACTCAAATATTATTTGTTTCCGCTGGCTCATGCTTGTCGAGCTTTGTATTCGAGCCCTCGAGGCTCCTGGCTTGTAATATGAAGTTGTATGACTTTAATTTGTGTCTAGAGTTGTGTTGTGATATTGATTAGTGAGTCCCTAATCTTGGTCGTACGCATTGCATGTATGTTTAGCGTACGGTCGAAATTGGGGGTCTCACAGTTAGAGATTGTTTGCCATGGAATAGAGATTGCTTTGCCATGTCAACAAACTATGTTCATGCCATTTTTTAAGAAAAAAATGACATGTCAACGTACTTTTTGATTTTTTCTGAACTTGCCATCAGGCTGGAACAAAATTAAAAATTGGCCATGACAGTTTTGTCTATATTTTTCCATGAATAAGAGTTCTCTTAATTACATAGCTCATGGAAAATTGAATTACCCGATCATATCTTTTTAGGACCATGGCAATTTTCTTTTAGAGATGTGGAAATTTTATTTTTATACACATGGAATATTATATCAATGAATTCAAATGACGACATATAGAACTGTTACAGATCAATCTTACCACTTACCTACATCTCCAACACCTAGGGAAATTACTCACACATCATAAGAGAGGAATTAATCACAATAGAGATAGAACCCATGAAAACCATATCGATAATATTGGGAGGATTCACAATGAGATCAAATGGTACTCAAATAGTAAAAATCCAATGAAAACCAAGTAGAAATCACTAAGAAAAACATAAAAAATTCTTCAGCTATCAACGACTCCCATAAAACAATGCGAGACTGTGCTTCCCAGAGATGGAGCATGAGGTCGAAGATATTGCGTGTGGTCGCCTCCTCGGGCCATAGCACATTGAAGGTGTCCTCCATCGCGGGCCGGGGAAATGTCTCAAGCTACGTGAGCTGCTCCAGCTTGTTTCCAAAAGGCACGCTCCACGTCGGTTCCTGGAATTGAAGCGAGAAGGCCCTGCCCCTCCCATGCGCCGGACCATGGCTTCCATCATAAAAATGGCAAGCCCAGGAAGCAGTCTTAGGTAGGTCGGCAATGCTCGTCGGGGAGCGCCACACTTGTGTAAGCTCGGCATAAGCATGTCATCCGTAAACACAATGTAGAGATATGGCTTACCAAATATAATTTCTGATGTGTTCTTCAACTCCTCCTTTTCTTTCGAAGGCTGCCTCTACCAATAAACCTCACTGACGAGGATATGTGCCTGGGGTAGGGTCCTAGGCAAGGCCTACATACCTTACCTAAGGAAACCACATGGGAGGACTTGAATGAACTTCCGAGTGGATCCCTGGAGACATTCAACGTCACTCGACAGTAATCCACTCGGAGACTCCCGCTCTCACTCGGCAGTCGTGTGTCACTCGACGGACCTCGCTTCACTCGACGCCAGAAGACCAGGAGCCATCATCAAGAGCCCAACGAGCAGACGCTGGCTTAATGACCCTTAATAGCTTTTATTACGTACGTTACCTGTAACGGCAGACTTTACACCCCACGACCAGACCCATTGATGCGAGGCCATTAGGAGGGGCAGCGAACTCTATATAAGCCGCCCCTCCCCTCATGCACAAGGGTTAAGAAAACTATTGTAATCTCTACATTCCACTCGACATAAAGCTCCCAAGCACTGAGACGTAGGGCTGTTACCTTCACGAGAGGGGCCTAAACTCACACAACTGTGTGTACACCCTCGCCGTAGCTAGGACTCTGCCCTCTCCATTCGTACCCCTACCATCTACTGTCAGGCTCGTTCCCACGACAGTTGGCGCCCATCGTGGGGCAGGCGTCTAAGCGACTTCCGACGAGGTTGCGTTTTTTTATCTTTCAACATGTCTTCCGGCGGTGTTTTTGCTCTGGGCCACGAGATCCATTTCGGAGCGCTCACTTTCATCGCCGATGATTTGGCATGGCTCTAGGAGGCGCCTCTCGATGTCGAGGCGCTCCCAGTTCGTGGGGCCGCGCATTTCCACGCGAGTCTGTGCGGCGTGTTGCTGCGTCAGCAGTCAACCCCTTACATATCGGCTCCTCTCACCGTTCGCAGTTGCAAGCGGTCCGGCCACTCATAACTCCATCGGTGGGTCAAACACGCAGCGGCGCGGCAAGCGTCTTCGCAGGTTGCAGCACTCGAACCTGTCGAGTCGCTTCATGGCGTGTTCGAGTCGGATTCTGATCCGTCCGACGTGCCTTCCGAGTGCGAGAGCTGTGATCCCGCAGCGGAGGTCTTGATGGCCGGCTCACATCAGAGCTCACCGCCTGGTTTTGGTCATGGCAATCACGAGGCTGGTGGCCCGTCTAACATGCAGTCGCGTCGCGACGAGAAGGTCCTTCATATCCCCATCGTCGGCGCGACCACCGAGGCCCAGGCTTTGGAGGCCGCGCGCGTTCGTCTGGAAGAGCTCCAGGCAGAGATTGACGAGCGCACCCGTCCATGCCCGCCGCGCCCCAGTCGACATCAGCGACAGCTGTTCCCGACTGGATCTCATGATGGCGTCGAGGTATACCGAACTCCCGTGCTTAATGTTGTTGCTGCTACTAGGATAGCAGATTCCATTCAGCCTTCCCGGTCAGAGGCTGGTTGAGGGCTGTTGCAGGTCAGAGCACTGTTAGATGAAGCACAATGCCAGAATTCAGCAGTTTCACAGTCTCGTCACAAGATACACAACAATTCACCCAAGGCAGAGACCGTTCAGTCGGCACATAGTGCTGGGTCGCCCTTGCGTCGTCGCGACGGCGGTTATCATGAAGGGCAAGACAGATATCAGCACCACTGCGAAGACCACCGTCGAGTGCCCACTCCTCCGCGGAGTGGTCCGTACGCGCCCCGGCGCCAGGACGACAGGCACTCCTTCGATGACGAGTGGGACGCGGATTTTGATGCCCGCGCGTACCTTCTTCAGAAGCGTATCGACAAGAGCAGAGCCTACAGAGAAGGGCACGACAGAGATGTCCCGAGTGGTAGCTCAGCTGCAGTGTCTGGTCTAGAGTGTTTTAGCAGAGCTATGCGCTCGGCGGGGATCGGAAAGTTTTCTGGTGAAACAAAACCAGAGACTTGGCTTGATGATTACCGAGTGGTTGTGCAGATTGGCGGCGGGAATGACAATGTCGCAATGAAGCACCTGCCTCTTATGTTGGATGGACCAGCTCGAGCTTGGTTGAATCGTTTGGTTCCTTCCAGCATTCATTGTTGGGAAGATCTTGCCCGAGTGTTTGTCCGGACCTTGCAAGCGCCTCGCAGGTCTAGTCAACTTACAGCACTGCGTCCAGAAGCCAAGCGAAACCTTAAGAGACTATATTCAACGATGGTCCACCCTGCATACTGCGGTGGAAAATGTGTCGGAACACCAGGCTGTTTGTGCCTTCAAGGCCGGTGTGAGATACAGAGAGTTGTATTTGAAGTTCAGGCGCACTAGTGACATTTCATTCGGAAAGATGATAGAAATTGCCACTCGCTATGCCAATGGCGAGGAAGAAGACCGCCTCCATAGCGGCAAAGGAAAAGCGGTTGCCAACAAGTCTGGCGATGGTAACAATAGGAAACAAAAGTGTAAGGCTGAAGACTCAGTTCCGGCAGAGGCCGCAGCACTGGCGACTCAATCGAAAAACAAGGGCAAGGCCAAAGCTCAGTATGCCCCCAAGAAGGGGAAGGGTCAGCCAGGAACCGATATCTTGGATCAGCCGTATGTGATTCACACGAAGAAAGATGCAGAAGGCAACCTGATTTTGCCCAAGCACACCACTCGACGGTGTTGGACCCTCATCCAACAGTTCAAGGGAGACCAGTCGAGTGGGAAATCTCCTGAAAAAGAAGATGAAGACGAAGAGAAGGAAACATTCTCGGATGTCACTACTACCCTGGTGATCTTTGCTGACGTCGAGAGCAAGAGCCGTCTAAAAGTCATAAATGGAGAGATCAATATGGCTGTGCCAGACACCCCCACCTACCTCAAATGGTCTCAGTATGCTGTCACATTCGACCAGACTGACCATCCTACACGTGTGTCCACACCCGGTCGACAGGCTCTGGTAGTTGATCCGGTGGTGCAGGGGACTCGGCTCAGAAAGGTCCTCATGGACGGCGGCAGCGGCCTGAACATTCTGTATGCGGATACCCTGAAGGGAATGGGCATTCCTATGTCCCGTCTCAGCGAAAGCAGCATGCATTTCCATGGGGTCATCCCAGGAAAGAAGGCCAAGTCACTCGGCCAGATAGCATTCGATGTGGCATTCGGAGATAGCAAAAATTTCCGAAAAGAAAAGTTGACGTTTGAAGTCATGGATTTCAAGAGCGCCTACCACGCCATTTTGGGTCGACCCGCTTATGAACGTTTCATGGCCCGACCATGTTACGTGTATCTCAAGCTGGAAATGCCGGGCCCTAAGGGCGTGATCACGGTCACTGGCAATCGACAGCGGGCCGAAGAGTGTCTCCAGCAAGGGTCCAAGATCGCCGATCAACAGATGGCCATGGTCGAGCTGGAGGAGTACAAGAAAACCACTGATCCTGCTAATTTACTCCGCGCAAAAAATCTGGCTTCCGAGTTGGCATTTCAGTCGGCAGGTGAAGTGAAGAAGGTGCACATCCACCCGACGGATCCAACAGCTGCCCCGACAAATATCTTGACGACACTCGACAGTAAATAGGAAGCCAAGCTCATCCAGTTCCTCTGTGAGAACTGGGATATCTTTGCATGGAAGCCTGCTGACATGCCGGGAATTCCCAGAGAGCTGGCTGAGCACCGTCTGCGAGTGGATCCGAAGGCCAAGCCCGTCAGGGAGCATTTTCGTCGCTCCGCAACTGAGAAGCGCAAGGCAATCGGAGAAGAAGTGGCCCGTCTCTTGCAAGCCAAGTTCATTCGGGAGATTTACCACTCCGAGTGGCTCTCGAATGTTGTGATGGTGCCCAAGAAAGATAAGTCGTTGCGCATGTGCATTGACTTCAAACATCTTAATAAGGTGTGTCCGAAAGACCATTTTCCGCTCCCCCGCATAGATCAGATTGTTGACTCAACAGCGGGGTGCGAACAATTATTGTTTTTGGATGCCTATTCTGGGTACCATCAGATCCGTCTGTTTGGCCCAGATGAAATAAAAAGAGCCTTCATCACCCCGTTTGGGTGTTTCTGCTATATCACCATGCCTTTTGGTCTCAAGAATGCCGGTGCTACATTTATGCGCACGATTCAAAAATGTTTACTCGACCAGATCCCTCGGAATGTCGAGGCGTACATGGACGATATAGTGGTCAAGTCCCACAAAGGTTCCGACCTGCTGGCTGACTTGGCTGAGACATTCGCCAATCTGAGGCGATTCGACATAAAGCTAAATCCGGCCAAATGTACCTTCGGGGTCCCTGGCGGCAAGTTACTCAGTTTTCTCGTTTCCGAACGAGGAATTGATGCCAATCCCGAGACGATCAGCGCCATTACCCGTATGAAGACTCTCGTACGAGTGCACGATGTTCAGAAGCTCACAGGTTGCTTGGCGGCATTGAGTCGATTCATTTCTCGTCTTGGTGATAAAGCTCTGTCCTTGTATCAGTTGATGAAGAAATCAAACACATTCGACTGGACTCCTAAAGCCGAAGCAGTGTTTGTTGAGCTCAAAGACTTGCTGTCCACCCAGCCGGTGCTTGCCGCTCCTGCCAGCAAAGAGCCCTTGCTCCTGTACATCGCGGCCACAAATCAGGTCGTCGGTACAGTGCCGACTGTCGAGCGAGAAGAGGAAGGCAAAGCCTATAAGGTTCAGTGGCCAGTCTATTATGTCTCGGAAGTTTTGTCCCCCTCAAAGCAGAGATATCCTCATTATCAGAAGCTGGTGTATGGTATTTACTTATCAGCGAAGAAGGTGGCACATTATTTCCAAGACCACTCGATCTCAGTCGTCGGTGATGCACCTTTATCAGAGATTTTCAATAATCGCGACGCATCAGGTCGAGTGGCTAAGTGGGCAATTGAGCTGGGGCACTTCGACATCAGATTCGAAGCCAAGAAGGCAATCAAGTCCCAAGCATTGGCATATTTCATGACCGAATGGATCGAACAACAACAGCCTATCCAAGTTCACTTGGCGCATTGGACAATATTCTTCGACGGCTCCAAAATGTTGAACGGATCCGGTGTTGGCGTTGTTCTGATATCCCCCAGAGGCGACAAGCTCAGCTATGTCTTGCAAATTCACTTTGATTCCTCCAACAATGAAGCAGAGTATGAAGCACTTTTGTACGGGTTGCACATGGCTATTTCGCTCGGCGTCAAGCACTTGATGGTTTATGGCGACTCAGATTTGGTGGTAAATCAAGTGATGAAAGAGTGGGATGTTAGAAACCCTGCTATGACTAGATACTGCAATGCAGTCCGAAAGCTGGAGAAGAAATTTGAAGGTATGGAACTTCATCATGTTCCTCGACTGAAAAATCAGACAGCGGATGAGCTATTCAAGATTGGTTCCACTCGACGGCCTATCCCCAGCGGAGTGTCACTACAAGAAAAATTGCATGTAGAGACATTATACTCCATAGCTAGATACGCCTTATTTCATCTCTAGGCAACCATAGAGTCGACTTAGTAAAGCGTCTTTGGAGCGTCTCCCCATGGACCGTCTCAAAACATGTAGACACGCTAGCTAAGCGTGTGTACATGATATGAGACGCTATATAGGGGCGTTCAAAAGCGTCTGTAGATATGAGACGTTATATTGGGATGTCCAAAAGCGTCTCTTGATATGAGAAGCTATATTGAGACGTTGAAAAGCGTATCTAGATATGTAGATTTGTTCTCTTAGATGCGTTTATCATGTCTCTACTCATAGAGCCGTTTCCTTAATCATGAGCCTTAACCCTATTCTTATACACGCTATGTAGAGACGATACATTCATCTCTAAATATACACAACCTTGTTTGTAACTACGTAATATTTAACTTTAAAATTTAGTTGATTTAATTTGAATTTTTATTATAATTTTAAATCAAGTTACTTTATCACAACATATGCTTGTGTAGATTGATCAACAAATATTGTTATATAAAGGCATCCACTCATATCTTGAGTTACATTCATAGGCAAAAAATATAATATAAAGAGATCCTCCCATATCACCAATTGCATTCACAAGCATCTCATTCGCACAATTTCAATTAGTAGAAACAAATACCTTGAGTTCAGAACCAGGTTTTCCTATGAAGCTAAAAATCCTTTATCTAATACATAATATTGTCCATTAAAAACTAATTATTCTATAGTTGATCCTAGCTCCTGCAATGCACTCCTTTTCTAATCTTGAGCTACCCTGAAAAAGAAAGACAATTGAGAAAAAATATAATGTAAGCTTTAACTGAAGTGTGAGAAGAAATGTACTTTCATGAAATTGTAAGGGACGTACTAGTGTTTGGTGGCTTGTCTTGGAGCTGTGTAGCAGTGGTTGGGATTGGTTTTCTGACCTAAAAACAGAAAGATTCTTCATAAATAATAAACCTTAAATATGTACATTGAAGCATAATTGATGGTTGCATGGAAGTGTACTTACGTGTGATAGAGGCCATGCAATAACATGACCAATAGCATCCCTTATTGTTTGGAATTTGTCATAAGGTCTAACTAGTGTCTTATCTCCAAGTTTTGAAACAGAAGAAACAGAAACTGCTACATATTGATCTCCAAGCATGGTTCCTCCAATCACATATGTTTTATCTTTACTCACTAAAGTTCCTTTGGCCACACATTTATCTTTGCTTCTCAGGTTCAACAAAAACAACAAGACTTTCATTTTATCCTATGTTTTCAAGAAATGAACCACTCATTATCACAAACCATGAAATATTTCACTTTATGAAAAAATGGACGATTGCACATGGAATTAGACCAACTGGACCGCCTTGCATGGTCGCATTGTTATTTCCAACATGACCATTCTTTGATTCAGGACCATCATGTGCCTTCTACAGTTGAGGTTCAGTTCAGTATAAACTTATACAAAACATAGACATTGTTTGATAACAAAGCAGAAATTTATGCACGCGTAGACAAACACCTTAGCAATTGTTTGTTCATGTGGTGAACATAAACTGGTGCAACCCTCTTTTGTTCTCGTGCAATTGCTACGATGCAATTCCTATTTAGTGCACTGCTTGTCCCATAAAGTTGATTCTATAGAGCCTTGATTAACCTTATCATTTTTTACAATGTGTGCTTTCTACAGTTGCGGTTCAGTTTGGTTGTAAGTACTCATATACAAAACATAGACATTGTGTGACAATCAAGTAGAAATCTGTGCACAACAGATACACCTTAAAAAACATGTGTTCATGTGGTAAAGAAAACTTGGTGTGACCCTCTTTGGTTGATTCTACACAACCTTGATTGGCCCTATCAGACTTGTAAATGTGTGCTTTCTACAGTTGAGGTTCAATTTAGTACTACGTATACATACATAAAACATAGTCTATGTTTGATAATGAAGCAAAGAGTTAGGCACACACGCACCTTAGAAACCATGTGTCGTAAAGATAAACCATTGCAATCCTCTTTGGTTCTCGCAGAAAAGCTAGGATGCATTTCCTGGGTATTAATCTGCTTCTCCAGTGAAGTTAATTCTGCACTTCCTTGATTCGCCATGTCAGACTTCTCAATGAGTGCTTTCTACAATTGAGGTTAACTTCAGTTGTAAGTAAACTTACACAAATCATAGGCACTATCACATCACCTGCATAGCACTCAATAAGAATAAACTAGAATATTTATTAGTGAAGAAACTATTACATCACCTTCACATCACTTAATGGAGCATGCATATTACTAGGTGATTTTTCAACTATGTTATGTGATATGAGAATATGCGGACGTTTGGTTTCAGGCGATATGTTTCCCCAAAATCAGGACCATGCCTACGTGCACTGGGGGAGCCTCTTGGAGGCCAAACAGGGTCATGAACCCCCTTACAGAACTGCAATGTTTTACTACTACGTATACTAAGCATTTTGGTCCAGCCCATCAGTGAATGATTTCCTTGACAATCAATAATCTATGTTTGTTCTAGAGCATTAGATCGATTAACCGGGAGGATATAGACTTCAATTATTATCTATGTTTGTTCTAGAGCATTAAATCGATTAACTGGAAGGATATAGTCGCACTCTGTATGTACAAAGCTAGCTAGCTACTACAAGCAGCTTGATTGATTGTTTCACGAGCGGCAAGACTAAATTTAACATGATAAAGAACAGTGAATTGACACATTTTGCAGCACAGAACGATTCAATGCAAAACTTCAGAGGGACAGCTTCTTTTATTTAGCAGATCTAGCAGACGGGTATATACAGTAATAAATCTTCCTTTATTTTAGCTGGGAATTCTAACAGGGTAACGGTGTACGCCCAAATAAAAGGGTAGGTTGCAACCTGTACAACCAAACACTATAATGCTTTATGCCCCAGCGTAAATGGAATTTCAGGTTATATGGCCTGTCTATGTAACACCAGTTGTAAAATTAGATTGGACCAAATAGTTGCTACCATATTTTCAAAAAAACATGTCAGAAATGAATTCTTGGCAAGCAAACAATTCATCAAACACTTGGAGTGCTTTGCCTACAGGAAGTCAGTAAGGGGACAAAGGAGAAGAGGATCGAGACTTGAGATGCATAAATGAAGGAGGCCACTTTGGTTGATTTGGTAATAAAACTATAGGGGCTATGGGAACCATGGATCACCTGCTTGACTGGATGGAGACAGAGCTGCTTGCAGGGCGGTGTAGCAACGGAACGCGGGCCGGAGCTTCGGGTCAAGGATGAGACCGGCGTGGATGCGGCTTTCTGACGGTGAGGAGTGAGGACAACGTCAGGGAGGAGCAGCGCTTCGTGGACGACGGTGTTGACGGGGCTCCAACTAGCAAGCTTGCAGATGGAGGAAAACGGCGACGGACGGAACAAGCGGCGGCGGGCGGATCAAGGGGCGGAGGGCTCCCCTTGAAGGATTAGGCTGCCACCGCGCCGGTTGCGGGAATGGGCGTCGAGCGGGATGATGATGTTGGAGTAGATTGGAATGAGGAGGTTGGATAATGGGAGAGGTGGAGGAGATGGCAGCGAGGAAAATTATCCGGCGAGATACGTGGAGATAAAAAAATACACACGCGGGAGTCTTGCGCGTTATGAACGCGTCAAAAACAAAGTAAGCAAAAATAACCCGAGAACGTCAGATTTGGTTAAGTGCGAATAGTTTGGGAGCGCCAAATAGCCAAATATCTAGATAAATATTCTTTTAGGTGGTTTTTTATCGGATAGATCTATATTATTTGTTCTTTTCCCTAAAGATCCAACATTATTGGGTAATATACTTGTGAATTAATATCCATGTAGTATTAATAAAAAGTATAAAGCTTGTAGTGTCAAAAACGCGATAGTGATAGGCACCAGTCGACCGGTCAAAAATTGGGTTGGTCGACCCGCAGCCATTCAATCTGGTGAATTACGATCGGCAGCCGCACACGTTCCTCCGGTGACGTCCCCTAAATTTTACATGGTATTAGTCTAGATCGCTTCCTATACGATTCTGTCGCTGCCGCTGCTGAGTGCATTTGTGGTGTCTTCCACCATCTATATAATAATTAAATGCTTTTTTTGTGGTTTTCGAATTATTCTTAGCTTCTTTTGTCGGCGTCAAAACCGGCAGATCTCGAGTAGCGAGTCCCGAACTGTGGATCTTGGATCGATGAGTTACAGGAGACAATTAAGACGATATTTACCCAGGTTTGGACCCTCTCAATGAAGGTAAAACCCTACGTCATGGTTTGATTCTGTTGAATATGCGGTATCAAGTACATAGTTGATCTGCCTCAAGCTCGTATGATGTGGTCTAATCCCTAAGTGTAATCAGCTTAACCTGTCCTACGGACTAAAACCCTTTGGCTTATATATAGTTACCAGTGTTATCTAGGGTTACACAATGTCGGTTACATCAGAAAAGAAACATGTCGAACCCATCGTCTTGTACTTGGAGTGCACGTCACGACCTGAGAGATCCCATCTTGGTTATGTTATCCGGACCTTCATTGACAATCACAAGGTGGCTCACTATCCGGCCCACAGAGATATGTCGGCAGCACAAGGACCCCTTAAAACCAGACTCCGTCACCTTCGCTTTCTTCAACCTTCCCTTCACACTTGCTACGCTCCTTGCCTGACTCTACAACAAGCACCGTCATCGTGCTACTACCCTTCACCATTAGCACGCTCGTTGCCGCATGCCTTCTTCACCGATGGTTAATCCTGTTTCTTAGTACCTACACTCACCTCATGATTCACATTGTTCTGTTGGCAAGCACATGCCCTGTTGTGTTCGCCTGACAGTCTCTCATGGATTACACCATTTTCCTGCTCCTCTAGCATTCTTTATGCTTTCTTGGATGTTGCCTAGGTCCTGGATCGATCGAGGGCCCAGGCACTACGACATTGGGGTCACTAAAGACCCACTCTATCACGATTTCTTACGTGGCGAACGCGGCCCGACGTTGTGCGTAAAAACTGACAGAAGAAAAACTTTCTCCAGATTACAAAGTGTGTTCACTATCTGTAGTAACCACGATCCATGACCCTTCGCTATTTGTAGTAATGAAAGCAAAACAAATCAGTTTGTAATTATCCATATGCTCTTGTACACTAAACACAACTTTATATGAATATTTTAAACTATGCAATAGATACTCATGTTCAAATTGTATAATAGGATCTACCGCAATCATCACCTTACATTGAAAAAATGTACAAGACGTATGAAAAAGTTAGACATCAAAACATATATTTCAAAAATGGTAATCATATTTTTTTAAACATTAAAGTGTATAAAAAGTTTTTCCCGACATACACAAAATAAATGTTACTAATGTATACGAAAAAAATGTACAATATCTATGAAATAAAGTACCCTGTAAATAGAAATCATGTACTTAACAATGGAAATCATGTATTTGAGAACGTTAAAAGTATCATTTGTATAAAAAATGCACAAAAAAGGTAGAACAATACATTTGAAAATGCTTAACATGTATAAAACATTAAAGTGTATAAAAAGTTATTCCCGACATACACAAAATAAATGTTACTAATGTATACGAAAAAATGTACAATATCTATGAATAAAGTACCCTGTAAATAGAAATCATGTACTTAACAATGGAAATCATGTATTTGAGAACGCTAAAAGTATCATTTGTATAAAAAATGCACAAAAAAGGTAGAACAATATATTTAAAAATGCTTAACACGTATAAGAATGTTTATTATCTATATGAAAAATGTTCAGTATGTACGGAAATAAGTAAAAATTAATACTTATATTTAAAATTTATTAGTAATGTATTTGAGAAAAACACATGTATTAAAAATGTTCATTTTGTGTACAAAAATGGAAAATAAGTATGAAATAAAAGTACCCTTGTAATAAAAAAAAGAAAACCGACAAAAGAAACAAAGTATATCATAGAAAATGAATGAAAGAAACAAGGTAAATAATAGAATCGGGAAATATAAAAAAACCTGGAAAAAAGTATCATTTGTATAAAAAATGCACAAAAAAGGTAGAACAATACATTTGAAAATGCTTAACATGTATAAAACATTAAAGTGTATAAAAAGTTATTCCCGACATGCACAAAATAAATGTTACTAATGTATACGAAAAAATGTACAATATCTATGAAATAAAGTACCCTGTAAATAGAAATCATGTCCTTAACAATGGAAATCATGTATTTGAGAACGTTAAAAGTATCATTTGTATAAAAAATGCACAAAAAAGGTAGAACAATATATTTGAAAATGCTTAACATGTATAAGAATTTTTATTAGCTATATGAAAAATGTTCAGTATGTATGGAAATAAGTGAAAATTAATACTTATATTTAAAATTTATTAGTAATGTATTTGAAAAAAACACATGTATTAAAAATGTTCATTTTGTGTACAAAAATGGAAAATAAGTATGAAATAAAAGTACCCTTGTAATAAAAAAAAGAAAGCCGACAAAAGAAACAAAGTATATCATAGAAAATGAATGAAAGAAACAAGGTAAATAATAGAATCGGGAAATTAAAAAAAACCTGAAAAAAAGTATACCAAGAAAAACCAAGGAAACCGAAGAAACCAAAGAAAAAAGAAGGAAAATAGAAACAGGAAAAGAAAGAGGGAACACTAAAGAAAATCCTGCAAAACAGATAAATAGAAAAGACCATGCTACCGGGCCGATCCTGTAGGGCACAAGCTGGAAGCGAGACAGAACTCAGCGGGCCACATATAGCTTTAGGGAACCTTTTCTTTGACGCCAAACTGCGTCAAATTGGACGAGATTTGCACAGAGGCTCACGACTGGGCCGGTCCGTTGAGGCCGCAGCCCTGAACGTTATGGAACATGCAACCTGCAATTGGTAACTGAGAATTGCTAGTCACTCGAGTTGATGCTGGTTAGTGAATAGTGACCGATTCAGAGTGTAAATTAATGAGAACAAGCTGTGACGAGTAGATAACATTTTCCAAATCTTCTGATCATTTTTGAATATGGTAAGTATCTTTTTGTAAAAATAATATTTTTGGACAAGATGATATTTTTTATAAAAAATTGTGAACATTTCTTTAATTATGAAAACTTTAGGAAATTTCAAAGATATATTGAAATTGTGAATAATTTTTTAAATATAAAATTCCAGTACTCATGAGCACTTTAGAAAAAATAGATCTCTTGTCGGGGGAGCGTGACGGTGTGAGATCGATGGGAGGGGGCGAGCGGTGACGTCTTGACAGCTCTTGCAGGGCCAAACAGAGGCAGGAGGCCGGCGGCTGGTGCCGAGGTGCTGAGGGGTAGCGACACTATCTGCTCGTTTATTTCATTCTTTTTATACAGCTGCGTGTCATAAAGAGGTAAAATAATATACATCAGTCCTGCTATACGACGAATGTTCATTTACGAATTGAATACGACCTGGCATAGCAGCCGTCCATTCCATTCGCTAGATGCTTTAGATGGTGTTGTGTGAAAATTGTACATAGAGCAATTCACAATATACACAACTGAACATTATAGAGCGGATGATATATGTGACAATCAAATAACAAAGTATTGTTCAAAGTTTAGTACAACTAATTTTAATATGTATCCGAGTTAAGTAAAAAATACGAGTTTTCATATTTTTCTTAAGTCGTCCCTAAGAACAGAGTTGGACATTAAAACGTCTTAAAAATCATCTATAAGAACAAAGTCGTACATTAAAACGTCTTATAAATCGTCTCTAAGAAATAGAGTCACACATTAAAACGTCTCACAAATCGTCTCTAAGTTAATTGAAATTAAATATTTATTTTTTGAAGGCTAATTACAATAAAAAGATTGTGGCGCTTTGTAAACATCTTAAGAAGCGTCTTTAGGTCGCTAGTGTTCAAGGATATAGAGACGAAGAACAATGCGACCCTAAAAATGCGACCATACATGGTGTTTTTGTTGTAGTGTGTTCCTGGAGCGTTTGCACACTCCTTCGATTCAAGAGGATCCCTTCACTAAAGAGCCCCCGCAAACCTTAAGCTCCTCTGACTCGACTGAAGTCGATGTTCCTGCTGTGATTGACCTGGTCATGAAGGTGCTAGTTATCATTCCCGACTGGACTGTACCGTACATAGCCTATATCCTTAGAGAGGAGCTTCCTGAAGATGAAGCAAAGGCTCGACAGATTATGCGCAGGTCCAAAGTTTTCACTGTGATGGGTGATCAGCTTTTCAGAGAAAGTGTGTCGGGTGTCATCCAGCGCTGCATTTTGCCCGAGGAAGGTCAAATGATTCTAGATGAAATCCACTCAGGAACTTGCGAACACCATGCGTCTTCAAGGGCGATCGTTGCTAAAGCATACCGAGCGGGTTTTTATTGGCCACAGGCTAATGAAATGGCTAAGGACATTGTTGATCATTGTGAAGGTTGTCAGTTCTATGCAAACCTGTCACACAAGCCAGCGTCTGCTCTGAAGATAATTCCACTCGCCTGGCCGTTTGCGGTTTGGGGGCTCGACATAGTTGGTCCTTTCTGACCCGGAAAAGGAGGATTCACCCACCTGTTGGTAGCAGTCGACAAGTTCACCAAGTGGATCGAAGCCAAGCCCATCAAGAAGATGAATTCCCGCACGGAGGTTATGTTCATGAGAGAGATCATTATCCGGTTCGGCATTCCCCACAGTATCATCACGGACAATGGCACTAATTTTGACTCGGAAGAATTCAGGAGATTCTATAACTCCCAAGGCACCGGAGTGGATTATGCTTCCGTGGCACATCCTCAAACCAATGGGCAAGTTGAGCGGGCTAACGGTCTCATTCTGCAAGGTCTAAAGCCTCGTCTCATGCGCGATTTGGATCATGCCGCCGGTGCGTGGGTAACTGAGCTGCCGTCTGTTTTGTGGGGGTTGAGGACAACACCTTGTCGGTCGACTGGACGAACTCCTTTCTTCCTTGTCTATGGCGCTGAAGCTATACTGCCGAGTGATTTGGCCCACAATTCTCCTCGAGTGGCGTTGTATTCTAAGGCTGAAGCCGAGCAGGTCAGGCAAGATGGGGTAGATCTTCTAGAAGAAGAGCGTGAGATAGCTCTGATCCGGACCACAGCCTATCAGCAAGACTTGCGGCGCTTCCACGCAAGGAATGTCAGAAGCCGAGCGTTCCATGAAGGAGATTTGGAGCTCCGAGTGAATCAGCACCGACCTCACAAGCTAGCTCCTGCATGGAAAGGCCCTTTTGTAGTCACTAAGGTGCTAAACAATGGAGCCTATCACTTATATAATCTTATGAAGCAGATAGATAAGCCACGAGCTTGGAATGCAGTCCTGCTTCGACGTTTTTACACTTGAGACATTAGTTTTCTGATGTAATAAGAGTTCTTCATGAATGCAATTTGTGTCTCTGCAATTTATACCTCGTCGATTCCGACCGTGCAGTTATTTACTTGGGGATACTCCGAGCGACGAGCAATCCTCGCACTCGGGGACTTAGCTGCAAAACATGTCCATTCACTCGACGGCCTATTCGCGAATCCGTCTTCGCTTAGGTTAAAAAAAATCCATCGAGACGATGGTACTCCATTTACTTGACAGCTTATATGCGAATTGACATTCGCCTAAGTTCAAAATATTCCGAGTGATGAGCGATCCTCACGCTCGAGGGCTTAGCTACGAATACATTTCGCCTAAGTTAAAAAATTCGTCGAGACGATGGTAATCCATTCACTCGACAGCTTAGATGCCAATCGACATTCGCCTAAGTTCAAAATATTCCAAGTGATGAGAGATCCTCACGATCGGGGGCTTAACTGCAAATACATTTCGCCTAAGTTAAAAAATCGTTGAGACGATGGTAATCCATTCACTCGATAGCTTAGATACGAATCAACATTCACCTAAATTCAAAAAATATTCCGAATGATGAGCGATCCTCATGCTCGGGGGCTTAGCTGCGAATACATTTCGCCTACGTTAAAAAATTCGTCGAGACGATGGTAATCCATTCACTCGACAACTTAGATGCGAATCGACATTCGACTAAGTTCAAAATATTCCGAGTGATGAGCGATCCTCAGGCTCGGGAGCTTAGCTGCGAATACATTTCGCCTAAGTTAAGAAAATCATCGAGACGATGGTAATCCATTCACTCGACAGCTTAGATGCCAATCGACATTCGCCTAAGTTCAAAATATTCCGAGTGATGAGCGATCCTCACGCTCGGGGGCTTAGCTGCGAATACATTTCGCCTAAGTTAAAAAATTCGTCGAGACGATGGCAATTCATTCACTCGACAACTTAGATGCGAACCGACATTCGCCTAAGTTCAAAATATTCCGAGTGATGAGCGATCCTCACGCTCGGGGGCTTAGCTACGAATACATTTCGCCTAAGTTAAAAAATTCGCCGAGACGATGGTAATCCATTCACTCGACAGCTTAGATGCGAATCGACATTCGCCTAAGTTCAAAATATTCCGAGTGATGAGCGATCCTCACGCTCGGGGGCTTAGTTGCAAACACATTTCGCCTAAGTTAAAAAATTCGTCGAGACGATGGTAATTCATTCACTCAACAGCTTAGATGCGAATCGACATTCGTCTAAGTTCAAAATACTCCGAGTGATGAGCGATCCTCATACTTGGGGGCTTAGCTGCAAATACATTTCGCCTAAGTAAAAAACTAAAGCAGTCGAATAGACGATTGAGAGCCAAAGCGCGAGCAAAATCCACAGGATAAAACCGCGGATAAACGTCGTGTGCAGAAGCAAATGAGCTCAGGCCTAAGGCCTGAATAAAGTTTTAAGGGATACAGTTTCACTCGGCATACCGAGGCAAATTTAATTGTTTTTTTCGGAAGACTCAAGTTTCTAGGCAGGCGACGGACTGGCGGGCTCGACATAAGTATCCAGGTCGATGCCGTCGGTGATTCTGGTGGCCGCCTCGATGAAGGTTTCTATGAAGTCCTCGAACTGGAGTTTCTTCGTGTTTACCACTTGGAGCTCCTTCAGCTTCTCCTCCCTCACGTCCCTACAATGGACCCTGACCAGAGACAACGCCACGTCAGCCCCACAACGAGCAGCGGATTTTTTCCAAGCTTGCACTCGAGTGGGAAGTTCGTTCAGGCGTGCCATCATGGAGTTGAGGTCGAACTAAAGAGTGTCCTCAGGCCAAAGCTCCTTGTCGATCCTTTCCATGACAGATTTCAGTCGAGCGATATAGGCCTGGGCACCCTGGAGCCGAAAGTTAAGCCGCAGCATGTTCATCGACACCGCATCAACAACTGGCGACTTGGTGGGGTCAAGCATGGGCTCAATCTCCTCTGTTTCCTTTTCAAAGTCCTGGCAGATGGAAGAAGGGGAATCGGTGAGCTGCAACCCTAAAAAATTTATTGCAAATGTCAGTCGACAAGAAATACTCATCGTCGAGTAGAAGATACATCTTCCTCGAAAATTCGCCCAGATGCCTCTCCAGGCCATTGCTCCTCTTGGTTAGTTATTCGGCCATCTTGACAAGATCCGCACGCTCCTGCTTCAGCTTGGCATTCTCTTCTTCCAGCTTCTGGACGGCAGTCAACTTCTGCTCTACAACTTCAGTTTTGTCATTGGCGACTTGTTGGGCGTCAGCAAGTGCTTTGTCCTTCTCCTCCAGTGCCCTCTTCATGGAATCTAAAGAAACAACATTGTTGAGTCGCGCTTGGAGTCGACGGTTTTCATTGCGCACGTCTGTTCGAGCGAGAGCACTCGGTTCAAAACATAAAAAGGGGAAGATGAGAATGCTGACAGTCGGCACTTATTACCTCCCAGAGACTTCAGCTCAGCGCGTGCTCGTTCCAAGGCGTTGTTGGCAACCGCCAAGTCCACCTGCAATTGGTTCTTCTCCTCCTCCATCTCCTTGTACTGTGCCCCAAGTTCGCAAGCCGTCTGGAACCAACAAAAGACAGGAGTTCAATCAGCAAGGAGTTCTTGGACAGTCGACTGAGTTATTAAGACCGGCGAATGCCCATGTTGGAGGAATTCAAAAATAAAGTTCACTCGACACATCTAGTGGCTCTGACGTTCCGCACGCCGTAAACAAATTCAAACAGAAAGCTATCTCTATTAAGACCCCTGCCGACACAAGCACTCGACAGAGGTCTCGGGGACTACACGCAGTGGATGCGCTAAGAGCGCCCCCACTGAGACGGTTAACTCTCGATCCGTTGAGTAACTCGTCAAAAAACACACTCGACAAGGTCAGCCATGTCATGACACTCAACCCGTCGAGTGATGCACCCACCCTACTCTATGGAGTGCAGCCTATCCTTATGCAGCGTCATATCATGGTTTCTAATTAATATTCATGAAACCTGCAAGGAAGATGCGGAATGGTGTGATTCAAGGCTAAGTGTATCATGTATACAATAGACTCTAAGACCCATGCCGATGGAAGCAATCGACAGCGGTCTCGGGGACTACACCTAGTGGGTGCGCTAAGAGCGCCCCCACTGAGAAGGTTAACTCTCGATCCATCGAGTAACTCGTCACAAAAAAAACACTCGACAAGGTCGGCCCTGTCATGACACTCAACCCGTTGAGCGACACACCTCCCCCACTCTATGAAGTGCAGTCGATCCCTATGCAGCGTCATATAATGGTTTCATAATGATATCCATGAAACCTGCAAGGTATCTATGGAGTGGTGTGATTCGAAGACAAAGTGTATCATGTATACAATAGACTCTAAGACCCCTGTCGATGCAAGCAATCGACAGCGGTCTCGGGGACTACACCTAGTGGGTGCGCTAAGAGCACCCCCACAAAGACGGTTAACTCTCGATCCGTCGAGTAACTCGTCAGAAAACACACCCGACATGTCGAGCGACAACAGTACTACGTGTACTACCAATCCTAGTCCTACTCGACTACGATCCGATCTATTCGACTGGAGGAAGTTCAAACATTCTACGGTAATCACACAGTGGGTGTTCGACAGCCAAGAAAGAAAATAATTCAATCGACAATGGACTTACAATCGAACTTACTCGGACATTGGTGCGGAGGGCTGCGCTGACGTCAAAAGCTAGTTTGCTGACCTCGTTCACCTCCTTGGTCCTCAGCATGAGCTGCTCCGCCTGGATCATGGCTTCCTTTGCAGCTCTGGTTTGGTCTTCCGGGGTGCGATGCAGAGGGAAGTGTTGGAAATATGCCCTAGAGGCAATAAATAAAGTGTTTATTATTATATTTCCTTGTTCATGATAATCGTTTATTATCCATGCTATAATTGTATTAATTGGAAACACATTACATGTGTGGGTAAATAGACAATACTTTGTCCCTCGTATGCCTCTAGTGAACTAGCTCGTTGATCAAAGATGGTCAAGGTTTCCTAGCCATGGACATGAGATGTCATTTGATAACGGGATCACATCATTAGGAGAATGATGTGATGGACAAGACCCGAACTACAAACGTAATATTTGATCGTGTCAGTTTATTGCTACTGTTTTCCGCATGTCAAGTATATGTTCCTATGACCATGAGATCATGCAACTCACGGATACCGGAGGAGTGCCTTGTGTGTATCAAACGTTGCAACATAACTAGGTGACTATAAAGGTGCTCTACAGGTATCTTCGAGGGTGTCTCTTGAGTTGGCATGGATCAAGACTGGGATTTGTTACTTCGTGTGACGGAGAGGTATCTCCGGGCCCACTCGGTAATACAACATCACAATAAGCCTTGCAAGCAATGTGACTAAGTGTTAGTTGCGGGATCTTGTATTACTGAATGAGTAAAGATACTTGCCGATAATGAGGTTGAACTAGGTATGGAGATACCGACGATCGAATCTCGGGCAAGTAACATACCGAAGAACAAAGGGAACATCATACGGGGTTAACTGAATCCTTGACATAGAGGTTCGACCGATAAAGATCTTCGTAGAATATGTAGGAACCAATATGGGCATCCAGGTCCCGCTACTGGTTATTGACCGTAGAGGTGTCTCGGTCATTTCTACATAGTTCTCGAACCCGCAGGGTCTGCACACTTAAGGTTTGGTGACGTTTCGGTAGTATAGAGTTGTGTATGGTGGTGACCGAATGTTTTTAGGAGTTCCAGATGAGATCCCGGACGCCGCGAGGAGCTCCGAAATGGTCCGGAGGTAAAGATTCATATATAGGAAGTCCTGTTTTGGTCGCCGGAAAAGTTTCGGGCTCATCGGTAGTGTACCGGGGGTGTCGGTAGTGTATCAGGAGACCATCGGGAGGGGTATTTCGACCCAAGAGGCTCCATGGGCTGTGGGAGAGTGAATACCAGCCCTTAGTGGGCTGATGGAAGTCCCACACAAGGCCCATGCAGCTGGGAAGAAAAACCAAAGAGAAAAAGGTGGAAAAAAGGCAAAAATAGGGTGAATCCTAGTCCTACTAGGATTGGAGGCTTGGCCGACTCCTTGGAGGCTTGGCCCTTGTGCCAAGCCTCCTCCTCTCTTCCTCTTATATATATTGAAGGTTTTAGGGTTTTTGCACAGAATTTTCAGCCACGTGATGTCCGTTCCTCCAGTGCATAGTTTCTCCTCTAGATCGGTTCTCTACAGCGCTTAGGCGAAGCCCTGCCGGAATAGCTCCACCACCATTGCCGGAGCGCCGTCACGCTGCCGGAGAACTCTTCCTCCTCTCCGCTCCCTCTCTCTGGATCAAGACGGCAGAGATCGTCATCAAGCTGTACGTGTGGTGAACGTGGAGGTGTCGTCCGTTCGGTGCTAGATCGGAAGGATCGTGATTGGATCACGGGACGCACTACGATTTGGATCACGAAGACGTTCGAATACACCAACCGCGTTTCTTAACGCTTCCCGCTTAGCGAGCTACAAGGGCACGTAGATCCACTCTCCCTCTCGTAGATTCTCATCACCATGGATAAACCTATGTGTGCTTAGGAAATTTTTTGTTTCCCATGCAACGTTCCCCAACAGGAAGGCCGTCGCAGGTGGGGTCGGCGCAGTCGCTGGAGCAGCTGGAGTAGCCTGAAGAGGTCCAGTCGGAGCCGACGTCACGACGGTCGAGACGGTTGGAGGAGCATGCGACGGAGGCGTTGCAGACTCAACCCTGGGTCGCGTCGAGTCACATCTCCTCTGGGAAGACTCCGTAGTTGAGCGCTGAGGTGCTTGCGACGATGACGCCCTTCGGGTGCGAGCGCGCGAAGTGTCCAGCAGCCCCTCATCGTCCTTCACTTGAATGACCTCTGCAACAATCGACAACATCAACATCTACATGTGTCGAGTCCTATTCGGAAAAACTAACAACTTTCCTACCTCTATGAGAAGTGGCAGCGTCAGCGGTATCAACATCCATTACGTCCTCTTCATCTCGACGAGGCGAGGTCACAGATGTTGCAGCTCTGATGGATTAGACAACTTTCACTCAGATATAACTCAAGACTTCAGTCGACAGAACAATTCGGAAATGAACACTTACGTGGAGACGACAGGTACGGCCACCCTCATACGGGCATTGCTTTTGAGGCTTGGAGGTGGCTTGCTTGGGCTGCTTGGCCAGTCTTTCGTTCGACTCGAAAGTTGAGGGGCGGCTCCGTTTTGGGTTCTTCTCGCTTGGGCCCGGGGCCTTGTCCTCAGCAGCTGCCAGGTCATGGAGGGCCTTAGTGTTGGGGAACATCGCATGGGAAACAAAAAATTTCCTACGCACACGCAAACCTATCCATGGTGATGAGCATCTACGAGAGGGAGAGTGGATCTACATACCCTTGTAGATCGCTAAGCGGGAAGCGTTAAGAAACGCGGTTGGTGTAGTCAAACATC
The DNA here is from genome assembly GCA_022496015.1 of Hordeum marinum. Taxonomy (NCBI): domain Eukaryota; kingdom Viridiplantae; phylum Streptophyta; class Magnoliopsida; order Poales; family Poaceae; genus Hordeum; species Hordeum marinum. The sequence goes on along the minus strand of CM039674.1, from coordinate 524,324,203 downwards.
TTCGCGATCCAAATCGCCGAGCGTCCCGCGATCTCATCACGATCCGTCCCGCGATCCAATCACGATCCGTCCCGTGAACTTATCACGATCCGTCCCGCGATCTCATCACAATCCGTCTCATGATCTTGATCACGATCTGTCCCGCGAACTCATCACGATCCGTCTCGATCTAGCGCCGAACGGACGTCACCTTCGCGTTCAGCACACGTGCAGCTTGATGACGATCTCCACCGTCTTGATCCAGCAAGAGGAGGTGGATAGGAGAGAGAGTTCACCGGCAGCATGACGGCGCTCCGGTGATGGTGGTGGAGCAATTCCGGTAGGGCTTCGCCTAAGCGCTGCAGAAAACCGATCTAGAGGAGAAACTATGCACCGGTGGAACGGGTAGCACGTGGCTAGAAATTCTGTCCAAAAACCACCCAATCCACTAGTATATATAGGAGGAGAGGAGAGGAGAGGCAGCCAAGGCCTTTGGGTCGGCCGAAATAGGAGGTGGGAGCAATCCTACTTCACCTCCAATCCTAGTTGGAGTAGGATTGCCTCCTATTGGCTGATTTTCCACTTTTTCCTTTAGGACTTTCTCTCCTGCGCCATGGGCCTTTGTGGCTGTTTTCCCAGCCCACAAAGGGCTGGTTATTATACTCCCACAGCCCATGGACCTCTTGGGGTCGAAATACCCCTCCCGGAGGCCTCCCGGTACACTACCGGCACTCTCGATACACTACCGGCACTCCCGGTACACCACCGATGAGCCCGAAACTTTTCCGGAAACCAAACTGGGACTTCCTATATATGAATCTTTACCTCCGGACCATTCTGGAGCTCCTCGTGAAGTCCGGGATCTTATCCGGGACTCCGAACAACCTTCGGTCACCACCATACATAACTCTACACTACCGAAACGTCACCGAACCTTAAGTGTGCAGACCCTGCGGGTTCGAGAACTATGTAGACATGACCGAGACACCTCTACAGTCAATAACCAATGGCGGGACCTAGACATCCACATTGGTTCCTACATATTCTACGAAGATCTTTATCGGTCGAACCTCTATGTCAAGGATTCAGTTAATCCCGTATAACGTTCCCTTTGTTCTTCGGTATGTTACTTGCCCGAGATTCGATCGTCGGTATCTCCATACCTAGTTCAACCTCGTTACCGGCAAGTCTCTTTACTCGTTCCATAATACAAGATCCCGCAACTAACAATTAGTCACATTGCTTGCAAGGCTCATTGTGATGTTGTATTACCGAGTGGGCCCTGAGATACCTCTCCGTCACACGGAGTAACAAATCCCAGTCTCGATCCATGCCAACTCAACAGACACCATCGGAGATACCTGTAGAGCACCTTTATAGTCACCCAGTTACGTTGCGACGTTTGATACACACAAGGCACTCCTCCGATATCCGTGAGTTGCATGATCTCATGGTCATAGGAACATATACTTGACATGCAGAAAACAGTAGCAATAAACTGACACGATCATATGCTATGTTTGTAGTTTGGGTCTTATCCATCACATCATTCTCCTAATGATGTGATCCCGTTATCAAATGACATCTCATGTCCATGGCTAGGAAACCTTAACCATCCTTTGATCAACGAGCTAGTCCATTAGAGGCATACTAGGGACATGGTTTTGTCTATGTATCCACACATGCATTTAAGTCTCCGATCAATACAATTATAGCATGGATAATAAACGATTATCATGAACAAGGAAATATGATAATAACTAATCTTCATATTCATCCTCAGAGTCGGAAATTCCGTCGCCGTCCACGCTGCCGCCCTCGCTCACCACGCCGTCATGCACATGGTTCCCATTGGGAACGGGCGAGTGCATGTTCGTCCATTCCTGCATAATTCAAACAAGAGTCAGACCACAAGTCAATACATCACTCGAGAGTATAAATGTATCAGTCGACATTACACATCTCACCAGGTTCTTCGGTGGGTTTTCAGCCGAGTAAGACAGGATCCTCTTGGCTCCCAAGGGGTTGTCACAAGCCCCGGTGATGCTCCGAAGCCACTGCTCGGCAGTCTCCTGTGTAACTTCTTCTGGATGCATCCTGGTCGAGTCCCCCGGACCTGAGTAGTGCCACATGGTGTGGTCTCTGGCCTGGAGTGGCTGTATACGTCGACCGAGGAACGTTTCAAGCAGATCCATGCCTGTCACCCCGCCTCGGATCAGTTGAACCATGGCCTCGACTAGGATACCTACTTGGACATGCTCCTCATCGGTCACCTTCAAGGACTTGGGGGCAGCGGGTCGGTCCGGTGAAAACGGAGGAAGACCAGTCGACATGTTGGGCGGCGCTACATCTTTGCAGTAGAACCAGGTCGACTGCCAGCCTCGGACAGACTCGGGAAGAGTAATGGCAGGAAAGGAACTACGTTGCCTTTTTTGGACCCCTAAGCCTCCACACAACTGGAGCACGTGGGTCTTCCCGTCAGCGGCAAGGATTTTCTTCACAGTCTGCGATCTGACCGTGAAGAGATGCTTAAACAACCCCCAATGAGGAGAGCACCCCAGGAAACACTCGCACAAGGTGACGAATGCGGACTAGTACGCCATGGTGTTCGGCGGAAAGTGATGCAGCTGCACACCAAAGAAATTCAGAAATCCCCGTAAGAATGGGTGGGGTGGCATGGAGAAACCTCTTTCTACATGGGAGAGGAGAAGAACCCGCTCTCCGTCGCGCGGCTCCGGCTCGCGCTCCTCCCCCGGTAGCCTCCAAGCGCCGTCCGTCACCAGCCCCTCGAAGACGAGGCCCTCGAGGTCGGCGCGGGTGACAACAGAGGGGAGAAAATCCCCCTGCATCCACCCTGTGGGCGCAGTGAACCGAGCAGTCGAGGGCTTCTTGCCCTTGAGCTTCGACGTCCCCTTCTTTGCACGCTCCAGCTTCTCCGTCGCGTTCTTCGTCATCGGAGCGGCGACTCTGGTCGGAGGAGAGCGGTGTGCTGCGTTGGGGAGCAGAGGAGGCGGAGGAAGAGAGGAAGAATCGGCGGGAGGTACTGTGCAATCCGCGGCTCAGAATGCTTTATATGCTGCCGAGTGTCTCACTAACCAGTGGGCCTGCGGAATAACCGCACATGCCAACCGCTGATGATGCCCAGTGCGTGGCGAGATGACCGGCGCGAGAATCGAGGCGTCGTGCCCCCACTTGCCCTGATCATGGCGTCATCTCCGCGCGTGCGCGCGCTTCCCAAATTTTTGTATCCCGAAGAATCCGGGCCCGTCGGACCGACCCGTCACCTCCCCAAGATGCGCTCGATTCACTCGGACATTTTTAAGACTGAATGGATCCATGCGAGCGGAGAAGAATTCAATCGGCGTAAATTTCGTTGAAGACCCGAATATCATTGGGAAGATTTTGCGTGTCGGTCCTGAATGAATGCTAATGCTCAGAGTTCAATCGACGCAAGTTCCATGGAAATCTCAAATATCATTCGGAGGATTTGATACACTAACTCAAGGTCTACGTTGATACCTCCTTCCACCACTCAAACCCCAATCCATTCGGGGGCTAATGACGAGGATATGTGCCTGAGGTAGGGTCCTAGGCAAGGCCTACATACCCTACCTAAGGACACCACATGGGAGGACTTGAAGATCAAGTATGAACTTCCGAGTGGATCCCTGGAGACGTTCAACATCACTCGACAGTAATCCACTCGGAGACTCCCGCTCTCACTCGGCAGTCGCGTGTCACTCGACGGACCTCGCTTCACTCGACACCAGAAGACCAGGAGCCATCATCAAGAGCCCAACGGGCAGGTGCTGGCTTAATGACCCTTAATAGCTTTTATTACGTTCGTTACCTGTAACGACAGACTTTACACCCCACGACCAGACCCATTGATGCGGGGCCATTATGAGGGGCAGCGAACTCTATATAAGCCGCCCCCCTCCTGCACAAGGGTTAAGAAAACTATTGTAATCTCTACATTCCACTCGACATATAGCTCCCGAGCACTAAGACGTAGGGCTGTTACCTCCACGAGAGGGGCCTGAACTCATACAACTGTGTGTACACCCTCGCCGTAGCTAGGACTATGCCCACTCCATTCGTACTCCTACCATTTACTGTCAGGCTCGTTCCCACGACACTCACTCTTGGCGGCTAAATTTCTCTATTGGGATTTTCTTTAAGGTCGTAGGCTTACCTGTCCCCCCCTCCCCCCCAACACAAACGCCTAGCCAGCCCATTGCTAACTTCCTGGCCCAAACACAAATCCCTTTCGCTCAAAATAATAGAGAAATTTTAGAAATACAAAAGCTAGTAGACAAAAAACTGTCCTAAAACTAATAAATATACAATTCACAAACGACATTTTCTTTAAGATTTACAATGAGTGTACAAGAAATTAATTGCAAACTCAAACACAAAAAAATTCCGCCGTTTAGTACGTTACAAAATAAAACATGCATAACCAAAGTAGAAGAGTGTAAAAATGTAGAGAGACAAAAGATTAGTAGAAAGATTGCCATGATAAATATGAAAAATACAAAAATGCTATAAATGGCAAGTTTTATGAATTTTGCTCTCTAAAAATGACATGGCAATTTTCAGAAAAAAATATTGTTAAAAAAGGAGGTTATTGTAAATTTGCAAGTACATGGCAAAAAAACATAATAAAATAAATAAAAATCCTTATGGATTTTTGCCATGGTCTTATGACAAAGATGCTCGAACCCAAGACCACAAGGTTAAGAGCCTTGCGCTCTACCGAGTGAGCTAGACGGGCAATGCTGGCCACATTTCCAGACTAACACTATTTATAAACATATACTCTGTAGGTTTCTTCACCAATACGAGGTGATGCCAACACAAATATACTACGCGCGGAATTTCACCCCTGGAAAGCTTTTTGAGCAGACGAACACCGAAAAGGTAGGTCGCAATTAGGCACCAGGTGACCAAGCCCCCGGCGTGGTGTGTACCAAAAGCCAACCGAGCTAAGAATAGGATCCTCGCCTCCTGACTTTTCATGGCTTTTGAAATCGACGTGTTAATTAGCTTTGCTAGTTTGGTTTATGGTCACAGCCAGCCAGTCGACTCCACGGTGATAGTCAGGATGAACTATGTGCTGCTTGATGACGATTAATAAACGGCATGCAGGTTATTGCAAGGATCCATGGACTTCCTTGTGCAGTCCTCTTTCTAGGCCGACCATTGGCGGGCATGCACATACACGGAGTGTGGCGAACGTTTAATTTTCTACGGCAGATGCATACCGAATCCATTCATCCATCCATCCATCCTACAGCACTTCCATTACATGTAGCACGAGCACACCACATCGTACTGGCTACGGTCTACGCTACTCTGGTTGATCGATCTTCATCTTCTATATATATGTGTGTAGTACTAGGAATTTCGGTGATCCCAACATCAATCTTCATCCTATGTATGTATGCATTCATCGGTGCTCTCTACGGACTATCACCTTGATCTTCAGGGGAGGAGGTCGTCCTGGTGGTAAGGGAGGGCCTCATCTTGACGATCTGCTCGTCGTCGGCGAGGCCCATCCTCTTGGCCGACATGCCGGCCTCGAAGAAGTGCCGCACGGCCGACCTCATGTAGGAGGTGCCTTCCCTCACGTTCATCCTCTCCCTGATCCTCTCCTGGATGCTGCTCAGCTGGTGGTCGCCATTCAGCACCGCCGCGAGCTGCACGATCTCCTGCTGGAACGAGCTCAGCTTCGCCTCCTCGTTGGCCTCCGTCTGCCGTATCCTCGTCGGCATTGGTAGTTGCTCTGCACATTTCATAACTTTCATGGATACGCAAGCAGCTCATCGTAACAGTACGAAGCAAGCCAAGTGGTGACACCAGGTCGTATGTTGAACTTGACAAATTACCTGGGCAGTCTGTCCTCGGTTCAGTTCTGGTTTGCACTACTCCTTCGAAGGTCCCGGCCCACGCGTCCCTTTTGGTCAGGAAATCCTGTGGCAGGTTGAACAGCTTCTTCACGGTTGCCGGGATCGACGAATGCTCGAATTGCGAGGTCGGGGTTGGACTTCCATTCGGCCCATGCACAACTGAAACCGAAACAAATATCAGCAACGAATGTACATTGAGCAAATCTAGCATCTAGCTTGCACATAATAACAAAAACAAAACTGCTGACTGACCTGTTCCCTTCTCAATCCATGGGGATATCAAGATGGCCGGGACGCGCACCCCCAACCTGTTGAACGTGAAATTGTACGGCGGCGGGCCAACAATGTCGTCGGGGCTAGGCACACCGTCGACGGGGGTGGGCACATGGTCGAAGAACCCGCCATGCTCATCGTAGGTGAGGACCATGAGCGTCTCGTTCCACTGGGGGCTGGCGCGGAGCGTCTCATAGATCTCCTTGACGAACATTTGGCCCTGGTAGACGTCGTGGGAGGGGTGGTCGTCGTTGGCGGGGTGGTCCTTGGAGTCCATGTAGTGCTGCTCGATGACGGCGTAGTTGGGGAGGGAGCCGCGGCGGGCGTGGTCCCGGAACGCGTTGTGGAAGGGGTGGAAGTTGAGGATGTACTTGAGCTTGCGCAGGTTGCGGTAGAAGAGCACCGCCGGCACGTCCTGGAAGTAGACCCCGAAGGAGAGGCCCGCGTCGTGGACGTTGTCGAAGATCGTCCTCTGTGGGTACCCCTTGGCCAGCAATCTGCATAAGCCGGTGGAAGACAGCAATCAAAGAACACTTCCCTCAAAAAACAAAAACAAAAAAAAGCAATCAAAGAACCGTCGAACGCGTCGAGGGTACAGAGATCTTCTGGCATCTCGCTTCACTTCATCCAATGGAGTAGTACTACCGACAAAGGTCATGGGAGGTCGCATGACCGAATAAATGTCAGCCAGCCAGCCAGCTCTTGTGTCACGGACAGCGCCGGGCATGCACGGATTTCTACTCTGGTCATTGGCTGGACGACCGAAACTCCGAAAGAGACGCGTCGAGAGGGGCTCACGGACTGGTGAGCCCACTCAACTTTCTGGACCCACGGTTCAGCGACGCGGGCCACCGCCTTACAGGTCGCATCAGTTTCACATGGATGCATGATTGATCGTGCGCACCGTCCTCTCACGATTAGTTATTTGATTGACGATCTGATCGTACTAGGACTAGTGCTAGTGCTACTAGTCTATTCTAATCCTCTTTGATTAGCCGCATATGCAGCACTAGCGTGACAAAAAAGCAGAGACCCAGGATAGCAGAGACGCGTGGCCCTGTCCCAGACGGCATTTGGGTTCGTCGTGTCGGCCAATCACAGCGGGCCTCTCTAGTGTCCTATCACATTAGACACTAGTACAATGTCAGGCTAAAGCCCTTTTCGCAACGAGTGATTTGCTTTGCTGCTCGACCAAGGAAGAGGAAGAGGGAAAGCACTCGGATAAGAGCTGCCCTTGCCCTACACAAAAGATGAAAGTGGTACTACTCCACTAGCAGGAACATTTTCGCAAAGGAACCATGTCGGAAACGAGACGAGAAAGTTACATTGCTAGAGTTGTTTTCAAGTATAGTGTTTGAGTTGCATCATGTTTGTGCAGGCCGGTTCAGATTTAGTAATTGGCCGTGTGACAATGGCCGATGAAGAGAGGAATAAAATGGTCCCTATGATCTTTTCTACTCTTTCTGTTTCTAAATATAAGTGTTTTTAAATATTTCAAGGACTATATACGAAACAAAATGAATAAATCTATACTTTAAAATATGTGTATGTATATCCATATATAGTTCAATAATGAAATCACTTAGAAAGTACACTGTATTCGCTAATGTATGATTAGATTGCTGTGTTCGATATCCTATAGCCTTGCAGGGTTTGGGCAGGAGAAACCTGCCGACAAGGACAGTATAGTCTACGTGCACTGAATGCTCTGTCCTGGCCACTCTGCTTCACACTAACGTCAGCGCAATCTGTAGCTCCTTCCGGCAACGTCTGGTTCTACATGCTGCCACGTACTACTTACTCCTTTTGACCAAAAGAAGACCCCTGATTTGACGACCCAACCAGTGTAATCCAAATAACACCAGCGTTCATTTAGGCTTAGAAAAATAAACAGTCAAGCAAAGTATCACTCCTCCCCCAAAAAACCAAATTATGCATACCCCTAGTAGTTACAAAAAAACTACTCCGGTACGTAGTAATATAGTACGTAGTAAATAAAATCCACAAATATGGTATCTATTAAATCACAAAGGTGCCTACATACACGTACGCATATACGGAGTAGAAATCACTCTAAGAAAACGTCTCCATCATCCATCGTGTTCGTGCTGCTAATACGCAACTCCCTCGTATAGCTAACACTTTTTTTCCCTACAATTAGCAGGATCACGACATTGTTGTTCCTATCTAAGCGCGCATCACCCCCAACAACCTACCATCAATATATCTAATTTGTTTTTGTTGGCGACCAACCCACCCCTCTCCCTCCCTCCGCAATGCAGGTCAGGAACCGAATCCACCGCACGCAACGAATCAAGAGTTCAAGACGCATTCGCCGGATAGATAGATAGAACTAGAATTAGAACAGAATCAAGGCTGGAGATTTGGGAGCAATAACAATCACTTAATAATGGCGTTGAGAAGGAGGATAGACGTACTCGGGGTTGTTGCTGGTGGCGCCGCCGGAGGTGCCGGAGTGGACGAAGAGGCGGTTGGGCTGGGTGGACGACGGCACGGACGCGAACCACCGGTCGCACACCGCGAACTGGGACACCAGCTCCCGGTACACGGCCACGCTGTCGGGCGCGAACCCGTTCATCACGGTGGCCGTCATGTTGCCGCCGCCGATGGAGGTGGCCTGCTGCACGAACCCGTTCATCCGGGGCGGTCCCGACGCGTCGTCGGAGCCGAAGATCTGCTGCCGGATCTCCTGGTACGAGTGGCCCGGGTCCGGGTCCACGAACTGCGCGCCGTCGCCGAAGTAGACGCGCGGGCCCGCCGCCGGGTCCGACGCGTTCGCCGGGTTCCACTCGGCGCCCGTCACCCCGTCGATCGCCGGGTTCAGCCGCTTCATCCACCCCAGCATGTGGTCGAACGACCGGTTCTCCATCACCACCACCACCACCGTCTTGATCGGCCCCGCGAAGGCCACGGCGCCCGACGAGGCGGATGCGAGGACGAGGAGCAGGGCCGCCGCGCAGGCCAGGAGACGGCGCTGCGGCGTGGGAACCGCCATTGCCGGTCGGTCGATTGATTGGTGGCCTGTGTGTCTGCGCAGCGCGGTAGTGGAGAGAGAGGAGGATTTTTGGGGGAGCTCGTGAGGGAGGGAGATGGACCCCGCCCGGCTCGGCTCGTTGCCTTGTGGGGTGGTGGTGGATGTTGTCTTTTTATCGTGGACGGCGGTGGGCGGGATCATGTATTGTCGTGGCTAACACAATTAATCCGCCTTAATAAATTCCTCCTAATCAACCAATGGGTCAACCATATTTTTTTTGGCATATCTTCACTGCATTGTGGATATATATCGTGTATTCAAAACATATTTAATCTAGGCAATAATCGAAAGATGTAAAATTATACAAGTATGTGTATTTGATCTTATCTAGTTAAGTAATAGGAATGCTCAAAAAAATAGTTAAGTAAGGGGATATTTTAAAAAAAAACAGAAGAAGTTAAGTGAGGGGAAATTAATTTTCCAGAATTAGCCATGATGTACTCGTAGCTAACGCAATTAATCTTACTTACTTAATTCCTGTAAATCTAGCAATGGTCAACGAAATTCCTTTTGACATATCTTAACCACGGTAATGGGTATATATTGGGCAGTAAAAGAATATTTAATTAGGCAATAATAAAAAATGTAAAATTATACCAGGTATGTGTATTTAATCCTATCTAGTTAAGGCTACTCGCAATGGGGTGTGCTATATTCCTTTATATTAGATATATTTGTTTTTTAAAATTCAAACGAGTACATGTTTGATCGAGTTTTTAGAAAAATATATCAATATTCACAATACAAATTTATATCATTTTATTCATGAAAAGTAGTTTTATATTTTACCTATTAGGTATGGCACAAGTTGTTATTTTATTCTATAATCTTGACCAAACACTTAAGTGGTTGACTTGCACAGAAATCAATACACCTTATATTTTGAAACGGTTGAAGTATTAAACAGTAGTATTATGATACTTTCCACACGTGCATATTATCATAGTTAGTATCTTAGATTGTCTCATTTATGTACAACATTCAACATCATACGATATCATGATATGAAATCAAATTCTCCTTTTCTTTCCTTTAATTGTGGGCCATGTCATAAATATGCCTAGTTCGTATGCATGATACTGTCTATGATACTTCAATCGTGGACCATCTCACATATATGCCTAGTTGGCATGCATGATATCGCCTATGATACTCCGATTGCGGGCACACTAAGTGAAGGAAAATTATTTTGTCAGAGTTAGCCATTTTGCAAAGAGATTCATATGCACGCTCTTCAGAGAACTGATGGTGTGCCATTATGTTCATTATTCCACTTTAGCTAAATGCAAGTCGTCTGAAATTTGCATTAGGCTCAATCGATTCCGGACCGAAGAAAGTAGCAGCCACCGGCTCTTCAAGGAAGTGTCAGTCTCTATCTTACGGTTGCAGGGTGTAGACTCGTCGGGTGTCAATCTTACTCATGCGGGGTTGTAGGCTCGCTGACAAAATTCTTTACGTTCACCGGGGTTAGAAGGATGGCCAGGGGCGGTGCCAACATAGTGATGGGGAGGTTGAGGGGAGGGCGGGGTTGCGGACGCAGGCGATTCGTCATGGGTTGGGTCCGGCAGCGGACATAGGAAGAAGAGGAATAGTGCTGACAACTAAAGTTGGAACAAACGAACGGGCGCATCCGAAAGATATACGGCTCCCTGTTAGATTTCAACAATGTGTTGTTCAACTCGGTTTGGACATTTCTGGACTATTTAAGGGTCTGCATTAAAGATGTCCCGGTCTTTTCATATAAATTAAGCCTTTAACCGTATCAACGCCGATCGTCAAACACAAAAAATCCAAGGGGATAGGAGACTTCTTCCACATTCAACCCCCCTTCTTCCTCCGATCCCAAAGAAGATGACACCGGCCATGCTCCAGCAACACCTCTCCGTCGAGTCTTGTGTCTATCACAACTTTTTTCTTTAAACACAATAATGCGCATCATCTTGAGATTATCGAAATCGTCACAAACGCCTCCATTATCGACAGGTACATCTTTTCCCACTGAACACAAATCATCAAAGACTTAAAATAAATCTAAAATATGTAAATATTAATTTCAATTTTGAAACTTGAACTCTGAGCATCCAATCACAGATTTAAGACATTTTTTCGGGCTTGTACATACAATGACTCAATTTATATACTACATTACTCAGTAAAAGGAGTGGCCAACCTGATGAAAACTCAAAAGTCACTCGAGCATTTAGCACCAACATCATCCACCGCTTTCAAATTCTGTTGATGCGTCTCTGTTGTAGATAGATAGATCATAGATAGATAGATAGATAGAGATGGATCAAATCGTCATGTCTGGCAGAGAGGTGTCAGGGGGGCGGTGTGAACGAACCTAGGAAGAGCGGTCGCCGGCCGGGTTGGTACGGTGCGGTGCGATGCAATGGGCGACGCTAGACGATGGACGTCCGTGACGATAGATGCACATGCTCCTTGGGGCAAGTGGGAACATGTGCGCGCCGCTTTCGTCTCACTCCTCACTGTGGCTTTCGTCTCACTCCGCACAGGCCACAGTGACGAGTCTGCGCCCATGCAGCCACACTGCAGTTACGTTACATCCGCTGGCTCGTTCGTCGGGGCATATCCGAAGCTGAGAGCCGCGGGTCCATGCATGCATATCACTGTTCGTTTTACGTATCCCGATGGGTTGACCTAGTTCGACCGTAAGCTAGTTCAGTCATCAGTGGCTCATGGCCATATTGCAAGGTGTGTAAAACTGCAGAACTGTAGATACAGTACTGGTAAAATTAAGAGATGAGATCGACCGGACAAACATTCCGCGGTGGGAGCCATGCAGGCGTACTAGTACAAGTTATAAAGCGCTCGATCGGCGCTTGATTTGAAGATATGTATTCCGTGGTCAGCTGCTGGATCGCTGACCTGACGGAGCGGTGGTGCTGGATCGGTCGCGGTCGCCCGCTCCTTTTCGCGTGAGTGCCATGCCATGCGCTCCCGCGTGCGTGCTATTAGCAGCAACGGCACGCCGATGGCATGCATGCGTCCATGCCGTCCCGTGTGGTGCCGTGCACGCCAACCTACCCACGACTCGGCATATATACGTACACGCTCCGGCGATATATGTATGTGTCACTACTTAATTCTACGCGCGAATCAACTTGTGATGCGTCCGGATGTTGAATGATCGACTGAGGATGATCACGGTGAGGCGGGAGGGCGCGCAACCGACTAGTTAAACCAGTGCTACTGACTAAGAGCATGGACGTGGTGAAATAGCTCCCGAGCACATCTGCTCCCTCGGATGAACAGTAAAAATATATCACAACAAATTCAAAGGAAATGTGATTTTTCATACATGGAAGATGTGTTTAAATATGGGTTGGGCTTTAGGCCCATCCAACAAATTCAGACACATCTCTCTTTCGAAACAGGCTTTCGCCCCGCTTTATATATAAAGCAACAACCAAATAGAATACACGACCGAACAATACAAAGGGTGGGTGGCCCTCATACAATGCCAATCCCAAGATACCCGCACAGCACAGCATGCACACGACTACGCTATCGAAATAGATTACAGGAAGAGCTGAAGACAACACCATACTAAACCCGATAGCACCTAAGCTCCACGACAACGCCCTCAGGAGAGAAAATGACGCGAAACTTCGCCGTTACCGAGTCCACGACGGACATAGGTTTTCACCCGGAACTCGGACACGAAGAGGAGCACCACGATGGCGTCTTCAAGAAGATAACGGCACCCACATGCGTCGTCATCGGCGGCGACAAAGCGTTGAGCTTTCACTCGGTAGCACCCCCGTGTCACCATGAAGTCTCCAGGGCAAAGTGTGTCGAGCACGGAACTCCAGATCCGGATTGGAGCACCCCCTGTCGGTGTCAAATCTGGCATATCTTGTAGTAGGGGTCCTAAGCTAGGCGTCTTGGAGCGATGGTAATATGGACACGTGATTTTACCCACGTTCAGGCTCTCTCAAGGAGATAATACCCTATGTCCCGCTTTTGATTGTATTGATATGGGGATAGTACATGGTACAGGTATCTACCATGAGATTGTAGTAATGAATATGAGATTGAGATTGTCTATTGACTAGCCTGACCTCGGTTTATGTAATGCACCGTAGGCCTAGGGTTTAGAGGAGTCCCTATCTTGTATGTCAAGTCTTGTGGAATCTTCCTTGTATGCATCATGGGCTCTCCGAACTAGCCCATTAGTCTATGTGCGAGAAGACCGGTCACGTCCCTCCGGCGATGCCAGTCATTAACATGGCGGGGACGGTGAGTTCCATTTCAATGCTGTGATCTTTTGAGTGTCATCATGCTAATGACCCATTGCAAATGAGGTTTGGTGCAGAATATCTCCCGAAACGCATCGCACGGCCCTTCTAAAGGGCAGCCTTCTCGAGGTGAAATAAGCCAGAGCCACCGCGCTTCACCTCCGTGCTGACGAGAATGGTGTTTTTTTTCTAGTGTTTTGCTTAACAACCGCATAATGATGGTTACTACCTTACCTTAGCTCCAAAATGACATATTTTACCCAAGTTAGCTCTAGAATGACCTATACTTAGCTTAGTTTCCTCCTAAATGACATAATAAGCTTAGGTAGCTCCAAACTTGCATAATAAGCTTAGTTAGCTCCAAAATGACCTATTTTACCCAAGTTAGCTATAAAATGATCTATAATTAGCTTAATTAGCTCCAAAATGGCATAATAAGCTTAGCTACCTCCAAAATGACGTATTTTTACCAAAGTTAGCTATTAAATGACCTATAATTACCTTAGCTAGCTCCAAAATGGCATAATAAGCATACTTAGCTCCTAAATGACCTATTTTTACCTAAGTTAGCTCTAAAATGACATATATTTAGCTTAGTTTCATCCTAAATGACATATTAAGCTAAATTAGCTCCAAAATGACCTATTTTTATCAAAAATGACATATATTTAGCTTAGTTTCCTCCTAAATGACCTAGTAAGCTAAATTAGCTAAAAATGACCTATTTTATCAAAAATGACCTATACTTAGCTTAGTTCTCTCCTAAATGATATAATAAGCTTACCTAGCTACAAATGACCTATTGTACCTAGCTTAGTTATTAAATGACCTATACTTAGCTTAGTTAGCTCCAAAATGGCATAATAAGCATAGTTAGCTCCTAAATGACCTATTTTTACCTAAGTTAGCTCTAAAATGACATATAGTTAGCTTAGGTTCCTCCTAAATGACTTGGTAAGCTAAATTAGCTCCAAAATGGCATATTTTTATCAAAAATGACCTATACTTTGCTTAGTTAGCTCCAAAATGGCATAATAAGCTTAGCTAGCTCCAAAATGACCTATTTTACCAAGGTTAGCTATTAAATGACCTATAATTAGCTTAGTTAGCTTCAAATGGCATAATAAGCATAGTTAGCTCCTAAATGACTTATTTTTACCTAAGTTAGTTCTAAAATGACATATATTTAACTTAGTTTCCTCCTAAATGACATAGTAAGCTAAATTAACTCCAAAATGGCCTATTTTATCAAAAATGTCCTATACTTAGCTTAGTTCTTTCCTAAATGACATAATAAGCTTACCTAGCTCCAAAATAACCTATTTTACCCAAGTTAGCTATTAAATGACATATAATTAGCTTAGTTAGCTCCAAAATGACATAATATGTTGGAAATATGCCCTAGAGGCAATAATAAAATGGTTATTATTGTATTTCCTTGTTCATGATAATTTTCTATTGTTCATGCTATAATTATATTAACCGGAAACCGTAATGCATGTATGAATACATAGACTACAACATGTCCCTAGTGAGCCTCTAGTTGGCTAGCTCATTGATCAATAGATGTTCACGGTTTCATGACCATGGACATTGGATGTCGCTGATAACGGGATCACATAATTAGGAGGATGATGTGATGGACAAGACCCAATCCTAAGCATAGCACAAGATCGTGTAGTTCATCTGCTAAAGCTTTTCTAATGTCAAGTACCCTTTCCTTAGACCATGAGATTGTGCAACTCCCGGATACCGTAGGAATAATTTGAGTGTGACAAACGTCACAATGTATCCGGGTGGCTATAAAGGTACACTACGGCTATCTCCGAAAGTATCTGTTGGGTTGGCACGAATCGAGACTGGGATTTGTCACTCTGTGTGACGGAGAGGTATCTTTGGGCCCACTCGGTAAGACATCATCATAATGAGCTCAATGTGACTAAGGAATTAGCCATGAGATAATGTGTTACGGAACGAGTAAACAGACTTGCTGGTAATGAGATTGAACAAGGTATAGGGATACCAACGATCGAATCTCAGGCAAGTGTCATACCGGTAGACAAAGGGAATTGTATACGGGATTGATTGAATCCCCGACATAGTGGTTCATCTGAGGAGATCATCGTGGAGCATGTGGGAACCAACATGGGTATCCAGATCCCGCTGTTGGTTATTGACCGAAGAGGTGTCTCGGTCATGTCTACGTGCCTCCCGAACCCGTAGGGTCTACACACTTAAGGTTCGATGACGCTAGGGTTATAGGGAAATAGTGTACGTGGTTACCGAAGGTTTTTCGGAGTCCCGGATGATATCTCGGACGTCACGAGGAGTTCCGGAATGGTCCGGAGGTAAAGATTCATATATAGGAAGTGAGGTTTTTGTCACCGGAAGTGTTTCGGGCATCACCGGTAATGTATCGGGACCACCGGAAGGGTTTCGGGTGTCCATCGTGTGTGGGCCACCAGCACTAGAGGGCTGCATGGGCCGTAAGAGGGAGGGAACCATCCCCAAGGTGGGCTGGTGCGCCCCTCACAAGGGCCCAAGGCGCAACACAAGGTGGGAGGGGGGCAAACCCTAGGGGCAGATGGGCCCTAGGCCCACCTAGGGCGCCGCCCCTTCCTCTCCCTCTGTGGCCGCCGCACCAGATGCGAGCTAGGGCTGCCGCCGGCCCTAGGGGCCGCGCACCCTCCTCCCCTCCTCCTATATATAGTGGGGGTTTGGGGGGCTACCAACACACGAGTTCTTCTCTCTCTTGGCGTAGCCCTACCCCTCCTCATCCTCGTCCTCCGTAGTGCTTGGCAAAGACCTGCCGGAGTACCACGCAACTCCACCGTCACCATGCCGTCATGCTACCGGAGATCTCCCTCAACCTCTCCTTCCTACTTGCTGGATCAATGCGTAGGAGACGTCACCGGGCTACATGTCTGTTGAACGCGGAGGCGCCATTTTTCGGCGCTTAGATCGCAATCCACCGCGATCTGAATCGCTGCGAGTACGACTCCACCAACCGCGTTCTAGTAACGCTTCCGCTTTGTGATCTTCAAAGGTATGAAGATGCACTCCCCCTTTGCTCGTTGCTGGTTTCTCCATAGATAGATCTTGGTGGCACGTAGGAACATTTTTTATTTACTACTACGTCTCCCAACAGTGGCATCATGAGCTAGGTCTATGCGTAGAATCTATGCACGAGTAGAACATAAGGTGTTGGGGGCGTCGATTTTGTCAATTGTCTTGCCGTTACTAGTCTTATCTTGATTCGGCGGTATTATGGGATGAAGCGCCCGGACCAACTTTACACGTACGCTTACGTGAGACTGGTTCCATTGCCTGACATGCACTTGTTGCATAAGGTGGCTAGCGGGTGTCTGTCTCTCCCACTCTAGTCGGATCGGATTCGATGAAAAGGGTCCTTATGAAGGGTAAATGGAAATGGGCATATCACGTTGTGGTTTTTGTGTAGGTAAGAAACGTTCTTGCTAGAAACCTATAGCATCCACATAAACACTTGCAACAACAAACTAGAGGACGTCTAACTTGTTTTTGCAGCATATGTCGTGTGATGTGATATGGCCAAAAAATGTGATGTGATATATGTGATGTATCAGATTGATCATGTTCTTGTAATAGGATTGACGACTTGCATGTCGATGAGTATGACAATCGGCAGGAGCCATAGGAGTTGTCTTAATTTATTGTACGACCCGCGTGTCAATCATAAACGCCATGTAATTACTTTACTTTATTGCTAATCGTTAGCCATAGTAGTAGAAGTGATAGTTGGCGAGACAACTTTATAAAGACACGATGATAGAGATCATGATGATGGAGATCATGGTGTCGTGCCGGTGATAGTGATGATCATGGTGCCTCGAAGATGGAGATCAAAGGAGCAAGATGACATTGGCCATATCATGTCACTATATTGATTGCATGTGATGTTTATCATGTTTACATCTTATTTGCTTAGAACGACGGTAGCTAAATAAGATGATCTCTCACTAAAATTTTAAGAAATGTGTTCACCCTAACTGTGCACCGTTGCTAAGGTTCGTTGTTCCGAAACACCATGTGATGATCGGGTGTGATAGGTTATAACATTTGCATACAACGGGTGTAAGCCAGATTTACACACGCAATACACTCAGATTGACTTGACGAGCCTATCATATACATACATGGCCTCGAAACACGGAAGACCGAAAGGTCGAACATGAGTCGTATAGAAGATACGATCAACATGGAGATGTTCACCATTGATGACTAGTCCGTCTCACGTGATGATCGGACACGGGCTAGTTGACATGGATCATGTGTCACTTGGATGACTAGAGAGATGTCTATCTAAGTGGGAGTTCATTCAATAATTTGATTATGTGAACTTAATTATCATGAACTTAGTCTAAAATTGTCTTTACAATCTATATTGTAGATCCAATGGCCAACGCTAATGTTGCCCTCAACTTCAATGCGTTTCTAGAGAAAACCAAGCTGAAAGATGATGGAAGCAACTATGCAGACTGGGTCCGTGGCTTGAGGATCATCCTCATAGCTTCTAAAAGATTATATGTCCTTGATGCACCACTAGGTGACGCACCCATTTTCCCAGCGGCTCAGGACATTATGAACGCCTGGCAGTCGCGTTGTGATGATTACTACCTGGTTCAGTGCAGCATGCTTTACAACTTAGAACCGGGGCTCCAAAAGCGTTTTGAGCAACACAGAGCATATGAGTTTTCCAAGATCATGCCCGGGTCGAGAGATATGATGTCTCCGACAAGTTTTTCACTTGTAAGATGGAAGAAAATAGTTCTGTCAGTGAGCACATACTCAAAATGTCCGGGTTGCACAACCGCTTGTCTTAGATGGGAGTTAATCTTTTAGATGACTCGGTTATTGACAGAATCTTTCAGTCGCTCCCACCTAGCTACAAGACCTTGATGATGAACTAAAACATGCAAGGTATGGAGAAGTCCATTCTTGAGTTGTACTCGATGCTGAAACCAGCGGAGGTCGAGATCAAGAAGGAACATCAAGTATTGATGGTCAATAAGACCACTAGTTTCAAGAAAGGCAAGGGTAAGAAGAACTTCAAGAAGGACGGCAAAGCAGTTACCGCACCCGGTAAGCAAGTTTCCGGGAAGAAGAACAAGAATACCCAAGTCTGAGACTGAGTGCTTTTATTGCAAGGGTGCTGGTCACTGGAAGCGGAACTGCCCCAAGTACTTAATGGATAAGAAGGCCAACAACGTTAAAGGTATATGCGATATACTTGTCAATTATGTGTACCTTAACATCGCTCGTAGTAGCTCCTGGGTATTTGATACCGGTGCAGTTGCTCACATTTGTAACTCCAAGCAGGAGCTACTACGTCTCCCAGCATAATAAGCATAGTTAACTTCAAAATGACCTATTTTTACCGAAGTTTGCTCTAAAATGACATATAGTTAACTTAGTTTCCACCTAAATGACGTAGTTAGCTAAATTAGCTCTAAAATGACCTATTTTATCAAAAATGTTCTATACTTAGCTAAGTTCTCTCTTAAATGACATAATAAGCTTACTTAGTTCTCTTCTTCATCTACTCTTCTTCTTCTAATTTTCTTATTTCCCATTTTGCAGATTACATTCACTTCACGGAAGTTTGCATTGATGGAGTGCTTGGGTTACTTGTATTTTTTTTTATTTTGTATCAATGAACAATGTGACACTTGCTACATATGCATATGAAACTATGTATGTATGATGAAACTATTGTAATATGGTTTGGTATGGATAAAACTTGCATAATATGTATGTATGTATGGATGAAACTTATTTTAATATGATTATCAGTATGGCAATAACGTTATTTCTGTGAAAAAAATTATATATTACTGTGAAATTTTTTATAATAAAAAAGGGACATTTTGGTTATCCTTTGTCGTCAGTCCACGGACGACAAAGGGGGGGGGGGGCTAAGGCAGATGACAAAGGGGGGGACCCCAGGCGGCAAAGGGCCTTAAACCCCTGCTCCCTAAGGCTTCTTTGCCGTCAGCCCACGGATGACAAAGGGGGGCCTAAGGCAGACGGCAAAGGGTGGACCTCAGGCGGAAGGCAAAGACTGTCGTTAACACTTGACGGCCCTAACCCCGTGGGTCTATTGTCCATGCTCTTTGTCGTCCGTGGGCTAACGACAAAGAAGCCTTAGGGAGCAGGGGTTTAAGGCCCTTTGCCGCCTGGGGTCCCCCCTTTGTCATCTGCCTTAGGCCCCCTTTTGCCGTCCGTGGGCTGACGGCAAAGGGAGGCCTAAGGCAGACGACAAAGGGGGGACCCCAGGTGGCAAAGTGCCTTAAACCCCTGCTCCCTAAGGCTTTTTTTGCCATCAGCCCACGGACGACAAAGGGGGGCCTAAGGCAGACGGCAAAGGATGGACCTTAGACGAAAGGCAAAGACTGCCGTTAACACTTGATGGCCCTAACCCCATGGGTCTATCGTTCATGCTCTTTGCCGTCTGCTCCCCTACGACAAAGATTCTTTGCCGTCCGTGGACACAAGGCGAACGGCAAAGGAGCTCTTTACTGGATTTTTCTTTGCCGTCTGCTGACGGACGACAAAGGCCTTTACCGTTCGGGGTCCTGCCCTTTGCCGTCAAACATGACAGACGGCAAATTCCCTGATTCCTTTAGTGTCGTGGTCGATTCGGACCTCCAGTCTGTCCACCGCCTAGGTACAATCCATCCCTATAGGGGTCATCACGCCCAACTAGTGTCCAGTAAAATATTGTGCTAATTTGTTTGTCTTCTCTTTAAAGCAATGAATTCGAACATGAAGTATATATATGTTTACTGGTAAAAGTTATCAGATGGACCAGGCTCTAGCTCGACCTGTACGCATGATGCATCTATTCCGCGGGACAGGTTAAATGGCTCGATGGGCGCTTAATTTGAAGATACCAACCGATCATACCAAACGATCGATCGCTGAGCTGACCGAGCTGTGGTGCTCGATCGGTCACGGTCGCCCACTCCTTTTCGCGTGAGCGACCATACCATGCGTACGTGCTATCAGCAGCAACGGCACGTCGACGGCATGCATGGATGGATGCGTACGCCCATGCCATTATGCTGCCATGGTGCCGTGCACGTAATAAACCTACTCATGCTCATGCATGGTGGCTGGGTCACTTCCAAATCCAAATCTGGGATGTGAAGCTCCATGCAGCCAGCCAGCTAGCTGCCAATTGTAGACCACAGATAGCTACCAGATCGATCAATCCTCCTGATCGATGTTGACTGAAAAATGGCGGGCGGGGCTACTGGAATCCATCCGCTAACACTTAACAGACTCGTAGTACGCACCCCGCAACGCTCGGAGGCCGGAGCGCAAGCCGCGACCCTTTCCACTCTCGATCGATCTCCTGCCGCAGCGTCTGCACACGACTTGATCCCTTTTAATAGGCATCACCCAGCTAATTCCTGGCTAATAATGGCATTGCCAGCTCCTGCGGCCTCCCCTATTCCTACGACAGCGCCAGGCCCAACCCTCCACCGACGCCTCCGTCCTCGCTAGGGCCAGGCAGCTCCGTCGCCATTGCCGGCGCGCGCGCAGGCGCAGCAATGACCTCCTCCTCCGCCGCCTCCTCCTCCCACCTCCATATTACCATCACCAACGCCTCCTCCACCATCACCACCAATAATACCAAGTCGCAGTCGCAGCACCACAATCACTCCAGCAGCGTCTCCCCTCGCAGCGGCGGCTCCGGTGGTGGCGGCTCCGGGAGCGGGACCACCAACCAGGCCTGCGCGGCGTGCAAGTACCAGCGCCGAAAGTGCAACCCTGACTGCCCCCTGGCGCCCTACTTCCCCGCCGACCAGCAGCGCCGCTTCCTCAACGCGCACCGCCTCTTCGGCGTCAGCAACATCCTCAAGACGCTGCGCCGTCTCAAGCCCGAGCTCTGCGAGGCGGCCATGCACACGCTCATTTACCAGGCGGAGGTGCGCGCCATGGACCCCGTCGGAGGCTGCTGCCGCATGATCATCGACCTCGAGCAAACCAGCGAGCTCTTGTCCGCCGAGCTCGCCGCCCTGAACCAGCACCTCGATCTCTACCGCCAGGCCGCATCCGGCGTGGCAGGTGGGGACATCATGGACGGCCCGTGCGCTGACCTCGAGGTCACCTCCTCGAACCACCAGCAGGAACAGCTCATCCTCCACGCTGACCAAGATCAGGTCGTCGACGCGCTCTACGTCGGCCAAGAAGGCGCCGACCCGGTGATACAAAATGGCGCCGATCACGACGACAGCCGGCAACCGCAGTATCACGGTGGACAGCAGCATCAGCAACAGCAGCAACTGTACGACTATTTCTACTACGAGGCAACCGGCGCCGGCAGCGATGAAGCCGGGAGAAAGCCCAGCGGCAGCGGCGTCGACATTAACGTCGACGTCATGCAGCATTTCGATTACGACTCCAGCTGTGAGGTCGATGATCATCACAAGGTGGATCAACTGGAACCGATGATCTCGTCGAGCCTCGAGGAGCACTACCAGATTGGCCAGAAGGAGTACGAGATGAAGGTGGCGTCGTTCGTCGATGTGTTGGACGTCAGGCCGGAGCTGCCGGCGGTGGACGGAAACGTGGACATCGGCGTCAAGGAGGAGCTTCAGGAGGAGGAGGAGGAGGATCCCAAGAATAACATCGAACTAAGTAAAGCAGCACACATGGCTGAGTCCTCACATTGCAGGCTAGGGTTAGGCTTTTAATTAAGTACATCTCTCAAATGCGCCATCAACCCATTCATGTGCCTTCGTTTGCTTAACTTGTTTTGATAGCGAAAGAGGCTGTAGAAAGTATAATATTGTTCTTTTTTTCAAATGAGCCGCGGCTCTATAGTCTATATTAATCAAATATCAGTATTACAAGAAATCGCCAAAACGTGAACAGAAAATATAAACCACTCCATCCCATGCATCCCAAGACGCGCCAGATTTGCCTCCGCTGGAGTTCCACGCCGTCACTAGAACAATAGAGTTCTATCAAGGCAGGCAGTCGGGGAATTACCATTCTCTGCCGATAAGTGTCGGCTACATCTATACCAAAGAATTCACGAGCCAAAGAAGAAGACGACGCCGAGTTGCTCATATCTAGTGCCCGTTCGGTTTCAGTACTCCACTTCACGGCTCCGCTTCAGGAGCGGATGGAGCTGTAGTGCAGAAAATTGAAGCGAACCGAACAGCCCCTCCGCAGATCCTAGGAGCGGTAGATTCCCGAACGGCCCCTAGTCTGCCTTCCCGCAAAATAAAAAATCATCTGCCATGTCTAGAGAGTACCGAAATCGGCGCCGGCCGAAGCACTACTGGCACGAGGAACACACAACCAACTACCCGTGCGTTGAGCATAGAGGGAGACAAACTTACAATAATGCTACGTCCACGGACGACTTCCTATGGACGGAGGTTACGGACAGATGTGGCGCAATGCTGTGAAAACAGAATGCGTGTTTTTCAAAGGTTCTGTTGACGCTAGCCAACTGCACGAGCGCACATCCATGTCCGTAACATCAGTCCGTAAAAGCTTTCCATAAGTGTAGCATTATTGGACAAACTTGTCCACTTAATCATGTCTCCAGATACAACAACTCGGGTTGTCCTATCAATGTCCATGCGTTTGACATCTCATTGATGGGACTACCCGAGCAAGGATGTGGTACAACACGATCTTCATTGCCCATTGTGTAACAAGGAAGCTGTCGTAGCTCACCTCACAAACCTCCTGTCTTAGTCTCTTAGACCAAAGTGTGTCCAAATGTGCAACGACTGAGGTTCTCACAGTAGTGACTCCATTAGTCCAGCTCAGACCGTTTTGTTTTAGGAAAATGGGGTTTTCCCCAACTTTCAGTAAGAAAATCATAAAGAGGTTCATACAGGGAACAACCATTACCACACACCTCAGACAGATTTTGTATTGTGCAATTTATTTCAGTGACTCGGGTAGAATATCAAGAATTCAGGATGCAAAAGGTGATTATAGAGATCAATTACAATTTTGAATATATTTTTGTTGTAACCCCAACACAACAACTGTCGCCTTGTCGGCGGGGCGATGCATTCAGTGTTTGCAACTTTGCACTTTTGCCGAGGAAGCTGAGGTTGTGGCCATTAGCGAGGGCCTGTTTGATCTAGTAGAAAACTATAGATGGTCCTTTATGTATGGAGTCTGACTTTGCATCTGTGACCAGACTCATTGATCTCGACACTCCGAACATGTCTAGCCTAAACCCTAAACCCTAGTAAAGATAGCATTAATATGGCCCATGAGCTTTCTTTTCCGTCGAGAATGTATGGCGAATTTTCGCTGATTGCGGACATCCATGTTCATTTTAAAGCTCTTCTTATGAAATAGTGTAAACAAGTTCCTGGGAATCTACAATCCCGTTTTGACATTAAAAAAAACTAACTTTGTTGTATCTTCCATTTTCACTTGTTTGCATTCTTCTCAACTTATTTCAGCTAGCCAATGTCAAAGTCGGATAACTTGGTAAAATTATATGAAACATTGCACTTGTGAATTAAAATGGAAAATTGTGGGAAGTTTTTGAAAACAATTACAACTAATTTTGTCATACTAAATAAATAAGGAAAAATTCCAAAAATAGGACGCCACCTTGGGGCAAAAGGAAATTATATGAAACATTCCACTGGTGAATCAAAAGGGAAAATTGTGGAAAGTTTACGAAAACAACTACAACTATTTTTACTAAATAAATAAGGTAAAATTCCAAAAATAGGACGCCCACCTTGGGGCTCGAACCCAAGACCACAAGGTTAAGAGCCTTGCGCTCTACCAACTGAGCTAGACGGGCAATGTTTGCCATACAACAAAATCAAATTTATATAAAGGTATGTAGAGGTTTTTTCACCAATATAAACGGTGCAAGCATAAAGTACTGTACGCAGAAGTTTACCATTGGAAGCTTTTTGAGCAGGCGAGCATCAAAAAGTTCCATGAGAAATTATGTACGTCATGGTGCCATTCCTAAGCTCTAAGACCATAGATATAGAATTCCAAAAAAATAAAATAAAAGTTATATGGTGAACGCCAGATTCCTGGCAATTCCCTGTGAAGGCATAGGTTACCGTTCGATCTCCTAGCGCGACTCGCGGTGCAAGGCTAGTGCCACGTCTATTTTCTGAGATGGGCGTGCTTACTACTTTGATTGGAAGTGGTTTTGTGAATACATGTGGTAAAACTTGTTATTTGTATTTTCAAGCTAAAATTATTTGAATTCATAAAGGAATGACATGTTCATAAACTGGTACTTTTCTCCCGGTAGGCATGTGCCATGAAGCAAGCAAAGGAAACATGTAGATAACATTCTAACATGCCGCTATTTACGACAAGATTCTTATGGATCTAGGAAAGAGAAAATTAAAATTAAATTGATGTTGTTACCCTACACTGGAGAATAGAAAGGCAAGATAGACTACTCAAGCCAACCTTTTCATCCCCAAAATCCTTTCAAAGACATTACCCATCTATACCTGAAGCAACCTAAAAAGCAGGTGATGTTGTTGCCAAAGGGGTTGATGACCTTGTAGAAGCATTTACCATTGCTCCTCTTTCAACTCAAGAGGATCAAAGCATCAACGGTAAACAACCGAAGAGAAACCTGTTTAGAATGCAAGGTACATGATTTTACGACTGAAAAAGAGAATGCCAAGAAGCGGACACATTCAAGCACTCATTTACTAGGTAGTCAGGAACCTTCTTTTGACATGACCTAGTAGAGTAGTAGGCCTTTCCTTCTGAACGACCTTACAAAATGGACATCTCACAAAGAACAAAAATACCTATTTTTTATGTGCCATTGCAAATAACAAAAATTTCCATGGTTTTATAGAACACATTTTTAAATCTTGACATGTTTTTATGGGATTTTTTTCTAAACTTGCCATGTGCAATTTTATTATAGATAGCATGGAATTTCATTTACTTAGACCAAGGCATATTTTTCAATTAATCCATGGAATTATTATTAATTACACCATGGTAGTTCTGTTCTAGGTGCTTTGGCAATTAAATTATTTACACCATGGTAGGTTTTCAATGTAGCATGACAATTTCCTTATTTTAAACCATGTTAGTTTTTTAATGTACACCATGAAAACTCCATTAATTAAACCATGACCTTTTTTTTGATTAGACCATTGAAATTTAATTTATTTCCATGAGGGAAATTTTAATAATTAGACCATGAAATTTTTATCAGCTACACAATGGTAATTTATTATTTAGACCATGACATTTTTATTGTAGGTACAATGGCAATTTAAAATTTCAGACTATGCCATTTCAAATTTAAGTTGTAGGTAGCACTTCCAATTTTTCCATGGGACTATTTTATTACTGTATACATGCGTCATTTATATGCTATACAACCTGTCATTTTTTGTGTTCGTGTTTTAATATGGCATTTTTTCAATACTTGAATCTTGAAAAATGCCAAAAAAATCAACATATAGACAAAATTTTAATATACTCTTTTTTATCTACATGATGGCAAATCTCTTTTTTACACTTTTTCTGTATAAGAGAAAAATGTGTTGGGTAGAAAACTAGCAGAGGGCATAGTTGTCATGTGGTTTGCGATGAGGAAGGCTTATATTAACATTATCTGCGTGCCATGGGAGAAAAAATCAGATTACTAGATAGCAGTATCCGCATGCAAGCGTATCGATTAGGCCATGTAGAGCTCACACAAGAACCCGACGCAGCCATTGGCGACACCTAGAGCATGTGGAGGTTCTGAATTCCTCGTGTTGCATGTTGCCAAGCATGTTTAGCACCGCGTTCACTACCACCATCATTGAGGCGCCACTTGACAAGATGTGGACCATCACATTCTCCTCAAACAGCGCCACAACCACCCCTGACCGGTTAGAGAATGCGAACATCACCATTAGAACATGTTTGAAGCAAAATGGAAACTTATATTAGATAGATAATTACATGTACAATTTATATGATCCGGAGTGGCGTGACGCTTAGAGAGAGTGTGTCGGTTCCAAGGGGGAAAAGAAAGATGTGTCGGTTGTGGGCAGCAACCATACGAAAGTTGGCAAAGGGGAGATTCCCTCCTTATTACATGTGCTAATTAATCATAACAATCTCCCTAATCTATGCTTGACCATGGAGAATTGTCTCACGATTTTCCAGATAGTGCTATCATCTCAAAGGATTCTCCGCAAAAAGTTCTTCATGCATAATCTTTTAGGAGGACCTGAAACAAACTTACAAAGAGAAATAACGTAATATAATGTTTTGAACATGGATATCTAAAGAAGAGACTCCCCCTAATATACTTGCAAGTCCCGAAGTAATCACATGCCACTTCCATGAACATATTTCTAAATGTAGAATTTGGTAGAGGCTTGGTAAATAAATCAGCAAGGTTTACGCATGATTTAACCTTGTTTATTTCCCCGCTTTTCAAAAAATCATAGGGGGCATACCACTAAGGACAAATGTGCTTAGTGATAGTACTCTTGATGTATCTTGTTTACATCCGTGCAACACAAGCATCATTATCTTCATAGATAATAGTATGCGCTTCAATCAAACCAGTTCCATGTATATGACTGTTGTATGTGGTTTACCATTGTGCGAAGCCACATACATTCACATGATGCTTTAAATAATAAAATTATTTAGAATGATTGGTAGATGTTGCCACCAAAGTTTGTTTTGAAGACTATCATTATATAGTAGTACCACCATGTAGTAACAAAAAAGCCGGCCTTTTGAGCTCGTATTATGGGGTTCAGATAATAGCCAACATCTGCATATCCGATCATATTAGAGTCCTGATTTTGATGGAACTGGAAAAATAGGTCATCCTTTGTGCCTTGAATATATCTAAAGATATTATTCACTCCTGACCAATGGAGTTTGATGCGAGTTGCATTGTGTCTAGCAAGTAGATTCAATATAATTGCGATATCATATCACATAAAATTTGTGAGATAGGTCAGCGCTCCAACGATGCTGAGCTATGGAACCGCGGGTTCCAATACCTCTTCTCCATCATCCCTTGGCCCGAATCGACTTTCTCTATATCTCAAGAACAAACCACAATAGGAGTTTTAGATGGTTAGGACTTGTCCATATTGAATTTCTCTAGTACTTTCCCGATATAGAAAGCTTGATGTACCATGATTCTCGAGGGAAGGTTCTCAAGTTGAATACATAAGCAAAATTTGGTTTTACACAAATCCTTCATCGCAAATTCCATCTTTAGGTAATTGCGTACTTCATCAATGTCTTGTCTGTTGCCAAATATACGTCCATTTTGCATAATGTTTTTCTACTATTATTTGTCTTATGTTTGAGCTATATTTTAGATCATGACACAATTCTAATGTCTTTTTTTCTCTTAGAATGCAAGATACGCCGACAGAGAGGGATTACCAGCAGCTGGAATTCTGACTTGAAAAAGCTATAACACAGATAGCAATTCTGCGGAGCTCAAAATGAGTGAAATTTCATGGAGATTTATTTTGAAATATATAAAAATAACGGAGTAAAAATATGCCTGATGGGCTCCACCAGCCAGCCACATGGGCAGGTGGCGCAACCACTTGGCTATGTGCGGCCCTGGTGGCTCTCCTCTCGATGCCCTTTGGCTATAAGGTCCTCTTTCACATGGAAAATATAAGTAGAATATTTTTGCGACTTTCCATCACTGTCTCAAGGAAGAACAAAAGGTAGATAACATTTGACCTCTGGCAGAGCAATTTCTCCGGAGGAACTTCCCTTCGGGACGGGGAAATCGAAACCATCGTCGGCACCAACACTCCTCTCATCGTGGGAGGTTTCATCTTCATCAACATCTACCCTAGTTCATCTTGTCCTCAATCCTTATATCAAACCTTAGATTGGTACCTGAGGGTGCTAGTAGTGTTGATTACATCGTGTAGTTGATGCTAGTTGATTTACTTGGTGGAAGATCTATATGTTCAGATTGTTGATTGCATATCTATATCAACTGAATATGTTCAATGTTATGAGTTGTGAGTAGTTCTATTTGTTCTTGAGGACATGGAAGAAGTCTTCTTGTTAGTAATCATGTGAAGTTGATCACCGTTTAGTGTCTTGATGATATGGTGTATTGTTCTTTCTCTAGTGGTGTCGTGTGAGCGTTGACTACATGACACTTCACCATTTTAGGGCCTAGGGAGCCATCATAAAATTACTTTGTAGATGATGGGTTGAGCGAGTGACTGAAATCTAAACTCCACTTTATGAATTGTTCCATGAGGGGCTGTTTTGGATCCACATATTTAATGCTATCAATAAATTTATCTTAATTACTTCTATTATGTTTAGGGTTTCTTGCATGAAAGGTATAATTAGGTATTTGATCAAGTAAGAATAATATATTAGCTTTGGTCCACCCACATAACAACTTATCAAGGCAATGAACGTAAGGCGATGCATCATGGTGAAAGTAACTAGATGATATTTCCAAGTGTCCTAATGAGCGTTTTAATCAATATAGAAAGTATCACTGGCTTGTCCTTAGCAGCATTAAGCATTGGCCACTTGTTGCACCTTACTACTTTTGTTACTTGTTACTGCTTACCATTTTTTTACTATCAAACTATCTTACAACACTTGCAAAGAATACCTTGCTTGAACCTCTTATCAATTCTTTCTACTCCTTATTGGGTTTCATACTCTTACTTATCAAAATGACTATGATTTTTTTAGAAATATGGGTTTCCTCCTCATTTCATTATGAAAGTGCGTTATATCGACTAGAGGGGGGTGAATAGGCGATTTTTACAAATTCATCACTTGAGGAATTTCAACTTTGAGGAATTTGAAATGTGATGAATAACTAGCAGCGGAATAAGTACTCAAGTGCATGAGGAACATGGTAACAGCATGGTCTTCATGATGAAATGAAACATGCACAAATACAGAGAAGCGTGATACAGGATAAGCAGTGATGAACAAGGTAACTTGAAGAATTTGAGGTGAGGAATTTGTGAAAGTCTTCACTCAAATTCTTCAAACAGTAACAATCAATTTCATCAACAGGTATATGAGGAATAGAAGGGTTGAGGAAATAGAACCAGATAACTCGATGAAGACAATGGTTTGATGACCCAGTTCCAACTGTTGTGACAGTCGTACGTCTGGTTTGGAGCGGCCTGGTATTTAAACCAGAGGACACACAGTCCCAGGACACACAGTCCTTACCGTATTCTCCTTGAGCTAAGGTCACACAGTCCTCGCCCAACACTCATGGTAAGTCTTTAGGGTAGACTTCCAAAACCCTCACAAACTGGTCACCCGGCGATCCACAATTAACTGCTGGATGCTCTAGACCAAGGTCACTTCGTGGTCCCCAATTGACTGCAGGAGCACTAGACCATGACACCTAACCGTCTGCAGGATGCACTGTCCTCAAAGGTAACAAGCGTCGGTTCCACACAGGAATTTCTTCAGTGATGCTCAATCACTTTGGGTTTTGTGGTTTGATTGTAGGTACACTGCTGATTTTCTCTCAAAAGTCCTCGAAGGATGGGTTGCTTGTTGGGGAACGTCGCATGGGAAACAAAAAATTTCCTACGCACACGCAAACCTATCCATGGTGATGAGCATCTACGAGAGGGAGCGTGGATTTACGTACCCTTGTAGATCGCTAAGCGGGAAGCGTTAAGAAACGCGGTTGGTGTAGTCGAACTTCTTCGCGATCCAAATCGCCGAGCGTCCCGCGATCCAATCACGAACCGTCCTGCGAACACATCACGATCCGTCCCGTGAACTCATCACGATCTGTCCCGCGATCTCATCACGATCCGTCTCACGATCTGTCCCGCGAACTCATCACGATCCGTTCCGCGATCTCATCACGAACCGTCTCGCGATCTCGATCACGGTCCTTCCGATCTAGCGCCGAACGGATGGCACCTCCGCGTTCAGCACACGTGTAGCTTGATGACGATCTCCACCGTCTCAATCCAGCGAGAGGAGGTGGAGAGGAGAGAGAGTTCACCGGCAGCGTGACGGCGCTCCGGTGATGGTGGTGGAGTGATTCCGGCAGGGCTTCGCCTAAGCGCTGCAGAAAACCGATCTAGAGGAGAAACTATGCACCGGTGTAACGGGTAGCACGTGGCCGGAAATTCTGTCCAAAAACCACCCAATCCACTAGTATATATAGGAGGAGAGGAGAGGAGAGGCAGCCAAGCCCTTTGGGTCGGCTGAAATAGGAGGTGGGAGCAATCCTACTTCACCTCCAATCCTAGTTGGAGTAGGATTGCCTCCTATTGGCTGATTTTCCACTTTTTGCTTTAGGACTTTCTCTCCTGCGCCATGGGC
Organism: Hordeum marinum; assembly: GCA_022496015.1. Lineage (NCBI taxonomy): Eukaryota > Viridiplantae > Streptophyta > Magnoliopsida > Poales > Poaceae > Hordeum > Hordeum marinum. The sequence continues at coordinate 524,293,358 of CM039674.1, read as the reverse complement.
CTTTGTGGCTGTTTTCCCAGCCCACTAAGGTCTGGTTATTATTCTCCCACAGCCCATGGACCTCTTGGGGTCGACATACCCCTCCCGGAGGTCCCCCGGTACACTACCGGCACTCCCGGTACACTACCGATACTCCCGGTACACTACCGATGAGCCCGAAACTTTTTCGGCGACCAAACTGGGACATCCTATATATGAATCTTTACCTCCGGACCATTCCGGAGCTCCTCGTGACGTCCGGGATCTCATCCGGGACTCCGAACAACCTTCGGTCACCACCATACATAACTCTACACTACCGAAACGTCACCGAACCTTAAGTGTGCAGACCCTGCGGGTTCGAGAACTATGTAGACATGACCGAGACACCTCTACGGTCAATAACCAATGGCGGGACCTAGACGTACACATTTTTTCCTACATATTCTACGAAGATCTTTATCGGTCGAACCTCTGTGTCAAGGATTCAGTTAATCCCGTATAACATTCCCTTTGTTCTTCGGTATGTTACTTGCCCGAGATTCGATCGTCGGTATCTCCATACCTAGTTCAACCTCGTTACTGGCAAGTCTCTTTACTCGTTCCGTAATACAAGATACCGTGACTAACACTTAGCCACATTGCTTGCAAGGCTTGTTGTGATGTTGTATTACTGAGTGGGCTCTGAGATACCTCTCCGTCACACGGAGTAACAAATCCCAGTCTCGATCCATGCCAACTCAACAGACACCATCGGAGATACCTGTAGAGCACCTTTATAGTCACCCAGTTACGTTGCGACGTTTGATACACACAAGGCACTCCTCCGGTGTTAGTGAGTTGCATGATCTCATGGTCATAGGAACATATACTTGACATGCAGAAAACAGTAGCAATAAACTGACACGATCATATGCTATGTTTGTAGTTTGGGTCTTATCCATCACATCATTCTCCTAATGATGTGATCCCGTTATCAAACGACATCTCATGTCCATGGCTAGGAAACCTTAACCATCTTTTGATCAACGAGCTAGTCTACTAGAGGCATACTAGGGACATGGTGTTTTCTATATATCCACACATGTATCTGAGTTTCCAATCAATACAATTATAGCATGGATAATAAACGATTATCATGAACAAGGAAATATGATAATAACTAATTTATTATTGCCTCTAGGGCATATTTCCAACAGTCTCCCACTTGCACTAGAGTCAATAATCTAGTTCACATCACCATGTGATTCGCATTGTTATGAATCTAACACCCAATGAGTTCTGGGGCTCGGTCATGCTTTGCATGTGAGAGAGGTCTTATAGTCAACGGGTCTGCGATATTCAGATCCGTGTGTACTTTGCAAATCTCTATGTGAAACCGTAAACACTGCTACCACACTCCACTTGGTACTATTTCCAAATGGCTGCTCCACTATACGTATCCAGATTGCTACTACGAGTCATCCGGATTAGTGTTAAAGCTTGTATCGACGTAACTCCTTACGACGAACTCTTTATCACCTCCATAATCGAGAAACATCTCCTCAATCTCTTAGTTACTGAGGATAATCTTGACTGCTATCCAGTGATCCACTCCTGGTTCACTCTTGTACCCCCTGACGGACTCATGGCAAGGCACACACAGGTGCGGTACACAGCATGGCATAATATAGAGCCTATGGCTAAGGCATAGGGGACGACGTTTGTCCTTTCTCTTTCTTCTGCCGTTGTCGAGCTTTGAGTCTCACTCAACTTCACACCTTACAAATTAGACGAGAATTATTTCTCTGGCTGATCCATTTTGAACTCTTTCAAAATCTTGTCAAGGTATGCACTCATTGAAAGTCTCATCAAGCATCTTGATCTATCTCTATAGATTTTGATGCTCAACAATTAGGTAGCTTTATCCAGGTCTTCCTTTAAAAAACACTCTTGAAACAACCTTTTATGCCTTCCAGAAATTCTACATTATTTCCGATCAACAATATGTCAACCACATATACTTATCGGAAATTCTATAGTGCTCCCACTCACTTTGTTGCAAATACAAGTTTCTCGTAAACTTTGTATAAACTCAAAAACTTTGATCAACTCATCAAAGCGTATATTCCAACTCCGAGATGCTTGCTTCAGTCCATGGAAGGATCACCGAAGCTTGCACACCTTTTAGCATCCTTAGGACTGACAAAACCTTCTGGTTGTATCACATACAACCTTTCCTCAAGTAAATCGTTAAGGAAACGATGTTTTAACATCCATCTGCCAGATTTCATAATTGAAAACGCAGCAACTGCTAACATAATTCCAACAGACTCTAGCATCGCTACGAGTGAGAAAGTCTCATCGCAGTCAACCCCTTGAACTTGTCACAAATATCTTTGCAACAAGTCGAGCTTTACAAATGGTGACAATTACCATCCACGTCTGTCTTCATTTTAAAGATCCATTTGTACTCAACGACCTGCTATCCAACGAGCAAGTCTACCAAAGTCTATACTTGGTTTTCATACATGGATCCTATCTCGGATTTCATGGCCTCCAACCATTTGTCGGAATCCGGGCCCATCATCGCTTCTCCATAGCTCGTAGGTTTATTGTTTGTCCAACAACATGACCTCCAAGACAGAGTTGTCGTCCCGCTTAGGAGCAGTACACATCCTTGTCGACCTACGAAGTTTGATAGTAACTTGATCCTGAAGTTTCATGATCATCATCATTAACTTCCTCTTCAACTAACGTAGGCTTCACAGAAACATCTTTCTGCGCTGCGCTACTCTCTGGTTGAACAAAGGTTTAACAACCTCATCAAGTTCTATCTTCCTCCCACTCAATTCTTTCGAGAGAAACATTTCCTCGAGAAAGGATCCGTTTAAGCAACAAACACTTTGCACTAGGATCTGAGATTGAAGGTTCACCCAACTGATCTTAGGGTATTCTATGAAGATGCATTTGTCCGCCTTGGGTTCGACCTCATTAGGTGAAAACATTTTCCACACAAGTGTCACAGCCCCAAATATTAAGAAATGACAGCTTAGGTTTCTATCAAACCATAATTCACACGGTGTCATCTCAACGGATTTAGATGATGCCCTATTTAAAGTGAATGTAGTTGTCTCTAATGCATAACCCCAAAAATTATAGTAGTAAAACGATGAGAGACATCACAGTATGCACTATATCAATAGAGCATGACTATGATGTTCGGACACACCATCACACCATGGTGTTCCAGGTAGCGTTAGTTGTGAAACAAATTTCACATTGTCTTAAGTTGTATGCCAAACTCGTAACTCAGATATTCACCTCCACGATCATATCGTGGTCATTTTTATCTTCTTGTCACGATGATCTTTAAACTTCACTCTGAATTTGCTTGAACCTTTCAAACGATTCAGACTTGTGTTTCATTAAGTAAATATACACTATATCTACTCAAATCATCAGTGAAGGTAAGAAAATAACGATATCCACTTCACGCTACAAGACTCACTAGATTGCATACATCAACATGTATCATTTCCAATGAATCACTTGCCCGCTCCATCCAACGGGGTCCTTTAGTCATCATGCCCAAGAGGCATGGATCGCATGTCTCAACCGATTCGAAATCAAATGAGTCCAAATATCCATCAGCATGGAGTTTCTACATGCGCTTTATACCAATATGACATTTAGCGGCAGTGCCACAAGTATGTGGTACTATCATTATTAACTTTGTATATTTTGACATCAATGTTATGAACATGTGTACTACTACGATCAAGATTTCAACAAACCATTCTCACTGGGTGCATGACCATTGAAGGTATTATTCATGTAAACAGAATAACCATTATTCTCTAACTTAAATGAATAACCGTATTGCAATAAACATGATCTAATCATGTTCAAGCTCAACGCAAAACACCAAATAACATTTATTTAGGTTCGTCACTAATCCTGAAGGTAGAGAGAGCGTGCGATGTTGATCACATCAACCTTGGAAACACTTCCAACACATATCGTCACCTCACCCTTAGCTAGTTCTCCGTTTATTCCGTAGCTTTTATTTCGAGTTACTAACATTTAGCAACCGAACAGGTATCCAATACCCAGGTGCTACTAAGAGTACTAGCAAGGTACACATTAATAACTCGTATATCAAATATACTTCTATTAATGTTGCCAGCCTTCTTATCTACCAAGTATCTAGGGTTGTTCCGCTTCAGCGACCGCTCACCTCATAACAGAAGCACTTAGTCTCGGGTTTGAGTTCAACTTTGGGTTGCTTCACTGGAGCAGCAACTGACTTGCTATCCATGAAGTTTCCATCCTTGCTCTTGCCCTAATCGAAACTAGTGGTTTGATTAACCATCAACACTTGACGCTCCTTCTTGATTTCTACCTTCGCGGTGTCAAACATCGCGAACAGCTCAGGGATCAACATTTCTTTCCCTGGCATTTTATAGTTAATCACCAAGTTCTAGTAGCTCAGTGACAGTGACTTGGAGAACTACATCAATCGCTATCTTATCTAGAAGATCAACTCCCACTCGATTCAAGCGATTGTAGTACCCAGACAGTCTGAGCACATGCTCAACGATTGAGCTATTCTCTTTCATCTTGCAGGCAAAGAATCTCGTTGGAGATCCTATATCTCGCAACTCAGGCACGAGCCTGAGATCACAATCTCAGCTCTTAGAACATCTCATATGTTCCGTGACGTTCAAAATGTTTCGGAGGCTCAATTCTAAGCCATAATGCATGAAGCACTAAACTATCAAGTAGTCATCGAAACGTGCCTCTCAGATGTTCACAACATCTACAGATGACGCTAGATGGGGTGGCGCACCGAGCGGTGCATTAAGGACATAAGCCTTCTGTGCAGCAATGAGGACAATCCTCAGATCACGGACCCAATCCGCAATTTTTCTACCAACATCTTTCAATTCTATTTCTCTAGGAACATATAAAAATATAAGGGAGCTACAGCGCGAGCTAGTAATCTACAACATAATTTGCAAAGACACTTTGACTATGTTCATGATAATGAGTTCAATTAATCATATTACTTAAGAACTCCCACTCAAATTGACATCCCTCCGATCATTCGAGTGATACATGATCCAAATTTACCAACTCAAGTCCGATCATCACGTGAGTTGAGGTGGCTGCAATGGTGAACATCATCATGTTGATCATATCTACTATATGACTCATGTTCGACCTTTCGGTCTCTTGTGTTCCGAGGCCATGTCTGTACATGCTAGGCTCATCAAGTTTAACCCGAGTGTTCTGCATGTGCAACACTGGCTTGCATCCGTTGTATGTGAACGTAGAGTCTATCACACCCGATCATCACGTGGTGTCTCAACACGACGAACTTTCGCAACGGTGCACACTCGGGCAGAACACAATTTAGCTTGAAATTAAGTGAGGGATCACCTTATAATGCTACCGTCGTCCTAAGCAAAATAAGGTGCATAAAAAGGATTAAAATCACATGCAAATCATAAGTGATATGATATGGCCATGAACTTGTGCTTTTGATCTCCATCTAGAAAGCACCGGCAAGATCTCCATCGTCACCGGCACGACACCATGATCTCCATCATCTTGATCTCAATCAACGTGTCGCCATCGGGGTTGTCACGCCCTACATGCTTCTACTACTATTGCTACCGTAGCGATAAAGTAAAGCATTACATAGCGCTTAATGATTGACACGCAGGTCATACAATAATTAAAGACAACCCTATGGCTCCTGCCGGTTGCCGTATTCAACGACATGCAAGTCGTGAAATTCTATACATCACATGATCATCTCATACATCACATATATCTCATCATGTAATTGGCCATATCACATCACAACATACCCTGCAAAAACAAGTTAGACGTCCTCTAATTGTTGTTTCATGTTTTACGTGGCTGCTACGGGTATCTAGCAAGAATGATTCTCACCTACGCATAAAACACAACGGTGATACATAGATTGCTATTCAACCTTCTCAAGGACCGCCTTTGTCGAATCCGATCCAACTAAAGTGAGAGAAATTGTCACCCGCAAGCCATCTAGGCAACAAGTTGCGTCGAGGGAACCGGTCTCTCGTAAGCGTACGAGTAATGTTGGTCCGGGCCGCTTCATCTCACAATCCCGCTGAACCAAAATACGAACAAGGGAGGAAGCAATCTAAGCATGAATGTACACAAACTTTTTGTGTTCTACTCGAGATCTCATCGAACCATCAACCTAGCTCATGATGCCACTGTTGGGGAACGTCGCATGGGAAACAAAATTTTTCCTACGCACACGCAAACCTATCCATGGTGATGAGCATCTACGAGAGGGAGAGTGGATTTACGTACCCTTGTAGATCGCTAAGCGGGAAGCGTTAAGAAATGCGGTTGGTCTAGTCGAACTTCTTCGCGATCCAAATCGCCGAGCGTCCCGCGATCCAATCACGAACTGTCCTGCGAACACATCACGATCCCTCCCGTGAACTCATCACGATCCGTCCCGCGATCTCATCACGATCTGTCTCACAATCTTGATCACGATCTGTCCCGCGAACTCATCACGATCCGTTCCGCGATCTCATCACGAACCGTCTCGCGATCTCGATCACGGTCCTTCCGATCTAGCGCCGAACGGACGGCACCTCCGCGTTCAGCACACATGCAGCTTGATGACGATCTCCACCATCTCGATCCAGCGAGAGGAGGTGAATAGGAGAGAGAGAGTTCACCGGCAGCGTGACGGCGCTCCGGTGATGGTGGTGGAGTGATTCCGGCAGGGCTTCGCCTAAGCGCTGCAGAAAACCGATCTAGAGGAGAAACTATGCACCGGTGTAACGGGTAGCACATGGACGGAAATTCTGTCCAAAAACCACCCAATCCACTAGTATATATAGGAGGAGAGGATAGGAGAGTCAGCCAAGGCCTTTGGGTCGGCCGTAATAGGAGGTGGGAGCAATCCTACTTCACCTCCAATCCTAGTTGGAGTAGGATTGCCTCCTATTGGCTGATTTTCCACTTTTTGCTTTAGGACTTTCTCTCCTGCGCCATGGGCCTTTGTGGCTGTTTTCCCAGTCCACTAAGGGCTGGTTATTATTCTCCCACAGCCCATGGACCTCTTGGGGTCGAAATACCCCTCCCGGAGGTCCCCCGGTACACTACCGGCACTCCCGGTACACTACCGATACTCCCGGTACACTACCGATGAGCCCGAAACTTTTCCGGCGACCAAACTGGGACATCCTATATATGAATCTTTACCCCCGGACCATTCCGGAGCTCCTCGTGACGTTCGAGATCTCATCCGGGACTCCGAACAACCTTCGGTCACCACCATACATAACTCTACACTACCGAAACGTCACCGAACCGTAAGTGTGCAGACCCTGCGGGTTCGAGAACTATGTAGACATGACCGAGACACATCTACGGTCAATAACCAATGGCGGGACCTGGACGTCCACATTAGTTCCTACATATTCTACGAAGATCTTTATCAGTCGAACCTCTATGTCAAGGATTCAGTTAATCCCGTATAACGTTCCCTTTGTTCTTCGGTATGTTACTTGCCCGAGATTCGATCGTCCGTATCTCCATACCTAGTTCAACCTCGTTACTGGCAAGTCTCTTTACCTGTTCCGTAATACAAGATCCCATGACTAACACTTAGCCACATTGCTTGCAAGGCTTGTTGTGATGTTGTATTACCGAGTGGGCCCTGAGATACCTCTCCGTCACACGGAGTAACAAATCCCAGTCTCGATCCATGCCAACTCAACAGACACCATCGGAGATACCTGTAGAGCACCTTTATAGTCACCCAGTTACGTTGCGACGTTTGATACACACAAGGCACTACTCCGATATCCGTGAGTTGCATGATCTCATGGTCATAGGAACATATACTTGACATGCAGAAAACAGTAGCAATAAACTGACACGATCATATGCTATGTTTGTAGCTTGGGTCTTATCCATCACATCATTCTCCTAATGATGTGATCCCGTTATCAAACGACATCTCATGTCCATGGCTAGGAAACCTTAACCATCTTTTGATCAACGAGCTAGTCTACTAGAGGCATACTAGGGACATGGTGTTTTCTATGTATCCACACATGTATCTGAGTTTCCGATCAACACAATTATAGCATGGATAATAAACGATTATCATGAACAAGGAAATATGATAATAACTAATTTATTATTGCCTCTAGGGCATATTTCCAACATTTCTCTCAAATGACAAGTGTCAGTTCTCTCTGTCAGAGCAGCCAACCAGCTAGTGGTTGTGGGGGTGGCTATTTATAGCCAGGATGCAACCTGACATGATAAGACATAAATGCCCCCAATGATATGACCGTATGTGGATAAGAATGATTGGGGACAGCTGGCGCTAAGCACAGCAACGGTCGGAATTTCGAACTATGAAAGTCCTTAGCTTATCATGTTCCTCACTTGTAGGCAATTCGCACTGGCGAAATCCTAACTCCTTAGTCAGATCAATTTCCTCGGAGACCAGAAGAACTTCGTCTCTGTCATTGAAGAACTTGTCTGAACCGTAAGAAATTTCCGAAGGCTTCACTCGAAGGATTGTATGGGTTGAGGATTTTGGAGTTGAGCATCAGTGGGAATTTTTTCTTAGTATTACCTCAGCCCCCTTTAACAGTACGATGTTTCCTATGACTCAAATAAAAGAAATGAAACTATGAAAACAAAAGTCTTCATGCTTCATATTCATCGTTCATATCTTCAAGGTCACACCAACTTCTTCATTTTCAAAGTCTTCACAAAGTCTTCACCAAAGTCTTCAGAAAGTCTTTAGCAAAGTCTTCACTTGAAGACATACATTTTTAGGGGTCGATAATCTCCGAATATATCAAACTCCTCATCGACTTATAGAGCCTGTGTATACTCACAAACACATTAGTACCTTAACCTATAAGTCTTCAATACACCAAAATCACTAAGGGGCCTCCCCCCTTTTTGGTGATTGATGACAAATAGGTTAAGTTTTTAACGGGGATAAACATATGAAGTGAACTTACAAATTTTGAGGAATTTGATTGCAAGATATAGAAGAACTCCCCCTGAAGATGTGCATATTTGAGGAATTTGCTTTGGACTGCAAATGCACATGGCAGGTTCAAACATGGAGAACTCCCCCTATATCTTGTAATTCATACACACATTTGAATATATGATATGAAGAATTTGAAATGCATTAGAAAAATGGTGTCTGACGAAATTCAGCATGCATGCATTAAGGTATTTGAGGAAATAGACATGTGAGGAAATAGTTCAAAAGTGTCACACCACCATCGGACTTAAGTTTACAACTCAATCAACAAAAGTTTCGGAAAAGCGAGAGTTGTAACTTAAACAAAAATAGCCCATTTATAGAGACCTGTTTGAAGACTAACTCAAATTTTCTCCCCCTTTGTCATCGAAGACAAAAAGGGAAGAAAAAGTGATGACTAAAGCCCCTTTGAAGAATTTCATCGTGTTGGTGAGGAAGGAGCGCCAGCGTTGTCGGGGTCGTTTGTTGATGCAGGGCCTACAACAGTGTCTTCAATATCTTCCTCGTCATCACGCTCGCGAGATGAGGAATATGAACTTGCTACCATTAGAGGAACTTGAACTTTCTTGAATTTCTTCTGAGGTCGCCAAGCCCAGTCGGGATGTTCCTCAAGATCCAGCTCATTCAGTTCTTCAGAAGACATGATGTGAGACAGTACGGCCCAAGTGCGGTTGAGGTTTTCATGCGCATAGTAGTGATTTCTCTTCACTGTGTTCTATGTCACAGTCATGTTCTGCACAATGTAACCAAGTTGACGCTTCACCCACTTGTGATTGTGATCGACCTTCTGATGAAGACTTATTAGAAGCGCGCGATCAGTCATCACACGAGGGGCAGACTCTTGAGGTTTTTGAGCTGAGGCCTTTGCATCGGAGTCTTGAGTGGCAGTGTCATCATTGGTGGAGAAAGAAGCGGCTTTGCGAAACTGTCCATCCAATGGACGAGTGCCTTTATCAATGACAACATTGCCTTTTCCTTCAACTGAGGCAATTGTGCTCTTGATGACTTCTATTGGAGGTAGAAAGCTAAAGTGATTCTGAAAGTCAGCCTTGAAGGGAACTAAGGACTTTGCCCTGATGAATTTCATGATCCATGGCACATAGGGCTTCTGTTCAAATGGAGCTAAGGCAGCACTGGCCAGTGTCCTCATGAAGAAATCATGCAAGTCGATGGGAATCCCATGAATGATGTTGAAGAGCATATTCTTCATGACTCCTTCCACTTCTTCTTCTTCAGAATCGTGGTCTTTCTGAGGACATAGTGTATTTGTGAGGATACGGAAACAGTCCTGGGCACATATAGCAGATTCTTCACAAGAAATGTGTTTGGTTGAGGTGTTCCAGGAGGCAAAGGCTTCATCAACACTTGCATCAGCTGATTTGGAAGTGCAGGCTCATTAAACAGTTTGCAGGCTTCATCTGAGGGAATTGGAATAGGAACACACCGAAGCAATTAGGAGGCTTGAGCAGTGAAGTGGGTCGTGCCAGTCATCCAGTCCAATATCCATGAGTTGATATCTGAGGAATTTCCGCTAATATGCAGCATAGCATAGAACTGAATGATGATTTCTTCATTCTAGTCGCAGATGTTGACACATGATGGAAAAAGGCCTGCTTCATAGAGAACTTGGAGCACTAGAGTGAATGATGGAAGACTTTTCATATCAGCATGAGGAATCTGATGGTGCTCGAAGACTTTCTTCTTCTCATATAGGACTGATGCATAGTAGTTGAGTTGAGAGGCAGTCCAAAATCTGTTGCGACCAGCCCTTGTAGAGTCATAGGGGTTTGGTCCAAAGAAGAATGAGTGTTCGTCGAAGAAATTATTCTTGAGGAATTTGGGACGAACAGTGCCTTTGAAGAGCAGTCTTGGCTTGGGTTGAAGATTTGTTCGTGTGCGCCCCTTGATCTCCGTTGGCATTGGAGGAACAGCAGACTGGGTGATTTGAAGAACTGATTCCTCTGCAGTGGACGAAGCATCATTTTCCTCAGCTGTTGCAGCTGGAATTTCTTCACTGTTTGGAAGGTACAGATGTTCAGAGTCTTCTGGGATTTCTTCAGTCTGTGCAGGTGACTGGGGAATCAACATCAGAGGAGTTGCCATTGGTGAATTGCGATGTGCAGATTCCCAATATTCATCATTGACGACTGGAGTAGTGTCACCAATGTCAACTTCTTCATCAATTTCTTCTATGCCAGCTTCCTCAGTAGTTACCAGAAGCTGGGGCGATGATACCTTGAGGGTTGATGTAGTGTCATCAATGACAATTTCCTCATCAAGAGGCTCTGTGGAAGCAGCCGAATGATTTTCTTCTTCTTCAGGGATGACATACTCCTCCCCGAATGGCACAATAGCATAGGCTGGCGCTGAGGAAATTGGAGTTGCATCAATTGGAGTTGTTTAGGAACTTGATAAAGTTTTCAACTTCTTCAACACAGGGGCATCAGAAGTTGACGCTTTTCTCTTGAGTGGATTTTCCTCAACAGTAGCAGTTTCTTCAGGAACGACTGATGCAGCCATCCTGGGTGGTTCAGTTTCTTCAGGCACACCAGATTCTTCAGCTGGCCTATCAGTTTCTTCAGGTACAACAGAAGTACCTGTTGGCATAGCAGTTTCCTTAGGCACAACATTGGAGGTTGCCCTGGCATGTTCATTAGTGGTCTGAGTTTCCTCAGCAGCACTGGTAGTTGCTTCTGGTGTAGAAGCATTTCCTTCAGCAGTTTCATCAGGCTGAGCATTTTCATCAGTTGCCTGAGGAGTTTCATCTGCAGTCTGTGCAATTTCTTCAGACTGAGGCTTTTGTGGTTGCGATCGAGCTGCAACCCTAGTGTTGTGATCCTTTATAGCTGCTTGAGCAGCCCTGACGAGTCTGACCTTGGTGCCCTTCCATTCAGCATCATATCTCTGTTGATCCACAGAAAGTGTGCGAATTTCAGACTGAACCGTGACGAGTTGATTTGGGGTCAAATTCATCATATTTTCGCGCAGAAACTTTTCTTTTCGAGTCTTGTTCCTCTTAGCTCTCAGAGCTTGCTCTCTCTTCCATTGTTCTTCAGAGATGAAGTGGGTGAGGACATGATCCACTTCAGGAGGCAGATTTAGTGAAGAAAGTGGGGTGCTTGGGTCTTCATGCCATATATCGATGAAGTTGAGGATCATCTTGGAATCCAGCATGAGAGGAACAGAGCTACCCTTTGCTCTAGCAGCCCTGAGCTGACTTTGTCTGATGATTTCTTCCAAGTCCTCATCATCAACTTCATCATCATTAGCATCATTATCCTCGGAACGGGAGGGTATGGTCATCACAGCCTTGCTTGTGTGAGGACTTGGTCTTTGACCTCGTCCAGCAGTTTTCTTCAGCTTCAATGCAGAGGGGCTGGTTGAAGACTTTGTTGTGTTGGAGGAGCTTGCAGTGATCTTTGGGACTCTAGTGAAACCCTCAGTCCTCTTGCATGTAGCCAGATGCACTGGTGTTGAGGATTTTGTAACCGCTGCAGAAGACTGAGCAGCGACAGTTCCAGGTGCTGAGGACTTTGTAGGTTGAGGCCTTTGACCTTGAGGAATCTGCTGTGAAGGTCTTGATGTTGAAGAACCTGTCTTCAAAGCAGATTTCTTCATGATTTTCTTCGGAGCACTTGCAGAAGCTCCGACAGAGGCAACAACAGCAGAATCTTCATTGAATTTCTTCACTGCTTCTTTGGCTTTCCTAGCCAGCTTGGTTTGCTGCTTCTCCCATAGATGAGGAAAGTCCTCACCAGTCTTTAGGCTTGTGGGATCAGTGATTTGGTTCTGATCTAGAGGAGGCCTGCTGCAAGGTGGTTTCACTGCAAATTTCATCATGTACTTTGGGGTTACATAACGATATTCTTTCCATTCCTTTGCCCATCTCCTCTCAATCTTTTGCAGACGGATCTTTCTCTACTTGGTCGTCTCTTTTCCATGTGTTTCTTCATCAGGTGTGCAATATTCATCATACACATCCTCTGGAATTTCAAAGGCAGTGTGCACATCTGGCTTCTTTCCTCCTTTCCGAGGTTTCTTTCCGTCAGCCATTTTCTTCACTTGAGGAGTATGAACTCTTGAAGATTCTGAAGAGGTACATAATTTTTCTTCAAGAAGCGCTGCAAATGAGTTAAGTTGATGAGAACCTAGTGATTCATCAGCGGACATGTTATACCTGTGAACATAGTATAGGTGCAAGGAATTTTAAGAGGTCATATGCGTTCTCAGAAATTTTTGAAGAAAAATTAGGTGTGAGGAATTTGACCATGGATGTCTTGAGGAATTTCACTAAGTGTTCTTTGTCTCAGGTTCCTGAGTTGTAGAAATTTTGAGGATTTGCACAATTGAGGAATCTTGAAGAAAATCATTACTTAGAGAAAATCATCAAGTATGAGGAGATGTAAGGTGCTTTAAAATAAGGTTCATGAAGAACAAACACCTTTTGAGGAATATGAAGAGCATTTGAGGATCAAACAAGGGTAGTAAAAATAAATTTTATTTACCCTGGTAAAGAACACGACGAACTTAGAGATGAGATTGGGAAGTTCGTGCATTCAGATCTCCCACGCCCTAGCTTGGCAGAGGGAGACTTCTACATCGGCGGCGGGATGAGGATTTCCGCGGCCGGTGCGAGTACAGCGACGACGAGGTTGAGGCAATGAAGCTCTTCCTCACCGGCGACGATGACTTTAGCGGCGGCGCTAGGTTGGAGCTCGGGAGAGGGATGAGATGCGGAGTAACAGAGCACAATCGATGGGAAGGGAGTATTTATAGAGGAAGTGAAAACCGATCCGCCCGAAGATTTTGGACAGGATTGCCCCTGACCCTTGCTCTCCACGCGACAGGTGTCACCCACATACTTAGCGGTGGTGATCGTGGGTTATCCAGGCACGGGAATAGGAATAGTTTGAGCGGGAACCGCCGAAAATTTTGGTAGTGAAGATTTCAAAGTTTTCATTCGCAAATTCTTCAGCTGTCAAGGACACAGTGAAGACTTTGAACGAGTTTCAAAGTAGAACACATATGAAGAATTTGTGAACAGACTTGGTTGAGTTTAGCATAGAGGGGAAAAGGGGTCCGATCACATTCACTTGGATGAAAATCAACTTGAAGAATTAGCAATAAGTGAATGTCGCTGAGGACATTGAAAACTCATATATATATATATATATATATATATATATATATATATATATGTAGTCAATGAAGAACATGAGTTTCAAAGTTTGAAGAATTTGAAAAGTTGAGGAATTTGATGATTTGAAGAATTCGCACAAATGATGAAAAACTCAACTTAGAAGAATTTCAACTATTGTTGGTGGCATGACCCACCGTATAAGAATGATGACTTCAGACACCGCGTACAATTGTCGTAGGGTTCCGAGAATCAAATTCTTCATTAATTTCTTCACACTTGGAGGGTTATTCTTCATTGATTGAAGAAAAACGTTACTTCGTGTGTTGCACATCTAAGTCATTAGTTTTGCACAAGTGTTAGGATGTGTGTTCTTCATCAAAGAACATTCGATGATTCTAAGATATTTAGCTCACATTGCAACTTGCAAAATCTTTTTTCATCCAAGGGCTTTGTGAAGATATCGGCCAGTTGTTCTTCAGTGGGAATGTGGTTGATGGAGATGTCGCCCTTGAGTACATGATCTCGAAGAAAGTGATGACGAATCTAGATGTGCTTGGTCTTGGAGTGCTGAACTGGGTTATACGCAATCTTGATGGCACTCTCGTTGTCACAGTAGAGAGGCACATTCTTCAACTTGATGCCATAGTCCTTGAGGGTTTGCTTCATCCATAGTAACTGAGCACAACACGAGCCAACAGCAATGTACTCAGCTTCTGCAGTAGAGAGTGAAACGCGGTTCTGCTTCTTCGAAGACCAACAGACTAAGGATTGTCCGAGGAAATGACATGTGCCTAAGGTTGACTTGCGATCCACATGATCTCCAGCATAGTCAGCATCAAAGTATCCGACGAGGTGAAGATTTGAGCCCTTGGGATACCACAATGCGAGTGTTGGTGTATGAGCTAAGTATCGAAGAATATGTTTCACAACCTTATGGTGTGATTCCTTCGGTGTTGCTTGGAATCGAGCACACATGCAAACACTTAGCATTATATCAGGCCTAGATGCACGTAGGTACAATAAGGAACCAATCATGGAGCGGTATACCTTCTGATCGAAATCTTTACCACTTTCATTAGTGCAGAGGTGGCCTTTTGAAGGCATTGGATTTTTCACGCCTTTGCAATCTTGCATGTCGAATTTCCTCAGAACATCTTTGAGGTATTTCTCTTGTGAGATGAAGATGCCATTGTCTTGCTGACGAATTTGAAGACCTAGGAAGAATTTCAACTCTCCCATCATAGACATTTGATATTCTTCACTCATCATGTAGGTAAATTCATCACTGTAACATTTGTCAGTACAACCAAAGATAATATCATCAACATATATTTGGCATATGAACAGTTCATTGTCATAGGATTTTGTGAAAAGAGTAGGGTCGAGTGATCCGGGTTTGAAGCCTTTCTTCATGAGGAATTCGTTCAGAGTGTCATACCACGCCCGAGGGGCCCGCTTGAGGCCATAGAGGGCCTTGTTTAGTCTGAAGACTTTGTCAGGATGCTTAGGGTCTTCAAAACCTGAGGATTGAGCAACATATACTTCTTCCTCAAGCTTACCATTGAGGAATGCACTTTTCACATCCATTTGATATAAGATATTATGATGGTTAGCGTAAGCAAGTAATCTTCGAATAGCCTCAAGTCTAGCAACAGGTGCAAACGTTTCATCAAAGTCAATTCCTTCAACCTGTGTGTAGCCTTGGGCTACAAGACGAGCCTTATTCCTCACCATGAGGCCATTTTCATCTTGCTTGTTGCGATAGATACACTTGGTACCTATGATGTTATGTTTGCGAGGATCTGGTCGCTTGACAAGTTCCCACACGTTGTTGAGCTTGAATTGATGCAATTCATCTTGCATAGCTTGAATCCACTCGGGCTCCTTGAATGCTTCATCAACTTTGGTGGGTTCTATTATAGAGACAAAGGCAAAGTGCCCACAAAAGTTAGTTAGATGTCAAGCTTTTGAGCGTGTGAGAGGACCTGGTGCGTTGATGTCATCGATGATTTTGTCAATCTACACTTAATTTGCTACTCTTGGATGAGCAGGTTGACGTGGCTGAGGATTTTCATCAACACTAGTTTCTTCAGGTACATCAGTATGAGAGTCTTCATTTGTTGGAATGATTTCCTTAGTGGGTATGACATCTTCAGTTGCCTTTAGCTTGATGGATTCTTCAGGAGACTGTTCATCTAACATAGAAGGCAGGAGCTCTCTTTGCGAGCCATTAGTTTCATCGAACCACACATCTACAGTTTCAACCACCTTGTGATGGTAGGTGTTGAAAACTTTGTAGGTGTGCGATTCCTTTCCATAACCAAGCATAAAACCTTCATGTGCCTTCGGTGCAAACTTAGAACTATGGTGAGGATCTCTGATCCAACATTTTGCACCAAAGACTTTGAGATAACTTACATTGGGTTTCTTGCCTGTCATGAGCTCATATGAAGTCTTCTTGATGAATTTGTGAAGATATGCCCTGTTGATGATGTGGCATGCAGTATCAATTGCTTCAGGCCAGAAGCGACGAGGAGTTTTGTATTCGTCAAGCATGGTGCGAGCCATCTCAACAAGTGTCCTGTTTTTGCGCTCCACAATGCCATTATGCTGAGGAGTATAAGGGGCAAATAACTCATGAGTAATACCAAGTTCATCAAGATATTCATCAAGATTAGTGTTCTTGAACTCAGTCCCATTATCACTCCTGATATGCTTGATCTTGACGCCGAAGTTGGTGGAGGCCCTTGAAGCAAATCGTCTGAAGACGTCCTGCACTTCATTTTTGTATAGAATAATATGCAGCCATGTGTAACGGGAGTAATCATCAACAATGACAAAGCCATACAAACTTGATGCATTTGTTAGTACGGAGTAATGAGTGGGGCCAAATAGATCCATGTGAAGCAATTCAAAGGATCGAGTCATGGTCATGATTGTCTTCGAGGGATGCTTGGATCTGGTCATCTTCCCAGATTCACATGCACCGCAGAGGTGGTCCTTGAGGAAATTGACACCCTCGATGCCAATGATGTGCTTTTTCTTCACGAGTGTGTGCAGGTTCCTCATACCAGCATGTCCAAGTCGTCGATGCCACAGCCAGCCTTCTGAAGACTTTGCAAGTAAGCAAGTGGCAGGTTGAGGACCTGTAGAGAAATCAACAATATAAAAGTCTCCTCTCCTAAAGCCTTCGAAGACTTTGGAATTGTCAGATTCCATGATGACAACACAACGAAATTTTCCAAACACGACAACCATATCAAGATCACAAAGCATTGAGACAGACATCAGGTTGAACCCAAGGGATTCAACAAGCATCACCTTATCCATGGTTCGTTCTTTTGAGATAGCAACCTTACCAAGTCCCAATACCTTGCTTTTTTCCTTTGTCTGCGTAGGTGATATGATTCAGAGGAGATGGAGTGAGTGGCAAATTCATCAGTAGATTCTTGTCACCCGTCATGTGGTTTCTGCATCCACTATCGAGAACCGACTCAGTAACTTTTAGAGTATCATCCTGCAGATGAATTAGTACCACTTACGAACTCATATGCTTCAGAGTGAAGAATATGACATCAATTTCATCAGACAAAATTTCATCACACAAGATAGTAAGCAAGTAGAGTGAGGACGTGACAAATGAAGAATTCATTTCATCATGGTTAGCTTGCATCCTTTCAAGCATTTCCTCAGGTCTCCAACAAATTCATCAGATGTTCAAATTCATCTGGAGACCTGACCCTGCATAAGACGTCTGTGTGGTTTCTTCACCACCCACATCTGGAGGGGTGGCAAAGAGTTCATCATTCTGCGAGTACCATATGAGAAGGGAGGCATAGAAGCAAGTGCGTTCCGTTTCACAGGGCGAGGGTTAGAGTATTCAAATGAATAAGCACAGAAATTCTTCGAGGACTTATGAACATAATGGTTTGAAGAATAATGCACATATTCATAACTCTTAGGTTTTCCCTGCGAAATAGAGGCATTAGCACGAGAATGATGATTTTGACCATTTGAGGAATTTGGTCCAAGTGAGGACTTTGGTCCATATGAGGAATTTGATCTGGGGTTCCTATTCTTCATGAGTGGTGTCGTGAGGACATTCACTTGAAGATTTTGTAGGTAGCTCTTGGGAACCCAGATTTTCTTCATAGGAGAACGGTTCCTGCAGTTAGTCCCAACAAATCTAGCAAATACTTCACCTTTCTGATTTTTGAAGAATTTGTAGTTCGAGTAAAGTGATTCATCAAAGAAATATGAAGTTTCACACGTAAAGCCAGATAAAGTGGATGGATCTACAGGAGGTCCTTTTGCAGCAACCCATGAGGTTTTGGGGTACTGCTCAGGTGTCCAGTAGGATCCATCAGCGTTGAGTTTCCTCACAAAGGCTATACCCTCTTTCCTAGGGTTCCTGTTCAGAATCTGCTTTTTGAGAACATCGCAAAGGGTTTGATGCCCTTTGAGACTTTTGTACATGCCTGTCACATACAATTCCTTCAACCCTGCATTGTCATCAGTGATGCTAGTGGTATCCTTAGATGAGGAATTTAAGACCACGGGAATAGTTGAAGAAATTGCAGTAATAGAAGCATTTGAACATTCAGGAGAAGAATTAGCAGTTTCACGTTCGATGCATTTCAAACAAGGTGGAATGAAATCTTCCTGAGCGGTATTGATCTGTTGAGCTAGTAAGGAATTGTTTTCCCTTAGGAGATCTTCATGTGACACCCTCAGTTTCTCAAGATCTTGCTTTCTTTGAAGAAATTCATAAGAAAGATTCTCATGATTAGCTAAGAGGTCATTATGATGACTCTATAGGTTATCATACTTCGTCTGAAGACTTTTTAGATCGACAAACAGAGTTTGAGTCCGATCCACTTCATGGTTCAACATATCATCGTTTTTGTCTAGCATTTTCTGAAGCTTTTCAAGTGCACTTTGTTGCTTAGTGGCAATTTTAACAAGTTTAGCATAGCTAGGTTTCACATATTCATCAGATTCACCTTCACTTGATTCAGATGAGGAATGATGTCTGTGTACCATTGAGCCTTTTGCCATGAAGCAATAAGTGGGAGCATAATCGTCATTGCTGATGTCAGAGTCGTTGGAGTAGTCAAATTCTTCATCGTTGAAGATGAACTTGCTGACAAAACCAGTAGCGAGAGCAAGGCTAGCGACACCAGATTCTGATTCCTCCTCGGATTCTTCCTCTTCTTCATATTCTTCAGACTCTTCCTCAGAATCCGTTTCCTTGCCGATGAATGCTCGAGCCTTTCAGGAATCATTCTTCTTGTGCTTTCAGGACTTTGAAGATGAGGACTTCGCAGATGAGGACTTTGAAGATTTCTTCTTTTTCTTCGAGTCATCAGAACTATCATCCTTGTATTTATTCTTCTTCTTTGAGTCTTTTTCCCAGAGAGGACAGTCAGAGATAAAGTGACGAGGCTTCTTGCAACGATGACAGGTTCTTTTCTTGTAATCTTCTGAGGAATATGATTTCCTCAAGCCACTTTTTGATGACTTTCCAAATCCACCTCTCCTTGAGAACTTTTGGAATTTCCTCACTAGCATTGCTAGTTCCTGACTTAGTTCTTCAGGATCACCAAGGGTGCTGTCAGAATCTTCTTCGTTAGATGAGGAAATTGCTTTTGCCTTCAGAGCACGAGATCTTCCATAGCTTGGCCCATAGAGGTCTCTCTTTTCAGCTTGTTGGAATTCATGGGTATTGAGTCTCTCAAGAATATCAGCAGGATCAAGAGCTTTATAATCTCCATGTTCTTGGATCATCAAAGCCAGAGTATCAAATGAGGAATCGAGAGATCGTAGCAGTTTCTTCACCACTTCATGGTCAGTGATATCAGTGGCACCCAGTGCTTGAAGTTCATTGGATATATCAGTGAGGCGATCAAATGTTTGCTGAACATTTTCGTTGTCAAGTCTCTTGAAGCGGTTGAAGAGATTGCGAAGAACATCAACACGAGAGTCACGTTGAGTGGAAACACCTTCGTTGACATTGGACAGCCTTTCCTAGATAAGCTTAGCAGACTCCAAAGCACTCACTCTGCCATACTGATCTTTGCTCAGATGACCACAGATGATATTCTTTGCTTCAGAATCAAGTTGCTTGAATCTCTTCACATCAGCAGTAGTAACAGTGGGAGTGACAGAGGGCACACCATTTTCCACAACGTACCAGAGATCGTTGTCAATAGCTTCAAGGTGCATACGCATATTGTTCTTCCAGTAGGGGTAGTCTGTCCCATCGAAGGTAGGACATCCCGCGGAAACCTTGATCATACCTGCAGTCGACATAACTAGAACTCCAGGTAGTTAAACCAAAATCACACAGAGCGAGGGAGTACCTGCTCTGATACCAATTGAAAGTGCGTTATATCGACTAGAGGGGGGTGAATAGGCGATTTTTACAAATTCATCACTTGAGGAATTTCAACTTTGAGGAATTTGAAATGTGATGAATAACTAGCAGCGGAATAAGTACTCAAGTGCATGAGGAACATAGTAACAGCATGGTCTTCATGATGAAATGAAACATGCACAGATAGAGAGTAGCGTGATACAGGATAAGCAGTGATGAACAAGGTAACTTGAAGAATTTGAGGTGAGGAATTTGTGAAAGTCTTCACTCAAATTCTTCAAACAGTAACAATCAATTTCATCAACAGGTATATGAGGAATAGAAGGGTTGAGGAAATAGAACCAGATAACTCGATGAAGACAATGGTTTGATGACCCAGTTCCAACTGTTGTGACAGTTGTACATCTGGTTTGGAGCGACCTGGTATTTAAACCAGAGGACACACAGTCCTAGGACACACAGTCCTTACCGTATTCTCCTTGAGCTAAGGTCACACAGTCCTCGCCCAACACTCGTGGTAAGTCTTTAGGGTAGACTTCCAAAACCCTCACAAACTGGTCACCCGGCGATCCACAATTAACTGCTGGATGCTCTAGACCAAGGTCACTTCGTGATCCCCAATTGACTGCAGGAGCACTAGACCATGACGCCTAACCGTCTGGAGGATGCACAGTCCTCAAAGGTAACAAGCGTCGGTTCCACACAGGAATTTCTTCAGTGATGCTCAATCACTTTGGGTTTTGTGGTTTGATTGTAGGTTTTTCCTCACTGATGATGTTCTCTCAAAAGTCCTCGGAGGATGGGTTGCTCTCAAATGACAAGTGTCAGTTCTCTCTGTCGGAGCAGCCAACCAGCTAGTGGTTGTGGGGGTGGCTATTTATAGCCAGGATGCAACCTAACATGATAAGACATAAATGCCCCCAATGATATGACCGTTATGTGGATAAGAATGATTGGGGACAGCCGGCGCTAAGCACAGCAACGGTCGGAATTTCGAACTATGAAAGTCCTTAGCTTATCATGTTCCTCACTTGTAGGCAATTCGCAGTGGCGAAATCCTAACTCCTCAGTCAGATCAATTTCCTCAGAGACCAGAAGAACTTCATCTCTGTCACTAAAGAACTTGTCTGAACCATAAGAGATTTCCAAAGGCTTCACTCGAAGGATTGTATGGGTTGAGGATTTTGGAGTTGAGCATCAGTTGGAAATTTTCGTTAGTATTACCTCGTCCCCTTTTAACAGTACGGTGTTTCCTATGACTCAAATAAAGGAAATGAAAGTACGAAAACAAAAGTCTTCATGATTCATATTCCTCGTTCATATCTTCAAGGTCACACCAACTTCTTCATTTTTAAAGTCTTCATGTTGTTCGAACACTTGTTACAACATTATCATACATTTCCTTGATGAGGGTAATGTACTTTGTTGGGACTTTGTGTTTCTCCAAGGCACACCACATAACATTTCGTGGTATCTTATCATAGGCCTTATCCAAGTCAATGAACACCATATGCAAGTCCTTCTTTTGCTCCCTATATATCTCCATAAGTTGTCGTACCAAGAAAATGGCTTCCATGGTCGACCTCCCAGGCATGAAACCAAACTAATTTGTGGTCACACTTGTCATTCTTCTTAAGCGGTGCTCAATGACTCTCTCCCATAGCTTCATTGTATGGCTCATAATTTTAATTCCACGGTAATTAGTACAACTCTGAACATCCCCCTTGTTCTTGAAGATTGGCACTAATATACTTCGTCTCCATTCTTTGGGCATCTTATTTTCCCGAAAAATGAGGTTGAAAAGTTTTGTTAGCCATACTATCGCTATGTCCCCGAGGCCTCTCCACACATCAATGGGGATGCAATCAGGGCCCATATCATTGCCTCCTTTCATCCTCTTTAAAGCCTCCTTGACCTTCGACTCCTGGATTCACCGCACAAAACGCCTGCTAGTATCATCAAAGGAGTCATTCAGATTAATGGTAGAGCTCTCACTCTCCCCATTGAACATCTTGTCAAAGTACTCCTGCCATCTATGCTTAATCTCCTCGTTCTTCATGAGAACTTGATCTGCTCCGTCCTTGATGCACTTGATTTGGTCAACATCCCTCATCTTCCTCTCTCGGATCTTGGCCATCTTATAGATTTCCATTCCGCCTTCCTTCGTGTCTAACCGTTGGTAGACGTCCTCATATGCCCGACCCCTTGCTTCACTCACAGCTCGCTTTGCGGCCTTCTTTGCCATCTTACATTTCTCCATGTTGTCTGCACTCCTATCCAAATATAGGCATCTGAAACAATCTTTCTTCTCCTTAATTGCCTTCTGGACATCATCGTTCCACCACCAGGTATCTTTACCTTCTCTTCTACTTCCCCTGGACACTCCAAACTCCTCTGAGGCCACCTTACGAATGCAAGTCGCCATCTTCATCCACATGGTGTCTACATCACCTCCTTCCTCCCAAGGGCCCTCCTTAATGACCCTCTCCTTGAACGCATGAGCTACCTCCCGCTTGAGCTTCCACCACTTCATTCTAGCGACTTTGGCATGCTTATCCCGCTGGACACGAATCCGAAAGCGGAAGTCAGCAACCACAAGCTTATGTTGAGGGACAACAGTCTCTCCAGGTATCACCTTACAATCTAGGCATGCACATCTGTCTTCTCTTCTCGAGAGGATGAAATCTATCTGGCTAGAGTGTTGCCCACTAGTGTAAGTCACTAGATGTGATTCTCTCTTCTTAAAGAGGGTGTTAGCTACGATCATGTCGTAGGATAGCGCAAAGCTTAAGACATCTTCTCCTTCTTGATTCCTGATGCCATAGCCAAATCCCCCATGCACCCCTTCAAAACTTATGTTTGATGTGCCCACCTGGCAATTAAGGTCTCCTCCTATGAAGAGCCTCTCGCCAATCGGTACACTCCTAACCTTGTCCTCTAAGCCTTCCCAGACTTCCCAGAACTCCCTCTTGGTGTTCTCATTGTGGCCTACTTGCGGGGCATACACGCTGATAACATTGAGAACTAAGTTCCTAACTACCAGCTTGATCAAGTTAATCCGGTCCCCACGTCTCTTGATGTCTACCACTCCATACTTGAGACTCTTGCTGATCAAGATGCCTACTTCGTTTCTATTTGCAACCGTCCCCGTGTACCATAGCTTGAAGCCGGTACCCTCCACCTCCTTCGCCTTCTGTCCCCTCCATTTGGTCTCTTGGACGCAAAGGATATCAACGCCTCTCCTCACCGTTGCATCAACTACCTCCCGAAATTAGTGAACACTGCAAATAAAATAAATAGAGGATACAAAGGGAGAATCTAGGATCGAAACTAGGTCTACTAGATGCAGCGTTACACGACAAGCCACTAGCTCACTATTAGGTTTGTGATGCAGTAGTAGGGGGAGACCAACTTAAGGTAAAAGAGCCGGTTATTCTGCTGATTTTCCGTGTTTCTTTTTTTGTTTTTATTTTTTATTTTTATCTTCACCGGTTTTCTTTGTTTTTCTTTATTTTCTTTATGTTTTGTTTGTTTTTCTTTGGGTCCTTTTGTATCTTTCGTGGTTTTCAACTGCTTTTTTTCTTTTCTTCTTCAACTTTTTTTGGTTCCATCTCATTTTTTGGCAGTTTTTGTTTTCACTGTTTTTCTATCCACACTTTTGGTTTATATGTAATACATATTCATAATACATGTTAAACATTATTGAATACAAGGTTAACATTTTTTCTATACACATTTAATATTTTTCAAATGTTTGATCTATATTTTCCAAAAACAATATTAATGTTTTTATATATCATCAACATTTCTTCTATACGCATTTAGCATACTTCACATGCTTGATTACCATTTTTCTGATACCAGTTTAACATTTTTTAATACATGGTCAACATTTTTGTATACAGATTTAACATCTTGCAAATGCGTGATTAACATTTTTGAAATAATTGTTTAGCTTTACTTAAAATGATTATATCAAAAAAATTAAGTACATGTTTAACTTTTTTCACACACATTATATATTTTTGGTATACATGAGAAACATTTTCTCTACATGTTTCAAATGCTTTGTTAACCTTCTCTTAAGTTTTGGCTGGCTCATCTAGCGCTCGGCTTAACGCGAAGGTTACCTACACATTCAATGTTTCTCGAATGTTTTATGTAAGTGTTCTTAGTTATTTTTGTTTTGAAAATTCCCAACATTTTAAAAATCCGTAAGCATTACTATAATATTGATTATATTTTTCAAATCCGCGAACAATTGGGCTGGCCCAACAGGCGCCCAACGGGAGCAAAGCCGTCACCTTGTTGAGCCAAGGCCTTAGTTGTTTGTTCTTTTCTACTTTTTTGTTTTCCTTCTATTTTTCATTAATTTATTTTTATCCTTCTTGAAATTCATAACTATTATTGAAATGTGTTCAAAATGTTAAATATTTTTTGGAATACCAAAATAAATTCCTGGTTATTCTAATATTGTTTACAATAGAGAAAAAGAGTTCTGCCATTTTTAAAAATGTTCCCATTTTCGAATTATTTTATTCACAAATTCAAGAAATATTTGAGTTTCAATAAATGTTGATTAATTTGAAACAAGGGACGTCGATTTGAATTTTTGGTAACAGTTTTGGGATTTGCTAACAGTTTTGAAAAAAGTGTTCAACTTTGTAAAATTTTGATACACAATTTAAAACTGCAAAATTGCTAAGAGTTGCCAAAATATGGTTAGGACATGAAAGAATGTTCATGTTAGATAATGACAGAAATCTCAAATAATAGAACTATTTAATTACAAATAAATACATGCTCATAGATGCACCCGTCACGCCTAGTGTGATACACTGCTCTCAACCAGTTGTTTTTTGGTTATGTATAAATGACCCCAACTTTTACATCCAAGTGGTCATACCCATCATTGGCATCCATGCCTGATGAAATAATTCCGACACCATTTGCACAATCTGATACGTCCGATCATTTATCGGGGGTTTCTTCATTGGAAAAACCTAAAGAAAATGCAAAACTTTTGGAAAGCCCAAACAATTTGGCATGCGGCCTTGAATGGTACTCCCAAGGGTCACTCTCCGCAGCCGCCACGTATTGCGCTCTGGACGTTTCTTTCTGATTTGATTTTATTTCATTTTTTCGCATGCATTTTCTACCTTTTAGATGTTTTTTTGTTTTTTCCGCTTTTTGTTTTTCCACTGGGTTTGCTAGCTTCTGGACGAAAAAAATCAAAAACAAATTTGACGAAAAAACGTATAATTTCCCTTCTCGAGAGGCACTGTTTTTCATCCGCGAGAGGTATGGTCGCGCCTCTCATAAACAGAAAAAACTCGTTTTTATCTTTTTCCTTCGACGAGATGCACGGTTTTGTTTTCGCAAGAGGTCGTATTTGCTTTCGCTAGACGCACGGCCGTGCGTCTCGAAAATGGAAAAAACACGTTTCTTTTATTTCCTTCCTCGAGAGGCATGGTTTTGCTTCCTGTTAGAGGCACGATCGTGCCTCACGGAAACAAACAAAACACGTTTTTTCCTTTCTCGAGAGGCACGATTTTGCTTCCGCGAGAAGCATAGATTTTCTTCTACGAGAGGCCCGGCTGTGCATATCGGAAACGAAGAAAATGTGTTTTTTCCTTCAGCGAGAGGTACAGATTTTTTGTCCGATTTTCTCTGTGAAAAATATTTCGTCAAAACCTATCAACATGTAATCTAGTTTTGAAGATATCGCGATTTAAGAGATTAAACATTTTGAATAAACAGATCTACAAAAAAGAATAAACTCTTACAAGTGACGCACATGCAGCGTGTCGCTTGTCGCAACCTAGGAAGATAAAAGTGATCTTTGAAAAGAATACTCCTCGGTTAGGCCTCGTTTGGCACGCGAGGATTGGAGGGGATTTGAGAGGAGAATCCACGAGGGGCCCAAAAACCTCTAAAATCCCCGACGGCCTGTTTGGTAGGCGAGGTTTTGCTGACCCAATGCCCTACTCCCTGTCTATTCTCTATGGAGGATTGTACGTATATTTGTGTTTGTCTATCCATTTTGACTGATTGCCGGTTGTAGGCCTATCATCTTGCAAGGTTTAATGCACCGGATCGTGTGAGTGATGGACCACGACCACTCTGATGGTTACAGTGAAGTTGATGTAGCTGTGTATGGTTTTCTAGGCTTGATTGTTGTAGAATCAGGAGGGCCATTTATGGTGTTTTGACAGGCTGCTGTGGTGGTAGACTCACTCAGCGGGTCTGTTTTGTTTTGTTTTGTCAAGCAACCCTTTTTGTTTGCCGGTTTGGTTTGCTTGAGAACACCAATACCTTTCTCCTTTTCCATCTTTTGAGACCACTAATGCCTGAAAAGTAAAAGAGAAATGAAAGTCACGGTGGGTAGGAGGACATATGCTCTTGTCAATCATGTGACTGACAAGTGATGCATGGTATCGAGTGTGCACAGGTTGCAGAATCCATGGTGTGCAGTAAATCTACAGGTCAAGGTTCAGTACTAGTACAGTATTTTGCTCAAAAGCTTGGGTTTTACCATTATGTACATTTTCACCAAATATGTGAAACATTACATATAAAATATTCTAAATCAACAACTATTTCAAAATATATCTGCATACGAAATTTGCAAGTCTAACATGCCCGTGCCAAAAAAATCTGACCTCTGCTCATTGAAACGTAGGAGCCAGGGCTTGATCGGTACTGTGCGTAGTTGGGGGCTGGGTATGATCCATGGATCTCTATGTGTGTTCTTCCATGTTTACAGTGGGGGGAAATCTGAGATTTCCTAGCCATGTCTTAATACTTATGCCTTGCTAACTTGCTAACTTGTTCACCTTCCATGGACCCTGCAGCCTCTTCCACGCTCCACCACCATCAACATTCATGCTTACCGAAGAACTAGCCTTCTCCTAGGTAAGATTTAACTTTTGGTTGATTCTCCATGAGTGTTGGTGGAACAATGTAGTAGGGACAGTTGTTTCTAGTATGAATGATTATGTGTCATCTTATTTCGACAGAGACCCGCCGCTTGGATTCTTGTTGGGGTTGACAAGTTGCCTCCATCTTGGGATCCAGTTGTCGCGCCTAACTTCGGTACTCCTTGGCCTCTTGACCTTGTTTCTTTACCTATCATGTACTCTTTGGGATCCAGTTGAATAAGTTATGTATGTCTTATAATTTTCTATCATGTACTTCTTATGATTATGTGTCATCTTATAATTTTCTTGAGTTGAAAGAGAGGAGTCTGCCTTCTCTCTTCTCTTTTGACCTGAATCAATATGGTGATGATATACAAATGTACGATGATCCAAGAGACGTTGCGCAAAATGATGGTCCAAGAGATGCCACTCAAAATGATGGTCCAAGCGATGCCACTCAAAATGATGGTCCAAGAGATGTTCCTGGTGCTCCTGGTGTTTCCAATAAGAAGCAAGTGAAGGAGCCCAAGAAAAAGAAACGCTCGAAAGCATCCCACGTGGAGAAAGAGCCGCCACGTACAAGATTTTCAGAAATGCCGACAATTGCGAGATTTTCCTCAGTGCCGCCCCCGAAGATGAGAGAGTGCCACGGTGTTTCTTGAAGGAGAAATGACAGAGTTGGCTTGAGGTATCTAAGGCAAAATTTCTTGGACCAAACTAGTAATGGTCGCTTGATCTATATATCATGCTCAATTCTTACCATGATCTCTGCTTATTTATGTTGAGTATCTCTGTTTATTTTAGTATCCCTGCTTATTTATCAGCATGACAGTGTGTGTTTAGTTAGTCAAATGAAGCTACCACACTGGTAGTGAGATGCAGATGTAGATTAGTCATGCATATGCACTCACATAAGGTAACCTATGGGTTTCTGAAATTCTGAGTGCGTGCATTGTTGTTCCATCAATATGTGCATGGATATGAATATTAATTTGAACGGAATCAAATTGTTGGTTCTTGAGGTCGATAACTTCCCATCTCCTGGCCACTACCAACTTGATGAAAGTGATTTCCGTGGACAAGAATCGTACTACTAATGTAGTATTGAACTAGACTAATATGTGGTATGCTATGTAGGAGCGTTTCTTGAATCTATGCGTATTACTACTTTGTGCCTTACTGAGTGAATCTTATCGCCGTTTCTTCATAAAAATCTGTTGTTCCCGCTATATATGTTCTTAGTACATCTGCACAATCTATCTATTACCTTTGGGGCTCAAAGTTTGTTGGATGCAACCTGCACTGCAAGTTCTATTCAGTGACTTATGTTTCATTATCCGTATTCTTTTACATTAAGTCGCCTATTTGAAATAGAAACGTGAATTGTTTCGGTCATGACTTTGGCAATGCTTTTTAGTCTGAATCTATGTCTCATAATTAGTATCTCTCTGCTGTTATGCGACACCAAGACTGAAACATGTTCAGTCCAGCAGTATCACATATCTACAGAGATAAAATATGAACTACCATATAAAACAACCGACCATATTCAAACTGCAAAGAAAAATTGTTAAGCTACTTCCCTTCACAGCACTATAGGATCTTCTTATTCATAAGAGAAGAAACTGACATATAGGTCACACATCTATTTTTTAGTGGTTTAGATTTTTCTTTGAATGATAATTTTTTCTTTGAATTACTGTATTCTACACAAGTTTGTACATTGACTGTTTTTATTGTTATATTTCTGACTGAAAAATAAACGGGAATGCAATTCAAATAAAGTGTTGTGGGATGCTATTTAATAATCGAAAACGCAATTCAAATATGTTTTCGGGAAGAGCTTCTGCCATATGCCTCAATTCATATGGATGGCCACATGCATGACCTGGGACTGGGGAAACTGAAAATTAAGTGTGCTTCCTTGTTAGTTCACCCAATGTTAAGTGTTGGTTTTGATTAAAAATGATAAGCCAGAGTGCACTTCAAGTACTTGATCCCATGGTGCTACTACCAAGTACTTGCATTATTTCTACATTCATAGTTCTTGTACTAGATGCTGCATTTTCGGTCTGGAGCAAACATAGATGACAACCATCCTTTTTCTACGGTGAAACTAATTTCATACGCGTGTCAGCATGCGTATATAGTATATTTTTGTGTGTTTCTTATTTGTTTTCATAGGTTGCTTACGCCACTAGTGAGCCACCCCTAACTTTTGTCAGCCTAATGAGCTTATTAATATCTTTTTGTTTCATCAGGTTCAGACTAAGAAGCAACACTAAACAAGTTGGATGGATAAAACTTTTTGTCCACTCAAAAACTGGATGATCATGACATCAAAAGAGCAAATTCATCTCTATTACAATGTCATTCTCAGCCTCGCTATCTTTGTTGGAAAATATTTTGTGGTTGTATGAACTGTTGTTGTGAAAGATCACACATGGCATGTTGATTCCAAGTCATACTGATACAAGAAATTATGTTCCTGTGATATACTCCATGCGTTTGATGAGGCACTGATTCGAATATGTCCAATTTTTATTTGGAGACCTTTACATTCCGTAGCTTGTGGTATACTAGTAAATATTACATTTTTAGTTGTTTTTCATATCTTATCTCAATATGCAAACCATGTGTACCAAACAACAACTTTATACGAAGGGGAATGTGGCTGGAGGGGTTTGGGGATTTCAAGGGGATTGGGTGGAAGAGGGGGATTCACCAAATATCCTCAAACCCTTCCTGCCCAAACCTCTCAATTCCACTTCTGTCAAACAAGGCCTTAGTGATATCGAAGTTCAGCACCTCTAAAGTTGAAAATTCAAAGCATATTTTTATTTTATTTTACAGCCCCCTAAAAAATATGTAAGCATGCCCTTACTTCCTCTAACTATCTAGGGCTAGACGAACTTTGGAAATGGCAAATATTAGAAGGGTTATGTGCGCTTTGATGCGCCGTTAAATTTTATGGGATTCTTAAATTTCTTTACTCGCTCTATTTCAAAATATATGGTGTATTACTTTTTTGAAAAGCCAAAGCTCTTTAAGTTTGATCAAATTTATAGAGAAATATATCAAAATTTATAATATCAAATCGGTGTTATCAGATTTATTATGCAATGAATTTTCATATTTTTTGTTTAATATTGTGGATGTCGATATTTTTGGCTCTGAACTTAGTCAAAATTACAGAAATTTGAGTTTCCAAAAAACTAATAACACTTATATTTTGAAACTTATGGAGTATTTAGGTTGGTCGGTGGAGTGTGTTTTACGTTTATTTATAATGCGGTTATTTGGTGGTCTTTTGCGGTGTTATTATGTGTTATCCGCTAATCAACCCATTTATGTGGGGATTTTTTTTATTATTGGTTGCAAGTACTATATTCGTGCTATAGTATCATATGGTGACATTTTTTATGGGTGATAGGAGTCTGCGAGGGGTTGATATGTTTTCATAGGCCAGTTGTTGCTGATCGATTTCAAAAATCGTTTGCCCGATCAAAATCGTAAACCAAATTCAAAATTGAATACCTCAATCGAATTAAAAAAGATTAAAAATTAAGGAGCATAGAGAATAAAAATAATTAAATAGGAGAGTTCCTTAAGAAATTATTGATCCGGTCAAAATCGGGTGACCAAAGTCTGAACCGAAGCCTCAGTTAATTGTGAAGATTTAAAAATTAAGAAGCATAATATATTGTATAAAAAATTAAAGGGTTTGAAAAATTGTTGATATGATCAAAATTGGATGATCAAATTCCAATTGAAGACCTCAATTAATCGTAAGGCCTTCAATCCTAAGAAAATTAATGATATAGTATATAGGATTGGTTGTGATTTCCTCCCATCCATCCAGATCCATTCCGGCCAAAGGCCAATGCTTTTCTAGTCAACGGGAACAAAACCAGACAATGACTACTTAAGATTTCGGTTACAAGCATTACTAATTTGCGGGACATGGGATTTGATTCGAGGACACTGGAATACTAACGCCTTGTTTGTTTGGATTTTAGCTTCGACTTTTATAGTTTTTCATTTTAACCAAAAAGCCACAAAAGCTTTTGAATATGTGCTCTTAAATTTTTTATGGTTTTTGATGAATCAATATTACAATATTGGGCTCCAAAAGCCATAAAAGCTCCAAAAACACTTATTTAGAAGTTTTTATCGCTTTTTGACCTAAATGAAAAAGCTGCAAAAACCAAAACTAAAGTCTAAACAAATAGGCCTAAGATTGGTAATTTTTACATGTCAATATCAAGTCTCAGTTGCAAATCGGACTAAACAATGGATTTAGAAGTATTGACGTCGAAACTAACAATCAGGCCCCGTGCGTCAGGCGCCACATGGCCAACCGGCACGCATCTGTGACGTCGAAACTGACGACCGGTCCCGTGCGTCAGGCGCCACGTGGCCAACCGGCACGCATCCGTGCGCTGAATAGGACCGGTCCAGCTCGAACCGTTACGAACCCTGACGGCTTCTTCTTCCTCTACCCGTCGCCCGCCGGCGACGTGGGATTCGGCCGCCGTGCTGACGCTTCCGGCGTAGGCAGCCCACCTGTGACCATCCACCGCGGCCCACCAGCGCTACAACTCCACCTCAACCGCCGCCCAACCGTGACCTGCACCTGCGCCCGATTCCGGCCCCACCTCCGCAAGCAGAGAGGCGAGCTGGTCCCCAACTCCGTCCACTCGCGACACAGATCGATGGAGGCGAGCTATTCCACTCTCCGCTCACCTGCCCCCCGATCTCGACGCCCACCTGCGCCTCGATTTCGTCCGCGACCACGAAGGCGAGATGGCCCCGATTCCGCCGCCCACCCCCGCCGGCGCCTACGGAGGCAAGCTACTCTTCCGCGGCCAACGCCTCCACTCCACGACCAGGCGCCGCTCCTCCAGGCCACTGTGTGTGAGCATCTCTGAAGCTGCTGCTCGTTCTGCGCTGCTGTTCCTCGTGCTGCTGCTGATCGTCTCTGAAGAAGGTACCTATCAGAACAGAATTTTGCAGCTCTGGTTAACTGCCTGATTTATAAATTGAGCTTGATTAGATGCTCATTAGTTAATTGTGTAATTGTTGTTTGTGCTTAGAATTCACAGGATCGAACTTCTGATGTGCAATTGCTTATGCCAATACTTAATTATGCATTTGAGTGTGCTTGAGAGTATCTGTACCAGAGTCTTTATTATCACAAAAGGAAGCCTTGGAAGTTTCACCTCAACTTCTCAACCAGAATTTCAAACTACTGTGTATAAGTGCAAATAGATAAATGACTTCCAGTTTGATCTGTATCTCCAGTGTTGATCTTGTTTTGCTGTTGATCTGTATCTCCAGTGCAAATAGATAAATGACTTTCACCTGGAGTAGAAGCAAAGCAAAATTAAGTCTGTTAGTTAATCACTGTTATCAAGAACATATTCAGAGGCCAAAACTAAGTCTGTTGATCTTGTTTTGCTGTTGATCTATATCTCCGGTGCAAACCAAATATTAACATAGTCTAAACCTTGCAATTTTCAGAATGTACAGTAACTGAATTTTCAGTAACTGCAGAACAATACACTACAGAACTTCCAATTACTTGATCCTAGCGTTAACTCGAATTCTCAAGAAAACATGCTTACCACTTGATGTTGTCTGCATTTTGCCTTTTGTTCTTTTGAAAAAAACAAGAAGTTTGTTCTTTTGTAATTGGGACGAATCGGAACCTCTCCCCTGTTCTTATCCTCTCTCTGAACTGTCTCTTCAGTTTTCTTTATCAATCATAACACTAAAGTTTTCAGTTTCGTGATTGACAAAATCTTGCTCTGAACTTACACTGTTAGTTTGACAAAAATCTAGATTTACACTGAATTAGCTTGACTTCAGTTTAACTTGCTCAAATCTAGTCTGAATTTACACTGTTTGTTGACAAGATTTACATTGTTAGTTTACACTGAATCTTGCTCAAACTGAATTTACACAATAACTAAATACAGACGAGATTGTCGAACTGAATTTACGCAGCACCTAATACCAAAAGTGTTGACAACGTTGTCAATGCCAGAACGCACACTCTGTTCCAGATGATCCTTCCCCAATTCTGCATCAAGTTTACTGGTTTAGGAAGTTTCAGAATCAGAAGATTTACTTGGGATCAAGAAAGATGCCGACTGTCCCCGGAATCGAGGTGTAGAGGTAAAGAAATGCAGAGAGGCCGGCAGAGAGCCAGATCTTGGCCTCGGTTATCTCGTGCAGCTCCACAAGCTTAGCAATGGTGGCCAACTCTTCCAAAGGAGCAGTGTCGCGGGGCCTGCAGCTCCGCCGTGCGGCAGGTCTCCCCCAGCAACTCAAGGGGGCGCAAGCATGGCCAGGAAAAGGCAAGGCCCGAGTCCGTCGCGTGCTCGCCAGCGGGAATGATCTTGCCGGGTGCGGCGCGCGGATCTCGCAGCCGCCGGTTCCAGCCTCCCCGCCATCCTCATGCCCTCCAGGAACGGTTCGAGCCGGACCGGTCCTAGTGAGGGCACAGGCGCGTGCCGGTTGACCAACGCGGCCCCTGACGCACGGGGCTCGGTCGTCAGTTTCGGCGTCAATACGTCTAAATACACAGTTTAGTTTAATTTGCAACGTATTCCCTCCATCCTAAATTAACTTAATACTAAATTTGCGTGGCGTCAATATGTCTAAATACACAGTTTAGTTTAATTTGCAATGTACTCCCTCCATCCCAAATTAACTTAATACTAAATTTGCGTTACTTATTTTAAAACAGAGGGATACAATCCAAAACTTGATACGGACGTGTAAAAATTATCAATCTAGATATCAATCCGTCACCATTGCCTCAAATGCGGTATCATGATGTAATTTTCTCTACTATGATAGATTTTGATATTTGACCACTAGACGACTTTTTTTCGTTTTCAATATAGAAGAAGATCAGCTAGCGTAGCCTAGCCAGTACCATACGGTTTGCTCCTACTCTATGGAATGGAAGTGTTGTGGCTATAGGATAGATCGATTCGGTATACATGGGCTGTAGAAAATGGGGCATTCACACTGTGGTATACATGGGCTGTAGAAGATGTAACATTCGTACAAGCAATGCAGCGTTGCCCCTTTCATCATTCACCAATGTCTCCTGCTGACATAGACCAGATCTGGTTGATACACTGCCGATCAGATCGTTGGGGTGGAGACCGATGGATCGGGTCCATGTCGACCACATGCATGTGCTTCACCTGCACTGCACGTATCGGTGCTCTCTGCCATGGCCGAACGCGACGAATGCAGCAAGCCGTAGCTGGCTTGCACCATCGGTGCAGCACTAGTCCCTGCCTCCCGCAAACCCAAACTTTCCCCCGTTCCCTCCAAGAACTCA
Source organism: Hordeum marinum (assembly GCA_022496015.1). NCBI lineage: Eukaryota > Viridiplantae > Streptophyta > Magnoliopsida > Poales > Poaceae > Hordeum > Hordeum marinum. Next base: position 524,258,504 of record CM039674.1, on the reverse strand, counting down.
CGACGGTGCCGGCCAGCAAATGGGGTGTGGAGTTGAGCGCTGGGTGTCACCGTTATGGACTATGCTTTCCGTGCCTTACTGTCTTTAGGTCCTTACATGTGAACCAGCCTTTACGGCACCCAAGCTACGTCCCACCATCATGTTTCTTTCATCCCAACAACCAACATGCTCCATGAAGTACAGTCTGCGTGCACTCTCGTCATCGAGCACCGACCGACGCGGCTTACCATAGACGTGCATGGATGGATGTCAGTGCCTAGATGTAAGGTGTATGTCAGTCAACGATCTTCAGCCACCCACGTGGTGTGAAGGCTCCAATGGTTGCCGGTGATCATCAAGAACTGCCTAAGGTATTGCCTCTGTTTTTAGAATGTAAGAAGCTTTAAATTAAACTGTCAAAATATTTTATATTTAAGAACGGAGGATGTGATATATAAGTCGCTCCGGTGTTCATGGATCCATGAGGCCATTAATCAACAACATGACATATGTAGATCACCATCGGCTGTACGCAAGGGCAAATTTAAGGGTCAGGCTTCGTATGGCTTGAGCCTATCATCAAAATTCTTGACCTCTTTTTTTAGTACCAGTCCTCAGCGTATTTGGCAGGTCCAGTCCATGAAAAGCAGATGCAACCGGCTCATCTAAGCCAACTCGGACACGCAGAGTCTATACTGTATTTTTGTTCTAGATTTGCTGTTGGTTGTACGCGCTTTTGTGCACGCGAGCAGGGGCGTATGTGGCATCTGGATTACTCCCTCCACGGTTCATCTAGTACACCTCAGATTTTGTGTCATATTCTAACTGTTATTTTGACTAACAAAATGTAAGTTTTGTGTATTGAAAGTGATGCCATTCAGATTCAATGATATAAATTTGTGATGTATAACTTATATTGTCCTAGTTAATATATTTACAAGTTCGACCTAAAACCCAATCACTATTAGAAAGTCCATATAGACAACCAGCTAATAGTGGCGTGGGTTAACTGATCCACGCTACTAGTATAACATAGTAGTAGCGCGGGCACATAAACACGCACCACTACTAAGTGGTCCGCACCCTTCCTGTGCCCCCCTCCGGACAGGCCACAGTAGTAGCATGGGTTGTAAAACATGTGCTACTATTAAGTGGATAGTGGTACATTACTAGGGAAAAGCCTAGCAGTAGCGTTGGTTTTGGGTATAGCAGTAGCGCGGGGCAGCGCGCTACTGCTACGGCGCTACAGCTAAAGTGTAGCAGTAGCGTGTGTTAGCCCGTGGTACTGTTAGTTACTAGCAGTGCGCCTCTCCGTCCGCGCTACTACTATTATTACGTATTTCTTTTTTATTTTATATATGTCGTATATTCATACGACACTATACCAGTTTCCATATAGCATCATCATAATACATCATTGTCATATAACAACTCTCCCTCATCATCATTTTCGTCCATGAGACATCATATAACAACTTGGTCACTAGTTATAACAACTCCTCATCATCATAGTACTCATAATAACTACTCCTCCTCCTCAGCATCACCATCAACTCTAACACATTGTAGTGTTGGAAATATGCCCTAGAGGCAATGAATAAAATGTTTATTATTATTATTTCCTTGTTCATGATAATCGTTTATTATTCATACTATAATTATATTGATTGGAAACAACTTACATGTGTGGGTAAATAGACAACACAATGTCCCTAGTATGCCTCTAGTGAACTAGCTCGTTGATCAAAGATGGTCAAAGTTTCCTGGCCATTGACATCCGATGTCATTTGATAACGGGATCACATCATTGTGAGAATGATGTGATGGACAAGACCCAAACTATAAACGTAGCATATGATCATGTTAGTTTATTGCTACTGTTTTCTGCATGTCAAGTATATGTTCCTATGACCATGAGATCATGCAACTCACGAACATTGGAGGAGTGCCTTGTGTGTATCAAACGTCGCAACGTAACTGGGTGACTATAAAGGTGCTCTACAGGTATCTCCGAGGGTGTCTGTTGAGTTGGAATGGATCAAGACTGGGATTTGTTACTCCGTGTGACGGAGAGGTATCTTAGGGCCCACTCGGTAATACAACATCACAATAAGCCTTGCAAGCAATGTGACTAAGTGTTAGTTGCGGGATCTTGTATTACGAAACGAGTAAAGAGACTTGCCAATAACGAGGTTGAACTAGGTATGGAGATACCGACGATTGAATCTCGGGCAAGTCACATACCGAAGAACAAAGGGAACATCATACGGGATTAACTAAATCCTTGACATAGAGGTTCGACCGATAAAGATCTTCGTAGAATATGTAGGAACCAATATGGGCATCCAGGCCCCGCTATTGGTTATTGACCATAGAGGTGTCTCCGTCATGTCTACATAGTTCTCGAACCCGCAGGGTCTTCACACTTAAGGCTTGATGACATTTCGGTAGTATAGAGTTATGTATGGTGGTGACCGAAGGTCGTTCGGAGTCCCGGATGAGATCCTGGACATCACGAGGAGATCCGGAATGGTCCGAAGGTAAAGATTCGTATATAGGAAGTCCTGTTTTGGTCGTCGGAAAAGTTTCGGGCTCATTGATAGTGTACCGGGAGTGCCGGGAGTGTACCGGGAGACCACCGGGAGGGGTATTTCGACCCAAGAGGCTTCATGGGCTGTGGGAGAGTGAATACCAGCCCTTAGTGGGCTGGTGGAAGTCCGACACAAGGCCCATGCGTCTGGGAAGAAAAACCCAAAAGGAAAAAGGTGGAAAAAGGCAAAATAAAGAAGGAGTCCTAATCCTACTAGGAGTGGAGGACGTGGACTCCTCCCTCCTGGTTCGGCCGAGCCTCCTTGGCTTGGAAGCCAAGGCTGCCTCCTCTCCTCCTCTCCTCCTATATATACTAGAGGGTTTTAGGGTTTTAGGACAGAATTTTCAGCCACGTGCACCCCTACCCTCTAGTGCATAGTTTCTCCTTTAGATCGGATTTCTGCAGTGCTTAGGCGAAGCCCTGCCGGAATAGCTCCACCACCATCGCCGGAGCGCCGTCACGCTGCCGGAGAACTCTTCTTCCTCTCCACTCCTTCTTGCTGGATCAAGACGGTGGAGATCGTCATCAAGCTGTATGTGTGATGAACGTGGAGGTGTCGTTCGTTCGGCGCTAGATCGGAAGGATCATGATCAAGTTCGTGGGACAGATCGTGATCAAGTTCGCGGGACGGATCATGATTGGATCGCAGGACGGATCGTGATTCTATCGTGGGATGCATGACGATTTGGATCGCGAAGACGTTCGACTACACCAACCGCGTTTTCTTAACGCTTTCTGCTTAGCGATCTACAAGGATACGTAGATCCACTCTCCCTCTCGTAGATGCTCATCACCATGGATAGATCTGCGTGTGCGTAGGAAATGTTTTGTTTCCCATGCAACGTTCCCCAACAGTGTCATCATGAGCTAGGTCTATTTGTAGATGAGATCTCGAGTAGAACATAAAAGGTTTGTGGGCGTTGATGCTTAGATTGCTTCCTCCCTTGGTCAGATTTTGGTTCAGCGATATTGTGAGATGAAGCGGCCCGGACCAACATTACTCGTACGCTTACGAGAGACCGGTTCCCTCGACCGCAACTTGTTGCATAGATGGCTTGCGGGTGCCAGTTTCTCTCACTTTAGTTGGATCGGATTCGACAAAGGCGGTCCTTGAGAAGGTTGAAAAGCAACTAGTGTATCACCGTTGTGGTTTTTGCGTAGATGAGAATTGTTCTTGCTAGATACCCGTAGCAGCCACGTAAAACATGCAACAACAATTAGAGGACGTCTAACTTGTTTTTGCATGGTATGTTGTGATGTGATATGGCCAATTACATGATGTGATATATGTGATGTATGAGATGATCATGTGATGTATAGATTATCACGACTTGCATGTCGATGAGTACAGCAACCGACGGGAGACATAGGGTTGTCTTTAATTATTGTATGACCTGCGTGTCAACCATTAAGCGCTATGTAATGCTTTACTTTATCACTAAACGGTAGCAATAATAGCAGAAGCATGTTGGGCGCGACGACCCCGATGGCGACACGTTGATGGAGATCAAGATGATGAAGATCATGGTGTCATGCCGGTGACGATGGAGATCATGCCGGTGCTTTCTAGATGGAGATCAAAAGCACAAGTTCATGGCCATATAATGTCACTTATGAATTGCATGTGATGTTAATCCTTTTATGCACCTTGTTTTGCTTAGGACGACGGTAGCATTATAAGGTGATCCCTCACTTAAATTTCAAGATGAATTGTTTTCTCCCCGAGTGTGCACCATTGCGAAAGTTCTTCGTGTCGAGACACCACGTGATGATCGGGTGTGATAGACTCTACGTTCAAATACAACGGGTGCAAGCCAGTGTTGCACACACAGAACACTTGGGTTAAAATTGACGATCCTAGCATGTACAGACATGGCCTCGGAACACAAGAGACCGAAAGGTCGAACATGAGTCATATAGTAGATATGATCAATATAATGATGTTCACCATTGAAGCCACCTCAACTCACGTGATGATCGAACTTGAGTTGGTGGATTTCGATCATGTGACACTCAGATGACCTGAGGGATGTTAATTTGAGTGGGAGCTTTAGTAATTTGATTAACTAAACTCATTATCTTGAACAATAGTCTAAGTAAACTTTGCATATTTATGTTGTAGATCAATGGCCCATGCAGTAGCACACCTGAATTTTAATGCGTTCCTAGAGAAAGCTAAGTTGAAAGATGATGGAAGTAACTTTGTTGACTGGGCCCATAATCTGAGGATTATCCTCACGGCTTCCCAGAAATCATATGTTCTTGATGCACCGCTTGGTGACCAACCAGAAGACATGACCTCCGAAGACGTTAAGAACGCTTGGGAGGCACATACTGGAGATTACTCAATAGTTCAGTGTGCAATATTGTATGGCTTAGAACCGGGACTTCAAAGACGTTTTGAACGTCATGGAGCATATGAGATGTTCCAGGAGTTGAAGTTTATCTTTTAGAAGAATGCCCGAATCGAGAGGTATGAAACCTCCGATAAGTTCTGTGCTTGCAAGATGGAGGAGAACGGGTCTATCAGTGAACATATACTCAGAATGTCTGGGTATTCAACTCGTCTAGCGGAGTTGGGAATTGCCCTTCTGCCAGAGGCGATCACTAACAGAGTTCTTCAATCACTACCACCTAGTTACAAGAGCTTTGTGATGAACTATAACATGCACGGGATGAACAAGTCAGTCGCCGAGCTGTTTGCGATGCTAAAAGTCGCCGAGTCTGAAATCCAGAAACAACATCAAGTGTTGATGGTCAATAAAACCACTAGTTTCAAGAAAAATGGCAAGGTCAAGGGCAAGGGAAAGAAGGGTAAAACCAAGAAGGATGGCAAAGAAGTTGCTACTCCTGTAAAGAAGCCCAAGCATGGACCCAAGCCAGAAACTGAGTGCTTTCATTGAAAGGGGACTCGTCACTGGAAGCGGAACTGCCCCAAGTACCTGGCTGACAAGAAGGCGGCCAACGACAAACAAGGTATATATGATATACATGTTATTGATGTGTACCTTACTAGCTCTCGTAGTAGTGCCTGGGTATTTGATACCGGTTCGGTTGCTCACATTTGCAACTCAAAGCAGGAACTACGAAATAAACGAAGGCTGGCGAAGGACGAAGTGACGATGCGCGTGGGAAATGGTTCCAAGGTTGATGTGATCGCCGTCGGCACGCTCTCTCTTCGATTACCATCGGGATTAGTGATGAACCTGAATAATTGTTATTTAGTGCCTGCGTTAAGCATGAACATTATATTTGGATCTTGTTTATTGCGAGACGCTTACTCATTTAAATCAGAGAATAAAGGTTGTTCTATTTATATGAATAATATCTTTTATGGTCATGCACCCAATGTTAGGGGTTTATTCATATTGAATCTTGATAGTGATGACACACATGTTCATAACATTGATGCCAAAAGATGTAGAGTTGATAATGATAGTACCACTTTCTTGTGGCACTGCCGTTTAGGTCATATTGGTCTAAAACGCATGAGGAAGCTCCATGCCGATGGAATTTTGGAGTCAATTGATTTTGAATCACTTGACACATGTGAACATGCCTCATGGGCAAGATGACTAAAACACTGTTCTCTGGAACAATGGAACGGGCGAGTGACTTATTGGAAATCATACATGCTGATGTGTGTGGTCCAATGAATGTTACAGCGCGTGGTGGATATCGTTATTTTCTCACCTTCACTGATGACTTAAGTAGATATGGGTATATTTACTTGATGAAACACAAGTCTGAAACGTTTGAAAAGTTCAAGCAATTTTAGAGTGAAGTTGAGAATCATCGTAACAAGAAGATTAAATTCCTGCAATTTGATCGAGGAGGTGAATATTTGAGTTATGAGTTTGGCAGTCACTTAAGACAGTGTGGAATTGTTTCACAATTGACACCGCCCGGAACACCACAGCGTAATGGTGTGTCCGAACGTCGTAATCGAACCTTATTAGATATGGTGTGTTCTATGATGTCTCTTGCTGATTTGCCACTATCGTTTTGGGGTTATGCATTAGAAACAGTTGCATTCACTTTAAATAGGGCACCATCGAAATCCGTTGAGACGACGCCATATGAACTGTGGTTTGGCAAGAGGCCAAAGTTGTCATTTCTTAAAGTTTGGGGATGTGATGCTGATGTCAAAAAGCTTCAGCCTGAAAAGCTGGAACCCAAAGCGGAAAAATGCATCTTCATAGGATATCCGAAAGAGACAGTCGGGTATACCTTCTATCTCAGATCCGAAGGCAAAGTGTTTGTCGCTAAGAACGGAACATTTCTTGAGAAAGAGTTTCTCTCGAAAGAATTGAGTGGGAGGAAAATAGAGCTTGATGAGGTTATTGAACCTTTACTTCAACCAGAAAGTAGCGCAACACAGAAAGATGTTTCTATGGAACCTGCGACGGTAGAAAAGGAAGTTAATGATGATGACCATGAAGCATCAGATCAAGCTACTATTGAACCTCGTAGGTTGACAAGGCCGCGTACTACTCCTGAGTGGTACGATAACCCTACCTTGGAGGTCATGTTGTTGGACAACAATGAACCTACGAGCTATGAAGGAGCAGTGATGGGCCCAGATTCCGAGAAATGGTTAGAGGCCATGAAATCCAAGATGGGATCCATGTATGAAAACAAAGTATGGACTTTGGAAGTATTACCTGAAGGGTGAAAGGCCATTCTGAACAAATGGATCTTTAAGAAGAAGACAAACGCGGACGGTAATGTCACCGTCTATAAGGCTCGACTTGTGGCAAAGGGTTTTTCACAAGTTCAAGGAGTTGACTACGATGAGACCTTCTCACCCGTAGCGATGCTTAAGTCTGTCAGAATCATGTTGGCAATAGCAGCTTATTTTGACTATGAAATTTGGTAGATGGATGTCATAACAGCGTTCCTCAACGGTTTCCTTGAGGAAGAGTTGTATATGATGCAACCAGAAGGTTTTGTCGATCCAGAGAATACTGACAAAGTTTGCAAACTCCAACGATCCATTTATGGGCTGGTGCAAGCATCTCGGAGTTGGAATAAGCGTTTTGATGAGGTGATCAAAGCGTTTGAGTTTATACAAGTTTATGGAGAAGCTTGTATTTACAAGAAAGTGAGTGGGATCTCTATAGCGTTTCTAATATTATATGTGGATGCCATATTGCTAATTGGAAACAATATAGAAATGCTGGAAAGCGTGAAGGAATATTTGAACAAGAGTTTTTCAATGAAAGACCTAGGAGAAGCTGATTTCATATTAGGCATTAAGATCTACAGAGATAGATCGAGACGCTTAATAGCACTTTCACAGAGCACATACCTTGATAAAGTTTTGAAGAAGTTCAAAATGGATCAGTCCAAAAAGGGGTTCTTGCCTGTGTTACAAGGTGTGAAGTTGAGTAAGACTCAATGCCCAATGACTGCAGAAGATAGAGAAAAGATGAGTGTCATCCCCTATGCTTCAGCCATAGGCTCTATCATGTATGCAATGTTGTGCACAAGACCGGATGTCAGCCTTGCCATAAGTGTGGCCGGAAGGTTTCAAAGTGATCTTGGAATGGAACACTGGGCAGCGGTCAAGAATATCCTTAAGTACTTGAAAAGGACTAAGGAAATGTTTCTTGTTTATGGAGGTGATGAAGAGCTCATCGTAAAGGGTTACGTCGATGCAAGCTTTGACACTCATCCGGATGACTCTAAGCCACAAACCGGATACGTATTTATTCTCAACGGGGGAGCGATAAGCTGGTACAGTTCCAAGCAAAGCGTGGTAGCCGATTCTACATGTGAAGCGGAGTACATCTCAGCCTCGGAGGCGGCGAAGGAAGGTGTTTGGATAAAGCAGTTCATGACAGATCTTGAAGTAGTGCCCAGTGCACTGAATCCAATGAACCTATTCTGTGATAACACTGGTGCCATTGCTCTGGCCAAGGAACCAAGGTTTCACAAGAGGACCAGACACATAAAGCGATGCTTCAACTCCATCCGCGATTACATCGAGGAGAAGGACATAAATATTTGCAAAGTGCACACGGATCTGAATGTTGCAGACCCGTTGACTAAACCTCTTCCAAGGGCTAAACATGATCAACACCCGAACTGCATGGGTGTTCGATTCATTACCATGTAAATCACATAGTGATGTCAACTAGATTATTGACTCTACTACAAGTGGGAGACTGTTGGGAATATGCCCTAGAGGCAATGAATAAAGTGTTTATTATTATTATTTCCTTGTTCATGATAATCGTTTATTATCCATGCTATAAATGTATTGATTGGAAACACATTACATGTGTGGGTAAATAGACAATACACTGTCCCTAGTATGCCTCTAGTGAACTAGCTCGTTGATCAAAGATGGTTAAGGTTTCCTGGCCATTGACATGAGATGTCATTTGATAACGGGATCACATCATTGGGAGAATGATGTGATGGACAAGACCCAAACTATAAACGTAGCATATGATCATGTTAGTTTATTGCTACTGTTTTCTGCATGTCAAGTATATGTTCCTATGACAATGAGATCATGCAACTCACGAACATTGGAGGAGTGCCTTGTGTGTATCAAACGTCACAACGTAACTGGGTGACTATAAAGGTGCTCTACAGGTATGTCCGAGGGTGTCTGTTGAGTTGGCATGGATCAAGACTGGGATTTGTTACTCCGTGTGACGGAGACGTATCTTAGGGCCCAGTCGGTAATACAACATCATAATAAGCCTTCCAAGCAATGTGACTAAGTGTTAGTTGCGGGATCTTGTATTACGGAACGAGTAAAGAGACTTGCCAATAACAAGGTTGAACTAGGTATGGAGATACCGACGATCGAATCTCGGGCAAGTAACATACCGAAGAACAAAGGGAACATCATACGGGATTAACTAAATCCTTGACATAGAGGTTCGACTGATAAAGATCTTCATAGAATATGTAGGAACCAATATGGGCATCCAGGTCCCGCTATTGGTTATTGATCGTAGAGGTGTCTCGGTCATGTCTACATAGTTCTCGAACCCGCAGGGTGTGCACACTTAAGGTTTGGTGGCATTTCGGTAGTATAGAGTTATGTATGATGATGACCGAAGGTTGTTTGGAGTGCCGGATGAGATACCAGATGTCACGAGGAGCTTCGGAATGGTCCAGAGGTAAATATTCATATATAGGAAGTCCTGTTTTGGTCGCCGGAAAAGTTTCTGCCTCATCGGTAGTGTATCGGGAGTGCCGGTAGTGTACCAGGAGACCACCGGGAAGGGTATTTCGACCCAAGAGGCTTCATGGGCTGTGGGAGAGTGAATATCGGCCCTTAGTGGGCTGGTGGAAGTCCCACACAAGGCCCATGTGGCTGGGAAGAAAAACCCAAAAGGAAAAAGGTGAAAAAAGGCAAAAAAGGCAAAATAAGGAAGGAGTCCTAATCCTACTAGGAGTGGAGGAGGTGGACTCCTCCCTCCTGGTTCGGCCAAGCCTCCTTGGCTTGGAAGCCAAGGCCGCCTCCTCTCCTCCTCTCCTTCTATATATACTAGAGGGTTTTAGGGTTTTTGGACAGAATTTTCAGCCACGTGCAACCCTACCCTCTAGTGCATAGTTTCTCCTCTAGATCGGATTTCTGCAGTGCTTAGGCAAAGCCCTGCCGGAATAGCTCCACCACCATTGTGGAGCTTCGTCACGCTGCTGGAGAACTCTTCTTCCTCTCCACTCCTTCTTGCTGGATCAAGACGGTGGAGATCGTCATCAAGCTGTATGTGTGATGAACGTGGAGGTGCCGTCCGTTCGGCGCTAGATCGAAAGGATCGTGATCAAGTTCGTGGGACGGATCGTGATCAAGTTCGCGGGACGGATCATGATTGGATCGTGGGACGGATCGTGATTGGATCGCGGGACACACGGCGATTTGGATCGCGAAGACGTTTGACTACACCAACCGCGTTTCTTAACGCTTCCCGCTTAGTGATCTACAAGGGTACGTAGATCCACTCTCCCACTCGTAGATGCTCATCACCATGGATAGATCTGCGTGTGCATAGGAATTTTTTTGTTTCCCATGCAACGTCCCCAACATGTAGCACATAATAAAAACTTATCATCATCATAGTCATATATAATCAACACTAACTAATTGTTCTGTCAGGTAAAATAGCATAAAACATGTGTAGCACTCCTGCTTCATCATATTGGAGAATGCAGATGAACCTGTCTCCTAATTGTGGGCTGCGCTTTCGATTGCTGCCCCATAGTACTTCTCTGCGATCTTTCACAATTTTGCTCCAGTCTTTGACTATTAAGACTTGCTCGCTTTGAAAAATGATGAATGCACTCATGTGCAATGTAGGATATCTTGGCCGTAAGCTAACCATTGTCATGCGACCTTTAGGCTCGATCCAACGAGGCACAACACTCATCGGGAGTTCCTGTTGAAGAACATCATAGTAACATACTTAGCAATGAAGTTTACTTAAAAAAATAATGTATGCAAAAGATGCTCTAAGAACAAATAGTAAAAATCTTACCATCTTTTCTAAATAGATGTGACTGTAGTTCAATACGCACACTAGTGGTCGCACGTTTTGAGTACTAATATCTCAAAGTCCAGGAAAATAACTTATCCTGACAGTACCAAGATCCTCAAGCCATGAAACATAATGACCTATCTCCTCACAGTTTAGTTCAGCCCCGGGACTGTAGTACGTGTTGTGTACCAAGCGCTAGACATGTTTGCTTGAATGGAAATAAGTTGTCAATAGAAATTAGTTGTCAACTATTTTTGAATAAACAATATAAATTACTTAATAAATATGGTTAAGAAACTCATGGTAGAACTGGAGGCGTCTGCACATCGATCCAGATGTCGATATTACCTTCAATTTCATCTTCCGGACGAATATCAAAGGTGATAAGCATATTAGGCTCAAATGCATAAGCCTTGCATAGTGCTCACCAATTTTTCCATTCAAAATAGGAGTAGGTGTCTGTATTGTATAATTTTACGGTAAAAGTATAACCATGCTCGGTTCTCAAGTGAACTCTCTTTACCTCCATACTTTCCTTAGTACTGAAACCAATCATATCCAAGACAGAAATTCTTGCATGGCAGGGGATACACTAGTAGAATAGTAAAAAAATTAAAATTATAAGTTGAAGCAAAAGAAGCAGAAGACATGCTTAATTACGAAAAAAGACTTTTTGTTGTGACTTACTTTATCCACTTCGAAGGTCTTATCCAGTTTGAACGTTGCATGGGAAACAAAAAATTTCCTACGCACACGCAAGATCTATCCATGGTGATGAGCATCTATGAGAGGGAGAGTGGATCTACATACCCTTGTAGATCGCTAAGCGGGAAGCGTTAAGAAAAGCGGTTGGTGTAGTCGAACTCATCACGATCCGTCCCGCGATCCAATCACGATCCGTCCCGTGAACTCATCACGACCCGTCCCGCGATCTCATCATGATCCGTCTCGCGATCTTGATCATGGTCCTTCCGATCTAGCGCCGAACGGACGGCACCTCCGCGTTCAGCACACGTACAACTCGATGACGATCTCCGCCTTATTGATCCAGCAAGAGGGAGCGGAGAGGTAGATGAGTTCTCCGGCAGCGTGACAGCGCCGCGGTGATGGTGGTGGAGCAATTCCAGCAGGGCTTCGCCTAAGCACTGCAGAAAACCGACCTAGAGGAGAAACTATGCACTAGAGGAACGGGTAACACGTGGCTGAAAAACAAGTGCAAAAACCCTAAAACCTCTAGTATATATAATAGGAAGAGAGGAGGAGGCTTGGACCAAGGGCCAAGCCATCTAGGCTTTGTCTGAACCAAGAGGAGAGGAGGATTCCTCCTCCAAACCTAGTAGGATTAGGACTCCTCCTTATTTTGGTCTTTTTGTCTTTTTCCATCTTTTTCTCTTTGGGCTTTTCTTCCCAGCCGCATGGGCCTTGTGTGCGACTTCCACCAGCCCACTAAGGGCTGGTATTCACTATCTCACAGCCCATGTAGCCTCTTGGGTCGAAATACCCCTCCCGATGGTCTCCGGTACACTATAGGCACTCTAGGTACACTACCGATGAGCCCAAAACTTTTCCAGCGACCAAAATAGGACTTCCTATATATCAATATTTACCTCCGGACCATTCTGGAGCTCCTCCTGACGTCCGGGATCTCATCCAGGACTCCAAACAACCTTCGGTAATCACCACACATAACTCTATACTACCAAAACATCACCAAACCTTAAGTGTGCAGACCCTGCGGGTTCGAGAACTATGTAGACATGATCGAGACACCTCTACGGTCAATAACCAATAGCGGGAACTATATACCCATATTGGTTCCTACATATTCTACGAAGATCTTTATCGGTCGAACCTCTATGTCAAGGATTCAGTTAATCCCGTATGATGTTTCCTTTGTTCTTCGGTATGTTACTTGCCCAAGATTCGATCGTCGGTATCTTCATACCTAGTTCAATATTGTTACCGGAAAGTCTCTTTACTCGTTCCGTAATAAAAGATCCCATGACTAACACTTAGTCACATTACTTGCAAGGCTTGTTGTGATGTTGTATTACCGAGTGGTCCCTGAGACACCTCTCCATCACACGGAGTAACAAATCCCAGTCTTGATCCATGCCAACCCAATAGACACCCTCGGAGATACCTATAGAGTATCTTTATAGTCACCTAGTTACGTTGCGACATTTTATACACACAAGGCACTCCTCCGGTGTTAGTGAGTTGCATGATCTCATGGTCATAGGAACAGATACTTGACATACAGAAAACAGTAGCATTAAACTGACATGATCATATGCTACGTTTGTAGTTTGGGTCTTGTCCATCACATCATTCTCCTAATGATGTGATCCCGTTACCAAATGACATCTCATGTCCATGACTAGGAAACCATAGCCATCTTTGATCAACGAGCTAGTCTATTAGAGGCATACTAGGGACATGGTTTTGTCTATGTATCCATACATGCATCTAAGTCTCCGATCAATACAATTATAGAATGGATAATAAACGATTATCATGAACAAGGTAATATGATAATAACTAATTTATTATTGCCTCTAGGGCATATTTCCAACAATATCTAGCACAAGGAGAAGAAGGAGAAGCGACCCCCACGACAACAGTTGACATTCTTCTTCTCTCATATATGGTGGACACTCCCTCACCGATTTTTCGACCGTCGATGATGGTCGCTACTAGTTCTATTAACCACTTCCTAAATAAACTATTTATATTAAATACTTACTAAAAACAGTAAAAAAATTAAATTATACAAGAACATTAAAAATAGTTTAGGGTTTAGGAGAGATGGAGGGAGGAGAGGTGGGTGGAGGGAGGAGAGAGGAGGAGGGGGAGGAGGGCGGTGGGAGGAGGGAGGAGGAGGAATGAGGAGGGGGTGAGAGAAGGGAGGATAGAGGAGGAGGGAGGAGAGACAAATATGGTTGAGAAACAAATTAGTATTCAAATTTGCATGCATTCAATAAGCAAAACTAAATCATCTCTTGCGTCCGTACATCATCGAACATTATCACTAATACATCTCGAATAGTATCATACATATAACATCACTAATATAGTTAGAACCGTAGCGAACGACGGGTATCGGCCTCGGCGGTGGACACCCAAAGAGAAGGAACCATCACAGGATCATAGCTTGGGTGAGATCCCTGAAGAACTTGCCAGGTATTGGAGAACATGGCGTCCAACGCAGCCATATAGCGTTGGACGTGCTCGTCCTCCTCCCTAACACGCCAACGTATCACCTCCACGGGGGTCGTCTCCCTGTGCACCGATAGTGGCCCACGCGATCGCCACCAAATAACCTGCAGGTTGACGACGGGCTGCCTCCTCACCAAGTTGCACGCCTCGGAAGGTAGGACCTCCCAGTACCAGCCCGGCAGAGCCCAGTCCCGTACATGGACCCTATAATCAAGCAAGCCTCCTCCGCCGAGTCGACGATGAGGATGCGGGCCAGGCATCGGCGACGTCGAGAACATATGCTTAATTATGAAAACAAATTAATAAACACTTAGCAGACCTAAAGTCAACACTTAGCAGACCTATGATTAAGTCTCCTCTTTTCACTCTTAAACTATAATAAAATGAGTAATGACATAAAAAAAAGGTCTCTGGTTTGCCGAAATGTCGTTTCATTCCCGTCGCACCAAATCCCGGTACTCCATATGCGTACTTTCTAGCACAAGTCATGCTAAAATTCACGGGATATTTCGGCATGACCTTTGCCAAAAGTGGACATATCGTGCACCTGAGGTTCACCGAAATGGAAATGAATGAACATTTCTGGCAAAACATAGGCCACTCGGATCATTTACCCTGCACGTAACCATCATTTTCCAAATATCACATGTCCAAAATATGACATGTCCAAATATGACATGTCCAAAATGTCTAGAATTCTGTTAACTACACCTAAAAAAAACCTAAAATACCTAGAATCCTTTTAACTACACCTAACCCTAAATTTTTGTCCTAATTTCAAAACCTAGCTAAATTCATGTCCTAATTTGAAACCTAGGGTTCATACTAACTAGGGTTAATCCTAATTAGGGTTCATAATCTACAAGAGGGGAGGGGAGAGGAGGGCTTACAACGGGGAGGTGGTTGTCGGGGGAGACGCAGCGGAGAGGTGGAGGAGGAAGGGAGCCCGACGATGGTGCTGTCAAGGGAAACGGTGGCGCGGCAACGACGAGGCTAGCGTAGAGGCGAGGCGGCGACACGGCGAGGGATTCGGCGATGCTTGAGGGCAGGAACTTCAGCGATGGAGGGCGGCGACGGACGGCGGCATGGGCAGGAGGCGGATGGCGACGACGACGTCAGAGGAGAGGGATCGATCGAATGGGGAATGGATGGAGGAAAAAAGTGGAGGAGGAAGTACGAGCCAGGGTTATGTCAAGATAGCAGTAGCACGTTTTAGGAAAGAGCGCTACTGCTACCTAACATAGCTATAGCCTGCTCCTGGTGGAGGCGCTACTGCTAAGTGGGGCCTGTCATGTGGCCAGGTTCAAACTTAGTCGTAGCGCCCTACCCAAAAACCGTGCTACTACTAAGTAGTTAGCAGTAGCGCTGTTTCTTGACGCGCGCTACTGCTAGCAGTAGCGTCTCTTTTCATCCAGCGCTACCAATAAGGTTCTATGTATAAGGTTTTCCCTAGTAATGTTACCGCATTTTATAAACCCATGCTATTGATATTTAGGGTTGACTTTCAGTCTGATGGGGCTTCATGTGTGATAGATTGACTTTCTTGAAGGAAGATTCCTGACTATTATTGTAGGGGTCGCTTCTCTTTCTTCTCCTTGTGGTAGACATTGATAATGCACTAGGGAAAGGAGGAGTAGCGACCATCATCGATGTTCGAAATATCAGTGAGGGAGTGTCCACCATATACACACCAATATTATTAGTATTAGTGTACAACAATGCAAAAAAGCCTAGTTATGGCATGCTAAAATTGGCCTTGCTGACATAGGGCTTCAGCGCCACCAATATGGCTCCATTAAAAAAGTTTACTCGTGGTGTTGGAGCAAACATCAGCGGTATTTTACGAACTGATGGCGTGCCACGTGTCCAACGCCAACATTAAGTTTATGTTACCACTGTCGTTTTATGTTTGCGAACGCCAACATTTTGTATTTTCGCTAATGAAAAAAAATGCAGCAATTTAAACTGGCTGAACTCCACAAACTGGTACTCATCAACTTAACTAGTTTCAACTTCACAAAAGTTGATAGTTCTAAAAATAATACTACTCCAGCTTCAGAAAAAACGTGTTTTCAGCGAAACTACTTACATCTCACACATCTCGTTCAGGTATTAATTTCATATGGTGTAGCTTGTTACTATTGCTCTCCCCCTCTTTTTTGAAATGAGCTAGAGTATGAATGGCACTAGAGTATGAACTAGAGGATGCAAATGTTCATATCTAGTTCATATACTTAAACAATTGTTCAAAGATGATGACAACATATATGCATAGCTAGCTTTGGCAAAGAAAACACTAGTTCATACTCTAGTCCACATAATTTTTTAAGTATATAGCATATGCATAGCTTTGGCAAACAAGGGGATGGGCATACATGCCTATATATGCCACCAACTAAAGTTTTGGCACTGTTAAAGTTTTGAAAATGCAACCAAATCTCGACACCAATGAAAAGTAGTTCAAATATTGCATATGTTGGCACTGTTAAAGTTTTGGCAATGCAACCAAATATTGACACCAATGAAAAGTAGTTCAGATATTGCATATGTTGGCACTGTTAAAGTTTTGGCAATGCTGCCAAATCTTGACACCAATGAAAAGTAGTTCAAATATAGCATATGTTGGCACTATCAAAGTTTTGGCAATGCTACCAAATCTTGACACCAATGAAAAGTATTTCAAATCTTGCATATGTTGGCACTGTTTTAGCACTGAACTAGCAAACGATTCTTAAAAATGCCATGGACATGATCTTAGACTAGTTTGTCTTTTGGCCATGAACTAAAGAAAAAATACTTAAACAATTCTTAAAAATGCCATGACCATGACCTATAGTAAACACACTTCTAAAAATGCCATTTCTATCAACATGTTTGCATATGACCTAAGCAAAATTACAGTGAGCCGAGACTGACCAAAGCTCGAGCGAAATTAGAGTGGCCATGACCTAAGCCAAATACTATTTTTTGGCAGTGACCTATAGCATAAAACGATAAGATGAGATGCTCACCTCTGTTGGATCCAAGGGGTCGTCATCACCTACTATCTAATCCGTCATCGTCTCCTGTTGTCGTCTCTATTGCCGTCGTTGAAACCCTAGGTTTGGCCATCTCTCATCGTACCTCGGAGTGGCAATATACTTTCAGTTTTTGATCTTACTCAACCTTTCTCTTCTGGTTGAGAATTATATTACACAATCACACCCAAGAAACACTATGATTTTTTGAGCCAAACATCAACTACTTTCATTTGTTGTTGTAGTGTTGGATCTAGCAATGATGTTCATGCACCATTCTTTATTGAACATGTCGTTGTTGGTAAACCTTCTCATTGTTCGAGCGTTCTTAATGATGGTGGTAGTAGTTGGTTTTTGGCTGCAACATGCCATTCTTCTCATGTGTGATCCCTAAGGTTTATTTTCCTTTTTTTTTCTTCACTGGTTGTCTGCATTTTAATAGTGCAGAAGTCAGGTGTGTACTTATTGCATTTTGTATCAATTTAATGCAACATTATAGGTGTAAACATCACCGACACCCATCTCGTGGTCGTCACCCACCGCCTCAGCCACCCTTTTAAATTCCCTCACCTCATGTTCTTCTGTGCCAACACTCCTCCATGCATACCAAACCGCCAACCTTTAACTCCCTTCCGCATGCGATGTCATTGTTGTGTCATCATTAGCTTCAGGTCATTCCTGATAGATGCCTCGCCATGGTCCTGTCATCTTCGACCTCAAGGCTTTGGGCTACTCCCGAATTGATTAACGTAAGCGAAAACTTCAATTGCTTGCGAAATAAAAAGTGCGCATACAAATCTATCATTATTCTAAGGGAAACGATTCCTTCATGGCTGTTTTCTTGGCTCCCGTCTATCGTCTCGCTCATACGACACATGTCCCACATGATGTGTGCCCCTGGCTCTTCACAAATCTGCTCTCTTTTTTCTGAACCAACACCAAGTTTATGGAAGTTTCTTTCATAACATCAACTATGTTATAAAAAAATGTGAAAACGAAAAAAAAACATTTGTTGCAACAAAAAATTCTACAACATCTTAGTTGCAAAAAACAATCAGCAATAAGACCTCTGTTGTAATTTTTTTGCAACAAGACTTGTGTTATAATGGTGAAGGGCCTTGTTTGGCTGCTCGATACATGAGATTTGACGACCTACAAGCCGACAAATCATTTAAAAAAATAAAGTACGGACTGTTTCTGGTCATACATCCTCCAAATTATCCTCAAAGCTGATAAAAATTACCCAGCAATGCTATCATAAGTGGCAAAGACGATTCTTTTTTGTTCTTTATAAAAAAAAAGCCGTCCATGCTTTTTCAATAGAAAGCTATGCTACCATATGTAACATGTACATCCTCATCCCAGCGGCTAGAAGCTTGCTCTTCCTTCCGGAAGACCCAGGTTTGACCCCCCTTTCTCCCTCCTTTTTCTCCCTTTTGGTTTTCATTATTGACAGCTGCCAGATTGTGTCGGCCCAGCACGTGCTTCATCTTTTTTTTCTGTGGTTTCTTAGATTTGGGTTTTCTTTCTATTGGTTTTATTTCAAAAACCCTCCTTTCTCCCTCTTTTCGCCCTTTTCGTTTTCATTATTGACAGCTGCCATATTGGGCCGGCCCAGCACGGGCTTCATCTTATTTTTCTGTGCTTTCTTAGATTTAGATTTTCTTTCTGTTGGTTAAAAATCTGAATATTTCTATAGAAAAATCACATATATGCAAAAAATAAAAAAAGTTAATCATGCATTAAAGAAATGTTAAACTTGACTCGGGAAAATGTTTTCATTAGTACACAAACAAATAAATAGTGTGTATGAAAAAAAACGTAGGAAAATAATAATGTGAGTTTCTGTTTTTTATGAAAAAAGATAAAAATGCATTTAAAAAATGTTAAATGTGTATAGAAAATGTTTCTGATGCATATAAAAAATATATAATGTGTATAGAACACAGTAGACATAAAAAATTATAAGTTTTAAAGAAAATTAATGGTGTATTTGGACAATGTTAAACGTGTATGTAAAAAATGATCATGATGTATACAAGAAATGTTCAATGTGTATAGAAAAACTAGACATAAAATAACTATACGCTTAAAAAATGTTTACCATGAAATTGGAATATGTTAAATGTGTATATCTAATCGTTTTTTATGTATACAAAAAGTACAATGTTAATGGAGAATGTAGACATAAAAAAATATTTTACCAAATTTTAATTATGTATTTTCATAATGTTAATCATCTATTGTCCAATTTTCAAACGTTAATATAAAGGCAACTTATATTTATATGAGAAAAGTAGACATAACAAAAATAGGTAGACATAAAAAAAATATACAAATTAAATAAAATGAACAATGTATGTGAGAAAAGTAGACATAAAAAATATAACAATATAAGTAGACATAAAATATGAAAAAACTGGTGTATACAAGAAATTTACAATGTATTTGAGAAAAGTAGACATAAAAATATAAGTTGTCAAAAATGTTAATTATATATTTGGACAATCTTAATCCTGTATATAAAAATTATTATTGGTGTATACAAAAATGTAGAAAGAAAATGGACCAAAACTATAAAATTGAAAAAGAAACACAGAAAACAAAGAAAGCAAAAAATACATAAAACCTGAAAAATAGAGCAAAGAAAGGAAGAAAAAATAAATAATAAATAACGACAAAAATATGCTATCATTAATTACTAAAATGTACTTTTTATTTCATCGTGCTGCAAGTATTTGTTGGGCGTCTCCAGGGAGAAACGGCAACAAATGCGTAATGAGATACCTCCTACTAGGTAGATATTTTTTGTTATGTAATAGATTAAAAACATCTTGAGTATACTTCAAAAATCATCCCATTTTTATTGTTTCTGCGCAACACCACTTAACATATTATTTGTCATGTGACATTGTAAAAGATTTCAAGGGATTTACTGATGTCTTGAGAATGTGTACGTATGAAGCGCGACATTTTTTTCCAGTTACAATCGCACGGACACGTTTGCTAGTCTTTTTAAAAGATCATGCCAACTAGCACGTCCTATTCTTACCATCACAGTGAAGTCGGTTGTGAGCCAGTGACGAAGCCACACTTCACGTGTGTAGTCATTTGACTACACAACTTTTTACATGAACAACGTATATGAAATGGAAATCATGCCAAAAATTCTTAAGAATGCATACATCTGACTACACAACATTAAATTGACAACACATGATTTGATTTCTGGCATCGCCACTGTTACGAGCTCGTGGCTATAAACCTAACTTGCAAAGTTAATGATTAATATATGTCTAAAGCCATGACAAGTTAGCAGGCTAGGATTCTAGCTCAGTTGGTACTTGGTACAAAGTACTCTCAGCACCTTGGCCACCAGGCTGTAACAAGCACCCTTGTGCCTACCTACGTTCTTTGTACGAATGCAAAGATAACAAAATCAGGAGGCCAAAACAATTCCAACCGGCCAAAGTCATCAGTGCGTGCATGCATGCCAGCGGCAAAGAATCCTTGGCCTATATACACACCTCGAGTCTCGACGCTTCCAT
Organism: Hordeum marinum; assembly: GCA_022496015.1. Lineage (NCBI taxonomy): Eukaryota > Viridiplantae > Streptophyta > Magnoliopsida > Poales > Poaceae > Hordeum > Hordeum marinum. The sequence continues at coordinate 524,237,650 of CM039674.1, read as the reverse complement.
GTACATCCGGCCAGCCACCTTCGCGTCTCACTTCTCGCCATCCTTAATTTATAGGAGTATCACGTTGTCGAGCACTAAGCTGGAGCGAGCTGCTGGAGCAACCATGTCCATTCTAAGACTATCCACCATCCTCGCCGTGCTCTTACCTACGTATTGGACGGCCGCGACCGCCGTGCGCAGCTCAACGCTGCTCCTGGCACGCTCTCACTCGCTGCCGTTGGCCAACACCAGCGCGCCGCTCACCGCATGGGCGGCTTCCCTCGCCGCGCAGTCCGCCGCCGACGTGACACGCATTGCCATGCTCGCGGCGGCCGGGCCCGGCAAAGCCAAATCAAAGAGCAAAGGCCGGTCGTTCGTGCCGATCGCGCCGGGCCGGCAGATCCTCAGCATCCCCAACTACGTGGCACATGCGCGGCTCGGCACGCCGCCGCAGACGCTGCTGGTCGCCATAGACCCCAGCAACGACGCCGCCTGGATCCCGTGCAGCGCCTGCGTCGGCTGCGCGCCCAAGTCGTCCCCGTTCTTCGCCCCGACGGACTCTCCCACATACCGGCCCGTGCGGTGCGGCTCGCCGCAGTGCGCGCAGGTGCCGGGCACCGCGTCCTGCCCCGGCGGCCCCGGTGCGTCGTGCGCGTTCAACATGTCGTATGGTTCGTCCACGTTCCAGGCCGTTCTCGGGAAGGACGTGCTCGCCCTCGAGGGCGGCGGCGCCGCGTCGTCGTACACGTTCGGGTGCCTCCGCGTGGTCACCGGCCGTTCTGTGCCGCCGCAGGGGCTTCTCGGCTTCGGGCGTGGGCCGCTGTCCTTCCTGTCGCAGAACAAGGACACATACGGCTCGGTCTTCTCCTACTGCCTCCCGAGCTACAAGTCCTCCAACTTCTCCGGGACGCTGAGGCTCGGCCCCGCTGGGCAGCCGAGGAAGATCAAGACGACGCCGCTGCTCTACAACCCCCACCGCCCCACCCTGTACTACGTCGACATGATCGGCATCCGCGTGGGCGGCAGGGCCGTGACCGTGCCGGCATCGGCACTCGCGTCGTTCGACCCGGCCACAGGCACCGGCGGCACGATCGTGGACGCGGGCACCATGTTCACGCGGCTCTCGCCCCCCGTGTACGCCGCGGTGCGCGACGCGTTCCGGCGCAAGGCGCGGGCGCCCGTGTCGGCGCCGCTGGGCGGGTTCGACACGTGCTACAACATGACCGGCGGAGGCGTGCGGGTGCCGAGCGTGACGTTCGCGTTCGCCGGCGGGGCGGGGGCGGCCGTGACGTTGCCTGAGGAGAACGTGATGATCCACAGGTCGTCGGGGGGCGTCGCGTGCCTGGCCATGGCGGCGGGCCCGTCGACTGGGGTGAACGCAGGGCTCAACGTGCTGGCCAGCATGCAGCAGCAGAACCACCGCGTGCTCTTCGACGTCGCCAATGGCCGCGTCGGGTTCTCGCGCGAGCTCTGCACGGCCTGATCGATATATGCTCTGGCGACATGGATTAATTCCCGTTCATGTCATCGTGTGTTATGCCACTGGGCAGTGGGCAGTCGTGGGAGTAGTAGGTTTGTATAATGCCATGGTAATTGGTGATTTGTTTTGCGCATGGCACTAAGACATGTTGTGTTTCCGGATTAGAAATTTGCTCATAAAGTTGTGAAGTTGTAGGTTTCCTCTGTGAGCTGTAGCCCACGATCGGATCAATGCGAGCAGGGAACTTTTCAAAGTTCATCTGCTCAAGAAACTTTTCCATTTTAACCTTCCGTTCATAATACGCATCACTTAAAGCTTGCCTCGATATATAAATTAATTTTAAATTTTGAAACATTTGCCCGTCTAGCTCAGTCGGTAAAGACCAAGGCTCTTAACCTTGTGGTCTTGGGTTTGAGCCCCAAGGTGGGCGTTTAACGATATCCCCACTTGTAACGGAACTCGTCGCTCGGCCCCCGCGTCGCCCCCTGCTCGGGCGACTCGGGCGGCACCCTAACCCTAGCCGTCGCCGGGCTCAAGACCCCCTCCCTCCTTTCCTCCCGCCGCCGTCGGAAGACGCCGTCGGCCTGCGCCCGGTGGCCGCCGGCGGTGGCAGGGTCCTTCCTTTCTCCCGCGTCTCAGAGGTGGCGAGGCCCCTACGTGCGTGGAGGCACGGCCGATCTCGCGGAGCGGCAGCGATGGCTGCGCCGGCGGCGGCGGTTGCCGGCCCTGCCTCGGAAGGCGGCGGATGCAGGCACGATGGGTTGCCCGGTCACGTGCGGCTGCGTGTGGCGGATGTCCTGGTTTTGGCGGGGGCATTATGTGATCTATGCTGCGAGGCGCGTCATCTGGCTCTGGATCGGCGGCGGCGTCGAGGACCTGGTGGACTGCTTGACGGCACCTCCAGACAGATCTGTTCTGGCTGGTGTAGCCGGTGGTGGTGGTCATCTTCTTCGTCGGAGGTGGCCGGCCAGAGGCTGGGTGGTCGGATCTCGATATCCGTCATCTAGTCCCGGCTGCGAGTTGGGGAGATAGAGTTGCCGGTGAAAACTGAGCTGACGGTAGACGATGGCGGCTTTCTGCGTCGTTACCTTGATGATGGCATCGTCGTGTAACTTCCGTCGACCCACTCGTGCTGCTCCGGGGTCAACCCTAGGATTTGGTGTTCCAGATCGGACGATGGCGGCATTACGGTGTCGTTTCTCTCTTGGGAGCATCGTTTGTGGAGCAGCGCTGGAGGACAGAGGCAAGAGGCGGAGCGGCTTCTTCTTGAACCGAGCTTCGGTGGAGATGTCAAGTCATGCCTGGCCGACAAGTGCTACGCTGTGTCATGCCTGGTCGGCGGTGCTACGCACGCCAGATCTTCTAGAGTCTCCGCGCCGGGATGCACGAGGCGCGGTGGAGTCGTTGGGCGCCATGGTGGCATCGACGGATGCCGGACTGGCAAGGATGATGCGTATTTCTCTCTTGAAGATGGGACAGCGGTTTGATGATGATCGCGGCTTTTAAAACGTGTGCATGTGGTGTACGCTTTAGGTTTGCTGCACTGGTTGTATGTTCCGATACGTTATATGGATGGATCGACGACAACATCGGTTATAAATATGGGGAGTGAGAGCACTCCACATTATCAAGTTTGTAGGTATGAGTGGAGGCTTCGGGTGGCTTGATGTATGTTCTTGTCAGACCTTAGTGGAATAATTAATAAAGATGACTGCATGCATCAATTGATGCAGAGGCCGGGGGTTTAACCTCCTTTTTAAAAAAAAGGTGGGCGTTTAACTTTTTTTTAAGTTGCTTCAGCTTTCTTGATAAAAAAATGCAATGTTTCATATTCTCGAACAAATATTTTTCCATTTTAACACGGAACATACATATAAACTTATCCCTATGAACGCATGTACGCATGTCCTACTTTATGAACAGCTTTGAAAAATTAAGTCGGCATATAATTTTAAATTGACGAAGTCGTCATTAACGGCAGTGTAAGTCTAGGATTTGAACCCTCTTAGGCTAGGGGTACCACAAATATTTACGGATAAACGTGATATCTATAACCACCTTTTACATCTCAATTTTCTCAAAGAATCATGTATTGAAAGTGATGTAACACATAATTTGCAGGAGGTGGACTACCCACAAAGATTTGGAAAGTTGCATGAGTCGAATACCATGAGAACCTAACGTCATTGAACATTTGCACGCACTTTGGCCCAAGGTAAGAGGTTCACAAGGTGAACCGACTCCTTCTCCTTATTCTGTCGTCATTGGCAACCATTCTAAGATTCGACGCCTTTTCCTTATTGTATTGTCATTCGCAACCACTGCCAAGACAATCAGACGTTTTGGAAGATAAACACACGATAGGGTTTTGTAGTCAAGATCAACATACTAGACCGAGCCATGGGATTTTTCTTACTGGTATGGTAGATGCCATTACCATTGAGAGGTCAATTTGATTACCATCGCCTCTCATAAAGGTTGCAATATTATCCCCTAAGCATCGTAACCCAAGCATAAAACAGCCATTGCAGTGCGTGAAGGGGGCAATACCGCAAATTTCGCTCACTAAACACGCGGATGTGAACAAGCCGACAGAAACTCAAATTTCAAAGGAAATACGGCGTGGCGGTGTGCGCGTCTACTTCTAATCCTCAATCATATTCAAGTTGTTTCCATCTATTCTTTTATTTTTGGGTGGTTCCAATCTATTGTTGACCTCCCCACCGTTTCAATCTCGTTCATATTTCAGTCGTTGGTATTGGTATTATTTATTTCAAAATAGTTGTATTATTTTTGCACGAAGCATAGTTATGGTTTCTATTATTTGCACCCTTATTGTTGTATGGGAAGTTCCTTTTTCTTTATGGATAACTTGATGTGTTGAATGTAAGTGTATCTTTTATGTCACTTTATCCTTCAACTGCAATGTTTAACAGATGATTCTTTTATTGTGACTAACACACGTGATTTAACATACTACTACTACTACTAGTAGTAGTTGTTGTTTTGTACTATGCCATGGAAATTGGTGATTTGTTTTGCCTATGGCACTACGAAATATTATGTTTCTGGGTTCAATTTTTTTGCATTTATGTTTCTACTAGAACCTCCAACCTATGATCAACGCGAGCATGAGCTACAAGGAATTTTTCAGTGTCCGCCTGCTCAAAATGCTTTTCCATTTATGTATACTACACATCACCTAGTACAACCTAATATATAAACGCAAAAAATGAATTTGGACCAGATTGCTAGTCTAGCTCACTTGGTAGAGTGCGAGGCTCTTAACCAAGGTGGGCCACATTTTTAGTTAAACTTTGTATGCAATGTTCCATTTTATTTTACCTTTGACTTGATGTAATAAGTTGAAAATACAAAACACAAATATTTTTCATAAAATCAATGTTGAGGATATCAATTATCGTTAATGTGTGGGTCGGCCGGGGATTAGAATTAATCAAAACCCAGATGATTAATCGATTTTGTCGGTTGACTATTAATCAGTCCTTTTTTACAAATCCCAGGTTTCCGGCAATAAAATATATTGTATTCAACAAAAGGAAAGTTATGGACAGAAGTGTCACCGTCATTCCTTGCCTTTGAATCTTTGTACATTGACAAAGGAAACAAGATAGCTGTATATATTAAATAACAAGGTTTGCAAAACGCAAATAAACATAGTTCTTGCACACATAATGCTAGAAATAGGCCTGAATTATCAATATATTCGTGATAAATCGATCCAAACGATAAATGGTGAAGATATCGCATAATCTTATCGGTCATCCATTGATACACGATAAATCGGACGATAAATCACTGGATCACCTTTACATATCATACTAACCACAAAAGTTTGTGATAAAGGTGATCTTTACAATAACCTTTTACACCTTGCTGTTCTCTAAGACTCGTAGTTGATCCAGTGATTTTTAAAGAGTAGTTGTAATTTTTGTAAGAAGAATAGTTATGGTTTAAATCATAATTTGCATTATTACTTTTTTGCAGGAAGTACCCTTTTTATTGATATCTTGATGATGTCAATATAAGCTTATCTTTTATTTCACCTTATCCTTCAATTGTAAAGTTTCAACATATGATAGTTTTGTTCTGAACAACATATGCGATAATCCATTTCGCTTCCCAGGCTGAGATGAGCCATAATGCGATTACAAATAGTAAAACAATTCCAAAAAATCAGAAAAAAATATACAAGCAAGATCTACATGTGCATGATGTTCGTGTAAAATTTCATGAAGTTTGGACATTCGAGGAGCGCTCGGCAAAAAAGACAAAATCCTGCATGAACAGTGATGTTTTCAGATGTTTCTCATGAACCCGATTTTTTTCTTTTTTTTGCCATGATCTTCTCGAATGTCCTTAATTCATGAACTTTTGCATGAACATCGTGCATTTGAGTATCTTGCACCACAAAAAATGATTTTTTTCATTTTTTTTACTATTTTTTGCGGCTGTACTGTTCATGCCCGGGCTCAGCCCGGGCTCAGATGAGCCCGGGCACAAAAACACCGCGCTCACAAAATATGTGATTTATATGATTTAACATACTAGTAGTAGTAGGCTTGTATTATCACATGGGAATTGGTGATTTGTTTTGCTCATGGCACTAACTAAGAATTGTTGAGTTTTCAAATTCAAAATTTTCTCAGTAAGTTCTACGTTTGTTTTAGGATCTCCAACCTATGATCAATGCAGGTATGAGGTGTGACGAACTTTGTTCGTCCGCTCAATGTTTTCCTCCCATTATAAACTCTTTTGTATAGTTCACATTGCTCAATTTTCCTCAAGTAATCTCAAAATTTTGTCGCTAAGGTAGATTGCCCGTCTAGCTCAATCGGTAGAGAGCAAGGCAACTTGTGGTCTTGGGTTTGAGCCCCAAGGTGGGTGACATTTTTTTAGTTTAATTCGATTTTAGTAGAATTTGTCTAGAGTTATGGCATTACCATCGAGATGTCAATGAGATTCCATCTCTGCTCACAAAATGTTGCAACCTACTCCTCAAAGGACTGAAACCCAAACATAAAACACACATTGCACCCTGTGGCAGATCCGGGAATTCAATTTTGGGAGTTCAATTTTTTTTCGTCCTAAGTAAGAAGCCAACTAGGTCAAGGCAATGAGAATACATATACAATGTTCACAATATAAACAATATCTCAAAAGGTTAAGAAAATTACAAAATAGAGAAGAAAATTACAACACGACTCTACACTTTGTCATGGATTGAGAGCGAGATATGACAACATCATTCTTGAAGAAAGAATTCCATCATCCTTCACTTGAAAGAAGGTTAGCAACGCGACGTCGGCCCGTCCATGGGTGGATGAAAGATCCTGACTGCTGGCTGGCTGGTTATGTGCGTCTCTCATGCATGAAGCCCGCTTGTTGGTGCTCTTGGGCTCACTATTACTTCTGAAATGGGCTACTAATGGGCCTATATGATATAGGTTAGTATTTCTGTGATATAGTATGCGCGCGCGTGTTTACACAATTTTTTCTAGAAAAATGTGGATTTACATGTACATGAATGACCCATGGTGGACCAGCCAGTGATTGTAGCATATTGAGGAACAAAACCCTAAATTTGGCCAACCAAACACGTGAAGATTAAAGAACAGACTGACAAAAGTACATATTTTGAAGAAGAGACAGCCCAAAGTACAAATTTCGAAGAAAATACGGCATGGCAGGTGCACGTCTACTTCTACTCCTTAATCATATTCAAGTTGTTCCAATCTATTATTGACGTCCCCACCGTTTTAGTCTCATTTATATTTCAATCATTGTCAGTTGTAGAGCCACCCCGGTAACCCCGGGCGGCTGCCCGGGCTAGTCCAAAAAATTACTACTTCCTTCATTTTAAAACAAGTGTCTTAACTTTGTACTACTCTATCAAGTTATATTAAAACTGAGACATTTAATTAGTTTGGGATGGAAAACTAAGCACCGAGTGATACTCAATGGTTAGAAGGATTACTTCCTTGGGCAGGTGGCAGCTCACACTGTCATAGTTAAGCCTCGTCCGGGCTGCATTCACGGGCTGGCTCCGCCACTGATCGTTGTTATTGTTTCGGAACAGTTGTATTTTTTTCATTTATTTTTTGCAGGAAGAATAGTCACGGTTTGAAATATAATTTGTACCCTTATCTATGTTTCCATCAGGCTGAAGTGGCCCCAGAGTGCATTACCAGTTGCACTAGCTTTGTTTCTTACTTTTTTTATCATTTAATTCGGCTCAATCAGAGCATCAAAGTTTTCTGTTGACCACTAGAGCGTTGGTTTTCTAAAGAGAGCGACAGGGGAAGGCTTCCCCACCACTTCTATTGATCCTGGTAGGCGAGGAGAGGGTGGCGGTCGCGGTCGCCGTCGCCGTCGCCTTTCAAGTGCTAGCGGAGACCAGAGGTCTCCCCATAGCCGCCCACGGCCCACGCCACTAGTCCACCATAACAAAGGTGCCGAGCCATCTTCGCCCAGGAGCCAAGAAGCTTCGGAGCTCCATTCCATCCCCCCAAAACCACCCTCCCGCTGAAGATCAAGCTGCGGCAGCGGCCGATGGCGTTGACCCGTCGGTTCCTCTTCCTCCTCCTTGCCGCCGTCCTTGCCGGGTTCGCCTCCGCCACCGCCTCCGCGTCGCCCTTCCTGTCTGGTCCGTGCGTGTTCCGGTGCTTCCAAGTTCCAACTACTGCGTAGTACTAGTATTTTGCTTCTTGAGGCGGATTGTGATTGGGCTCCTTCTGTTTTCGTGGTGCTTGAGCAGACAGCGTATTCCAGTTCCAGGCCAGCACCGGATCTACGGGGAGGAGCTTGCTTCAGACCAAGATAGGTACGTTGTTTCCTTTCTTTTTCTTGCTCAGTTTAATCCCCTGAGAAGTTTCGGGGTAGGTGCAAAGGGTGAAGCGATTTGGTCTCATCTTACATAAGATTTGGTTGGAAGTGATGCTGTTAGATACCACTCCACTCCTGTAGTCCTGTGTTAGCTGAATTCGAGATAGATATGACACTGGCCTGGGTGGATATCGTCCTTGTTGATGTGTAAGGGGTCGGAATTGGGGAACGACCGTATGCCTGTTCTGCATCCGGCCGCATTTGATGGTGCGAATACTTAAGACACTGAATTCACATGCTTATTAACCGAATGTAATATCCTGATTGTTCTCATATGCGTTTAGGACAGACACAAGGCTAGTGTGGAGTTTCTGGACAGACGAAAAACAGAGTTAAACAGTAAACCACTAATTGAAACTACAAACTATATCCTTCAGAAGTAAAAGCTGTTGAACTCTAAAATTCAAATTTCATTCATCAGTAGGAACTTGCACTCTGTATGTCCAGAAATAGTTAAGGAGCTTATGCAAGTGTTCACCACTATTTACTGAAAAAAATTATGTAACAACAAGAAGAAATAAGTTCTGTTGTGCGCTGCAGATCACATAGTACTACTTCTCGCCTTGTTCAGGAATTTCAGTACTTTCATCATCTGATATGCTTCCGTTTATTCATGTACATGCTTATCAGACTGTCCTATGAACTTCGAGTCCCAGAACTACACAATCATCACAAGCAAGTGCAAAGCGCCAAAGTTTCCTCCCACAGAATGCTGTGATGCTTTCAAGAAATTTGCATGCCCATTTGCCACATATCTCAACAACGGGACCACTAACTGTGCAGAGACAATGTTAAGCTACATCAACTTCCATGGCTCGTACCCAGCAGGCCTATTCTCTGCACAGTGCCTAAAAGGCAAGCAAGGCGTTTCTTGCGAAGGCATCCCAGGGGTAGACACCGGTGTGCCAAGCGGCGGGGGGCGAGCTCACGGGATTTCATGTCGTCTGACCGCTCTCTTGTGTGGACTAGGAGGATTGTTGTTCCGTTGAGTGATACCTTGCACTTCCCCATAGATGGCATGTTGTTAGTTGGAAGTTGGAAAGTAGTAAGGCTTAGGATTCATTTGCAGCCTATGTGATTTATGCCCTTCCATTTTTCGTAGGAAGTACCCTTTTTTATAGATGACTTGATGATGTGAATATAATTCTATCTTTTATTTCACCTTATTCTTCAATTGCAAAGTTTGAACATATGATACTTTTGTTGTGAACAACATATGTGATTTATATGATTTAACATACTAGTAGTAGTAGGTTTGTATTATGTCATTGGAATTGGTGATTTGGTTTGCTCATGGCACTAACTAAGATATGTTGAGTTTTCAGATTCAAAATTTTCTCATTAAGTTCTTAAGTTCTACGTTTGTTTTAGGAGCTCCAACCTATCATCAATGTGAGTATGAGGTGCGAGGAAATTTTCAGTGTTTGTCTTCTCATATTTTTTCCATTTTAAACTTTCGTGTATACTTCACATTGCTCAATATTTCCTAAAGTATAATCCCAAAATTTTGAAATTAGGGCAGATTGCCCATCTAGCTCAGTCGGTAGAGCGCAAGGCTCTTAACCTTGTGGTCTTTAGTTCGAGCCCCAAGGTGGGTGACATAATATTTAGTTTAACTTGATTTTAGTAGAATTTGTCTAGAGTTATGCCATTAGCTTCGATATTCCAATCTCCTCTCACAAAAGGTTGTAACCTACTCCTAAATGCACCAAAACCCAAACATAAAACACACATTTTACAATGAGCGGTTGATCCAGGAATTAAATTTTGGGTGTTCAATTTCATTCATCCTAACTAAGAAGCCAACTGGTTCATGGCAATACGAATACTTATACAAATTGTTCACAATAACACCAATATCTTTGAAGGTTAAGAGAATTGCGGAATAGAGAACAAAATTACAACACAACCATACACTTTGTCATGTCCTGAAAGCCACGTATGACAACATCATTCTTCACTTGAAGAAAGAATTCCATCATCCTTCACTTGAAAGCAAGTCAGCGACGCAACGTCGGCTCGTCATAGGCGGATGAAAGATTCTGACATGTGACTGGCTGGCTGTGTGCGTCATGCATGAAGCCTCTCTTGGGCTCACTATTAGTTGTGAAATGGGTTACTAGTAGGCCCATAGGCCGTAGGTTAGTATTTTTGTGATATGTTACGTGTGTGTGTTTGTGTGTATACATACGATTATTTTTAGGAAAAAATGGGTGTACATGTACATCCATGACCCATGGTGGATTCGCCAGTGATTGCAGCACATTGAGGAACAAAACCCCAAATTTGACCAACCAAACACACAAAAGGTTAAAAAAGTGATTGACAGAAGTACGAATTTCGAAGAAGTGACCGACAAAAGTACAAATTTCGAAGGAAATACGGCGCGGCTGGTGCCCATCTACTTCTACCGCTCAATCACATTCAAGTTGTTCCAATCTATTATTGACCTCCCACCAGTTTAAACTCATTTATATTTCAATCGCTCTTATTTTGTTTCGGAACAGATGTACTTTTTTTACAGAATAATTGTTATGGTTTGAATTGAAATTTGACCACAGTGTCAGGTTTGTGAACATAACACCGAAACAAATAGCGCGCTATACCTCCACTAAATTGATCAATGTATAATGTCTCGTTAATAGCATGCTATAGCGTGCTAATAACATATTTTTAGGAACGGCGCTATTTTGTATAGCACGTTATTTTTTTCGTTAGAGCAGACTAATGATAGAGGAAGGCTATGTTGACCACTAGAGTGTTGGTTTCATGAAGAGAATGACATGGGAAGGCTTCCCCACCAATTGTATTGACGGTAGTAGGATTGGAGAAGTTGGCGAACCAATGGTGGGTTAACAATTTGCCCCGACCCCACAAATGGCGCTGTCATGGCGGTCGCCGTCGCCTTTGAAGTGCTAGCGGAGACTAGAGGTCTTCCCATAGCCGTCCGCGCCACTAGTCCACTAGTAGAACGCAGAGTGCCGAGCCGTCTTCGCCCAAGAGCCAGGAAGCTTCCGTGCTCCGTCCATTCCCCCACCTTTCCGCTGAAGATCAAGCTGCAGCGGCGGCGAGCGATGACTCTGACCCACCGCTTCCGGCTCCTCTTCCCTGCCGCCGTCCTGTCCGGGCTCGCCTCCGCCTCCGCGTCGCCCTCCCTGTCTGTGTCGTCTGGTGCGTGCTCCGGTGCTCCCAACTACCGCGCAGTACTACTCCAGTATTTTGCTTCTTGAAGCGGATTGTGATGTGTTCGTTCTTTTCTCTTGGTTCTTGAGCAGACACGCTGTCCCAGGCCATCACCGGATCCACGGGGAGGAGCTTGCTTCAGAACAAGATGGGTACGTGGTTTCACTTTCTTCTTCTTGCTAAGTTTATACTGTATGATCCATGGCGGTTTAGGGATAGGTGCGACGATGGATGGATGAATTTGGTCTGATGGTTGGAAGTGATGGTGTTGGATAGCACTCCAGTGTTACCTGACTTGGAAATAAGTAGACGGCCGCTTGGACTGATTTCGGCGTATGTCTGCTTGACGAACTGAGATGCTCTGCAGCCAGCTGCATTTGATGGTGCGGTGCACGCACTGAAGATACTGAATTCACATGCTTGTTGACGGAATATAACTTCTTGTTCTGCAACCTGCTTGACTAACTCACGCTGTTAGGATTGACAGGGCTGGTGTGGAGTTCCTGGGCTTATAAAAATAGAGTTCAATGGTGAACTACCAGTTGAAATTACAGAGTATTATTCAGTAGTAAAAGCTGGGACTCTAAATTTCAAAATTTAATAGTACATCAGTAGGAACTTGGGTTCTGTATGTCCAGATAGCTATTATGCAAATGTGCAGACTTATTTCGAGTATATCGAGACGGATTTTCACCATGTTCAAGACTTTCAATACCTTCTTCTGATATGCTTCTGTTTATTCATGTGCATGCTTACCAGACTGCCCTATAGACTTTGAGTCCCAGAACTACACAATCATGACAAGCAGGTGCAAAGGGCCACAATCGCCTCCTACGGAATGTTGCGATGCTTTCAAGAAATTTGCATGCCCATTTGCCGCGTACATCAACAACCAGAGCACTAACTGTGCAGCCACAATGTTGACCTACATCAACGGCCATGGCTCATACCCAGCAGGCATGTTTGCTGCTGAGTGCCTCAAAGGCAAGCAAGGGGTTTCCTGCGAAGGCGTCCCAGGGGTAGGCACCGGCGTACCAAGTGGTGGGCGACGAGCTCATGGGATTTCGCGTTCTTTGATCCTTCTCTTGTGTGGATTAGGAGCATCGTTGTTCCATTGAGTGATATCCCTTCGTCTTAAATTACTTGTCTTAGATTTGTCTGAATAGAAATGTATGAGCATGTGTCTAGGAGCATGTGCTAGAGCTGGCTCTTCATGAAGAATCCCTTACCTTCTCTTTTCTCCAACTAAACAAAAATATATTATTTTATTTCTTATAGCCCGCTGACTCACTTCTATTGTACTTGCTCTTAAGTGTCACATGACATCCGCTTTTCAGTTCAATATAATAGTGCATTTGGATTTATAAGGGACATGATTCAGGTTTTATTAAATCCATGCACTATTACGCATGGTTCAATCGATTGTTTCGGCTCCGTTTGCGGAAACCATCCACTAATTAAGGTGGGCTCCCAAATTTCTGATGAATGCGGGGCTCAACTTGCTGATGAATGCGGGACATTTTTGGCTTTTGCGTTCATCCCATCATGTTTTATGCCACCGGACAGTGGGCACTAAGCTATAGTTGAACTATTAGGCTTGTGTTGTGCCATCCGAACTGGTGATTTTTTGTGCGCATGGCACTAGGAGATGTTCTGTTTTCGGTTCAGGAGTATGCTCATTAAGTTTTCTAGAGTTCTACGATTCTTCATTTTCCGACCGAGCTACTCCCCATTTCATTGATATCAGCAACTAACATTTTTTCACACAGCCAAAACTTAAGCAATGGGAAAGCACATCATCCAGCAACTAGTAGCCTCCAACTGATACCAGAATCAATCACATATGCATCGCAGGAGCATCTTCAGCTTAATTTCTCGTGCAACGTTTTGGTCGTCTGCTCAGAAATTACTACTTTATGTTCGCATCACTTTGTAAAGAACAGTCCAGTTACGCAAATTTTGAAAATTAATCAGATTGCCTGTCTAGCTCAGTCGGTAGAGCGCAAGCTCTTAACCACCGAGTTTTTAACACTCTCGGTATAGGCTGCAATTTTACCTTACTTATTTATATTAAATAGATATTCTATTTTAGGTTTAATTGATTTAAGTTTTTTATAATTAATCTACATTTTTGTCTTTTCAAATTTACAAGTGCAATGTTTCATACTCCTATAACTTAAGTAAATGAGATCAAAATATTGCTATAGACTGCAACTTTACGTTGTTTATATACATAAAAATACTATTTTAGGAACAATTGATTTTTGAGAATTAATCTACAACTTTGTATTTTGAATTCACAAGTGTGATGTTTCATATCTATATCTATATGTATATATATACCTAATATTAAAAGGAGGATTGTTTCTTCACCTTTTTTCGTCCAATTAATCATTTTCGTATGTTCCTTCATCAATTGTAGTCCATCAAGCTGAACAAAAACAAATAGCCACTTCCAGGAATCGAACTATGGTCTATTGGTTAGAGCATCTCCAGCCGCGCCCCCAACAGCCCCCCACCCGGCGACTTTTTCGGCGCCGACACCGAAAAAACGCCCCAGTCGCGCCCCCAGGACGCCGAAATCCGTCGGCTCGGCCTGTTTTTGGGCCCGGCGATCGCAGGCCGCACCCGACACACTGGGGGGCGCGCTCGGGGGCTCCGACGCAAGGGAAAAGCATGCCTAGCCCACACCGTCAGGTGAAAAGTCAAGTTTTTCTTCCAGATTCGCCTCCCATCCCCCGCGCGCTCGGCCGCCAACCGGCTGATCCCAGCGCCGTCCACCGCCCCGCCATCGCTAGATAGTCCATCCCCGCCGGAAAAAGAGCAGAGGTTTCGTCGAGGCAGCCCCTCCGCCACCAGCTGGGCGATTTTTCCGACGTTTCCCGACCTCGGAGGGGCAGTGTAGCAGCGGGTACGTGCCCACCGCGCCCGCAAGGTGTTTGGCGATTTTCCTGCCTCGGCAATGGACTCGGACGATGAGGAAGCGCTCGCTGTGCTGCTGGAGGAGGAAGCCGAGGCTGACGTCCAGGAAGAGGAACATCTCATGGCCCTCGCCGCCCTCGCCGGCCTGCTGGTGAGCAATGAAAAGCCGCGGTGAGGTGGCTCGGCGCCGGGGCAGATGAAAGCAAAAAACCGGCATCGTCTCGAAGGCTACTGCATGCTCTACTCTGACTACTTCGCCGATGCTCCACTGCACGGCGACAAAACATTTCGGCACCATTATCGGATGGGTTGGAAGCTTTTCCTCAGGATTGTGAATTCCATCCGGGAGTTTGACAGCTACTTTAAGTGCAAGAAGGATTGCACCAGCAAACTTGGATTCACCTCAATCCAGAAGTGCACGACAGCGATGAGGATGCTTGCATACGGAGCTCCCGGTGATTCACTCGACGACTATGGGTGCATGACCGAGTCCACCACCATTGAGTGTTTCTACAAGTTCTATCGGGCAGTGGTGGTAGTGTTTGGACCGCAATACTTGCGAACACCCAATGTGGAAGACACTGCTTGGATCCTAGCATAAACTGCAGCAAGAAGATTTCCTAGGATGCTTGGAAGCATCGACTGCATGCATTGGAAATGAAAGAACTGCCCATTTGCTTGGCAAGGATGTACAAAGGCGCCAAAGGCGGTTGCAGTGTGGTACTTGAGACGGTGGCCACACAGGACCTCTGGATTTGGCACTCCTTCTTTGATATGCCAGGAACTCACAATGACATCAACGTGCTGCAGTGCTCCCCTGTCTTTGCCAAGCTTGTTGAAGGTCATTCTCCTCCGGTGAACTTCGAGGTCAATGGGCGGCACTACAACAAGGGGTACTACCTAGATGATGGCATCTATCCGAGATGGTCTACATTTTTGAAGACTATATCAAACGCTGTGCTAGGAGGCAAGAAGTCCCACTTTGCCAAGGTGCAGGAGGCTTGCAGGAAGGATGTCGAGCGGGCATTTGGTGTGCTCCAATCTCGATTTGCTGTTGTCTGGTATCCTGCTCAGACCTGGTCGAAAGATCAAATGTGGGAGATCATGACTTGCTGTGTCATCTTGCACAACATGATCATCGAGAGCGAGCAGGAAGAGCCGGTGTTTGACACTGAACCATAC
Source organism: Hordeum marinum (assembly GCA_022496015.1). NCBI lineage: Eukaryota > Viridiplantae > Streptophyta > Magnoliopsida > Poales > Poaceae > Hordeum > Hordeum marinum. The sequence continues at coordinate 524,221,998 of CM039674.1, read as the reverse complement.
TACAGGCAGGGTCCTCTAGCCGAAGTTGATCACCAGCTACCAGCAACCTGGACTGACTACCTCAGTATGCGTCGGGAGATCCGAGACCCACAGGTGCATCATGAACTGTAGCAGGATCTGGTGGAGCACCTATGGAGGATCAAAAGCGACACCTAGCTCGCCGTGTGATGACATATGAGTTTTTATTTGTTGAACTATATATAATTTGTATTGAATTATTTGTTGTTGTTACACTATTTTGTTGAATTATTTGATTTTCTGTGATGAACTATGTGATAAAAAAATTATTTATGTTGAGAATTCAATGCCGAACCATGTCGAACCACGCCGACTATGCACTATTAGGAAAAAGACTAGTAGTAGCACGGGTTAAACTACTAGTAGTAGCGCGGGTTAAACTGTAGTAGTAGCGCGTGTGCCCGCGCTACAACTAGGGTGCTACAGCTAACTGGTAGTAGTAGCGTGGGTGCACCGACGCTACTAGTACGTGTTGGAAATATGCCCTAGAGACAATAATAAATTGGTTATTATCATATTTTCTTGTCCATGATAATCGCTTATTATCCATGCTATAATTGTGTTGATCGCAAACACAGATACATGTGTGGATACATAGACAACACCATGTCCCTAGTATGCCTCTAATAGACTAGCTCGTTGATCAAAGATGGCTATGATTTCTTAGTCATGGACATGAGATGTTATTTGATAACGGGATCACGTCATTAGGACAATGATTTGATGGACAAGACCCAAACTACAAACGTAGCATATGATCGTGTCAGTTTATTGCTACTGTTTTCTGCATGTCAAGTATTTGTTCCTATGACCATGAGATCATGCAACTCACTGACACCGGAGGAGTACCTTATGTGTATTAAATGTCGCAACGTAACTGGGTGACTATAAAGGTTCTCTACAGGTATCTCTGAGGGTGTCTGTTGGGTTGGCATGGATCAAGACTGGGATTTATTACTCCGTGTGACGGAGAGGTATCTCAGGGCCCACTCGGTAATACAATATCTCAATAAGCCTTGCAAGCAATGTGACTAAGTGTTAATCACGGGATCTTATATTACGGAACGAGTAAAGAGACTTGCCAGTAATGAGATTGAACTAGGTATGGAGATACCGACGATCAAATCTCGGGCAAGTAACATACCGAAGAACAAAGGGAACATCATACGGGATTAACTTAATCCTTGACATAGAGGTTCGATCGATAGAGATCTTCGTAGAATATGTAGGAACCAATATGGGCATCTAGGTCCCGCTATTGGTTATTGACCGTAGAGGTGTCTCGGTCCTGTCTACATAGTTCTCGAACCCGCAGGGTCTGCACACTTAAGGTTCGGTGATGTTTCGGTAGTATAGAGTTATGTATGGTGGTAACCGAAGGTTGTTCGGAGTCCCGTATGAGATCTCAGACGTCATGAGGAGCTTCTGAATGGTCTGGAGGTAAAGATTGATATATAGGAAGTCCTGTTTTGCTCGCCGAAAAAGTTTCAGGCTCATCGGTAGTGTACCGGGAGTGCCGGTAGTGTACCGGGGGACCATCGGAAGAGGTATTTTGACCCAAGAGGCTACATGGTCTGTGGGAGGAGGTAAACCAGCCCCTGGTGGGCTGGCTGAAGCCTCCTCTATGGGCCCATGTGGCTGGAGTGGTTTGAGAAGGAAAAAAATCCAAAGGTGGAGAGGTGGAAAGAGTTTCCAAGTGGAAAGAAGGAATCCTACTCCTAATAGGATTGGAGTAGGACTCCTCCACCTCCAATTTCGACCAGGTTTGAGGCTGCCTCCTCCCCTCCCTCCCTCCTATACTAGAGGATTTAGAGGAAAAAGCTAACCCTAATAGCCACGTGCTACCCTCTCCTCTAGTGCATAGTTTCTCCTCTAGATCGGTTTTCTGCAGTGCTTAGGCGAAGCCCTGCCGGAATAGCTCCACCACCATCACCGCAGTGCTATCATGCTGCCGAAGAACTCGTCTATCTCTCCGCTCCCTCTTGCTGGATCAACAAGGCGGAGATCGTCATCAAGCTGTACGTGTGCTGAACGCAGAGGTGCCGTCCGTTCGGCGCTAGATCGGAAGGACCGTGATCAAGATTGCGAGACGGATCGTGATGAGATCACGGGACGGATCTTGATGAGTTCACGAGATGGATCGTGATTGGATTGCGGGACGGATCGTGATGAGATCGCGGGACGCTCGGCGATTTGGATCGCAAAGACGTTCGACTACACCAACCGTGTTTCTTAACGCTTCCCGCCTAGCGATCTACAAGGGTATGTAGATCCACTCCCCCTCTCGTAGATGCTCATCACCATGGATAGATCTTGCGAGTGCGTAGGAATTTTTTTTGTTTCCCATGCAACGATCCCCAACAGTACGTATGTTAGTAGTAACGCGTGTGCCACCCACGCTACTACTAACTATCTGTAGTGCGTACCTGTGACCCGCGCTACTACTACTAATTTCAAAACCCCAAACAAATATCGATCCCGTGTGTGCTGTCCATGGTGCCAATGGTTCGATGCAGCAACGAAAGGGGTCGTCGGAGTCACGGACGCACGACGACAGACCAGATCCGACGGCGGCTGCTGGACAGGGCCGGGATCCAGGTCAGAGCAAGGAGGCGGCGTGGGAATTCTGTTCGTATCCAAGGCAGAGAGCTCCTGGTCGTCCATGGCAACGAACTGCACGGTCATGGACATGGGAGGGTGAGTCAAACTAGTGGGAGAGAGAGAGAAATGAAAACGAGGGAGAGAGGAAGGAGATGGAAGGAGCAGCGAGGTTTTGGTCACCGGTGATGGGGTGCTCTGGTGTGATGGGGAAGACCGACGAGCTCTTGGGCGCCGACGGACGAGGCGGCGGACTCTTTACGTGCCATGAAGGAGGAGGCGTGCCTGGGCAGGAGGTCCATGTGAGAGCCTATGGAGAGAGAGGGGCGAGAGGGACGGGAGAGAAGAAGGATTTAGAGGAGGAGATGGGGAGATGAGGCTATTAAAAAACTCTGTACTTAGTAGTAGCACGGATTATAAACCCGCGCTACTATTATGGCCTGTTCCAGGGGGACACGGTAGATACCACTTACTAGTAGAGAGGGGTATAAACCCGCGCTAGTACTATCAACTTAGTAGTAGCGCGTGTTTATAACCTTCGCTACTACTAAGTGGTCTCTATCGTGACCCCCGGGGATAGGCCATAGTAGTAGCGAGGGTTATAAACCCGCGCTACTACTATCAACTTAGTAGTAGCGGGTGGTACAAACCCACGCTACTAGTAAGTACCAGTAGCGAGGCGTAAAAACCCGCGCTACTAGTAAGCGTGTGTCTATAAGCTTTTCCCTAGTAGTGATGGGCCGTTTCTCGCCGATATCAGGCCATTTTTTTATTTATCTGGACCGAAAAGCGGCCGCGAATGGGCCGATATCAGCGCCAGGTGGTGACCTGAGGGCGACGTCTGGATGCCCAACCGCCCCAGCGCCGATTCTATCGTCGGCTCGCCCCCAGGCGACGATTTTTATGCCTCCTGGGGGGTCAACAGCTGGAGATGCTCTTAGACCTTCACAACACAAACGAACTAATCTAGTGGGAGTTCAACTTTGTTGGCAAAAACTATTGAATCTGTGCCACCCGTGGGCCTTATGCCCAGCCCATGCGCGGGAGTGACGAATCCTTCTTCCTGTTTTCGGTTTCCTTATTTTCCTTGTTTCCTGTTTTTGGGCCCGGCGATCGCACCCGGCGCACTGGGGGGCGCTCGGGGGCTCCGGCACAAGGGAAAAGCACGCCTGGCCCACACCATCAGGTGAAAAGTCAAGTCTTTCTTCCAGATTCGCCTCCCATCCCTCGCGCGCTCGACCGCCAACCGGCTGATCCCGGCTCCGCCCACCGCCCCGCCACCGCTAGGTAGTCCATCCCCGCCGGAAAAAGAGCAGACATTTCGTCGAGGCAGCCCCTCCGCCACCAGCTGGGCAATTTTTCCGGCGTTTCCCGACCTCGGAGGGGCAGTGTAGCAGCGGGTACGCGCCCACCGCGCCCGCAAGGTGTTCGGCGATTTTCCTGCCTCGGCAATGGACTCGGACGATAAGGAAGCGCTCTCCGCGCTTCTGGAGGAGGAAGCCGAGGATGACGTCTAGGAAGAGGAACATCTCATGGTCCTCGCCGCCCTCACCGGCCTGCTGGTGAGCAATGAAAAGCCGCGGCGAGGTGGCTCGGCACCGGGGCGGATGAAAGCAAAGAACCGGCATCGTCTCGAAGCTACTGCATGCTCTACTCTGACTACTTCGCCGACGCTCCACTACACGGCAATAAAACATTTCGGCGCCATTATTGGATGGGCTGGAAGCTTTTCCTCAGGATTGTGAATTCCATCTGGGAGTTTGACAGCTACTTTAAGTGCAAGAAGGATTGCACCAGCAAACTTGGATTCACCTCAATCCAGAAGTGCACGACAGCGATGAGGATGCTGTTGGGGAACGTTGCATGGGAAACAAAAAATTTCCTACGCACACGCAAACCAATCCATGGTGATGAGCATCTACGAGAGGGAGAGTGGATCTACGTACCCTTGTAGATCGGTAAGCGGGAAGCGTTAAGAAACACGGTTGGTGTAGTCGTACATCTTCGCGATCCAAATCGCCGAGCGTCCCGCGATCTCATCACAATCCGTTCCGTGATCCAATCAAGATCCGTCCTGTGAACTCATCATGATCCATCCCGCAATCTCATCACGATCCGTCTCACGATCTTGATCACGATACGTCCCGCGAACTCATCATGATCTGTTCCGCGATCGCATCACGAACCATCTCGCGATCTCGATCACGGTCCTTCCGATCTAGCGCCGAACGGACGGCACCTCCGCGTGCAGCACACGTGCAGCTTGATGACGATCTCCGCCGTCTTGATCCAGCAAGAGGAGGTGGAGAGGAGAGAGAGTTCACCGGCAGCGTGACGGTGCTCCGGTGATGGTGGTGTAGCAATTTCGGCAGGGCTTCGCCTAAGCGCTGCAGAAAACCGATCTAGAGGAGCACCGGTGGAACGGGTAGCACGTGGCCATAAAATCTATGCAAAAACCCTCTATTCCACCAGTATATATAGGAGGGAGGGAGAGGAGGATGCAGCCTTGGCCTCCAAGGCTTGTTGGCTCGACCGAATTGGGAGGTGGAGGAGGACTCTCCTCCTCCACTCCTAGTAGGACTAGGACTCTTCTTTTTTGCCTTTTTTCCACCTTTTTCCTTTGGGTTTGTTTCTTCCAGCCACATGGGCCCATTGTGGTTGTTCCACCAGACCACTAAGGGCTGGTTATTACTTTCCCACAGCCCATGAAGCCTCTTGGGTCGAAATACCCCTCCCGGTACACTACCGATGAGCCCGAAACTTTTCCGGCGACCAAACTGGGACTTCCTATATATGAATATTTACCTCCGGACCATTCCGGAGCTCCTCGTGACGTCCGGGATCTCATCCGGGACTCCGAACAACCTTCGGTCACCACCATACATAACTCTACACTACCAAAACGTCACCAAACCTTAAGTGTGCAGACCCTGCGGGTTCGAGAACTATGTAGACATGACCGAGACACCTCTACGGTCAATAACCAATGGCGGGACCTGGATGTCCACATTGGTTCCTACATATTCTATGAAGATCTTTATCGTTCGAACCTCTATGTCAAGGATTCGGGTAATCCCGTACGATGTTCCCTTTGTTCTCCGGTATGTTACTTGCCGAAGATTTGATCGTCGGTATCTCCATACCTAGTTCAACCTCGTTACCGGCAAGTCTCTTTACTCGTTCCGTAATACAAGATCCCGCAACTAACAATTAGTCACATTGCTTGCAAGGCTCATTGTGATGTTGTATTACCGAGTGGACCCCGAGATACCTCTCCGTCACACGGAGTAACAAATCCTAGTCTCGATCCATGCCAACTCAAAAGACACCATCGGAATACCTGTAGAGCACCTTTATAGTCACCCAATTACGTTGCGACGTTTGATACACACAAGGCACTCCTCCGATATCTGTGATTTGCATGATCTCATGGTCATAGGAACATATACTTGACATGCAGAGCAATAAACTGACACGATCATATGCTACGTTTGTAGTTTGGGTCTTATCCATCACATCATTCTCCTAATGATGTGATCCCGTTATCAAATGACATCACATGTCAATGGCTAGAAAACCCTGACCATCTTTGATCAACGAGCTAGTTCACTAAGAGGCATACTAGGGACACAGTGTTGTCTATTGACCCACACATGCGATGAGTTTCCAATCAATACAATTATAGCATGGATAATAAACGATTATCATGAACAAGGAAATATAATAATAACTAATTTATTATTGCCTCTAGGGCATATTTCCAATAGTCTCCCACTTGCACTAGAGTCAATAATCTAGTTCACATCACCATGTGATTCGCATTGTTATGAATCTAACACCCAACGAGTTCTGGGGCTCGGTCATGCTTTGCATGTGAGAGAGGTCTTATAGTCAACGGGTCTGCGATATTCAGATCCGTGTATACTTTGCAAATCTCTATGTCAAACCGTAAATACTGCTACCACACTCCACTTGGTACTATTTCCAAATGGCTGCTCCACTATACGTATCCATATTGCTACTACTAGTCATCCGGATAGGTGTTAAAGCTTGCATCAACGTAACTCTTTACTACGAACTCTTTATCACCTCCATAATCAAGAAACATTTCCTTAGTCCTCTGGTTACTAAGGATAATTTCGACCGTGTCCAGTGATCCACTCCTGGACCACTCTTGTACCCCTTGACAGACTCATGGCAAGGCACACACAGGTGCGGTACACAACATGGCGTAATATAGAGCCTATGGCTAAGGCATAGGGGACGACGTTCGTCCTTTCTCTTTCTTCTGCCGTTGTCGAGCTTTGAGTCTCACTCAACTTCACACCTTACAAATCAGACGAGAACTATTTCTCTGGCTGATCCATTTTTAACTCTTTCAAAATCTTGTCAAGGTATGCACTCATTGAAAGTCTCATCAAGCATCTTGATCTATCTCTATAGATTTTGATGCTCAACAATTAGGTAGCTTTATCCAGGTCTTCCTTTGAAAATCACTTTTCAAACAACCATTTATGCTTTCCAGAAATCCTACATTATTTCCGATCAACAATATGTCATCCACATATACTTATCAGAAATTCTATAGTGCTCCCACTCACTTTATTGTAAATACAAGTTTCTCGTAAACTTTGTATAAATATTAAAACTTTGATCACCTCATCAAAGCGTATATTCCCACTCTGAGATGCTTGCTTCAGTCCATAGAAGGATCACTAAAGCTTGCACACCTTTTAGCATCCTTAGGACTGACAAAACCATCCGGTTGTATCACATACAACCTTTCCTCAAGTAAACCGTTAAGGAAACGATGTTTTGACATCCATCTGCCAGATTTCATAATTGAAAATGCAGCAACTGCTAACATAATTCCAACAGACTTTAGCATCGCTACGAGTGAGAAAGTCTCATCGCAGTCAACTCCTTGAACTTGTCACAAACATCTTTGCAACAAGTCGAGCTTTACAAATGGTGACAATTACCATCAGCGTCTGTCTTCATTTTAAAGATCCATTTGTACTCAATGACCTGTCGTCCAACGAGCAAGTCTACCAAAGTCTATACTTGGTTTTCATACATGGATCCTATCTCGGATTTCATGGCCTCCAACCATTTGTCGGAATCCAGGCCCATCATCGCTTCTCCATAGCTCATAGGTTCATCGTTTTCCAACAACATGATCTCCAAGACAGGGTTGTCGTACCGCTCAGGAGCAGTAGACATCCTTGTCGACCTACGAAGTTCGATAGTAACTTGATCCTGAAGCTTCATGATCATCATCATTAACTTCCTCTTCAACTAACGTAGGCTTCACAGAAACATCTTCCCGCGCTGTGCTACTCTCTGGTTGAACAAAGGTTTAACAACCTCACCAAGTTCTATCTTCCTCCCACTCAATTCTTTCGAGAGAAACATTTCCTCGAGAAAGGATCTGTTTTGAGCAACAAACACTTTGCACTTGGATCTGAGATAGAAGGTTCACCCAACTGATCTTAGGATATTCTATGAAGATGCATTTGTCTGCCTTGGGTTCGACCTCATTATGTGAAAACATTTTCCACACAAGTGTCGCCGCCCCAAACATTAAGAAATGACAGCTTAGGTTTCTATCAAACCATAATTCACACGGTGTCATCTCAACAAATTTGGATGGTGCCCTATTTAAAGTGAATGTAGTTGTCTCTAATGCATAACCCCAAATTATAGTAGTAAAATGATAAGAGACATCATAGCACGCACTATATCCAATAGAGCATGACTATGATGTTCAGACACACCATCACACTATGGTGTTCCAGGTGGCGTTTAGTTGTGAAACAACTTTCACATTGTCTTAAGCTGTATGCCAAACTCGTAACTCAGATATTCACCTCCATGATCACATCACAGACATCTTTATCTTCTTGTCACGATGATCTTTAAACTTCACTCTGAATCTGCTTGAACCTTTCAAACGATTCAGACTTGTGTTTCATTAAGTAAACATACACTATATCTACTCAAATCATCAGTGAAGGTAAGAAAATAACGATATCCACTGCACGCTACAATACTTACTGGATTGCATACATCAACATGTATCATTTCCAATTAATCACTTGCCCGCTCCATCCAACGAGGTTTTAAGTCATCTTGCCCAAGAGGCATGGTTCGCATGTCTCAACCGATTCGAAATCGAATGAGTCCAAAGATCCATCAGCATGGAGTTTCTTCATGCGCTTTATACCAATATGACATTTAGCGGCAGTGCCACAAGTATGTGGTACTATCATTATTAACTTTGTATCTTTTGACATCAGTGTTATGAACATGTGTTTTACTACGATCAAGATTTCAACAAACCATTCTCACTGTGTGCATGACCATTGAAGGTATTATTCATGTAAACAGAATAACCATTATTCTCTAACTTAAATGAATAACCATATTGCAATAAACATGATCTAATCATGTTCATGCTCAACGCAAAACACCAAATAACATTTATTTAGGTTCGTCACTAATCCTGAAGGTAGAGAGAGCGTGCGATGTTGATCACATCAACCTTGGAAACATTTCCAACACATATCGTCACCTCACCCTTAGCTAGTTCTCCGTTTTATTCCGTAGCTTTTATTTCGAGTTACTAACATTTAGCAACCGAACCGGTATCCAATACCCAGGTGCTACTAGGAGTACTAGCAAGGTACACATCAATAACTCGTATATCAAATATACTTTTGTCGATGTTGCCAGCCTTCTTATCTACCAAGTATCTAGGGTTGTTCCGCTTCAGCGACCGCTCACCTCATAACAGAAGCACTTAGTCTCGGGTTTGAGTTCAACTTTGGGTTGCTTCATTGGAGCAGCAACTGACTTGCTATCCATGAAGTTTCCCTCCTTGCTCTTGCCCTTCTCGAAACTAGTGGTTTGATTAACCATCAACACTTGACGCTCCTTCTTGATTTCTACCTTCGCGGTGTCAAACATCGCGAACAGCTCAGGAATCATTATTTCTATCCCTGGCAATTCATAGTTCATCACCAAGTTCTAGTAGCTTAGTGATAGTGACTTGGAGAACTATGTCAATCACTATCTTATCTGGAAGATCAACTCCCACTTGATTCAAGCGATTGTAGCACCCAGACAATCTAAGTACATGCTCAACGATTGAGCTATTCTCTTTCATCTTGCAGGCAAAGAATCTTGTTGGAGATCTCATACCTCGCAACACGAGCATGAGCCTGAGATCCTAATTTTAGCTCTTAGAAACATCTCATATGTTCCGTGACGTTCAAAATGTTCTGGAGCCTCAATTCTAAGCCGTAATGCATGATGCACTAAACTATCAAGTAGTCATCAGAACGTGCCTGTCAAATGTTCACAACATCTACAGACAACGCTAGAGGGGTTGGCGCACCGAGCGGTGCATTAAGGACATAAGCCTTCTGTGCAGCAATGAGGACAATCCTCAGATCACGGACCCAGTCTGCAATATTGCTACCATCATCTTTCAACTCTATTTCTCTAGGAAAAACAAGGGAGCTACAGCGTGAGCTAGTAATCTACAAAATAATTTGTAAAGACACTATTGACTATGTTCATGATAATGAGTTCAATTAATCATATTACTTAAGAACTTCCACTCAAATTGACATCCCTCCGATCATTCGAGTGACTACATGATCCAAATTCACCAACTCAAGTCCGATCATCACGTGAGTTGAGGTGGTTGCAATGGTGAACATCATCATGTTGATCATATCTACTATATGACTCATGTTCGACCTTTCGGTCTCTTGTGTTCCGAGGCCATGTTTGTACATGCTAGGCTCGTCAAGTCTAACCCGACTGTTCTGCATGTGCAACACTGGCTTGCACCCGTTGTATGTGAACGTAGAGTCTATCACACCCGATCATCACGTGGTGTCTCAACACGACGAACTTTCGCAACGGTGCACACTCGGGGAGAACACAATTTATCTTGAAATTAAGTGAGGGATCACCTTATAATGCTACCGTCGTCCTAAGCAAAACAAGGTGCATAAAAAGGATTAACATCACATGCAAATCATAAGTGACATGATATGGCCATGAACTTATGCTTTTGATCTCCATCTAGAAAGCACCGGCATGATCTCCATCGTCACCGGCATGACACCATGAACTCCATCATATTGATCTCCATCAACGTGTCGCCATCGGGGTTGTCACGCCCTGCATGCTTCTACTACTATTGCTACCGTTTAGCGATAAAGTAAAGCATTACATAGCGCTTAATGATTGACACGCAGGTCATATAATAATTTAAGACAACCCTATGGCTCCTGCCGGTTGCCGTATTTATCGACATGCAAGTCGTGATAATCTATACATCACATGATCATCCCATACATCACATATATCACATCATGTAATTGGCCATATCATATCACAACATACCCTGCAAAAACAAGTTAGACGTCCTCTAATTGTTCTTGCATGTTTTACGTGGCTGCTACGGGTATCTAGGAAGAACAATTCTCACCTACGCAAAAACCATAACGGTGATACACTAGTTCCTTTTCAACCTTCTCAAGGACCGCCTTTGTCGAATCCGATCCAACTAAAGTAGGAGAAACTGACACCCGCTAGCCATCTTTTGCAACAAGTGCAGTTGAGGGAACCGGTCTCTGGTAAGCGTACGAGTAAGGTTGGTCCGGGCCGCTTCATCCCACAATACCGCTGAACCAAAACACGACCAAGGGAGGAAGCAATCTAAGCATCAACGCCCACAAACCTTTTGTGTTCTACTCGAGATCTCATCGAACCATCAACCTAGCTCATGATGCCACTGTTGTGGAACGTCGCATGGGAAACAAAAAATTTCCTATGCACACGCAAACCTATCCATGGTGATGAGCATCTACGAGAGGGAGAGTGGATCTACGTACCCTTGTAGATCGCTAAGCGGGAAGCGTTAAGAAACGCGGTTGGTGTCGTCGCACATCTTTGCGATCCAAATCGCCGGGCGTCCCGCGATCTCATCACGATCCGTTCCGCGATCCAATCACGATCCGTCCCGTGAACTCATCACGAATCGTCCCGCGATCTCATCACGATCCGTCTCACGATCTTGATCACGATCTGTCCTGCGAACTCATAATGATCTGTTCCGCGATCACATCACGAACCGTCTCGCGATCTCGATCACGGTCCTTCTGATCTAGCGCCAAACGGACGGCACCTCCGCGTTCAGCACACGTGCAGCTTGATGACGATCTCCGCCGTCTTGATCCAGCAAGAGGAGGTGGAGAGGAGATAGAGTTCACCGGCAGCGTGACGACGCTCCGGTGATGGTGGTGTAGCAATTCTGGCAGGGCTTTGCCTAAGCGCTGCAGAAAACCGATCTAGAGGAGCACCGGTGGAACGGGTAGCACGTGGCCGTAAAATCTATGCAAAAACCCTCTATTCCACTAGTATATATAGGAGGGAGGGACAGGAGGGCGCAGCCTTGGCCTCCAAGGCTTGTTGGCTCGGCTGAATTGGGAGGTGGAGGAGGACTCTCCTCCTCCACTCCTAGTAGGACTAGGACTCTTCCTTTTTTGCCTTTTTTCCACCTTTTTCCTTTGGGTTTCTTTCTTCTAGCCACATGGGCCTATTATGGTTGTTCCACCAGCCCACTAAGGGCTGGTTATTACTTTCCCACAGCCCATGAAGCCTCTTGGGTCGAAATACCCCTCCCGGAGGTCTCCCGGTACACTACTGGCACTCCCGATACACTACCGATGAGCCCGAAACTTTTTCGGCGACCAAACTGGGACTTCCTATATATGAATCTTTACCTCCGGACCATTCCGGAGCTCCTCGTGACATCCAGGATCTCATCCGAGACTCCGAACAACCTTCGGTCACCACCATACATAACTCTACACTACCGAAACGTCAGCAAACCTTAAGTGTGCAGACCCTACGGGTTCGAGAACTATGTAGACATGGCCGAGACACCTCTACGGTCAATAACCAATGGCGGGACCTAGATATCCACATTGGTTCCTACATATTCTACGAAGATCTTTATCGATCGAAGCTCTATGTCAAGGATTCAGTTAATCACGTACGATGTTCCCTTTGTTCTTCGGTATGTTACTTGCCCGAGATTCGATCGTCGATATCTCCATACCTAGTTCAACCTCGTTACTGACAAGTCTCTTTACTCGTTCCGTAATACAAGATCCCGCAACTAACAATTACTCGGATTGCTTGCAAGGCTCATTGTGATGTTGTATTACCGAGTGGGCCCCGAGATACCTCTCCGTCACACGGAGTAACAAATCCCAGTCTCGATCCATGCCAACTCAACAGACACCATTGGAGATACCTGTAGAGCACCTTTATAGTCACCCAGTTACGTTGCGACGTTTGATACACACAAGGCACTCCTCCGATATATGTGAGTTGCATGATCTCATGGTCATAGGAACATATACTTGACATGCAGAAAACAATAGCAATAAACTGACACGATCATATGCTACGTTTGTAGTTTGGGTCTTGTCCATCACATCATTCTCCTAATGATGTGATCCCGTTATCAAATGACATCACATGTCAATGGCTATGAAACCCTGACCATCTTTGATCAACGAGCTAGTTCACTAGAGGCATACTAGGGACACAGTGTTGTCTATTTACCCACACATGCGATGAGTTTCCAATCAATACAATTATAGCATGGATAATAAACTATTATCATGAACAAGGAAATATAATAATAACTAATTTATTATTGCCTCTAGGGCATATTTCCAACAGATGCTTGCATACGGAGCTCCCGGTGATTCACTCGACGACTATGGGCGCATGGCCGAGTCCACCACCATTGAGTGTTTCTACAAGTTCTGTCAGGCAATGGTGGTAGTGTTTGCGCCGCAATACTTGCGAACACCCAATGTGGAAGACACTGCTTGGATCCTAGCATAAAATGCAGCAAGAAGATTTCCTAGGATGCTTGGAAGCATTGACTGCATGCATTGGAAATGGACGAACCGCCCATCTGCTTGGCAATGATTTACAAAGGCGCCAAAGGCGGTTGCAGTGTGGTACTTGAGGCGGTGGCCACACAGGACCTCTGGATTTGGCACTCCTCCTTTGATATGCCAGGAACTCACAATGACATTAACGTGCTGCAGTGCTCCCCTGTCCTTGCCAAGCTTGTTGAAGGTCATTCTCCTCCGGTGAACTTCGAGGTCAATGGGCGGCACTACAACAAGGGGTACTACCTAGATGATGGCATCTATCCGAGATGCTCTACATTTTTGAAGACTATCTCAAACGCTGTGTCAGGAGGCAAGAAGTCCCACTTTGCCAAGGTGCAGGAGGCTTGCGGGAAGGATGTCGAGCGGGCATTTGGTGTGCTCCAATCTCGATTTGCTATTGTCCGGTATCCTGCTCAGACCTGGTCGAAAGTTCAAATGTGGGAGATCATGACTTGCTATGTCATCTTGCACAACATGATCATCGAGAGCGAGCAGGAAGAGTCGGTGTTTGACACTGAACCATACAACAGGCAGGGTCTTCTAGCCGAATTTGATCACCAGCTACCAGCAACCTGGACTGCCTACCTCAGTATGCGTCGGGAGATCCGAGACCCACAGGTGCATCATGACTGCAGCAGGATCTGGTGGAGAACCTATGGAGGATCAAGGGTGACACCTAGCTCGACGTGTGATGACATATGAGTTTTTATTTGTTGAACTATATATAATTTGTATTGAATTATTTGTTGTTGTTGCACTATTGTGTTGAATTATTTGATTTTCTGTGATGAACTATGTGATAAAAAATTATTTATGTTGAGAATTCAATGCTGAACCATGCCGAACCACGCCGACTATGCACTATTAGGAAAAAGCCTAGTAGTAGCGCGTGTTAAACTGCTAGTAGTAGCGCGTGTGCCCGCGGTACTACTAGGGCGCTACAGCTAACTGGTAGTAGTAGCGCGGGTGCACCGACGCCACTAGTACGTGTCGGAAATATGCCCTAGAGGCAATACTAAATTGGTTATTATCATATTTTCTTGTCCATGATAATCGCTTATTATCCATGCTATAATTGTGTTGATCGCAAACACAGATACATGTGTGGATACATAGACAACATCATGTCCCTAGTATGCCTCTAATAGACTAGCTCGTTGATCAAAGATGGCTATGGTTTCTTAGTCATGGACATGAGATGTTATTTGATAACGGGATCATGTCATTAGGAGAATGATTTGATAGACAAGACCCAAACTACAAACGTAGCATATCATTGTGTCAGTTTATTGCTACTGTTTTCTACATGTCAAGTATTTGTTCCTATGACCATGAGATCATGCAACTCACTGACACCGGAGGAGTACCTTGTGTGTATCAAACGTCGTAACGTAACTGGGTGACTATAAAGGTGCTCTACAGGTATCTCTGAGGGTGTTTGTTGGGTTGGCATGGATCAAGACTGGTATTTGTTACTCCGTGTGACGGAGAGGTATCTCAGGGCCCACTCGGTAATACAACATCACAATAAGCCTTGCAAGCAATGTGACTAAGTGTTAGTCATGGGATCTTATATTACGGAACGAGTAAAAAGACTTGGCAGTAACGAGGTTGAACTAGGTATGGAGATACCGACGATCGAATCTCGGGCAAGTAACATACCGAAGAACAAAGGGAACATCATACGAGATTAACTTAATCCTTGACATAGAGGTTCGACCGATAAAGATCTTCATAGAATATGTAGGAACCAATATGGGCATCTAGGTCCCGCTATTGGTAATTGACCGTAGAGGTGTCTCGGTCATGTCTACATAGTTCTCGAACCCGCAGGGTCTGCACACTTAAGGTTCGGTGACGTTTCGGTAGAGGTGTCTCGGTCATGTCTACATAGTTCGAAGATGTTCGACTACACCAACCGTGTTTCTTAACGCTTCCCGCCTAGCGATCTACAAGGGTATGTAGATCCACTCTCCTTCTCATAGATGCTCATCACCATGGATAGATCTTGCGTGTGCGTAGGAATTTTTTTGTTTCCCATGCAACGATCCCCAACAGTACGTATGTTAGTAGTAACGCGTGTGCCACCCATGCTAGTACTAACTATCTGTAGCGCGTATTTGTGACCCGCGCTACTACTACTAATTTCAAAAACCAAAAACAATATCGATCCCGTGCGTGCTGTCAATGGTGCCAATGGTTCGATGTAGCGATGACACGGGTCGCCGGAGTCGCGGACGCACGACGACAGACCAGATCCGGCGGCGGCTGCTGGAGAGGGCCGGGATCCAGGTCAGAGCAAGGAGGCGGCGTGGGAATTCTGTTCGCATCCAAGGCAGAGAGCTCCTGGTTGTCCATGGTGACGAACTGCACGGGCATGGACTTGGGAGGGTGAGTCAAACCAGTGGAAGAGAGAGAGAGAGAGAGAGAGAGAGAGAGAAATGAAAATGAGGGAGAGAGGAAGGAGATGGAAGGAGCAGCGGGGTTTTGGTCACCGGTGATGGGGTGCTCTGGTGTGATGGGGAAGACCGATGAGCTCTTGGGCGCCGGCGGCCGAGGCGGCGGACTCTTTACGTGCCATGGAGGAGGAGGTGCGCCTAGGCAGGAGGTCCATGTGAGAGCCTATGGAGAGAGAGGGGCGAGAGGGACGGGAGAGAAGAAGGATTTAGAGGAGAAGATGGGGAGATGAGGCTGTTAAAAAACTCTGTACTTAGTAGTAGCGCGGGTTATAAACCCGCGCTACTACTATGACTTGTCCCGGGGGGCACGGTAGATACCACTTACTAGTAGCAAGGGGTATAAACCCGCGCTACTACTATCAACTTAGTAGTAGCGCGTGTTTATAACCTTCGCTACTACTAAGTGGTCTCTATCGTGACCCCCGGGGATAGGCCATAGTAGTAGCGAGGGTTATAAACCCGCGCTACTACTATCAGCTTAGTAGTAGCAGGTGGTACAAACCCACGCTACTAGTAAGTACCAGTAGCGAGGGGTAAAAACCCGCGCTACTAGTAAGCGTCTGTCTATAAGCTTTTCCCCAGTAGTGATGGGCCGTTTCTTGCCTATATCGGGCCATTTTTCTATTTATCTAGACCGAAAAGCGGCCGCGAATGGGCCGATATCAGCGCCTGGTGGCGACCTGAGGGCGACGTCTGGATGCCCAACCGCCCCAGCGCCGATTCTATCGTCGGCTCGCCCCCAGGCGACGATTTTTATGCCTCCTGCGGGGGGGGGGGGGGGGGTTCAACAGCTGGAGATGCTCTTAGACCTTCACAACACAAACCAACTAATCTAGTAGGAGTACAACTTTGTTGGCAAAAACTATTGAATCTGTGCCACCCGTGGGCCCTATGCCCAGCCCATGCGCGGGAGTGACGACTCCTATATTATTATTTCGTTCTTGGCCTTTTCCTGTTTTCGTTTTCCTTGTTTGAAACAATTTTGAAAAAAAATCGAAATTTCAAAATAAAATATGAATTTTGGACAAAACAGATAATGTCCATGGATTAAAAATAATTTCCATTATATTGACAAAATGTTCATGAATTTGAACAAGAATTTTGCGAATTCAAAACATGTTGACGAAGTTTTTAATCAATGTTCAAAAAATAAAAATTATTGAGAATTAAAAAAAGGTTCATGCATTCAAAAACAATCATCAAACTAAAAAATGTTAATGAATTTCAAAAAATGTTATTCGATTCAGAAAGTGTTCATCAATTCTAAAAATATTCGCTTATTTAAATAAAAGTTTCATCAGTTTTTAAAAAAAATGCATCCATTCAAGAAATTCTTTGTCAACTCAAAAAATGTTCGGCGATTTATATCAGTTCTCAGTAGTTTCAAAAGAATGTTCTCAATAATTTTTTTAAAAGGATCGTGGTTTCATAAAAAATATTCATGAACTAAAATATGTTCATGATTTTTTTTGAAAGTTACGATCAGAAAAAAAATCTTGAATTGGAAAGCGATGTTCGCAAAAATTTAAAGAAAAAATGAATTTCTAAAAAGAAAAGGTGAAATAAATTAATTAATTAATGTGAAAATATAAAAGGGGAAAGGCAAACAAGAAATGTAAAAAAATAAAAAATAAGAAGAAATATCAAAGAAAAATAAGAAGAAAACCAGTTCGTGAAAGTGTTCTAGAACCATCCAAAATTGGGTGAGAAAAACCTAAACTGGACCGGTCCATACTATGGACAAGCTCGCTTGAGGATATGCGATAGCTAAGTTGCTAGACAGCGACCGGCATGCCGAATAGGAACAACCGTGACCATTGACGAAGAGTCAGCCAAACGGCTCAACTGTCATCCGAGTGCAGCTCTTTTCACTGGGGCATCCACCTGTGATCATTCGATCGTTTGCCCTCGGGAGGGTGAGATCGTTTGCTTGGAAGCTCGTCGGTACATTGCAAAGTTCTATACAATATACAGTATGTGGCTATAATCTTTTGTCATGTATTACATGAACATGAATAGGCCATCCTAACATTCTCCTAAAATACAATACAACGGTAACCACGTCTTTCCCCGTGCTCCTACTATACTTCTTTCCCAGGCGCCGCAACAACCTGAGGTCATCGTCATCATCTCGGAGCATCTAGCCGTTGTTATCATCCACAACACATCAGAGCTTCCTCGATTGAATCCACATGCCACCAGTCGACAAGGAAAATCTATCCAAATGAAGAAAATCTCAAACAGTGCATCTTGTAGGACAAAGTACGTTGTTTAATCTACATCGACTACTGCAATGCTACGTCGTGCTCGGTGATGTTTTTTAGCACCCATATATTCACCTAGATGTCGCCAAACTCCTAGACATTGTTCAATTTCCGATTGTTGTTGTTGATTGTGTCACATGATTCGTGCCACATGTGGACATGAACCGAATGTTGGCAATTTAGGCATCACCTTGTTGCGGTCATTGGTATGTCATTCCAACGTCAATTCATGTCACTTTGTTAGGCTTATGGTTAGGATGAGAACAGGTAGCTTAGAAGCAACTTAAAACTAAAAATGACTACAACATGAATGTTTTTAGAAAACTAGACCTTCAAATTTATTATTATTTTAATGGACTTTAAAAAGTAATTATCTCATTCTCACATATGTTCAAAATGTCCTTTATACCTATCATATTTTTATAGCCCGATCCTTGAACCGTTGCACGATGTATTTTTTTACTAGAAGGATGTCGTCCTGTCGGGATATTGTTTCTCCTGTTATAACGCACGGGCATATTTGCTAGTATTACTTAAGTAAAAAAATGAAAACTTATATGTGCA
This sequence comes from Hordeum marinum, assembly GCA_022496015.1. Taxonomy (NCBI): domain Eukaryota; kingdom Viridiplantae; phylum Streptophyta; class Magnoliopsida; order Poales; family Poaceae; genus Hordeum; species Hordeum marinum. The sequence continues at coordinate 524,203,098 of CM039674.1, read as the reverse complement.
CACACGATCATATAACATGGACATGGGTTAAATTTTTGGGAAACGTTTGTATACGGCGGACCGGCCGAGCGTTCCGTCGGTCGCGCCGAGTGCCTTCGATTGTGCAGATCGTACGAGACTGATTAGGCCTACGCAATGCACCGTGCGTCCTCCTCCTCTCCCTTGCCTCGTCTCTTTACCATCGCTCGACCTTATCCATCAGTTCCCTCGTCCCATCTCTCTGAGGTCTTCCATCTCTCTCATTTTCACCAATTTCTGCTACAACCAACAAGCAGCCGCGCTGCAACGCCATGGTAAGGGGAGACATGGCCGCCGGCGTGGCGTGCTGCAACCGGGGCACAAAAAGCTGCAACCGTGGCCACAAGAGAAGAAAGCTTCCACCTTAGAAGAAAAAGCTTCAACCGACTGTGAAAAAGCTTCATCCGTGTGGAGGAAAAGCTTCTAGTGTCATGAGGAAAAAGCTTCTATTACAGGAAAAAAAGCTTCAATGGTGGAAAAATCTTCAACCGGTGATTTAATTTGCTGGAACCAGTAATTATTTTGCTGCAACCAATTTTCTTCATGAGGTTTGATTTTTTGTGGCATTTGTGTTGCTACAACGAGCTTTTGATTTTGCTGGAACTGTCTAAAGCAGAGTTGGGATCAGATTTTTTAGCAATTGGTTTTGCTACAACAAACCAATCGGCAAGCAGGCCCGGTGAGCGCCGACGGCGAGCCGGCGAGCGGCGGCCACAGAGCTTCATGCAGGAGGCCATGGGAGGGCGACGAGGAAGCAGGAGTGCGGGGGAGGGGGGGAGGGAAACTGTTGAGAGAAAGGATGGTCTGTGACGTACGCATCATGCGGCTGGGGGCGACCGGCCGAAATTTCGGCCGACGCATCGGCGCCTAGCAGTCGCCTAAATTTTTCCAAAAACTGTTCACACTAAAATCATCTTTTTTGTAACCGGGCTTTTATGCTCCCGGGAGCACTACCGGCTAACTGGAGTCCACACGTTGCGCTGTCATGGCGGTCGTCGTTTTTGAAGTGCTAGCGGAAAGGTCGCCATAGCCGCACCCAAGACTGGTCCACCAGGAGAGTGCCACGGCCAGAGCCCAGAGCAGCGTGCGCAAGTTGAAACGGTCGGAGGGCATGTTTCAGTAGCCTTGGCACCATACACCAGTCTTTTGAGTCTTCAACCATTTCTAACAGAGTGAAAACAGAGCACCAGACCAGCTTCGACCATTCCGCTACCCTCCTTCCCTTATCTGGCCTATATTTCCAGCTCCATCGCACGATAATTGGCTGCGGCTGTACCAACGCGAGACCCGCTGCCCTGCCATGCGCGCTCTGTCTCCGCCGCCGTCGTCCTAGCTGCTAGAGCCAAGAAGCTTCCGGTCGACTTCCGTTCCACAGCCCCAAAGAGCCACACCCTCTTCCGATTAGGACGACGCAGGTCCGTCGTCCTAGCAGCGAGCGATGATGGCGCTGGTCCGTCGGTTTCTGTTCCTCTTCCTTGCCGCCGCCCTGGCCGGGTTCGCCTCTGCGTCTCCCTTCGTGTCTGGTCCGTCATCCCTGCGTCTGCGTGCTCCGGTGCTCCTTGCTGGGTGCTACTCCCTCCGATCGGACGGAGTAGTATTTTGCTTCTTGAGGCGGATTGTGATGTGTTCGTTCTGTTTTCTTGGTGCTTGAGCAGACAGCGTGTTCCAGGCCAGTACCGGATTGACGGGGAGGAGGAGCTTGCTGCAGGCCAAGGACGGTACGTAGTTTCACCTCTTCTATTTGCTAAGTTTATACTCTAAAAAAAAGTTTAGAATTGTGTGCACACTGAAGATACTGAATTACTACCTCTGTTTTTAGGTATAAGATGTTTTGGCGGTCTAAATTGAACTGCAAAAGCATCTTACATTTACAGAGGGTGTAACATTCTTGTCGACTGAATATAATCCATTGATTATGCTCATACGCGTTCAGGATTGAGAGGCTGATGTGGAGTCTCTGGACTTAGAAAACAGAGTTAGACGGAGAACTAGTAATGGAAATTACAAACTATCATTCAGTACTAAAAAGCTGGAACTATAAAATTCAAATTTCCATACATCAGTAGGAACTTGTATGTGCGTCCAGCTAGTTAAGCAGCTTATTCAAATTTTCACTCAAATTCATATATCAAGATAGTGTATAAATGGTTATTCTATTGTCCACTGTCGGTCAATAGTGCTTCTCAGCATGTTCAAGACTTCCAGTGCGTTCATCTGATATGCTTGCATTTATTCATGTCCATGCTTGTCAGACTGCCCTATGGACTTTGAGTCCCAGAACTACACAATCATCACAAGCAAGTGCAAAGGGCTGCAAGAGCCTACTACGGAATGTTGTGCTGCTTTCAAGGAATTTTCATGCCCATTTGCGACGTATAACAATAAGCAGAGCACTAACTGTGCTGCCACAATGTTAACCTACATCAACTTACATGGCTCGTACCCAACAGGTCTATTCGACGAGTGCCTAGTAAGCATGCAAGGGGTTTCCTGCGAAGGTGTCCCAGCAATAGAAACTGGTATGTCAAGTGATGTGCAATGAGCTCCAGGGAGTATATGAATAGATGAATAAAAAAATATAAGTAGAAGAACTGAGTTATGTCAATAGACAAAATTAAATGAAACAAGTAGAAGAACTAAGTCATGTCAGTAAAAAAAATGTCTATTGATATGGGGAAAGATTCTAGAATCGAAATGGTCCAAAGGTCAATCAAATAGGTGAAATTTCCTTGTCAAATGGGGCCAACCAATGCTCAATTGGTGAAGTCTGGTCGTCTCTACCACCAAATAATTTTGATTTATTTATAAATCCTCTATAACACTAAGCTTCCTAGTTTTAAAGAGACCATATTCAATTGAGGTCTCAAATTAGAATTGGGTCATCCAATTTTGACCGGGTCAATAATTTATCAAAGCTCTCTTATTCAATTTTATACTCCCTCCATCCCAAAATAACGGTCTCAAGCTTAGTACAACTTCGTACTAGAGAAATATAAAGTTGAGACGGTTATTTTGGAACAAAGGGAGTACTATACAATAGCTACGCTTCTAAATTTAAAGGCCTCACAATTAATTAAGGTTTTGAATTTAGAATTTTGTCATCCAATTTTGACCGGATCAATAATTTCTCAAGCTCCCCATTCAATTCTTTTAATCCACTATCTTCCTAAATTTTGAAGCTTTTTCATTCAATTGTGATATTAAATTTTGGATTTGGTTTACGATTTTGATCGGGCCAATGATTTTCAGATCAATCAACAGCAACCAACTTATAAAAACATCAATCATGTGCACCCTCCACCACCTAGAGAAAAGAAGCAGCATCACGTGATATTGTAGCACCAATATAATGCATGCAACCACCGACAAAAAAAATTCCTTACATAAATATAGCTTGGTTAGCGGTAACACAGAATAACACCACAAAAGGCCCACCAAATCATCGAATTATAAACCTAAATAAAACACACTCTATCAGCTTTCCAAATTTCTTGATATTAGACCAAATTCACAACAAAAAAATACCAGCATTCAAAATATTAAGCAAAATAAGTATGAAATCCATTCCATGATGAATCTAAAAATACCGATTTGATATTATGGATTTTGATATATTTCTCTACAAATTTGATCAAATTTAAAAGGTTTGGCTTTTCAAAAAAGTAATACACCTTATATTTTGAAACAAAATAATTCTTTTTAAGAAATCCAACAACGACAATGACCCAGCAAGGCGTGCCCAACCCTTCTAGTGAGAACTATACATGAATTAGTCTTTTTTTTCCCTTAGGACGCAACTCACGCAAGAGGGTGTTGTGGATTATTGCTGTGGTGGCTCCACTACTGTCAATACTTCTATGCTTTATCTGTTCCATTGTATGGATGAGAAGAAGAAGAAGAAAAGGTTTGTTTTAGTCACGTTTCATTTGTGTGGTCCATCTTTAGGTTTGAGCTCCAGATTAAGGTTATATATTTGTGTGTCCTATCAATTTAGGAAAGGTAAAGTTACACCATCAGACTGCTATGAATAGGCTGGAAGAAGGCGCATTGGTTTGGAGATTGGAAGAAAAGGGTTCAGAGTTCACACTCTTTGACTTCTCTGAGATATTGCAAGCTACAAACAACTTCTCCAAAGAAGCCCTACTTGGGCAAGGTGGTTTTGGCCCTGTCTACAAGGTATATGCGTTGTCTTGAAAACATTCAGTCGTATTTTCATTCCCCAAAAAACATGTTAAACCATGATTAGCTTAAATAAATCAAAGATTTAGCTGGACACTAACAAATACATTCATATGTGCATGCCTATATCACATTTTCGTATATTTGCAGTAGTGTTATTTACAGTTACAGGAGAACCTTAATCTAGAAAGGAAAGAAAAAAGAAACTCTTTATAAACATGTTTATTTTCCCGTATTAAACAGTGGGCTGAAACTCGGAAGGAAATATAACTAATGCAGTGAAATGGTATATTAAGGCCAAGCATTAGAATGTGTTGCTCTATATCTTACAGTTCCTTTTTCCATAGAATGTAGGTAATCCATTTTCTATTATTTCAGTAAAAAATAATACCAACAGTTCTGTACATACTTCCAGGGCCAACTACCAGATGGAATGGAAATTGCAGTTAAAAGGCTTGCCTCACATTCAGGACAGGGTTTCATAGAATTCAAAAATGAAGTTGAACTTATTGCAAAACTACAACACAATAATCTGGTCAAGCTCATGGGATGCTGCATTCAGGGAGACGAAAAACTTTTGGTCTACGAATATTTGCCAAATAAGAGCTTGGACTTCTTTATCTTTGGTATGCGCATTGTAGTTTAACCATGTTTTAGATTGTGGTTTGTCCATGCTACAAAGTGCACTCTCTAATGTACAGATGAAAGCGGAACAACGTTGGTTGATTGGAATAAAAGATGTGTGATAATCGAAGGGATAGCCCAAGGTCTTATGTATCTCCACAAGCACTCTCGGTTGCGCATCATACACAGAGATCTTAAGGCCAGCAACATTCTCTTAGACCTGGACATGAATCCTAAAATTTCTGATTTTGGGCTAGCAAAAATTTTCAGCTCCAATGATACTCAAGGAACCACAAAGAGGGTGGTGGGAACATAGTAAGAATATAACACAATCAATACGGCTAGTCATCTGATTCATCAACCTTTAAATTTTGATATAATATTTTACTTGTGCTTCCAACTCATTTCAGTGGTTATATGTCTCCGGAGTATGCGTCTCAAGGCATTTACTCGGTCAAATCTGACGTTTTCAGCTTTGGTGTGTTACTTCTCGAGATTCTTAGCGGAAAAAGGAATTCTGGTTTCCATCAGCATGAAGACTTTCTTAACCTCCTTGGATACGTGAGCATCCCGCAAACCCTTGCACGCTCCTATGTACATTAGTATTTGTTAGAACGAAGTAATTCCTATATCATGTATGTGATGATAAACTTTCTGCAGTCGTGGCAGCAGTGGGAAGGTGGACGTTGTCTTGAGCTTCTAGAAGCATCGTTTGCTAACGAGGTCCATGCGGCGGAGGCTAGGAGGTACATTAACATTGCACTACTGTGCGTACAAGAGCATGCAGACGATCGACCAACAATGTCATACGTTGTCACGATGCTAAATAGCAAGAGTGTTGTTCTTCCGAAGCCTAACCATCCGGCATACTTCAACCTAATGGCATCTAAGGAAGATGAGTCGGCTCCATGCAGCTATAATGGCGTAACCATCACTGAGGAACCAGATGGCAGATAGTTGATCACGTAATTTGCTTCGGTTCTTAATGAAGATCTAGCAAAGCAGACAGCAGGCATGGCAAATACTTATCTCTTTATATTTCTGCATTAGCTCAAGCTTAAATACGCCTAAGATAGGCAAATAGACCGGACCAAGTAAGCCTATCATATTTTGGTTCTGGAGTATGGCGACGAGCATATTTCTGTAGCGGTTGTTCGATCCTGCGGTGAATGAAGCTCTGCTGGTATGCACAGGCGGTATTGATACGACGTCCAAGCCAATACTGTATTTAGCTTTTTTGCACCCGCTTCATCATTTTCCACTGGTGGCTGCTGCCGTAGGCTTTGAAGGATTACAGAAGATTTTAATCCGCAAGTAGCTGCATTAACCGAATCCTGTTGAGCAAAGTATGTGTTCCATCGTTGTACGCCATTCATGTTTTCCTCAAGTTTATTCTGTTGACGTGCAAGGCCAACTAGAATATTGATGTGCCTGTTATAAACTTATAATGAGCTATGGCGGCGGCGGAGACCCTCATCTGCTAGTATCATGGAAACCTTTAGAGTTGGGACCTTAACTAATAAGGTTCCGGTGCTGCAGTTGATCTGCTCAGGGCTTTAGCCTCGTAGCAGTTCCACACTACTATTACGAAAGGAAGCATTTGTGGCCGAGGTAACAAAAAATCACAGTTCTAGGGGATTTAACAATCGAGTGGATGTTCTACTCTCGGGTGTACTACACCTCAGTTTCCAAAAATCTGAAAAAACGTGCTGAGAACAAATCAAAAAATTCTGAAAATTTGAGACATCATACTTTATCAAAATTTCGACCATCTTACAAAAACGAAATCATTGTTCAAAGTTTTGTGCACTGTTTGAGCACTGTTTTTTTGTTGTGAGCAGGGCCGGTCCTGAGATTTCGGGGGCCCTTGGCAAAACGAGAACCTAGGGCCCTTATATTTTACCTTAATTTTTTTTCTGTTGATTTCCTTGATGCAAAGTCACCGATAATGACATCAATATTAATCTTATTCAACATTTTTTTTCGAAACTGGGAATTTGCCAAACTTAACCGCTCTTGGGACATTTACAAACCTCACATGTTTTTTATTAATTTACAGCAGTACTTATTTAAATGATGCACATACTTCTTACAGTAGGACAAAAGAAATCACAACAAGGAAGCATACCTTAGCCATTATCAACCCGGTGGCTCCTTGTACATGTCATTCTTGATAAGATTTTTTGCTCTTTGATGGAGCATTAGAACCATCTTCCAGGCCCTAGAAATAATATGGATAATGGGTTAAATACCATAAGCAATATGAGAAACCCATTGACCCGAGGATTCAGTGTATTACTTTACATGATATGATGTGCAGATATAAAAACATCATTTTCTGTCCACTTTGATCCTTATTTAAGTTGGAAGTTTCTGCAAGGAACGGATAACATTTTTCTCCACATGAAGCAAGGAAAGGAATAAATCTCAAAATCCAGAAACATTCGCACGATTCAATAGAAAGGAGCCGACACAGTTACTACCAGAATGCCTGAAGACGATCCTACTGGCTTCTCCTCCATGGCCACTGCCGCCGCGGTATCGACGGTGATGGCCTTGCTGTGATTAGGGACTGCAGTTTGCTTGTCATGGACGGTGGAAAAAAATAAACAGTGCCGCCGCCTTGCCGCGATTGGGGTCTGGAGTCTGACTTGGACCCCCACCTCTGGGTCGCCGGCACCAGGCTGCCGCACGCAGCAGCGACGAGAAGAAGAATTTCGAGCAGCCGGAGCGACGATTGACGTCTTGACGAAGAAACGAAGAGACAATTTGACGAAGCGATTAGCGATCTGATTGTTTTTTTTAGGGGCCAGCGCCCAGCGATCTCTGGTAATTGATGACGAAGAGACGAAGCGGCCGTGCGTGGCGACGCTTCAACTAGCGCTAGCGATAAGGGAATTGGGCCTAGCTTTGCATCCTTTCTTAAATTTTTTTCTCTGCCTAATAGTTTTGCTGGGCTATACTAACAATATACGTATATATCAGATCGTGGGCCCCTCCCAGGTCTGGGTCCTTGGCCGTTGCCTCGTTGGCCATACACTAGGGCCGGCCCTGCGCGTTGTAGTGCTGCCCATCTCCACCTCACTGCACCCCACCTGTGATGCCGCGTCGCATCAAGCTTACCAACACCGACGTTCAGCTACCTCCTAGAGTCATGTATCATGGCCATCAACCCCTGCCTTTGGACCCTCTCGCACTCGTGCGGGGTGGGAAAGACCTGTACACGTGTCGAGTTGGGATGGCGGCCACGGTCAACCCGCGGGGGAGATGTCATTCTCTGTCAGAGGCTAGATCTCCCATCGAGCCGTGTTCGGAACTCCGCACCACCAAAACGATGGGGTCGTTGCGCTGCTCCAGTCTTTTCTATCTCGCGGGGATGAAGGGGGGTGGCCGAGCGAGCGCATAAACTCAAGGTCATGGAAGACCCACACACGACGTGGTCGACACTCGGCGTGGTGTAGAGCATGTCTCCCGATGGGCTCGAAGTCGCGGATGCAAACGTCACCAACGCTTTGGTCGGCACCGCTTGCTCTCGCCAGTGCGTCTCCCCTGCCGCTCCTCCCCGGTGCCTCGGACCTTCCCTTTGGTATCGTTATAGCCTCAGTGAAAGAAAATTTGACACCGCCTACTCACCGTTGGTGCCCACTCCGTGAGCATCCTCCTACCTCCCAGAACACACCACCCTCCACTGCATTCCTCTTCCGCAGTCCCTGCAACATGTCAGCCCTGCAAAGACCATGCTTGGTTGCGCCACGAGCTTCAGAGTGGCACCTAGAGGTTAGACAAGGCCACTCCCCGTGTCTCCTTGGTCTTCCCGCTCCTCCTCCTAACCGTGACTCAATGCACCATATGCATTCTCCATGACTTCCTCCTCCCCACGACATGCATCGATGGATGCAGTCGCCGATCGTGCATCTTGCTCCTAATCTCAATATAAGTATTCCCTCCGATCCAAATTAATTGGCGCACACTTAGTACAAAGCTATACTAAGTTTGTGCCAATTAATTTGGATGGGTGGGAGTACTTTTTTTGCCACCCTGAAATGTTACAAGATATTCAGATACATGGGATGACTACAACACCACCTTGCGAGCAAAGGCAAGGCCCCGTTGTATCGTTGATCCATGTCTCGGCTTCCACATACTTTTCATTGCCATGTACCATCATAATCTCTTTTGCTCTCTCTGATTTAGGGGGGCGGGTGACACCGAAGTAGTGTTTTCAATGAAGCAGGGTTTAGAGTTCCAGAGCAGAAAAAAATAACAGTCACCGAAACAAAAAGAAGAGAGTAGCATTTTGGGTCCGGGCAACACATGCCTTTTTTTCTTCTTTTTCAGTTAACCTGTTATGTACAATGAATGGTTGAATTTATACATGATTCAGTTGCCAACACAATAATTGAAATATTGTCAAATCTACCCTGCTTTCAGGGAGACACCTAGCTAATTAATAATAAACCAGGCAAACTACTATTTGACATCGATGCTTCCGCACTACAAATATAGCATCTCCTGGTAGCGGAAATCCCTTTTTGGAGCTCGGCCTCCAGTGAGGCCTCCCAATTCAAATTTGAAATTTCATCAAAATTCATATTTTTATATTTCAAAAAATTCTAAAAAAAATACAGATATACATGAAGACTTAACACACATGTGTGGTAATTTTCAGTTCAGTATACATTGAAATAGGGGCTACGTAAAAAAGACAAATCTAGATTGTTTAACACATGATACTATTCATTCTCGCAGGCCATGAATTTATCTTTTTTGTACAAGTCGCAACTCAAGGTATTTCATCATGATTTTTTACACACATGTGGGTTACATCCTTACATACACGCATATTTTTTTTCAGAATTTTTTGAACCATAAAAATTTGAATTTGAATTTTTCAAAAATAAAGGCCTCCATGAGGCTCGGTCTCCAAAATGCCTCTCTCCTCCTGGTATACTTTCCTTTGCCACGCTGGAAATATGGCACCTACTCACTAAACATCTATTTTCAAAAATATATCATTTTCCACCTATCTTTATTAGTACAGAAAAAAGACCTCTATGATCCATATATTCTACATCTGCAGTTATTATCATACACAAATTTCAGTCACTTTGGAGCATAACAAAAAAAACTAACACGACCATCCATATGTAAAATTATACAACCTTCGTCCTTTTCACCCACGAAACAAACTAATCAGCTAGTTAGGCAAAAAAAAATAACTACAATAAAGCAACAAGGACTCGCGAATAATAAAGCGTAAGGACCTACATGAACCAATTGAAGACACAAATACTTTCACACCATGAGCTCGCTTTTGAACCCAATGTTTCCTTTTCCCACATCACAGGAAGAAACACAAGCGCACACACCAGCTATCGGATGGGCACGGCGTGCCGCCGTTCCTCCGCCCGCTAGTAACAACAATGTTATCAAACGTGCTGTTTGAGCATTTTGTGCAGAGGAAATAACAACAAAATTTCAACAGCATCTTTATCAAACGTGCTGAGGAGCTTGCTTCTTGAAGCGGATTGTGATGGGTTCGTTCTGTTTCTTGGTGCTTGAGCAGACAGCGTATTCCCGGCCAGCACCGGATCTACGAGTAGGAGCTTGCTTCAGACCAAGATGGGTACGTAGTTTCCTTCTTCTTGTTCAGTTTAACCCTTCAGTCTCCACAACGGACGGTTTCCGGATAGGTCAAAAGATGGAGGGATTTGGTTGGAAATTATGCTCTTAGATACACTTCCTGTATTACCTGACTTCTGTGTGATAGGCCTCGATTGATTTCGCCCTTGTTGCCGTAAGGGGTTGGAACTGGGAACTAGCCGCAGTTGATGGTGCACGCAATGAAGTTACTGAATTTACGTGCTTGTTAACTGAATATAACCTCTTGATTCAGTTCGTACGCGCTTAGGATTGCGAGGCTGATGTCCGGTTTCAGGACATGTAGAAACATAGTTCGACGATGAACTACCAATGGAAATTACAAACATTCCTTCAGTACTAAAAAGATGGGGTTCTAAATTTAACTTTCTATACATCAGTAGGAACTCTCGTTTGTAGATTGTTCAGCAGCTTATTCGATTTTCCACTCAAAATTCAAATATCAAAATAGAGTATAAGTGGTTATTCTACATACTGCTTCTCATCATGTTTAAGACTTCCAGTACCTTCGTCTGATATGATTACATTTCATATGTATGAGTATCAGACTGCCCTATGAACTTCGAGTCCCAGGACTACACAATCATCAGAAGCAAGTGCAAAGCGCCACAATATCCTCCTACGGAATGTTGTGATGCTCTCAAGGAATTTGCATGCCCATTTGCGGTGTATATCAACAACCAGAGCACGAACTGTGCAGACACGGTGTTAAGCTACATCAACTTCCAAGGCTCGTACCCAGCAGCCCTATTGGCCGACGAGTGCCTAAAAGGCAAGGAATGGGTTTCCTGTGAAGGCGTCCCAGGGATACAGCCCACCATGCGAAGCTGTGGGCGACGCTCAAGGAGTTCGCGACATCCTTTGATCGCTCTCTTGTGTGGACTAGGAGCAGTGTTGTTCCATTGAGTGACACCTTGCAGTTCTACAAATACGGTGTGCTTTTAGTTGTAAGGTGTAAGTAGTACTACATCAATTTCAACGACAAGTAATTCCGGACGAAGGAGTAGTAACTACTAACTAGGAGGCTTTGGGTTCCTTTGCATCTGCTTGACGCTCTCTTGGTGCTGTGATTGGACATTGGCTTTACCAAGTGATGTGGAACATTTAAAACTTGATTAACACTTCTTCTTTTTTTTTTAAAAGAAGGTTAAACACCCGGCGTCTGTATCAATTGATGCATGCAGCCATCTATACTTACTTTATACTAATTAGGCACTCCCAAGAAATTCTCACGTTAATCAGAATTAAGAACCGTTAATTTGGTGGGACCGAATTATAACGGCTAAGATTGAAATTGTTACAGATTGCAAATTTTCACATTATTGAAAAAACAACAGAAATAGCCCTTCGTGAGGACAGCTGGGCCCACGTTATAATGGCCCAGATCATAGTGTCCTATCCATATGCACATATATGCGATGAGATGCAACCCTAATGACCAGCGAAGCAATCATCCTCACCAGATATATTTGCCAAGATCCATTAGGCGCAGAAGAAAGATATGGAGAATCGCCTCCAGCACGCATTCCTCTTCATGGCAGCCTCCAGCCCTCACGCCTCCAATGAGCCATGCAGGCTGATTCTCTTCGTCCCATGCTAATTCAAGAATTGATTATTATATTAATCTAACCATTGTGGAGGCCATGTAGGCTGATTCTCTTCGTTCCATGCTAATTCAAGAATTGATTATTACATTAATCTAACCATTGTTCTGCTATTGTTTTCATGGCTACGTGATGGGATTCATACAGTTTGGGGTATGGCAGATTGGACCGGAAAGACACCACACATCTCCTGTATGGCCGGTTTGACAATGGTTACCAAAAGGTAATAACATCAACCTGATCTGATATAAGCCAGCCCACGTAGGGTTAATCAAAAAATTAAGCCAGCTATCTAATGGATTGAGTTATGATGGTGTACAGCAATCTATATAATCTTCGGTACATAATTTTGTTTAATTCTGCGTGCGAAAGAAACGAACGAGTCCAAGCTGCGTGTGCTCACATCCTGGTCTGCTAAAGCCACGGATATAGCTAGATAGGCCTTTTCTCCCTGTTGTATGTTCAAAAAACTCTCCTTGCTAGGTACGCTACATTAAAAAAAATCAAGCAGCCCATGTTCTGGGGTTTTCTAGGTACTACATGGCTGCACCTCAGGATCTAACTACCGTCCTTAGACTGCCGCCCCAAGTCTTCTTACTATAACTTGGGTTTGGTCTCCATGGTCTGTGGTAATATTCATACAAATAACTATGTTTTTTTCAGATCTTTGTGATGTTTTACAACGAAAAAAGCAAGCTAACAAAGTATCCTCACTAGCAGTGCTAAAGATAGCGAATTTAGGATATGATACATTACTTATTATACTCTCGAATTAATGGTTGGTACTTTTGTGATAATTTTTTGTTCCAATTCAAGTTGCTATACCCCAATACTTACCACTATAGGATTATTTTACACTCACTATGTAACAATCGTTGTTGTGTTGTGTGCAGATTAATTTTACAACATGCTATTTGCTAACCCATTTCTTTGCAAGTTTCCCTCTTGCAAGATGACAGGGTAGGTTAGTACGGACACTTCATCTTTCAATTTTTGTTTAACTTGCTGACTACCATCATAATTCCTTCTGCGAGATATGTGCCGCAGGAGCTACGTCCAATTTATTGGGACGTAGAAGATTGCAGCAAGCACAACAGGCTACCACAGAGAAGAATTACTTTGGTTGTTATTAGCTGCTGGGATTGATGCTCTTTCAAGAAACACAATAGCAGGAACAACAGAATTTTGAATCGCGATGTCATCACCCATAGTCGTCATGTGTTTGACACTTACGGAAGATGGTATCATTATCCGCCAAATCCTTCTGTATCTTAGTTTGTTTCATTTATACAGTTGACATGCTTGATTTCTTGACTAAAAAATTCCAAAGCATGTATTCATTAGATTTAGAACATGTGTTGCGTTCTAAGTTTTCAATTTTATTTCCGATCAATATTATGTATCTGGCCACTTGCTTCATCTGCACAAATACATTTTAAACTATTGATGTTATCTTCCATAGAAAGAGATAGGACAAAATAATTGTATGCACAAAATCTGCATACACTATCAACTTCCAATTTTATATTTCAGATCACGGCCACTTCAAAACCTCTCTTTTGATGTATAGGGTAATATATTGGGTAGGACATTCATTTGAACAGGGCCAGGTTTGCGTTTTTTCTCTGTTTTATGATGTCCTTCAGTCGTTTCATACAATTGATACTTCATATAAATAAGTTAAGCTTGATCATAATTTCTTCATGTTTACAATTTTACTAGACATATATGCATAATATGATGCACATTGTTATTACGTCCAAGGAAACAAAAACCATGCCATATTTGTGATAAAACAACCTTTGTACATTTATGTTGTCTATTATTTTGTCTTTATCACATTTCATACAAATTTTGGAACATCATATAAAGTGCAAACAATATTATTTTCTGCTTTTGCTCCCATGCTTCAAATAAACAAACAATTCAAAAATAAATAAATAATCTGACCCCACTTTCATGTTTGATAAAGCCCGTACATTATTCTTGCATGTAATTGTCCACCAACAGTAGATTATAAGATATTTTTATTTACAGGTTTACACAACAAAGATGATTGTGTAGAACCAAAAAACAATGCACTAATTTGTATGGTTCTCAAGCCTTAGAATTGCTTTCACTCTTTTTTTTTTTGAAAGAGCTCAAATGTGGCATTCAGGGTTTGTACACAATATCATGATATATCAGTGCCACTAGGCTATATACAGTATATTTTCCAATGAGGCAAGATTTCGACTCGCCTAATTAACGAAAGGTAACGATAGTACACATTTTTGTGATTGCAAAATATATTCTGTTTTTGGAGCAAGGTATGCCACTTTAATATTTTTCAGTTCTAACCGAATTTAGTATCGACATAACATAATTCATAAAATATACTTATATGTCAATTGCCCCACTAGGAACTTATTTTAAACTAGATCATTAATTGTATTTAGCTTTTAGTTCCATTCTGTTACGCGTGAAACAATATGCATTGTTGCTTGCTATTAGTTGTAGCCATTCATTATGTAGTATGTTCTGATTTTTATTTCAAACAAATATTGTATGTAACCTATGTAATAGGGCTGCCCGTGTGGACGCACGGGTTGTCGACTAGTCTTTATTAATTATTCCACTAAGATCTGACAAGAACATCCATCAAGCCACCCGAAGCCACCATTCACACCTACAAACTTGATAATGTGGAGTGCTCTCGCTCCCCATATTTACAACCGATGTCGTCGCCGATCCATCCATATAACGTATCGAAACGTACAACCGGTGCAGCAGACCTAAAGTATACACCACATGCACATGTTTTAGAAGCCGTCATCATCATCGAACCGTTGTCCCATCTTCAAGAGAAAAAGACGCATCGTCCTTGCCAGTCCGTCCATCCGTTGACGTCGCCACGGCGCCCAACGACTCCACCGCCCTGCGCTCGTCCATCCCGACGCGGAGACTCTAGAAGATCTGTCGTGTATAGCACCTGCCGACCAGGCATGACACAACGTAGCACCTGTTGGCCAGGCATGACTTGACATCTCCATCGAAGCTCCATTCAAGAAGAAGCCGCTCTACCTCTTGCCTCTGTCTTCCAGCGCTGCTCCACAAACGATGCTCCCAAGAGAGAAACGACACCGTAGTGCCGCCATCGTCCGATCTGGAACACCAGATCCTAGGGTTTCCCCCGGAGCAGCACGAGTGGGTCGACAGAAGTTACACGACAATGCCTTCATCAAGGTAACGGCACAGAACGCCGCCATCGCCTGCCATCGGCTCGGTTTTCACCGGCAACTCTACTCCCTAACTCACAGCCGGGACTAGATGACGGATCTCGAGATCCGACCACCCAGCCTCTGGCTGGCCACCTCCGACGAAGAAGATGACCACCATCGCCGGCTGCACCTGCCAGAACAGATCTGCCCGGAGGTGCTGCCAAGAATTCCACCAGGCCCTCGACACCGCCGCCGATCCAGAGCCAGATGACGCGCCTCGCAGCATAGATCGCATGGCGCCGCCGTCAGAACTAGGACATCCGCCGCACGCAGCCGCCCGTGACCGGGCAACCCAACGTGCCTGCATCTGTCGTCACCCGAGGCAGGGCCGGCAACCACCGCCGCCGCCGCAGCCATCACCGCCACTCTGCAAGATCGGTCGTGCCTCCACGCGCATAGGGGCCCCGCCACCTCTGAGACGCGGGAGAGAGGAGGACCCCCGCCACCGTCGTCGGCCACCGGGCGCAGGCCAGCGACGTCCTTCGACGGCGGCGGGAGGAGGGGAGGGAGGTAGTTTTGGGCCCGGCGGCGGCTAGGGTTGGGTGCCACCCGAGGCGAAGCGGGGGCTAACTGTCTCGTGTTGGATGAAATAAAGATCAGATTAACACTTCTTAAAATGCACTTTGTTACTCTTTCAAATATTCTACTGCTATCACGTGGCCTTTTGTTACAGAACCAGGGTTACATAATATCTTGATATTCAACATTATATGATCACATCCTGCTATTGGCAGGGTGCGCACCTAAATATAGATCACGGAATGAAATAATCAGTTAGTTATCTTACAAACTAACTGATAATCGTGTGTTCATTTGTTACTGCATTAACATGTTCATGTGTTTATATTTGTTGCCTTTTGGATATCTCATTGAGATGGGCGAGACATTTGAAGTTAGGAAGGATAATGTTGGGGGCGTCAGTCTTGGAGGTGTGCTGGGGCTCGAGAGACCAGCGGACAACATCTTTGACGGAGCGGTGTTTCATCTTACGCATCGACGACTGTGGATCTCAGCAACATGGCGCAGTGGAGTCTCAGTGTTCGATGTGTGTAGACAGACTCACGCAGGAGGATGGCGTTGTCTGGTCATGGTATCAGTATCTGCTCTGAATATGGATCGGTGGAAGACGGCGGCGGCGGCCTCTGAGAGTGCGCCGGACTGGTGTGTGGCACAGACCAGGTATATGGCTTGGTTGGAGCCTCCTGTTTTAGATGTTAGGCTTAGGTGTGAGGTCTGTTTGGTATTAGGCTCGGACTATCGACACCCCTTCATCAAGTGGATAGAAGTTGCGACATATGTTGTCAAGATGGTGGCTTCAAACTTACTAATGTACTACTTTATAAGGTCTTTATGAATAATTAATAAAGTGTCTGCATGCATCGTCCAAATGCAACGGTCGAGGGTCTACCTCTTTTTTTTTAAAAGTTATAGACATATTGCTAATGGTTGAGCACTTTAGCGTCACATGGCCTGAAGAAATCTGTGCACCTTGCTTCAAATCAGCCACCGCCTGCTTTCTGGCGCTGTAGACATGCCCAACATAGCAACTAGGAACAATCATCCGGAAAGTGTCTTTCTGAGCTCGAGCTCAAATACACCCCGGATGAATAGTAAAATCGGAAAAAAATTAAAAACATTTCAAAAAATTCCAATTTTTTTATAATGAATTTTGACAAAATTTCTAAGTACTTGCAATTTTTTATTATTAAATCACATTTGAGTAAGGCGTAAAACAAAAATGATACTCCGAAAATGTTACTTTCGAAAGCATTTTGAAACACTGATTTTTTTGTCACGCCTTACTCGAATGTGATCTAATGATAAATATTTGCAAGCACTTAGAAATTTTATCAAAGTTCATAAAAAAATTGATTTTTTTTGAAATGTTTTTGATTTTTTTACTGTTCATCCGGGTGCATTTGAGTTCGAGCTCAAATACTCCACTTCCCAATCACCCATGCTTTCTGGCGCTGTAGACATGCCCAGCATAGCAACTAGGAACAATCACCCATGCTTTATGGCGCTGTGAACAAATCACCCAATGACGTGCAGGGAAATATCTTGATTTCTCGTGGAATTATTAGGTGTTCGTATGCTCAAAAGCATCCCATGGTAAACTTACCCGTATGAACTAGTACTTTAGTTGGCATCGCATCGCTCGGGGAAAAACTGTCCAATATACATAAAGCTGCATTTTGAAAAATAATCAAATTGTCCGTCTAGCTCAGTCGACCTTGTGGTCTTGGGTTCGAGCCCCAAGGTGGGCGACCATTTTTTCTAGAATCTGTACAGTTTGTTCGGGTAACGCGAATGCGGGAAGACAACACTCAACTATAGCCACATATATCCGCCTAACAATTTAAACCAACCGGACGAAATTCGATCAAAATGGAGGATTTCATTCAAGTTTGAAGATAATTTACATAAAAATATTGATATTTTGAACGATTAACTAAAAAACAAGTAAAAGAACCTAAAGCCTATATCGGACGACCACCTCGTACCCATGGCCGCCTTGCCTTGCCACCCCGTCGTGTCCGTCCATGTAGTCGTCGTCGTCGACGTGGTCCCTCCAACGGCAGAATGGCACCGGAGGGTTGCTGCAGCCTTGTCCGGCGGCTGCCTGTCACTCGCGAAGGAGTCGCTCCGCCTCCATGTATCGTGTGAAGTGTCGTCACGGCCACTGACGACGTGGCCTTCGGAGCCCTGGCGGCGGCCTTGCCTCGACCGTTGTTGGCGTAGCAGTCACTAAGCGGTCACTCCTCGCTGATCTTGTTGAGCTCGCCGTCAAGGCGGCAATGACGCCGAGCGGCCGTCTCCGCGGTGGTTACGGAGCGGTCAAGCGCCCACGCCACGACGAGGTCCGGATCGTTGCGGACCCATTTCGGCGCCACGTCCATCTTGGCGAACGCAGAGCGGCGACCGTCGGTCGTACCTATGTTGTCTCGTCGTGCGCTCGGCTTCGGGAGCCGGAGGCACCGCCTCCACCTTAGGTACCGGAGGATGCGGCCACGTGCCTTGGCGATCGCTGGCGGCACCTGTTGGGGGCAGTGGCGTCGAGGTGGCCACGATGGCGAGTCGATCTGCGCGTAGCAGCTGTGCGGTGACGACGACGACTCAGGCTTCATGTGGTGGATGCGCTGGGGGGACATGGGCTCCTGCTTCACGCAGCCGCCGATGTGAAGGTTGTGGTTGCGTGGCGGGGATGTCGTCTCGTCCTTGACCTACCGGAACAGGGATGCCAACTCGTTTGGACGCGGACCCGTGGCGGGGATGGTGTTGTAGGAGATATGCCCTAGAGGCAGTAATATCGGTTACTTTTGTATCTCCAAGTTTGTAATGAATGTTTATGATCCATGCTATAACTGCAATGATTCTCGAGTCTGCAAATAAAACGAGGCTTGGAGGGAAACTCATGTGCACGTGTGGTATAATAAATGGTAAATTGTATTCCTAGTCTTGCCTCTAAGACTGGCTCAAGTATTGCATGATGATCCTGTTTTCCTGATCATGGGCATGGCCATGCCGGCAATTTTGAGGGCACGATGTTGGTAGAACACTTGTGTTGAATCGATCCGAATTGATGTTATGCTATGAGATACATTCGTCATAAGTTTATGGTTAATAACACAGAGAAGTTAATGTTTGCATAATTCCTTAGACCATGCGAGTATCGAGTTTCTTCATGCTTGCTTCATGAACTTTGGGGTTTGTTAAACGTCATCCGTAAATGGGTGGCTATTACGGCGGCTTACGGGTTCATGGAAAAGTATGTCAAGTAACTTGATAGCTCAAGATTGGGATTTGCTCCTTCGGTGATGGAGAGATATCTCTGGGCCCTCTCGGTGTTACGGTATCCATCATCGTCTGGCCAGACACTTTGTGATTTGATCACGGGGATGCCAAAACATGGGAACGAGAAAAGAGAACAATACCGGCAACGAGGTAACTGGCATTGTGGACAAGTGTTGATCCACGAGGATGCCGATGTTTCTCACCTCGGGTAATTGTAACATATCGTGAAGCAACAGGAATAGCTCACGGAAACTGGAGGTTCACTCGAATATTTATTCGTGTGGGTATAGGGATCGATATGGGTGTCCACGGCTCCGATGTTGATCATTGATCGGAAGGTGTTCCGGGTCATGTCTATACTTCACCGAACCTATAGGGTCACACGCTTAAGGGTCATCTATCTGCTGAATACTAGACAGGGAGTCTGAGAGAAAATCACCGAAAAAGTTTCGGAGACAACGGAAGAGTTCCGGAGAGAGAACATTGGAATAGTTCCGGTAAAACCGAAAAGTTGTTTCGGAGTATACCATTAAGTCAAAATGGTTTCGGCACACGTCTGGAAATTCTTGGAGGGTGCCAGAATGATTCTGGGGACTTCTGGGATTTTTCGAAGGAAAAAACCGGAAGTGTTCCGGAGCCGCCGGAACCGCTATGGTAGCTTTTCGCTGAAGAAAAACATTGTTCCGGAATTGTTTCGGAACGCGTCCAAAATTGTTTTAGTGGGTACTGGAATTATTCTAGGCACACAGAAATAATTTGGGATTTAACGGACGCAGAAAAATGTCTTCGTGAATAGTGAAAACACTATTTTGAATAGTAGAAACACTATATATATAAATAGTGGAAACACTATATATGTATAGTGGAAACACTATTGTAAATAGTGGAAACACTATATATGTATAGTGGAAACACTATTGTAAATAGTGGAAACACTATATATGTATAGTGGAAACACTATTGTGAATAGTGGAAACACTACGGAGGTTTTGTCATGAACTACAACATGAATGGGATGGACAAAACACCTAATGAGGTGCTTGCCATGCTGAAAACTGTTGAAGGAGGACTGCAGAAAAATCGCAAGCAAGTGTTGCTTGTGAATAAAACTGTCAGTTTCAAAAAGAAAGGCAAGCCAAAGAAAGGCAAGGGCGCCGGTAAGACCGGCTTCCAACGCAAATCTAAGGGCGGAGCCAAGAATGAAATTGAGTGCTTCTACTGCAAGGGCACAGGACACTGGAAGAGAAACTGCAAGAAGTATCTGGAAGATAAGAAATCCGGGAAAACCAGAAAAGGTATAATTGTTATACAAGTTAATGTCATTGACGTTTTGCTTTCTAGCGAAAATTCTAAGTCTTGGGTATTTGATACCGGATCGGTTGCTCACATTTGCAACTCGATACAGGGGCTTCAGAAGGTCCGCAAGCTGGCAAAGAATGAAGTCGTGATGCGTGTCGGGAATGGCGCTGGGATCGCCGCTCAAGCCGTCGGCATTATGCCTCTACATCTCCCTTCAGGATTTATTTTGGAACTTAGTAACTGTTATTTTGTTCCGTTGTTGTGTAGAAACATTATCTCTGGATCATGTTTAGTGCACGACGGGTACTCCTACAAGTCTGAGAACAATGGTTGTTCACTTTATTGTAAGGATATGTTTTATGGATTTGCACCCATTGTTGGGGGCCTTTTCATACTAAATCTTGAATGTGGAAATGATGTCTTTAACGTGAATGCTAAACGCCTTAAGAAGGCTGATACCACCGCCACTTACTTGTGGCACTGTCGGCTTGGCCACATCGGAAAGAAACGCATGCAAAGACTCCATAAAGATGGAGTTTTACCGTCCCTTGATTTTGAATTATTTGACACATGTGAAGCTTGCTTGATGGGAAAAATGACCAAGACGTCGTTCACGGGTCATCCTGAACAGGCGGGTGAATTATTGGAAATAATACATAGTGATGTATGTGGTCCAATGAACACGGCCGCACGGGGTGGGTATTTTTACTTCGTGACTTTTACTAATGATTTGAGTCGGTATGGCTATATCTACTTGATGAAGCATAAGTCGGAAACCTTTGAAAAGTTCAAAGAATTTCAGAATGAGGTAGAAAATCATCGTAACAAAAAGATTAAGTTTCTGCGGTCTGATCGCGAAGGCGAATATCTTAGTCACGAGTTTGGCCAACATCTGAGTGATCGTGGAATCGTTTCACAGCTTACGCCTCCCGGAACTCCACAGCGAAACGGAGTGTCGGAACGACGTAACCGAACCCTGTTAGACATGGTAAGGTCGATGATGTCTCTTACAGATCTACCGATATCTTTTTGGGGTCACGCACTAGAAACTGCTGCTTATACATTAAACAGAGCACCGTCTAAGTCTGTTGAGACGACACCACATGAGATGTGGTATGGGAAGATACCTAGTGTGTCACATCTCAAGGTTTGGGGTTGTGAGGCATACGTAAAACGTTTACAGCCAACCAAGCTAGAACCTAGATCAGACAAATGTTACTTTGTAGGTTATCCAAATAACACCATTGGATATTCCTTCTACCACCAAACCGAGGGAAAAGTGTTTGTCGCAAAGGTTGCACATTTTCTCGAGAAAGAGTTTCTCGCTAAAGAATTGAGTAGGAGGACAGTACAGCTTAATGAGATTAGTGAATCTTCGGCAACCGTTGATATGGCTAAGGAACCGGAAGTAATTCCGCAAATTATCCCTACAACCGAGCCGGAAGTTGTCGCATGTGATGCGGAAACTTCAGACAATGTTGTAACTGAACCGCGCAGATCAGGTAGGGCTATCCAGCCACCTGAATGGTTTCATAACGAAATCTTCATTCTTGAAGACGATGAACCTGTGCACTACAAGGAAGCGATGGCGGGGCCTAGCTCAAGGGAATGGCACAAGGCCATGAGATCCGAGATGGAATCCATGTACGAAAACCAAGTTTGGAACTTGGAAGAACTTCCAGATGGCGTAAAACCCATTGGTTGTAAATGGATTTTCAAAAGAAAGACGGACGCGGATGGTAACATTACTATCCACAAAGCTAGACTTGTCGCGAAAGGGTTCACGCAAGTTCTAGGAGTTGACTACGACGAGACTTTCTCGCCCGTAGCCATGCTCAGGTCTGTTCGGATATTACTAGCAATTGCTGCTTATTTCGATTATGAAATATGGCAGATGGATGTCAAAACGGCTTTCCTAAATGGAAACCTTGAACAGGATGTATACATGATACAGCCAGAAGGTTTTGTCGATCCTAAGAATGCTAGAAAGGTATGCAAGCTTCAGAAAGCCATTTATGGTCTGAAGCAAGCATCAAGGAGCTGGAACATTCGTTTTGATGAAGTGGTCAAAGAGTTTGGCTTCATCACGAACGATGAAGAATCTTGTGTTTACAAGAAGTTTAGTGGGAGCGCAAAAGCATTTCTAATCTTGTACGTGGATGACATATTGTTGATTGGAAATGATGTGAAATTTCTTAGCGAAATAAAAGACTCATTGAAGAAGAGTTTTTCAATGAAAGACTTAGGCGAAGCGGCATATGTATTGCGCATCAGGATCTATAGAGATAGATCAAGACGCCTGATAGCGCTAAGCCAAAGCACGTACATTGACAAGGTGTTGAAAAGGTTCAACATGGAGAACTCCAAGAAAGGCCTACTCCCCATGTCACCTGGCACAGTGCTTTGCAAGAATCAGTGTCCTCGGACCCTCGATGAGCGAGTACAAATGAATGATATTCCATATGCTTCGGCAGTTGGTTCTATTATGTATGCCATGCTATGTACAAGACCGGATGTTTCCTATGCGCTAAGTGTTAGCAGCCGGTACCAAGGTGATCCAGGATTGGAACACTGGGCCGCAGTTAAGGGTATTCTTAAGTACCTCAGGAGGACCAAGGATTTACTCCTTGTGTACGGAGGTGATGAAGAGCTCATTGTAAGTTGTTACACTGATGCAGGCTTCATGACTGACCCAGATGACTTCAAATCTCAATCGGGCTATGTTTTCTTATTGAACGGCGGTGCAGTTGATTGGAAAAGTTCCAAACAAAAGACTGTGGCGGATTCTACAACGGAGGCGGAATATGTGGCTGCTTCAGAAGCCTCCAAGAAAGCTGTCGGTATCAAGCAATTCCTTGAAGACCTTGGTGTGGTTCCAAGTGCTCTGGACCCGGTGGAGATCTATTGTGACAATAGTGGCGCCGTGGCTCAGGCAAGGGAGCCATGTTCGCACCATAAGACAATGCATATTCAACGCAAATTTAAACTCATTCGACATCATGTCGAAGAAGGTTTAGTGAAAGTACGCAAAGTTCACACGGATCTGAATGTGGCAGACCCGATGACGAAGCCTCTACCACGAGCAAAGCATGAGCAACACCGGGTTGCCATTGGTGTTAGGGAAGCCATGTACCTAGATTATGACTCTAGTGCAAGTGGGAGTCTGTAGGAGATATGCCCTAGAGGCAGTAATATCAGTTACTTTTGTATCTCCAAGTTTGTAATGAATGTTTATGATCCATGCTATAACTGCAATGATTCTCGAGTCTGCAAATAAAACGAGGCTTGGAGGGAAACTCATGTGCACGTGTGGTATAATAAATGGTAAATTGTATTCCTAGTCTTGCCTCTAAGACTGGCTCAAGTATTGCATGATGATCCTGTTTTCCTGATCATGGGCATGGCCATGCCGGCAATTTTGAGGGCACGATGTTGGTAGAACACTTGTGTTGAATCGATCCGAATTGATGTTATGCTATGAGATACATTCGTCATAAGTTTATGGTTAATAACACAGAGAAGTTAATGTTTGCATAATTCCTTAGACCATGCGAGTATCGAGTTTCTTCATGCTTGCTTCATGAACTTTGGGGTTTGTTAAACGTCATCCGTAAATGGGTGGCTATTACGGCGGCTTACGGGTTCATGGAAAAGTATGTCAAGTAACTTGATAGCTCAAGATTGGGATTTGCTCCTTCGGTGATGGAGAGATATCTCTGGGCCCTCTCGGTGTTACGGTATCCATCATCGTCTGGCCAGACACTTTGTGATTTGATCACGGGGATGCCAAAACATGGGAACGAGAAAAGAGAACAATACCGGCAACGAGGTAACTGGCATTGTGGACAAGTGTTGATCCACGAGGATGCCGATGTTTCTCACCTCGGGTAATTGTAACATATCGCGAAGCAACAGGAATAGCTCACGGAAACTGGAGGTTCACTCGAATATTTATTCGTGTGGGTATAGGGATCGATATGGGTGTCCACGGCTCCGATGCTGATCATTGATCGGAAGGTGTTCCGGGTCATGTCTATACTTCACCGAACCTATAGGGTCACACGCTTAAGGGTCATCTATCTGCTGAATACTAGACAGGGAGTCTGAGAGAAAATCACCGAAAAAGTTTCGGAGACAACGGAAGAGTTCCGGAGAGAGAACATTGGAATAGTTCCGGTAAAACCGAAAAGTTGTTTCGGAGTATACCATTAAGTCAAAATGGTTTCGGCACACGTCTGGAAATTCTTGGAGGGTGCCAGAATGATTCTGGGGACTTCTGGGATTTTTCGGAGGAAAAAACCGGAAGTGTTCCGGAGCCGCCGGAACCGCTATGGTAGCTTTTCGCTGAAGAAAAACATTGTTCCGGAATTGTTTCGGAACGCGTCCAAAATTGTTTTAGTGGGTACTGGAATTATTCTAGGCACACAGAAATAATTTGGGATTTAACGGACGCAGAAAAATGTCTTCGTGAATAGTGAAAACACTATTTTGAATAGTAGAAACACTATATATATAAATAGTGGAAACACTATATATGTATAGTGGAAACACTATTGTAAATAGTGGAAACACTATATATGTATAGTGGAAACACTATTGTAAATAGTGGAAACACTATTGTGAATAGTGGAAATACTATTAGGGGATGATGCAGGCATGGTGATGCAGGCATGGTGATGCAGGCAACACTATTTGGAGGCTTTCCCTTTATGCCCTTGTGGTGTGCTCACCTCATGGGCATTTTGGGTATTTCAAGTGCCACCCTACCCCTTGGGTTTTCCTATAAATAGAGGTGGAGATGCACTCTCCACACTCATCCTTTGCTCTCATACACATGCTTTGCTTTGCAAGCTCTCTCTCTCCCTCCCACGAAAAGAGTTTTTCGTAGAGCCGAAAGGCTGTCTGGGTTCCGGCAGGAACTAGTTCTGGACGGCGAACCTGCCGGATAGATGACACCGTATGTGTGCAACCCCGTAGAGAGTTCGTAGTTTCGATCTTTTGCCCGAGGGGCTGTTCGAGTGTCCTCCCGAAGGGCTGTCCGAGTCTCAGGTCGAGTTTCGAGAGTCCTCCCGAAGGGCCGTCCGAGTCTCCGTTCGAGTTTCGAGGGTCCTCCCGAAGGGCTGTCCGCGACATCGTCCGGGGGACTGTCCGACCGCCTCCCGAAGGGCTGTCCGACGAGGGAGTACATCCTCGCGGTTGGGAGGTTGTAAATCCTAGCTGCGGGGATCTGCACCAACGATCTCCACCGACTCTTCTTCCGCTGCGCTACGAGTCGGTACGGATCAGATCAAACCTTGTATGCATTCTCCATAGTGGTCCTGGGCGTGCTCGCTATACCGAAAATTTTTGTTTTCTGTCGCGTTCCCCTACAGGTGTCTCCTCCTTCACGCGCACCGGTGATGGTGGCATCGGTCCCATCTTACAGTGCGAAGGCTCCGTCATGATCTCCATTCGATGGACGAATCCGCCTCCGACGGTACACGTGGCCGCTGTTGCGGCTGCACCTCGTCGTTGCCAGAGGAGATTACTATCTCCTCCTTGCAGGAGGAGCCCGTCCCGCAATGATCCGCCAGACGACGAGCTCCCGTCGGGTCCGCCCAACGGCGCGGAGAATCGGTACTTCGGCATCGCCGCTGGCTTGGCTTGGAGAGGATTTCTAAAGGAAATACACGGGGAGGGGAAGAGAGGAGGAAGGTCCGGTGCTCTGGACGACACCGGAGCGCAGCTTAAATTGCCATGACCAGTCCAGGCGATGGGGCGGTCAGCCCACTTCAATACGGGGCGGTTGCCGGAGTTGGTTCCTGGGGACGCGGTGTCCGCATTAAAGCAGATAGGCCTGAGAGGTCATGTCCGTCTGCGCCGTCTTCCCGTCCGGTCAAATCATAGTTTCAATGACGGTCGTTGCATGCTTTGGGCCGGAATGAATACGACGCGGCAAGCAGCACGACGCGTAGGATGGAAAGCGTGGGAAGGGTGGGTGGGGTTTTTTGGTGGGCCAGGCCAGTCGGAATCATGCGAAGTAGCGGTCCGGACTCCTGCAAACCTCCCCCATGTTTGTCTCTAGTTTGCGGGAGAAATCGTGTCCGGACCGCTCGGCGGACCGACACAGGACTGTGTTCGATGCCTTACGCGGTCCGAACCGTTGCGGGAGATTTGCGGGTCCGCCTTAAATATGCCCTAAGTTATTTTCACAAACTTTCTAGACTTACATACTTTCAAATACACAGTGCATTTTTCACATTATTTTTCTAAATTATCAGACTTTACCGGTAATAAACGGATTATAGTAAATACTTCTGTATGAAGCTTATGTTGGAAAAAAAAGACACAACAACAAAATTTTCTACAATCAAAGTGAAAGTTACAACAAGGATATTTGAAGTCAAGATCTCTACACCCACCCTTCACATTTCGATCTTCCACCATGACACTAATGAACTATTGTTGCACAACACAAAAATATGCACAAACTAAACTAATCTTGAAGATTTGGAAAGTCACATGAGTAGCATATTGTGAGAACACAGGATCACTGAAATATTGTGATGCACCTGTGTAAGGATACAAGGTGTGTAAAGCATGAGATATCATTCTTCATTGTTATACTGTGGTTATATTATCTGCGAAATAAATTCAAGGCACATAAATGTTGAAATAGAAGAGTCTCTTACCAAAAAAAATTACACAATCAGTGGCCGCCTCCACCACCAAGGTAACCGAACGGCGATTGAAGGAACTAAAGGCATGTGCAATGATTGATAAGACAATATTATCTTAAGCTATGCATGTAATTAAGATATGACAAAAAATTATGTCTACAATGAATTATCTCTTAGCATTTATCTTCAATAACTAGTCATTCCTAATAACATGGTGAGACATATTGTGCTAAGAGATCATCTCTTAAATAAGAGAAAACAAGTTTTTTCTTATAATTTCGCTTTCCTTCACCTCGGGATTTATCCTACGTAACACTCTTAAGATAACACCATTGTACATGCCCTAAGATCCGCCGTTATCATAGTAGTATTTTTAGCAACTGACGTAACCGATGACTAAGCAAAATAAGTTGAGAATATAATAATGAGAAAGATGTGTCATAAAAGTGAAATTTACTTCAATGATATTTGAAGTCGTGGTTTATGTACTCTCCTACCACAGCTCGATGTTTCACCATGATTTGGCTTGAGAAAATTGTTGAACACAAAATTTGCACACACTTGACAAAAGGTTTGGAACTTTGGAAGGTGAGCTAGCATTGCATTACTGTTGTTGTACTATCCGCAAAGAAGATCCTAGAAACACAAACAATCTAAACAGGAGATATCTCTAACAAAACATTATCTGGTATCATTATGGCCGCCACAAACGTTAAGAGGCCAATTCGCTGAATGAAGAGAAGATGTTTTCTTGGTGGGTGGGTGTGTGTATGTGTGGGGGGTATTTTTACAGTATTTTTGGCGCTCTCGTAATTTTCCATGCCCGTATAGATGAGTAGTCACATCGTGATCACGTCGGTGCTTTCACACACGGGCGGGGAGTGCTCACCGCATGGTTTTCCATAGGGAGAGTCACATCATCGGTGTGCCCGCCAGGCCCCTCTTAATGGATATTTATAACCGCGCATCACCGGCTACTGTCCAATCCCCTCCCCTCCCCTCGCCACACACAGCTGTAACACCCCTATGTAATGAGCTACAGTGATCATCATCATTAAGCTAAGACATTTAAATTATGGTTTCTCCATCATAACTACCTATGGAATATTTGCCACATTAAGATCATTTTAGTTTTCATGTTTGTGAATTTCTATGAAGTGGTTAAAATCCCTAAAACAATTAAAACAAAGGCCAAAACAATAATTTAAATGTCTTTTAAATTATGAAAAGTCCAAACTATTTCAAATGTCTCCCAAACTTTTTGTGGCAGTACTGAAAATGGCAATGTAATTAATGGGTCAATTTCCATATATTACAAAATTCAAATGGTTTTAAAATTAAATGCAGAACAGAAACAAAAAAACATAAACATAAATAAAATTAAAAATTAAAAGAAAATAAAAGCCCCCTTGTGGACTAGGCCTTAGTCCACAGTGAGGCCTAGACCACCTATCCCCCATTCTCCTTCCTCTGTTCACTAGGGGAGGAGTGGCCGCCTCCGATGCCCGCCACGGCCTCGGTCGTCGCCGCTGCAGCCATCTGCCGCTCCCCGGCAACCTACTAGACCCCCCTCCCGACCCCCTGGACGAACCCTAGCCCCCGCACTATTCCCCCTCGCATCGCTCTCTTCTTCCGCCGCGAGCACCCGACGATGTCATTGCCATGGCCCATGGCGCCACCATAGCCGTAGCCATCGACCTCCCCACGCAGCCGCACCGTGTTCGTCCGCTCTGTCGTGCTCAGCTACGTAGTCCTCGCCCACGAGCTCGAGCCCAAAGCCCCCACAGCGCCGGATCGCCGTCGTCTTCTTCCTCGGGCGCTACCACACCTTGTCATCGAATATGTCACCGTCGAGCCTCCCCGAGCCCACTTTGCTTATCTACAGGAACACCGTGAGCCCCTCTTCCTTTCCCCTCACTCCCTTGCTCTTTCCCGTGACCGTAGCCGTTCCTCCGCTCACGGCCGAAGCTCAGCTCCATTGCGTCGCTCGTCGTCGTCGATGTTGTTGTTATCACGCTCGGTTGAGCCCATAGGCGTGCTCAACGAACTCGTAGGACCTCGATGTGCACGCCCCCTCCAGAGCCCCTTAGCCCCGTCCCCGTGGACGCCCGAATGCCGGCGTCTGCCCCACTCATCGCCGACGTCATTTATGACCACCTCCGGTCGCACCACCACCACCACAGATCGACTCGGTGTTGAGCGCACGTTCGAACACGGTCGGCCCCATGCAAAATGACTGCTCGTAGGCAATTTTCGACGAGGGCCCGAGGCCCTCCGCCGCGGAAACGGTCGTCGGAGCAACTCTGACGCCGCCCGCCGACGTGACTAGCCCAGGGTGACCCCCAGGGTCACTGCTAGTGGCCCCCTTGCCCAGTTGACGACTGGGTTGACCTAGTCAACTGTGCTGACTGGGCAACCCCAATCACCAACTAGTGGGCCACCCCCTAATTAATCAGTTAATTAATTAATTTCATTAAGTTAAATAATTAGTCAATGACATGTGGGTCATGTTAGCTAATTAACCTAATTAGTTAATTTAAAACCCTAGTTAACTCCACTATCCATGACATGTGGGACCTAGCTATCAGGTTTGACCTGGAACAACGGGGTTGACTGTTGACCTCATGTTATCATCATGCTGAAGCAGTAAAGAAATTTTCGAATTAAAATAAATCCAGTAAATTTTAGAAAATGATTAAAAGTTTGAAAACTCATATAAATTAATCCGTAAGTCGGATGAAAATAAATTATATATGAAAGTTGCTCGAAAAAATATAAAGAGTCCAAATATGCTATTTGTTCATCTGTCACATGCCCCTAGCACGATGAACATGGAAATTTCCCCTCCGGATCGTCTGTCCGATAAATGCCTAAGACCTGGGAAATATCCACATATATTTTCCCGCTCCGTCTGTAACGTGTAGCACTGTGTTAGGTCACCCCAAGCACTGCATATTGCATTGGCATGCATCGTGATGCATTTGTTTTCTTTATATTTATTGTTTCTTCCCCCTCTTCTCTCCGGTAGACCCCGAGACCGGCGCTGCTACCGTGTATGACTACGCATCTGACGTCCAGCCACTTGCCGCAGAGTATCCAGGCAAGCAGAGCCTCTTGATCATTCTTATATCGCCCATTCCCTTTCTCTCATGCTTGCATTAAATTTTGCTATTGTTGTTGATAGCTCCTATTCTGATGCATAGCCTTATTTTGTAACCTGCTATTGTTACCTTACCTGTTATCCTATGTGCTTAGTATTGGTTGGTTAAGTGATTCACCAGTGACCCCTCACCTTGTCCCTATTGCCCCCGCTTCATCATCGATGACTTGATCAACGTGATCAGAGTCCTGAGCCCGACACATCAACTCACACCCCTTAGTTGTACATCTCCGCAGAGATACCATCGAGTTTCGAGGGTGATACCTCGTAATGCACTCCTAATGATAACTTTGTAGTGAATCTAGTCGGTCGTGGACCACAGAGGGTGATTCCTCCTTCACCACTCCCGATAACGATTCTGTCGTGCAACACCTCAAGTGTGAACCCCCGAGGGTGATTCCTCCTAGCTCACCTTGACAGCTACATCGAGTGGAATCCATCGAGGGTGATTCCTCGGATTACTCCTTGATGTTATGGACACACGGTTACATTGACCTTAACCAAGAACCATGTGAAAGACGGGTCGGACTCGAGGGGTACCCGCAAGGGAAATGTGAAAGATGGGTCGGCCACGAGGGGTACCCACGAGTGATGTGTAGTCATTGGCCAGGAGGGTGCCCGCGAGATAATTATGTGTCGCGACCGGACATTCTTAGGCCTTGTCGTAAGTCCGGGAGACAGGGCGACAGGACCATAGATCATGGATCATTGATCGTCACCGCACGCCTCCAAGACACTAATGGGTTTGGATATGTGATCTCGCTACGCCTTTGGCCTCTTTTGCACTGACCACCACGTGGGAATCAGTATGGGCACTCTACGTCGTACATTCGCCCAAAAGCTCTCCAGACGTCACAGTTGAGTGGCACGCGTCCGGGTGGCCTGTGTAAGCACCTGCTTTGTATAAAGAGGTGTCGGGAGTGATCCCGGTCGTCCTCATAACGCGCAGGAGTTCAAAGGGAGATGGGCTCAAGACCCTTGAGCGCTTAGGACTTAGACCAGCGTGCTGACCTCTCTGTTGAGCCTAGGTAGGACTACGCATGTCGATCAGCCGAGGTTAGGCATGACCCAAGTAAGTGTGTCCGGCTATAGTTAATCGAGCGTGTTGGGTAAGTTTGTGCACCCCTGCAGGGAAGTATATCTATTCGAATAGTCGTGTCTACGGTAACGGATGCTCGGAGTTGTATCCCGATCTATACAACTAGAACTGGATATTGGAAATGTGAAATGAAAATGATGGCTCCGAGATTACTTTCTCCCACGGAGTCGAGGAAGGGTCTCTGAGCATTACTAAGTAAACTTGCTACTTATACTATGCTAATGTGTATTCTTCTAATATAATGCTGCAAGATACTTCAAGATGCTAGTCTTCGATAGGCTAGGCTTTTTCCCCTTATTCTGGCCTTTCTGCAGTTCAGTCCAAAGATATAGTCTCATTCCTTTGATGTTGATGCATACTTAGCATAGATCTGATGTAAGTCTTGAGCATGTTATCTGATGTAAGTATTGCGAGTAATACCCATATATGTGTCAAATTTGACCATGTTATCATGGACTATGCCATGGATTTTGCCATGGCCATGATCATGTGCCTTGAAATCCATGCAAATTCATACTATATAGTCCAAATTTGTGAATGTTTTTTAAACTAGTTGTATCGCAAGTTCACGATTTTTCCCACAAACTAGGGCACATAGGATGGATCAATGCAAAGGCATTTCAATTTTTGGGCTTTTTTTATTTTCTGTGAATTTTTCCAAATTGAGGTCGAACTTTTAGTGTTGGCCATTCATACCAAATTGTTGGGAATTTGAACTTTTGTTGTCCCAAGTGGATCAACGACCAACACTACAGCGTAAAATGTTTTTTGTAACTAAAATTTGAAGAATTTCTTATAATTCACTATAAGTCCACTAAATAGATGGAATATACTAATAATACTCTGAAATTACTGAAACTTGGTCAGTGGCCATCAAATGTGTCCTATTTTTGATGAAAATGAAAAGGCTCAATTTTCAAACTTATTCGAGGCACTCCCTTCATAAGAAAAAACATTTTTAGGACCAGCAAATGAAAAAATATCATTTTTAATAATCAGAGTCTCAGGCTTAGAAATCCTTTTTATGTACCCTTTTATGGACTATTTTTAGGTAAAAATGATAAAAAAGAAATTTCAAAAACTAAGGGAAAACATTAACACCCATGTTGGTATACGCTGCTACATATAGCAAATCGACGGTTACAAAGCACATCTACACGCACTAGGTTAGTTAGCGCTTGCGCTGCTTTATAAGATGGTCATGTAGAGTTTGAGTACCCTTCCTATCGCTTTTTAATCGCGCTTTCTCCTCTGGGACCACATGCAATCGCGGATGCCGCTGACATGGGGTGTCCCACGTGCCAGTAACTAAGCCCGCGTATGACCACGTTGTCGCTAACAGATGGGCCCGGAGGGGTCGTCCTCGTGTCAGTAACTTAACCCATGTACGACAGCGCTATAGCTGATAGATGGGCCCGTCGGGTACGCGTCAGTAACTATGCCCATATACGCCTACACTTGCGCTGGCAGATGTGCCCAGAGGGGTTGTTCCTCACATCAGTAACTTAAACCTCGTACGACAGCGCTATAGCTGACAGATGGACCCCCGGGGGTGTCCCACGCGTTAGTAACTAAACCCACATATGACCGTGCTAGTGCTAAAAGATTGGCCGGGAAGGGCTTCCCTCACGTGGTAACTTAACACACGTATGACAACACTATAGCTGACAGATGGGCCCGGAGCGGTTGTCCTATGTGTCAGTAACTAAGCCCAAGCACGATCGTGTTGGCGGTGACAGGGGTTGTCCCATGCATCAGTAACCACGCCAAGTAACACTCAAAGACTTTGACCCGACGGCAAACCCCCGTTTGAGTTGTTGTAAGGGTTGGCCATGATGAGGTCACCTACTAGTGGTGTTGGAAATATGCCCTAGAGGCAATAGATAAAGTGTTTATTATTATATTTCTTTATTCATGATAATCGTTTATTCTCCATGTTATAATTGTGTTAATTGGAAACTAAATGCATGTGTGGGCATATAGACAAACACTATGTCCCTAGTATGCCTCTAGAAGGCTAGCTCGTTGATCAAAGATGGTTAAGGTTTCGTGGCCATGGACATGAGATGTCATTTGATAGCGGGATCACATCATTAGGAGAATGATGTGATGTACAAGATCCAAACTATGAACGTAGCATATGATCGTGTCAGTTTATTGCTACTGTTTTCTGCATGTCAAGTATCTGTTCCTATGACCATGAGATCATGCAACTCACTGACACCGGAGGAGTGCCTTGTGTGTATCAAATGTCGCAACATAACTGAGTGACTATAAAGGTGCTCTACACACATCTCCGAGGGTGTCTGTTGAGTTGGCATGGATCAATACTGGGATTTGTTACTCCATGTGATGGAGAGGTATCTCAGGGCCCACTCGGTAATACAACATCACAACAAGCCTTGCAAGCAATGTGACTAAGTGTTAGTCACGGGATCTTGTATTACGGAACGAGTAAATATACTTGCCGGTAACGAGGTTGAACTAGGTATAGAGATACCGACGATCGAATCTCGGGCAAGTAACATACCGAAGGACAAAGGGAACATCATCCAGGATTAACTGAATCCTTGACATAGAGGTTCGACCGATAAAGATCTTCGTAGAATATGTAGGAAACAATATGGGCATCTATATCCCGCTATTGCTTATTGACCGTAGAGGTGTCTCAGTCATGTCTACATAGTTCTCGAACCCGCAGGGTCTGCACACTTAAGGTTCGGTGACATTTTGGTATAGATGAGTTATGTGTGTTGGTGACCGAAGGTTGTTCGGAGTCCCGGATGAGATCTCGGACATGATGAGGAGATTTGGAATGGTCTAGAGGTGAAGATTCATATATAGGATGTTCCGTGTTGGTTACCGAGAAAAGTTCGGGCGTCACCGGTAACGTACCGGGGGTGCCAGGAGGGTCCCGAGGGTCCACCGGAAGGGGCCACCAGCCCCAAAGGGCTATGTGGGCTGTGAGAGAGGGCACACAATCCCCTAGTGGGCTGGACGCCCCTCCCACAAGGTCCATGCGGCTAGGGGGTTGGTGGGAGGGCCAACCCTAGGGTTGGCACCACCTTACTTGGGTGGCAAGCCAACCTAGGGTGCCTCCACCCTTGGCCACCACCCCAAGGGGGAAACCCTAGGGGTTGGGCACACCACCCCTCCCCCTATATATATGTGAGAGGGAGGAGGGCAGCCGCACCCTAAGCCACGGCGCAGCCCTTTCTCCCTCTTTGATAGCCTCTCCTCTAGATTGATTCGGTGACGCTTAGCGAAGCTCTGCCAGATCAACTCCACCACCACCGCCGCCACGCCGTCGTGCTGCCGGAAAACCCATCTACCTCTCCGCGCCCTCTTTCTGGATCAAGAAGGCGAAGATCTTCATCGAGTTTCACGTGTGTTGAACGCGGAGGTGTCGTCCGTTCAGCATTTGATCGGGAGTTCGTGGGATGGCTTGCGATTTGGATCGCGGAGACGTACGACTACATCAACCACATTCTTTAACGCGTCCGCTTAAGATCTACAAGGGTATGTGGATCCAATCTCTCCTCTCATAGATGCTCATCTCCTAGATTGATTTTGGTGAAGCGTAGGAAATTTTTTGTTTCCCATGCAACGTTCCCCAACAGTGGTATCAGAGCTAGGTCTATGCATAGATGAGATCTTGAGTAGAACACAAAGGAGTTTGTGGGCATTGATATTCAGATTGCTTCCTCCCTTAGCCTTTTCTTGGTTCAGCGGTATTGTGGGATGAAGCGGCCCGGACCGATTTTACTCGTACGCTTACGAGACACCGTGTTCCATCGACTAACATGTGACTTTGTTGCATAAAGATGGCTGGCGGGTGTTTGTCTCTTGCACTTTAGTTGGATCGGATTTGATTGAGGCGGTCCTGATAGATGGTTGAAAATCAATCTTCATATCACCTTGTGGTTTTGTGTAGGTAACAATCGTTCTTGCTAGATACCCATAGCAGCCACGTAAAATATGCAACAACAATTGGAGGACGTCTAACTTATTTTTGCAGGGTATGTTGTGATGTGATATGGCCAATTACATGATGAAATATATGTGATCTATGAGATGATCATGTTTTGTATAGAACATCACGACTTGCATGTCGATGAGTATGGCAACCGGCAGGAGCCATAGGGTTGTCTTTGATTATTGTATGACCTGCGTGTGAATCTTTAAGTGCTATGTAATGCTTTACTTTATCGCTAAGCGGTAGCAATAGTAGTATGAGCATGGTGGACGCAACAACCCCGATGGCGACACAATGATGGAGATCATGGTCTTATGATGGTGATGATGGAGATCATGCTAATGCTTTGGAGATGGAGATCAAAAACACAAGTTCATGGCCATATCATGTCACTTATGATTTGCATGTGATGTTAATCCTTTTATGCACCTTGTTTTGCTTAGAACGGCGGTAGCATTATAAGGTGATCCCTCACTTAAATTTCAAGATGAATTGTGTTCTCCCCGAGTGTGCACCGTTACGAAAGTTCGTTGTGTCGAGACACCACGTGATGATCGGGTGTGATAGACTTTGCGTTCGCATACAACGGGTGTAAGCCAGTGTTGCACATGCGAAACACTCGGGTTAAACTTCACGAGACTAGCATGTACATACATGGCCTCAGAACACAAGAGACCGAAAGGTCGAGCATGAGTCATATAGTAGATATGATCAACATGATGATGTTCACCATTGAAACCACCTTAACCCACATGATGATCGGACTTGAGTTGGTGAATATGGATCATGTGTCACTCAGATGACCTGAGGGATGTCAATTTGACTGGGAGCTTTAGTGATTTGATTAACTAAACTCATTATCTTGAACAATAGTCTTAGTAACTTTTGCTTATTTATGTTGTAGATCAATGGATTGCGCAGTAGCACCCCTGAATTTTAATGCGTTCCTAGAGAAAGCTAACTTGAATGATGATGGAAGTAACTTTGTTGACTAGGCCCATAATCTAAGGATTATCCTCACGGCTCCCAGAAGGCTTATGTCCTTGATGCATCGCTTGGTGACCCACCCGCTCCCGTGTCATCCGAAGACGTTAAGAACGCTTGGGAGGCATGTTCTGGAGAATACTCAATAGTTCAATGTGCAATGTTGTATTGCTTAGAACCGGGACTTCAAAGATGTTTTGAAAGTCATGGAGCATATAAGATCTTCCAAGAGTTGGATTTTATCCTTAAGAAGAATGCCTGGATCGAGAGGAATGAGACCTCCGATAAGTTCTATGCTTGTAAGATGGAGGAGAACAGGTCTATCAGTGAATATATACTCAGAATGTCTACAAGAGCCTTGTGATGAACTATAACATGCACGGGATGACCAAGTCAGTCGCCGAGCTGTTTGCGATGCTGAAACTCGCTGAGTCTGAAATCTAGAAAGAACATCAAGTGTTGATGGTCAATAAAACCACTAGTTTCAAGAAGCATGACAAGGGCAAGAAGGGTAACTCCAAGAACGGTGGCAAAGTAGTTGCTCCTCCCGTGAAGAAACCCAAGGCTAGACCAAAGCCAGAAACTGAGTGTTTTCATTGCAAGGGAACTGGTCACTGGAAGCGGAACTATCCCATGTACCAGGCCGACAAGAAGGCGGCCAACACCAAACAAGGTATATATGATATACATGTTATTGATGCGTACCTTACTAGCTCTCATTGTAGTGCTTGGGTATTTGATATCGGTTTGGTTGCTCACATTTGCAACTCAAAGAAGGACCTACGGAATAGACACAGGCTGGCTAAGAATGAAGTGATGATGCGCGTGGGAAATGGTTCCAAGGTTGATGTGATCGCCGTCGGCATGCTCGCTCTTCGACTACCATCGGGATTAGTGATGCACCTGAATAATTGTTATTTAGCGCCTGCGTTAAGCACGGACATTGTATCTGGATCTTTTTTTATTGTGAGACGGTTACTTATTTAAATCAGAGAATAATGGTTGTTCTATCTATATGGGTAATATCTTTTATGGTCATGCACCCAATGTGAGGGGTTTATTCTTATTGAATCTCGATAGTGATGATACACATGTTCATAGCATTGATGCCAAAAGATGTAGAGTTGATAATGATAGTACCACTTTCTTGTGGCACTGCCGTTTGGGTCATATTGGTGTAAAACACATGAGGAAGCTCCAAGCTGATGGACTTTTGGAGTCACTTGATTTTGAATCACTTGACACATGTGAACCATGCCACATGGGCAAGATGACTAAAACACCATTCTCTGGAACAATGGAACGGGCGAGTGATTTGTTGGAAATCATACATAGTGATGTATGCGGTCCGATGAACATTGAGGTGCACGGTGGATATCGTTATTTTCTCAACTTCACTGATGACTTAAGTAGATATGGGTATATTTACTTAATGAAACACAAGTCTGAAATGTTTGAAAAGTTCAAGAAATTTCAGAGTGAAGCTGAGAATCATCGTAACAAGAAGATTAAATTCCCGCGATTTGATCGAGGAGGAGAATATCTGAGTTATGAGTTTGGAAGTCACTTAAGACAGTGTGGAATTGTTTCACAATTGACACCGCCTGGAACACCACAGCGTAATGGTGTGTCTGAACATCGTAATTGAACCTTATTAGATATGTACGTTCTATGATGTCTCTTGCCAATTTGCCACTATCGTTTTGGGGTTATGCGTTAGAGACAACTGCATTCACTTTAAATAGGGCACCATCAAAATTCTTGAGATGACGCCATATGAATTGTGGTTTGGCAACAAGGCAAAGTTGTCGTTTCTTAAAGTTTGGGGATGTGATGCTTATGTCAAAAAGCTTCAGCCTGAAAAGTTAGAACCCAAAGTGGAGAAATGCGTATTTATAGGATACCCAAAAGAGGCAGTTGGGTATACCTTCTATCTTAGATCCGAAGGCAAAGTGTTTGTTTCTAAGAACGGAACATTTCTTGAGAAAGAGTTTCTCTCGAAAGAATTGAGTGGGAGGAAAATAGAACTTGATGAGGTTATTGAACCTTTACTTCTACCAGAGAGTAGCACAGCGCAGAAAGATGTTTCTGTGGAGCTAACGATGGTTGAAAAGGAAGTTAATAATGATGATCATGAAACTTCGGATCAAGTTGCTATTGAACCTCGTAGGTCGACAAGGGCGCGTACTGCTCGAGTGGTACGACAACCCTGTCTTAGAGGTCATGTTGTTAGACAATGATGAACCTACGAGCTATGGAGGAGCGATGATGGTCCTGGATTCCGAGAAATGGTTTGAGGCCATAAAATCCGAGATGGGATCCATGTATGAAAACAAAGTATGGACTGTGGAAGTATTACCTGAAGGACGAAAGGCCATTCAGAATAAATGGATCTTTAAGAAGAAGACGAACGCCAACGGTAATGTCACTGTCTATAAAGCTCGAGTTGTGGCAAAATGTTTTTCACAAGTTCAAGGAGTTGAATATGATGAGGCCTTTTCACCCATAGTGATGCTTAAGTCAGTCAAAATCATGTTAGCAATAGGTGCATATTTCGACTATGAAATTTGGTAGATGGATGTCAAAACAGCGTTCCTTAACGGTTTCCTTGAGGAAGAGTTGTATATGATGCAACCGGAAGGTTTGGTCAATCCAGAGAATGCTAACAAAGTTTGCAAACTCCAGCGATCCATTTATGGACTGGTGCAAGCATCTCGGAGTTGGAATAAGCGCTTTGATGAGGTGATCAAGGCGTTTGGGTTTATACAAGTTTATGGAGAAGCTTGTATTTACAAGAAAGTGAGTGGAAGCTCTGTAGCGTTTCTAATATTATATGTGGATGACATATTGCTGATTGGAAACAATATAGAAATGCTGGAAAGCGTGAAGGAATATTTGAACGAGAGTTTTTCAATGAAGGACCTGGGAGAAGCTGCTTTCATATTAGGCATTAAGATCTATAGAGATAGATCGAGACACTTGATAACACTTTCACAAAGCACATACCTTGATAAGGTTTTGAAGAGGTTCAAAATGGATCAGTCCAAGAAGGGGTTCTTGCCTGTGTTACAAGGTGTGAAGTTGAGTAAGACTCAATGCCCAGTGACTGCATAAGATAGAGAGAAGATGAGTGTCATCCCCTATGCTTTAGCTATAGGCTCTATCATGTATGCGATGTTGTGCACAAGACCTGATGTCAGCCTTGCCATAAGTATGGCTGGAAGGTTTCAAAGTGATCCTGGAATGGAGCACTGGATGGCAGTCAAGAATATCCTTAAGTACCTGAAAAGGACTAAGGAAATGTTTCTCGTTTATGGAGGTGATCAAGAGCTCGTCGTAAAGGGTTACATCGATGCAAGCTTTGACACTGATCCGGATGACTCTAAGTCGCAAACCGGATACGTATTTATTCTCAATGGGGGAGCGGTAAGCTGGTGCAGTTCCAAGCAAAGCATGGTAGCCGATTCTACATGCAAAGCGGAGTACATCGCAGCCTCGGAGGCAGCGAAGGAAGGTGTCTGGATGAAGCAGTTCATGACAGATCTTGGAGTAGTGCCCAGTGCACTAAGTCCAGTGGCTCTGTTCTGTGACAACACTAGTGACATTGCGCTGGCCAAGGAACAAAGGTTTCACAAGAGGACTAGACACATAAAGCGACACTTCAATTCCATCCGCGATTACGTCAAGGAGGAGGACATAAATATTTGCAAAGTACGCACGGATCGAATGTTGCAGACCCGTTGACTAAACCTCTTCCAAGGACTAAACATGATCAACACCAGAACTGCATGGGTGTTCGATTCATTACAATGTAAATCACATAGTGATGTGAACTAGATTATTGACTCTAGTGCAAGTGGGAGACTGTTGGAAATATGCCCTAGAGGCAATAGATAAAGTGTTTACTATTATATTTCCTTGTTCATGATAATCGTTTATTGTCCATGCTATAATTGTGTTGATTGGAAACTAAATACATGTGTGGGCATATAGACAAACACTGTGTCCCTAGTATGCCTCTAGCAGGCTAGCTCGTTGATCAAAGATGGTTAAGGTTTCCTGGCCATGGACATGAGATGTCATTTGTGTTGGGGAACATTGCATGGGAAACAAAAAAAATCCTACGCACACACAAGATCTATCCATGGTGATGAGCATCTACGAGAGGGAGAGTGGATCTACATATCCTTGTAGATCGCTAAGCGGGAAGCATTAAGAAACGTGGTTGATGAAGTCAAACATCTTCGCGATCCAAATTGCCGAGCGTCCCGCGATCCCATCACGATCCGTCCCGCGATCCAATCACGATCCATCCCGCGATCTCATCATGATCCGTCCCACGATCCCATCACGATCCGTCTCGCAATCTTGATCACGGTCCTTCCGATCTAGCACCGAACGGACGGCACCTTCGCGTTTAGCAGACGTACAACTCGATGACGATCTCCGCCTTCTTGATCCAGCAAAAAGGAGAGGAGAGGTAGACGAGTTCTCCGGCAGCACGACGGCATTGCGGCGATGGTGGTCGAGCAATTCCAACACGGCTTCGCCTAAACACCGCTGAAACCGATCTAGAGGAGAAACTACGAACTAGAGGAGAGGCAGCACGTGGCTTAGGGTTTCTTGATGTATTCCTAGTGCTAGCACCGCCCCTTTATTTATATGCTGGGCCTTGGGGTCAAAACTTGGAGAAAAATCCTCCTCAAGGTCGGTTTGCCCGCAAGGCAAGAGTCTCCTCGGACTCCAGGACCAGACGCCAAGGTCCTCGGCGTTTGGCCCCAAACGCCAGGGTCCCTGGCATCTGGCCCCTGGCCTCCGTAAAAAATCTTTTGCACCTTCCTAAAGCCTCATGGGCTTTACCCCTTGGCCCAAATAAAGTGTACTTGTACCCCGAACATTTCGGGAAATATCTGAAACTATTCCGATGAAGTCTGGAACCCTTCGAGAGACCAAACACTATTATCCGATATATCAATCTTTACCTCCGAACCATTCCGGAGCTCCTCGTGACGTCCGGGATCTCATCGGGGACTCCGAACAACCATCGGTCACCACCATATATAACTCTATACTACTTAAACGTCACCGAACCTTAAGTGTGCAGACCCTGCGGGTTCGAGAACTATGTAGACATGACCGAGACACCTCTACGGTCAATAACCAATAGCGGGACCTGGATGCCCATATTGGTTCCTACATATTCTACAAAGATCTTTATCGGTCGAACCTCTATGTCAAGGATTCAGTTAATCCCGTATGATCTTCCCTTTGTTCTTCGGTATGTTACTAGCCCGAGATTCGATCGTCGGTATCTGTATACCTAGTTCAACCTCGTTACCGGCAAGTCTCTCTACTCATACTGTAATACAATATCCCATGGCTAACACTTACTCACATTGCTTGCAAGGCTTATTGTGATGTTGTATTACCGAGAGGGCCCTGAGATACCTCTCCGTCACACGGAGTAACAAATCCCAGTCTTGATCCATGCCAACCCAACAGACACCCTCGGAGATACCTATAGAGCACCTTTATAGTCACCCACTTACGTTGCAACGTTTGATACACACAAGGTACTCCTCCGGTGTCAGTGAGTTGCATGATCTCATGGTCATAGGAACAGATACTTGACATGCAGAAAACTGTAGCAATAAACTAACACGATCATATGCTACGTTTATAGTTTGGGTCTTGTCCATCACATCATTCTCCTAATGATGTGATCCCGTTATCAAATGACATCTCATGTCCATGACTAGGAAACCATAGCCATCTTTGATCAACGAGCTAGTCTATTAGAGGCATACTAGGGACATGGTGTTGTCTATGTATCCACACATGTATCTGAGTTTCCGATCAGTACTATTATAGCATGGATAATAAACGATTATCATGAACAAGGAAATATGATAATAACCAATTTATTATTGCCTCTAGGGTAATATTTCCAACAGTCTCCCACTTCCACTAGAGTCAATAATCCAGTTCACATCACCATGTTATTCGCATTGTTATGAACCTAACACCCAATGAGTTCTGGGGCTCGATCATGCTTTGCATGTGAGAGAGGTATTTTAGTCAATGGATCTGCGACATTCAGATCCGTGTGTAGTTTGCAAATCTCTATGTCATACTGTAGACACTGCTACCACACTCCACTTGGAGCTATTCCAAATGGTTGATCCACTATACGTATCCGGATTTCTACTAAGAGTCATCCGGATTGGTGTTAAAACTTGCATCGACGTAACTATTTACGACGAACTCTTTATCACCTCCATAATCGAGAAACATTTCCTTAGGTTTTTTAGTTACTAAGGATAATCTTGACCGCTGTCTAGTGATCCACTCCTGGATCACTCTTGTACCCTTGACGGACTCATGGCAAGGCACACACAGGTGCGGTACACAGCATGGCATACTATATAGAGCCTATGGCTAAAGCATAGGGGACGACCTTCGTCCTTTCTCTTTCTTCTGCCGTGGTCGAGCTTTGAGTCTTACTCAACTTCACACCTTACAAATCAGGCTAGAACTCTTTCTCTGACTGATCCATTTTGAACTCTTTCGAAATCTTGTCAAGGTATGTACTCATTGAAAGTCTCATCAAGCATCTTGATCTATCTCTATAGATCTTGATGCTCAATAATTAGGTAGCTTTATCCAGGTCTTCCTTTGAAAAACTCTTTTCAAACAACCGTTTATGCTTTCCAGAAATTCTACATCATTTCCAATCAACAATATGTCATCCACATATGCTTATCAGAAACTCTATAGTGCTCCCACTCACTTTATTGTAAATATAAGTTTCTTATAAACTTTGTATAGACTCAAAAACTTTGATCACCTCATCAAAGTGTATATTCCAACTCCGAGATGCTTGCTCCAGCCCATAGAAGGATTGCTAGAGCTCACACACCTTTTAGCATCCTTAGGACTGACAAAACCTTCTGGTTGTAACACATACAACCTTTCCTCAAGTAAACTGTTAAGGAAACGATGTTTTGACATCCATCTGCCAGATTTCATAATCGAAAAATGCATCAACTGCTAACATAATTCCAACAGACTTTAGCATCGCTACGAGTGAGAAAGTCTCATCGCAGTCAACTCCTTGAACTTGTCAGAAACTTCTTTGTGACAAGTCGAGCTTTATAAATGGTGACATTTACCATCAGCGTCTGTCTTCATCTTAAAGGTCCATTCGTACTCGACGACCTGCCGTCCAACGAGCAAGTCTACCAAAGTCTATACTTGGTTTTCATACATGGATCCTTTCTCGGATTTCATGGCCTCTAACCATTTGTTGGAATCCGGGCCCATCATCGCTTCTCCATAGCTCGTAGATTCATTGTTGTCCAACAACATGACCTCCAAGACAGGGTTGTCGTACCACTCAGGAGCAGTACGCGTCCTTGTCGACCTATGAGGTTCGATAGTGACTTGATCCGAAGCTTCATGATCATCATCATTAACTTTCTCTTCAACTGACGTAGGCTCCATAGAAACATATTTTTGCGTTGCGCTACTCTCTGGTTGAATAAAGGTTCAACAATCTCATCAAGTTCTATCTTCCTCCCACTCAATTCTTTCAAGAGAAACTCTTTCTCGAGAAAGGACCCGTTTTTAGCAACAAACATTTTGCACTAGGATCTGAGATAGAAGGTATACCCAACTGTTCTTAGGGTATTCCATGAAGATGCATTTGTCCTCTTTGGGTTCGAGCTCATTAGATAAAAACCTTTTTTCACATAAGCGTATCATCCCCAAACATTAAGAAATTATAGCTTAGGTTTCTATCAAACCATAATTCATACGGTGTCATATCAACAGATTTATATGGTGCCCTATTTAAAGTGAATGTAGTTGTCTCTAATGCATAACCCCAAAACGATAGTGGCAAAATGATAAGAGACATCATAATTCGCACCATATCCAATAGAGCACGACTGCGACGTATGGACACACCATCACACCATGGTGTTCCAGGTGGCGTGAGTTGTGAAACAACTTTCACATTGTCTAAAGTTGTATGCCAAACTCGTAACTCAGATGTTCACCTCCACGATCATATCACAGACATTTTATCTTCTTGTTGCGATGATCTTAAACTTCACTCTGAATTTGCTTGAACTTTTCAAACGAATCAGGCTTGTGTTTCATCAAGTAAATATACACTATTATATACTCAAATCATTAGTGAAGGTAAGAAAATAACGATATCCACCACACGCTACAACACTCATTGGATTGCATACATCAACATGTATCATTTCCATTAAACACTTGCCCGCTCCATCAAACCGGAAAACGGGGTCCTTAGTCATCTTGCCCAAGAGGCATGGTTCACATGTCTCAACCGATTCGAAATCGAATGAGTCCAAAGATCCATCAGCATGGAGTTTCTTCATGCGATTTATACCAATATGACATTTAGCGG
Organism: Hordeum marinum; assembly: GCA_022496015.1. Classification (NCBI taxonomy): domain Eukaryota; kingdom Viridiplantae; phylum Streptophyta; class Magnoliopsida; order Poales; family Poaceae; genus Hordeum; species Hordeum marinum. The sequence goes on along the minus strand of CM039674.1, from coordinate 524,158,340 downwards.
GAGTGCCACAAGTATGTGGTACTATCATTATTAACTTTGTATCTTTTGGCATCAATGTTATGAACATGTGTATTACTACGATCAAGATTCAAAAAACCATTCTCACTGGGTGCATGACCATTGAAGGTATTATTCATGTAAACAGAATAACCATTATTCTCTAACTTAAATGAATAACCGTGTTGCAATAAACACGATCTAATCATGTTCATGCTTAACGCAAACACCAAACAATATTTAGGTTTTTCACTAATCCCGAAGGTAGAGAAAGCATGTGATGTTGATCACATCAACCTTGGAAACATTTCCAACACACATCGTCACCTCACACTTAGCTAGTCTCCGTTTATTCCGTAGCTTTTACTTCGAGTTACTAACATTTAGCAACCGAACCGATATCCAATACCCAGGTGCTACTAGGAGTACTAGCAAGGTACACACCAATAACACTTATATCAAATATACTTCTGTCAACATTGCCAGCCTTCTTATCTACCAAGTATCTAGGGTTGTTCTGCTTCAGCGACCGCTTTCCTCATAATAGAAGCACTTAGTCGCGGGTTTGGGTTCAACTTTGGGTTGCTTCACTGGAGCAGCAACTGAATTGCCATCCATGAAGTTTCCCTCCTTGCACTTTCACTTCTCGAAACTAGTGGTTTTCCTAACCATCAACACTTGATGCTCCTTCTTGATTTCTACCTTCGCGGTGTCAAACATCGCGAATAGCTCAGGGATCATCATTTCCATCCCTGTCATAATTATAGTTCATCACGAAGTTCTAGTAGCTTAGTGATAGTGACTCCAAGAACTATATCAATCACTATCTTATCTGGAAGATCAACTCCCACTCGATTCAAGTTATTCTAGCACCCAGATAATCTGAGCACATGCTCAACGATTGATCTATTCTCCTTCATGTTGCAGGCAAAGAATCTTGTTGGAGATCTCATATCTCACAACACGGGCACGAGCCTGAGATCCCAATTTCAGCTCTTAGAACATCTCATATGTTCCGTGACGTTCAAAACATTTTGGAGCCTCAATTCTAAGCCATAATGCATGACACACTAAACTATCAAGTAGTCATCGGAATGTGCCTATCAGATGTTCACAACATCTATAGACGACGCTAGAGGGGGTGGCGCACTGAGCGGTGCATTAAGGACATAAGCCTTCTGTGCAGCAATGAGGACAATCCTCAAATCACGAACCCAGTCCGCAATATTGCTACCATCATCTTTCAACTCTATTTCTCTAGTGACATATAAAAATTCAAGGGAGCTACAGCATGAGCTACAACATAATTTGCAAAGACACTACTAACTATGTTCATGTTAATGAGTTCAATTAATAATATTACTTAAGAACTCCCACTAAAATTGACATCCCTCAGGTCATTCGAGTGATACATGATCCAAATTCACCAACTCAAGTCCGATCATCATGTGAGTTGAGGTGGTTTCAATGGTGAACATCATCATGTTGATCATATCTACTATATGACTCATGTTCGACCTTTCGGTCTCTTGTGTTCCGAGGCCATGTCTGTACATGCTAGGCTCGTCAAGTTTAACCTGAGTGTTCCGCATGTGCAACACTGGCTTGCACCCGTTGTATGTGAACGTAGAGTCTATCACACCCGATCATCACGTGGTGTCTCAACACGACGAACTTTCGCAATGGTGCACACTTGGGGAGAACACAATTTATCTTGAAATTAAGTGAGGGATCACCTTATAATGCTACCGTCGTCCTAAGCAAAACAGGGTGCATAAAATGATTAACATCACATGCAAATCATAAGTGACATGATATGGCCATGAACTTGTGCTTTTGATCTCCATCTTGAAAGCACCGGCATAATCTCCATCGTCACCTACATAACACCATGATCTCCATCATCATGATCTCCTTCATTGTGTCGCCATCGGGGTTGTCGCGCCCACCATGCTCATACTACTATTGCTACCATTTAGCGACAAAGTAAAGCATTACATAGCGCTTAATGATTGACACGCAGGTCATACAATAATTAAAGACAACCCTATGGCTCCTGCCGGTTGCCGTACTCATCGACATGCAAGTCGTGATATTCTATACATCACATGATCATCTCATACAACACATATATCTCATCATGTAATTGGCCATATCACATCACAACATACCCTGCAAAAACAAGTTAAACGTCCTCTAATTGTTGTTGCAAGTTTTACGTGGCTGCTACGGGTATCTAGCAAGAACAATTCTCACCTACACAAAACCACAACGGTGATACATAAGTTGCTTTTCAACCTTCTCAAGGACCGCCTTTGTCAAATCCGATCCAACTAAAGTAGGAGAAACAGACAACCGGCAGCCGTCTTTGTGCAACAAAGTTACACGCCAGTCGATGGAACAGGTCTCTCGTAAGCGTACGAGTAAGGTTGGTGCAGGACGCTTCATCCCACAATACTGCTGAACCAAAACACGACCAAGGGAGTAAGCAATCTAAGCATCAACGCCCACAAACTCTTTGTGTTCTACTCAACATCTCATCTACACATAGACCTAGCTCATGATGCCACTGTTGGGGAACGTTGCATGGGAAACAAAAAAAATCCTACGCACACCCAAGATGTATCCATGGTGATGAGCATTTACGAGAGGGAGAGTGGATCTACATACCCTCGTAGATCGCTAAGCGGGAAACGTTAAGAAACGCGGTTGATGTAGTCGAACGTCTTCGCGATCCAAATTGCCGAGCGTCCCGCGATCCCATCACGATCCATCCCGCGATCAAATCACGATCCGTCCCGCTATCTCATCACGATCCATCCAGCGATCCCATCATGATCTGTCTCGCGATCTTGATCACGGTCCTTCCGATCTAGCGCCGAACGGACGGCACCTCCGCATTCGGCACACGTACAGCTCATTGACGATCTCCGCCTTCTTGATCCAGCAAGAGGGAGCAGAGAGGTAGACGAGTTCTCCGGAAGCGTGACGGCGTTTCGGCGATGGTGGTGGAGCCATTCCAGCAGGGCTTCGCCTAAGCACCGCTGAAACCGATCTAGAGGAGAAACTACGAACTAGAGGAGAGGCAGCACCTGCCTTAGGGTTTCTTGATGTATTCCAAGTGCTAGCCCCGCCCCTTTATTTATATGCTGAGCCTTGGGGTCGAAACTTGGAGAAAAATCCTCCTCAAGGTCGGTTTGCCCGCAAGGCAAGAGTCCTCCTCGGACTCTAGGACCAGACGCCAAGGTCCTCGGCGTCTAGCCCCAAAAGCCAGGGTCCCTGGCGTCTGGCATCTGGCCTCCGCAAAACATCTTTTGGACCTTACTAAAGCCTCGTGGGATTTACCCCTTGGCCCAAATAAAGTGTTCTTGCACCCCGAACATTTCGGGAAACATCCGAAACTATTTCGGTGAATTCCGGAACCCTTCCTGAGACCAAACACTACTATCCCATATATCAATCTTTACCTCCAGACCATTCCGGAGCTCCTCGTGACGTCCGGGATCTCATACGGGACTCCGAACAACCTTCGGTCACCATCATACATAACTCTATACTACCGAAATGTCACCGAACCTTAAGTGTGCAGACCCTGCGGGTTCAAGAACTATGTAGACAAGACCGAGACACCTCTATGGTCAATAACCTATAGCGGGACCTGGATGCCCATATTGGTTCCTACATATTCTACGAAGATCTTTATCGGTCGAACCTCTATGTCAAGGATTCAGTTAATCACGTATGATCTTCCCTTTGTTCTTCGGTATGTTACTTGCCCGAGATTCGATCGTCGGTATCTGCATACCTAGTTCAACCTCGTTACCAGCAAGTCTCTTTACTAATTCCGTAATACAATATCCCATGGCTAACACTTACTCACATTGCTTGCAAGGCTTATTGTGATGTTGTATTATCGAGTGGGCCCTGAGATACCTCTCCCTCACACGGAGTAACAAATCCCAGTCTTGATCCATGCCAACCCAACAGACACCCTCGGAGATACATATAGAGCACCTTTATAGTCACCCACTTACGTTGCGACGTTTGATACACACAAGGTACTCCTCCGGTGTCAGTGAGTTGCATGATCTCATGGTCATAGGAACAGATACTTGACATGCAAAAAATTGTAGCAATAAACTGACACGATCATATGCTACGTTTATATTTTGGGTCTTGTCCATCACATCATTCTCCTAATGATGTGATCACGCTATCAAATGACATCCATGTCCATGACTAGGAAACCATAGCCATCTTTGATCAACGAGCTAGTCTATTAGAGGCATACTAGGGACATGGTATTCTCTATGTATCCACACATGTATATGAGTTTACGATAAATACAATTATAGCATGGATAATAAACGATCGTGTCCGTTTATTGCTACTGTTTTCTGCATGTCAAGTATCTGTTCCTATGACCATGAGATCATGCAACTCACTGACACCGGAGGAGTGCCTTGTGTGTATCAAATGTTGCAACGTGACTGGGTGACTATAAAGGTGCTCTACAGGTATCTCCGAGGGTGTCTGTTGAGCTGGCATGGATCAATACTGGGATTTGTTACTCCGTGTGAGGGAGATGTATCTCAAGGCCCACTCGGTAATACAACATCACAACAAGCCTTGCAAGCAATGTGACTAAGTGTTAGTCATGGGATCTTGTATTACGTAACGAGTAAAGAGACTTGCCGGTAACGAGGTTGAACTAGGTATAGAGATACTGACGATCGAATCTCGGGCAAGTAACATACCCAAGGACAAAGGGAACATCATACGGGATTAACTGAATCCTTGACATAGAGGTTCAACCGATAAAGATCTTCATAGAATATGTAGGAATTATTATGGGCATCCAGGTCCCGCTATTGCTTATTGACCATAGAGGTTTCTCGGTCATGTCTACATAGTTCTCGAACCCGCAGGGTCTGCACACTTAAGGTTCGGTGATGTTTTGGTATAGATGAGTTATGTGTGTTGGTGACCAAAGGTTGTTCGGAGTCCCGGATGTGATCCCGGACATGATGAGGAGCTCCAGAATGGTCCGGAGGTGAAGATTCATATATAGGATGTTCCGTGTTGGTTACCGGGAAAAGTTTGGGCGTCACCGGTAACGTACCAGGGGTGCCGGGAGGGTCCCGGGGGTCCACCGGAAGAGGCCACCAGCCCCAAAGGGCTACATGGGCTGTGAGAGAGGGCACACTAGCCCCTGGTGGGCTGGTGGCCCCTCCCATAAGGGCCCATGCGTCTAGGGGGTTGGTGGGAGGGCGAACCCTAGGGTTGGCGCCACCTTACTTGGGTGCCAAGCCACCCTAGGGCGCCTCCACACTTGGCCACCGCCCCAAGGGGGAAACCCTAGGGGTTGGGTGCACCACCCCTCCCCCTATATATATGTGAGAGGGAGGAGGGCAGCCGCACCTTAAGCCACGGCGCAGCCCTTCCTCCCTCTCCGATAGCCTCTCCTCTAGATTGATTCAGTGACGCTTAGCGAAGCTTTGCCGGATCAGCTCCACCACCACCGCCGCCACGCTGTGGTGCTGCCGGCAAACCCATCTACCTCTCCGCTCCCTCTTGCTGGATCAAGAAGGCGGAGATCTTCATCGAGCTGCACGTGTGCTGAATGCGGAGGTGCCGTCCGTTCGGCACTTGATCGGGAGTTTGTGGGATGGCTTGCGATTTGGATCGTGGAGACGTACGACTACATCAACCGCGTTCTTTAATGCTTCCGTTTAGCGATCTACAAGGTTATGTGGATCCAATCTCTCCTCTCATAGATTCTCATCTCCTAGATTGATCTTGGTGAAGCGTACGATTTTTTTTGCTTCCTATGCAACGTTCCCCAACAAGTGGTAGGGTTACCAAGTGGACATCCAAGGCCCGCATAGGCCCCCACACGAGTGATGAAATCCCAAGACTACTATTGCACTCGGCCGATGAACCAGGATCCACTCCGATGCATGAAGTCACTCGGGCGTCCTTCCTCTAGTCGGACGCACTCCAACACTCGAACAAGAGAAGGGACGAGAACGACATGGAAGCTCCAACGGCCGAGGACCTAACATTGTACCGAAAGCACAGTCATGACTACTGTTACCTGTAATGCCCGTAGTTAGAGTTGCAATTACCAATAACCCCCATAGTTACTCTCATTTAATGCCCTTGTATTGACGCTCGGCGGGTCCTGGCGCACACTATATAAGTCACCCCCAAGCTCTATGGCAAGGGTTCACTATCTTGTTGTAATCATACCCCACAGAAAACACAAGCCTCCAGGCACGAGACGTCGGGCTGTTACCTCCTCTAAGAGGGGCCTGAACTCGTAAAATCCGAGTATTACACCTGCGTCGTAGCTAGGTATCGCCCCTTATTCATACCCGTAGTATTATTGTCAGAATCACTCCCACGACGGGCCATGAGGTGGAGCAGAAATGGGCATGAAAAAAAGTGAGGAGGACACAAAAACGAGGGGAATGAAAATAGATATCGCATTGGTAATACTATCCGGATGCCACTATAACCCAACAATTGTTGACGGGATTGCAACCATACAACACAAGAGTGGTAGAAGCAATCCACACTTTCAAGTTTTTGATTTTTTTTAAACTTCAATGAAATTGTACTTTGCTACTTTGTGCATAGGGTCATCCGACAAACCTTATGTACACATATTTACGCAGTAGAACTCTGCTTTGATCCCACCCTGTAAGAGGCCATTCGAGAAAATCAAAGCTTCCTTCTTCAACTGAAGCTAACATCTATCCTAAATGCTACAATGCAACCATCAATTGGTCAAACAATCCACAAACCCAAGAAACTCAAAATACTCTAGTGGTATAACATTCTACCCTTTCGAATTTTCCAACTTTTTAAACTTCATTAAAACTGAACTTTGCTACATTGTGCATAGGGCCATCCGACAAACCACGTGTATACCTATTTACAAAAACAGAACTCGACTATGAATCCATCCATGGAGGACACCATTGGAGCCTCTAACTATAGTTGGATTATAGGAGAAAATAAGGCTTACTTCTTCAACCGACGACGACATACAATATAAATGCTACATCACATCCATCAATTGGTCACACAATCCTGATGCCACCGCAAACCCAAGACCCACACAATACACAAATAGTATAACATTCAAATTGACGGCGCTGGTGTTGCCATCCTTGACGTCCTTCCTCTAACCACCCAACCCCTCTTCCACAACCCGAGGACCATCTTGCCAAGGACACGGCAACCTTTTGTGTGGTCGTCCCACATGCTCCCTGCTAGGCTTCGCATCTTAGATTAGCAAGGACGGCGCCATGGAGGATCCCGTTCCGAAGGAGCTACTCCGCGTCCAGGTCCAACGGGCGCACCAGGGCGGTAGCCATCCTAACCGGGGATGTTGGTTTAGCACACGCACGCTGATACGTCTTCGCCGTATCTATATATTTAATTGTTTCATGTCATTATTTGTTTTTTTCTTTCATTCTTTGGTTTTTATTTATTTGCTCCTTGGTTTTCTATGGTTTCCTCTGCCTTTTTCGTTGTTTTTTTATTTCTTTTTGGGTTTTCATTTTAGTTTTTTTTGTTTCTTTTGGTTTCATTGTACATTTTTGCTATATGTGAACAACATTTTTCTAATACACTTTTAACATTTCTCCAATACAAATTAAACATTTTTAATACAAAGTCAACATTTTTTCTATATGCATTTTTAAAAACAGTTCAAATACTTGATTAAAAAATCATATACATGGTCAATATTTTTCTATACACACTTAAAAAATGCTTAATTAACCTTTTTTAAGATTAACAATTTCTAATACATGGTCAACATTTTTTCCATCCACATTTAACATTTTTATTGATTAATGTTTTCTAAATGCGATATTAATATTTTTTACCACATGGTCGACATTTTTTTTATAAACACATATAACTGTTTTCAAATTCTTCATTAACTTTTTTCAAACACTTCTTCGACATTTTTGTAAAATGCTTGAATAAAATATATAAATATATGATAAATGAATTGTTATTTTATAATGAATTTTCATTTTTATGAGCATTTAACATTTTCAAAATAATTTTTCAATAATTTTCCACATGCCTAATTAGCATGTTCATATACATGATAAAAAAATATTTTTTAATACATTGTCAACATTGTTTCTCTACACATTTCAGATTTTCCAAATTCCTGGTTAACATTTTTCTAATACTTGTTCAACATTTATCAAATCCTTGATTCAATTTTTTAATTACATAATCAAATTTCATACGCATTTAGTTTTGTCATACATTTTCTGCATACGTGGTGAACATTTTTCTTTACATATTCAAGCAACATCATATGCATGGTTAACATTTTCTAATGTTTAACACAAAGGGATTTTCGTTATATATTTATTGAGAATATTTGTAAGTATAAAAATAAGGAAAACAAAAACATTAACGGAAAACAAAAAAACATGAAAAAATAGAAAACGATGCTATTGTTTACCACTCACCTGGGCGGGCCCAATACTTGCCACCCAACCTTTAGCGAGAGCTCCCTCTCTCTCTCGCTGACTGCGAGACATAGGGGCGCTCCCATATAGTGTCCCCAAGTCTATCTTCTAGGGAAATCATTAATTGAAGCGTATTTTTTTCAAATATCACTCTCATCTTTTAAGTCACGACAAGTGGCGCGTTTTATGCGTGCACTTGACGCAACCTGAAAGTTTTTCTTTTTTTCGTATATTTGTTATTTTAAAATGGCTTATCTCTTAAACAGTGCGTTCAAATCTCGCACCTTTAACCATTAGATTGCTCGTGTCGAGATCTTCAAAATTAGATCCCATGTTGATAGGTTTTAACGAACTTTTTCATGAAAAAAAGACAAAAAAACATGCCTCTTCTGAAAGGAAAATAAAAGAAAAAACGTGTTTTTCTCCTTTTCGAGAGTGTCTCTCAGAGAAGCAAATATGTACCTCTCGCAGAAAATAATGCGATTTTTTCGTTTCCGAGAGACACGGTCGTGCCTCTCGCGGAAGCAAAACAGTGCCTCTCATGGAAGAAAATTGTGCCTCTCTCGGAAGAAAAGTAAACAGAAAACATGTTTTTTTGTTTTCGAAAGGCACGGTTGTGCCTCTCGCGGAAGTAAACTCGTGTCTCTCGAGAAAGGAAAAAATAGAAAACACATTTCTTTTCTTTTCTGAGAGGCATGGTCGTGCTTCTCGAGAAAGAAAAAGCGTGTTCTTTTTGTTTTCAACAGGCACGTCTGTGCCTCTTGCAGAAGCAAATCCGTGCATCTCCCGAAAGATCTCGAGAAAACGTGTTTTTTGTGCAAAAGAGATTTTTTTAAAATCGTTCAAAAGCTAAGAGAGACCGTTGGAAAGCCGAAACACCGAAAAACCCAAAAAAACATTTAAAAGGCCAAAAACGCATGCGAATAAATAAAAATGCAATACGGGAAAGCTGCCCTTTACCTACGTCAGACTGCCCCTTGGCACTACCCAACTCACTGTCCAAGATCTAACGCCCTTGGTTTGTCGTGTGGAGCAAAGAATTACTGCTGTCATGTCTCGGATGTCGTATGTTGGCAAACTGGCGCTACTCCACTCTTGGATCACCTGCCTACCCATGTTCTCAATGTGAACCATTCGTTTAAACCCAAAGATCATTACACAACTTGACAAGATCAGAAGACACTGTATTTGGCTCAAAAAACAAAACAAGGCAACAAAAGCAACTCCCTTGCATCATGTGACCCAGCAAGTCAACCAAAGAAACATGGAGGTCTTGGAGTCATTAATCTCAAAGTCCAAAATGATGCACTTCTGCTCAAGTTTCCGCACAAATTCTATAACAACATGGACATCCCATGGGTGCACCTGGTGTGGAATACATACTACAATGGCACCGTACCACATGCTCAAGACCCGTGCGGATCCTTCTGGTGGAAAGATGTCATGCACCTTAGCCCGATATTCCATGGTATCACCTCGGTGCAAATTCAAAATGGTTGCACGACTCTGCTATGGAAAGATGCTTGGACCCTTGAACCTCTATCGGTCTCCTTCCCACGAGCTTATTCGTACACAACCATTGAAGATATTTCTCTCCGAGACTACATGACCATGGAGAACAATTATGAGGCCTTTCAGCTCCTCGTGTCTTTGCCAGCTCACGAGAAGCGATCAAACATACAAAATATCCAGGCTGAAGTAGAATTGTTAGACACTTAACATGATAGGTGGACTTCAATTTGGGGAGCCAAGTGTTTCAGATCCAAACACTACTATCAATTCTACTTCAAGGACATCCCCGCACACATATCATTTGAATGGCTATGGAAATCTAGTTATATCCCAAAGCACAAGGTCTTTGGTTGGTTACTATTGGTCCACAGACTGAACACACGTAACATGCTCAAGAGGAGACATTATAATATATGCAATAACTTAGATTGGGACCTTCTGTGCGGAGCACACATTGAGGAATCGGTGGTTCTCTTTTTTTCCAATGCAGTCTCAGCAAAGTCTGCTCGGACATGGTTAGAATCCATTGGAATGCACAAGACAACAGGCTCAGATTGCTAGAAGATGATCAACCCAGCTGGAGTGAACCAATGTTCATGTATGTTTTCTTGGTAGCACCTTGGAGCTTATGGAAAGAAAGGAACAATAATACTACTTCAGACACACTGCTCCCACCGTTGCTTCTTGGAAAAACAGATTTAAGTCTGATTTTAGCAACCTCAGATATAGAACGTCTGAGGAGAATAAAGCTTTTATTAGCTCCTTTCTAGAAGGACTTTCGTAACCTTTCTTTTTACCCTAATAGTTTGCCTTCTCCCTCATTAGTCCCTACCACAACCAAAGTGGTGTTTGGTGCCCCAAGTAAAGATAATATGTAACTTATACCCTTATTAAAATACATTTGCAGTAGGAGCCTCTCCTACTGTTTCTATAGTCAAAAAAAAAAATCCGAAGACAACGCCCTGAGCGCAACTCGTGGCGACGCCTAAGAATGACCCTTCGAAGGCTTCGAAAGAGCGCTCCCCACTTCTACGGAACCGTCACTGAAGGGAATAATAAGATGGGTCGGGCCAGGCACGCAAGAGGCCAGAGCCTTATTTTTTCGCTTTATCATTTTAATTTTTTATAGTTAAAAAATTTAAATATATATATTATAAAATAAATCTACAGAAAACATTTCAAAAATAGTTAATATTTATAGAGAAAATGTGTATCAAATATACGAAAAATGTATAAAAAACAATGTATATGAAGTTTTTTTACCATGCATATAAAAATATTAATCAGGCATTTCAAAAAATGTTGAACAAGGATTTGCAAAAAACATAATCTAGAATTTGAAAATTGTCAAATGTGTATCAAAAATAATTTGACCATGTACTAAAATATGATGACAATTTTTATAATGCACATAAAAATGTTAATGAAGCATTTGAATAAATGCTTAAAAGGTATTTCAATAACATTGATCAAGCATTTGGAAATTGAATGTGTAAATTAAAAATATTGAAAAAAATAATCATGCATATAAAAATGTCGATCAAGCATTTGTAAAATGTTGACCAAGCATTTGAAAATGTTAATTAAGCATTCGTACAATCTTAAATGTGTATAGAAAAACTATTGAAGATATACTAAAAATGTTATATAATATCTTCAAAAATATTTATCAAGCATTTAAAAAACATTAAAATGTATAAAATAGATGCTAGCATTGTATTCGAAAAAAATTAGTGTTGTATATGATAAATGTTAAAAAAATGAAGAGATAAAATGTTGACTATTAATTCAAAAAATGGTAAACTTTTTATCGAAATGTATTAGATATATTAGAAAATATGTACGGAAAACAATGGAAAACCCAGGGGAAATAAAAAAGGAAAATAGATGAAAAACGAGAATGAAAAAATAAAAAGCCAAAAAAATGAAAACAATTTATAACTGAGAAAGATATAAAGAAAACTGAAGCAAAACAAAGAAAAGAGAAAGGAAGAAAAAAAAGCATTGTGAACTGCGAAGAGAAATAAAGAAGAAGAACAGAGAACAGAAAGAAAAGAAAGAAAACATGTGAAAATGGGGAAAGGAGCGAAGAAAAGCTGGTGAAGGAACAAAGAAAAACAAAGGAAAACCGTATCTTTCTCCCTCAAGTAAGCCGCGCCCTACTATATTGCACGTACCGGACGCTAATTGTCTAGCTAGCAGCGCTGCCTATCATGCTGGAGATCCCAAATTGAATCCTGAGTGCTCCCCTTACCCCTTTTTTTCTTCTCCATTTTTTAAAGGTGCGCTATTGGGGTGATCAGGAACTATAGACGTAAGGCGAGACATCCTACTGATTAACTTCATCTGAGATATAGTCGTTGGGCTACCTCCTGAAGCTCCCCTCAAAACACACACACATACAAATGCGTAAATAACTCAAAACGTGGACAGTACTTTGCCCCTGTTAGTTTCAACTTCGATTGGATTCGAATCACATATGGATTCGCTTTATGGGCAAAACTGATTCCAAATAGCTTCAACTTATGATTTTTCCTACTAGAATCTGCTACCTAAAGCTGAAACGAACAAAGCCTTTTGAACGGCATCCCACTAAAGTAGCATTTCATTTTGGATACAAGCAAAATGGCGCAAATGCTATATACAGGACGCGGAGGTTGTGGCCTACCAGCAACACGCCGATGTGTGCAGCTAATTTTGATTTTCTTGCTTTAATTAACATATTGCTGGATAAACTGCAGTTCTTCCCTGCTTTTGCCCGTGTGATTTTCCAAACCGAATTTGTGAGGCTCCTAGAGGGTTCTGACCAGCCCCTTTTAGTATTTTTAGGGATTTTATGTTTTATATTTTTTCTTCTATATTTCGAATTTCAATAACTTTTCGTTCAAATTCGTGATTTTTCTTGAAAATCTTAAATAATTTGAAGATTCATGAACCCTTTTCAACTTTAAAGAACCTTTATTCAAACTCGTGATTTTTTGGATTCGTGAACTTTTGTTGAATTTGCACCCAATTTTTCAAAATCAAGTTTTTTTTATTTCATGAACTTTTTTTTTGAATTCGTGAAGAAATGTTTAATATTGTGAACCTTTTTTGAATTGGCAAACTGTTTCTGAATTAGCAAATGATACTTTAAATTCACAAAAAATCTTGAAAATTAAGATTTTTCTAAAATAATATGAAATTGAAAAAATAATTCCAATATGTAATTTAGTTCTTTAGAAGAACATAGCCGATTGAGCATTGTTATTTCTAGAACTAGCCACCGAAGTTGTACGAAGCCTGTGGGCCAGATCAACATGAGCTAGAAATGAGCATGCATCCATAGGCGTGACTCCAAGGGATACATAACAGGAACTGCCAAATACGGTGGGTACAATGACTTACTTATTGTGAGATCTAGTTCCATCTTGCCTCCGGCATGAGACGATCGGCCCAGCCCAATACTGTTTTTCTAAGCGGTCTTGGGCGGTTTCTATGAACCGGCTTAGACCGATTTCAGAACCATCTGTGATGTTTCTTTTCTTCCTTTTTGTATTTATATGATTTTTATATAGGTTTTAATTGGTTATGTTTATATTTGTTTGGTTTTATATTTTTTACCTTTATTCAAATAGATGTGAACTTGTTTCAGAACATGTTTTACGTTTTTTGTATTCACATGAGACATAATTTAGATACACGTTGAACGTTTTTTTAAATATATGCATTTAACTTTTATGAAACACATGTTAAACGTTCTTTCAAATGGACATTGACATTTTTTATATACAAAATTTTTTCTTAAAATAATATGAAAACATTTTTGACATTGTACTAATATATATTTTTAAACATGTAAAATATTTTGAAAATGGTCTCAAATAAGTTTAAATTTAAGAAAATAATAATTTTATACGTATAAACTTTTTGAAAATGTCAGGTACGTTTCTTAGAATCGGTGAAGAGTTTTTAAATTTTAGGAAATTCTTTATTGCTACAAACATTCTTTAGAAAATACGGACACAAAATTTTAGTGGCGTCAACATTTTCCAAATACGTGATGTTTTTAAAAAATTAAATGAAATATTTTTAATATGTGTACCTTTCAAAGTGTTTTATATGTATATAGAAAAAAAAAGAAAAAAAGGTTATAAACCACCCAAACGAACAAAACTAGCATTCGTAGAAACTAATAGGCCAGTCCACTATCCTGTCGCTAGAGCCGGGTGTCTTGCGCAGGGGTGGGGCACAATTATGGTAGCTCCTGTACGCTGCTTGTTGCGGCAAACAGTCGGCCTCCCACACAAGAGTGTCCCGACTGGGCTGGCCCATATATAGCACAGCAAAAATTTCTGAAAAAAGTAGAAGTGCAGCGGCAAGGTATCAAACTCGTACCATCTAGCTTATCACACACGATGCTAGCCACCACACCAACTGGGTGCTACTAAGACTACCTACAATGGGAAGTAACATAGAATAGTAATATGCATATGTTACTAGTCTAAGTTAGTACCTCCACAGTGGGTAGTAACCTAAGGGTAGTAATGTTAAGTCTTTTATTTATTAACTTATAGACTCATTATGTCTTGGTATGTATTATATTACTCATAGTTTCAGTAACTAGTTATGTTACTCAATTTTTTATTTTTTCATTAATTAGTTGTCACATCGTATTTTTTGCTTAGGTAGCATCAATGTTACTACCTTTGTTACTTCCAGTATGACTAGTCTAACAAGTGACTGCGTGCATTTCTTTTAAAGGCTAACATGGTGTGATATTACCAGCAATATCATTTACTGTAGCATGCGGATTTTTCAATTTAGCATGCATTTTATAAAACATGAACAATATTTGGGAAAATTCTGATTTCGAAATAGTTTTTGAATTATACAAAAAGAAATTAAAATTAGAACCAGTTTCTGAAAATTTGAGAACATTTTTGAGAAACAAGAACAGATAGGTAAACGCGATTTTTTTCAAATTCCAATAATTTTTTGAGATGTTTTGAACATTATCTGTAAAAAGTAAACAAATTTTGAACATTTTTTAAATCGCGAACATAATTTGGAATCCCGATTTGTTTTCCAAAAAAATGAATAATTTTCAAAAATGCGAACTTTTTTTGAAACATGAACACAAAATAAAATTATCAAATATTTTGTCTAAAATTCTGAAATCTTTAAAAACAAGAAAGCAATTTGACATTCCCGAACATTTTTTGAAAACATTTTTTCTAAAATTCCCAAAATCTTTGAAATCACAAACGCAATTTGAAACTCCCGAACATTTTTTGAATAGAAGGGAAAAAAATAGAAACTTTTTAACTTTTTCTGAAAAAGTGTACAAAATTTAAAATTCCCGAACATATTTTTGAATAGAAGGAACAAAAACTGAGAATTTGAACAATTTTTTAAAACATGCAAAAAAATTGAATTTCCCTAATATTTTTTGAATAGAAGGGAACAAGATGTAAGAACTTGAACTATTTTTTCAAACATGAACAAAATTTGAAATTCCAAAACATTTTCTGCATAGAAAGTATCATAATTTGAAATTTTGAATTATTTTTCGAAACATGTACAAATTTTGAAATTTTCGGAATTTTTTAATAGAAGGGAAGATAATTTGTCTAAACATCTTTTGAAGATTTGAACATTTAAAAGAAATAGTTTCTATAAATTGGAAAAGAAACAGATAACAAAAAACTAGGAAAAAGAAAATCGTAAATTAAAAAAAACAATGAAAAATCGAAGAAAACAATAAAAGAAACAGCAGAAGACAAAAACCAGATCTGGAGCAATTGGGAGGATTCTAGAAAGTTCCCAAAACCGGATCGGTGAAATATGCTATGAGCCGGTCCATTTAGTTGTTTTCGTCGATCGGTCTGTGCGTTTGCACGATAATTCGCCGCAGAGAGAAGCGCATAAGGTTTCCCACGATTTTGTCCCGTTTATGCGATACTGTAGTTGACATGATTCATCTTGTTTTTCTTTTGTTTTACATTATTAAAAATGTTAAGATTAATATAGTTAAATTTTAACGGTGTTAATCGTGCCTTTTCAGAATGTTTTCTCTGCTTTTAAAAGGTTGTACCATTCAAAATAATTGTACGTGACATTATAAATTGTTCATGTGTTTCAAGAAATTTTGTGATATTTTTGAAAATTATTAATATGTGCCAAAAATGAAGTAATTAAGAAAAACAAATCATACCATTCAAGAAATTATAGATGACATGTATGAAATGTTGATGCGTCCGAATAATGCTCGTGACGTTTAAACAAAATATACCATAAAATATATGTGTATTTGAAAAAAATTGTGTGCTATTAAAACAAATTTATAAGATATTTAAAAATACTTCACCTATTCAAAAAGTGTGTTCATCGCATTTTTATACAAAATCAATGTAAAAAATATTCGCATAGTTCAAACAAGTAATTTGTATAACTCAAAACAATGTTCAACGTTTAGTTGGAAAATGCTTAACGCATGATAAATATATATTCGAAACATGTAGCTGAAATGTGTTCAATGTGTATCAAAAAAGGGTTGTAGGTTTATACGAAAAATGTCTAGTATTCATTGAAAAAAAGTCATTTTAATTGAGAAAAAAAACAGAAAGGCCAAAAAAATGAAGAAAACCAGTAAAGAACTGTAGAGAAGGAAAGAATAAAACTGAAGAAAAATAAGTAATGACAAAACCAAAAAGCCAAGCAAAAAAGGAAAATGAAAGCAAAATCATGGTTAACTACAAAAAAAAAGCATGAAAAATGATTGTTCTACCTACGCGTGCATGATGGAAAATATCTGGTGCACCGGAGCTTGTGGTGCTACCGGTGCACCGAACTCATATTGTGCTTTTAAAATATTCAAAAAATTCTGAAAATAATTTAGCACGCTCACAGAACATCAATAGAGATTGTCACAAAATATCAAGTCGAAATTCGAAACATAACTTGAGAAACAAAAATGACAAATTCAACACTGAATAGTACACAACATAACTCGGGCTTTCGATTTGACCCATTATCACACTGATGTCAAATTTATCATTTTTATATATCAAAAAATATTACAAATTTTTATACAAAATTTGTGACGTCATACATTAACGCTACGTTAACATGCTAGATTTTTTTAATTTTTTTAAAACATTCTACGACACCCGGTGCACCAGTAGCACCACAAGTGCGGGTGCACCGGATACATTCCCGCGTACATGAATAGCGCTTGATGGCCTGGCCCATGTTGCGGGATGGCTAAAGGTGAGACGGAGCTCTATCTCGCAGTAACTGATAAATAGCCATAGCGTCTCTTAGCAAGCATTTTTTCCTATGTATACGCGGCATAACATATCACTGCATTGATAGAGGAAATATGTTGCGGCAGGTACATAGGGCATTACACATGCACGGTCACGAGGGCCGGCGTGAGTGGGAATGCCAAAAATGCATATGGAAAGGGGATTTATTACCCAAAAAATTGTCTCTGGGATCAATGTCCGAGCTCCGTGTCTCCAGCGTGATCCAACGCACAAGCGTGGTCTTTGATGGAATCGGAAAGATGTAGCACAGATGGCTTGTCGCAGTTGAAAATGCCACCATTGCAATATTTCCAAATCCGCCAGGAGGTGAGGATGATGATAAAAGTTGCGACGTAAAGATGTGGAAGTTGTCACATCGCAGCATGCTGAGACATAGACGCCCCTGAAAAGGCAATGTTAGTATATTTATAACCCATTTTTGTTATTCAAGTATGACTTGGCACCTATCGCAACTGAGGGCCTATTTTGCTTGCATCCGATGGTTATCAAAGGTAACCTTAATTGTGTCATAATATCTTAGATATGTGTTTGTTTTATTGTCACATTTGTGATTTGCCACATTTTTCTATCTGCATGACCCATATATCATAGGCTCAATTCTTTGCCAAATCTTGTCACACTTGTGGTGACCATTTTTGTTAGCCACACCTATTGTGTCAGCGAAACTTTTCCTAAGTTTAGTTGTGGCAAAGTTAGTCATGAACCAAACAGACTCTTAGTAATTACATAAATACTTTTTTATTTTTTATTGAGAAGGGACTTTTTTCTGGTGAAAATATGACGGACCTCTTAGAGACATGTCAAGCTTCGAAAACCATGTTGAGTTTTACCAACATTTTTGAGATGTTGTTAAATGGGATTTAAAAAAGCTCCTAGATGATTGTCATTCAGGAGCTCTACACTTGTCTAGGATGAACTATGGGACTATTACCCTGGTTCCCAAGGTGGCTGATGCTAGACAAATCCAAAAATTTACACCAATTTGTTTGTTGAATGTGAGCTTTAATATCGTTACAAAAGTTTTGATGGATAGGCAAGTACTATGTGAAAAATATTTTTTCTCCCACACAACTAGGTTTTAGCATGGGAAGATATATATGAGGGTGTGGTGGTGTTACATGAAACCTTAAATACTATTCACCATAAAAAACAAAGTGACATATTCTTCAAGGTGGATTTTGAAAAGACCGAAAATTAAATAGTTATTTATAGAAAATGTTGAAGTTGAAATTTTTCCCTGATAAATGGTTTGGTTGGATTATGCACACCATGAGGAGCGTAATCATGCGGGGATCAAAGTTAATGAGGTGATTGGGCCTTATTTTAAAACACATAAAGGGTTGGGATAGGGTGATGTTATGTCCCAGTTGTAGTTTGATTTGGCTGAAGATGCACTTGCTATAATTATTGAAGATGCTAGAAATTATGGTTTTGTGAAAGGAGTCTTATCTGAATGTGAAAATAATGGAGTAAATATGTTACAATATCCCGATGATACGATTTTTCCACCACAAGATGATGAGGAGAGTGCTAGAAATTTGAAGTTCGTTTTGAGTGCATTTGAACAAATGTTTGGTCTCACTATTAATTTTCATAAAAGTGAAATATTCTTATCTGGGGTGCCATTTTGAAAGTCATAATGTATTAGGAGATTTTTTACTTGTGAACTCGGTAACCTACCTCTAAAATATTTATGTTTGCTTGCTTCAGATGTCAGGCTTAAAAACAAATTTTGGAAGGTGATGACTGAGAAGATTGAAAAAAATGTGCCTGTTGGCAAGGGAGATTGCTTAATATGGTTGGTACTTGGTAGAGTGACTTTGTTTCAATCTTTTCTTAGTAATTTTTCTATTTTCATGATGTCCTCAGCCAGGAATAGGAAGAAGGTTGGTTTCTTTAGAGCTAGACTAGTGTGACAAGAAGATGAAGATAAGAAGAAATTTCATCTTGTTAATCGGAGAACTTCTTATCTACCAAAAAAGTAAGGGTTATGAATAATTAATTTGGATTTAATGAATAATTCTCTCCTACCTAAATGGTTTTGGAAAATTGAAAATGAGGAAAAGGTGTCTCGGTGGACATCTTCGTTAATAAATATGTTTAAAACAAGTCTATTTCTAGGAATAAGACAAAAATGGGAATTCTCATTGTCTGCCTAACCTTTTAAACGTGAAAATACCTTTTATTAACATGTTAAAAGGAGGTTGGGTGATGCTACGAATACTAGGTTCTAGGAAGATTGGTGGGCGGGAAGCAAACCATTGAAACATGCTTACCCTGAATTATAAAACATTACTCTGATCATAAGATTTATGTGGTTGAGGACTTTGAAAAAGGTTAGAGAAATTTCTCTTTTAGAAGAACACTTTATGGGAATTCCTTAGATCCCTGGAATATATAGCTTAAAAGATTGACGTGCAGAGGTAAGACTGTTTAGAGGACAAGATAGACGTAGGTGTTGGAAATATTCCCTAGAGGCAATAATAAATTAGTTATTATCATATTTCCTTGTTCATGATAATCGTTTATTATCCATGCTATAATTGTATTGAATGGAAACACATTACATGTGTGGGTAAATAGACGACACTCTGTCCCTAGTATGCCTCTAGTGAACTAGCTCGTTGATTAAAGATGGTCAAGGTTTCCTAGCCATTGACATGTGATGTCATTTGATAACGGGATCATATCATTAGGAGAATGATTTGATGGACAAGACACTGACTACAAACGTAGCATATGATCGTGTCAGTTTATTGCTACTGTTTTCTACATGTCAAAGTATGTGTTCCTATGACCATGAGATCATGCAACTCACTGACATCGGTGGAGTACCTTGTGTGTATCAAACGTCGCAACGTAACTGGGTGACTATAAAGGTGCTCTACAGGTATCTCCGAGGGTGTCTGTTGAGTTGGCATGGATCAAGTCTGGGATTTGTTACTCCGTGTGACGGAGAGGTATCTCAGGGCCCACTCGGTAATACAACATCACAATAAGCCTTGAAAGCAATGTGACTAAGTGTTAGTCACGGGATCTTGTATTACAAAATGAGTAAAGAGACTTGCCGGTAACGAGGTTGGACTAGGTATGGAGATACCGACGATCGAATCTCGGGCAAGTAACATACCGAAGAACAAAGGGAACATCATACGAGATTAACTGAATCCTTGACATAGAGGTTC
Organism: Hordeum marinum; assembly: GCA_022496015.1. NCBI lineage: Eukaryota > Viridiplantae > Streptophyta > Magnoliopsida > Poales > Poaceae > Hordeum > Hordeum marinum. Next base: position 524,137,829 of record CM039674.1, on the reverse strand, counting down.
GACCGATAAAGTCTTCGTAGAATATGTAGGAACCAATATGGACATCCAGGTCCCACCATTGGTTATTGACCGTAGAGGTGTCTCGGTCATGTCTACATAGTTCTCGAACCCGCAGGGTCTGCACACTTAAGGTTTGGTGACGTTTCGGTAGTATAGAGTTATGTATGGTGGTGACCAAAGGTTGTTCGGAGTCCCGGATGAGATCCTGGACGTCACGAGGAGCTCCGGAATGGTCCGGTGGTAAATATTCATATATAGGAAGTCCTATTTTGGTCACCAGAAAAGTTTCGGGCTCATCGGTAGTGTACCGGGAGTGCCGGTAGTGTACCGGGGGACCATCGGGAAAGGTATTTCGACCCAAGAGGATACATGGGCTGTAGGAGGGTGGAAACCAGCCCTTAGTGGGCTGGTTGAAGTCCTCTAAGAGGCCCATGTGGCTGGACTTGAGAAAGAGAGAAAAAAGGCCAAGGTGGAAAGAGATTCCAAGTAGGAAAGGAGGAATCCTAGTCCTAATAGGATTGGAGGAGGATTCCTCCTCTCTTCCTTGCGCAAGGGCTGCCTTGTGCGCCAACCCTCCTCCTCCCTCCCTCCTATATATACTGGTGGTATTGGGTGTTTTGCACTAGATTTTACGGCCACGTGCTACCCGTTCCACCGGTGCTCCTCTAGATCGGATTTCCGCAGTGCTTAGGCAAAGCCCTACCGGAATTGCTCCACCACCATCGTCGGAGCACCGTCACGCTGCCGGTGAACTCTTCTTCCTCTCCACTTCCTCTTGCTGGATCAAGATGGTGGAGATCGTCATCAAGCTGCACGTGTGCTGAACGCGGAGGTGTCGTCCGTTCGGCGCTAGATCGGAAGGACCGTGATCAAGATCGCGAGACGGTTCGTGACGAGTTCGCGGGACGGATCGTGATGAGTTCGCGGGACGGATCGTGATGAGTTCGTGGGACGGATTGTGATGAGTTCACGGGATGGATCGTGATAAGATCGCGGAACGCTCGGCGATTTGGATCGCGAAGACGTTCGACTACACCAACCGCGTTTCTTAACGCTTCTCGCTTAGCGATCTACAAGGGTACGTAGATCCACTCTCCCTCTCGTAGATGCTCATCACCATGGATAGATCTGCGTGTGCGTAGGATTTTTTTTGTTTCCCATGCGATGTTCCCTAATAGTGGTATCAGAGCTAGGTTTATGTGTAGATGAGATCTCGAGTAGAACACAAAAGGTTTGTGGGCGTTGATGCTTAGATTGCTTCCTCCCTTGGTCGGATTTTGGTTCAGCGGTATTGTGAGATGAAGCGGCCCAGACCAACATTACTCGTACGCTTACGAGAGACCGGTTCCCTCGACCGCAACTTGTTGCATAGATGGCTTTCGGGTGACAGTTTCTCTCACTTTAGTTGGATCGGATTCGACAAAGGCGGTCCTTGAGAAGGTTGAAAAGCAACTAGTGTATCACCATTGTGGTTTTTGCGTAGATGAGAATTGTTCTTGCTAGATACCCGTAGCAGCCACGTAAAACATGCAACAACAATTAGATGACGTCTAACTTGTTTTCGCAGGGTATGTTGTGATATGATATGGCCAATTACATGATGTGATATATGTGATGTATGAGATGATCATGTGATGTATATATTATCACGACTTGCATGTCGATGAGTACGGCAACCGGCAGCAGCCATAGGGCTGTCTTTAATTATTGTATGACCTGCATGTCAATCATTAAGCGCTATGTAATGCTTTAGTTTATGGCTAAATGGTAGCAATAGTAGTAGAAGCATGGTGGGCGCGACAACCCCAATGGCGACACATTGATGGAGATCAAGATTATGGAGATCATGGTGTCATGCCGGTGACGATGGAGATCATGCCGGTGCTTTCATGATGGAGATCAAAAGCACAAGTTCATGGCCATATCATGTCACTTATGATTTGCATGTGATGTTAATCCTTTTATGCACCTTGTTTTGCTTAGGATGACGGTAGCATTATAAGGTGATCCCTCACTTAATTTCAAGATAAATTGTGTTCTCCCGGAGTGTGCACCGTTGCGAAAGTTCGTCGTGTTGAGACACCACGTGATGATTGGGTGTGATAGACTCTACATTCACATACAACGGCTGCAAGCCAGTGTTGCACATGCAAAACACTCGGGTTAAACTTGACGAGCCTAGCATGTACAGACTGTTGGGAGACGTAGTAGTAAATCAAAAATTTCCTACGCGTTCACCAAGATCCATCTATGGAGAAACCAGCAACGAGCAAGGGGAGAGTGGATCTTCATACCTTTGAAGATCGCTAAGCGGAAGCGTTACAAGAACGCGGTTGATGGAGTCGTACTCGCAGCGATTCAGATCGCGGTAGATCCGATCAAGTGCCGAACGGACGGCACCTCCGCGTTCAACACACGTGCAGCCCGGTGACGTCTCCAACACCTTGATCCAGCAAGGAGGAAGGAGAGGTTGGGGAAGGGCTCCAACAGCAGCACGACGGCGTGGTGGTGGTGGAGTAGCAAGGTATTCCGACAGGGCTTCGCCTAAGCGCTGCGGAGGAGGAAGAAGAGAGGTAGGGCTTTGCCGTGAGAGAGAGAGATCAAATCTTCTCTCAAAACATCCAAAACCTCAAGTATATATAGGAGGAGGGACGTGGAGGGCTGGCTTGGCCTCTACTCCAAAGAGGAGAGGGTCGGCCGAATTAAAGGGAGAGTCCACCTCCCACAAGGGAGGTGGATCTCCTCCTTTTAAATCCCTTTTGCCTTATCTCCTTATCTCCAGCCACATGGGCCCACATAGATGGTCTTGGCCGACCCAATATGGGCTGGCACACCTCCTCTAAGGGCCCATGAGGTCCTTTGGTCGTCACACCCCTCTCGGGGTCCTCCGGCACCCTCCCGGCACTCCCGGTACACTACCGATGAGCCCGAAAACTTTCCGGTGACCAAAACTGGACTTCCTATATATCAATCTTTACCTCCGGACCATTCCGGAGCTCCTCGTGACGTCCGGGATCTCATCCGGGACTCCGAACAACCTTCGGTAATCACGTATACCATTTCCCTATAACCCTAGCGTCATCGAACCTTAAGTGTGTAGACCCTACGGGTTCGGGAGACACGTAGACATGACCGAGACACTTCTCCGGCCAATAACCAACAGCGGGATCTGGATACCCATGTTGGCTCCCACGTACTCCATGATGATCCCATCGGATGAACCACGATGTCGGGGATTCAATCAATCCCGTATACAATTCCCTTTGTCTATCGGTATGGTACTTGCCCGAGATTCGATCGTCGGTATCCCCATACCTTGTTCAATCTCGTTACTGGCAAGTCTCTTTACTCGTTGCGTAATACATCATCCCGTGGCTAACTCCTTAGTCACATTGAGCTCATTATGATGATGTCTTACCGAGTGGGCCCAGAGATACCTCTCCGTCACACGGAGTGACAAATCCCAGTCTCGATTCGTGCCAACCCAACAGATACTTTCGGAGATACCCGTAGTGCACCTTTATAGCCACCCAGTTACGTTGTGACGTTTGGCACACCCAAAGCATTCCTACGGTATCAGGGAGTTGCACAATCTCATGGTCTAAGGAAACGATACTTGACATTGAAAAGCTTTAGCAAATGAACTACACGATCTAGTGCTATGCTTAGGATTGGGTCTTGTCCATCACATCATTCTCCTAATGATGTGATCCCGTTATCAACGACATCCAATGTCCATGGCCATGAAACCGTGACCATCTATTGATCAACGAGCTAGTCAACTAGAGGCTCACTAGGGACATGTTGTGGTCTATGTATTCACACATGTATTATGGTTTCCGGTTAACACAATTATAGCATGAACAATAGCCAATTATCATGAACAAGGAAATACAATAATAACCATTTTATTATTGCCTCTAGGGCATATTTCCAACAGTCTCCCACTTGCACTAGAGTCAATAATCTAGTTCACATCACCATGTGATTAACACTTACATCACCATGTGATCATATCATCATGTGATTAACACCCAATAAGTTCTGGGGTTTGTTCATGTTCTCCTCGTGAAAGAGGTTTTTAGTCAGCGGGTCTGCGACATTTAGATCCGTGTGTACCTTTGCAAACTTTCCATTTCATATTTGTAGATACTGCTCCCACGCTCCACTTGGAGCTATTCCAAATGGCTGCTCCACTATACGTAGCTGGATTTCTACTAAGAGTCATCCGGATTGGTTTTAAAGCTTGCATCATCGTAACACTTTACGATGAACTCTTTATCACCTCCATAATCGAGAAATATTTCCTTAGTTCTCAAGTTACTAAGGCTAACTTTGACCGCTGTCTAGTGATCCACTCTTGGATTACTCTTGTACCCCTTGACAGACTCATGGCAAGGCACACACAGGTGCGGTACACAGCATGGCATACTATATAGAGCCTATGGCTAAAGCATAGGAGATGACACTCATCTCTTCTTTATCTTCTGCCGTGGTCGGGTATTGAGTCTTACTCAATTTCACACCTTACAATACAGTCAAGAACTCCTTCTTTGACCCATCTATTTTGAACTCCTTCAAAAACTTGTCAAGGTATGTCTTCGTCGAAAAAACTTATCAAGCGAATAGATCTATCCCTATAGATCTTGATGCTTAATAAAATAGTAGCTTTATCTGGGTCTTCCTTTGAAAAAAAAACTTTTCAAACAACCCTTCATGCTCTTCCAGAAATTCTACATCATTTCTGATCAATAATATGTCAACTACATATTCTTATAAGAAATTCTATAGTGCTCCCACTCACTTTCTTGCAAATACAAGTTTCTCATAAACTTTGTATAAACTTAAACACTTTGATCACCTCATCAAAGCATATATTCCAACTCCGAGATGCTTGATCCAGTCCATAGAAGGATCGCTGGAGTTAGCATCCTTAGGATTGACAAAACCTTCTGGTTGTATCACATACAACTCTTCCTCACAGAAACCATTACGGAAACCTTGTTTTGTCATCCATCTGCCAGATTTCATAATCGAAAAATGCAGCAACTGCTAACATAATTTAATAGACTTTTAGCATCGCTACAGATGAGACAATCTCATCGCAGTCAACTCCTTGAACTTGGCGGAAACTTCTTTGCGACAAGTCGAGCTTTATAAACGGTGACATTTCACCATTAGCGTCTATGTTTATTTCAAAGGTCCATTTGTACTCAATGACCCGCCATTCAACAGGCAAGTCTACCAAAGTCCATACTTGGTTTTCATACATGGATCCTTTCTCGGATTTCATGGCTCCTAGCCATTTGTTGGAATCCGTGCCCACCATCGCTTCTCCATAGTTCGTAGGTTCATCGTTGTCCAACAACATGATTTCCAAGACAGGGTTGTCGTACTACTCAGGAGCAGTACGCGTCCTTGTCGACCTACGAGGTTCGATAGTGACTTGATCCGAAGCTTCATGATCATCATCATTAACTTCCTTTTCAACTGAGTAGGCTCTACAGAAACATCTTTCTGTGTTGCGCTATTCTCTGGTTGAAACAAAGGTTCAACAACCTTATCAAGTTCTATCTTCCTCCCACTCAATTCTTTCGAGAGAAACTCTTTCTCAAGAAAGGACCCGTTCTTAGCAACAAACACCTTTTGCGCTTGGATCTGAGATAGAAGGTATACCCAATGTCTCATTAGGGTATTCTATGAAGATGCATTTGTCTGCTTTGGGTTCGAGCTCGCTAGGTGAAAAACCCATTTTCACATAAGCGTCGCAGCCCCAAACATTAAGAAATGACAGCTTAGGCTTCTGTCAAACCATAATTCTCACGGTGTCATCTCAACAGACTTAGATGGTGCCCTGTTAAAGTGAATGGATTTGTCTTTAATGCATAACCCCATAACGATAGTGGTAAAACGATAAGAGACATCATAGTACTCACTATATCCAATAGAGCACGACTACGACGTTCGAACACACCATCACACATTGGTGTTCCAGGAGGCGTGAGCTGTGAAACAATTTCCACATTGTCTAAAATTGCATACCAAACTCGTAACTTAGATATTCACCTCCATGATCATATCATAGACATTTATCTTCTTGTCACGATGATCTTTAACTTCACTCTGAAACTCCTTGAACCTTTCAAACATTTCAGATTCGTGTTTCATTAAGTAAATATCCCCATATTTACTCAAATCATCAGTGAAGGTAAAGAAAAACAACGATATCCACTGTGTGTTTCAACACTCATTGGACCACATACATCAATATGTATTAATTCCAATAAGCCACTTGCCCGCTCCATCATATTGGATGACGGGGTCTCAGTCATCTTGCCCAAGAGGCATGGCTCGCATGTCTCAACCGATTCGAAATCGAGTGAGTCAAAAAAAATCCATCATCATGGAGTTTCTTCATGCGATTTATACCAATATGACATTACGTGGCAGTGCCACAAGCATGTGGTAATATCATTATTAACTTTGTATCTTTTGGTACCAATGTTATGAATATGTGTACTACTACGATCATGATTCGATAAACCATTTCGAGTGGGTGCATGACCATTGAAGGCATTATCCATGTAAACAGAATAACCATTATTCTCTAACTTATATGAATAACCGTATCGCACTAATCATGATCTAATCACGTTCATGCTCAACGCAAACACCAAATAACATTTATTTAGGTTTATCACAAATCCTGAAGGTAGAGAGAGCGTGCGATGGTGATCACATCAATCTTGGAAATACTTCCAACACACATCGTCACCTTTCACCTAGCTAGTCTCCATTTACTCCGTAGCTTTTATTTCGAGTTGCTAACACTTAGCAACCGAACCGGTATCCAATACCCAGGTGCTACTAGGAGTACCAGCAAGGTACACATCACTAACACGTATATCAAATATACTTCCATTGACATTACCAGCCTTCTTATCTACCAAGCATCTAGGGGTTTTCCGCTTCAGCGAACATTCTCCTCATAACAGAAGCACTTAGTCTCGGGTTTGGGCTCAACCTTGGGTTTCTTCACTAGAGCAACAACTGGCTTGCCATTCCTGAAGTTTTCCGTTCTTGCCCTTGCCCCTTTTGAAACTAGTGGTTTCACTTAACCATCAACACTTGATGCTCCTTCTTGATTTCTACCTTCGTGGTGTCAAACATCACGAACAACTCAGGGATCATCTTATCCATCCCTGGCATGTTATAGTTCATCACGAAGCTCTAGTAGCTTGGTGGCAGTGACTTGGAGAACTGCATTAATCACTATCTCATCTGGAAGATTAACTCCCACTTGATTCAAGTGATTGTAGCACCCAGACAATCTGAGCACACGCTCAGCGATTGATCTATTCTCCTTTATCTTGCAGACAAAGAATCTTGTTGGAGGTCTCATACCTCTCAACATAGGCACGAGCCTGAGATCACAATCTCAGCTCCTAGAACATCTCATATGTTCCGTGACGTTCAAAATGTTTTGGAGCCTCAATTCTAAGCCGTAATGCATGACGCATTGAACTATCACGTAGTCACCAAAAAGTGCCTGTCATATGTTCACAACATCTACACACAACGCTTGAGGGAGTGATGCAGTTAGCGGTACATAAAAAACATAAGCTTTCTGTGTAACAATGAGGACAATCCTCAGATCACGGACCCAGTCCGCATTATTGCTACCATCAACTTTCAACTTACTTTTCTCTAGGATTGTATCAATAAAACTGTGGAGCTACAGCGCGAGCTATCTACGACATAATTTGCAAGGACATTTTAGACTAAGTTCATGATAATTAAGTTCATTTAATCAAATTATTAATGAACTCCCACTTAGATAGACATCTCTCTAGTCTTCCAAGTGATACATGATCCATGTCAACTAGCCCGTGTCCGATCATCACGTGAGACGGACTAGTCATCCATGGTGAACATCTCTATGTTGATCGTATCTTCTATACGACTCATGTTCGACCTTTCGGTCCTCCGTGTTCCGAGGCCATGTCTGTACATGCTAGGCTCGTCAAGTCAACCTAAGTGTTTCGCATGTGTAAATCTGGCTTACACCTGTTGTATGCGAACGTTAGAACCTATCACACCCGATCATCACGTGGTGCTTCGAAACGACGATCCTTAGCAACGGTGCACAGTTAGGGTGAACACCTTTCTTGAAATTTTATTGAGAGATCATCTTATTTACTACCGTCGTTCTATGCAAATAAGATGTAAACTGATAAACATCACATGCAATCAATATAGTGACATGATATGGCCAATATCATCTTGCTCCTTTGATCTCCATCTTCGGGGCACCATGATCATCACTGTCACCGGGTCGACACCATGATCTCCATCATCATGATCTCCATCATTGTGTCATCATGAAGTTGTCTCGCCAACTATTACTTCTACTACTATAGCTAACGTTTAGCAATAAAGTAAAGTAATTACATGGCGTTTATGATTGACACGCAAGTCATACGATAATATAAGACAACTCCTATGGCTCCTGCCGGTTGTCATAGTCATCGACATGCAAGTCGTGAACCCTATTACAAGAACATGATCAATCTCATACATCACAATGCATCACATCACATCCTTTTGGCCATATCACATCACACGGCATATGCTGCAAAAACAAGTTAGACGTCCTCTAATTTGTAGTTGCAAGTTTTTACGTGGTTGCTATAGGTTTCTAGCAAGAACGTTTCTTACCTACGTCCAAACCACAACGTGATATGCCAATTGCTATTTACCCTTCATAAGGACCCTTTTCATCGAATCCAATCCGACTAAGGTGGGAGAGACAGACACCCGCTAGCCACCTTATGCAACTGGTGCATGTCAGGCGGTGGAACCGGTCTCACGTAAGCGTACGTGTAAGGTTGGTCCGGGCCGCTTCATCCCACAATACCGTCGAATCAAGATAAGACTAGTAACGGCAAGCATATTAACAAAATCGACGCCCACAACTGCTTTGTGTTCTACTCGTGCATAGATTCTACGCATAGACCTAGCTCATGATGCCACTGTTGGGAGACGTAGTAGTAAATCAAAAATTTCCTACGCGTTCACCAAGATCCATCTATGGAGAAACCAGCAACGAGCAAGGGGAGAGTGGATCTTCATACCTTTGAAGATCGCTAAGCGGAAGCGTTACAAGAACGCGGTTGATGGAGTCGTACTCGCAGCGATTCAGATCGCGGTAGATCCGATCAAGTGCCGAACGGACGGCACCTCCGCGTTCAACACACGTGCAGCCCGGTGACGTCTCCAACACCTTGATCCAGCAAGGAGGAAGGAGAGGTTGGGGAAGGGCTCCAACAGCAGCACGACGGCGTGGTGGTGGTGGAGTAGCAAGGTATTCCGACAGGGCTTCGCCTAAGCGCTGCGGAGGAGGAAGAAGAGAGGTAGGGCTTTGCCGTGAGAGAGAGAGATCAAATCTTCTCTCAAAACATCCAAAACCTCAAGTATATATAGGAGGAGGGACGTGGAGGGCTGGCTTGGCCTCTACTCCAAAGAGGAGAGGGTCGGCCGAATTAAAGGGAGAGTCCACCTCCCACAAGGGAGGTGGATCTCCTCCTTTTAAATCCCTTTTGCCTTATCTCCTTATCTCCAGCCACATGGGCCCACATAGATGGTCTTGGCCGACCCAATATGGGCTGGCACACCTCCTCTAAGGGCCCATGAGGTCCTTTGGTCGTCACACCCCTCTCGGGGGTCCTCCGGCACCCTCCCGGCACTCCCGGTACACTACCGATGAGCCCGAAAACTTTCCGGTGACCAAAACTGGACTTCCTATATATCAATCTTTACCTCCGGACCATTCCGGAGCTCCTTGTGACGTCCGGGATCTCATCCGGGACTCCGAACAACCTTCGGTAATCACGTATACCATTTCCCTATAACCCTAGCGTCATCGAACCTTGTGTGTAGACCCTACGGGTTCGGGAGACACGTAGACATGACCGAGACACTTCTCCGGCCAATAACCAACAGCGGGATCTGGATACCCATGTTGGCTCCCACGTACTCCACGATGATCTCATCGGATGAACCACGATGTCGGGGATTCAATCAATCCCGTATACAATTCCCTTTGTCTATCGGTATGGTACTTGCCCGAGATTCGATCGTCGGTATCCCCATACCTTGTTCAATCTCGTTACTGGCAAGTCTCTTTACTCGTTCCGTAATACATCATCCCGTGGCTAACTCCTTAGTCACATTGAGCTCATTATGATGATGTCTTACCGAGTGGGCCCAGAGATACCTCTCCGTCACACGGAGTGACAAATCCCAGTCTCGATTCGTGCCAACCCAACAGATACTTTCGGAGATACCCGTAGTGCACCTTTATAGCCACCCAGTTACGTTGTGACGTTTGGCACACCCAAAGCATTCCTACGGTATCAGGGAGTTGCACAATCTCATGGTCTAAGGAAACGATACTTGACATTGAAAAGCTTTAGCAAATGAACTACACGATCTAGTGCTATGCTTAGGATTGGGTCTTGTCCATCACATCATTCTCCTAATGATGTGATCCCGTTATCAACGACATCCAATGTCCATGGCCATGAAACCGTGACCATCTATTGATCAACGAGCTAGTCAACTAGAGGCTCACTAGGGACATGTTGTGGTCTATGTATTCACACATGTATTATGGTTTCCGGTTAACACAATTATAGCATGAACAATAGACAATTATCATGAACAAGGAAATACAATAATAACCATTTTATTATTGCCTCTAGGGCATATTTCCAACACAGACATGGCCTCGGAACACAAGATACCGAAAGGTCGAACATGAGTCATATAGTAGATATGATCAACATGATGATGTTCACCATTGTAACCACCTCAACTTACGTGATGATCAGACTTGAGTTGGTGAATTTGGATCATGTATCACTCGAATGACCGGAGGGATGTCAATTTGAGTGGGGGTTCTTAAGTAATATGATTAATTAAACTCATTATCATGAACATAGTCAGTAGTGTCTTTGCAAATTATGTTGTAGATTACTTGCTCGCGTTGTAGCGCCCTTGAATTTTTATATGTTCCTAGAGAAATAGAGTTGAAAGATGATGGTAGCAATATTGCGGATTGGCTCCGTGATCTAAGGATTGTCCTCGTTGCTGCACAGAAGGCTTATGTCCTTAATGCATCGCTCGGTGCGCCAACCCCTCTAGCGTCGCCTGTAGATGTTGTGAACATCTGACAGGTACGTGCTGATGACTACTTGATAGTTTAGTGCGTCATGCATTACGGCTTAGAATTGAGGCTTCGAAACGTTTTGAATGTCACGGAACATATGAGATGTTCTAAGAGCTGAAATTAGGATCTCAGGCTCGTGCCCGTGTCGCGAGATATGAGATCTCCAACAAGATTCTTTGCCTGCAAGATGAACGAGAATAGCTCAATCGTTAAGCATGTGCTCAGATTGTCTGGTTGCTACAATCGCTTGAATCGAGTGGGAGTTCATATTCCAGATAAGATAGTGATTGATATAGTTCTCCAAGTCACTTTCACTAAGATACTAGAACTTGGTGATGAACTATAAAACACCAGGGATAGAATTAATGATCCCTGAGCTGTTCGCGATGTTTGACACCGCGAAGGTAGAAATCAAGAAGGAGCATCAAGTGTTGATGGTTAGTATAACCACTAGTTTCGAGAAGGGCAAGGGCAAGGTGGGAAACTTCATGGATGGCAAGTCAGTTGCTGCTCCAGTGAAGCAACCCAAAGTTGAACCCAAACCCGAGACTAAGTGCTTCAATTATGAGGAGAGAGGCCGCTGAAGCGGAACAACCCTAGATACTTGGTAGATAAGAAGGCTGGCAACATCGACAGAAGTATATTTGATATACGTGTTATTGATGTGTACCTTGCTTGTACTCCTAGTAGCACCTGGGTATTGGATACCGGTTCGGTTGCTAAATGTTAGTAACTTGAAATAAAAGCTACGGAATAAACGGAGAACTAGCTAAGTGTGAGGTGACGATGTGTGTTGGAAATGTTTCCAAGGTTAATGTGATCAACATCGCACGCTCTCTCTACCTTCGAGATTAGTGACGAACCTAAATAAATGTTATTTGATGTTTTTGCATTGAGCATGAACGTGATTAGATCATGTTCATTGCAACACGGTTATTCATTTAAGTTAGAGAATAATGGTTATTCTATTTACACGAATAATACCTTCAACGATCATGCACCCAGTAAGAATGGTTTGTTGAAACTTGATCGTAGTAATACACATATTCATAACATTGATGCCACAGATATACAAAGTTAATAATAATAGTACCACATACTTGTGGCACTGCCGCTAAATGTCATATTGGTATAAAACGCATGAAGAAACTCCATGCCGATGGATCTTTGGACTCATTCGATCTCGAATCGATTGAGACATGCGAACCATGCCTCTTGGAAAAGATGACTAAGGACCCCATTTTCTGTTTTGATGAAGCGGGCAAGTGATTTATTGAAAATGATACATGTTGATGTATGCAATCCAATGAGTCTTGTAGCGTGCGGTGGATATCATTATTTTCTTACCTTCACTGATGATTTGAGTAGATATAGTGTATATTTACTTAATGAAACACAAGTCTGAACCGTTTGAAAGGTTCAAGCAAATTCAGAGTGAAGTTTAAGATCATTGAGACAAGAAGATAAAAATGTTTGCGATATGATCGTGGAGGTGAATATCTGAGTTACGAGTTTGGCATACAACTTTAGACAATGTGAAAGTTGTTTCACAACTCACGCCACCTGGAACACCATAGTGTGACGGTGTGTCCGAATGTCATAGTCATGCTCTATTGGATATGGTGCGTGCTATGATGTCTATTATCGTTTTGTTACTATAATTTTGGGGTTATGCATTAGAGACAACTACATTGACTTTAAATAGGGCACCATCTAAATCCGTTGAGATGACACCATGTGAACTATGGTTTGATAGAAACCTAAGCTGTCATTTCTTAATGTTTGGGGCTGCGACGCTTGTGTGGAAAATGTTTTCACCTAATGAGCTCAAACCCAAAGCGGACAAATGCATCTTCATAGAATACCCTAAGAACAGTTGGGTGAACCTTCTATCTCAGATCCAAGCATAAAATATTTGTTGCTAAAAGAACTTGATGAGGTTATTGAACCTATGCTTCAACCAGAAAGTAGCGCAGCGCAGAAAGATGTTTTTATGAAGCCTACATCAGTTGAAGAGGAAGTTAATGATGATGATCATGAAGCTTCGGATCAAGTTACTATCGACCTACGAGGAAAATAGAACTTGATGAGGTTGTTGAACCTTTACTTCAACCAGAAAGTGGCGCAGCGCAGAAAGATGTTTCTGTGAAACCTACGTCAGTTGAAGAGGTACTATCGAAAGTTAATGATGATGATCATGGAGCTTCGGATCAAGGTACTATCGAACTTCTTAGGTCGACAAGGACGTGTATTGCTACTGAGCGGTACGACAACCCTTTCTTGGAGGTCATGTTGTTGGACAACGATGAACCTACGAACTATGGAGAAGCGATGATGGGCCCGGAAACCAACAAATGGTTAGAGGCCATGAAATCCGAGAAAGGATCCATGTATGAAAACCAAGTATAGACTTTGGTGGACTTGCTCGTTGGACGGCAGGTCGTTAAGTACAAATGGATCTTTCAAATGAAGACATACGCTGATTGTAAATGTTACCATTTGTAAAGCTCGACTTGTTGCAAAGTAGTTTACGACAAGTTCAAGGAGTTGACTGCGATGAGACTTTCTCACTCGTAGCGATGCTAAAGTCTGTTGGAATTATGTTAGCAGTTGCTGCATTTTTCAATTATGAAATCTGGCAGATGGATGCCAAAACATCGTTTCCTTCCTTAAGGAAAGGTTGTATGAGATACAACCAGAAGGTTTTGTCAGTCCTAAGGATGCTAAAAGGTGTGCGAGCTTCAGTGATTCTTCTATGAACTGAAGCAAGCATCTTGGAGTTGGAATATACACTTTGATGAGGTGATCAAAGTTTTTGAGTCTATACAAAGTTTACGAGAAACTTGTATTTGCAATAAAGTGAGTGGGAGCACTATAGAGTTTCTGATAAGTATATGTGGATGACATATTGCTATTCGGAAATGATGTAGAATTTCTGGAGAGCATAAACGGTGGTTTGAAAAGAGTTTTTCAAAGGAAGACCTGGATAAAGCTACCTAATTGTTGAGCATCAAGATCTATAAAGATAGATCAAGATGTTTGATAAGACTTTCAATGAGTACATACCTTGACAAGATTTTGAAAGAGTTCAAAATGGATTAGTCAGAGAGAAGTGTTCTCGCCTGCTTTGTAAGGTGTGAAGTTGAGTGAGACTCAAAGCTCGACCACGGCAGAAGAAAGAGAAAGGACGAATGTCGTCCCTTATGCCTTACCCATAGGCTCTGTATAGTATGCCATGCTGTGTACCGCACCTGTGTGTGCCTTGCCATGAGTCCGTCAAGGGGTACAAGAGTGATCCAGGAGTGGATCACTGGACAGCGGTCAAGATTATCCTTAGTAACTAAAAACTAAGGAGATGTTTCTCGATTATGGAGGTGATAAAGAGTTCGTCGTAAAGAGTTACGTCGATGCAAGCTTTAACACCAATCCGGATAACTCGTAGTAGCAATCTGGATATGTATAGTAGGAGCAGCCATTTGGAATAGTACCAAGTGTGGTAGTAGTGTTTACAGTTTGGCATAGAGATTTGCAAAGTACACACGGATCTGAATGTCGCAGACCCGTTGACTATAAGACCTCTCTCACATGCAAAGCATGATCGAGCCTCAGAACTCATTGGGTGTTAGATTCATAACAATGCGAATCACATGGTGATGTGAACTAGATTATTGACTCTTGTGCAAGTGGGATACTGTTGGAAATATGCCCTAGAGGCAATAATAAATTAGTTATTATCATATTTCCTTGTTCATGATAATTGTTTATTATCCATGCTATAATTGTATTGAATGGAAACACATTACATGTGTGGGTAATTAGACGACACTCTGTCCCTAGTATGCCTCTAGTGAACTAGCTCGTTGATCAAAGATGGTCATGGTTTCCTAGCCATTGATATGTGATGTCATTTGATAACGGGATCACATCATTAGGAGAATGATGTGATGGACAAGACATAAACTACAAATGTAGCATACGATCGTGTCAGTTTATTGCTACTGTCTTCTGCATGTCAAAGTATGTGTTCCTATAACCATGAGATCATGCAACTCACTGACATCGGAGGAGTAACTTGTGTGTATCAAACGTCGCAACGTAACTGAGTGACTATAAAGGTGCTCTACAGGTATCTCCGAGGGTGTCTGTTGAGTTGGCATGGATCAAGTCTGGGATTTGTTACTCCGTGTGACGGAGAGGTATCTCAGGGCCCACTCGGTAATACAACATCACAATAAGCCTTGCAAGCAATGTGACTAAGTGTTAGTCACGGGATCTTGTATTACGGAACGAGTAAAGAGACTTGCCGGTAACGAGATTGAACTAGGTATGGAGATACCGACGATCGAATCTCGGGCAAGTAACATACCGAAGAACAAAGGGAACATCATACGGGATTAAGTGAATCCTTGACATAGAGGTTCGACCGATAAAGATCTTCGTAGAATATGTAGGAACCAATATGGACATCCAGGTCCCGCCATTGGTTATTGACCGTAGAGGTGTCTCGGTCATGTCTACATAGTTCTCGAACCCGCAGGGTCTGCACACTTAAGGTTTGATGACGTTTCGGTAGTATAGAGTTATGTATGGTGGTGACCGAAGGTTGTTTGGAGTCCCGGATGAGATCTCGGACGTCACGAGGAGCTCTGGAATGGTCCGGAGGTAAAGATTCATATATAGGAAGTCCTATTTTGGTCGCCGAAAAAGTTTCGGGCTCATTGGTAGTGTACCGGGAGTGCCGGTAGTGTACCGGGGGACCATTGGGAAAGGTATTTCGACCCAAGAGGCTACATGGGCTGTAGGAGGGTGGAAACCAGCTCTTAGTGGGCTGGTGGAAGTCCTCTAAGAGGCCCATGCGGCTGCACTTGAGAAAGAGAGAAAAAAGGCCAAGGTGGAAAGAGATTCCAATTAGGAAGGAGGAATCCTAGTCCTAATAGGATTGGAGGAGGATTCCTCCTCTCCTCCTTGTGCAAGGGCTGCCTTGTGCGCCAACCTTCCTCCTCCCTCCCTCCTATATATACTGGTGGTATTGGGTGTTTTGCACTAAATTTTTCGGCCACGTGCTACCCATTCCACCGGTGCTCCTCTAGATCGGATTTCCGCAGTGCTTAGGCGAAGCCCTGCCGGAATTTCTCCACCACCATCGCCGGAGCACCGTCATGCTGCTGGTGAACTCTTATTCCTCTCCACTTCCTCTTGCTGGATCAAGATGGTGGAGATCGTCATCAAGCTGCACGTGTGCTGAACGCGGAGGTGTCGTCCGTTCGGCGCTAGATCGGAAGGACCGTGATCAAGATCACGAGACGGTTCGTGACGAGTTCGCGGGACGGATCGTGATGAGTTCGCGGGACGGATCGTGATGAGTTCACGGGACGGATCGTGATGAGATCGCGGGACGCTCGGCGATTTGGATCGCGAAGACGTTCGACTACACCAACCGCGTTTCTTAACGCTTCCCGCTTAGCGATCTACAAGGGTACGTAGATCCACTCTCCCTCTCGTAGATGCTCATCATCATGGATAGATCTGCGTGTGCGTAGGAATTTTTTGTTTCCCATGCGATGTTCCCCAACAGTAGGTGGATGCTCACCAGTGTTGGGATCTTTTCTGTTAAATCACTCTACATGTTCTTACTAAAAACTAATATGGGATTTTCTCAAAACATTCTGTACAAAGTGAAATTCACGGCTAAGATAAAAATGTTTCTATGATTGGTGATTAGGGAAAGAATTTAACAAAAGATAATTTGCTGAAAGAAGGATGGGGTTTCTATTGGCAAGATAAAGTATTAACCACTTTTTGTTTGAGTGCTTTGCCGTTAGACTCATTTGGAGCCCGCTCTAGTGTGGATTTGACCTAAGAACTACTCCTTTGAATTTGCAAGATTGTTTTGGCAATTGGCTCATAACCTTCCTAAAACTTGACAAACTATTGGTCCTCGTTGGGGTTTCGGAAATGTTTTGGCCCATTTGGAAAAGCGGGAATGATATCTTTTTAGAAAAAGAATATATATGATACCATGGTCCTAGTGAGACTGGTGTGTAACGGAATCATGGATTGGTCCATTTTACAGAGAAAAACCCCAGAGGAAAAGCTTCTGATGTTGGTGGCAAGATTGGTAGAACAAATGGCCAATGAAATATATTGGGCGACGCAAGGGTAGAGACCAGGGGTGCAAAGGCTTGGTGGTTGAAGGTGGTTGCAAGACTAAGTTGGAGAAAACTCTTCTTCTACAGTATGTTGAAGTTTGTTGTCGGCGTTGCGGCTTTGTTCTCTTTATTTTAGTTATGCGTTGGGTGTTGTTTAAGACCTGCGGTAGTAGCAGCACGTAATGCTTGTACCTTTTGGACATCTGTAATAGACTATGACTGTGGTTCTTGGATGTTGGTACTGGTTTATTGGTCCCATTATATTTTGTACAAAATTTTGATCATTGATCTAACTAACAAAATGTTAGTGCGTCTCGTAAGAAAATATATTGTTGGATTCGTATTTGAACATAGTTTTCAATGATATTTTTTTTGACATGCATTAACATTTTGTTAGTGAAATCTATTTTTTTCCAGGAGATATTTAAATCCAAGATCAAAGTTGGGCACAAAATACAAAGAAAATCAATAAACCATCAAGGAGATAGTAGATATGACAGTAGCGCAATTGGATGTAGTCCTTATAAGACATGTTGGTTTCTTTAAAATGAAATCGAAGAGGGGAGTTTCCCTCATCCTCTTCTGCTAGCCAGGGGCTATGTCCCGCGGTCCACACCCTCTCGCGTTTGTGCTCGGCACGTGAGAGGAGGAGACATGCACCGAGGCAGGCGGGCTATGATGACGGTTAAGACACGAGCCAGACCGTACCGTACGGCAGGCATCTATCTCTCGCCCGATGCAGGCCGACGAGGGAAAAGAAGGAGGCTCGCCCAGCGACGCAGGCAGGCAGGCCAGAAGAAAGAAACGGAAGCGTGGTCTCGGTGCGCGCCGCGGTAGCTTCAGGCCCATTCTCCGACCCGGGAGGCAGCAGAGCACGACACAGGTGTCAACCAGGCCTGCGCGTCCCGCAGGGCGGGCTGGCTGGGCCACTGACGCCACTGGGACGACATCCCCAGCCTTTTCTCAGAGAATCCACGATCCGCATCTCTCGCCTCGATCTCTCTCCTCGCGCGTGCTGCCGAGCCGAGCCGAGCGGAGTGAGCTTCGCGTGGAGGCGTCGGATCGGGTGCGGCTCACCAGGAGACCGTTCCTCTTTTGGGACCCGCAAGTTTTCAACTCAAAACAAAATGTTCAAAAGTAATCCCAGTTTGGTGGTTTGATGCGGGTTAAAACGTGTCCGTTTCCCTTCTTTCGGCGGGAGCGGCACGAGTCACGTGAGAGGGCAGGCGCGAGGCGTCACGGTGTCTGTGACTTTGTGAACTGGCTCATGCTCTATGAAAGATCGTCTCGATATTTTGTGTGGGCCAGTGCGTGCATGTTTTCTAATGCTTCCGTGGACCTAGATCTTAAATCCTATGAATGGGAATAAAAAAATCCTATAAAAATCCTATGAATGGGAATAAAAAAAATCCTAGGAGATGCCCTTTGATTTACGCTATAAAAAAAATCCTTATAAAATTGGGAGGATAGAAAGAGTTTCTTCATGGGAATAGGATTTTATTCCTACAAACCAAAGAATTTTAAAGAATAATTTCTTGTGGAAATCCCATTCTATGAAAATCGTATAAAACTCTTTCAAACCGAAGCTGGGCTGACTGTTTTTTTTTGTTGGTTTGCTACTCCACGGTTCTAACCAGTCCTTCTTGTGGTTTTTGTGTTAACCATAAACTGGCCTTTTGTTTTTGTATGTAATACTCTAGAACTAGATGCACATGATAATTTTTTTAAATGGAGTATTGACACAGACACTCATATACTCATCGCTATGAGCACCTTTAAGAGGTTGAGCCGACATATCATCTTGAAGTTGACAAAGTCGCTACATACGCCGTCTTAATCGACGGAAACATCTTCTATTACTGAACGCGCACATCACCAGAAGGCTAAAAATAAATTCAGAAAAATAAGAACACCAATGTCAAGTCTATAAGCCCTTTCAGTAATCCAACAACTCCATAAAAACCTGTGCTCCGGCTCCTCCAAGCGATCTCCCAGTCCTTCATCGATTCTGAGAGCCAGGAAACTATTTGGCTTGCTCGCTTCGCTTCGGTTCATGACATGAGCCAAAACCCCAATAATCTGGCATGCGGTCGATAATGAGGGGAGGTGGCCTAACAAACATGGATGGATGGAGTATCATGTATGTCAATTAAGCAATTTTGTTAAGATGACACACAATTAAATAAAAAGAAAGATGATTAAGTATCATGATATTACCTTGTATCGTATTAAATGATATATTGATATGTGTATAGCTGAACACTACTGTCTTTGTTTCTAAATATAATTTCTTCTAGAGATTTTACTACGAACTACATATGAAGCAAAATGAGTGAATATACATCCATATATGATCTATAGTGAAATCTCCGAAAAGACTTGTACTTAGGGACGGATGGAGTATGTGATTCATATAACTTTTGCTCCCGCCAAAATCGATCTCGTTGATTAAATTTATGACCAGACGTACTACATTGTAAAATGGATAGAATACATCGTATGCATGATTGAAATTAATATACGTAGTTTTCTACCGTAACGTCTCTAACTGTGTCCCCTCAAAAAAAAAACGTCTCTAACTGTGACCATTTTTATTTTAGGCATACTGCGATTGTGCTGTTGCAGTGTGGTCGAAGAGGGATGCTAGAGGGCGAGAGACTGCCGTGCGCAGAGCAGCAGGCTCGGACTTTTAACCGATCAGCTCAGCTCACAGCCTCACACCCGGCGGTTAATTCCGCATCAAGTGCGGAGGCAGACGCCTGTGCCGACTGGCGTTGGCGGCAGGGTTTAGTTATTGCGGTCGCTGTCAGGACGCGGCGGGGTAAAAACAAGAGGAGGGAGGACAAAAGAAGCAGCGATGCGTCCGGTCCCCTCTGCGGCCTGCCCGCGCGGGGCTCGAGGCCGGCCGCCCAACGCGCCACGCATTCCTCTCCTCTCCTCGGAAACCGCGTGCGGCGCCGATCGTTTCGATTCGAACCCAGAGAAGGAGCTGCAGGCCGGGTCGGTCGACTCCTCCTGCGTGCACCTGCGCTCCCGTGGCCTGCGACGCCGAAAGCTCGCACCTGGTGGGGCTGCCTCGTCTTGGACCTTTTCCTACGGAAGAAGATGCCAGGCGCGGCCGGCCGGAGTACCGACGTCCGAGATACAGCATTCGCATTTTCTGAACAGATCTTGCACGAATTTGTACGTAGTAAGAGCACGTACAACCACACACCTAAAAGCCCGTCCACAAACGCCCACGCACGCCTTCAATCTCGTCTACGGATTTTTTTTTTGAATGAAAGGGTTTCCCCGCTCCATTTTATTAATGAAGTGGAAAGGTCTCAGATCGTACCCCAAACGAGGGTTTCGTACCGAGCGAACACATGCTCCTATCGAAAAGAAACGTCTCCAACGCAGCCAAAAGACACTGCCACAACTCAATACTATTTTTATTATAGGAAACATTGAAAACTAAGATAGGACACACGCTATTACTCTACGACAGGCGAAGAATCACTCCAGCGATGCAGAGAAGCTCCCCACGACACTTGTCCAACTCGTTGATGAATTGCCGAAGTATCGCTCCCTATGTGACGTTGCAGAGCACAGCCTATTGTTGAAGAAAACTTATTAGTTTCACAAGCACACAGTTCAGACTTCTACAAGAGCGACCCTGAAAGCAAAACTCATTTCTTAGTCTCCAAACACTCCATAAGGAGGCAGCCACAACCATATTCTGGACATGTTTTTTCTTATGAATTTGCCACAAAGCACAAACATCTTCAAAGCTAGAAATAGTGGTCATTTAAAAAATAATAAGCAAGCAAGTTCCAAATGTACTTAGCGACCACACAGTCAAAGAACAAATGATGTACCGATTCCTTTTCTTTACAAAATAAGCAAGTAGGATCATCAACAGTTCTACGCTTTGCCAAGTTGTCCCTAGTTAAGATTTTATTGTACACACTCAGCCAAAGAAACACATGGATATTCTGGGGACATAAATTTTCCATACTTTATCCCCAATGGCAGAAACCACACCTTCAAAGTTAATAGCATTGTAGAATGACTTAACAGAGTAAACTCCTTTGGAGTCCAACATCCAAATAGGAACATCAGGGTTATTAGACATAGGATATCTCGGATAATATCAAGCAATCGGTTCCACTTATTAATACCATTACTATCCACACACCTCCTCCCACACTTGAGAAACAGAGCAATTAGGTTGATTGCAGATATAGAAAAGTTCCCTGAATTGTACTTTCACGGAACAGTCCCCAACCCATATATCATGCCAGAACTTAATACTTCTACCGTTACCTATTTTCCATTTGTAAAAGGTCTTAGAAGCATTTAAAGCCCAAGTTACACTCTTCCAAAAGGGAGATCCATTATCAGGCTTGGACCATAAGATATTAGGAGAGTTACTGTTGTATTTAAAAGAAATAACATCCTTCCAATCTTCCTTACTAAGGTCAAAAAACCTCTTCCCCAGGAAGCCAATAAGGACATATTGAATTCCTTTAGGTTGGGTACTCCCAGACCCTCAAAAGCATTTCTTCCTAGTTACAAGCCCCCAACTAGCCAAATGGTATTTGTGCTGATCTCCCATGTCCCCCCAGAAAAAGTGGGCCATCTGCGAGTTGATCGCATCTATTGCCCATTTGGGGAATTTAATGACTATCATACGATAAGCTGGGATACTGACAATACAAGCACATAGTAGGATCAGCTTCCCTCTGTAGGTAAGGTGTCTCCCTAGCCAGCCAGAGATGCAAGCAATGATCTTGTCAATAATGGGTTGGAGATCCTCCCTTCGTAACTTGTCATAGTGCAGAGGCACACCCACGTATTTGATAGGAAAGGATCCAACCATACAACTAAAAATCTGGGCAAAAGCTTTTGCAACCTCCTCCTCAATATTAATAGTTAGAAGATCACTTTTATGAAAGTTGATTTTCATTCCAGAAAGATTTTCAAAATAGGACAAGATCCATTTAAAATTCCTTGCTTTCTCACAAGAGGTTTCAGAAAACAGAAGCGTATCATCTGCATACTACAGACTGATGACCCCCCCCCCTCGATCACATGAGGAAGAAGCCCTGAAATCAAACTTTGTTGGGAAGCTTTGATAAGCATTTTAGAGAAAACATCAGCAACCAAATTAAAAATAATTGGTGAGCAAGGATCACCCTATTTGAGGCCTTTCCCGCTAGAAAGTAAGGACCAATAACATCATTAATTCTAACACTAAAAGTACTTCTAAGCAGAATACTTTTGATCCAGGAGATCCATTTAGATCCGAACCCCCTGGACTCCAGCATCTCAGACAAAAACTCCCAATTAACCCTATCATATGCTTTCTCATAGTCCAACTTGAGCACAAGCCCCTGGGTCTTGGATCGTTTGATCTCATGGATAACTTTGTGGGATAAAACTACACTCTCTAGAATAAATCTCTCTCTTATAAAGCAGTTTGGTTTGGGGAAATCAGCCTATCCCCAATAGGGGACATTCTGTTTGTCATAGCCTTGGTAAGAATCTTGATCGCGCAATTACCAAGACTGATTGGCCTAAATTTCTTCATGTCTTTGGCATCTACCTCCTTAGGGATTAACACAATTAGGGCAAAGTTCTATTTATATATGTCTAGTTTACCTTCTTCAAAATCCCGTACCATGGCCATAAAATCACTTTTAATCACCTCCTAGAAAGTCTGGTAGAAGAGAAAGGAGAGGCCTTCTGGACCAGGATCCCCATGAGCATATGATCCGAAAATGTCTTCCTTAATCTCTCCTTCAGAAAAGTTTTTCTGGAGGCATTCATTCTCTTCGGAGGAAACCATCTCCTCCTCCTTCCAAAAGGAAGGACCCAAGCGTATATTATGTCTTTGTTCATGACCAAAGAGATTCTTATAGAAAGAAGTGGCAACCTCCAACATCTCTTTGGTAGTATGAACCGGGCCAGATTCCCCATTTAACTCAAACAAATGGTTCTTCCAATGCCGATGATTGGTCAACGCATGGAAGTACCTATTATTTTTAGTTTTTTCTACATCTGTGCCCCTGGTTCCTTAGCTCTACTCATTGATCCCCGCGCTCTTAACTTTTGCTCAATTTGCCCCACTCCCTTGCCAAAAACCCTCAGAACTGGTCACAACGGATGTTGCCGTCGGGTCAAAGGCTTGACCGTTAACTCTGACGAGTGGGGCCACGCTAGACTGTGTCGTCCGTTGGACCTGATTTTTTTTGAGACAAGGCCGTTGGACCTGACGAGTGGGGTCGCATCGGACGGTGCCGTTGTTCGCCCATTGGGCCGTGGTTAGACTGTTGGGCCCTGCGCGTGCCGCAACGATAGAAGCCTGTTATGCATGCACGACATGTCTAGTTAGCCTACTATGGATGCACGTAGCTAGCCTACCTGCAAGCGCCGCTGCCCGCCGCCACGATGCGCTGACCAGCCTCTTTCTGCACGCGAGCCGCCACGGACGCTGACCGACCTCTTTTTCACGCGAGCCGCCACGGACGCAGGGACGGTCTCTGCTGCTGGTTCATCTCATCTCCCACGTGTGTCTCCTCGATGTAGAGCATTGTTTCACACTTTTCGATCCACTCGCATCTATTCAACATGGCAATTAAAACATGTTGGCAATTAAAGTGGCATATCAATCGATGCGGCTCGTTTGAACGTAGCATATCCAAAGCGCGGTCGGTGAGACTCCCCTTCCCTTCCCCTTTCCCTATTTAAACCACCCACCCCTCCACCTATTCTCCACACATCCATTTGCACCGCCCCCTTCTCTTCTTCACCCAAAACCAGAGCACTCTCAAAGCGAGGCGAGGATGCAGTACAACGGCCCCACCTTCAAGCTCCCATCGACCGTGCTGGAGAGACGGTATCCGGCCGGTGTCATCGTGGAGATGACGCTCCGCGTGTGGGCGTTCTAATGCAGGAGGGGTGCAAGGGAGTTTGCCGAGTGGTTCCTCGGTGCGGGCTTCGCCCACCTCCCGGCGGGCTCATCGGTGATGTTCCGACTGGAGGAAGTGCGTCCAAACTCATACACTCGACCGATAGGGCTCATCGTCAACTTCACCAACAGATTTGATGCGTACTACCTCCTCGGCAAGGTGTTTTGGTGTGGATGCGAATTCATCGCATTCACAACCTAGAACATATTCACAAACTTTGACTGCATCTTCCCCACCCGTGACGGTATGCACAGCCTCCCCTACTACGTCGGCGAGGACGACATGGAGGAGGAGCACTGAAGAGAAGGCATAGTGAAGATGGTGGAGAAGGCCTGGCTGGTCTCGTGAAGCTTGTCTTGCCCGTTAGGGCTTTTATATATTTCTATGTTATGTGTCGTTGGTTGTACCGAGAACTCTTTTATGAACCCTATGTTTAGGGTTTATGTTTTATGTAAGAACTATGCTATATATGCTTGCTACTTTCTATTTTATGGGTGTATGCTTGCTACTTGAGATATCGGTAGATGGATATGGTGCCGTAGCCGAGCCCTAGACATGCTCTCTAGATGGATATGGTGGCTAATGGTGCCATCGGACTTTATTTTAGACATGGTTTCTGATGGATATCATGATCTACATAATTAAATCTAACATGCTCTTAATAATAAATTTGCCATGTTCTACAAAAAAAAATCGTGTATAAAACAAAAACAAAAACAAAAAATCATGTATACAATATTTTTCTTGCAACAAAAACATGTTTATAATACCCGCATGTCAAAAAATCAAAGTGTTGTGTTGTAGGCTATATACAGAAGGAAATTGCCACGATATGTAGAAATAAATTTGACATGGGCAAGTTCAATAAAGAAATTTTCATGGTATCTACACTAACAATGACATGGAAAAAGTTATTCTTAAGTTCTCCATGGCAATTATCTATACAAAAATGCCATGGGACAAAAGTTGTACTGCTAACAATAAATCGATTTACCATCATGCACTATTTTTGTTCGACATGGCAATAAATGGATTTACCATGGCAATAATCAAGCAAAAAAAACTGTGGTCAAAAAACAAAGCCAACGCGTGCACTATTTTGTAGGCCTCTTTTATCTTTGTGGGCCTTCGACACTCGATGCAATGCGACGACCCAACCATAGCTTAGTTTCAATTTGGTCCATAGAACTACGTTTTTTCCTTCTGCGATCGGTGTTGTCTGACGAAACTGAAGAAACTAAAAGTGTACAAAACCGACGAAACGGACATGATCCACAAATTAAGCAACACAGAGCATAGAGCACATGATCCACAAAGTTAAGGACATCCTAAAGCACATGATCCACAAATGTAAGCAAATCCTAGAGCA
Organism: Hordeum marinum; assembly: GCA_022496015.1. NCBI lineage: Eukaryota > Viridiplantae > Streptophyta > Magnoliopsida > Poales > Poaceae > Hordeum > Hordeum marinum. The sequence continues at coordinate 524,112,128 of CM039674.1, read as the reverse complement.
CATGATCCACAAATTTAACCAAATCCTAGAGCACATTATACCACCCTAATAACATCTCTAATGAGTGATGACCAGCAAGTAACCAAATCCTAGAGCAACTATACAAAAATAAAATCCTAAAGCTATCAGATTCGCTTGCTTGTTCAATTGAATCATCTGCTTCAAGTTCTTGTTCATCTTCTTTAATCCTCTTTCAGATCTGCATCCCCAACTGTCAGAGCAACACTTTCAGAGATGAAATTCATTGGTCCTGACGGCAGATTGAGCTCCCGGGTTGGGGCCTCATTGAATTGAATCCGCTTAACGTAGTCATCTAGCCATTCAAAATGTGTGCATTTATTCACGATCTGAAACGATAACATGAACCCTAAATCCCAGATCCAAGGAAAAAGAATTAAAAGAAAATAGAAAATGAAATCAGAGAAAAATCATGAGATCTAACTTGCCCCTCTGGCTTGCTCTCGCATTTCACGAACTCGTGCCCATAGTGCCATTCTTGACCTCCTTCGAAGTCAGACGTATCAGTCGTGCACTGCGTGCGTAGTCAGGACACCGCTTCATGGGAAGTGGACCATACTTGGTCCACCTGGGGAAGGAGGTTGAAGTGGAGCTCGACATATCGCCCAAAGTCATCGGAGAAGAAGAAGCAGATGAGTGGCTTCTCTCGTCGTCGGAGAAGAAAAAGCAGAGGAGTGGCTCGTCTCGTCACCATAGAATAAGCAGCAGAAGAAAGGGGAGGCAAGGGTGGGCGAGCACAAGCAACAACTCTCGCGGATCGCCCCACGATTCAACGATGCGGAGCCGTCCATGTGATCCAATGGCACGGTGCCTGCATGCAGCCTGCCCACCGAATTCCTTCTAGAAGACCACATCCGAGGGCTGTCGCTTGGCTCTAGGGTATGATCGGACGGCTGATGTTCGGAGCTAGGGTTAGGCGAAACCCCGCTGGGTTTAGAGGGGTTTTGAGCTGGTCAATGGGGTTTCCATGGCTTTGACTGAGCATAACTAATTTAGAAAAAAATCGAAAAATATGAAATCTTCGCCGTTCGTCGTTTTATAAGACACAATAACGAGGAAAAAAATACTAAACTTGGTATACGAACATTTAAAAAAACCCTATCTAGCACGATCGAGGTCAAATGAGCACCATTAATTTAAGAAAAAATCAAAAAAATATAAAACCAATGCACAATGTTGTCTTATGTGACATGTTACCAACCAAAAATCATAAACCTGGTCTATGGTCATTTTCATGAAAAAACCTTCACACATATGAGCTATCACGTACAACATTTCATAGAGTTCAAGGAGAGGATGTAGGGGTACCTTCTGTTTTGAAAAACAAACCACCAAAGCTTTATTTCAAAGTGAATAAGAAGGATCTGAACTTAGTTTTCCATTTTCATATTTTAAACGTGTTTTTATAGGTTTTTTATATTAAAGGATATTTTTCATAAGAAAATGTAAAAATATGAAGATTAATTCAAAAAATAGTGAGACTTCGAATCTACACTATATAGATTGAATAGGTGTTAATAAAAAAAATATTTGGCTCATTTAGAGTAGGTCCAAAAAAACTTGATTACAAATGGGGTTGTTTACCCTAGCTTGGGAGCTCATTTGGAGCACATTTCTCATGACTACAAGTTTTGCGAAGCAAAAGAGATCGGATTGATCACCTAACGTTTATAATAGTTTAGCAAACTTTGCAACTCAAACCATAGGGCAATGCACTTCAAGTGTTGGTTCAAATTTAAAGTTTACCTAAAATTCAAAATTTGCCTCAGTTTTGTATTCTACCTCAAGTTTCACATCAAATTACAAATAAAATTATTACACCTTGCAAGTTTTCACAGTAGTTCAAATTTAAGACAGAATCCTTATTATAAATCCTTAAAGTTCAAAGTTTATGACTTGCATTCAAGTTCAAATTCAAATCTTTGCCTTGCTCCTTGTGTTTCGGGATGGGTTAACCGTCTTGCTCCTGGTTTCCCTAGCTAGGATATTTTGTGCTTTTGAAAGCTTTGTCTTGTTGTTTCTGATCTTCACTTCTGGTTGTGGCGGTTTTGTTGAGCTTTGACTGACTGAGCAATTGATGAACAGTTGATGATCATCTATGGGTTCACTAATCCTTAAAGGAACTTCAGACAAAATAACTTCCTCCTCTCTTATAACTTCAAAACCTTCAATAGCCATGGTTTCAAATTCTGCATCAGATGATGGTTCAACCGAAGTTTCTTCCTCTCTAGGTCTTTTATGTCATATGCCTCTAATTATCCTTGAGCTGTGTCAAATAGAAATAAGCTTAGCCATCGATAAAAAAGAGAACAAATGCACAAAAAGGGAAAGGTTGCACACATACCAAGCTGCTACTTTAGCTGCATTCTCCTCTGCTATTGCATTCTCCTCTGCATTTTCTGCTGCCCATTGTTCCTCTTCTCCAAATGTTGCATCAACTGGATCGGTACAATGCCTAGCAATATGCCCTAGGATACCACATCTTTTGCACTTACACTGTTTTTTACACGACCCTCTTCACCAGCTCTTATCCTGTTTTTCCTTCGTCTTCCTGGTGGTCTCGTCTGTACAGGAGAATGGAGTTTGAACCCTGGGTCTACTATGTTCCATTGGTCTTTTCCCAAGAGTGGTGGCACATTTTCAGCATAAGCAGCCCTAAATTTGGCAACAAAGAAATATTCAGAGCAATACTGATCAACTTCACCATCTTCACCTCCAATAATAGTCATGAGATGTAGGGCATGTATGCACGGCTTCCCGTGGATCTGCCATTGCCTACAACTGCATTCCTTAGTTGCAAGGTTCACTGGATATCTCCATTCCCTATTTTTACTATCAGTGTATGTCACCTCAGCCTCGTATGTCGACGGTCGAATGCATTTCATCCTTAGTCCTCTTGCCTTGGCATGCAATGTCTTAATCAGAGATGGGAGCATAAGATGGCCAGCATATAGTGTTTCTGCAATTCTTTTACGAAGAGCCATCTTTATCATGATCATCTGCCTGATCTTATCAAATGCTTGCCACAACAAAAGCCCTTTCACTGACTTGAACTTTGCATTGAAACACTTAGCGAGGTTATTGGTCACATAGTCTACTTTGCAGATTTCATTGAATTTGGATCTTGACCACAACTTTCCATGATGTTCATCCATGTACTCCTTTACCAAAGGATTGTGAGCATACACCACTCTCAAATGGTGCTCTTGCTTCCTCAAGCTGCATGTGTATGATGCTAGCCATAGGTTCTCATCATAAACTTTGCCTTTGAATTTCTTTTTAAAATTCTGCGCTAGGTGTTGCATACATTCCCTATGTTCCACTCCAAGGGATACAATTTCTACTGCACTCTCTAAACCCTTGCAAGCATCTGTGTGTATAACTAAACCTGAGGATATACCTATAATGTTGCGCAACTGCTGCAGAAACCAGACCCAACTCTCTTCGGACTTTGCCTCCAACACACCAAATGCAACTAGGAATAGCCAGTTGTGTCCATCAACTGCAGAAGCTGCTGCTAGCTGGCCTCTCCATCTTCCATTCAAAGCAGTTGCATCGATAGCCAAATAGGGCCTACAACCATTCAAAACCCCCTGCCAGCAAGCCTTGAAACAAACAAAAGCCTTCCTGAAGCCCTCCTTCTCAACTGTCTTCCCTTTTAATTTGTACTGAATTGTATGCTTGTCAATCTCTACAACACTCCCTGGACTAGCCATCTCCACTTCATCTTTGAAGGTGTAAAGCAACTGAAAACTCTCATTCCATGGACCATTAATCCTATCAAGAGCCCATTCCTTAGAGTAGAAAATCTTCATGTAAGGTATATTAATGTTGTACTTCTCAAATAGCTTCCGATGGAGTGCTGTTGGACCAATTGTTGGTATTTCCCTCACCCAATCCAAGATTGCATCTCCCACCCACCTAATCTTTGCAAGCTTTGATTTGTCCCCCCTCCAGGTGGGCAAGTGTACCCATTTTTTTTAATCTAAAACAAAATGAAAAATGATGTCAAATACAATTAAGAATGGATACATAATCTAAGAAAAAGATTCATGTGTAATACCTGAACCAATTTGCTCTTTAGCATAGTGGATGCATGCAACCTCCACCTACACCTATCATAAGGGCAATGAATAGTGAATCTTCCTGGCTCACTCCTATCAACCTCATAGGAGTTTTCAGTGAGAATGCAATATGTAGTCACTGCATTACGACAGTACACCATCGATTCAAATACGGTTCCTGGAGTAAGCTGAGGATTCTCCCTGTTCCACTCAATTGTTGGCATGTCCTTGTAAAACTAAGGAGTCGATGTTCTCCTCCCTCTCTTCATCGTCAGTGTCATCAAATCTGGCACGACTGCTAGGCTCCTCTGGATATTCCTCTTCCATTGCCTGTTGACTGACTCTATCTACCAGTTCAGGGAATAGAGTCTCATCCTCATCATCATGTCGAGGCACTTCCTCGTCAGGCTCCACATCTACTTCTACATTAGGTGCAAAAGGGAGAGGAGAAGTGGCAGAATTAGCAGCAGCCGACATGTTGTGGCTTTCAGAACCACTAGGTTTAGTTGGTCTCGACCTACAAGGAGTGCGAGGACGCTCGCTATTAGCAGAGACAGATGATGTCTGAACACCCTTCCCCTTGCGTGCCTGAAGCACACAAATATGGATTTTACCGAAATGGCTGTCAGCATTCAAACTAAAAAGCAATCTCAGATGCTCATCACAAGTTAATGAGACAAATCTCTGCTCGGTACTGTCGAAATATCTCAGTTCAACAACATGGGAGGGCTCCACAGATACTCACAACAGAGTGCCTCGCGAAAATCTTTGAACAAAATACTGGTTTCTACCACTTTCGGATAGAAAAATCCAGAAATCAGGTACGGTTTAGTTCCATGCAGCTCGCTAGTTTCCATTCTAATCGCGAGCCGAAAAGCAAGTGTAGGATCAACCCTATTCGATGAAATAAAGGGCGCAGTTAGGCCGTAAATTTTCAGAAAAATTGCACTGATTCATGCCAACGGTGGTCAAATACATCCTAATTTACGGATCTCCTAATCAATTTGAGAGGAAAATGATGCTTACCCAGGTGGAATCCATGAATTATCCGCCTCTGATTCGACCCAATCCTCTCCACGGTCGATGGGCCGGACAGGGTGCTCCCCCGGTATTGCTTCCTAATCCTAGATGGGGAGAGAGGGTAGATGCGGCGGAGGCGGCATGACGGTGGCGAAGGTGGCACGACGGCGGTAGAGGCAACACGACGGCGGCGGAGGGGGCGGCAAGGAAGCGACTCAATCTGATTCAGGTTACAATGAGGGGTGTCAGTTTTGCGGCCCCACTCGTTAGCACGTAACGGTCAAAATGTGGACTCGGCCCTACATGGACCCACTCACCAGAGTTAACGGTCAAAGGCACTGACCCGATGGCAACATCCGTTGTAACCTGTTGTGAGGGTTTCGGGCAAGGGAGTGGGGAAAAGTGAGCAAAAGTTAAGATCGTGGGGATGAATGAGTACAACTAACAAACCAGGGGCACAGAAGTAAAAATCCCTTATTTTTATCACCGTGTTTAATTATCCTATCCCTCGACCTCTGCCACAAGGCAATTTCCTCCTTTCTCCAAATATTATCCAGCTCTTTCTTAATCTCCTCCATGCGACTCCTATCTGAGTCGTTTACCCAATTGGATTTAGAGAAGACATCTAAAATGTCAAACTCCTGAAGTAAATCCCTCCTTTTCTTCTTAATCACATCCTCTAAGTTGATACTCCACCCCTTAATCTTTTTATGAAGGATTCTAGTCTAATTCAACCAACTATGAATAGGCACACCTACATTAGGAGTATCTGTCCAGGTCTTACAAACTAACTCTTTGAAACCAGGTTGGTTAAGCCACCATTTTTCGAATCGAAAAGGTTTCGAGGAGGTAACACTCCTAGCCTTGGTGTCTAAAAGGAGCGGGGTATGGTCACTTACCACTCGAGGTAAAGCAGAGAGGGTAGACAATGGAAAGTGAGCATCCCAAGATGTAGAAAGAAACACACAATTGATCATTGCAAAAATAGGCACCTCTTTATTATTACTCCAGGTATAACTTCTATTAGCAATCTTAATTTCCATAAGCCCCCATTTATTAATCCAATCATTAAACAGATAAGAGGATTGGCTATCGATCAAACCATTATTCTTCTCTGTGGCAGATCTGATCAGGTTAAAGTCCCCACCCAACAATACCGGATAAGATAGATTATGCATGACATCATGCAGCTCGACAATGAATTCAATTTTATTCTCAGTATATCCAGTACCATATAGTGCAATGAAATGCCATAAAAACCCATCTTCCTTATTCTTAACAGTAACTATCACACACAATTTCTTATTTATAAAACCAATGATCTCATAAAGGCTATTTTTAAGGCCCATAAGGATGCCGCCAGCAGTTTTATCACCAGGTGTAACATGCCAACTGAAATCAGCACCACTAGCAATGGAATTTAAAGTATGATTATCAATATTTTCCCTCTTAGTTTCAAAGAAACCAACAAAGTCCACTTTATGATTATGTAAGCAATCACCCAGGCACTGAAGTTTCCCATGTTGCCCAAGACCCCTAACATTCCAAAAAGCCCCTATCATTTAATTATGAAGGGGTGGGATAAGCCACAAGGCTTGCTCTTAGTAAGCAGGGTTGGGCTATTATCAGCTAAAACATCAAAGCCCACAGTTTCAGATCTGAGGATAGTACCAATCGGGGATATATGATCATGAACATCAATGTCCAAATTATCATGGAGTACAATCTCTGGGTTAAGGTTAGCAAACTATAGGCATCTATGTTTTTCAGTATCAATCATATATCACAGTATAATGTCCTGTTCAATTTCATTGCTACCAATTCATATATCAATTTTATTAGCTTGATTCACAAGATTATTAGCATCCAGATAGGAAAAAAGAATTACCTTTGAAGGTTTGGGGGATTTCTAGGTTCTTATTTTTCTGGTAGGCTTTTGCTATGTCCATGATGTTCATGTTGCCATGCCCCCTAGTAGCAGGCCTGTTTGAGAGCACTGGTCCCCACTTGATAGAAGCCTCCTTCTGGATTTTCACTTTATTATAAGATTTAGCTTTCTCCAAAGTTTCCAATAGAGATCTCTTTGTAGAGCCAATGAACTTCACCATCTCCTCAGGTAAACATTGCATCTCAATGGGATTCTCATCTTCTTTTTCATCAGCGTAAGTCATGTCAAAAAATTTAAGCTACTCCGAGCAGTAATCCATATGGACAGACATAGGTTCATCCACCCGAGGAGGAGAGGAAAAACCGGATTTATGGAGATTGATTCTTTTCTCCACCCTCTTCACCTTTGTGACCTGATGAAGCACCTCTGATTCTGATTTCCTCAATGAATTCCTTGTGAACCTGATCTATCAGAGCATGTGGGTGAAAATCTGTTGCAGAGACAACAACTTTTTGCTTACTTGGAGAAGTGGAGGTAGGAAAACTTTTTTTTAGCAAAATTAGCTTTATCAAGCTCATCTATAGGAGATTCCTCATCATCTTCCATGTCGTCCTTATCTGACTGGTCAGGGTTTTCCTCCAGTTCCTTTTCATCACTTTGTCATTGTTAGGTCCTTCCTCTTCTGGATCATCCCCATCTTCATCTTCATCCTCTCCCACTTGGTCATAGCCTTGAACAGAAAAGAACAGCAGGTATAGTTTATTTTTCATTTCCACTAATCTCTCAAAAGGGATTTTAGTAGGGTCCCTACAAGCTACTGTCACCCGGATAACCTCATAAAAACATTCAAAAATGCCATTCCAGTCCACATCTACTAGAATACCAAAACATGAGGTGATCTAGGCAAAGACCTTCCAAGAGCACCAGTTGGGAGGAATTCTCTCAATCTGCACCCAAGCTTCAGTCAATTATCCAAAAGGGTCAAGCATTCCTTGCCATTCAGCCACCTTCACAGACACTCCATCAATAGGCAGATCAAAGGGGGGTGGGGATACAATCAGATCCTTGACATTCTTCCATGGAGGGAAACTTTTTTGACAAGTTAAAACAGCAGGAGAGCCTCCTACTATTGATATATTAAATGGTGGTTGTTACAAGAGATTACAAATCCATGCAAAAACAACAAGGATCAAACAATGAGAGTACAGAGGCAGTTACAAGTGGATAGTTGGAAGAAACCTATCTATAAAGGTAGACTTGTCAGGTTTGAGTCTAAATTTCAGGATCTCCAAATCTGCTTTCAACATCCTAACCCAATCCTGTTGTGTTGCCATCACACCATCAAACACCTTTCAGTTGCGTTGCTTCCAAATGTTCCACGTGGCCAATATGCAAATTTCCTTGAACAAAATTTTGGCCCATCTATTTTCCATCACATCCAATCTTGTCTGCACCTCCAGGGTCGTGTCCCATGTGATTCCAAGTTTTTGCCAACAGCAAGTTGCGAATGTACATTGGAAGAAGAGATGTTCATTAGTTTCCAACACATTTTCATTACATAGCACACAGGTGTGATCATCTCTTACGGCAAAATGCTTTCTCGCTAATAGATCCCTCGTGTTTAGTCTATCCATTCTTTGTAGCCAAGTGAAAACTTTATGTCCGAGGATGCACTTTGACTTCCATACGCTCGTTAGGTATTTTGGCGCCTGCACATGTCTGAAAAGATATCAGTAGAAATGCTTGGGTTTAAATTGTACCTCTCCCCAATAGTAGATCCAATCATCAGCTGTTAAAGGGTTTAGCGTTATCATGTTTATGGTGAGCATCAGGTCCTCCAGTTCTAGTCGTGCTTCACATGATAAAGGTAAATGGAAGTTGGAAGCAGGGTCCGCGTCCATCTTGAATTGTGCAAGAGATACATCCTCATTTGTTGCATAAGAGAATAAGTGTTCATGGGATTCTGCTAACACTTGCTCATTGTGCCACTGGTCTTTCCAAAGTAGGATGGTGTCACCCAAATTCGGAATGCAAGTTGTAATCCCTCTGAAGATGTGCGAAAGGGACATGATATCTTTCCATCAAAAGGATCCACAAACTGGCAATGCGTGTGGTGGTGTCGTGTCATAATATGCATTCCAAACCAACATGACCCAGGGATTATCCACCTTATGATAAAACTTATGGAGAAATTTCAGTAGGAGAGGCTTGTTTTGTATTTTTAGGTCTATGATACCCAGGCCTCCTTTGTCCTTTGGTCTACAAACTAGGTCCCATGCTGCTAGGGAATGTGTTTTTGTATCTCTATATGCAACTTTCCTCCATAGACAATGTCTACGAGCTCTATCAAATATATCAATGATTTTAATGGGCAATTTCAGCACACACATAGCAAAGGACAGAAGTGATGACAGGGCTGAATTAATGAGCTACAGTCTTTCCCCATACGAAAGCCAAATTGCTGTGCTTGTTAACCTACGCTCTATACGATCAATGAGCGACATCAAATCCCTCATTGTAGGTCTTGTTGTGCCCATCGGTACTCCTAGATAGGTAAAGGGCATGGAGCCCACCTGCCAACCAAGTATTGAGGCCAGTTCATTAGCTGTATCTTGGTTGAAATTAATGGGCATTAGCTGTGACTTGGAGAAGTTAATCTTAAGCCCCATGGCATTAGCGTACGCATCCAACAGCTACTTAATGATAGTGATCTCTGTACTTTTTGCAGGGAGGATAAGCAATGTATCATTGGCATATTGTATTACAGGATAAAGCTCCGAAGCAGGTTGATTGATTGGTTGATCATGGAGGGAACCTCAATAGATTTTTTTTGCTTTCCAATTCTCTGATTTGAAAGGGCCACTCTTTGTTCTTGCAAAATATGCCATTAAGCTGCATCAGCACTTCGAGGCAGAAACCTCCCCTCTCATTACATGCAAAAGCGCACAGTTCTTGTGATTCATCCAGTTCGACTCAGCAACAACATGGACGTCGATGTGGTAAAACCCTAACCCTGCCGCAACACTCCCAAAATTTGTGGCAGTGGGATGCTGGCGAGCCGAGGCTGCACAGTTGTTAACGTTGTGCCCCGCGCAGATGAAACATTTTTTAGGCTCAATGCAATTAGCGATGTAATGACCCGGCCAACTATAATGAAGCAGGTCATGTCCTTGTACCTTGGATCCAGAGCCTGGATATCAGGTGGGGCTGGGGCCACGGGCGCTGGTGGGACTGGGTTGGGGGCCCCTGCCACTTGATTTTTCGTGGCCGCCCCTCCTTTGGCCATGGCTTGGGTTGGCTTCAAGAGAGCAGGGGAGGAGGTGGTGGGTACCCTCCTTGAGCTGGGCCAGTCTTCTTGTTGATTTGGCGACATAGAGGTCGTTGTTGATGTTGACGTCTAGTGTCCATGCCCCCCTTAACCACCTCTACAAACTGTCGAGATCCAGGGCTGATCCCCTCCACCGAGAGCTTCAAGGAGGTCGAGACGGGATCGAATCGGCCCGGTCTCTCCACAGGGAAGCAATCTTCCCTCGTGAAGTTTCCAGGTCGGAACATGTCCTTCCTCACCCAGAAGATTTCCGGGATGGTATAGCTAGGGTTTGGAGGGGGAGGGGAGTGCTGTTTGTGAGGTTGCTGGCGCAAGGGGAAGGGATAATTCACAACTGCCCAAAGAATTCCTCAGTCACCTCCTCACTCGTGTTCATATCACGGGAAGACGCCTTGCGCAAATGCGCTTTCCTCTTGACCACACATCCCCGGATGAGGGGTGGAGGAACTACAGTTGGACCCCACACAGGTTCAATCGAAACACTCTCTGACATCCCAGCAACCGCAACCTTGCCGTCAGACATAGTACTCACCGGAGCCATGGGACGATTAGGAGTAGAAACTCCACCCACATACGTAGCCTCGCCGTCCAGTAGGACTATCGCCGTAATTTGGGAACAAATAGGAGTAGAAACTCCAACTATCGAACTGGGAGCAATTAAGGTAGAAACTGAAACCCGACCCCTCTGCATTGTGACCAAAGGGTCACCCAAATCCCCCCATCATGAACACAAGCTCGAGGGAAATTATTACAAAAACGAATTACCTTACTCCGGTGAGCAGTGATCGCCCGACAATCTCCCGACCATGTCGCGGGCTCCAAACTGTAGAGGTGCATCTCCTCCCCCACATGACGCCCTCGCATCTTCGGAATAGGTCCTTAATGTCGAGCACGCCCACTGGGAGTCCGCGCCCTCAGGGAGCACTTGGAGGGCTGATTCGAGATGGCAGTGCACCGGGCGGTATGTTGGCCAGCTGCAACACTGGTGGCGGCCGGATATTGAGACGAAAGGGGCTCTCTGCCTTGAATCGCCTCCATTTCGCTGCTTGCACTAGGCCCGTCTTCTCCGCCTCCTAGATTGCCCCAGCTCGAAGTCCATCCCGCCATCGTCTCCGCAAAACCGAGATCGCTCCTCGAAGGTGGAGCAGCGGATGACCTCCACCATGATTTTCGGCCATTTGGAGCGATCGGGGAAGCGCCCCTGTACCACCCGCAACATCTCCGCACGAGCCTCCGGGGAGTGGAGGTCGACCTCCGGGCGAATCTCTAGTGGAATCGACACCGGATGGGCCATCGCCCCCCGCCATCCTGCGCTAGGATCTGAGATTTGGGGTTAGTTGGGAGGGAGGGAGGGGGAAGGCCGTGTGGGAGCGGGAAGAGGCTGGGCGGTGGAAATAATAGGGTTTGGTGAGGCGCGGGTGCCATTAGTGGCGGAAATTGAGTGACTCATGGTCACCCCGCTATCGCCCCTGTCACGGGGAGAGGCCATCAAACTCCTCCTCTGTCTAGGGACAATGGTTGGACAACATACAAAATGTCCATCGTAACCATGAAATTCAAACTTTATATCTCAAGTCCATGACAGCCATGCAAATAAAACCTTATGCACTAATCGTACATGCCTAAGAATATTCATCATTTGGTGTCAACGATCTCTGTGCATGGCACCGGGCAGACGGGCAAGTGTGACCTGCACCTACGGAGACTCCAACTTCCCCCTTCACCTCCGTGTCTATTTCTGTTGCTGTATGTTCTTGCCAGATGAATTGCCAGTTGGTCTTGACACAGGCCTCGTCCTGGACGGACTGATGGATGGTAGTCTACTCTGCCATCTTCATTGTTTGGGCGACCTCATACTCCGCCTCCGCATCCGCCGTGGAGAAACTCATAGCCGGCTCCGCCTCCAACTCCGCCTCTGTCCCTCCTCCTTCTTGGGCTGCAACTTTTGACGCTGCTCCCCCTCCTCCTCCTCCTCCCACGCCTGCTCCTCATCCTCATCTGCTCCTCCTCCTAGGATGGCTCGGGTGACACCAAAGGAAGGCCCACAACAAAACAAGCATCTCGCCATGCCTGGATCTCCTCCAGGAGTTGCATGCGACTCTGAGGAGTGAGAGTGTTGAAGGTGGGAGGGGGTTCAGTTATATTGGTATGGTCGCTCCCGCAAGCGACATGGGAGGCCGAGAGGTGAAACCACCCATGACCAATCCTGCCATTAATGGCCACCACATCATCACCCTCTCCCCTACTAGCTCCCCACTGCCGCCTGCTGTCGCCCCCACCTACCACCAGTTCTCCTCCACTCCCCATCTGAACATCGGAGATGGTGGGGAAGCCACACAGGGTCCGCATGAGGCATGCTCATACATCCGCCCCGGTGGCAGCGCTAATGTCGATCTCGACTCCTCCACCACCGATTCCGGTAGCGCTGTTGCCGAAGGTAGATGCGAGCGACCCGGTGGTGCATGCGGAGATCCTACGTGTGGTGCGGGAAATATTCCCTGACCGTAGCAGATGGACGGCGATCTACGTGGAGGCCATTCGCTCCTCGATGTACATGGAACGTGCGAGATTCAGCGGTGACGAGGGAGGGATGGATTACCAGATGATATTCTGGGCAATCCAGGAGGCAGAATCAGAGGATCCAGCACAAGCAGCGAAGTGGAGGCGCTTCAAGACGCGGACGTCGTCCCGCCTCAACATCCGGTGCCCATCGATGGTGCGCTGGCCAATTTCCCTCCCGGCATGCTGCCACTGGGGGTCAGCCCCCCACGCGTTCGGTAATCCATAATTTCGGCGGCGGTGCTCTGTGATGGGTTTGCGCCCTTGGACCGGGAGCACGTCGTGCGGTGGATAGTGAGCATTGTCGTGATTTGGAGCTGCCACCATGGCTGGGAGATCGAGGAGAGGTAAAACGCTGTTCTAAATCCCCTGCTAATTTTGTTCCTCAAGTGTTTCGCGCTTTGTGTCGGCGAGAACTAGTATCTCCGGTGAGGGATGTCCCTCTAGAGCATAGCTTAATTGGGGGTGAGTTGGGTTTTTGCCATGTTCAGTCTCCCCGGAGTTTGTTTCTTGACCTCTCGGGCGGTGGAGACGGTGCTCCGATCCCCATTCCGGCGAGGGTTACTGATTTTGATTTGGAGTTAACATCACCCAGTATCCCTAGACCCACCCATCTTCGCTGATTCGGTGGGCACGTTCTGAAGAGGAAAGCGGGTTGTTGAAATACGCCTTCCATAACAGCTTGTGCTGCTGAGGAAGAGGTGGAGGACTTCTATGGACAATTATGGGTTATCCCCTCCCCATACCGACGCCGTCCACCCCAGTCTCTCCCCCTCCTAACCCTAAATTTTCCCTCCCAGCCGCCTCTTCTGGGTGAGGAAGGACCTATTAGAGGAGAGGCATTTTACTGTCCAAGATTGCTTCCCTGTCCATCACCTCCGTAGATCCGACCCAACTCCTACCACCTTCCAACTTGCTTTTGAGGGGATTGTCCCGAGATCTCTTTCTTTTGCTGAGGTGGTGAAGAAGCCCATGGAGGATCAACAAGGGTAAGGGGCACATGGCCCTCGTCTTGTTCGTCGACCTCAACCCCCCAAGAAGCTAGCGGGAGGGGGAGGGGGAGCTAAGCAAAAAGGTCTTGCTACTCCAACCACCATGATCCTGCCGGATGGAGCGGCTCCTCCTACGGCCCAGCTAACCCCTCCTTCTCCTACTGTCCCAGCACCTCCGGTGGAACAACCCATGGATCCAAGGTATAAAGAGATGATCTGTTTCAAATGTGGGGGTCCTAGACATTATGTGGGGAATTGTGTGAAACCTAAGAAATGCTTTGCGCTGGGAATCATAACGTAAATAATTGTGCTGCCTCGACTCACTTACAGCCTACTACCACTTACTTTGGTAGTGCTCCTACTGGGTTAGGGTTTTATCATGTTGATGTTCCTATGCCAGTAGAGACTAGCTGGATCAACATTGAAAATTGTGCAGTCCTGAATGTGGTCACATGAGAGATTAGTGCTGAAGATTTGCTAGTACAGCTGAATGGGATGTTTTGCAAGAATAAACACTGGCCATGGAAGATTAGAGAGTTGTCTTCTAAGGCCTTCCTCTTGAGATTTCCACCTTGGAAAAAGATAGATGATCTACTTGAGTTTCCAGCTTTCAGCCTACCTACTGAGGATGTGACTGGTAAGATCACTGGATGGACAAGTGGTGCTGATCCTTTTGGAGAGTTTACAGAGGCTTGAATCCAAATTGATGGCATTCCTTCCAAGTGGTGTAGATGGAAAGTATTTTCTCAAATTTCCTCCATGTTTGTTATTCTTGCTGGTGTTGACTGGAATGGTATCTTCAAGTCTTTCTATGATCAGATCGGAATCAAGGTTGGATGTAGAGATCCAACAAAAAATCCTTTTGAAAGGCTTGTGGAGATGAAAAAGAAGCTATATTTGATGTACTTCAGTGTGGAAGGTTTTGATCAATTGGGGAATGATAACAATGGTGATGATGATGATCCTGATCAAGATAAAATATCTGTTGAAGATGGAAGAACTGGCCAGCAGAGTCCCAAGAAGGATGATCATATGGAAGATGATGATGAAGTTATTGATGAGCTTGACAAAGCCAACTTCCCACAAAAAAGTTCTGCTGCTAGTACCACAAGGAAAAATATGAATACTTGTGTTTCTGCTGCTGAATTCCATCCCAATATGTTCCATGATGTTAAGCATATCCAATTCTTGGAGGTAACTAAAGAAAAGCCAAGACCCATCCTTGTGAAATCAGAATCAAAAACCTATGACAGTCCTAGACCTGAGGCAATGGTGGAAGAGGGAGAGATATTCACTATAGCTTCTCTTGTGGAACAAATGGATTACTGCTTTGCCCAGCTTAGCCAGTTTGAAGTTGCCGACACAGATGATGAGAAAGAGGGATAACCACAGGACATGCAAAGTCTGACAGGAGAGATGGTGGATAAATTTGCTTCAGTTAAAAGATCCCTGATGAACTCACTTGACCAAGCCAAATCTGAGAAAAAGAGGAAAGGAACCAACAATGCAAACAACCCCACCAAATGGGGTCATGTTCTGATTCATAAGCATAACACCAGGAACCATGGCGATGTCAAGATCATGGACAAAGCTGCATCTTACAAACAAAATAAGAATTTGGAGATCCCCAAAACTTTTAAAGGTAACTCTTACACTGTGTTGGAACCTTGTGTTCTATTAGATCAAGTGGAAAAAAATGATTTATGCATGGGTGCTTCTACCTCTGAACAAAATGATATTCTAGATGATCATATTGAATCTGAAAAAGCTAGCTGTCTACTTTTTGCTAACAAACATAACGAGGAAGTTCTTCCTAATAACATAGATATTTTAGAGTCTTGTGACTCTGGTTTTCTATCTCCCCAAGTGTTGGTGATACATCTCCAACGTATCTGTAATTTTTGATGATCACATGCTATTATATTATATGTTTTGGATGTTTTATATGCATTAATATGCTATTTTATATTATTTTTGGGACTAACCTATTAATCTAGAGCCAAGTGTCAGTTTTTGTTTTTCCTTGTTTTTGAGTTTTGCAGATATAGAATATTAAACGGAGTCCAAACAGAATAAAACTTTCTGAAGGAATTTTTCTGGAAGGAAACAAGTCGATGAAGCTTGGAGTGCACGTCAGGGGAGGTGCCAGGGAGCCACAAGCTTGCTAGGCGCGGGCCCCCTGGCCGTGCCTAGCAGGCTTGTCACTCCCTGGTAGGTCTCCTAACCCTAATTATTGGCCTACAAATACCCAAATATTCCCCAACATCAAAAAGAGCCACGCAAATACTTTTCCGCCACCGGAAGCGTCAGTTCCCGAGAGATCCAATCTTGTAGCCTTTTCCGGTAATCTGCTGGAGGGGGTTTCAATCACGGAGGGCATCTACATCAACTCCATTTCCCCTACAATGATGCGTGAGTAGTGCACCACAGACCTGCGAGTCCATAGCTAGTAGCTAGATGGCTTCTTCCATCTCTTTGATCTTCAATACCATGTTCTTCATGATCTTCATAGAGATCTATCCGATGTAATCCTCTTTTGTGGTGTGTTTGTCAAGATCTGATGAATTGTGAGTTTATGTTCAGATTATCCATAAATCTTATTTGAATCTCCTCTGATTTCTTATATGCATGATTCCATATCCTTGCAAGTCTCTTTGAGTTATGGTTTGATTTGGCAAACTAGATTGGTAATTCTTGCAATGGGAGAAGTGCTTGGTTTTGGGTTCAATCTTGTTGTGTCCTCACCCAGTGACATAGTAGGGGTAGCGAGGCACGTATTGTATTGTTGCCATCAAGGGTAACAAGATGGGTGTCGTCGTTTTCTCATGACAGATGCCATGGGGTGTCTTACCATAGGTGGTTGGGGCCGGAGGACGCCGACGGGCTCCGGGTGCGAGATTGGGCACAAGTGGTGATGACACACGATGTACCCAGGTTCAGGGCCCTCCGGAGGAGGTAATACCCCTAGTCCTGCTTGGTTTAGTTAGACGGGTGTGTATAGGTACAATGGTGTTCCTGGAGCTATGTCTAGAGGAGGAAGAAGGGGTGGTGTATGAGGAGATGATCGCCCATATGTGCGTGTCTCCGTCTATGATCCTTTGTCCCCGTTCCATGGGGGGCTCGAGGGGTTTTATAGGCCACCCCCGGCTCTTACAATATGTTTTAAGTACCAAGGTGGGGGGACCCGGCTGGTAGTCTCTTCGGCTGGCCAGAGGGTCCGACCGCTCGCGCCGTCTCATCATTGGCGGGGCCTGCCGGCCGAGCGGTCCCATCTCCCATTGGGGCCCGCCAACCGGCTTTGCGATTGGCCCTCGCCCACCTGCCACGGCACGGGCAGCCCGGGGGGGGGGAGGGCGTCGTCTAGCGCCAGTCGGTCGAAATCTCCGGTACGGCCGGCGGCACTGTAGCCACGCCAGGGTAGGTAATCAAGTGTCAAGGGCGTGTCGACACTATTCCCCCGCCCGGTCGCACTCACCAAGGTCAGCGGCCAGGATGGTTGGACTGTAGCCATGCGCTGGAGTGCGTCAGCGGCCGCTGTAGCCACAGGGCCGCCCATCGTGCCGGTCGTGTCGCATCGTCGTACACGCGCGCAGAGGGTGTTGGAAATATGCCCTAGAGGCAATAAATAAAGTGTTTATTGTTATATTTACTTGTTCATGATAATCGTTTATTATCCATGCTATAATTGTATTGATTGGAAACACATTACATGTGTGGGTAAATAGACAACACTTTGTCCCTAGTATGCCTCTAGTGAACTAGCTCGTTGGTCAAAGATGGTCAAGGTTTCCTAGACATTGACATGTGATGTCATTTGATAATGGGATCACATCATTAGGAGAATGATGTGATGGACAAGACCCAAACTACAAACGTAGCATATGATCGTGTCAGTTTATTGCTACTGTTTTCTGCATGTCAAGTATATGTTTCTATGACCATGAGATCATGCAACTCACGGACAGCGGAAGAGTGCCTTGTGTGTATCAATCGTCGCAACGTAACTGGGTGACTATAAAGGTGCTCTACAGGTATCTTCGAGGGTGTCTATTGGGTTGGCATGGATCAAGACTGGGATTTGTTACTCCATGTGACGGAGA
Source organism: Hordeum marinum (assembly GCA_022496015.1). NCBI lineage: Eukaryota > Viridiplantae > Streptophyta > Magnoliopsida > Poales > Poaceae > Hordeum > Hordeum marinum. Next base: position 524,094,159 of record CM039674.1, on the reverse strand, counting down.
GGTATCTCAGGGCCCACTCGGTAATACAACATCACAATAAGCCTTGCAAGCAATGTGACTAAGTGTTAGTCACGGGATCTTGTACTACAGAACGAGTCAAGAGACTTGCCGGTAACGAGGTTGCACTAGGAATGGAGATACCGACGATCGAATCTCGGGCAAGTAACATACCGAAGTACAAAGGGAACATCATACGGGATTAACTGAATCCTTGACATAGAGATTCGACTGATAAAGATCTTCATAGAATATGTAGGAACCAATATGGTCATCCAGGTCCCTCTATTAGTTATTGACCGTAGAGGTGTCTCGGTCATGTCTACATAGTTCTCGAACCTGCAGGGTCTGCACACTTAAGGTTTGGTGACGTTTCAGTAGTATAGAGTTATGCATGGTGGTGACGGAAGGTTGTTCAGAGTCCTTGATGAGACCCCGGACATCACGAGGATCTCCGGAGTGGTCCGGAGGTAAAGATTGATATATAGTAAGTCCTATTTTGGTCGCCGGAAAACTTTCGGGCTCATCGGTAGTGTACCGGTTGTGCCGGTACTGTATCGGGAGACCATCAGGAGGGGTATTTCGACCCAAGAGGCTACATGGGCTGTGGGAGAGTGAATACCATCCCTTAGTGGGCTGGTGGAAGTCCCACACAAGGCCCATGCGGCTGGGAAGAAAAGCCCAAAGAGAAAAAGGTGGAAAAAGGCAAAAAGGCTAAAATAAGGAGTCCTAATCCTACTAGGATTATAGGAGGAATCCTCCTCTCCTCTTGGTTCGGCCGAAGCCTAGATGGATTGGCCCTTGGGCCAAGCGTCCTCCTCTCTTCCTCTTATATATACTAGAGGTTTTAGGGTTTTTGCACTAGATTTTAAGCCACGTGCTACCCGTTCCTCTAGTGCATAGTTTCTCCTCTAGATCGGTTCTCTACAGTGCTAAGGCGAAGCCCTACCGGAATTGCTCCACCACCATCGTCGCTGCGCCATCACGTTGCCGTAGAACTCATCTACCTCTCCGCTCCCTCTTGCTGGATCAAGAAGGCGGAGATTGTCATCAAGTTGTACGTGTGCTGAACGCGGAGGTGCCATCCGTTCGGTGCTTGATCGGGATAGAACGTGATTGGATCGCGGGATGCTCGACGATTTGGATCGCGAAGACGTTTGGCTACACCAACCGTGTTTCTTAACGCTTCCCGCTTAACGATCTACAAGGGTATGTAGATCCACTCTCCCTCTCGTAGATGCTCATCACCGTGGATAGATCTTGCGTGAGCATAGGAAATTTTTGTTTCCCATGCGACGTTCCCAAACAGTGGCATCATGAGCTAGGTCTATATGTAGATGAGATCTCGAGTAGAACACAAAGAGTTTGTGGGAGTTGATGCTTAGATTACTTCCTCCCTTGGTCATGTTTTGGTTTAGTGGTATTGTGGGATGAAGCGGCCCGGACCAACATTAGTCATACGCTTACGAGAGACCGGTTCCCTCAACTGCAACTTGTTGAATAGATGGCTGGCGGGTGCCAGTTTCACCTACTTTAGTTGGATCGGATTCGACAAAGGCGGTCCTTGAGAAGGTTGAAAAGAAACTAATGTATCACCGTTATGGTTTATGCATAGGTGAGAATTGTTCTTGCTAGATACCTGTAGCAGCCACGTAAAACATGCAACAACAATTAGAGGACGTCTAACTTGTTTTTGCAGGGTATGTTGTGATGTGATATGGCCAATTACATGATGTGATATATGTGATGTATGAGATGATCATGTGTTGTATAGAATATCACGACTTGCATGTCGATTAGTATGGCAACCGGCAAGAGCCATAGGGTTCTCTTTAATTATTGTATGACCTGCGTGTCAATCATTAAACGCTATGTAATGCTTTACTTTATCGCTAAACGGTAGCAATAGTAGTACAAGCATGATGGGCACGACAACCCCGATGGCGACACGTTGATGGAGATCAAGATGATGGGGATCATGGTGTCGTGCCGGTGACGATGGAGATCATGCCAGTGCTTTCAAGATGGAGATCAAAAGCACAAGGTCATGGCCATATCATGTCACTTATGATTTGCATGTGATGTTAATCCTTGTATGCACCTTGTTTTTCTTAGGATGACGATATCATTATAAGGTGATTCCTCACTTAAATTTCAAGATGAATTGTGTTCTCCCCGAGTGTGCACCATTGCGAAAGTTCGTTGTGTCGAGACACCACGTGATGATCGGGTGTGATAGACTCTACGTTCACATACAACATGTGCAAGCCAGTGTTGCACGCGCAGAACACTTGGGTTAAACTTGACAATCCTAGCATGTACAAACATGGCCTCGAAACACAAGAGACCGAAAGGTCGAACATGATTCATATAGTAGATATGATCAACATGATGATGTTCACCATGAAACCACCTCAACTCACGTGATGATCGGACTTGAGTTGGTGAATTTGGATCATGTGACACTCAGATGACCTAAGGGATGTCAATTTGAGTGGGAGCTTTAGTCATTTGATTAACTAAACTCATTATCTTGAACAATAATCTAAGTAACCTTTGCATATTTATGTTGTAGATAAATGGCTCGCGCAGTAGCACCCCTGAATTTTAATGCATTCCTGGAGAAAGCTAACTTGAAAGGTGATGGAAGTAACTTTGATGACTAGGCCCGTAATCTAAGGATTATCGTCACGGTTTCCTAGAAATCATATGTCCTTGATGGACCGCTTGGTGACCAACTAGAAGACATGTCATCCGAAGACGTTAAGAACGCTTGGGAGGCACATTATGGAGATTACTCAATAGTTCAGTGTGCAATATTGTATGGCTTAGAACCGATACTTCAGAGACGTTTTGAACGTCATGGAGCATATGAGATGTTCCAGGAGTTGAAGTTTATCTTTCAGATGAATGCCCGAATCGAGAGGTATGAGACCTCTGATAAGTTCTATGCTTGCAAGATGGAGGAGAACGGGTCTATCAGTGAGCATATACTCAGAATGTCTGGGTATTCGAATAGTCTAGCAGAGTTGGGAATTGCCCTCCGCCAGAGGCGATCACTGACAGAGTTCTTCAATCACTGCCACCTAGTTACAAGAGCTTTGTGATGAACTATAACATGCACGGGATGAACAAGTCAGTCGCCGAGCTGTTTGCGATGCTAAAAGTCACTGAGTCTGAAATCCAGAAAGAACATCAAATGTTGATGGTCAATAAAACCACTAGTTTCAAGAAGAATGTCAAGGGCAAGGGCAAGAAGGGTAAAACCAAGAAGGATGGCAAAGCAGTTGCTATTCCTGTAAAGAAGCCCAAGCATGGACCCAAGCCAGAAACTGAGTGCTTTCATTGCATGGGAACTGGTCACTGGAAGTGGAACTGCCCCAAGTACCTGGCTGACAAGAAGGCGGCCAACGACAAACAAGGTATATATGATATACATGTTATTGATGTGTACCTTACTAGCTCTCGTTGTAGTGCCTGGGAATTTGATACCGGTTCGGTTGCTCATATTTGCAACTCAAAACAAGAACTACGGAATAGACGAAGGTCGGCAAATGATGAAGCGACGATGCGCGTGGGAAATGGTTCCAAGGTTGATGTGATCGCCGTCTGCATGCTCTCTCTTCGATTACCATCGGGATTAGTGATGAACCTGAATAATTTTTATTTAGTGCCTGCGTTAACAACATTATATTTGGATCTTGTTTATTGCGAGACGGTTACTCATTTAACTCAGAGAATAAAGGTTATTCTATTTATATGAGTAATATCTTTTATGGTCATGCACCCAATGTGAGGGGTTTATTCATATTGAATCTTGATAGTGATGACACACATGTTCATAACATTGATGCCAAAAGATGTAGAGTTGATAATGATAGTACTACTTTCTTGTGGCACTGCCGTTTAGGTCATATTGGTGTAAAACGCATGAGGAAGCTCCATGCTGATGGACTTTTGGAGTTACTTGATTTTGAATCACTTGACACATGTGAACCATGCCTCATGGGCAACATGACTAAAACACCGTTCTCTGGAACAATGGAACGGGCAAGTGACTTATTGGAAATCATACATACTGATGTGTGTGGTCCAACGAATGTTACAGCGCATGGTGGATATCGTTATTTTCTCACCTTCACTGATGACTTAAGTAGATATGGGTATATTTAGTTAATGAAACACAAGTCTGAAATGTTTGAAAAGTTCAAGCAATTTCAGAGTGAAGTTGAGAATCATTGTAACAAGAAGATTAAATTCCTGCGATCTGATCAAGGAGGTGAATATCCGAGTTATGAGTTTGGCAGTCACTTAAGACAGTGTGGGATTGTTTCACAGTTGACACCGCCTGGAACACCACAACGTAATGGTGTGTCAAAACATCGTAATCGAACCTTATTAGATATGGTGCGTTCTATGATGTCTCTTGCTGATTTGCCACTACCATTTTGGGGTTATGCATTAGAGACAGCTACATTCACTTTAAATAGGGCACCATCGAAATCCGTTGAGATGACGCCATATGAACTATGGGTTGGCAAGAGGCCAAAGTTGTCGTTTCTTAAAGTTTTGGGATGTGATGCTTATGTCAAAAAGCTTCAGCCTGAAAAGCTGGAACCCAAAGCGGAGAAATGCGTCTTCATAGGATACCCAAAAGAGACAGTCGAGTATACCTTCTATCTCAGATCCGAAGGCAAAGTGTTTGTCGCTAAGAAAGAAACATTTCTTGGGAAAGAGTTTCTCTCGAAAGAATTGAGTGGGAGGAAAATAGAGCTTGATGAGGTTATTGAACCTTTACTTGAACCAGAGAGTAGCGCAACGCAGAAAGATGTCTCTGTGGAGCCTACGACAGTTGAAGAGGAAGTTAATGATGATGATCATGAAGCTTCGGATCAAGTTACTATCGAACCTCGCAGGTCGACAAGGGCGCGTACTGCTCCTGAGTGGTATGGCAACCCTGTCTTGGAGGTCATGTTGTTGGACAACAATGAACCTACGAGCTATGGAGGAGTGGTGATGGGCCCGGATTTCGAGAAATGGTTAGAGGCCATGAAATCCGAGATGGGATCCATGTATGAAAACAAAGTATGGACTTTGGAAGTATTACCTGAAGGGCAAAAGGCCATTCAGAACAAATGGATCTTTAAGAAGAAGACAGACGCAGACGGTAATGTCACCGGCTATAAAGCTCGACTTGTGGCAAATGGTTTTTCACAAGTTCAAGGAGTTGACTTCGATGAGACCTTCTCACCCATAGCGATGCTTAAGTCTGTCAGAATCATGTTGGCAATAGCTTCTTATTTCAACTATGAAATTTGGCAGATGGATGTCAAAACATCGTTCCTCAACGGTTTCCTTGAGGAAGAGTTGTATATGATGCAACCAGAAGGTTTTATCGATCCAGAGAATGCTGACAAAGTTTGAAACTCCAGCGATCCATTTATGGGCTGGTGCAAGCATCTCAGAGTTGGAATAAGCACTTTGATGAGGTGTTCAAAGCGTTTGAGTTTATACAAGTTTATGGAGAAGCTTGTATTTACAAGAAAGTGAGTGGGAGCTCTATAGAATTTCTAATATTATATGTGGATGACATATTGCTGACTGGAAATAATATAGAAATGCCGGAAAGCGTGAAGGAATATTTGAACAAGAGTTTTTCAGTGAAGGACCTAGGAGAAGCTGCTTCCATATTAGGCATTAAGATCTATAGAGATAGATCGAGACGCTTAATATCACTTTCACAAAGCACATACCTTGATAAAGTTTTGAAGAAGTTCAAAATGGATTAGTCCAAGAAGGGGTTCTTGCCTGTGTTACAAGGTGTGAAGTTGAGTAAGACTCAGTGCCCAGTGACTGCAGAAGATAGAGAACAGATGAGTGTAATCCCCTATGCTTCAGCCATAGTCTCTATCATGTATGCAATGTTGTGCACAAGACCCGATGTCAGCCTTGCCATAAGTATGACCGAAAGGTTTCAAAGTGATCCTGGAATGGAGCACTGGGCGGCAATCAAGAATATCCTTAAGTACCTGAAAAGGACTAAGGAAATATTTCTCGTTTATGGAGGTGATGAAGAACTCGTCGTAAAGGGTTACGTCGATGCAAGCTTTGACACTGATTCGAATGACTCTAAGTCACAAACCGGATACGTATTTATTCTTAATGGGGGAGCGGTAAGCTGGTACAGTTCCAAGCAGAGTGTGGTAGCCGATTCTACATGCGAAGCGGAGTACATCGGAGCCTCGGAGGCGGCAAAGGAAGGTTTCTGGATGAAGCAGTTCATGACAGATCTTGGAGTAGTGCCCAGTGCACTGAAGCCAATGACTCTCTTCTCTGACAACACTGGTGCCATTGCTTTGGCCAAGGAACCAAGGTTTCACAAGAGGACCAGACACATAAAGCGACGCTTCAACTCCATCCGCGATTACATCGAGGAGAAGGACATAAATATTTGCAAAGTGCACACGGATATGAATGTTGCAGACCCGTTGACTAAACCTCTTCCAAGGGCTAAACATGATCAACACCAGAACTGCATGGGTGTTCGATTCATTACAATGTAAATCACATAGTGATGTGAACTAGATTATTGACTCTAGTGCAAGAGGGAGACTGTTGGAAATATGCCCTAGAGGCAATAAATAAAGTGTTTATTATTATATTTCCTTGTCCATGATAATCATTTATTATCCATGCTATAATTGTATAGAATGGAAACACATTACATGTGTGGGTAAATAGACAACACTTTGTCCCTAGTATGCCTCTAGTGAACTAGCTCGTTGATCAAAGATGGTCAAGGTTTCCTAGCCAGTGACATGTGATGTCATTTGATAACGGGATCACATCATTAGGAGAATAATGTGATGGACAAGACCCAAACTACAAACATAGCATATGATCGTGTCAGTTTATTGCTACTGTTTTCTGCATGTCAAGTATATGTTTCTATGACCATGAGATCATGCAACTCACGGACACTGGAAGAGTGCCTTTGTGTATCAAACGTCACAACATAACTAGGTGACTATAAAGGTGCTCTACAGGTATCTCGGAGGGTGTCTGTTGGGTTGGCATGGATCAAGATCGGGATTTGTTACTCCGTGTGATGGAGAGGTATCTCAGGGCCCACTCGGTAATACAACATCACAATAAGCCTTGCAAGCAATGTGACTAAGTGTTTTTCACGGGATCTTGTATTATGGAACGAGTAAAGAGACTTGCTGGTAAAGAGATATCGACGATCGAATCTTGGGCAAGTAACATACCGAAGAACAAAAGGAACATCATACGGGATTAACTGAATCCTTGACATAGAGGTTGGATCGATAAAGATCTTCATAGAATATGTAGGAACCAATATGGGGATCCAGGTCCCGCTATTAGTTATTGACCGTAGAGGTGTCTCGGTCATGTCTACATAGTTCTCGAATCCGCAGAGTCTGCACACTTAAGGTTTGGTGGCATTTCGGTAGTATAGAGTTGTGCATGGTGGTGGCCGAAGGTTGTTCGGAGTCCCTGATGAGATTCTAGACATCACGAGGAGCTCCGGAATGGTCCGAAGGTAATATTGATATATAGGACGTCCTATTTTGGTCGCTGGAAAGGTTTCGGGCTCATCGGTAGTGTACCGGGAGTGCCGGTAGTGTACCGGGAGACCATCGGGAGGGGTATTTTGACCCAAGAGGCTACATGGGCTGTGGGGAGTGAATACCAGCCCTTAGTGGGCTGGTGGAAGTCCCACACAAGGCCCATGCGTCTGGGAAGAAAAGCCCAAAGAGAAAAAGGTGGAAAAAGGCAAAAAGGCCAAAATAAGGCAGAGTCCTAATCCTACTAGGATTGGAGGAGGAATCCTCCTCTCCTCTTTGTTCGGCCGAAGCCTAGATGGCTTGGACCTTGGGCCAAGCCTCCTCCTCTCTTCCTCTTATATATACTAGAGGTTTTAGGGTTTTTGCACTAGATTTTCAGCCACGTGCTACCTGTTCCTCTAGTGCATAGTTTCTCCTCTAGATTGGTTTTCTACAATGCTTAGGCGAAGCCCTGCCGGAATTGCTCCACCACCATCGTCGCGGTGCCGTCACGCTGCCGGAGAACTCGTCTACCTCTCCATTCCCTCTTGCTGGATCAAGAAGGCAGAGATCGTCATCAAGATGTATGTGTGTTGAACGTGGAGGTGCCGTCCGTTCGGTGCTTGATCGGGACGGATCGTGATTGGATCGTGGGACGCTCGGCGATTTGGATCGTGAAGACGTTCGACTACACCAACCGCGTTTCTTAACGCTTCCCACTTAGCGATCTACAAGGGTATGTATATCCACTCTCCCTCTCGTAGATGCTCATCACCATGGGTAGATCTTGCGTGAGCGTAGGAAATTTTTTGTTTCCCATGCGACGTTCCCCAACAGAGGGACATGACGGGGCATGTCCGTCCCAAGGTTAATGGAAGAGCCATCTCGTGGGCAGCCGGCCTCGCCCAGCCAGCCGTGGGCCTAGCCTGCTCCTTGACCATCCGGCTGGGGTGTCATCCGGCCCTAGCTCGAGCCGAACGTCGTCCAGCCGACCATGGCCAGCCGGCTGCTTAGTTTTTCTTCAAAGTGAAAGGGGGAAGACCCCGTTGCTTTGGCATACCTAGGGGTAATAACCCTGTCAGTAGTCCCCGAAGCCGTCGGGAGCCCGTGTCTGGCGGACGGTGGGGAGCCGGTGGCTTCCCCTCAGCGCCACCCGCCTCCGGCTTGAAGGCGAAGGGGCAGCCGGGTCGGTCGTTGGACCCGATGTCCCGGGTACCGGCGCGCCGCCCCGGGACCTGCGCCAGCACGCGGCATGCCACGCGGCGTGTAATGATGCGGCGGGTCCCGCACACGCGAGGAGATGAGACATCGCCTGGGCCTAGCCCGCTAGGGCCTAGGCGTAGCCTAGTAGGCCTCGGGGTGCAGGGCAGGATCCTCTGCGCCCCGAAGCGGCCGTTACGGCCCGGGGCCACCCACGCGCATGGAGTTTCCGGGGGAGTGGGCACAATCGATCCCACGTCCCCTGGTGGTGGCCTCCCCTATAAAAGGAGAGGAAGGGTAGGAGGCGGAGGTACCCGCACCCCACTTGCCTCCTTGCTGCCCTTCTTTGTTGCCTCTCTTCCTTCCTAGTAGGCCATCGCACCCGAGCCCACAACCGCGCCCGCACGCCGCACCGTCGCCGTCATGGCTGATCGATGCGGTGGCAGCTGGGCTGGCTCCTTCGTGGTCAAGGCGGACATCACCGAGCCGCGCCACGCACGCATGCTGCCGCCGGCGGAGCGGGTGGCTGCACGCGCGCCGGGCGACGAGATAGCGCCGGCGCCACAGCCAGGGGAACATGTCGTGTTCCTCTGGTACTTCACCCGGGGCTTCGAGCTCCCGGTGAGTATCTTCTTCCGTCTTCTCCTCGATACTTTTGACCTCCAGCCACACAAACTTGGCCCAAATTCGATTTTGTACCTCTCGCCTTCGTAACGTCGTGCGAGGGGTACCATGGTATCCTTCCTTTCATTGACCTTTTCAATGCTCTCTTCTACCTCAAACCTCTGAAAAGCGACGCTTGCGGGGGCACGGTCGTGTGCTGCCGCGGCGTTGCTTGCTTTCCTCCTCTTTCCCTTATTGACTCCATCAAGGGGTGGCACCGAACGTTATTCTACGTGAAGAATGTCGACACGAGGGCAGATTACATCCGGCTGCCGCCGTTTGAGGATAGGCAGTCCTCCCAGCAGAACTGGCTGGGGTCTACCCCACGCGGCATGGCCTTGCACGAGCTTGCCCGACTTACGCAGCTGAAGAGCTCCGAGGGGATGGTCGCCACTAACCTGGTCGTGGCCTTTGTCTCACGCCGGGTGTCGCCCCTCCAGATGAGGCCACACCGGATTTGCGACATGTCTAGCCGACACGACCCCTGCCGGCTGTCCACCATCGAGCTGACGCCGGCTCAGGTGGCGAAGCGGGTGAACGCCCTCACGATGTTCAAGCTGAAGCCCGCCTCGTGGTCCTTCGGCATGGAGCCATACGACCGCATCAACCGGCCTTCCCTGGTAAGTTTTTTGTCGAGGCGACTCTTTTTCGCTTGATATTCCCTAGCCGGCAGCCGACTGGAGAACTTATTTTGATGTGCTGACTGCAGCTGTTGGTGCGACAGGACACGCTGGACGGCCTGCATCCGCAGATCTTCGAGGCGGAGCATGAGAAGTCCGACTCTGAAGATTACCAGATGGGAGGCCCCCCAGAGGAAGGAGTGGACTTCTCGGGAGGAGCCGACGAGGCGGCGAATCCGCGAGGCGGCGCTCCTGGTGGAGCTGGAGGGTCCGGCGCAGCTGGGGAACCCAGCGGAGCAGGTGAGTTCCCTCTTGCCCCCTCCATCAGGGACTGGACGGATGACGACGACAATGATGTCGATTTGATGATTCTAGACGGGCCTCCTCCCGCAGTGTGGCAGGACCGGAGGAGCGACCGGCTTGAGGCCCGGCAGCCGAAGCGGCCAGCCGGGGGAAGAGGCCGGCTCAAGAGGGGACGGCGGCCCCACCGCCCGGTCCGAAGCGGGTGAAGGTGGCCGCGCAGAAGCCGCCGCCACACGCCAAGCGGGCCTTGCCCCTCGTTATCGCGTAAGTTCTTTGTTTGTGCGTAAGTTTTTCTTCCGCCTTGCGAGCCGTTAACGACCGGTTCTTGGATGCTGCGGTGACCCCATCGAGCTGAACAAGGAGGAGCCGGCGGGGGTGCCGAAGGATGCCACCGGCCGGCGGGCCCGCGAGCACGTGGCCACCCAGCGGGAGGAAAAGAGGAGGCTCGCGGAGCTGCGAGCCTCCAGGTCCGGTACGCAAGGAGGGGCCGCGCACTCCGGGACCTCGAGTAGCCAGCGGCGAAGGGGATCGGTAGAGCCTCCGCGGGCTTCGGACTCGACAACCGAGTCAACCCACATGTCGAGGCCTCCGTCGAGCGAGCCGCGAGGGGCGGTCATGGACCTGCCAGCACCTCTGCCCGCGCATGAGACGACCCAGCTAAGGGAGGCGACGACTGAGAGCCAGCCCCCGAGGCGACTCGGCTTGAGTGCCGGAGGTGACCCCTCCTACGGCTGAGCCGGCCCGCGTCGAGGTGCCGGAGGTCCCGGCGGCCCCGTAGGCGGTGCCAGAGGCGGCGGCCATGGAGGTGGAGGTGCCTTCTGGTGTGACCGACATGCCAGAGCGGCTGGGAGAGGAGGCGGCAATGGCACTGGGCGGGGGGCTGATGGGAAGCGATTCTCGGCCCCTTGCCGTCATGAACCCGCCCCTGGCGGCTAGAGACGCGGCGTGCCCGGGTGACAGCGGCGGCCGGGCCCGGAGGACCCTGCGGTCGATGCAGGAGGTCGTCCGAGAGTGGGAAGCACTGGCGAGCGCGCCGGCCCTGCCGCCCCCCTAGGCAGGCGGCCCGGTCCCTTCCTTCGCGGACTTGGGAGGTGTCCTGGACCGGTGCCGGCAAGAGCTGACCCGATTTGCGGAGGCGGCGGACGCCGCCCTTCAGCGTGCCGACATAAGCCGACACTTTGCCTTAGAGTTTTTAGTGGGTGCGTGTGAGCGCACCCACTAGGTGTAGCCCCCGAGATGCGGGCCGGTTGACCGGCTGACGGGCCGGATCTCCTTTGAGCATGTCTTGACCTTTGCCTTTTTTGCGACCGGAGGGAACCTCCCTGCGGCAGAAGCTATTCGCGAAAGCGGTCGCCATCCACAACTGCGACAAATACGGCTTCTACCGCCTGGAGGAGGAGCTGGCACGCGTGCAAGGTAGGTTGCACTTCGTAGGAGAGGCATATAGCCCCCAGGAGTCGGCTGACGTTGGTTGTGTCTTGCAGGTGAGCTGGCCATCCTTCGGAGAGAGAAGACCAGGCTTGTCGCCAAAGGGGACCGGCTGGTGCGGGACGTCCAGGTGGCTGCGCAGGAGACGGACCGGATGACCACGCTGCTGGTCGATGGGGAGGCGCCCCGGGATCGGCTCAAGGCCGAGGCGGCAAAGGAGGTGGCAGCCCGGGAGGTGACCTTCAAGGAGGCGGCTGATGTCGCCCTGAGGACTGCCGCCTTTCAAGGCGAGGTGACCCGCCTCGATAGGACGCTCGAGGAGGTCAAGGGTTCTCTCGCCGTGTCGGAAGCGGCTCGGGAGTCGGAGCACAAGACAGCGCTCCACTTCGCCATTGGGGTGGACGACGCGATCAAAGGTAGGTGTCGATCTTTTTCTTCCCCAGCCTGTTGCTCGTCCCGTTGCCGTTTCTCGTGTTTCATCTTGCTTTTCTTTCTTTTTCTTCTTATTCCTTCTAGGGCATTTCCCGGAAACTCATCGCCGCGCTGCGTGCGCCGTTGAGGAGCACCGGGAATACCCTCGGGAGTGCAGTCGCTCCATCGAGGAGCATGCCGCGTGGGACATGAACGAGATTGGGCTTGCCGTCGAGATGCAGATGACGCATCTCGAGTGGAGCGTGGAGCGGCTCAAGACCGCCGACAAGGAGGTCATCACCGCCCTGTGGCCGGGCAGCAGGGGAGATCCAACACATCGCGTGGCTCAGTGGCTGGAGCATGCCGTCCACTGCCTCGAGGCCTGGAAGGCGTCGGCTGCCCAACCCGAGGCGCAGATGGCGCTCTGGTTCGTCACATCTTGGTACCGTGGCGTGGACCTGGGCCGGCTTGTGACCATGCGGGACGTGCCTGTTGGGGAACGTCGCATGGGAAACAAAAATTTTCCTACGCACACGCAAACCTATCCATGGTGATGAGCATCTACGATTGGGAGAGTGGATCTACGTACCCTTGTAGATCGCTAAGCGGGAAGCGTTAAGAAACGCGGTTGGTGTAGTCGAACTTCTTCGCGATCCAAATCGCCGAGCATCCCGCGATCCAATCACGAACCGTCCCGCGAACACATCATGATCCGTCCCGCGAACTCATCACGATCCGTCTCATGATCTTGATCACGATTTGTCCCGCGAACTCATCACGATCCGTTCCGTGATCACATCACGAACCGTCTCGCGATCTCGATCACGGTCCTTCCGATCTAGCGCCGAACGGACGACACCTCCGCGTTCAGCACACGTGCAACTTGATGACGATCTCCACCATCTCGATCCAGCGAGAGGAGGTGGAGAGGAGAGAGAGTTCACCGGCAGCATGACGGCACTCCGGTGATGGTGGTGGAGCAATTCCGGCAGGGCTTCGCCTAAGCGCTGCAGAAAACCGATCTAGAGGAGAAACTATGCACCGGTGTAACGGGTAGCACGTGGCCGGAAATTCTGTCTAATAACCACCCAATCCACTAGTATGTATAGGAGGATAGGAGAGGATAGGCAGCCAAGGCCTTTGGGTCGGCCGAAATAGGAGGTGGGAAGCAATCCTACTTCACCTCCAATCCTAGTTGGAGTAGGATTGCCTCCTATTGGCTGATTTTCCATGTTTTGCTTTAGGACTTTCTCTCCTGCGCCATGGGCCTTTGTGTCTGTTTTCCCAGACCACAAAGGGCTGGTTATTATTCTCCCACAGCCCATGGACCTCTTGGGGTCGAAATACCCCTCCCGGAGGCCTCCCGGTACACTACCGATGAGCCCGAAACTTTTCCGGAAACCAAACTGGGACTTCCTATATGTGAATCTTTACATCCGGACCATTCCGGAGCTCCTCGTGACGTCCGGGATCTTATCCGGGACTCCGGACAAACTTCGGTCACCACCATACATAACTCTACACTACCGAAACGTCACCGAACCTTAAGTGTGCAGACCCTGCGGGTTCGAGAACTATGTAGACATGACCGAGACACCTGTACGGTCAATAACCAATGGCGGGACCTGGATGTCCACATTGGTTCCTACATATTCTATGAAGATCTTTATCGGCCGAACCTCTATGTCAAGGATTCAGTTAATCCCGTATAACGTTCCCTTTGTTCTTCGGTATGTTACTTGCCCGAGATTCGATCGTCGGTATCTCCATACCTAGTTCAACCTCGTTACTGGAAAGTCTCTTTACTCGTTCCGTAATACAAGGTCCCATGACTAACACTTAGCCACATTGCTTGCAAGGCTTGCTGTGATGTTGTATTACCGAGTGGGCCCTGAGATACCTCTCCGTCACACGGAGTAACAAATCCCAGTCTCGATCCATGCCAACTCAACAGACACCATCGGAGATACCTGTAGAGCACCTTTATAGTCACCCAGTTACGTTGCGACGTTTGATACACACAAGGCACTCCTCCGATATCCGTGAGTTGCATGATATCATGGTCATAGGAACATATACTTGACATGCAGAAAACAGTAGCAATAAACTGACACGATCATATGCTATGTTTGTAGTTTGGGTCTTATCCATCACATCATTCTCCTAATGATGTGATCCCGCTATCAAATGACATCTCATGTCCATGGCTAGGAAACCTTAACCATCCTTTGATCAACGAGCTAGTCCATTAGAGGCATACTAGGGACATGGTTTTGTCTATGTATCCACACATGCATTTAAGTCTCCGATCAATACAATTATAGTATGGATAATAAACGATTATCATGAACAAGGAAATATGATAATAACTAATTTATTATTGCCTCTAGGGCATATTTCCAACAGTCTCCCACTTGCACTAGAGTCAATAATCTAGTTCACATCACCATGTGATTCGCATTGTTATGAATCTAACACCCAATGAGTTCTGGGGCTCGATCATGCTTTGCATGTGAGAGAGGTCTTATAGTCAACGGGTCTCCGATATTCAGATCCATGTGCACTTTGCAAATACCTATGTCAAACTGTAAACACTGCTACCACACTCCGCTCGGTACTATTCCAAATGGCTGCTCCACTATACGTATCCAGATTGCTACTACGAGTCATCCAGATTAGTGTTAAAGCTTGTATCGACGTAACTCCTTACGAGGAACTGTTTATCACCTCCATAATCAAGAAACATCTCCTCAGTCTCTTAGTTACTGAGGATAATCTTGACCGCTGTCCAGTGATCCACTCCTGGTTCACTCTTGTACCCCCTGACGGACTCATGGCAAGGCACACACAGGTGCGGTACACAGCATGGCATAATATAGAGCCTATGGCTAAGGCATAGGGGACGACGTTCGTCCTTTCTCTTTCTTCTGCCGTTGTCGAGATTTGAGTCTCACTCAACTTTCACACCTTACAAATCAGGCGAGAACTCTTTCTCTGACTGATCCATTTTGAACTCTTTCAAAATCTTGTCAAGGTATGCACTCATTGAAAGTCTCATCGAGCATCTTGATCTATCTCCATAGATTTTGATGCTCAACAATTAGGTAGCTTCATCCAGGTCTTCCTTTGAAAATCACTTTCCAAATGACCGTTTTATGCTTTCCAGAAACTCTACATTATTTCTGATCAACAATATGTCATCCACATATACTTATCAGAAATTCTATAGTGCTCCCACTCACTTTATTGTAAATACAAGTTTCTCGTAAACTTTGTATAAACATCAAAACTTTTATCACCTCATCAAAGCGTATATTCCAACTCTAAGATGCTTGCTTCAGTCCATGGAAGGATCACCGAAGCTTGCACACCTTTTAGCATCCTTAGGCCTGACAAAACCTTCTGGTTGTATCACATACAACCTTTCCTCAAGTAAACTGTTAAGGAAACGATGTTTTGACATCCATCTGCTAGATTTCATTATTGAAAACACAGCAACTGCTAACATAATCCCAACGGACTTTAGCACCACTACGAGTGAGAAAGTCTCATCGTAGTCAGCTCCTTGAACTTGTCACAAACATCTTTGCAACAAGTCGAGCTTTACAAATAGTGACATTCACCATCAGTGTCTGTCTTCATTTTAAAGATCCATTTGTACTCAACGACCTGCCGTCCAACGAGCAAGTCTACCAAAGTATACACTTGGTTTTCATACATGGATCCTATCTCGGATTTCATGGCCTGTAACCATTTGTCGGAATCCGGGCCCATCATCGCTTCTCCATAGCTCGTAGGTTCATCGTTGTCCAAGAACATGAGCTCCAAGACAGAGTTGTCGTACCACTTAGGAGCAGTACACATCCTTGTCGACCTACGAAGTTTGATAGTAACTTGATCCTGAAGCTTCATGATCATCATCATTAACTTCCTCCTCAACTAACGTAGGCTTCACAGAAACATCTTTCTGCACTGCGCTACTCTCTGGTTGAACAAAGGTTTAACAACCTCATCAAGTTCCATCTTCCTCCCACTCAATTCTTTCAAGAGAAACATTTCCTCAAGAAAGGATCCGTTTAAGCAACAAACACTTTGCACTAGGATCTGAGATTGAAGGTTCACCCAACTGATCTTAGGGTATTCGATGAAGATGCAATTTGTCCGCCTTGGGTTCGACCTCATTAGGTGAAAACATTTTCCACACAAGTGTCACATCCCCAAATATTAAGAAATGACAGCTTAGGTTTCTATCAAACCATAATTCACATGGTGTCATCTCAACGGATTTAGATGGTGCCCTATTTAAAGTGAATGTAGTTGTCTCTAATGCATAACCCCAAAATTATAGTAGTAAAACGACAAGAGACATCATAGCACGCACCATGTCCAATAGAGCATAACTATGAGGTTCGGACACACCATCACACTATGGTGTTCCAGGTGGCGTTTAGTTGTGAAACAACTTTCACATTGTCTTAAGTTGTATGCCAAACTCGTGACTCAGATATTCACCTCCACGATCATATCGCAGTCATTTTTATCTTCTTGTCACGATGATCTTTAAACTTCACTCTGAATTTGCTTGAACCTTTCAAACGATTCAAACTTGTGTTTCATTAAGTAAATATACACTATATCTACTCAAATCATCAGTGAAGGTAAGAAAATAACAATATCCACTGCACGCTACAAGACTCACTAGATTGCATGCATCAACATGTATCATTTCCAATGAATCACTTGCCCGCTCCATCCAACGGGGTCCTTTAGTCATCTTGCCCAAGAGGCATGGTTCGCATGTCTCAACCGATTCAAAATCGAATGAGTCCAAATATCCATCATCATGGAGTTTCTACATGCGCTTTATACCAATATGACATTTAGCGACAGTGCCACAAGTATGTGGTACTATTATTATTAACTTTGTATCTTTTGACATCAATGTTATGAACATGTGTAATACTACGATCAAGATTTCAACAAACCATTCTCACTGGGTGCATGACCATTGAAGGTATTATTCATGTAAACAGAATAACCATTATTCTCTAACTTAAATGAATAACCCTATTGCAATAAACATGATCTAATCATGTTCATGCTCAACGCAAAACACCAAATAACATTTATTTAGGTTTGTCACTAATCCTGAAGGTAGAGAGAGCGTGCGATGTTGATCCGCATAGGGCCCTACAGTGGGCACCAATTGTCGTTGTTTTCTCATGACAGATGCCATGGGGTAGCTTATCGTAGGTGGTGGGGCCCGAAGGACGCCGACGGGCTCCGGGTGCGAGATTGGGCACAAGTGGTGATGACACACGATGTACCCAGGTTCAGGGCCCTCCGGAGGAGGTAATACCCCTAGTCCTGCTTGGTTTAGTTAGACGGATGGGTGTAGGTACAATGGTGCTCCTGGAGCCGTGTCTAGAGGAGGAAGAAGGGGTGGTGTTATAGGAGATCATTGCTCGTATGTGCGTGTCTCCGTCTGTGATCCTTTGTCCCTATTGCATGGGGGCTCGGTGGGTTTTATAGGCCGACCCCCCGGCTCTTACAATATGTTTTAAGTCCCAAGGTGGGAGGACCCGGGTGGCAGTCTCTCCGGCTGGCCAGAGGGTCCTGCCGCTCGCGTCGTCTCGTCGTTGGCGGGGCCTGCCGGCCGTGCGCTCCCATCTCCCATTGGGGCCTGCCAGCCGGCTCTACGATTGGCCCTCGCCCACCTGCCGCGGCACGGGCCGCCCGTGGG
The DNA here is from genome assembly GCA_022496015.1 of Hordeum marinum. NCBI lineage: Eukaryota > Viridiplantae > Streptophyta > Magnoliopsida > Poales > Poaceae > Hordeum > Hordeum marinum. The sequence continues at coordinate 524,076,226 of CM039674.1, read as the reverse complement.
GCGTCGTCTCGCGCCAGCCGGCCGAAATCTCCGGTATGGCTGGCGGTGCTGTAGCCACGCCGGGGCATGGAATTGAGTGGCAAGGGCGTGTCGGCATTGTTTGCCTGCCCGGTCGCACTCACCAAGGTCAGCGGCCGGGACGGTTGGACTGTAGCCACGCGCTGCAGTGCGTCAGTGGCCGCTGTAGCCACACGGCCGCCCATCATGCCGGTCGTGTCGCATCGTCGTACCCGCGTGCAGAGGGACGGGATGGGGCATGTCCGTCCCAAGGTCAATGAAAGAGCCGGCCCATGGGCAATCGGCCGAGGGCCCAACCGGCTCCTTGACCAGCCGGTTGGGGTGTCAGCCAGCCCTGGCTCACGCCGGACGTCTTCCAGCCGGCCACGACTAGCCGACCACGTAGTTTTTCTTCGAAGAGAAAGGGGGAAGACCCCGTTGCTTTGGCATACCTAGGGGTAATAACCCCTTCAATGGGGTTTTGATCATATTTCTTGAGTTTATCCCTCTACATCATGTCATCTTTCTTAATGCGTTACTCTGTTCTTCATGAACTTAATACTCTAGATGCAGGCAAGAGTTGGTGGATGTGTGGAGTAATAGTAGTAGAGGCAGAATCGTTTCGGTCTACTTGTCACGGACGTGATGCCTATATGCATGATCATTGCCTTGGATAACTACATGGTTATTCGCTTTTCTATCAATTGCTTGACAGTAATTTGGTTACCCACCATGATATTTGTCTTCAAGAGAGAAGCCTCTAGTGAAAGCTATGGCCCCCGGGTCTATTTTCCATCATATAATTTTCAGATCTATACCTTGCTGCAATTTATTTATCTTTTACTTTCCGCACTCGTTACATTTATCTCTTTCAGATCTAATCCTTGCAAATAACCGTGAAGGGATTGACAACCATTGGTGACTTGCTTGTTCCTCCTACTGGATTGATACCTTGGTTCTCAACAACTGAGGGAAATACTTATCTACCTCGTTGCATCACCCTTTCCTCTTCAAGGGAAAACCAACGCAAGCTCAAGAGGTAGCAGTTGGCCACTGATCTACATCCAGGGGGCACTGCTGGATTGGTCAGTGACAGCCCAACCTTACTTACAAGAGTCAAACCTTGTGGTTTATCTCACCCCTTCAAAATCTAATGATAGGTGCTTTTTGGAATATTAGAGGTCTGAGTAAACCTGGGAAAATACAGTGTCTTGCTGATTTTATTTCTAGTAATCGCCTTGATTTTGTGGGTTTCCTTGAAACCAAGAAGGAGATTATCCATGATAATACCCTTAAATCTCTCTCCAGGAAGTCCAACTTTTGCTGGCACTACATCCGAGCCGTAAATATAGCCGGTGGGATCCTTTTGGGTTTGAATTATGAGCTTTTTGAGGTTATTGGATTTGTTGATAAGAAATACTATATCAATGCCACCGTCTAAAAAAGAATGATAATTTTTATGGCATTTGGTGGTGGTGTATGGTACTGCTTATAATGAGCTTAAGTTGGAGTTCATTGCTGAATTACATGAAGCATTGAGGTCTCTATCGTACCCCGTCCTTTTGGGGGGTGACTTTAACCTAGTTAGAACTGGTTTCGATAAGAACAATGGTATCATTAATAGCCAGTCTACTTTCCTTTTCAATGACTGGATCAACAAGTGGGCCCTAGTGGAATTGGTAATTTCCAATCGGAGTTACACATGGAGTAATAATCAAAATAACCCTATTTTTCCTGCCATTGATATATTCTTCGCTAGTACTGACTGGGATTTACATTTCCCCTTGTCTGCTGTCAATGCCCTCCCAAGGATTGGTAGTGATCATATCCCGTTGATTATTGATATGGGTGCTCACAGGGTTAGCTCCCCAAAATTGTTCATATTTGAAAAATGGTGTCTTGATCACCCTGACTTTAGAAACTTAGTAAGTGAGATTTGGAATACTCCCGCCCCCGGCATGTCTGCCATTGATGTTTGGCAATTTAAGGTTAGGCTCTTTCGTAAAAAAGTGAAGGGTTAGAGCACTAACCTTGAAGCTGACTTGAAAAAAGAAGAAGAGGGAATTGATGATAGAGTTGGGCATATTGGATGTTTTTTCCGAAAAAATATGCTAAATAATGATGACAAACTCAGAATGGATGAGATTAAGAAGAACTTTGAAGATATTTGGCGTAAATAAGAGACTGCCATGTGGCAGAGATCCAAAGACCGTAAAATTATTTATGGAGATAAGAACAATGCGTAATTCCATACCCTAGCTAATCATAGACACAGGAAAAATCATCTTCTGGTACTGGAGGTCCTAATGGGCCGGACACTAATATGTTGGATATGATAAATAAAGGTACTTCCTTCTATGAAAACCTCTTTGACTTTCAAGATAGACATAATATTTGATTAGGGGATTCCTTTTGGATTGAAGATGAACTGGTAACTGAGGAAGAAAATGAGATGCTTCAAAAATAATTTTCAGAGGAGGAGATCAAACGAGCCATCTTTGATTCTTATGCCCATGGGGCCCCAGGTCCTGATGGGCTGTCCTTTCTTTTCTACCTGACTTTCTAGGAAGTAATTAAGGAGGACTTTATGGCCTTGGTTAGAGACTTTGAGAGAGGGACTTCGGACCTATATAGGCTCAACTTTGCGTTGATTGTTCTGATCCCTAAAGAACCTAATGCTAGAGAGATGAAGAAGTTCAGACCGACTAGCCTTAGCAATTGTGGGGTGAAAATCCCGTCCAAAGCTATGAACTACAGATGTGCAGCTGTTGGTGCTAGATTAATCTCCCTTAATTAGACCGCGTTCATTAAAGGGAGGTATATATTAGAAAGTGTGGTCATGGCACATGAAACTATTCATGAAGTAAAAAATTAGGTTCGGAGGGCCTGATTCTTAAGTTAGATTATGAGAAGGCCTATGATATAATTAGCTGGGAATTTCTTTTTGAAATGCTGGATTCTCGAGGTTATGGTAATAAGTGGATTAATTGGGTTAAATCTACACTAGTTCAAGGGTCCTCGTGTGTTAGAATTAATGACACCAATGGGCCATATTTTGTTAGCAAGAAGGGTCTAAAGCAAGGTGATCCCTCCTCACCTTTGCTTTTTAATTTGGTAGCTGATGTATTTACCAAGATGCTGATAAAAGGAGAAAGACATAACTTGATATCTGGGCTTTTGCCTAATGTAATCGCTGGTGGGGTTATCAGTCTGCAATATGCAGATGATACCCTTCTCTTCCTAGAAAATTCCATGGAGAAAGCTAGGAACTTCAAGTGGATACTATCCTGTTTTGAAAACTTGTCGGGGATGAGAATCAATTTTCATAAATTGACCTGGTGACCATTAATATGGAGGAGGAGGCTGATAGGACCTTTGCACAGATTTTCTATTGCCAATTGTGATTATTCCCGATTAAGTACTTAGGGGTACCTTTACATTTTGACAAACTCAGGAGAGAGGACATACAACTTATTGTTGATAGAATTCTAAAAGGGATTTCTGGTTGGATGGGCAGAACTCTCACTTATAGAGGGAAACTGATTCTCCTTTGTATCTATATTGTAAGCATTCCTACGTATCGCATGGCCATTATTAAATTTCCCAAGTGGGCTATAAATGCCATTAATTCCCAAATGGCTCATTTCTTTTGTGGGAATATGGGAGATGACCACAAATACCACCTGGCTAACTAGGTTTGGTTTCTTGAGCCAAAAGTTTTGGAGGTTTGGGGATTTCCAATATGATAGATTTTAATATGGCCTTGCTGGCATCATGGAGTAAAAGATATTTCGAGGTAGAGGGGATAGACTAGAAAAACTTATAGATTACAAATACAACACACACAACTCGGATGTCCTATGGGCTACAAACAATACGGGGTCCCCCTTTTGGAAAGGTTTTACGTGGGCATTTTCAGCTGAAAAGTGTTCTACAGATGGAAAGTGGGTGATGGACAGAACATTAGTTTTTGGCATGACATACGGGTGGGGGGATGTTCCCTCAAAGTGAGATTCTGGAAATTGTTCTCCATTTGCAACCAGCAGGACAATACTATCGCTCAAGTGTGGGATGGTGAGGAGCTTAGGTTAACATTTAGGAGGAATGTAGATCAAGATGGTATGGACTCGTGGCAACAGCTGATTGCTGATATCCGACAGGTGCCGTTGTCGGGTGTTGTTGATTATCCTATTTGGACCTCGGAGAGTAATCGTAAATACTCGGTTAAATCCTTTTATAAGGTTGTCAACTTTGGGGGTGTGGTTTCTAGAGTTGGGGATAAACTATGGAAGATTCTGTGCCCACGGAATATCCATGTTTTCCTCTGGCTCATCATCTATAATAAAGTGCTCACTCGGGACAACCTGAATAAAAGAAGGGATGTAGATGATTTATCATGTTTGTTTTGTGTAGAAAATGAATCTATTCAACATCTGTTTATTGACTACATTTTGGCTAGACATGTGTGGAAATTTATTTCTACTTGCTTTGAGATTGCTATTAATACTCAACTTGTTGATCTTGTAGCCTTGTGGCAAATGCATAAAACAAAAAGTATTGAATTTAGTTGTTGTGCCCTCCTTGTGGAGCTTATGGACATTGATGAATGATTTTTGCTTTTAGGGAAGAACATGGAGGGGCATGGATTGCTTGTTTGTTCATCTAAAGGGTTTCCTTCAACAATGGATTTTGCTCTGCGATGACACACAATCGGTGTTGCTTCGATGATGCATTCTGCTGTTGGACAAGTGTAGGGGGGATTTGCTCAGGATCGCGTGGAGATGATCAGCGGGATAGTAGGAGTGGAGATGTAGTTTTTTCTATGTTGCTTCTCCGTCTACCATTTGTGTTACTTATAATAAGTACTATTAGATTGCTATTCTATTTTGTTCCTAGTCTGGCCACTCTGGTAGACGCGTAAGCTATGAACTCTGGTGCTTCATTTATAATAATGGAGTAGGGGGGAAACCCCTCTTTTTCAAAAAGAAATGTTGTAGGTGCTGATCCAGCGCCTCGGCATGGTGTAGCCGGTGGATTGAAAGTGGCGGTGGTGGAGAGGACAAAAGGAAAATGAGGCGGTTTTGGCGACCAACATCTGGCTTAAATAGACGACCTCCTCCCTCGGGCGACACAACTGAGTGGCGCCACGCAGCATGACCCTACTCGAAAAAGGCTTATAGCTAGCCACAAATGAGTGGCGGGCACTATCAGGTACCCGCCACTACTAGTTTTCCAAAATAGCAGTAGCGGGTAACAAGGTGAAGATAAAGAATAGATGACATGGATAAGTGTATCAATTCAAGAGTTAAGGAATACTATCGAGAAGATTGGTCAATGAGTTCATCTTGTTATTGACCATCCCTTTTCAGCGCATATCTTTTAGTATACATCTTTTTTAGTTGCTTTAAGATTTCAGATATTGGTTTTTCTGTTATAAGAAGTGTTGCGTTCCCCTTTAGGGTCTTTGTCAGTGGGGTCACCCGATAGGGTGTGTACCCGGGAATGAAACACTCGTCTTTCAAAATCAATTCTTTCTTCTTTTTTATGTTTAGGACACGTGAAGCAAGGGCGAAACTCACTATGAGGAGAAGACTCGACAAGTGAGGTTTGAACAAGAAGAACGGTCGTCTAGTTGAGGTTGATAATTCTCTCTTTCTAGCTCTCTTTGTTTCAAGAGCCGAATAAGGGCATATCACTACTGGAATCAGAGAATTTGCCATCTGCCAGTTCTTTGCCGTCAGCTAGCGGACGCCAAAGAAGTTCTTTGCCATCCGTTTCCAGAAAATAGACAGCAAACAAATAGCTGACGGCAAAGAAGCTCTTTGCCATCAGCCACCTCTTTGCCGTCCGCTAGTAGACGGCAAAGGAGGTTTGCCATCAGCTAGTGGACGACAAAGAGGGAGGTGGGCCCACTGACGAGAACCAGCTAACGGCCACTTTCTTTGCCGTCTGCTAGCGGACGGCAAATATTCTTTGTCGTCTGCTAGCAGACGGCAAAGAAAACGCTACCTAATTAAGGCCGTGACCTCCTCTTTCTCTTCTCTCTCTGCCTCTCTCTCCTCCCCCGACCCCCATCGCACCCGACCCCCACCGCTGCCCGCCGCTGGCCCTGCCACGCCCGACCCCCACACCCGCCGGCCGCCGCCCCCACCGCACCCGCCGGCCGCCGCCCCCGACCCCCACCGCCCCTGACGCACCCGTCGGCCACCACCCCACCGCTCCCGACCCTCACCACCGCCCGCCGCCGCCCCTGCCACCCCTGACCCCTATACCCGTCGGCCGCTGCCCCTGTCGCCCCCACAACACCCGTCGGCCGCCGCCCCCGACCCCCACAACCCCTGTCGCCGCCCCTGTCACACTCGCCGGCCACCGCCCCTGCCGCCCCCTCCCCCTCCCCTGCATCAGCCGCCCGAGCCCCGCCACGAGGAAGGCCACGACGCTGCCCCCCTGCCCTACGACGACCCTCCTCCACAGGCCCCCTCCTCCACCGCCCCCTGCTCCCCTCCAAGTTGAGCTTCCTCCCCTCCTCTCCTCTTTTTGTGTTTTTGTTTTTTTTAGGTTTAGGTTTAGGTTAGATTTAATTTAGGTTTAGGTTTAGGTTTAGTTTAGGTTTAATTTAGGTTTAGTTTAGATTAGATTTACATAATTAGAAGAAGAAAGAAGAAAGATGAAAAAAAAGAAAATAAGAATAAGTAGAAGAAGAGGAAGAAGAAGAAGAAGAAGAAGAGGAGGAGAAGAAGAAGAAGAAGAAGAAGAGGAGGAGGAGGAGGAGGAGGAGAAGAAGAAGAAGAAGAAAAAGAGGAGAAGATGAAAAAGGAAAAGAAGGAAGAAGAGGAATAAGAAGAAGAAGAAGATGAGGAGAAGAGGAGAAGAAGAAGAAGAAGAAGGAGAAGGAGAATAATAATAATAATAATAATAATAATAATAATAATAATAATAATAATAATAATAATAAGAGAAGAGCCCCCGATCCCCGACGCCTCTAACCGCCGACGCCACCGACCCCAACCCCCGACGCTACCGACCCTCGATGCCCCGGACCCCCAACCCCTGACCCTGACCACCGATGCCATTGCCCCCCGACCACCGACACCACCGACCCCCGACCCCCGACGCCATCGACCCCCGACCACCAACGCCACCGACCCCCAACTCCTGACTCCAGTGAGCCCCGACCGCCGACGCCACTAACCCCTGATGCCACTGTCTCCCGATGCCACTAACGCTTGACCCCCGACACCTATTCTGCCTCCTGTTGACCAAAAAGGTGCTCTTCAGCCTTCGTGAGGCCGAGGAGGTCATAGTTTTATAAATTATGAGCTAGGTCACATATTTTCCTATTTTGTTATAAAAAACATCATATTTTGTGTTGATCAGGTGAATTTCAATGTGAAGTTGTTTGACAACCTCCACGTGCATTTGACGAGCTCCCCTGCTGCGTTCGTTGGTGAGCACAAATGACATCTTCTCCCCCAGCACCCTTAATTTTTTTTGCTCTGTTTCAGTCTTCGTGCCGATGAAACTTGCTAGCTATAGGTGTCTTCAATCATCAGTATGCGTGACCACTATGCGTCTCCCATTCGAAAGGGTTACATCTATAAATATGGATGCATTAGCATATCTATAATCGTGATTCTTTCGAATTGTCCATCATTATCCATGGACAACCCAAGTATGTGTAGATTGGGTTCATTTTCCCATATGCTCTGCTCCGGATCGGATGCAGAATTTCGTCAGTGCCTCCCTATTGTTCTCCGGGTACACATCCTCTCTGCTTATTGCCGAGACGTGTATCAGGAGAACAGGAGGGAGGTGCTGCCGAAATTGTGCGTCGGATCCAGAGTAGAGCATGGGAAAATGAACCCAATCTACACATACTCGGATGGGATTAGGACCTATCTTTACCTACTAGCGTCTAGGTTCCATCGACGTAATAAAACTGCCAAACTCTATTAACTGATGAATATGGTTTGCTAAATTATGTATATATATTTTGTGTGTCCAGTAGCTAGGCAAGATGAGTGATCGTGGGCGGATGTACACCGGTCACACTAGTTAGAAAGACATAACCCATGAATGGATGAAAAAAACCAAGGGGTTTGTGAGAGTCACATTTGCAAATGGACAGAAAAAAACCTGGTGCCCCTGTGTCGAATGCGACAACTATCATAAGAGGTCAGAGTTTGAAATGGTCAAACACCTGCAGAAGTGAGGTTTTACGCCTAATTATACGGTCTGGACATTTCATGGTGAGTCTGCCCAACTTGCCAGAGATGAGGTGGTTCGTCGTCGCATCGACGAGCATGGTACCGGGATCGAAGACATGGTGCAAGACTTTGATGATGCACGGGATTGGGACGATGAGATGGAGGAATCTGCAAAGCCTTCTATGAAATGTTGGAGTCTTCAAAACGTCCTGTCCACGAGCACACTTAGCTTTGTCAGCCGGATGCCATTGCGCAAGTAATGGATCTGAAGGCTCAGTTCAACCTGGGCAGAGAATGCTACAACACAATGATGACGACATTTGGACGCTTTCTACCCAAAGGCCATGTATTGCCAGCAAACCTTTACCAGTCGGACAAAATCCTACGTGCGCTTAAGATGCCCTATGAGAAGATAGATGCCTGTGAGAATGGATGTGGCTTATTTAGGCTTGAGTATGCGGGCTTCAACTATTGTCCCATTTGCAATACTTCCAGGTATGTTCTGGTAGACAATGATATGGGTGTGAAGAGTGAGACCAAAATCCCAGTCAAGGTTCTTCGGTATTTGCCAATGATACCAAGACTTCAACATCTTTTCATGGTCAAAGAGACGGCCAGACAGATGACGTGGCATAAATTGGGCAAAAGAACAGAACTAGATGTAGATGGGAATCCGATGTTGGGACACACTTTAGACGCTTTTGCGTGCAAGCACTTCGATGCATTACATAAGGATAAAGCGGCAGATCCAAGGCATCCTCGAGTTCGCCATCAGCACAGATGGGTTCAATGTGTATGGTATGACGGCAGCACAATACAGTTGTTGGCCTGTATTTGTCATTCCACTCAATCTCCCCAGAGAGATTATGAAAAGAAAGAACATTTTCCTGACATTGAAAATTCCAGGGCCCAAATATCAGGGGAAGAATATGAATGTGTACATGCAGCCGCTTAAGGATGAATTGCAAGAAGCGTGGGATAATGGGATCAAGACATACGATGTCGCTACCAAAAAGAACATCAAAATGCATGTGTGGTACATGTACTCGTCGCATGACTTGCCAGCGTATGCGCTATTCGTTGGCTAGTGTGTGCATGGAAAGTTCTCGTGCCCCACATGCAAGGCAGCTCTTGAGTTCTGCTGGCTACAGGCAGCTCGCAAGTTTTCTTGCCTCAACAAGCATAGACAGTTCCTGGATCCTGACCATAAGTTCAGTAAAGACAAGAAGAATTTCATCAAAGGTAGAGTTGTCAAAAACACTGCACCACCTGCGTTGATAGGCTAACAGATCCTAGATCAGATAAACGTTCTCGAGACGGATCCAAATCATCAAGGGTATTTCAAAGGGTATAATACGGAACACGCCTGGACTCACAAGATATGTTTGTGGGATCTGCCTTACTTTAAACACCTCCTTTGCCCACACAACATCGACGTGATGCACACTGAAAAGAATATCGCGGAGGCCCTTTTTGGTACATTGTTCGGCATAGAGGGGAAGTCGAAGGATAATCCTAAGGCTAAAGTCGATCAGGAGGCTCTATGTGATAGACCGTTACAAAACATATGACAACCAAAAGGAAAGAAGAACTGGAGGAAGCCAAACGCATGGTTCAATCTTGGAAGGTCAACTATGAGGGAAATGATCTTGTGGGTGAAAATGCAGTTGATGTTCATCGATGGGTATGCAGCGAATCTAAAGAGGGGAGCGAGTCTTGACAAATTGAAAATATTTGGTCTCAAGAGTCATGATTGGCACATATGGCCTGAGCGGGTAATGACGGTGATGTTGCATGGCTTTATCCCTAAGGATGAATGGCTAGTACTGGCAGAGTTGAGCTATTTCTTCCGTGCTCTTTGTGTGAAAGAACTATCGCCTGACATACTAGACGAACTGGAAGAGTTGGCGCCAGAGTTGATCTGCAAGTTAGAAAAGATCTTTCCACCGGGCTTCTTTAATCCAATGCAGCATTTGATTTTGCATCTCCCAACCGAGGCAAGATTGGGGGGCCATGCAAAATCGTTGGTGCTTCGCAACTGAGAGGATGCAGAAGACGCTTCAAGGAAGATGTAAAAATAAACGTAGAGTTGAAGCATCGATGGCCGAGGCATTCATTACTGAGGGGGCGACAATCTTTGTGACATCACACTACAAAGCCAAGAATCACCATTTGCATAATCCGAAGCCTCGGTACAATGATGGCGACCGTGAAAAAGGTCGATCCAACCTCAGCCTATTCAAAGGGAAGCTAGCACCAGCCGGTGCTTTGAAAGCAATAGCGTTGGATGTCGAAGAATGGGGGACCATTTCGTTGTATATATTCAACAACCTAACAGAAGTGCGGCCGTACATCGAGTAAGTTCTCGATAAATTGTTTTGCAACTTCTAATTCCTTTGAAAAGCTCTTATTCCAGGATATGTGATACAGTCGATACATCGCCAAATTCTCGGATGGAGCGGTGATCCAAAAGGATTCCATCGAAGAGTATGAGCTTCTGGCAATCCATGGAGGCGTCTATCCCGGTTTCATCTCTTGGTTCAAGCAAACGGTAATTTCCATTAGACGATTTCATTTCTTCGTCTAGTTTGCGGCTAATGCAACAATCCTTTCGTATTAAACTTGTAGGCTAATGCAGAGTCTATGGACTCCGAATTGAGACAAGTCGCTAATGGTTTTGACTATAAAGGTCCGTTCATTTGACAGATACGACATCAACGGGTATCGCTTTCATACTTTTGGCAAAGAGCTATCTATAGTCGACCGAAAGTCTACAAATTGTTGTGTCTCTGCTATCGACGAAGGAAGGGTCAAGTATTATGGAAGAGTTGAAGCAATTTATGAACTTACATTCTTTGGTGAAAACCCACCAAACGTCGTAGTCTTCAAATGTTATTGGTTGCAGCCGAAGGAGACTAGAAGGACTCATGAACATATAGGGCTAGTCGAAATCAAATAAAAAAACCCATTTAGATGCCCCCGATGTCTATATTACGGCTCATCAGGCGACCCAAGTTTTCTATCTACCATGGGCCTGCCAAACGGATCCAAATCTGAATGGTTGGGATGTCGTTTATGATGTGCCGCCACATTTTAGACCACCTCCCCTCAATGAAGATGATTATGAACCTCACATTAACCTAGACACATATGAAGGAGAATTCTTCCAAGAAACACATGTTTCCAAAAAACGTTTCAATAACCGCTCTACTCCACCCCAGAACATTGAGGTAGACAACGATAGTGAATCCGACTTCACCCCTGAGCCGAAACAAGAAGAGACGGAAGAAGAAGAGGTTACTGCTGCGGATGACCTGTCAATGCTTGACTGATTACATAAAGGAGGCCTTCCACATGTTGATGCATTTATTGATCATGATGATGAGCACATCATTACTGATAGTGATGATGATTATGCATTTATTGATCCCGGAGCATATATAGACGATGAAGATTAATATAAGTAATGTCAGGTATTCAATTATTATTATGTACATATATATTATTAATTAGTTCATGTTATTAGGTATTCATTTTTTTATGTTGAACTAATTTCGTTCACTCTTTGTCATTGTAGGTGTTGACAGATGGTGGGCACGGGTCGAGAGCGCTCCATGCCTCCTTCCTCGGCGCGTGCTGGGAGGGGTGCTATTTTTCCACCCCAGCAACTCTGGAGAGCGCTCGTACACTGTATGCAGACACTAGCGGGCGCTTCTTCTTTTACCGGGAGAGGACAGGGGAAGACGAAGAGAGGTGCTAGAGGTAGGAAGGCTGCTGTGCCTTCCTCGCCGCCACCCCTAGCTGATTCTCCCGACCACGGGAGTGCCCCGTCTCAAGTGGACCCGTCTGACTTGGACCCTCTCAGACTCCGGTCGCCGAGCCTCGGGCCGACGAGCCTCAGGTCACCGAGCCTTCACCCCAGGAGACTCTGGTCCCAGAGTCTTCGTCCCAAGAGACTCCAGTCCCAGAGTCTTCATCCCACATGACTCCGGAGGCTAGTGGCCATGCTGATGGTGGTGAGGACAACTTTTCTGAGGATAGCTATAGCGAGGGCGAGCTGGTTGAGGAGGGCAAGAAGGTCTATCAGCATGGTTGTACAAAGCTCCCGCCCGTGCCGACGACCCGCGATCAGAGGTGGTTGATTGTGCCTAATGCGGAGAAGTAAGTGCATTTACTCTTTTTTAAACTTTTGCCTTCATGTTTCTTGAAATTAATATCTAATGTGTTGGCCTTGTCATACTGCAGGGGTTGGAAACACGACCCTAGTGTTGGCAGGCCCAACCAGGTCCTTGGAGTGCTTATCCGGCAGCACTTCTCGCGAAAGGCCACGTTGCCCGGTGAGGGTGAGGTTCCACAGGTAGCACTGAGCTGGGAGCTGTACGTGGCTGCCCTGGCCCCGACGGAGGTGAGGGTCGACGGTGTCTTGTGCAAGACGGTGGCCGACATTGTGATCCGGTGATTTTGGGTAATTTCAACTTTACAGAATTAAAAATCAACAACACCTAGTGATTGTACTAATCAGTGTTGTCTTGTTTGATTGCATCCCTTATACAGGTGTCTTGAGGAACATGAGGCGGACGCTGCTATTGTTCTCGTAGCCGAGTGCAAGAGCCTACTTTAGAACTTACGACACGAGGCTCGGGTGCAGGCTATTCGAGACTACTACGCCTCGACTAACATTAAGAGGGCCAAGAAGAAGTGCGCAAAAATTTTCTGAGTAAGGAGAAGTACATGAAGGTAATTACCTATTCTTAAGGCCTTGTACCTAGTTTCCTTGATTTGATTCATAGGTGTAGCGCTGAAATTTCTCTTGTCTAACTTAGGTGCCCCCGAGATGGTGTGCGGATAGGATGGACTATTGGGAGACATTGGTGGATGAGTGGTGCTCTCCCAAAGGGCTATCCGACCACAACAAGGCCAAGGATAAGCGTGCCCAAATGAAAGGTATGCCACACCATCAAGGGAGCTCCAACCTGTTTGAGTACGGGGATCACTGGGTATGTGGTTTGCTTCATGATTCATGCAATTTCATTCTTCAAGCTAGCTTGAGCCCTTAACTAATATTTTGTTCCTCTCTTTTAGGCGTGACAAAACAAGAAGGAGGTGCCACCGTTGTTCGACCCCTATGCCATGGCCCATACTTCCTCGTACAAGAAGGCCAGGGCATTCTCTGAGGATAACCTCGATCATCCAGAGAGCTTCAGCAACATCTCCTCCCACAACAAGCTCATGAGGTACAGAGATGAGGGGAAGGAAAGGAAAGGGGAGGACTTCAACCCGAGCCAGATTCCTTTTGATCCAGAGCTCGTGATGATATCTGGTGGTGGGAGGCCCCATGGCTTGATAGCCATTGGGGATGGACTGATACGTTGTCCTAGAACTGTCCCGGAGACCAAGAAGCGCCAAATGGGCTCCGATCCTGAGATAAGGCCTCGTCCACGGCCAATGGAGATCGCCATCGAGGCTAGGGCCCAGGAGCTTCTGGCGGAGGCAAACAGGCAGGCGACACAAGGGAGAGGGACATGGCGGAGAGTACGGCTAGGTTGTTGGAGGAGGAGAGGAACCGGAACGACGCGTCTCACCGGGCCCTATAGGAGCTCCTCGTGGTAAGTTTCTCCTGCGTATTAGCCAAATCATGCACCCAATGTTCGTTTCAAAACTAATAATATGACTGACTCGTGCAAACAAAATGTGCAGACTGTGTGCCAGAACAATTGTCAGACCCCTCCGTCGATGCCCCAGATTGCTATAGCACCCTCGGTGAGTTTCATTTGAATGGTGTAGGATCAAATGTATGTCTAGAGGGGGGGGGTGATTAGACTACTTTACCAATTAAAAGTTTTGTCTGTACCAATTTTTAGGGTTGAAAGTTTTTAGAATTTCATGGGAAGTTAAGTACACCCTACACATGCAAGTCTAAGAGTATGTAGCAGTGGAAAGTAACAACAAGCATGTATAGAAGGGATAGGGTAGGAAGATCAAACGCAATTGTAGACACGATGATTTTTCCCATGGTTCCGATAGGTGGCGCTATCGTACATCCATGTTTATGGAGTGTTCAACCCACAAAGGGTAAAGATCGCGAGGGTCCACAGAGGGCTCCACCCAATAGGGTCCACGAAGTAGCAACCTTGACTATTCCATACAGCTTCCATCCACAAAGGACTAGCCTCACTATGGGTAGATCTTCACGAAGTAGGCGATCTCCTTGCCCTTACAAACTTCTTGGTTCACTCCACAACACGAAGTAGGAGGCTCCCAAGCGACACCTAACCAATCTAGGAGGCACCACCCTCCAAAAGGTAATAGGCTCGTAATGATGATGAACTCCTTGCTCTTGTGCTTGAAGATGATAGACTCCTCAACACACAATCACTCTCTCACAGATTTGGCATGGTGGAATAGATGGGATTGGTGGAAAGCTACTTGGGGAGGCTAGAAATCAAGATCCATATGATTGGAGTGGAAGATCTTGACCTCAACACAAGGGTAGGTGGTTCTCTCTCAGAAAATCTGATAGGATAGGTATGTAATAGTTCTGAGTGCTTCTCTTTCGAGTAAGTGGTGGTGAAGGGGTATATATAGCCATCCCCAAAAATCCAACCGTTACACGCAAAATGACCAACTCGGCGACACCGATGTGTTAAACTCGGTGGTACCGAAGTGACCAAAAGGTGGCAACTTTTGAATCTCGGAGGGACCGATATACAATTCTCGGTTGCACAAATAAGGTGACCAACGGTCAGATTTCCAATCTCAGTGATGCCGATCCAACATTCCCGGTGGGACCAAAAATGTGAATTTGCGTAACAGAAAGTTAGCAACCTAAACTCGGTGGCATCGGTATGGAATCGGTTCCACCGAAGTGGCTAGGGTTTGGCATGGTCTGTGTAGGTTCTGGATTCGGTGGCACCGAAGTGGGGGAGTTGGTTGCACCGATTTTGAGTGGTAGGTATAGAACAGACTTAGGTGGGACAGTTTGTGGATGTTTTTGGCGACTATCAGTTGTGCACGTTTGAGCATATTGTTCACAAACAAAACCTTACCCCCTTTTAATAGTATTGGCTTTCCTATTGACTCAAAGTGATTTCTAGCAAATATAAAATGTAGAGTCCTCTTGCTTGAAGCTTGGCCAACCTATTTCCTTGCATCTTGGGGTTTCTCCACAATCTCCTTTTGCCAATCCTATCACTGAACATTTTCCTGAAATATACTTGGTGGAAACATTAGTTCGATGACTTATATGTTTTTATTAATTACCAAAACCACCAAGGGAGCAAATGTGATTTCAATCTCCCCCCTTTTGGTAATTGATGACAACATATAGATCAAATCTTCGACATATGATAAAATCAATGAATGTAATCTTCACTTTGAGAGGTATGTGATAAGCAAGAGCTCAACCTAAATTTGTGCATTATTTTGAATTTGCGTTTGAATGCAAATGCACAATTGATTAGGTGTGTGGGGTACTTCTTCCATGTCACATACAACTTGGGGGTGTGCGAGAATAATTAGAATGAATAACAATGCACAACACAATCAAATAAAGGTGAATGATCATCTCATGAGCATTAAGATGATAGGAAATAGTAGCATCACCCAAAACATAGTAGCATAACACACATGTATCTCACATCAAACCAAAAGAACCAAATGTTTTGAAAAGCAATAAAACACCAAAACGCTCTCTCGCTCGAAGCCTAAAGATCTATATACAATTCTACCCCTTTGGCAACAAGTTACCAAAAAGTTCAAAGGCATATATCTAAACGTTCTTGGGAATATGTCCTCCGATTGTTGATGAAGGAGTTGAGATGACAACATTGGCGAAGATCTCTGTAGATGTCGTGGATGGAGCTGGAGTGGTTACTGATGGAGCAGATGCTGATGGAGCTGAAGGAGCTGACACAATGGCTGATCTGGCCTGAGTGGTGAACTGAGTGCCTGGCCCAAGAGGTGATTCATCCTCCTCCTCCTCATCATCATCATCCTCATCTGAAGTAGAAGAGACCCGAGGGATGTTCATGGAGTCAACTTCATGCTAAAGCTTTGTGACTATCTTAGTCAGTCCATCCACCTTATCAGAAAGGGTCTTGATTGTGGTCTCAAAGATCCTTACAAGACTATTTTGGTTATCCAGAATCCCCTTAATGTCCTTCTGCATGCCCTGAACTGATGCAATCAAGAGATCCATTTGCTCGTTCCTGGATCTCGGGACCTGAGCACTAGTGGCTCTGACTGCCTGTGCCTCTGCTTGAGCTGCAGTTGAGGTGGGATGATCAGCATCCATCACCACAACATTGTCCTCGAGATCTGGCTGTAGGGGCTAATGTGGGTGATCTAGGACAAAGATGTGCTTCTCCAGTCTTGAGTTGACGAGCATTTTGATGTAGGGTGCATAACAGCAGGAGTGCTTCTGGTCAGCAACAACCCTCTTGATTGTCTCAACAATCAGATCCATGACTCTGATCCTGGTGTGTCTGTCATGATGGATGAACATGTTTATGGAGTGGCCTCGGATCATCTTGTCATCTCCTGACTTGGGCATGAAGGTATGCCTCAGTATGGTGTTGATAGTGTGGAGGCTAGCTTGAAGAAAATAGATTGATCCTAGCTTGTGAGTCTTCATGTTTGCAGCAGGGATCTCTTTGTACATATTGTCCATCTCATTGTGACTAGCCTTGGACTCTGAGTAGACATCCAGGTCACTATCCCGTGCTTCAGGAACTCCTAGGATTTCAGCCCATTCTTCAACTGTTGATTCATATCTCGCACCTTCAGTCATCCACACAATTCTACCATCTCCGTAGAAGTGTGCAGTGGAGTAGAACTGCATGATCATTTCATCATTCCAGGCAGTGAACTCTCTGCCAATGAACTCATGCAGACCTATGCAATGGAAGTTGTCCTGGACACTTGGCAAGTAGTCCTCATTCTCCTTGATGTACTTCCAATCAACATAACACATGTCACTGACAGCTAGACACTTGTCAAAGAGCACAGTCTCATAGAAGTCCTGTTGCTCCTTGGTATAAAACTTGTAGTCCACAGTTGTTTTCTTCCTCTGGGCATGAGGATCAATAGCTCTCCATGCCCTCAAACCTGAGTCCTTCCTCTTCTTCATGTCCTCAGCTAGTGGGTAGGTGGCATTGTGCACTGGATGGTGTGGTCTGAGTTTCATCAATGTTGTCAGATCCTCATCAGCTTCAGCTCTGGAGGCAGTCCCTTTGTTCTTCTCAGAAGCTGGAATCTGCCTAGTTGTCCTCTTAGGCTTCTCAGCAGCCTTCTTGGATGTGCTGGTCTTAGGCATAGCATCAGACATAAGTTTATTTGCCTTCTTCTTGGGAGGAGCCTTTGTAGCTGGCTCAACCTCCTCTTCCTCAGCAGCAGCAGCTTCCTCTGGATCTTCATACATAGAAGTGGGTCTGCCACTCACATGAATGATCCTCTTCCTTGACTTCTTCTCCCTTGCCTTCTTAGGCACAACTCTCTTGGGGACCTCAACTAAAACAGTTGCTCTGGCAGTCTCATAAGCCTTGAAGGTAGAAGCAGGAGCGTATATTTTGCTGACAACTCTTTGAGAGGAAGTAGCTTCAGTTGCAGCCTTCTTGGCAGCCTTCTCTTACTTCTTAGCAAGAATCTCCTCAGGCACAAAGTGTGAATCTTCTTCATCTGAGTTCAACTTCTTCCTGGTTCTGGTGGCAGACTTGGGAAACCCATGAGAGCTGGGGGTGCCTGGGTCTGAGAAAGAACTGGCTTCTGGTCTTCTTCCAGAACTCATATCAACTCCCTACTCTGGCACATTCTGACTATCTTCTGAGCCTGGCATTTTGACCCTGTGAATAGAGTGTAGATGAGCAGAAGTAGATGAGTTATCACAAAATGAGGCTGGTTTTTGAAATTTGAGCAATGAGTTTTCAAAGGTTTTGCAATCTGTCACATACATATCGGTGCAGCCGAAAATAATTTTTCGGTGAGACCAAGACAAACCAACTCGTTAACAGAAACTTGGCAGCCTTTTCGGTGAGACCGAAAAGAGCCACTCGGTTCCACCGAGTCAGTTCTCACTCTCATAGAAAATCATATCGGTGAGACCGATATTTTCATTTCGGTTCCACCGAGATATATCGGGCGGACGGCAAAACCCTAGAAAATTCATCTAACTCGAGATTTTGCAAGTTCTAGTGGATAGATACCTAAGCAAGAGGTTCAAAGATGATAATCTAAAATCTAATGCGCAAGAATCAGATGGGGAGCTCACTAGAGATCGAATCCGTACCCTAGCTTGGCGTGGATCCTCTACGGCGGCGACGATGGGGTAGATTTTGTCGACGACGGCGATTCCGAGTGGCGGAGAGACTCGAGAAGACAAGGGCGATGACCAGGGGTCTCGAGGCGGCAGCTTAGGGTTCTGAGGCTTGACGTTGAAGATTGAAATGACAAAGCGTCGGGTGTCCATAGCAGATATACCCTTCAATGTCGGTGATACCGATTTTATGTTTTTGGTGTCATCGAGTTCCACAACTGTCAGCTGACAGGGAAACTCAGTGTAACCGAGAATATGAAATCAGTGCTACCGAGATTGAAAACTAGATCAACCCTAGGCAATCGGTGAGACCGAGTTTTTGGGATTGGTTCCACCGAGTTGCACTTGGGAGGTTTTAATGGTCAGTCCTTGTCGATATGGACTCCGAGTGCTCCACACACAGGGGGATCGAAAAGCACTTTTTCAAATTTTGTGATGCAGTATGAATGGAATATCAGGTGAGAAAGCATAGATATCTAAGGAGTGGTCCTAGGCATTATTGTCCATCCAATTGGCAAAAGATAAATCAAATGCCAAATAGCAACAATTGGATGTCCTCGAATGAGAAAATAAATGCAGACCAACATGCTCACACAATAAGATGTCAAAAGAAATCATGAAAAACATGCACAAACACACTAGCATCTAACAAGCACTTGGGAGATGACGAAGTCATCTATATATGAGTATTTGACTAGGAGCCAAGTAAGAG
The DNA here is from genome assembly GCA_022496015.1 of Hordeum marinum. Classification (NCBI taxonomy): domain Eukaryota; kingdom Viridiplantae; phylum Streptophyta; class Magnoliopsida; order Poales; family Poaceae; genus Hordeum; species Hordeum marinum. The sequence continues at coordinate 524,057,001 of CM039674.1, read as the reverse complement.
TACTTGAGCATAGGTCATACTCATCGTTTAAGCACAAGTGGGCTTACCACTTTTACATAAGGCATTTAATGTTGTCAGATACTAAGAGATGCTTTGACTCAAGTTTTAGAGTAAAGCTCCCCCTTAATGTGACATCCCCCCATAAGAGGGATAAACTAACCTTGGGTTTTGTCGATGAAGACTTGATGTTGGTGAGGTAGTTGTGGATGCTCAATGTTGATGAAGATCACCAAGAGTTGGGAGCATCCTTGTTGTTTCTTTACTCCTCTCACCTACATGGGTTAGTCCCAACACACAAGAGACAAATACAAGGATATCTATGGACATGGAGTGCAAAGCATATGTTATGATGTCCATTGATTAGTGATTACCTTGTCCCTTTCTTACCTTTGAGGGAATATGTGACTCCTCGAACTATTGCATTGAGTTGATGTTGAGTGCAAAAAGTTCTTGCCAATAATTAATGTGAGTGAATTTCATTGGCGGAGTCACCCCTCAAGAACTTACTAGTTCTTCTTCTTGGGGTCTCACATCAAGTTGATAGGGATCCTTGATGTTGAAGTAGCCTTAGTAGCAGCTGACCTTGAAGTAGCCTTGGGAACCCACTCAACAAAAGCTAGGGGTTCATCTTCATATGAGTTAATGTCTTCTTGAAGCTTGTTCTTCCCCTTGAGCTTGTGGTCTTGTGGTGGAAGGTCATCTTGAGTGTTTGTCCCCTTGGAAAGAGTATTTTCATACTTCTCCTTTTGAGGAACAAACTTGGGCTTGGTATATTGACCTTCTTCCCACTCAACTCCATTAGCGTTGAAGTAGCCAACACCATGATTCTTCTGGTATCCTCCATGCTTGCGTACAATTTCCTCAAATTTCTTACATCCGGCAAGACTCTTGTAGATACCCTTTTCTATAATTCCTTTCAATAAAGCATTTTCTTGCTCAAGTGTAACTTGGCTAAGAGAATCATCATTAGTGGAATCAATAGAACTACTAGAAGCAACAATATTGGGTTTAGCATTTTTATTGTTGCTACTAGATGAAGAACCTTTCTTGCCTTTGTTACTAGATTGCTTAGTTTTAACTTGAGGCATGAAAGTAGACAAGAGTAGTCGTTTGGCTAGATAAGATGAGGTCTTCTTTCGGAGATTGTCATTGATAGCTTTGAGAAACTCATGCTCTTGCCCCAAATTGAGCTTCTCGAAGCATAGCTTCTCATGAGTTCTCACAAGCTCTCTATGATCTTCCAGAGTAGATTCATGAGCTAACTTAAGAGTGTTTAGTTCTTTCGTTAGTTGTTCTATTTTCATCTTATCATAATCAAATGACTTATCTTGACTAGCATGAGAATTATCAAGTTCATTTTGATGAACATCACTAGTTTTATCACAAAGCAAGTCATCTTCACAAAGTAAATCATCTTCATGACTATCAAAATCAAGATACTTGGGGTGTGATGCCTTGGGGCCTTTAGCCATGAAGCAACTTCCACTCCCTTCGTTTGGTGAATCAAATAGATTGTAGGAGTTTGTAGTCACTAGAGCAATTCCGGCAACACCATCATCTTGACTATGGTCGGAGTCGGAGTCATAGCTTCTCGCGGAGTTGTTGTCAGAGTCGAAGCCGGAAACCCATTCACCAACATGAGCTTGGTGTTTTCTTCTTGTTTAGCTCTTGGTGTACTTGTCCTTCTCCGAATCTCTACTTCTCCTTGAGTGTCTTCGTTCATAACGATTATTTGTACTCCTTCTCTCTCTTTGTGGTGACTCATTTCTTGAGCTTCGTCTTCGAGGTGACTCTTCTCCTCTTTTGTAGGGAGCCATGCACTCATTTGAGTAGTGTCCGGGCTTCCCACAATTGTAGTAATTTCGGTCATGACTTGACGAACGCTTCTCTTCATATTTTGAGTTGGAGTTTCTTTCTTTGCCTCTACTCTTGTAGAACTTGTTGAATTTCTTGACCATGAGGCTTATATCTTCATTGGTGACAAGGTTGTTGCTTGAAGTTGCGGGAGCATCACTTGTGGCTTTGTAAGCACCGCTAGACTTGTGATGAAGTTCTTCTTTATCTTTGAGTGTCATCTCATGAGCAACAATCCTTCCAATGACTTCCGTAGGCTTGAGATCTTTGTAGTTTGGCATCATTTGGATGAATGTGCACACGGTGTCGTATCTCTCATACAAAGCTCTAAGTATCTTCTTGATGATGAATTTGTTGCTCATTTCTTCGCTTCCTAAGCGGGTGATCTCATTGGTGATGAGAGCTAGCCTAGAGTACATCTATGCAACTCCTTCACCATCCTTTATCTTGAACTTGTCAAGCTGGCCTTGAACAACATCTAACTTGGATTCTCTCACGGACTCGGATCCTTCGTGCATATCAACCAAAGTATCCCAAATATCTTTTCCATTCTCAAGACGTCTGATTTTGTTGAATTCTTTAGGGCATAAGAAGTTGAAGAGAATGTCGCATGGTTGAGCATTGAGTTGCAACATCTTCAATTCATTCGCGGTCGCTTCACGATCGTGTTCCCGTCCATCCGCAAAGAACTCACCTTCCAAGCCAACACGAACAACAGCCGACAAGGCAAGGTTATGACCAAGAATATGCATTTTCATTTTGTGCTTCCAACTAGCAAAATTAGTGCCATCAAAGTACGGACCTCTACGGTGATAACTGTTGGAAATATGCCCTAGAGGCAATAATAAATTAGTTATTATCATATTTCCTTGTTCATGATAATCGTTTATTATCCATGCTATAATTGTATTGATCGGAGACTTAAATGCATGTGTGGATACATAGACAAAACCATGTCCCTAGTATGCCTCTAATAGACTAGCTCGTTGATCAAAGGATGGTTAAGGTTTCCTAGCCATGGACATAAGATGTCATTTGATAACGGGATCACATCATTGGGAGAATTATGTGATGGACAAGACCCAAATTACAAACGTAGCATATGATCGTGTGAGTTTATTGCTGCCGTTTTCCGCATGTCAAGTATATGTTTCTATGACCATGAGATCATGCAACTCACTGACACCGGAGGGATACTTTGTGTGTATCAAACGTCGGAACGTAACTGGGTGACTATAAAGGTGCACTACAGGTATCTCCGAAGGTGTGTGTTGAGTTGGCATGGATCAAGACTGGGATTTGTTACTCCGTGTGACGGAGAGGTATCTCAGGGCCCACTCGGTAATGCAACATCACAACAAGCCTTGCAACAATGTGACTAATATGTTAGCCATGGGATCTTGCATTACGGAACAAGTAAAGAGACTTGCCGGTAACGAGGTTGAACTAGGTATGGAGATACCGACGATCGAATCTCGGGCAAGTAACATACCGAAGAACAAAGGGAACGTTATACGGGATTGATTGAATCCTTGACATAGAGGTTCGACCGATGAAGATCTTCGTAGAATATGTAGGACCCAATGTGGACGTCCAGGTCCCGCCATTGGTTATTGGCAGTAGAGGTGTCTCGGTCATGTCTAGATAGTTCTCGAACCCGCAGGGTCTGCACACTTAAGGTTCGGTGACGTTTCGGTAGTGTAGAGTTATGTATGGTGGTGACCGAAGGTTTTTCGGAGTCCCGGATGAGATCCTGGACGTCACGAGGAGCTCCGGAGGTAAATATTCATATATAGGAAGTCCTATTTTGGTCGCCGGAAAAGTTTCGGGCTCATCGGTAGTGTACCGGGAGAGCCGGTAGTGTACCGGGAGAACACCGGGAGGGGTATTTCGACCCAAGAGGCTTCGTGGGATGTGGGAGAGTAAATACAAGCCTTTTGTGGGCTGGTGGAAGTCACACACAAGGCCCATGCGGCTGGGAGAAAAAGCCAAAGGGAAAAAGGTGGAAAAAGGCCAAAAAAGGGAGGAATCCTAGTCCTACTAGGATTGGAGGAGGAGTCCTCCTCTCCTCCCCACTTTGGTCGACCCAAGGGCTGGCTTTTTGGCAGCCAAGACTCCTCCTCCTCTCCTCCTATATATAGTAGAGGATTTTAGGGTTTTGATACAAGATTTTCAGCCACGTGCCACCCGTTCCTCTAGTGCATAGCTTCTCCTCTAGATCGGTTTTCTGCAGCGCTTAGGCGAAGCCCTGTCGGAATAGCTCCACCACCATCGCCGGAGCGCCGTCACGCTGCCGGAGAACTCTTCCTCCTCTCCGCCTCCTCTTGCTGGATCAAGACAGTGGAGATCGTCATCAAGCTGCACGTGTGCTGAACACGGATGTGCCGTCCGTTCGGTACTAGATCGGAAGGATCGTGATCAAGGCCACGGGACGTTCGTGATCGGATCGCGGGATGGATCGTGACGAGATCGCGGGATGGTTCGTGATTGGTTCGCGGGACGGTTCGTGATTAGATCGCGGGACGCTCGGCAATTTGGATCGCGAAGAAGTTCGAACACACCAACCGCGTTTCTTAACGCTTCCCGCTTAGCGATCTACAAGGGTACGTAGATCCACTCTCCCTCTCGTAGATGCTAATCACCATGGATAGGTTTGCGTGTGCGTAGGAAATTTTTTGTTTCCCATGCGACGTTCCCCAACAGTGGCATCATGAGCTAGGTCTATGTGTAGATGACATCTCGAGTAGAATACAAAAGGTTTGTGGGCGTTGATGCTTAGATTGCTTCCTCCCTTGGTCAGATTTTGGGTCAACGGTATTGTGAGATGAAGCAGCCCGGACCAAGATTACTCGTACGCTTACAAGAGACCGGTTCCCTCGATGCAACTTGTTGCCTAGATGGCTTGCGGGTGGCAGTTTCTCTCACTTTAGTTGGATCGGATTCGACAAAGGCGGTCCTTGAGAAGGTTGAAAAGCAAATTATGTATCACCATTGTGGTTTATGCGTAGGTGAGAATCGTTCTTGCTAGAAACCCGTAGCAGCCACGTAAAACATGCAACAGCAATTAGAGGACGTCTAACTTGTTTTTGCAGGGTATGTTGTGATGTGATATGGCCAATTACATGATGTGATATATGTGATGTATGAGATGATATGTGCTGGATAGAATTTCACGACTTGCATGTCGATGAGTACGGCAACCGGCAGGAGCCATAGGGTTGTCTTTAATTATTGTATGACCTGCATGTCAATCATTAAGCGCTATGTAATGCTTTACTTTATCGCTAAACGGTAGCAATAGTAGTAGAAGCATGCAGGGCGTGACAACCCCGATGGCGACACATTGATGGAGATCAAGATGATGGAGATCATGGTGTCGTGCCGGTGACGATGGAGATCATGCCGGTGCTTTCAAGATGGAGATCTAAAGCACAAGTTCATGGCCATATCATGTCACTTATGAATTGCATGTGATGTTAATCCTTTAATGCACCTTGTTTTGCTTAGTACGACGGTAGCATTATAAGGTGACCCCTCACTTAAATTTCAAGATAAAATTGTGTTCTCCCCGAGTGTGCACCGTTGCGAAAGTTCGTCGTGTTGAGACACCACGTGATGATCGGGTGTGATAGACTCTACGTTCACATACAACGGGTGCAAGCCAGTGTTGCACATGCAGAACACTCGGGTTAAACTTGACGAGCCTAGCATGTACATACATGGCCTCGGAACACAAGAGACCGAAAGGTCGAACATGAGTCATATAGTAGATATGATCAACATGATGATGTTCACCATTGTAACCACCTCAACTCACGTGATGATCGGACTTGAGTTGGTGAATTTGGATCATGTATCACTCGGATGACCGGAGGGATGGCAATCTGAGTGGGAGTTCTTAAGTAATATGATTAATTGAACTCATTATCATGAACATAGTCAGTAGTGTCTTTGCAAAATTATGTTGTAGATTACTAGCTCACGCTGTAGCTCCCTTAAATTTTATATGTTCCTAGAGAAATAGAGTTGAAAGAGGATGGTAGCAATATTATGGACTGGCTCCGTGACTGAGGATTGTCCTCATTGCTGCACATAAGGCTTATGTCCTTAATGCACCGCTCGGTGCACCAACCCATTTAGCGCTGTTTGTAGATGTTGTGAACATCTGACAGACACGTTTTGATAAATACTTGATAGTTTAGTGCGTCATGCATTACGTCTTAGAATTGAGGCTTCGAAACGTTTTGAACATCACGGAACATATGAGATGTTCTAAGAGCTGAAATTAGGAGCTCAGGCTCGTGCCCGTGTTGCGAGATATGAGATCTCCAACAAGATTCTTTGCCTGCAAGATGAACGAGAATAGCTCAATCGTTGAGCATGTGCTCAGATTGTGTGGGTGCTACAATCGCTTGAATCGAGTGGGAGTTGATCTTCCAAATAAGATAGTGATTGATATAGTTCTCCAAGTCACTTTCACTAAGCTACTAGAACTTGGTGATGAACTATAAAATGCCAGGGATAGAAATAATGATCCGTGAGCTATTCGCGATGTTTGACACCACGAAGGTAGAAATCAAGAAGGAGCATCAAGTGTTGATGGTTATTCAAACCACTAGTTTCGAGAAGGGCAGGAGCAAGGAGGGAAAACTTCATGGATAGCAAGTCAGTTGCTACTCCAGTGAAGCAACCCAAAGTTGAACCCAAACCCGAGACTAAGTGCTTCGATTATGAGGAGAGCGGTTGCTGAAGCGGAACAACCCTAAATACTTGGTAGATAAGAAGGCTAGCAACATCGACATAAGTATATTTGATATATGTGTTATTTATGTGTACCTTGCTAGTACTCCAAGTAGCACCTGGGTCTTGGATACCGATTCGGTTGCTAAATGTTAGTAACTTGAAATAAAAGCTATGGAATAAACGGAGCACTAAGCTAAGGGTGAGGTGACGATGTGTGTTGGAAATGTTTCCAAGGTTGATGTGATCAACATCGCACGCTCTCTCTACCTTCAGGATTAGTGACGAACCTAAATAAATGTTATTTGGTGTTTTGCGTTGAGCATGAACATGATTAGATCATGTTTATTGCAATACGGTTATTCATTTAAGTTAGAGAATAATGGTTATTCTGTTTACATGAATAATACCTTGAATGGTCATGCACCCAGTGAGAATGGTCTGTTGAAATCTTGTTCGTAGTATTACACATGTTCATAACATTGATGTCAAAAGATACAAAGTTAAATAATGATAGTACCACATACTTGTGGCACTGCCGCAAAATGTCATATTGGTATAAAGCGCATGAAGAAACTCCATGCTGATGGATACTTGGACTCATTCGATTTCGAATCGATTGAGACATGCGAACCATGCCTCTTGGGCAAGATGACTAAAGGACCCCGTTGGATGGAGCGGGCAAGTGATTCATTGGAAATGATACATGTTGGTTTATGCAATCTAGTGAGTCTTGTAGCCTGTAGTGGATATCGTTATTTTCTTACCTTCACTGATGATTTGAGTAGATATAGTGTATATTTACTTAATGAAACACAAGTCTGAATCGTTTGAAAGGTTCAAGCAAATTCAGAGTGAATTTTAAGATCATCGTGACAAGAAGATAAAAATGACCGCGATATGATCGTGGAGGTGAATATCTGAGTCACGAGTTTGGCATACAACTTAAGACAATGTGAAAGTTGTTTCACAACTAAACGCCACCTGGAACACCATAGTGTGATGGTGTGTCCGAACATCATAGTTATGCTCTATTGGACATGGTGCGTGCTATGATGTCTCTTATCATTTTACTACTATATTTTTGGGGTTATGCATTAGAGACAACTACATTCACTTTAAATAGGTCACCATCTAAATCCGTTGAGATGGCACCGTGTGAATTATGGTTTGATAGAAACCTAAGCTATCATTTCTTAATATTTGGGGCTGCGACACTTGTGTGGAAAATGTTTTCACCTAATGGGGTCGAACCCAAGGCGGACAAATGCATCTACATAGAATACCCTAAGATCAGTTGGGTGAACCTTCTATCTCAGATCCAAGTGCAAAGTGTTTGTTACTAAAACGAATCCTTTCTCGAGGAAAAGTTTCTCTCGAAAGAATTGAGTGGGAGGAAGATAGAACTTGATGAGGTTGTTAAACCTTGATTCAACGAGAGAGTAGCGCAACGCAAAATGTTGTTTCTGTGAAGCCCACGTTAGTTGAAGAGGAAGTTAATGATGATGATCATGAAGCTTCAGGATCAAGTTACTATCGAACTTTGTAGGTCGACAAGGATGTGTACTGCTCCTAAGCGGTTCGACAACCCTGTCTTGGAGGTCATGTTGTTGGACAACGATGAACCTACGAGCTATGAAGAAGCGATGATGGGCCCGGATTCCGACAAATGGTTGGAGGCCATGAAATCTGAGATAGAATCCATGTATGAAAACCAATTATAGACTTTGGTAGACTTGCTCGTTGGACGGCAGGTCGTTGAGTACAAATGGATCTTTAAAATGAAGACAGACGCTGATGGTAATTATCACCATTTGTAAAGCTCGACTTGTTGCAAAGTTGTTTGTGACAAGTTCAAGGAGTTGACTGTGATGAGACTTTCTCACTTGTAACGATAGTAAAGTCTGTTGGAAATATGTTAGGAGTTGCTGCATTTTTCAATTATGAAATCTGGCAGATGGATGAAAAAACATCATTTCCTTAACGGTTTTACTTGAGGAAAGGTTGTATTTGATACAACTAGAAGGTTTTGTCAGTCCTAAGGATGCTAAAAGGTGTACAAGCTTCAGTGATCCTTCTATGGACTGAAGCAAGCATCTCGGAGTTGGAATATGCACTTTGTGGAGGTGATCAAAGTTTTGAGTCTATGCAAAGTTTATGACAAACTTGTATTTACAATAAAGTGAGTGGGAGCACTATATAATTTCTGATAAGTATATGTGGATGACATATTGTTGATCAGAAATAATGTAGGATTTCTGGAAAGCATAAATGGTTGTTTGAAAAGTGATTTTCAAAGGAAGACCTGGATAAAGCTAGCTAATTGTTGAGCATCAAAATCTATAGAGATAGATCAAGATGTTTGATGAGACTTTCAATAAATACATACCTTGAGAAGATTTTGAAAGAGTTCAAAATGGATTAGTCAAAGAAAGAGTTCTCGCCTGATTTATAAAGGTGTGAAGTTGAGTAAGACTCAAAGCTCGACAACGGCATAAGAAAGAGAAAAGACGAACGTCGTCCCCTATGCCTTAGCCATAGGCTCTGTGTAGTATGCCATGCTGTGTTCCGCACCTGTGTGTGCCTTGCCATGAGTCTGTCAAGGGGTACTTGAGTGGTCCAGGAGTGGATCACTGGACAGCGGTCGAAATTATTCTTAGTAACCAGGGGACTAAGGAGATGTTTCTCGATTATCGAGGTAGTAGAGAGTTCGTCGTAAAGAGTTACGTCGATGCAAGCTTTAAACACCAATCCGGATGGCTCGTAGTAGCAATCTAGATACGTATAGTGGAGCAGCCATTTGGTAAAGTACCAAGTGGAGTGTGGTAGCAGTGTTTACGGTTTGACATAGATTTGCAAAGTACACATGGATCTGAATGTTATAGACCCGTTGACTATAAGACCTCTCTCACATGCAAAGCATGATCGAACTCCAGAACTCATTGGGTGTTAGATTCATAACAATGCGAATCACATGGTGATATGAACTAGATTATTGACTCTAGTGCAAGTGGGAGACTGTTGGAAATATGCCCTAGAGGCAATAATAAATTAGTTATTATCATATTTCCTTGTTCATGATAATTGTTTATTATCCATGCTATAATTGATCGGAGACTTAAATGCATGTGTGGATACATAGACAAACCATGTCCCTAGTATGCCTCTAATAGAATAGCTTGTTGATCAAAGGATGGTTAAGGTTTCCTAGCCATGGACATAAGATGTCATTTGATAACGGGATTACATCATTGGGAGAATGATGTGATGGACAAGACCCAAATTACAAACATAGCATATGATCGTGTGAGTTTATTGCTGCCGTTTTCTGCATGTCAAGTATATGTTCCTATGACCATGAGATCATGCAACTCACTGACATCGGAGGGATACTTTGTGTGTATCAAACGTCGCAACATAACTGGTGACTATAAAGGTGCACTACAGGTATCTCCGAAGGTGTCTGTTGAGTTGGCATGGATCAAGATTGGGATTTGTTACTCCGTGTGACGGAGAGGTATCTCAGGGCCCACTCGGTAATGCAACATCACAACAAGCCTTGCAAGCAATGTGACTAATATGTTAGCCATGGGATCTTGCATTACGGAACAAGTAAAGAGACTTGCCTAACGAGGTTGAACTAGGTATGGAGATACCGACGATCGAATCTCGGGCAAGTAACATACCGAAGAACAAAGGGAACGTTATACGGGATTGATTGAATCCTTGACATAGAGGTTCGACCGATGAAGATCTTCGTATAATATGTAGGAACCAATGTGGATGTCCAGGTCCCGCCATTGGTTATTGGCCGTAGAGGTGTCTCGGTCATGTCTACATAGTTCTCGAACCCGCAGGGTCTGCACACTTAAGGTTTGGTGACGTTTCGGTAGTGTAGAGTTATGTATGGTGGTGACCGAAGGTTGTTCGGAGTCCCGGATGAGATCCTGGAGGTCACGAGGAGCTCCGGAATGGTCTGCAGGTAAAGATTCATATATAGGAAGTCCTATTTTGGTCGCCGGAAAAGTTTTGGGCTCATCGGTAGTGTACCGGGAGACCACCGGGAGGGGTATTTCGACCCAAGAGGCTTCATGGGCTGTGGGAGAGTAAATACCAGCCTTTTTTGGGGTGGTGGAAGTCCCACACAAGGCCCATGTGGTTGGGAGAAAAAGCCCAAAGGGAAAAAGGTGGAAAAAGGCCAAAAAAGGGAGGAATCCTAGTCCTACTAGGATTGGAGGAGGAGTCCTCCTCTCCTCCCCACTTTGGTCGACCCAAGGGCTGGGTTTTTGGCAGCCAAGACTCCTCCTCCTCTCCTCCTATATATACTAGAGGATTTTAGGGTTTTGATACAAGATTTTCAGCCACGTGCCACCCGTTCCTCTAGTGCATAGCTTCTCCTCTAGATCGGTTTTCTGCAGTGCTTAGGCGAAGCCCTGTCGGAATAGCTCCACCACCATCACCGGAGCGCCGTCACGCCGCCGGAGAACTCTTCCTCCTCTCCGCCTCCTCTTGCTGGATCAAGACGGTGGAGATCGTCATCAAGCTGCACGTGTGCTGAACGCGGAGGTGCCGTCCGTTCGGTACTAGATCGGAAGGATCGTGATCAAGGCCACGGGACGTTCATGATCGGGTCGCGGGACGGATCGTGACGAGATCGCGGGACGGTTCGTGATTGGTTCGCGGGACGGTTCGTGATTAGATCGCGGGACGCTCGGCGATTTGGATCGCGAAGAAGTTCGACTACACCAACCATGTTTCTTAACGCTTCCCGCTTAGCGATCTACAAGGGTACGTAGATCCACTCTCCCTCTCGTAGATGCTCATCACCATGGATAGGTTTGCATGTGCGTAGGAAATCTTTTGTTTCCCATGTGACGTTCCCCAACAGATAACTTCCCTCACTAGACGCCATACTTCTCCTAGGTTGTGAGACCTAAGCAATGGATACCAAAGCTCTGATACTACTTGTAGGATGGAAAGTATGTTTAGAGGGGGGTGGGGTGGGGTGATTAGACTACTTGACCAATTAAAAGTTTTGTCTATACCAATTCTTAGGGTTGATAGTTTTTAGAATTTCATGGCAAGTTAAGTACACCCTACACATGCAAGTCTAAGAGTATGTAGTAGCGGAAAGTAACAACAAGCATGTATAGAAGGGATAGGGTAGGAAGATCAAATGCAATTGTAGACACGATGATTTTTCCCATGGTTCCGATAGGTGGCGCTATCGCACATCCACGTTTATGGAGTCTTCAACCCACGGAGGGTAATGGTTGCGGGAGTCCAAGGAGGGCGCCACCCAAATAGGTCCACGAAGTAGCAACCTTGACTATTCCATACGACTTTCGTCCACAAAGGACTAGCCTCACTATGGGTAGATCTTCATGAAGTAGGTGATCTCCTTGCCCTTACAAATATCTTGGTTCACTCCACAACATGATGTAGGAGGCTCCCAAGCGACACCTAACCAATCTAGGAGGCACCACCCTCCAAAAGGTAATAGGCTCGATAATGACGATGAACTCCTTGCTCTTGTGCTTCAAGATGATAGACTCCTCAAATCAGAATCACTCTCTCACGGAATTGGCATGGTGGAAGAGATGGGATTGGTGGAAAGCTACTTGGGGAGGCTAGAAATCAAGATCCATATGATTGGAGTAGAAGATCTTGACCTCAACACAAGGGTAGGTGGTTCTCTCTCAGAAAATCTGATAGGATAGGTATGGAATAGTTCTGAGTGCTCCTCTTTCGAGTAAGTGGTGGTGAAGGGGTATATATAGCCATCCCCAAAAATCCAACCGTTACACACAAAATGACCAACTCGGCGACACCGATGTGTTAAACTCGATGGTACTGAAGTGACCAAAAGGTGGCAAGTCTTGAATCTTGGAGGGACCGATATACAATTCTCGGTTGCACTGATAAGGTGACCAATGGTCAGATTTCCAATCTCGGTGACGCCGATCCAACATTCTCGGTGGGACAGAAAATGTGAATTTGCGTAACAGAAAGTTGGCAACCTAAACTCGGTGGCACCGGTATAGAATCGGTTGCACCGAAGTGGCTAGGGTTTAACATAGTCTGTGTAGGTTCTGGAATTGGTGGCACCAAAGTGTGAGAGTTGGTTGCACCGATTTTGAGTGGTAGGTATAGAACAGACTTTGGCGGGAGAGTTTGTGGATGTTTTTGGCGACTATCAGTTGTGCATGTTTGAGCATATTGTTCACCAACAAAACCTTACCCCCTTTTAATAGTATTGGCTTTCGTATTGACTCAAAGTGATTTCTCACAAATATAAAATGTAGAGTCCTCTTGCTTGAAGCTTGGCCAACCTATTTCCTTGCATCCTGGGGTTTCTCCACAATCTCCTTTTGCCAATCCTAGCATTGAACATTTTCCTGAAATGTACTTTGTGGAAACATTAGTTCAATGACTTATATGTTTTTATTAACTACCAAAACCACCAAGGGAGCAAATGTGCTTTCATATGGTCATTAGTTACTAGTATTCACATTTGACTTGCATCATGCTAATGAGACATTGCAAATGATCTTTGGTGTAGCGTGCCTCCCGACAAGCATCGACCGATCCTTCTACGTCTGCCGCAATCCCGACCGGTCCTTCTCCGTCTCACACTGGCGCAAAATCAACCGGTCCTTCACCTCCGTGATGATGGTAAGTTTTCCCAAGTGTTTTTCTTAACAAATGCATACTTAGCTTAAGAAATGACCTATTTAGCTCCAAAATGACATATACTTAGCTTGTTTAGTTCATTTATGACATACTAAGCATACTTAGGTAAAAAATGGCATGATAACCTTGGTTTAGCTCCAAAATGACATAGACTTTGCTTATTTTCCTCCAAAATGACAAAATAACCATACCTACCTCCAAAATGAACGATTATGACTAGGATAGATCTAAAATGACCTACACTTGCCATTTTGTCCTCCAAAATGAATAAATATGATTAGTTAGCTAAAAATGGCATAAGTACCTAGGTTAGCTCAAAAATGACCTATACTTAGCTTCTTCAGTTCATTTATGACATACTTAGCATACTTAGGTCAAAATGGCATGATAACCTTTGTTTAGCTCCAAAATGAGATAGACTTAGCTTATTTTCCTCGAAAATGACACAATAACCTTACGAAGCTCCAAAATGATCTATTTACCTAGCTTAGCTCTAAAATGACCTACACTTACCATTTTTACCTAGCTTAGCTAAAAAAAAGAAATTTTACCTACCTTAGTTAGAAGAAGAAGATAAAGAAGAGGAGGGGTGAAAAAGAAAGAGAAGAAAAATTCTTCCTCTTCTTCTTCTTCTTCTTCTTCTTCTTCTAGCTAGTCTTCTTCTTCTAGTCTTCTTCTTCTTGTTCTGCTAACTTTCTTCTTTCCGAATTTGCAGATTTGCTTTCGATGAGGAAGCTTGCATTGATAGAGTCTACTCTTGTTCTTGTGCTTCCTTTTTGTTTTGATTTTGTAGGATGAACAATGTGAAACTTGCTACCTATATATGTATGTATGGATGAAACCATTGTATGCTTGTTGTTGGATATGTTGGCTAGCTATATATGTTGCATATGGACTTTTCATTTGGTATGTATATATATCTGTTGGATGATCATATCCTTATCGCGGGGTTATGATTTGGTATGTGTATGTGTTGTTATGCTTGTTTAAAGTATTTTCAAATATATATATATATATATATATAATTTATGAAAAAATAGAAAAACAGGGGCTGTACATGCTCTTTGCCGTCTGTTGCCAGAGGGAAAACAGCTTTGCCGTCAGCCACTAGACGGCAAAGCTGCCACGTGGCAGCTACACGTGCAACCTGGGGTGGCACTGGACTGGCCTATGTGGTTGCTTTGCCGTGTGCTGGTAGACAGAAAAGAAAAGTTATTTGCCGTCAGCCAGCAGATGACAAAGAAAAGTTCTTTGCCGTCAGCCAGCAAACGGCAAAGAACTTTGCATCTTTGCCGTCTGCCAGCGGATGGCAAAGCACGCCGTTAACCCCATAACGAACTTAAGATATCACGTGTGTCGTCCACGCCCTTTGTCATCTGCTCGCTGACGACAAAGACCTTAGCATCTTTGCCGTCAGCCAGCAGACGGCAAAGCGCCCTTTACCGTAGCTTATTCAACCAGACTATTGGCCGTCTGCCGGCAGACGGCAAAGCCTTTGCCGTCCGCCATGCATCCCTTTGCCATCAGGCATGGCTGACTGCAAAGTTGCTAATTCTTGTAGTGTATCCGCAAAGGAGAAAGAAATAGTACTTTCTTCTTTGCCCCCTCATTATTCAAGACGTGAATATAAAGTGTATTGTACTCCCTTGGATCTTTTCGGGGATCTTTACACGTCGTTGATCAAGGAATCTAGAAGGAATATGGGTGGTAGGGTGAATGGACATTCATATCCTCTCCGACTGCACGGTTAGGGTAGTATCAACCAAAAAGAAATCATTATACATGATAAATGTTCTAGAGATAAAATGTAGGAAGGAGAAAGTTAGTTTCAACGAGTCATGTGAATTTAGATAGGCTCTGGAAGCCCCTACTTGACTAATAGGTAGGGCACGTTACTTTTAGCCTTTTTTGATGCTTACCCACATGTCTAGATTATTTACTTGCCCTTTCAGTTTCTTCGGCTATCACCAACTTTGTTCAATGCTAGTCCCGAACGAATGATTAAGGGCTCCGCTGGCTACCGGGTTTAGAGAAGTTTGTAAGTTCTTTCTCTTTTTTCAGTTTCGTCACCTCCTATGTCTTTCCGTTTAAGGTCGTTAATTCAGCATTAGCTTTACCCACCACTCAAATATGTGAAGCAGTGACAGGTGGGAATAACTGCATGCCACAGGTAAACTCTGCCAAGTTGATAGCGTGATAAAAACTACAAGAGGTGGGCAGAAAATACCTGCCCATAGCTGATTTATTAGTCAACAATGATGGGCGAGAATTATACCCGCCATAGAAAAATTCTGCATAGCCAAAAGTTAGTTGTGGCGGGCCCGCACACTTGCACATCGCAAATAAGTTAGGTCTAAAAAAGTGTCCACTTTGTACATTAGGTGCATCAAGTTATTGTCGTAACGGTCTTATTTTTACCACATCACCATGCAAAGTTTATACGTTTCCGACCCCATGCATTGCACACTCATTTTTTTCCTTTTCAATTTCCAAAAAATGAATTAATACCGCAAATATAGCAAACTGACTCAAAAAGTGGTAAACTGTGTGCATTGGGCTTCCGATAGTGTCCATTGCTCATGAAAAAATGGTAAACTGTGAGTAATGTAGATAATTGTAGAGACTTGTAAATTGCAAAATAAAATAAAAGAAAGTAAATGACAGAAAGGTAGTAGTAGTGGTTGTAAATATATAATTGAATAGATCCGGGGGCGTAGTGTTCTCTAGTGGCATCTCTCATAAAAATAGCATACGGTGCATAGAAAAATTAATGTTGGGAAATTGATAGGAAAGAGAAGAGTTATGCAATTTTCACGACAATGATCATGTGTATGTAGGCATCACGTCCATAAGCAAATAGGTCGACTCCTGCCGGCACCTATTACTATTACTCCATCCATCGATGCTATCCAGCACGCATCTAGAGTATTAAGTAAAACAGAGTAATGCTTGGAGAATGAAGGCATGATGTAGACAAAGTAAAGTCAAGAAATATGAATAAACCCCATCATTTTATCCTTAGTAGCAGCAACACAAAGACGTATCTTGTCCCCTAATTTGTCACTAGGATATAGAAACTCGCCAGGTTGAACCTACCACAACGCACCTCTCTCAAAGAAGAAATATCAATCTAGTTGGCCAAACTATTTCAATAGATCGGAGAGAATACGAAGCTATAAGTATCATGCACATAAGAATCATATTATATTTCAGAGAAGACTCAAATATTTATCATGAATAATCTGAACATAAACTCACAATTCATCAGATCCCAATAAACGCATCATACAAAGGGATTACATTGGATAGATCAAGAAAAAGATGCGATGAACATTGTATTGAAGATCAAGAGAGAGAGAGAGATGGATAGATAGAGAGAGAAAGATTTCCATCTAGGTACTACCTACGGACCCGTATGTCTGTGATGAACTACTCACACATCACCATGAGGGGAACAAGGTTGATGAAGAGGCCCTCTAATACGTCTCCAATGTATCTACAACTTTTTATTGTTCCATGCTAATATATTACATTCTAGGATACTTTTTGGCATTTGTTTACCAATTTATAATACTATTGAGCACTAACCTATTGACTTTTCTGCGTGTTTTTGACTTTTTAGAGTTACAGTAGCAAACGAAGTCCAAATGCCACGAAACTTTTTGATGATTTTTTCTGTACCAAAAGAAGAAATGGAAGATTCGGGACATGGCCAGGAGAGCCGCGAGGGGCTCACAAGCTGGTGGCATGCCCTGATGGCTTGTGCCTCCCTCATGCGCCTCTTGACACCCCTCTCTTGTTTATAAATTCAGACATAGCCTAAAATCATCAGAAGCACTCCTGAAACACTTTTTATGTCGCTGCAAGTCTCTGTTCCGATGGGGGGGCATATACACCTCTATTCTAGCACCCTGCCAGAGGGGGGATCGATCACGGAGGGCCTCTTCATCAACCTTGCTGCCCTCACCATGATGTGTGAGTAGTTCATCACAAACCTATGGGTCCGTGATGTCTACTACACAACCTTCTTCTTGTAGACTCGTATTGGGCCTCCAAGCACAGAGTTTTGTAGGACAGTAGCAATTTTCCCTCAAGTGGATTACCTAAGGTTTATCAATCCGTGATAGGTGTAGGTTGAAGATGGTCTCTCTCAAAAAACCCTACAACCCAATAACAAAGAGTCTCTTGTGTCCCCAACACACCCAATACAATGGTAAATTGTATAGGTGCACTAGTTCGGTGAAGAGATAGTGATACAATTGTAATATGGATGGTAGATATAGTTTTTGTAATCTGAAAATATAAAACAGCAAGGTAACACATAGTAAACAACATGCAAAATATTGTATAAATGATTGGAAACAAGGCCTAGGGTCCATACTTTCACTAGTGCAATTTCTCTCAACAATATTGACATAGTTGAATCATATGTAATTCCCTCCCGTGCGACAAGGAGTTCACTCCAAAGTCACAAATAGCGGCGTGATAACCCACAAGTATAGGGGATTGCAACAATTTTCGAGGGTAGAGTATTCAACCCAAATTTATTGATTCGACACAAGGGGAGCCAAAGAATATTCTTGAGTATTAGCAGCAGAGTTGTCAATTCAACCACACCTGAAAGACTTAATATCTGCAGCAAAGTATTCAGTAGCAAAGTAATATGGAAGTAACGGTAATGGTGGCAAGTGATAGTAGCAGTTTGTAGTGATTGTAACAGTAGCAACGGAAAAGTTACTTAGAAGAGAACAATCTGTGAAAAGCTCGTAGGCAATGGATCAATGATGGATAATTATGTCGGATGGTATTCATCATCCAACAGTTATAACATAGGGTGACACGGAACTAGCTCCAATTCATGAATGTAATGTAGCATGTATTCCATATATAGTCATACATGCTTATGGAAAAGAACTTGCATGACATCTTTTGTCCTACCCTCCCATGGCAGCAGGGTCCTAATGGAAATTAAGCGATATTAAGGACCCTTTTAATAGAGAACAGGACCAAAGCATTATCACTTAGTGAATACATGAACTCCTCAAACTACGGTAATCACCGAAAAGAATCCTAGTTGTTGTCGCCTTGGGGGTGCGGATCATAACTCGTAATAGGTGTCTACAACTTGCAAGATAGGATCAAGAATAGAAATATATTCATGAAAATGTAATAGGTTCAGATCTGAAATCTACTCATGCTCATACTCAGTATCAATTAACAACAAGCATACAAATGATGGTGGTGCTCTCTAACTGGTGCCTTTTATTAGAAGATGATGACTCAACAATAAAGTAAATGGAAAGTCCCTTCGTAGAGGGAAGCATTGATTTGCAGAGGTGCTAGAGTTTGAGTTTTTAAAACAGAGATAAGTAATGATTTTTGAGTGGTATGCTTTCATTGCTCACATAACGACCAAGAGGTTTTCAATATCTTCCTTGCTAGATACATTATAGGTGGTTTCCAAACAGAATAGTAAAGGTTTTACTCCCCCTCCACCAATCAGTCACACTACACGGCGAGTCGAATCCACGAGTACCATCCATACAAACACAATCCCGGGGGAGTTTTGTTTAATTATATTTTTCTTTTTATTTCGTGCATGGAACTGGGCACCCCGATTACCAGCCACTTTCTCGTGAATGATGGTGAATCAACACATATCATGAGAATAACCCACCTAGCATGGAAGATACTAACGGCCACCAGTGGCCCACATGAGTGATTTGGGCATACAAAACAGAATGTTTATTTGAAGGTTTAAAGTTTGGCACATGCAAATTTACTTGTAACGGCAGGTAAATACCGCATATAGGTAGATATGGTGGACTCATATTAAACAACTTTGGGTTTGAGAGATTGGATGCAAAAACAGTATTCCCGCTTAGTACAAGTGAAGGCTAGCAAAAGACTAGGAAGCGACCAACTAGAGAGCGACACAGTCATCAACATGCTTTGAGATTAACCAACATTGAATACAAGCATGAGTAGGATATAAATCACTATGAACATAAATATCGTGGAGGCTATGTTGATTTTGTTTCAACTACATGCGTGAACATGTGCCATGTCAAGCCACTCGAATCATTCAGAGGAGGATACCATTCTATCATACTACATCACAACTATTTTAATATGCATATTGGCACTCAAAACAAACCATTATTAGCTCTTAGCTAATTAAGCATGGTATGAATAACTATAATCTCTAATTGTCATTGCAAACATGTTCAACCCATAATGAGATGAATCCCGAACGATGAGCTAATCATATTTACAAAACAAGATAGTTAGAGTTTGCACCAACTTTTCTCCATCTCAGTCATTTCATCATATGTCTTCATTATTGTCTTTCACTTCCACGACCGAACAATGTAATAATAAGAGTGCACGTGCATTGGACAAAGTTGGAATCTACAAGAAGTAACTCAAACGAGAAGAAAAGGCAATATTGGCTCTATGTAAGATAAACAATAATGCATATGAGAGCCACTTCACATTTCATCATGGCCTTCTCCTTACGACCCAAAGAAAAGAAGTTTCAAAGCAAGAACAGAAAATACTATTTACACGGGAAAACTCCCAAGAAGCAAAAGAAGAACGAGAAATCTTTTTGGGTTTTCTTTTAATGCTACAATTATACAAACTAGAAGGTAAAGCTGGAACTAATTTTTTCGGATTTTCTTATAGATTAATCAAACACACAAGAAGAAAGCATAAAGAAGAAATAAACTACCATGGATAGTACAATGAAAAAGTACGGACACCGACAAGTGAAATGAATGTGTGAACATGAATTTAATGTCGGTGAGAAATACGTACTCCTCCAAGCTTAGGATTTTGGCCTGAGTTGGTCTAGGGCCACGGATGGAAATAACCATCTCCGGGATACTCTAGAGGACACTGAGGGTTCCACTGATTAGCGACCTCCTGGGGCTCCCACTGAAAACCCGGGGCCTGATATGGATCAAGGGCCGGTGTCGGCTCAGGTGCTGGGGGTTGAGACAAACCCCAATATCGGTAGATTTCATCGGGCATAACAGTTTACCTGCCTGAATGAATATCGAACAGAGAAGAAGCAGGCAAAGCAATAATCTCACAAGTACCCTGACTAAATACTAAGTTGTAAAGCAGCCTCCTATCATCATTCTTCTTAATCTAAAAACTTTGCGGGTAGCAGCCTGTCATCTTTCTCGTGAAGCCGAATGGGTATCTCAAAATGTCTTGCTAAACGAGATGCATAGATTCCTCCAAATATGGTCCCCTTCGAACGGTTGGTGTTCAACCGTTGGGCCACCACAGTGCCGAGACTAAAGGTTCTATTAGCAAATAAAGCATGGCGCAAAATAGCGAGGTCAAGGGCACTAAGGCTTCCACTATCCCAGCGACCAACTAGACATCTTCACGCAAATAATGAATAATAGCGTAGCATAGGAAAATGTAAACTAGCTGCTCTTGCCTTTGACACGCCTCTCTCTTCCCCTACAGTTACTGCGGCGATAAAATGTTCCATGTCTCGAGAACGTGGTTCCCTAATGCTGCCCTCATAGGGTATTTTGGAAACTCGACAAAAATCATAGAGGTTCATTTTATTAGGCACATCATATTAGTGAAATTCTACTGTAGGAGGGTCTTCCCTAGGATGAAGGTGAAAATTTTGCACAAAGGTATTCGTGAGCAAGAGGTACTGGTCACACTTATCGTTGAGGAAGTCGGCGATGCCTGCATTCTTGGCCAAATAATAGAAATCTTCATAAATTCCATCTACCCTCAATAATTTGGGTTTCTCCTTCATTACATTTTCATCTTCCTTAGAACTCCGTCTTGAAGAACCTCTTAATAATCTCCTCAACATTTCTGAAAAATTGTCAAATTTTTAGTGACCTAAAATAAAGGTGAACAAAACTCAACAAAACTCATAGCACTGACTCCCTAAAGTGCCTAGAGACTATATCATGCGTCAAAACTACTTGGGACCATACAAATTTGACATGCAAGCTCAAAAAACAAGGTCACCACAACAGCAAAAATTTGCAATATATAAGGCACTAGAAAAAAACTAACTGGACCATTGGAGGAGTCACATACCGATGAGCAATCCCCTAAAACAGTTTTGCAAATGGAGCTTTGAGCAAGGAGATCGAAAATGGCAGCAAGATGAGCTAGAACATGGTTTGAGCGTTGGCGGGATTTTTTCTAGAGGAAGATGAAGTGAATGGGTGGTGGAATAAGTGAAGGAGGGCCACGTGGGACCCATAAGCCACCAGGGCGCGTCCAGGGGGGTGGGCGCGCCCTGCAGGCTTGTGGCCCACTGGTGCAGCCCCTTGATGCATAGTCAATGCCAAAAATTCTTAAATATTCTAGAAAAAATCATACTGCATTTTCAGGACATTTTAAGAACTTTTATTTTCAGGTCACTTTTTTATTCCACGGGTAACTCAGAAAACAGAAAAAATAATAGCATTTTTACTTAATTTCATCTAGGTAACAGAAAGTAAAATTTAGGTACAGGAAGTTATGCTTTCTAAATTCATCCATCTCGTGCTTATCAAAAGGAATCCATCAACAAGGTTGATCAAGTCTTATGAACAAAATTCTTTCGAATAACATGAAACCGAAGAATTATCGAATAACACTAAGTTAGCTCAATGGGGATATGCATATCCCCATCAATAAGTAAATCATATTTCTTCTTGACAGTAGGAAGAGGGAATTCAAAGTCTCCAATAATGATCGTTGGAATTTTTTCAATAGAGTTGATACTATGAACTTGAGGTTGTTTCTTCGGAAAGTGTACCGTATGCTTATTACCATTAATATGGAAAGTGACATTGCCCTTGTTGTAATCAATAACAGCCCCTGCAGTATTCAAAAAGTGTCTACCAAGGATGATCAACATACTGTCGTCCTCGGGAATATCAAGAATAACAAAGTCCGTCAAGATAGTAGCATTGGCAACTATGACAGGTACATCCTTACAAATACTGATAGGTAGAGCAGTTGATTTATCAGCCATTTGCAAAGAGATTTTAGTAGGTGTCAAGTTATTCAAATGAAGTCTACGATATAAAGAGAAAGGCATAGCACTAACACCAGCTCCCAAATCACATAAAGCAGTTTTAACATAATTTTCTTTAATAGAGCATGGGATAGTAGGTACTCCGACGTCTCCTAGTTTCTTTGGTATTCCACCCTTAAAGGTATAATTAGCAAGCATCATGGAAATCCCAGCTTCTGGTATTTTTATTTTATTTGTCACAATATCTTTCATATACTTAGCATAAGGAGACATTTTCAGAATATCAGTCAAACACACACGTAAAAAGATAGGTCTAAGCATTTCAACAAAGCGCTCAAAATCTTCATCATCCTTTTTCTTGGATGGCTTAGGGGGAAAGGGCATGGGGTTCTGAACCATGGTTCTGTTTCTCTACCATGTTTCCTAGCAACAAAGTCTCTTTTATCATATCTCTTATTCTTAAGTTGTGGGTTATCAAGATCAACAACAGGTTCAATCACCACATCAGTATCATTACTAGGTGGAGCATCAACATGAACATCATCATTAATATTATCACTAGGCTCATCATCACCAAATTGTGTCTCAGCATCAGAAATAGAAGGATCATTTCGGTTCTCACGTGTATTTATAACAGGTTCATTAGCAGCATGCAAAGTACTATCGTCATTCCTTTTCCTACTCATACTGGAACGAATAGATGCATCGGTATTAACTCTCTAAAAATCTTGCTCAATTCTCTTAGGGTGGCCCTCAGGATACAATGGTTCTTGAGTCATTCTACCACATCTAGTCCCAACTTTAACAAAATGATCATTGTTGTTACTATTCATCTCATTAAGTAAATCATTCTACGCCTTTAGTACTTGTTCTACTTAAGTAGTTACCATGGAGGCATGTTTACTATTAAGCTTAAGATCATTGACAATTCTACTCAAATAATGACCCAAGCGATCAAGCATATAAGCATTATGTTTCAATTGTCTACTGACATAAGCATTAAAATTTTCTTGCTTGACTACAAACTTATCAAATTCATCCCAACATTGGCTAGCAGGCGTATTATAAGGAATATCTCCTTCATCAAATCTACGAAGAGAATTTACGTCTACTACTTGTGTCGGGTTATCAGGACCATGTATTTGTGACGCCCCCAATTTCGATCGTACGCTAAACATACACGCAATGCATACGACCAAGATCAGGGACTCACTAATCAATATCACAACACAACTCTAGACACAAATTTAAAGTCATACAACTTCATATTAGAAGACAGGATCCTCGAGGGCTCGAATATAAAGCTCGACAAGCATGAGTCAACGGAATCATATAATATCTGAGTACAGACATAAGTTAAACAAGTTTTGCCTTAACAAGGCTAGCACAAACATAACAATGGATCAAAAGAGGCGAGGCCTCCAGCGTGGGACCTCTTATCCTACTGCTGGTCGGGGGCCGCCTCAACGTAGTAGTAGGCTCCTGCTGTGGTGTAATAGTCATCTCCGGCGTACTCCATCTCCGAGGCTCCATCGTCGGAACGCAGAATTGTACTGAAGGGGAAAGAGGAAGCGAAGCAACGGTGAGTACTCATCCAAAGTACTCGCAAGACTGACATCAAAACAATGCTAAGTATGCATCATTATGAAGGTGAGTGGTTATATCTGGACTGACTGCAGAAAGCAAGAATGAGGGGAAGGCCTAGTCCTATTGAAGACTAGCATCTTCAACATCTTGCAGCATGAGAAGAGAGTAGACTCGTAACACATATATAGTCATATTATTGTAGCAATTTTATTAAGTAACCACGCCCAGAGATTCTTCCTTGATTCCCTACGAGGAAGCAATCCTGGAGCCACATTTAATTTAAAGTAAATCACAATTATAGTTGTATAAGGTCAAAGTACAACTCCAAATCGTCCTGTTACCGTGGACACAACTATTCGACTAGATAATTTCTTCCCTGTAGGGGTGCACCACATTTCCAACACGCTTGATCACCTCCGGCCGGACACACTTTCCGGGGTAATGCCTGGCCTCGGGATCCAAAAGGTCGTCGCCCCACCTAGGCTCAACGAAGAGGCCAGCCCGCCGGTCTACTCCTAAGCACACAGGTTCGTGGGCCCACTTGCCCTTGCACTCCTGCATGATGCGTGGGCGGCCGGAAACAGTCCTAGCATGCCTTAATGCAAGCGCCATGCGTTCTAGACCAATCCGACACGCACTGCTCCGATTGCTGATGTTCGAAGAGCTTCGACTGATACAACAATGCTGAGAACCCATAACTTCTTCCACGTGAAGGTTTAGTGCGTAAAAGGTTAACGACCAACTCGAATCAAATACCCAACCCATTAGCATTTTATTAGTGCAGGGCAAGCTCGAACCATATTGTAGGCCGTCGCCTCGCCAATAACACTCGGGTGCCTTACCGGCGCACCCCACCAATATCTCTCGCAGGTACCCTTGGGGCCGACCCATCTTCAACATGTTTTTGTAACCATGTCATAGTAACTGTGTGGAGATAACATCAAGATGGGAACTGAGGAATCACCCTCAATGATCCCCGCTCGATGTAACCGTCAAGGTGGACTTAGAGGAATCACCCTCGAAGGTCCCACACTTGAGGGGTTGCATGACAAAGACATCATCGGGAATGGTGAAGGAGGAATCACCCTCGATAACCACGACCGACTAGCTGCACTACAGGGCTAGCATCATGAGTACTTCACGAGGAGTCACCCTCGGTACTCGATAGTAGCACTTCAGAGTCGTACAACTAAGGAGAGTGCGGTGATGTGAGGGGCCTGGCTTGTCGGTCAGTTGACCGAGTCTTTGAGTCTTCGAGTCGTCGAGTCATCGATGAATAAGCAGGGGCAACTGGGATGAAGGTGTGACTGGGTTTCACTAACCAACCTATACTAAGGAGTTGGTATGATTGCAGGAATAGTAGCAGTTCATCAAAAACAGGCTATGCATCAGAATAGGAGCTAATGCAGGAATAAGAGGGAGAGAGGTGGGTGATATCAGAATGCTCAAGGGGTTTTTGCTTGCCTTGCTGCTCTGCTGCAAAAGGCTGGTCCTCATGGGCGTAGTCGTACTCGGCAACCGCGTTAGTCTCGGGGTCTACCGGTAAGAAGAGGGGGGAGAAACAATAAATATAAAGCAAACAGGTGCGACACGATGCATGACATGGCAATATGCAGAGCTAGCTATGCACTAATGCAATACTACACATTGCAGACGTAGCGGGAGAATATCTGACGATATTTCCCGGGTCTTTGGATTTATCGAACAGTCGAATCGGAGGGGAAAGTTCCATGTTCAACATGATAGAAGCATGTGATAGATGAATGAACGACACATTTGGATTCATGGAATTTTTCTGATCAACTTTCCTATATAAATTATTTTCATGTGAGCTACGGATTATTTTATATTAATTTTCAAAGTTTTATTAATATTCTGGAATTCAATAGATTAAATTAAGTCGATAAATGCAATTATGACATCAACATGATGTCATGCTGACATCAGCAGTCAGCAGTGCTGTTGACTCATCAAACTGACCAGTGGGCCCCACCTGTCAGTGTCACAGTTTTAGTTATGGTTAAATACTATTAATCCCAATTAATTAAGGGGGTGGGTCCCACCTGTCAGTCACTGTTTAGGTTAATTAATTAACAGAATTAATTAACAGTTTTAATTAATTACCAAAGTGATTAATTAGTATAATTAACCTTAATTAAGGTAATTAACTAATTACTTACTTAATTAATTAAACTGATTATCTAATTAATTAATTAATTCATTTACTAATTACAGTTCTATTAAATTATTTGTATTATTATTACTTTTTTTAATTAAAACGTCATTATGTGGCGGTGGGTCCCCTTTGTGATAGGGCCAAGGGAGGAGCGGCCCCACATGGCAGTGGGCCAACCAACCATGGGCATGCACGGGCGTGAGCCCACGGCGGCCGGTAGCCAGGAGCGGCGCCCGACGGTGGTTCTGGCCAGGGAGGCCAGGGCCAGGGAGGGGCGTGGCCAAGGGCCTACCGGTGGCTCGCTGGCAGCCAGGGAGCGGTGTAGCGCATGGGCGCGACATGGGCCACTAGGGCGCTGCGGGCGACCGGGGACGGGCGAGGGAGAGCGTGGCATGAGGAGGGGCCGCGGTGGCCGACGCGTGCGACGAGGTAGGGGGAGGGGGAGCCCCGGGGGCTAACCAACGGTGTAGGGCAATGGCAGTCGGCTTGGGAAGGGGCGGCGAGGTGGGGAGGGACGGTGAGGTGGCGGGGTGCCGTGGTGGTGCCGGTGCGACGCGACGTTGGCGACAGGCATGGATGAGGTGTAGTGGTCTCGGCGGGGCTGCAGGGAGGGGCCGGCGATGTGGGGGCGAGGAGGCGCCGGCACGGGGCGGCGACATAACCTCTGCCTCGATCCAGATTGGGGGCAGAGGGAGAGAGGAGCGACAGGAGGGGGGGATCAGGGGAATGAGGGGGTTGGTTGGGCTAGGGTTTGGCGCTGGTGGCTTAGTAGCCACCGGCTGGGGTGGGCCATCGGTGGGGTTAGGTGGGCCGGTTGGCCTAGTGGCCGTGGGGGGGGGCTGTTCCTTTTCTTTTATTTTCTATTTTCTTTTCTGTTACCTTTTGTTTATTTCTTTCTTTTTACACTTTTATTTTTTTTAGTTTTGTGAAACATAAAGGTTGTACCTGAAATAGCATCGCTAATTATACCACTGCCACCAAACAGGTTTAACCCTCAATAAAAATAGTTTAGTATTTTATTAATTTGGAAAGGACATTTAATTAAATGTTTTGCTGTTGTTTTAATTATTTTAGTGCATTTAAACACTTTATAACAATGTGGTTTCAACATGAAAAATATCCAGAGAATACTTGCCACACTTTGAACATTTTTGTTTTCATGTCTAACAAAACTGAATTAGACTTCAATTTGAATTTGAATTTGAATAGAATTTGGATTAACGCGAGATTAACAACAGTAACAGCGGTGATATGGCTTCATTAGCATGGGATTACTGTAGCCTAATTATCCATATGTCACACTATTTCTTCAATAGGTGGTAGATTCTTAACATCTTCAGCTTTAATACCTTTTTCTTTCATAGATTTCTTTGTCTCTTGCATATCTTCGGGACTAAGAAATAGAATTGCTCTTTTCGTTGGAGTTGGCTTTGGAGGTGGCTTGGGAATAGTCCAATCATTATCATTGCTCAATATATTATTCAATAGCAGCTCGGCTTGTTCAACAGTTCGTTCCTTTAAAACACAACCAGCACAACTAACTAGGTGGTCCCTAGAAGCATCGGTTAGTCCATCATAAAAGATATCAAGTATTTTGTTTTTCTTGAGAGGATGATCAGGCAAAGCATTAAGTAACTGGAGAAGCCTCCCCCAAGCTTGTAGGAGACTCTCTTCTTCAATTTGCACAAAGTTAAATATTTCCAGCAAGGCAACTTGTTTCTTATGGGGAGGAAAATATTTTTCAAAGAAGTAATAAATCATGTCCAGGGGACTACGCACGCAACCAGGAGCAAGAGAATTAAACCATAACTTAGCATCACCCTTTAATGAGAAAGGAAACAACTTAAGAATATAGTAATAGCGAATTGTTTCCTCGTGAGTAAATAGGGTGGCTATATCATTCAATTTTATAAGATGTGCCACAACAGTTTCAGACTCATAACCATGGAAAAAGGATCATATTCAACCAAAGTAATTAACACATGATCAATAGAGAATTCATAATCCTTATCAGTAACAAAGATAGGTGAAGTAGCAAACTTAGGATCATATTCACTCCAGCATTCAAAGATTTTTCCTTCCACTTGCGAAGCAATTTCTTAAGATCATCTCCATCCTTAGAAGCAAGAAAGTCCCTAGCTACCTCTCCTTCCATAACATAACTGTCAGGTATATCATGCAATTCATATCTAGGAGAGCTAGGTCTAGTAGGTGTCTCAAAGCGTTCAGTTTCAATAATCAGTTTTAGAAATATCATAATTTTCAGCATTGGCTCTAGCAATTGTTCATCAAGGAATTCACCCAGTGGCACAGTATTATCAAGCAAAGTATCATCATAAGCATCATGCATAGCAGAAGTAGCATCATCAATTACTTGCGACATATCAGAATTACTAGAAGGTGATGGTGTCACAAATTTACTCATAACAGAAGGTGAATCAAGTGCAGAGCTAGATGCCAGTTCCTTACCTATCCTTGTAGTTGAGGGGTAAATCTTAGTCTTAGCATCTTTCAGATTATTCATAGTGTTCAACAAATATATATCCCAAGTCACTGAGAGAATAGCGTTAGGGAATGTTGCATGGGAAACAAAAATTTTCCTACGCACACGCAAGATCTATCCATGGTGATGAGCATCTACGAGAGGGAGAGTGGATCTACATACCCTTGTAGATCGCTAAGCGGGAAGTGTTAAGAAACGCGGTTGGTGTAGTCGAACGTCTTCGCGATCCAACTCACCGAGCGTCCCGCGATCTCATCACGATCTGTCCAGCAATCCAATCACGATCCGCCCCGCGAACTCATCACGATCCGTCCCGCGATCCAATCATGATCTGTCCCGCGAACTCATCACGATCTGTCCCGCGATCTCATCACGATCCTTTCGATCAAGCGCCAAACGGACGGCACCTCCGCCTTCAGCACACGTACAGCTCGATGACGATCTCCGCCTTCTTGATCCAGCAAAAGCAAGCAGAGAGGTAGAAGAGTTCTTCGGCAGCGCGACGGCGCTCTGGCGATGGTGGTGGAGCTATTCCGACAGGGCTTCGCCTAAGCACTGCAGAAATCCGATCCAGAGGAGAAACTATGCACTAGAGGAACGGGTAACACGTGGCTGAAAATCTTGTGCCAAAAACCCTAAAACCTCTAGTATATATAGGAGGAAGAGAGGAGGAGGATAGGCTCCCAAGGAGCCAGCCCTTGGGTCGGCCAAACCAAGGAGGAGAGGAGGAATCCTCCTCCAATCCTAGTAGGACTAGGACTCCTCCTTATTTTGGTCTTTTTGCCTTTTCCCACCTTTTTCTCTTTGGGCTTTTCTTCCCAGCCACATGGGCCTTGTGTAGGACTTCCAACAGCCCACTAAGGGCTGGTATTTAATCTCCCACAGCCCATGTAGCCTCTTGGGTCGAAATACCCCTCCCGATGGTCTCCCGGTACACTATCGGCACTCCCGGTACACTACAGATGAGCCCGAAACTTTTCCGGTGAGCAAAATAGGACTTGCTATATATCAATATTTACCTCCGGACCATTTAGGAGCTCCTCGTGATGTATGGGATCTCATCCGGGACTCCGAACAACCTTCGGTCACCACCATACATAACTCTATACTACCGAAACGTCACCGAACCTTAAGTGTGCAGACCCTGCGGGTTCGAGAACAATGTAGACATGACCGAGACACCTCTATGGTCAATAACCAATAGCGGGACCTGGATGCCCATATTGGTTCCTACATATTCTATGAAGATCTTTATCGGTCGAACCTCTTTGTCAAGGATTCAGTAAATCCCGTATGATGTTCCCTTTGTTCTTTGGTATGTTACTTGCCCGAGAGTCGATCGTCGGTATCTCCATACGGAGTTCAGCCTCGTTACTCGCAAGTCTCTTTACTCGTTCCATAACACAAGATCCCATGACTAAGACAAGAAAATAGTAGCAATAAACTGACACAACTATATGCTACGTTTGTAGTTTACGTCCTGTCCATCACATCATTCTCCTAATGATGTGATCCCGTTACCAAATGACATCTCATGTCCATGACTAGGAAACCATAGCCATCTTTGATCAACGAGCTAGTCTATTAGAGGCATACTAGGGACATGGGGTTGTCTATATATCCACACATGTATCTGAGTTTCCGATCAACACAATTATAGCATGGATAATAAACGATTATCATGAACAAGGAAATATGATAACAAATAATTTATTATTGCCTCTAGGGCATATTTCCAATAGTCTCCCACTTGCACTAGAGTCAATAATCTAGGTCACATCACCATGTGATTTGCATTGTTATGAATCTAACACCCACTGAGTTCTGGGGCTCGATCATGCTTTGCATCTGAGAGAGGTCTTATAGTCAACGGGTCTGTGATATTCAGATCCGTGTGTACTTTGCAAATCTCTATCTCAAACCGTAAACACTGCTACTACACTCCACTTGGTACTATTCCAAATGGCTGCTCCACTATACGTATCCGGATTGCTGCCACGAGTCATCCGGATTGGTGTCAAAGCTTGCATCGACGTAACTCTTTACGACGAACTCTTTATCACCTCCATAATCGAGAAACATCTCCTTAGTCTTTTAGTTACTAATGATAATCTTGACCGTTGTCCAGTGATCCACTCCTAGATCACTCTTGTATCCCTTGACAGTCTCATGGCAAGGCACACACGAGGTGCGGTACACAACATGGCATAATATAGAGCCCATGGCTAAGGCATAGGGGACGACGTTAGTCCTTTCTCTTTCTTCTGCCATTGTCGAGCTTTGAGTTTCACTCAAATTTCACACCTTACAAATCAGGAGAGAACTCTTTCTCTAACTGATCCATTTTGAACTCTTTCAAAATCTTGTCAAGCTATGTACTCATTGAAAGTCTCATCAAGCATCTTGATCTATCTCTATAGATCTTGATGCTCAACAATTAGGTAGCTTTATCCAGGTCTTCCTTTGAAAAACTCTTTTCAAACAACCGTTTATGCTTTCAAGAAATTCAACATCATTTCCGATCAACAATATGTCAACTACATATGCTTACCAGAAACTCTATAGTACTCCCACACACTTTATTGCAAATACAAGTTTCTCTAAACTTTGTATAGACTCAAAAACTTTGATCACCTCATCAAAGTGTATATTCCAACTTCGAGATGCTTGCTTCAGTTCATAGAA
Source organism: Hordeum marinum (assembly GCA_022496015.1). Lineage (NCBI taxonomy): Eukaryota > Viridiplantae > Streptophyta > Magnoliopsida > Poales > Poaceae > Hordeum > Hordeum marinum. Next base: position 524,025,747 of record CM039674.1, on the reverse strand, counting down.
GAATCACTGAAGGTTGCGCACCTTTTAGCATCCTTAGGACTGACAAAACCTTCTGGTTGTATCACATACAACCTTTCCTCAAGTAAATCGTTAAGGAAACTATGTTTTGATATCCATCTGCCAGATTTCATAATTGAAAAATGCAGCAACTGCTAACATAATTCCAACAGACTTTAGCATCGCTACGAGTGACAAAGTCTCATCACAGTCAACTCCTTGAACTTGTCGTGAACTTCTTTGCAACAAGTCGAGCTTTACAAATGGTGACATTTACCATGAGGGTCTGTCTTCATTTTAAACATCCATTTGTACTCAACGACCTTCCATCCAACGAGCAAGTCTACCAAAGTCTATACTTGGTTTTCATACATGGATCCTTTCTCGGATTTCATGGCCTCTAACCATTTGTTGGAATCCGGGCCCATCATCGCTTCTCCACAGCTCGTAGGTTCATCGTTGTCCAACAACATGACCTTCAAGACAGGGTTGTCGTACCGCTCAGGAGCAGTACACATCCTTGTCGACCTACGAGGTTTGATAGTAACTTGATCCGATGCTTCATGCTCATCATCATTAACTTCCTCTTCAACTAACGTAGGCTTCACAGAAACAAATTCCTGCGCTGTGCTGCTCTCTGGTTGAACAAAGGTTCAAAAACCTCATCAAGTTCTATCTTCCTCCCACTCAATTCTTTCGAGAGAAACTCTTTCTCGAGAAAGGACCCAGTTTTAGCAACAAACACTTTATGCTTGGATTTGAGATAGAAGGTTTACCCAACTGTCTTTAGGGTATTCTATGAAGATGCATTTGTCCGCTTTGGGTTCGAGCTCATTAGGTGAAAACCTTTTTCACATAAGTGTTGCAGCCCCAAACATTAAGAAATGACAGCTTAGGTTTCTATCAAACCATAATTCACACGGTGTCATCTCAACGGATTTAGATGGTGCCCTATCTAAAGTGAATGTAGTTGTCTCTAATGCATAACCCCAAAATAGTAGTAGCAAAACGATAAGAGACATCATAGCAGGCACCATTTTGAATAGAGCACGACTATAACGTTCGAACACATCATCACACTATGGTGTTCCAGGTGGCATGAGTTATGAAACAACTTTCACATTGTCTAAAGTTGTATGCCAAACTTGTAACCCAGATATTTACCTCCACGATCATCTCGCAGACATTTTTATCTTCTTGTCACGATGATCTTAAACTTCACTCTGAATTTGCTTGAACTTTTCAAATGATTCAGACATGTGTTTCATTAAGTAAATATACACTATATCTACTCAAATCATCAGTGAAGGTAAGAAAATAACGATATCCACCACACGCTAAAAGACTCATTGCATTGCATTCATCAACATGTATCATTTCCGATAAATCACTTGCCCGCTTCATCAAACCGGAAAACCGGGTCCTTAGTCATCTTGCCCAAGAGGCATGGTTCGCATGTGCCGATTCGAAATCGAATGAGTCCAAAGATCCATTAGCATGGAGTTTCTTCATGCGCTTTATACCAATATGACATTTACGGCAGTGCCACAAGTATGTGGTACTATCATTATTAACTTTGTATCTTTTGGCATCAATGTTATGAACATGTGTATTACTATGATCAAGATTCAACAAACCATTCTCACTGGGTGCATGACCATTGAAGGAATTATTCATGTAAATAGAATAACCATTATTCTCTAACTTAAATGAATAACCGTGTTGCAATAAACACGATCTAATCATGTTCATGCTTAACGCAAACACCAAATAAAATTTATTTAGGTTTGTCACTCATCCCGAAGGTAGAAAGAGCGTGCGATGTTGATCACATCAACCTTGGAAACATTTCCAACACATATCGTCACCTCACCCTTAGCTAGTTCTCCGTTTATTCCGTAGCTTTTATTTTGAGTTACTAACATTTAGCAACCGAACCGGTATCCAATACCCAGGTGCTACTAGGAGTACTAGCATGGTACACATAAATAACACGTATATCAAATATACTTCTGCTGACGTTGCCAGCCTTCTTATCTACCAAGTATCTAGGGTTGTTCCGCTTTAGCGACCGCTCTCCTCATAATTGAAGCACTTAGTCTCGGGTTTGGGTTCAACTTTGGGTTGCTTCACTGGAGCAGCAAGTGACTTGCTATCCATGAAGTTTTCCCTCTTTGCTCCTGCCCTTCTCGAAACTACTGGTTTGACTAACCATCAACACTTGACGCTCCTTCTAGATTTCTACGTTCGTGGTGTCAAACATCGCGAACAGCTCAGGGATCATTATTTCTATCCTTGGCATTTTATAGTTCATCACCAAGTTCTAGTAGCTTAGTGACAGTGACTTGGAGAACTATATCAATCATTGTCTTATCTGGAAGATCAACTCCCACTCGATTCAAGCGATTGTCGCACCCACACAATCTGAGCACATGCTCAACGATTGAGCTATTCTCTTTCATATTACAGGAAAAGAATCTTGTTGGAGATCTCATATCTCGCAACACGGGCATGAGCCTAAGATCCTAATTTCAGCTCTTAGAACATCTCATATGTTCTGTGACGTTCAAAAGGTTTCGACGCCTCAATTCTAAGCCGTAATGCATGACGCACTAAACTATCAAGTAGTTATCAAAACGTGCCTGTCAGATGTTCACAACATCTACAAACAATGCTAGAGGGGTTGGCGCACCGAGCGGTGCATTAAGGACATAAGCCTTCTGTGCAGAAATGAGGACAATCCTCAGATCACGGAGCCAGTCCGCAATATTGCTACCATCAACTTTCAACTATATTTCTCTAGGAACATATAAAAATTCAAGGGAGCTATAGTGTGAGCAAGTAATCTACAACACAGTTTGCAAAGACACTACTCACTATGTTCATGATAATGAGTTCAATTAATCATATTACTTAAGAACTCCCACTCAAATTGACATCCCTCTAGTCATTCGAGTGATACATGATCCAAATTCACCAACTCAAGTCCGATCATCACGTGAGTTGAGGTGGTTTCAATGGTGAACATCATCATGTTGAGCGTATCTAATATATGACTCATGTTCGACCTTTCGGTATCTTGTGTTCCAAAGCCATGTCTGTAAATGCTAAGCTCATCAAGTTTAACCCAAGTGTTCTGCATGTGCAACACTGGGTTGCACCCTTTGTATGTGAACGTTGAGTCTATCACACCCGATCATCACGTGGTGCCTCAACACGACGAACTTTCGCAACGGTGCACACTCCGGGAGAACACAATTCATCTTGCAATTTAAGTGAGGGATCACCTTATAATGCTATCATCGTCCTAAGCAAAACAAGGTGCATAAAAGGATTAACATCACATGCAAATCATAAGTGACATGATATGGCCATGAACTTGTGCTTTTGATCTCCATCTTGAAAGCACCGACATGATCTCCATCGTCACCAGCACGACACCATGATCTACATAATCTTGATCTCCATCAACGTCTCGCCATCGGGGTTGTCGCACTCACCATGCTTGTACTACTGTTGCTACCGTTTAGCGATAAAGTAAAGCATTACATAGCACTTAATGATTAACACGCAGGTTATACAATATTTAAAGACAACCCTATGGCTCCTGTCGGTTGCCGTACTCATCGACATGCAAGTCGTGATATTCTATACAACACAAGATCATCTCATACATCACATATATCACATCATGTAATTGGCCATATCACATCACAACATACCCTACAAAAACAAGTTAGACGTCCTCTAATTGTTGTTGCATGTTTTACGTGGCTGCTACGGATATCTAGCAAGAATAATTCTCATCTACGCAAAAACCACAACGGTGATACACTAGTTGCTTTTCAACCTTCTCAAGGACCGCCTTTGTCGAATCCGATCCAACTAAAGTGAGAGAAACTGGCACCCGCAAGGCATCTATGCAACAAGTTGCGGTTGAGGGAACCGGTCTCTCGTAAGCATATGATTAATGTTGGTCCGGGCCGCTTCATCTCACAATACCGCTGAACCAAAACACGACCAAGGGAGGAAGCAATCTAAGCATCAAAATCCACAAACTCTTTGTGTTCTACTCGAGATCTCATCTACACATAGACCTAGCTCATGATGCCACTGTTGGGGAAGGTTGCATGGGAAACAAAAAAATTCCTACGCACACGGAAGATCTATCCATGCTGATGAGCATCTACGAGAGGGAGAGTGGATCTACATACCCTTGTAGATTGCTAAGCGGGAAGCATTAAGAAACGCGGTTGGTGTAGTCGAACGTCTTCGCGATCCAAATCGCCGAGCGTCCCGCGATCTCATCACGATCTGTCCCGCGAACTCATCACGATCCGTCCCGCGATCTCATCACGATCCTTCCGATCTAGGGCCGAACGGACGGCACCTCTGCAATCAGCACACGTACAACTCGATGACAATCTCCGCCTTCTTGATCCAGCAAGAGGGAGCGGAGAGGTAGAAGAGTTCTCCGTCAGCACGATGGTGCTTCGGCGATGGTGGTAGAGCTATTCCGGCAGGGCTTCGCCTAAGCATTGCAGAAATCTGATCTAGAGGAGAAACTATGCACTAGAGGAACGAGTAGCACGTGGCTGAAAATCTTGTGCCAAAAACCCTAATACCTCTAGTATATATATAGGAGGAATAGAGGAGGAAGCTTGGCTCCCAAGGAGCCAGCCCTTGGGTCAGCAAAACCAAGGAGGAGAGGAGGAATCCTCCTCCAATCCTAGTAGGACTTGGACTCCTCCTTATTTTGGTCATTTTGCCTTTTTCCACCTTTTTCTCTTTGGGCTTTTCTTCCCAGCCGCATGGGCCTTGTGTGGGACTTCAACCAGCCCACTAAGGGCTGGTATTTACTCTCCCACAGCCCATGTAGCCTCTTGGGTCGAAATAACCCTGCCGATGGTCTCCCGGTACAATACCGGCACTCCCGGTACACTACCGATGAGCCCGAAACTTTTCCGGTGACCAAAATAGGACTTCCTATATATCAATGTTTACCCCCGGGCCATTTCGGAGCTCCTCTTGACGTACAGGATCTCATGGTCATAGGAACATATACTTGACATGCAGAAAACAGTAGCAATAAACTGACACAATTATATGCTATGTTTGTAGTTTAGGTCTTGTCGATCACATCATTCTCCTAATGATGTGATCCCATTACCAAATGACATCTCATGTCCTTTACTAGGAAACCATAGCCATCTTTGATCAATGAGCTAGTCTATTACATGCATACTAGGTACATGGTGTTGTCTATGTATCCACACATGTATCTGAGTTTCCGATCAACACTATTATAGCATGGATAATAAACGATTATAATGAACAAGGAAATATGATAACAATTAATTTATTATCGCCTCTAGGGCATATTTCCAACAAATAGATCTATGCTCCCTGGCAACGGCACGAGAAAAATGTCTTGATAACCCACAAGGATAGGGGATCACAACAGTTTTTGAGGGTAGAGTATTCAACCCAAATTTATTGATTCGACACAAGGGGAGCCAAAGAATATTCTCAAGTATTATCAGCTGAGTTGTCAATTCAACCACACCTGAACGACTTAATAGCTGTAGCAAAGTATTCAGTAGGAAAGTAATATGGAAGTAACAGTAATGGTGGCAAGTGATAGTAGCAGTTTGGAGTGATTGTAACAGTAGCAACGGAAAAGTAACTTAGCAAAGAACAATATGTGAAAAGCTCATAGGCAATGGATCAGTGATGGATAATTATGTCGGATGGCATTCATCATGCAACAGTTATAACATAGGGTGACATAGAACTAGCTCCAATTCATCAATGTAATGTAGGCATGTATTCCATATATAGTCATACATGCTTATGGAAAAGAACTTGCATGACATCTTTTGTCCTACCCTCCCGTGGCAGCAGGGCCCTAATAGAAACTAAGGGATATTAAGACCTACTTTTAATAGAGAACCAGACCAAAGCATTAGCACTTAGTGAATACATGAACTCCTCAAACTACGATAATCACCGGAAAGAATCCCAGTTATTGTCACCCTGGGGGATGCGGATCATAACTCATAATAGGTGTCTACAACTTGCAACATAGGATCAAGAAGACAAATATATTCATGAAAACATAATAGGTTCAGATCTGAAATCATGGCAATCGGGCCCTAGTGAAAAGCATTAAGCATAGCAAAGTCGTAGAAACATCAATCTCAGAACACAGTGGATACTAGGGATCAAACCCTAACAAAACTAACTCGATTACATGATAAATCTCATCCAACCAATCACCATCTAGCAATCCTACGATGATATTACTCATGAACGGAGGCGAGCATCATGGAATTGGTGATGAAGAATGGTTGGTGATGACGAAGGCGTCGATTCCCCCTCTCCGGAGCCCAAAACAGAGTCCGGATCTAGTCTCCCGAGGAAGAACAGGAGGTGGCGGCGGCTCCGTATCGTGAAACATGATGAACACTTATCCTTTATTTTTTTCTCGCCATATAGGAATATATAGAAGTGGAAACGAGGTCGGAGGAGCGTTAGGGAGCCCAGTAGCCACAGGGGTGCGCCCTAGGGTGGCGCCCTCCAGACTTGTGGCCAGGTGGTGGGCCCCCTGCAGTTGATTCTTTTGCCAATATTTTTTATTAATTCCAAAAATATTCTCCGTAAATTTCCAGGTCAATCCAAGGACTCTTATTTCTGCACAAAAATAACACCAAGGCAATTCTGCTGAAAACAGTGTCAGTCCAGGTTAGTTCCATTCAAATCATGCAAATTAGAGTCCAAAACAAGGGCAAAAGAGTTTGGAAAAGTAGATACGTTGGAAACGTATCATGGAGAACTAACGAAGAAATTATTGTAGGGTACGAAACCACCTCAAAGTTATCTTTTCTGATCAATCTTGTGAGCTATCCCTATAAGTGTCACAGACAGCCCTAGAGTTCGTACTAAAATAACACCTTAAGATACACATCAACCAAAACCCTAATGTCACCTAGATACTCCAATGTCACCACAAGTACCATGGAATTTATTAGACGATATGCATCACATAATTTCAGATTCATCATATTCAATCAAACACAAAGAACTTCAAAGAGTGCTCCAAAGTTTCTACCGGAAAGTCAAGACAAAAACTTGTGCCAACCCCTATACATAGATTCCCATGGTCACGGAACCCGCAAGTTGATCACCAAAACATAGATTAGGTGGATCAATAGGACATCCCATTGTCACCACGGATATTCCATCGCAAGACATACATCAAGTGTTCTCAAATCCTTAAAGACTCAATCCGATAAGAAGACTTCAAAGGGAAAACTCAATTCATCACAAGAAGATAGAGAGGGGAAAACTCCATATGATTCATCTATATCAGTAAAGCTCGCGGTACATCAAGATCGTGCCATCTCAAGAACACGAGAGAGAGAGATCAAAGACATAGCTACTGGTACATAGCCTCATCCCCGAGGGTGAACTACTCCCTCCTCGTCATGGAGACCGCCGGGATTATGAAGATGTCCTTCGGTGATAGTTTCCCCCTCCAGCAGGGTGCCGGAATGGGATCCCGATTGGTTTTTCGTGGCTCTGGAGGCTTGCACCGGCAGAACTCCCGATCTAGGTTTCTTTTTAGAGGTTTGGGTATTTATAGGAATTTTTGGCGTCGGTCTCACGTCAAGGGGGGCCACGAGGCGGTGACAAGCCAACCAGGCGCGGCCAGGGGGTGATCATACCTGGCTGGCTTGTGACCTCTTCGTGGCTCTTCTGGCCCAACTCCAATACTTCGGGGTCTCTTTTGGTCCCAAAAAATGATCCCATTCCGAGAACTTTTCAGCCCATTCCGAGAACTTTTGTTTCTGCACAAAAAATGAAACCATGGTAGTTCTGCCGAAAACAACGTCAGTCCGGGTTAGTTCTAATAAAATCATACCAAATCATATAGAATTATTGTAAATATGCATGAATACTTCATAAATTATAGATACATTGGAGACGTATCAGTCCATAGGTAGTACCTAGATGGCAATCTCTCTCTCTCTCTCTTGATCTTCAATACAATGTTCATTGCATATTTTCCCTGATCTATCTGATGTAATCCCTTTGTATGGTGTGTGTTGGGGAACGTCGCATGGGAAACAAAAAATTTCCTACGCTCACGCAAGACCTATCCATGGTCATGAGCATCTACGAGAGGGAGAGTGGATCTAGATACCCTTGAAGATCGCTAAGCGGGAAGCATTAAGAAACGCGGTTGGCGTAGTCGAACATCTTCGCGATCCAAATTGCCGAGCATCCCGCAATCCAATCACGATCCGTCGCAATAAAGCACCAAATGGACGGCACCTCCGCGTTCAGCACACGTACAGCTGGATGACGATCTCCGCCTTCTTGATCTAGCAAGAGGGAGCAAAGAGGTAGACGAGTTCTATGGCAGCATGACAGCGTCGCGGTGATGGTGCTGGAGCAATTCTGGCAGGGCTTTGCTTAAGCAGTCCAGAAAACCGATCTATAGGAGAAACTATGCACTAGAGGAACAGGTAGCACATGGCTGAAAAATAGTGCAAAAACCCTAAAGCCTCTAGTATATATAAGAGGGAGAGAGGAGGAGGCTTGACCCAAGGTCCAAGCCATCTAGGCTTCGGCAAAACCAAGAGGAGAGGAAGATTCCTCCTCCAATCCTAGTAGGACTAGGACTCCTTATTTTTGCCTTTTTGCCTTTTTCCACCTTTTTCTCTTTGGTCTTTTCTTCCCAGCTGCATGGGCCTTGTGTGGGACTTCGACCAGCCCACTAAGGGCTGGTATTCACTCTCCCGCAGCCCATGTAGCCTCTTGGGTCGAAATACCCCTCCCGGTGGTCTCCCGGTACACTACCGGCTCTCCCGGTACACTACCGATGAGCCCGAAACTTTTCCGGTGACCAAAATAGGACTTCCTATATATTCATATTTACCTCTGGACCATTCCAGAGCTCCTCGTGATGTTCGGCATCTCATTCGGGACTCCGAACAACCTTCGATCACCACCATGCATAACTCTATACTACCGAAACGTCACCAAGCCATAAGTGTGCAGACCCTACGGGTTTGAGAACTATGTAGACATGACCGAGACACCTCTACGGTCAATAACCAATAGCGGGACATGTATGCCCATATTGGTTCCTACATATTCCACAAAGATCTTTATCGGTCGAACCTCTAGGTCAAGGATTCAGTTGATCCTGTATGATGTTCCCTTTGTTCTTCGGTATGTTACTTGCCCGAGATTCGATTGTTGGTATCTCCATACCAAGTTCAACCTCGTTACCGGCAAGTCTCTTTACTCATTCCATAATACAAGATCCCGTGACTAACACTTAGTCACATTGCTTGCAAGGATTATTGTGATGTTGTATTACTGAGTGGGCCCTGAGATACCTCTCCGTCACACGGAGTAACAAATCCCAGTCTTGATCCATGCCAACTCAACAGACACCCTCGGAGATACCTGTAGAGAACCTTTATAGTCACTCAGTTACATTGCGACGTTTGATACACACAAGGTACTCCTCCGATGTCAGTGAGTTGCATGATCTCATGGTCATAGAAATATATACTTGACATGCAGAAAACAGTACCAATAAACTGACACGATCATATGCTACGTTTGTAGTTTGGATCTTCTCCATCACATCATTCTCCTAATTATGTGATCCCGTTATCAAATGACATCACATGTCAATGGCTAGGAAACCTTGACCATCTTTGACCAACGAGCTAGTTCACTAGAGGCATACCAGGGACAAAGTGTTGTCTATTTATCCACACATGTAATGTGTTTCCAATCAATACAATTATAGCATGGATAATAAACAATTATCATGAACAAGGAAATATAATAATAAACACTTTATTTATTGCCTCTAGGGCATATTTCCAACAGTCTCCCACTTGCACTAGAGTCAATAATCTAGTTCACATCACTATGTGATTTACATTGTAATGAATCGAACACCCATGCTGTTCTGGTGTTGATCATGTTTAGCCCTTGGAAGAGGTCTAGTCAACGGGTCTGTAACATTCAGATCTATGTGCACTTTCGAAATATTTATGTCCTTTTCCTCGATGTAATTGCGGATGGATTTGAAGCGTCGCTTTATGTGTCTGGTCCTCTTGTGAAACCTTGGTTCCTTAGCCAGAGCAATGGCACCAGTGTTGTCACAGAACAGGTTTATTGGATTCAGTGCACTGGGCACTACTCCAAGATCTGTCATGAACTGCTACATCCAGACACCTTCCTTCACTGCCTCCGAGGTTGTGATGTACTCCGCTTCGCACGTAGAATCGGCTACCATGCTTTGCTTGGAACTGGACCAGCTTACTGCTCCCCTGTTGAGAATAAATACGTATCCGGTTTGTGACTTAGAGTCATCCGGATCAGTGTCAAAGCTTGCATCGACGTCAATCTTTATGACGAGCTCTTCATCACCTCCATAAACGAGAAACATTTCCTTAGTCCTTTTTAGGTACTTAAGGATATTCTTGACCGCTGCCCAGTGCTCCATTCCAGGATCACTTTGAAACCTTCCGGCCATACTTATGGCAAGGCTGACATCGGGTCTTGTGCACAACATTGCATACATGATAGAGCCTATGGCTGAAGCATAGGGGATGACACTCATCTTTTCTCTATCTTCTGCAGTCACTAGGCATTGAGTCTTACTCAACTTCACACCTTGTAACACAGGCAAGAACCCCTTCTCGGACAGAACCATTTTGAACTTCTTCAAAACTTTATCAAGGTATGTGCTCTGTGAAAGTGCTATTAAGCATCTTGATCTATCTCTATAGATCTTAATGCCTAATATGAATGCAGCTTCTCCTAGGTCCTTCATTGAAAAACTCTTGTTCAAATATTCCTTCACGCTTTCCAGCATTTCTATATTGTTTCCAATCAACAATATGTCATCCACATATAATATTAGAAACGCTATAGAGCTCCCATTCACTTTCTTGTAAATACAAGCTTCTCCATTAGCTTGTATAAACTCAAACGCTTTGATCACCTCATCAAAGTGCTTATTCCAACTCCGAGATGCTTGCACAAGCCCATAAATGGGTCGTTGGAGTTTGCAAACTTTGTCAACATTCTCTGGATCGACAAAACCTTCTGGTTGCAGCATATACAACTCTTCCTCAAGGAAACCGTTGAGGAACGCTGTTTTGATATCCATCTGCCAAATTTCAAAGTCGAAATAAGCAGCTATTGCCAACATGATTCTGACAGACTTAAGCATCGCTACGGGTGAGAAGGTCTCATCGTAGTCAACTCCTTGAACTTGGGAAAAAACCTTTGCCACAAGTCGAGCTTTATAGACTGTGACATTACCGTCCGCGTCTGTCTTCTTCTTAAAGATCCATTTGTTCTGGATGGCCTTTCGCCCTTCAGGTAATACTTCCAAAGTCCATACTTTGTTTTCATACATGGATCCCATCTTGGATTTCATGGCCTCTAACCATTTCTCGGAATCAAGGCCCATCACTGCTCCTCCATAGCTCATAGGTTCATTGTTGTCCAACAACATGACCTCCAAGACAGGGTTGCCATACCACTCAGGAGGAGTACGCGCCCTTGTCGACCTACGGGGTTCAATAGCAGCTTGATTCGAAGCTTCATGATCATCATCATTAACTTGCTCTTCAACCGTCGTAGGTTCCACAGAAACATGTTTCTGCGCTGCCTTACTTTCTGGTTGAAGTAAAGGTTCAATAACCTCATCAAGCTCTATTTTCCTCCCACTCAATTCTTTTGAGGGAAACTCTTTCTCAAGAAATTTTCCATTCTTAGTGACAAACACTTTGCCTTCGGATCTAAGATAGAAGGTATACCCGACTGTCTCTTTCAGGTATCCTATGAAGACGCATTTCTCCGCTTTGGGTTCCCGCTTTTCCAGGCTGAAGCTTTTTGACATAAGCATCACGTCCCAAAACTTTAAGAAACGACAACTTTGGCCTCTTGCAAAACTATAGTTCATATGGCGTCATCTGAACGGATTTCGATGGTGTCCTATTTAAAGTGAATGCAGCTGTCTCTAATGCATAACCCCAAAACGATAGTGACAAATCAGCAAGAGACATCATAGAACGCACCATATATAATAAGGTTCGATTACAACGTTTGGACACACCATTACGCCGTGGTGTTCCGGGCAGTGTCAACTGTGAAACAATTCCACACTGTCTTAAGTGACTGCCAAACTCATAACTTAGATATTCACCTCCTCGATCAGATCGCAGGAATTTAATCTTCTTGTTACGATGATTCTCAACTTCACTCTCAAATTGCTTGAACTTTTCAAATGTTTCAGACTTGTGTTTCATTAAGTAAATATACCCATACCTACTTAAGTCATCAGTGAAGGTGAGAAAATAAGGATATCCACAACGCACTGTAACATTTAGTGGACCGCACACATCACTATGTATGATTTCCAATAAGTCCCTTACCCGTTCCATTGTTCCAGAGAACGGCGTTTTAGCCATCTTCCCCATGAGGCATGGTTCACATGTGTCAAGTGATTCAAAATCAAGTGACTCCAAAAGTCCATCAGCATGGAGCTTCCTCATGGTTTTTACACCAGTATGACCTAAACGGCAGTGCCACAAGAAAGTGGTACTATCATTATCAACTCTACATCTTTTGGAATCAATGTTATGCACATGTGTATCATCACTATCAAAATTCAATATGAATAAACCCCTCACATTGGGTGCATGACCATAAAAGATATTACTTATATAAATAGAACAACCTTTATTCTCTGATTTTAATGAGTAACCGTCTCGTAATAAACAAGATCAAGATATAATGTTCATGCTTAACGCAGGCACTAAATAACAATTATTCAGGTTCATCACTAATCCCGATGGTAATCGAAGAGAGAGTGTGCCGACGGAGCTCACATCAACCTTGGAACCATTTCCCACGCGCATCTTCACTTCATCCTTTGCCAGCCTTCGTCTATTCCGTAGTTCCTGTTTTGAGTTGCAAATGTGAGCAACCGAACCGGTATCAAATAACCAGGCACTACAACGAGTGCTAGTAAGGTACACATCAATAACATGTATATCATATATACCTTGTTTGTCGTTGGCCACCTTCATGTCAGCCGGGTACTTGGGGCAGTTCCGCTTCCAGTGACTAGTTCCCTTGCAATGAAAGCACTCAGTTTCTGGCTTGGGTCCTTGCTTGGGCTTCTTTACAGGAGTAGCAACTCCTTTGCCATCCTTCTTGGTTTTACCCTTCTTGCCCTTGCCATTGCCATTCTTCTTGAAACTAGTGGTTTTATTGACCATCAACACTTGATGTTCTTTCTGGATTTCAGACTCAGTGACTTTTAGCATCGCAAACAGCTCGGCGACTGACTTGTTCATCCTGTGCATGTTATAGTTCATCACAAAGCTCTTGTCACTAGGTGGCAGTGATTGAAGAACTTTGTGAGTAATCGCCTCTGGCGGAAGGGCAATTCCCAACTCTGCTAGACGATTCGAATACCCAGACATTCTGAGTATATACTCACTGATAGACCCGTTCTCCTCCATTTTGCAAGCATAGAACTTATCGGAGGTCTCATACCTCTCGATCTGGGCATTCTTCTGAAAGATAAACTTCAACTCCTGGAACATCTCATATGCTCCATGACGTTCAAAACGTCTTTGAAGTCCCGATTCTAAGCCATACAATATTGCACACTGAACTATTGAGTAATCTCCAGAACGTGCCTCCCAAGCATTCTTGACGTCTTCGGATGACATGTCTTCTGGTTGGTCACCAAGCGGTGCATCAAGGACATATGATTTCTAGGAAGCAGTGAGGATAATCCTCAGATTATGGGCCCAGTCAACAAAGTTACTTCCATCATCTTTCAACTTAGCTTTCTCTAGGAACGCATTAAAATTCAGGGGTGCTACTGCGCGAGCCATTGATCTACAACATAAATATGCAAAGGTTACTTAGACTATTGTTAAAGATAATGAGTTATTTAATAAAATTACTAAATCTCCCACTCAAGTTGAGATCCCTCAGGTCATCTGAGTGTCACATGATCCAAATTCACCAACTCAAGTCCGATCATCACGTGAGTTGAGGTGGTTTCAATGGTGAACATCATCATGTTGATCATATCTACTATATGACTCATGTTCGACCTTTTGGTCTCTTGTGTTCGAGGCCATGTCTGTACACGCTAGGCTCCTCAAGTTTAACCTGAGTGTTCTGCATCTGCAACACTGGCTTGCACCCGTTGTATGTGAATGTAGAGTCTATCACATCCGATCATCACGTGATGTCTCAACACGACGAACTTTCGCAACGGTGCACATTCGGGGAGAACACAATTCATCTTGAAATTGACGTGAGGGATCACCTTATAATAATACCATCGCCCTAAGAAAAACAAGGTGCATAAAAGTATTAACATCACATGCAAATCATAAGTGACATGATATGGCCATGAACTTGTGCTTTTGATCTCCATCTTCAAAGCACTGGTATGATCTCCATCGTCATCGGCACGACACCATGATCTCCATCAATGTGTCGCCATCGGGGTTGGCGCACCCATCATGCTTGTACTAATATTGCTATCGTTTAGCGATAAATTAAAGCATTACATAGCGCTTAATGATTGACACACAGGTCATACAATAATTAAAGACAACCCTATGGCTCCTGCCGGTTACCATACTCATCGACATGCAAGTCATGATATTCTACACAACACATGATCATGTCATACATCACATATATCACATCATGTAATTGGCCATATCACATCACAACATACCTTGCAAAAACATGTTAGATGTCCTCTAATTGTTGTTGCATGTTTTACGTGGCTGCTACGGGTATCTAGCAAGAACAATTCTCACCTACGCATAAACCACAGCGGTGATATATTAGTTGCTTTTCAACCTTCTCAAGGACCGCCATTGTCGAATCCGATCCACCTAAAGTAGGAGAAACTGGCACCCGCCAGCCATTTATGCAACAAGTTGTAGTTGAGGGAACCGGTCTCTCGTAGGCGTACGAGTAGTATTGGTTCGGGCCGCTTCATCCCACAATACCGCTGAACCAAAACACGACCAAGGGAGGTAGCAATCTAAGCATCAACGCCCAAAAACTCTTTGTCTTCTACTCGAGATCTCATCTACACATAGACCTAGCTCATGATGCCACTGTTGGGGAACGTCGCACGGGAAACAAAAAATTTCCTACGGTCACGCAAGACCTATCCATGGTGATGAGCATCTACGAGAGGGTGAGTGGATCTACATACCCTTGTAGATCTCTAAGCAGTAAGCGTTAATAAACGCGGTTGGTGTAGTCGTACGTCTTCGCGATCCAAATCGCCGAGCATCCTGAGATCCAATCATGATCCGTCCCGATCAAGCACCGAACGGACGGCACCTCTGCGTTCAGCACACGTACAGCTTGATGACAACCTCCGCCTTCTTGATCCAACAAGAGGGAGCAGAGAGGTAACTACTAGGAAAAGGGCTATAGATAATATAGACACCAATGGCGCACCAGTCATGTGGTGCGCCACTACTATATAGTAGTGGCGCACCATGTTCTGGTGCGCCATTAGTGTGGTGGGCACTAATGGCGCACCACACACTCGGTGAGCCACTACTAACAAACTTTTTTGTGATTTTTCCAAAAGTACTAATGGCGCACCAGGGCAGAGTGCGCCATTAGTAGTTTAACTAGTAATGGCGCACACTAACCCAGTGCACCACTTTTTTTCATAACTAGTAATTGCGCACCAGTGTATAGTGCGCCATTACTAGTTCAAACTAGTAATGGCGTACCACACACACGGTGCGCCACTACTAACATTTTTTTATTTTTATTTTTGCAAAAGTAGTAATGGCGCACCACCTAACTTGTGCGCCATTAGTAACCAGGGTTACGATTGGCGCATTTGTAGGCGGTGCGCCATTAGTAACCTGGGACCAGCTAGATATTTTGGACAGCCACCTACCACACTCACTTTCCCCACTTTCATTCTCTCCACCTCCTCCTCCAAGCTTGTCTCGGGTGCCTCCTCCTCCTCACCTCATTTGCATCATAGATTCACCCAAATTAAGTGGTTAAATTACCTTTTTTTGATAGGTAAGTAAGGGGAAAGCTTTTATGTTGTAGATCTACTTTTTTCTCCCTCCAACAACGTGCACATGCACTTTTTATGGCCTAGCTAGATCTACGTATGTTTGTGGTGTTGCATATGTTTGTGGTGTTGCATATATGTTTGTGTTTGCAGGTACCGGTATTTGAAATGCAATAGTTGCCAATATTTTGCCGGAATGTTGATTCATTTCCGTTTCGGCGAGAATTTGGCACTATGCATTCTTTTTGGTCCCATTTTTAGGCAAAGTCATGCCAAATTTTTTCTTGGTTCTAAAATATCGTTTTGCTCTACCCCGCAGGCGACCATGGTCCGCAAGATGACCGAAGGCATCGTGAATAGGTTTTTGAGCTCCGCGAAGGCCGAGATGCTTCAAAATAATTAGAAGGAGATAAGATGTCCATGTCGAAGATGCACGTTGAGGAGCCTTATGGACCCGGATTCTGTACAGGTGCGGGACCACCTGCTCTTGCGTGGTTTCATGGATGGCTATCAGTGGCAAGGTGATGAAGATGATTATGAAGTCATCCATGGGGGTCGGGCAAGAAATGAGGAAGGGCATGAGCAAGACAACCGCGGCGAGGACGGGCGAGAAGACGAAGAATCTCCAGGACATGATCACGAAGTAGATGCAGTACACGATCATCATGTAGAAGATGTCGGACATGATGATGAGGAAGATGCCGGAGCAGACGAAGGGCATGATCATGAAGATGAAGATGTCGGAGAAGACGACGATGGACCATCGATGGGCTGGGTGCAGGACCCTCATATTCAAGAGCTGCTTCTCAAGCAGACGGACAATGAAAGAGCTGCCGCCCGAGAGAAAGCCAAGCTGGATCAACTAGAGATAGACACGCTTACTCCATTGTATGAAGGATGCAGGCCCGAGGATACCCTCCTGAAAGTAACGCTCATGGCTCTGGAGATGAAGGTAAAACACAAAATGACCGACGCATGCTTCGACGAGAACATGTCATTCTGGCACGAACGTCTTCCCAAGGCGAACAAGTGCCCGACCAGTTTCGAGGAGGCGAAGAAAATCGTGTGTCCTCTGGATTTACCGCACGTGAAATACCATGTGTGCATGAACAATTGCATCATTTATCAGGATGAGCACGCAGATTCTACCATATGTCCGGTGTGCGGCGTCACTCGATACAAGTAGAGGAAGAAAGCTCCTCGAAAAGTGGTGTGGTACTTTCCGGTAACTCCTCGTCTGCAGGGGTATTTCGCGGACCCTAAGGTAGCAAAGCTCCTGCGTTGGCACGTGGATAGGGAGGAGAAGAAGCGAGAAGATGACGCAAATGATCCGGAGATAAATAAAAAAGACAAGATGCTGAGTCACCCTAAGGATGCGAGCCAGTGGCAAGCGTTGCACTTCGAACACCCAGAATTTGGGAACGATCCAAGGAACATCGTGCTGGGCGCGAGCACCGATGGAGTCAATCCGTTTGGCAGCCAGAGAAGCACACATAGCACCTGGCCTTTGTTTGTGTGGATGTACAACCTTCCCCCCTAGTTGTGCATGAAGAGGAAGTACATTCACATGAGTATGCTAATTGAAGGGCCGAAACAACCAGGGAACGACATCAATCTGTATCTAGGGCTGCTGAAAGAGGAGCTAGACATGCTGTGGAAAACGCCAGCCAATACGTGGGACGCCGCAGAGAAAGAATATTTCCCTATGAGAGTCGCACTACTCACGACGGTGCACGACTATCTCGCTTACGGATATGTCGCGGGGCAGGTGGTCCACGGATTTTCTGGATGCATCAGGTGCATGGATGACACAATGTATCGCCAGCTAGATAGAGATCCCGGGTCTTCGAAAACCATGTTCATGGGACATCGAAGGTGGCTTCGCGACGATGACTCATGGAGAAAACGCAAGGATCTGTTCGATGGTGAAACCGAACCCCGAAGACGCCCGCGTACGAGGAGCAGCGAGGAAATAGACAAGATGTTGAAAAATTGGAAAGAGTGCCCACCGCCGGGAAAGGCGCCAGAGCCGGGAAAGAAGCAAAAGGCGCTAGAACCACTGCTGAAGGTATGGAAAACGAGGTCTGCTTTTTGGGACTTGCCGTACTGGAAGATCCTCCGTGTGCCTCACAGCCTTGATGTCATGCATATCACGAAGAACGTGTGCGAGAGTCTGCTTGGTACCCTGCTCAACATGCCAGAGAGGACCAAAGATGGGCCAAAAGCAAGGGTAGACTTGAAATCAATGGGCATCAGGGAGGAGCTTCACGCTAATAATGATGATGATGATGAGGCGAAGCTGGACATGGAAAGTCGTCGCAAAGGCAAAGAGGCCAAGAAGACCGGAAATGACTTCCCTCCCGCGTGCTTCACTCTAAGTCAGGAGGAGATCGATCAGTTTTTCACCTGCCTCGTAGGAGTAAAACTTCCTTACGGTTACGCGGGGAAGATAAGCAGATACCTAGACTCAACGAAGCAGAAGTTCAGCGGGATGAAGTCTCACAACTGTCACGTGCTGATGACGTAGATACTTCCAGTTGCAATCCGTGAGATCATGGACGCGCACGTCCGTGGAACGCTATTTGGCCTATGCAACTTTTTCGACGTCATCTCTCGGAAGTCGGTTGGCGTGAGGCAACTCAGATTGCTACAGGAAGAGATCGTGGTGATACTATGCGAGCTTGAGATGTACTTCCCGCCCGCATTCTTCGATGCTATGGTGCATCTGCTGGTCCATATCGTGGAGGATATCATCCAACTCGGGCAGACGTTCCTGCACAGCATGATGCCGTTCGAAAGGATGAATGGTGTCATCAAAGGATATGTTCACAACATGTCACGTCCAGAGGGAAGCATAGCCAGGGGCTTTCTGACCGAAGAGTGCATCTCCTACTGCACGAATTATCTAGGCATCGAGAACCCCGTTGGTCTGCCCGTCAACAGGCACCTCGGTAGGTTCGCTGGATGGGGTCACTGTGAGGGTCGCCGCGAAATGCATGTCGACTTCGAGGGTCGACTCGCCAACTTTGAAAGAGCAAACCTAGTCGCGCTACAACACATAGACGTGGTCGATCCTTGGGTGATAGAGCACAAAACCTTTATTGAGAAGACGTACAATGACCAAGGCCAACAGAGAACGGACGGTTTCACGCGTTGGTTCAAGAAGAAGCTTCTATCGTACCCTTTACATTAGGATTCTTCCGCGGAAGAACAACTCATATTCGCCTTGTCACAGGGCGCCGAGCACAACCTGATGACGTATGAGGCGTACGATATCAACGGCTACACATTCTACACCGAGGGAAAGGACATGAAGAGCGATGGTTATCAGAACTCCGGGGTAGCGATGGAATCCTACACCGGTAACAACAAGGACAGATACTATGGAAGGATCGAGGAGATCTGGGAGCTGAGCTACGCTGGAGAGAAGGTCCCGATGTTTCATGTCAGATGGGCCAAGAGCGTCCTAAAAGAAGACCGGTATTTCACCATCATGGTTATACCCGAAGCCAAATCTAATACCGCGGGCGCAAACGCCACCACGAAAAATGAGCCATGGGTACTGGCTTCTCAAGTGGACCAATGCTTCTTCATTACAGACCCGCCAAAGCCCAGTCGTGTTGTTGTGAGGAGAGGCAAAAGGAAGATCATCGGAATGGATGGAGTCGCCAATGAGCAAGACTCCCAAAGACGGAACATGACGACAACGATGAAGTACCAGCATACACCACAAGAAGAAGCAGGACCACCCTACCTAAAGGACATCCGTTCAAAAGAAGAACACCATTTGCGAAAAATAAGGGCAAGAAGATTGTGAACAGATAGCTAGCTAAGATCGATTGTATTGAAATTGTAGACTTCATTTCTCGATTGTATTCATAAATGTTTTCATATTCATAAATGTTTTACCAATTCACAAATGAATGTTTTACCCGCGTTTTCTCCCAGATCTCGTTGGACCCTACTGCCTTGTGGGCCCCACGACTAACTAGCCCCTCAAGCATCCATGACCATGACCATGACACACTCGGAATGGCTATGTGGACACACCATCTCACACAAGCACTGCATTCCCCATAGCTATAAAAAATATTACTAATGGCGCACCTCTCTGGGATGCGCCATAGCTACACAAAAAAAAGATTACTAATGGCGCACCTCTCTGGGATGCGCCATAGCTATACAAAAAAAGATTACTAATGGCGCACCTCTCGTGGGTGCGCCATTGCTAACCCTAGCCCCCACTAAAATCCCCAGTCCCCTTTCTATCTTCCCGCCCACTGCCCTGACTCTCACCCTCCCACTGCCCCGACCCGTACTACACCGCCGCCGCCCCCGCGCCTCCGCCGCCGCCCCCGCAGTAGCAGCGACCACCACCAGTGCCGGCGCTCGGCTCCGCTCCACCACACGTATACCCCCTCGCCTCCTTCCCGCAGCAGCAGCCGGCGTCGGCGGCACGCCCGTCGGTCCTCTCCCACACGCCGGCCCCCACGTCGCGAGCGGCAGCGCCCTCCGCGTGAGTGCAACCGCCAGCGGCAGATCCCTCTCCGAGTCTCCTCCCCTCGCCGTTGCCGTCCCCCTCCGTCCGGTAAGGTTAACCCCTCCCAATTTACCCTCGGTCTTTCAAATGTGAAAAATGAGTGTATTTGAATCTGGCAACTGAATGAACAGGAACATAGTGAGCCCAACATGAAAAACGCCCTTTTAACCCCACACGATTCTGAATCCAACCAATCAGGAAGAAGCACACGGATCGCATGTTTCTTTCAAGCGCTTGTGAGTCGTTGGATCACGCTTGTGAGTCGTTGGATTAGGGTTGTGTTTCCCTATCGCGCAACCGGTACTAAAGAGGCACACGACCCTATTTCTTCGCTGGTTTCCCTATAGTATTATTAAAACTAAAATTATATAAAATTTATGCAACTAAACTTATCATAGTATTTTCTGTTCAAAACATTAAAAGCAAAAAAGTGGAAACAAAATAAATTAAATAAAGCAAAAAAGAAAACAAAAAATAAACAAAAAATAGAAAAAAATGCATTTTCTGTTCAAAACATTAAAAGCAAAAAAGTGGAAACAAAATAAAATAAAGCAAAAAAATGCCACCAACAGGCCCATCACGGCCTGAATACGACTAGAAACCCAACAATGGGCCAGGATTCAGGCCCGCAGAAGGCCCAGTAGGCCCACGGGCAAAGAGTGACACAATAGGCCCGGAAGCCTGCAGTTGAGAGTAGCTCGAGAGGGTTAGTGCAGCAGCGCTTATAAACCGCTCTCGCGCTCCCTCGACTAGCGAGGTGGGACTAAACATCCCACCGCACCGCGGCGCAAGGCCTTTGGTTCCGGTTGGTAGCACCAACCAGAACGAAAGGGTGGCATTGGTACCGGTTCGTAGCACCAACCGGGACCAATGCCCCCTTTAGTTCCATTGGTGGCACTAACCGGAACCAAAGGTCTCTGTTTCCCGCCGTTTGGGCTCCTGAAAAGAGACCTTTGGTCCTGGTTGGTGGCACCAACCGGAACGAAAGGGGGGAATTGGTCCCGGTTGGTTCTACGAACCGGGACCAATGCTCTGGATATATAAGTGGCACTTAGGAATTTTCAGTCATCATCTTGCCATTAGCCCCCGACGACGCCGGAGACGACACCGACGCCGTCAGGCTGCCCGACCGCCACGCTGTCGCCGCCCTCTGCCCCATCGACGCCCTCTGCCCCGACCTCGCCGTCGCCGCCCTCTGCCTCGACCTCGCCGTCGCCGCGCTCTGCCCCGACCTCGCCGTCGCCGCCCTCTGCCTCGCTGTGAGCCCCTCCCCCCATTCCCCCCTCTTCTTCCCCGCCTCCCCGCCTCCTCCCCCGCTCCCTATCGCCGTCTCCGCCATGGCTGTGCTCCGGCTGCCGCCCGAGCTCGACGCCGGCAAGGCTATGGGGAGCGCGGTGGCGGCACCGGCCAAGCCCGCTGCTGGCCTCCCCCGCTCAGGCTACCGCTCCCCTCGCTGCCGTCCTTGGAGCTCGCCGCCGACGTGCTCGACCGTGGTCCACCCCCTAGCACTTAAGCATTTTCTCTGGATAAATTAAACTGATAGTTAAATAAATGATGTATGTATATGGAAGTTGTATGTATGTATATGGATGTTGTATGTATATGTATATGCAGATGTAGTATGATCCATGGATATGTATGCATTGATGTATGATTTTTTTGTTCATAGATTTTTTTTTGTCAATGGATGTATGCTTTTTTTGTTCATAGAAACTTTTTTGTTCATAGAAAGTTTTGTGTTGATAGAAAGTTTTTTGTCAATTGAAGTATATGTTCATATATATGTGCATTTTTAGAAAAAGATTGTGTATGTATGTTCATATATGCAAAAGTTACATTTAAGAAAAAAAGAAAATGTATGTATTTTGTTCATATGCAAAGAATATGCACAAGTTAGAAGACATGGTTTTATTTGTTGAATCCTTTGACACTAGACAAACGTGACGTGAGGGGGTCGAGGGTCGGCAACTATAGGGTGTGGATTGCCGATGGGTCGAGAGGTTGCCTTGTGTCAATGTATTGAAGAAATCCCCATGGCTTCATCATTAGCTGGAAGTAACCGAGGCATGATGGTATTTTCAGTGCATTTGCTATCAGTTTAGTTTGCTGTCCCGAAATATATGTTCCTAGGTACAGTATTTTGATATGGGAGATTAGGCCCTGTTAGAGGTGGTATTAAAATAAAGTTACAACATGAAAATTTTAGAGGCTGTTCTGTAGATACTTAAAACACATATCACTTGTAAGGTTTCGTTCGGTATATTAAATCCTATGAAATTATCAAAGTGGGCTGTACTATGTTGGACAGAATTTTATGTTTGGACTTGGGTGAATGTAACTAGACTTATACTCTCAGATTTTGTCATAGTTGATGGTGTGAGGACTTAAAACTATGTTGGACAGAATTTTATGTTTGCTGGGTTTTGTCTCCGACCATCGTGCCGTGATGATTTTCCAGGTACCCCGAGAGGCCCTTGAGTTTTCCAGAATGTCGATTAACTTCCGTTCCGGCAAATTCGGGTACTCCATATGTCCTATTTTCAGCAAAGGTCATGCTGAAATTTTCCGTGAATTTTAGCATGACTTTGCTAAAAATAGGTCATATGGGGTACTTGCCACTAATGCATGGGTCGTGGTATCTTAGTATATAATTAAGTAGGATCAACTTAGGATTCTCCTTCCCTTTCCTTATAGGGTATATTATTAGAAGATACCCATATATTATGAGATAGAACCAACGCTACAAATGCAGGCTGACAACGCCCGCGATTTCATGACCATCACTAAAGACGGCGGCTTCATCCACGCTCCGGTCCGTGAGTCAAGTAGAAAGTAGTGATGCTATGTAGTTCTGAAATGTCGATTGTCTCATGTTGTAATATTAAACTTTAATGAACTTGTATGTCTTTTTGGTTTGGACAGTCGTTCAACTTATATGTAATCGATGCTATTTATTAGTAGGACCATGAATCGTGCTATTAATGTGTTGCTTTTCTCTTCCGATCCTTTTGTTGCATACTTATATATTGCTTATGTATTGTCTGTGAATTGCTACTAACGTTTTGTTTGGCTAGTGCATAGAGATGCCGTCGTATGTCGTGTACAAGGGTAAGGTTCCCGGAGTCTACAATGACTGAGAGGAGTGTCGGAGACAGGTTCATCATTTCAGCGGTAACAGTTACAAAGGGTACACCACTAGGGCGGAGGCGGAAGCTAGATACGCGTGCTATCTAGCGGGAGAGAGGAGGGAGCGTTGGAGGAACCGGATGAAGACCAGTTTCGTCACGATGATGCTCATCGTGATGACCGCTACTCTCTTCTATGTGATGGTAGTTTAGATGATCGATATCGACATGTAATGTGAAGACAAACTCGCTACTCGTGGTGTCGAGACTTGTAATGTTCTAACGTTGTTCGGTATTTTAAATTCGGAGACTAATATGATGAATTGTATTCGGAGACTAATCTTCTATTGTATTCGATAAATCTGCTGTTTATATGTTGTGCTCTCTATATTTTGTACAGTAATATGTTTTGTAACCTGTGCAAATATCAGAAAAGAAAAAAAAACCTAATATTCATACTAGTGGTGCACCACTCAGCACATTAGTGGCACACTGAAAAAGCACACTAGTGGCGCATCCTCCATTAGTGCGCCATTAGTAAGCTAGAGCACATGGGTAAATATGGCCCCTGGGAGGCATACTAATGGCGCACCGTGAGCTATACTAATGGCGCACTGCATGGTGCACCATTAGTATACCAGATACTAATGGCGCACCTGTGGTGCGCCATTAC
Source organism: Hordeum marinum (assembly GCA_022496015.1). Lineage (NCBI taxonomy): Eukaryota > Viridiplantae > Streptophyta > Magnoliopsida > Poales > Poaceae > Hordeum > Hordeum marinum. The sequence continues at coordinate 524,001,268 of CM039674.1, read as the reverse complement.
TAAAAAATTCTAATGGCGTGATGCTAGTGGCGCACCTGTACTGCGCCATTAGTAGCCAAAACAGGTGCGCCACTAGCAGGCCTTTTCCTAGTAGTGGGTAGATGAGTTCTCCGGCAGCGTGACGGCGCCATGACGATGGTGGTGGAGCAATTCCGGCAGGGCTTCGCCTAAGCACTACAGAAAACCGATCTAGAGGAGAAACTATGCACTAGAGGAACGGGTAGCACGTGGCTGAAAAAATAGTGCAAAAACCCTAAAACCACTATTATATATAAGAGAAAGAGAGGAGGAGGCTTGGCCCAAGGTCCAAGCCATCTACACTTCAGCCGAACCAAGAGGAGAGGAGGATTCCTCCTCCAATCCTAGTAGGACTAGGACTCCTTATTTTTGCCTTTTTGCCTTTTTCCACGTTTTTCTCTTTGGGCTTTTCTTCCCAGCCGCATGGGCCTTGTGTGGGACTTCCACCAGCCCACTAAGGGCTGGGATTCACTCTCCAATAGCCCATGTAGCTTCTTGGGTCGAAATACCCCTCCCGATGGTCTCCCGGTACACTACCGATGAGCCCGAAACTTTTCTGGCGACCAAAATAGGACTTCCTATATATCAATATTTACCTACGGACCATTATGGAGCTCCTCGTGACGTCCGGGATCTCATATGGGACTCTGAACAACCTTCGGTCACCACCATGCATAACCCTATACTATCGAAACGTCACCAAACCTTAAGTGTGCAGACCGTGCGGGTTCAAGAACTATGTAGACATGACCGAGACACCTCTACGGTCAATAACTAATAGCGGGACCTGGATGCCCACATTGGTTCCTACATATTCTATGAAGATCTTTATCGATCGAACCTCTGTGTCAAGGATTCAGTTAATCCCGTATGATGTTCCCTTTGTTCTTCGGTATGTTACTTGCCCGAGATTTGATCGTCGATATCTCCATACCTAGTTCAACCTCGTTACCGGAAAGTCTCTTTACTCGTTCCGTATTACAAGATCCCGTGACTATCACTTTGTCACATTGCTTGCAAGGCCTATTGTGATGTTGTATTAGCGAGTGGGCCTTGAGATACTTCTCCGTCACACGGAGTAACAAATCACAGTCTTGATCCATGCTAACCCAACAGACACCCTCGGAGATACCTGTAGAGCACCTTTATAGTCACCCAGTTACGTTGCGACGTTTGATACACACAAGGCACTCTTCCGGTGTCCGTGAGTTGTATGATCTCATGGTCATAGAAACATATAATTGACATGCAGAAAACAGTAGCAATAAACTGACACGATCATATGCTATGTTTGCAGTTTGGGTCTTGTCCATCACATCATTCTCCTAATGATGTGATCCCGTTATCAAATGGCATCACATGTCAATGGCTAGGAAACCTTGACCATCTTTGACCAACGAGCTAGTTCACTATAGGCATACTAGGGACCAAGGGTTGTCTATTTACCCACACATGTAATGTGTTTCCAATCAATACAATTATAGCATGGATAATAAACAATTATCATGAACAAGGAAATATAATAATAAACACTTTATTTATTGCCTCTAGGGCATATTTCCAACAGTGTGTTTGTTGGGATCGATGAATTGTGAGTTTATGTTCAAATTATTCATGAAAAGTATTTGAGTCACCTCTAAATATTATGATTCTTATTTCCATGATCATTAGAGATTTGTAATGGTCTCTTATCTATTGAGATAGTTTGGCCAACTACATTGATATTTCTTTGGTTGGAGTGGTGCGTTATAGTAGGTTCAACTTGGCGAGTTTCTATTTGCAACTGACAGAAGGGGAGTATTTGCATATTTTTGTTGCTGCTACTAAGGATAAAACGACGATCTTTATTCATATAGATTGAGTTTACTTTGTTTACATCATGTCATCATTCTCCAAGCATTACTCTGTTTTACTTAATACTCGAGATGCATGTTGGATAGTTATCGATAAGTGGAGTAATAGTAATAGCTACAGGCAAGAGTTGGCCTATTTTCTTATGGACCTGATGCCTATATACACATGATCATTGCCGTGAAATCGCATAACTATTCGCTTTTCTATCAATTGCCCCACAGTAATTTGTTTACCCACCGTATGCTATTTCTATTAGAGATGCCACTAGAGAACTCTACACCCCCCGGGTATATTCACTTATATATTTACAAATGATTTCATTACCTTACATTTCTTATTTAATTTTTATTTTATTTTGCAATGTAAAATTATCTACACAACTCACTTGCTTGCAATTAACGAGATCAAGGGGATTAACAATGCTCTTTCCAAGTCGTTTGTTATTTTGTGTGCAGCCGTTGAAGACCGTTGAGGATTGGTATTCCTATTGGTTTGATAAACCTTGGTTTCATAACCAAGGGAAATATTTACCCACTTTGTGCCGCAATAACCCGTTCCTCTTCACGGAAAACCCAACGCAGATCACGATTATCACAAAGGATTTCTGGCGTCGTTGGGAATACAATCACCAACTATCAAGTAACTTCACACAAATTTTCATTCACATGTTCTTCTTTGTATTTTCTGTTATATTTAGTTTGTCTCATAAAAAATAGAAATACAAAAATATTTATCTTTGCTAGTTACTAGTTTCCTTCCAGTTTGCTTGACGTGCTAGTTTACTTGTCTTGCTTGTTGCTTTGCTTGTTCGGTCACCATGTCTCAAGATACTACTAAGTTGTTTGATTTCTCAAATACTAATACTAATGATTTTATTAGTACTCCTATACCACCCGCCACTAGCGCGGAGGCATTTGATATTAATGCTGCATTGCTAAATTTTGTCATGGAAGAAGATCAACTTTGGGGAAATACTAATAAGGATCCTGCATCACATTTTAATACCTTTGTTGAATTATATGATATGAAAAAGAAAAAGGATATGGATAATGATATTGTGAAATTAATATTATTTCCTTTCCCCCTAAGATCATCTCCCTTTGGAATGGAATAATGAATTTTAAACAACAAGATCAACATAATGTTGCACAAGCTTGTGAGAGAATGACATTGATGATAAGTGTCGGGGGAAACGACACCTATGCGATCGGAGGGACCCCTTTCGGTTCGGCGAGGAGGAAGGCTCGAGCAGAGAGCATATCTGATGAACAACACGCGGGGATTTTACCCAGGTTCGGGCCACAAAGATGCGTAAAACCCTACTCTTGCTTGGTTATATTGTGGGTGTTTTTAGGGTTCCAGCTACAGGAGCCCTCTGAACAGCTGCTATCGTATGAGCCAGAAGGTCAAAAAGTCCAAAGGTGGAAAAAACGGTCCTCTATTGTAACGCCATGGGCCTCCTTTTATATGATCAAGGGGATCCCAACAGTCGCATATAGCATGTACACGGGGTGTATAGAGCTACAGTGCTATCATACCTAACACTGACGGAGTAGGAGAGGTGCATTTAATGCACCGTCAGGCATCTCTGACTATCTACGGGATGGGATAGGAGCCCGTCCCATTGGCACCGCTTAGCACCTCCATTGCCGGCGCCACGACACCTCGCCTCTGCGCTGGCGGGGTCTTAAGGGGCCTTCGTCTTGTTGGGTCCTGTTGGGGCTTTGCCTTGCCGAGGGTTCGAGGGCCATCCTTGCAAGGTCTTGCCTTTGGTCTTGATTCTCCTATATTTGTATCCAGCTGCTCCTTGCCGGGCCTTGCCACCAGGGTGGCTACTACTGCCCGTGCACGAGTAAGGGGCACTGGGGAGCCCAAAACTCTAGTGCACCGACAGGAGCCCCTGGGCCTGGGCCACACACGATGCAAGGCGTTCTTGGGCTAGGCCCAAATAGTGCACGGGCACGCGTGGTAGGGCCTTGCGGTTGTGATCATTGCTCTTACTACGCCTCCACATGATGCCCATTGAATGCTAGACGTGGGAAACGTGCGCGGCACGGCCGTCAATTTTTCAATTACTACGTCAGGTCATTTCCGCCACGGGCGCCGCATGCATAGAGGGAAGCCAGCAATAGGCGCGTGACTTAAAGTCCTGGGAGAGGCAGTAACTGCAGCACCATGGATTGGATCAACGGGGTGGTTGTTGTTCGCCCCGTGATCGAGAGCGCCGCTACTGGAGGAGGTGGGCGGCGACCCTTGGAGCGGGCAAGAGCCAGCCCTCGCGCTTCCCCTATAAATTGAGGGGTAGCGAGGACGGTGCTCATCCATCCTTGCTCCCTCCTCCGAGTGTGAACCTCTATAGGTTGCCTTTCTACGTCTTCCCAACCTCCGAGTGGCACTCGCCCTTAGCCATGAATAGGGGGCGAGGGCGGCCACCGTCCTCAGCTCCAAGAAGGAGTTCTCGTTGGGATCATGCCACTGCTTCAGCCATAGAGGCGGAGGGCGGCCCGTGCACGCATGGTGGAAGAGGTGCGAGGGGTCGTGGCCATCATGGAGGCCAAGGTCAGGGGAGGCGGAGCGCTGCCCCACCTCCTCCTCCGATGGCGGGCCCCTTCCTTGAGGAGACCCACGCTGAGAGGATGGTACAGGAGTTCGCCTCGAATTGGCTAGCCCCGTCCGGAGCCATCTGTGCCTCCGTCGCCCCTTCGCCAGGGCGATGGAGGAGGACGAGCCGCCCATCCTGTGGTTAATGGCGCAATGCGGTGGACGTCGAGTACCCGGCGAGTCATGTCATGTTCCTCAAGCGCGTGGCTGGAAGACCTTCGCTCCTGCCCACAACCTCAAGGAAGGGCATGTCCTTCGTTTTAAAATGACAGAGGCCAATCTGCTCTCCATCAAGATTTATGGGCGCTTAGGCGTCCCTCTCAGCTGCTGCGAAGAGAGCTGGAGTGGCGCCGAAAGTCCATCCTCGAGCGAGAGTGATGAGGGGGACAGCAAAGAAGACGACGACGATGAGTCCGGTCTTTGGGCCATGAACTCAAAGGTCGAGAACCTGAGCTCGGACAGACCATCGGTCGCACCATCACCGCCAGCCTCACGCCTCTCCCCTCCTTGCAGGACGATTTTTCCGGGGCCCTTTGTCCCGAGTGCTGCCTTATCTTCCAGCTGGATCTTCCGGTAGGCCCGCGGACTTCAGCTTCTGGGGACCTTCCTCCTTTTTGCGCAGCACTGGCCCTCTCCTCCACACAATGCTGGTCCAGGAGGGGCCAGGCTCTCACCGGGGGCCCCTTGCCATCCTTTTCTTCTCATAGCCTGCCTCCTGTTTCCATCTTTTTCTTCTTGTAATCTCCCCTTGGGGAGAAAGTCAAATAAAGATGTACTTAGGAAAAGCCAACATCTCATGTAAATTTCACCCTATTTTGAATAACTGTATATTATCTTCCTTGTTAGACTGTTTCTTTGCATGGAACTTTCCCTACGCCTTTTTGGAAGAATCTTGTCGGCGTGTGTAGCCCTACCGCGAGCGCTTTGAGGAACGGGTCCTTAGCAGCTTGCTGGCGGTGCCACTGCCGACAAGATACCTTGGCGTCCTTGGCGCGGCCGCTTAAGCTGTTGGTCATGCTCGAAACATAATAAGGGCGTGAGGGCAGCCCCTTGGGTCGTTGAGCAGACACGAAATGGGGCAAGAGTGCGGGCGCAACCACTTAAGCCATTGAGCGAACCCGAAACAGAGTGAGGGTGCAGCCAATTACGCCAAGGTTCCCGTGCGTGTAGGTTTTCCATACAAAATTTGAAATCGTCCAAGGAAAATAACTTCATAGCAAGAATTCACTTAGGGTTTTGCAACTTATCTTTTTGTTGACGTACTCCTTCCAGCAATATTTTTTTGAACGTTGCCCATAGGTATCCATACCACCATCCCCCCCCCCCCGGCAAAGCTGCACGCGAGGTAGCCTTCTGCCTTTTGAGAAAAAGAAAGAAGAGAAAACATGGATGTGGAACCTTGTTGGTCCATTAGCTCTTGCCAGGAGTAAGCATAATGCAATATCTCAGACAAACATGCACATAGGTAAACATGAGAATCAACAAGATTTGTGTAACATCCCAAACTTTGGAATGTTATAATAATTATTAGAATGATTGTTTGCTGCTTGAGTGAATTGAAATTGAGTGAAAATTTAAACTTTTTGAAACTTTTGAAAAAGTTTGATGAGAGGGAATGAAATGACTTTCCCAAAACTTCCACTCCGCATTTTGATCACCAGGAATTCAAATTCATTTCATCACAAAACCCCAGAGTGAAGATGACATGACTTCTTCCATTTAAAGAAATGAGAAGGGATTTGAAAATGGTTTGAATTCCCATTTGAAAATATTTCAAGTTCAGAAACTTTATGCAAGTCAATGATTTTCATGAGAGAGGATAATATGACTTCTTCAAATTATATGAAATATGAGTTGGGAGTTTAAAAGAATTTGAAAGTGCCTCTAAATTAATTTTGGAATCCATTTCATATTGGATCCTATTCAAATTTCAAAGTATTCAAACCCCTTGTCAAATATTTTGAGAGGAGTAATATGACACTCCAAAACTAGGGGTTATTTGTGAAGTTTTTGAACCATAAAACCCCTAGGGTTATTTGAAAAATATTTGCAAAAATAAATAAAGCCAATTAGGCGATTTTCTGAAAACAAACATTTTTTTAGTATTTAATTTGACAGAATAAAAATGTCCGTTAATTGGAATTTATTCTTCTGATAATTTCGGTATAAAACTTTTATTTTTTGCGCAAGTATTTATGGTCAATAAATGGTTTTTGGTTTGCTGTTAAAATAAAAAAAGGGAAATCTTTAAAAGGTCTGAAAGACCCAGCCGGCCCAGCCCCCCTAATCCCGCCCGAATCTGCTCCGCGCCGGTCGCCCGATCATCGCGCCTCTCTTTCTCTCTCTGGCGCATGAACCCCACCACCCGACCCTGAGATTCCGCCGGTCGCCTCCCTCCTCCATCCCCTCCCTTGAGCTCGTCGGAGCAATCAACGCGCCCCTCCTCCCCTCCTTCCATTTTGGCCGCCCCGACCCTCCCTATAAAGCCCGAGGCCCTCTCCCTCCATTCCCCCGCTTTGCCCTCTCTCCCACCGCCTCTTCTCGCCAGAATCCTTCGCCGGAGTCCGAAGCGGCCGCCGCGCCATTGCCATCGCCTTGCTCCATTCCGACCTCCCCGTCCTCTCCCGAGCCCTCCGACGGCTTCCCCGCAACCGTGCGCACCACCCCATCCCCTCGCCTCCACCGGAGACCCACCAGAGCCGCCGTACCCGCAACCTTGCCGGAGCTCCACCACTTCCCGAATCGCCCCCGAGCTCCCGCAGTCGTCTCCGTCGCCCCCAAGCCGTCTCATCGCCACCATCCTCGCCGTCGTGCCCTCCTGCGTCGATTGGAGGCCACACTTTCGCCGGAGGACCACCGGAGCGCCGTCCCCGGTGACCTCGACGCCCCTGCCGTCGCCGAAGCCTTCGCCGGAGCCGGCAACCACCACGGTGAGCCTCTCCCCTTCTCCCCTCCGTCAGATCTAACGTCTACGGCCCAGATTAGACCTAATTAATCCCTGAACCGTTTTCTATTAAGTTTGGTCACACGCTTGGTTTCGCCTGCACGCGTACCCCTTCGGCCAACCAGAGCGCGACACGTGTACCCCCTGTCCGTTAGAAACACCTTTTTCTTTTTCTGTTTTAATTTCAAAAACAGAATAATGTCTGATTCGTTTTGCTTATATCTTTTATGTTTTTAAGTATTTTAACTTGATTATTTTTGCATTAGGTCACAATTTTTATCTAGTTTCTGTAGATGCCAAGTTTGACAATGTTTGAACATCTAAATTTGAATTTAAACAGATTTGATTTAAATTTTGTTTTCTGAATAACTTGAGTTTAAAAAAATATTTTTGAATGATTCTTTTTGCTACTTGTCACTAGTGATCTTAGTTATCAATTGGTAAAGTTTGAGAATGTTTAGAATAAATTTGATTAGGGTTTTAACTAGAAACAGAATCTGTTTAGTTTGTTAATATAGTTTAATTAGTTTTATTTTTTTAGTTTAAATCTGAGTTTGTTTTAATTTGATTTAGTAGGTTCTGTTAGTTAAACTTTAGGTGTTTTACTTACTATTAATAGAAATATAAATTTGCTTAGTTTATTTCTTTATGGTTATAGGAATCTCAACTCCTTTTCAAATAGGTTTAATTTGTTATAAAACAAACTAGTTAGTAATAGTTTATTCCAACAAAGTTTATATAATTAAATTCTGTTTTCTAAGAAAAAGTTTTAGTAATTCTTTCTGTTAAGAAATGTTTGTTAATAAAAAAATTGTTTAGTTTTACTCTATTATAGGAAACTATATTCTTTATCATTAGGTAATGTTTTATAAAACAACTTAGTTTTAGTAGAGATTATTCTCAAAATGTTTTAGATGATCTAATTATGTTTTGTAATAAAGATTTTTATTAATTACTTTCTGTTAACTTAGTTGTTTCATAATTTGTTTTATCTTAGTTTATGGTTGTGCTTGTAGTTAAGTTCATTACGCAAACACTTATGTTGTTTAGGATGATGTTTTCATAGTTTTACTTGTTCTTCAAAAGTAATTCTTTTTGCCAATAAAATATTTACTAAAATCCTTTTGTTATATTTTACTTTGTTAATGTTTTGGTACTATTGAAAATAATTGTTTGTAAGGGAAAACCACCTTAGTTGTGTTGATGTAGTTTTGTTGATCTTAACTTTTGTCTTAAGTATTTCCTTCATCAACCTTGTTGCTTTTGTTCTTGTGTTACCTTGTGATTGTTAGAGTTGATTTCTAGTATGATTGCTTATGAATGCAATGTTTGTTATATAGATTTTCATCGGAGAGTGACGTATAGTCTATCAAGTTATTTCTGAGAGCAATCTTTATCTTCATCAACAGTACAGGCAAGTTCACTTTGACCATCTTGTTCATACCTACGTTTTATTGCATGTAGTGACATCATTCAACAAATCCCTCCCGTAGTGTTATTGAAATTCTTGTAGTTGAGTAGAATGCATGAGGTAGGAACCCACCATTGGTTACTAACGCCCCTGGGAACGTTAGTTACTTTTATGCTATGCTAAAGTAGACGGGGTTTGGTATGCTATGCTAAAGGACTCTACGTCAAGATGACAACTTCATGAAGACATCTTCAAGTCCTGCATCTTCAAGACCTCAAGACTTCGAGACTCGAGAAGACAAGTTTTCAATACACACTACTGGGTGAGGGATGGTTGGAATGGCACCCTGGAGAAACCAGTGGATTTGCCTAGGTGTTGCTGGAGAAGTGCCAGTATTCACGCGGAAAGCCTCACCCAGACTCAAAGAGAAGGATGAATACTTCATGCCGGAAGCTTACCTGTGTAGCCACAAGTCATTATGGGCTCTGGCTTGGTTGATCTTTGTTGTGACTCTGCTGGGGAGTGCTATGAGATGTAGTCGACGTTAGGATGGGATGGGCACTGTCGGACAGTCAGGGAAGCACTCTGAAAGACCATGTTTCTTTCATCCTATTCTCAAACACCAGGCAGTGCGAGGACTTACTAGGAGGGAAACAATCTTGTGGGTAAAGTACACAACACTCCGCAGAGTTAAACCTAATCGATTAGCCGTGTCCCCGATTACGGACAATTTGAGCTTCTAGACTTGGATCTATCTCTGAACTCTCAACACTGGACTGATAATTAATTGTGGGCAACTTAATGATACTTGTGGGCAATTGAGACATTGGTTGGCGGAACCATGTCATGATAGGTAACTCCATAGTGAAATTCCTGATATTCCTTTGTTTTAGGAAAATAAAATCAGCTTTTACGCAAAAACTTAGACACAGAGCCACAAAGCCTTTGCATATAGAATAGCATTTATTCTTCTGTTCTACTATGGTGATCTTGTTAGTACATTCAATGTACTGACCTACACGGCTGCAACGTCTTATGTTGCAGATACTCTTCTACGACGGGTAAGAGTACGATTCAGGGTTACGGTCCGCACTCAACCTGCCGTTGGTGTTATTGGGACTCCACTCACGTTGACTGTATCCGCTGCTATTTTAAGATATATATCAGTTTTACGTTAATTACATGTGATTGCACTTTGATATATACATTGATGTACTGTGTGTGCTAGCATACTGATCCAGGGATGGCACAGAACACACAGAGGCTTGACTCGTTTTGAGTCGGGTCGCTACAATTTGCAGAACACTTAGCTTTACTCAACTACACACAAGGTCTCTGCCTGGCTTTCTACTAAGTATTACATGCTTCAGCGGCAAGTATTACATGGTTCGGCAGGAAGCCCGGCAACCGCGCCTTATGGGTAGAACTTGAGAAGATGTTCGATATTCCAGGAGTTGCTCACTAGGATGCCATCTTCAGTCTCCAAGCGGACTGCGCCAGGCCTGGTGACTCGCACTACCCGATAAGGTTCTTCCCACTTAGGCGTCAACTTCTTGGATTTCTTGGCGGACTGAATGCGCCGAAGAACAAGTTCGCCTTCCTCAAGACTTCGGGCATTAACTTTGCGGCTATGATAGCGGCGCAAAGCTTGTTGGTAGCATGCAACTCTGACGGCAGCCTGAAGACAGCCTTCCTCAAGGAGCGTCGCGTCATCTTGCCACAACTGCTCTATCTCAAGCTCATAGTAAGCGAGCACTCGAGGTGACCCGTATATGAGTTCCGTGGGGAGAACTTCTTCCGCCCCATATACGAGGGAGAAGTGTGTCTGGACGGTAGCTCGATTTGGTGTCGTCTTGATTGACCAAAGAACCACCGACGAATTATCAATCCAACGCCTTCCGCACTTGTGCAGCTTGTCAAAACTTCTTGTCTTGAGGCCTCACAGTACTTCAGCATTAGCCCTTTCCACTTGGTCATTGCTCCTTGGGTGGGCAACAGAGGCAAAACAGATTTTGCTGCCAAGGTCTTGGACATACTGCATGAAGGTGCATCTCGTGAACTATATGTCGTTGTTAGTGATGATCCTATTGGGAACACCAAAGCGGAAGACTAGTCCTTTGAAGAACTTGACGGTTGATTGTGTTGTCACCTTTCACACTGCTTCCACTTCCGGTTTACTTGTCGATTGCAACGTTAAGTACTCAAAGCTCCCAACAGTGCGGGGAAAGGGGCCCAAGATGTCGAGCCCCCAGACCAAAAATGGCCAGGAGAGAGGGATTGTCTGAAGGGCTTGAGCCGGTTGATGTAATTTCTTTGAATGAAACCAACATGCTTCACACTTGGTTACTACCGCAGTTGCATCCTGGAGGGTAGTGGGCCAAAAGAAACCTTGCTGGAATGCCTTACCGGCAAGTGCTCTTGATCCTATGTGGGAGCCACATATGCCTCCATGTATCTCTGCCAACAGCTCCAGTCCATCCTCCCGAGAAATGCACTTGAGTTTCACACCATTCGATCTCTTTCTGTATAGGACGTTGTCCATGAACTGGTACATATTAGACCGTCGGGCTACTTTCTCAGCTTCATCTTGTTCCTCAGGGAGTTCTCCTGTTTGAAGGAAATGGATAATTTGTTGTGCCCATGCTGGAGCCTGGGGCTCAAAAACAAGGACTAAAGGCATATCCTCTGCCGGGGAAGCATTTGTCTTGACGGCAAGGGCTTGAGGTCCTGTCAGAGCCTGTTGCCCCTTGGCAAGCCTGGCGGGAGCGTGTGCTTCTAAGGCAAGAGCCTGAGGCCCTGGCGGAGCAAGGCGTTCACCGGCAAGCCTGACGTTGTCCCCAGCAACTTCCTCGCCGACGGCTTCTGGAAGCTTTGTCGGGAAATACTTGTCGGAACTCAACTTTCTTCTTTTCTCTTGTCCAGTTGATGGTGTCACGGATGGCTGAGTCAGTCGGAGCACAAAAGTTCTTGGTTCCACAGGTAACTTAAGGGCGGTACACTTTGACAGGCCATCAGCAATGTTGTTCTTTGCACGCGGAATGTGCTCCATTTGCAGGCCATAAAAATGCTCTTCCAACTTCCTCACTTCATCTACATAAGCTTCCATCAATGGACTGTGATAATCCTTATTCACTTGCCCTACGACAAGTTGAGAATCACCCCTGACAATAAGCTTCTTAATCCCAAAGTCTGTCGTGATCCTGAGACCGGCAAGTAGTCCTTCGTACTCAGTGATACGTCTGCAACGTATCTACAATTTTTGATTTCCATGCTATTATATTATCTGTTTTGGATGTTTTATATGCATTAATATGCTATTTTATATTATTTTTGGGACTAACCTATTAATCTAGAGCCTAGTGCTAGTTTCTGTTTTTTCCTTGTTTTTGAGTTTCGCAGATAAGGAATATTAAATGGAGACCAAACGGAATAAAACCTCCGGAATGATTTTTTCTGGAATAAAAGGAAGCCACGATACTTGAGAACCAAGGCAGAGGAGCTGCCACGGGGCCACAAGCCCGCTTGCCGCGACCAGGGGGGCACCCGCGCCGGGCAGGCTTGTGGCCCCCTGGCAACTCCCCTAACTCTAATCTTTGACCTATTAATACCCAAATATTCCTTCATTGTCGAGACGAGAAACGAAAACACTTTTCCACTTCTAGAAGCTTCTGTTCCCTAGAGATCCAATCTTGGAGCCTTTTCCTGTAATCTGGCGGAGGGGCATTCGATCACGTAGGGCATCTACATCAACTCCATTGCCACTCCGATGATGCGTGAGTAGTTCACCAAAGATCTACGGGTCCATAGCTAGTATCTAGATGGCTTCTTCTCTCTCTTTGCTTCTCAATACCATGTTCTTGATGATCTTCATGGAGATCTATCCAATGTAATACTCTTTCGCGGTGTGTTTGTCGAGATCCGATGAATTGTGGGTTTAAGTTTAGATTATCCATGAATATTATTTTAGTCTTTCCTGAATTCTTATATGCATGATTTCATATCTTTGCAAGTCTCTTCGAGTTATTGGTTTGATTTGGCCAACTACATTGGTAATTCTTGCAATAGGAGAAGTGCTTAGTTTTGGGTTCAATCTTGCGGTGTTCTCACCCAGTGACAAAGTAGGGGTAGCGAGGGACGTATTGTATTGTTGCCATCAGGGTAAAAAGATGGGGTTTTCATCATATTGCCTGAGTTTATCCGTCTACATCTTGTCATCTTACCTAATGTGTTACTCTGTTCTTCATGAACTTAATACTCCAAATGCAGGCACGAGTCGATCGATGTGTGGAGTAATAGTAGATGTGAAATCGTTTCGGTCTACTTGACACGGACGTGATGCCTATATGCATATAATTGCCTTGGATATCTTCATAATTATTCGTTTTTCTATCAATTGTTTGACAGTAATTTGTTCACCCACCGTAATACTTGCCATCAATAGAGAAGCTATCTCGTGAAAGCTATGGCCCCCGGGTCTATTTTCCATATTATATTTTGAGATCTAAAACGCAAAACACCAAAATTCTTTCTGCCCTATTTTTACTTTTAGTTTTACTTTCCATTCAAGCATCCTATTATATCTATCTCTTCTAGAACTCATCCTTGCAAATAACCGTGAAGGGATTGACGACCCCTTTATAGCGTTGGGTGCAAGAGTTGATTCCTTGTGCAGGTATATCTATTGGTGGTTTGCTTGTATCTCCTACTGGATTGATACCTTGGTTCTCAAAAACTGAGGGAAATACTTATCTACTATGCTGCATCAAACCGTTCCTCTTCATGGGAAACCAACGCATGCTCGAGAAGTAGCAAGAAGGATTTCTGGCGTCTTTGCCGGGGAGATACATAGCAAGTCAAGGATACCAAGTACCCATCACAAAATCATCTCTTGAATTTAAATTATTTGCCATTTGCCTCTCATTTTCCTCTCCCCCACTTCTAAAATGATTTTCCAAAAAGATTTGCCTGTTTGTTCGCCCTTCTTCTGTTCGCCTTTTCATTGCTATGTTTGCTTGTGTTGCCATGTGCTTCCTATTTCCTTGCATCTTCACTTGCTAAGAATATAATGTTATGGATCCTCATCCACTTTCTAATCTTTTCAAAAGACCAAATTATGACGAACCAATTGCTAGTGAGTTGAGTGTACTTGATTATCTCTATGAAGTTTTGCTTGATATTCGTGAATCTGAAAATTGTGATGAAGTGATTCATGATGTTTTCTTGAATAAAAATCATGATTGCAATGATATTGTTATAAATTTTATTAATGTCAATTATGTTAATGATATGCAAAACTACAAGCTCGGGGGTGCCATATTTGATGAGTTTGCCATGACCACTACTTATTGCAATGATCATGATTGGGGTGATAATGCTTCTGATGATATTAATAATTTATTTAATAGTCATGATGAATATGATATTGAAAGTGGGTTTGGAAGAGTGTCAACTTTAGGCATTATTGATCCCACTATTTTTGAAGAGTATCAACTTTGCATGCATGTGGATCTATGTGTTCAAAGTTTGGAAGAGAAAATATTATATGATAGTTATATTGTGATATTCCTACATGATGTTACTGAAAATTACTATGAGAGAGGAACATATGCTTTTACATATTTCAGTAATATCAAGTTTCCTCTCTATGTGTTCAAAGTTTGGAAGTTATGCTTGTTTTGCCTTCCTATGGTAGTTGATTTTTGTTTCGATAATTTGTTTGCTCACAAAATCCCTATGCATAGGAAGTGGGTTAGACTTAAATATACTTATCATGTGATTCATGATATTCCTATTGTTGCAAATAGGAATTATGTGCCCGTAGATTTTATTGTTCTTGATATAGATCGCAATCCTACATGTCCTATTATTCTTGGTAGACCTTTCCTTATAACGATTGGTGCAACTGTTGATATGAAGGAAGGGAATATTAGATTCCAATTTCCATTAAGGAAATGCATGGAAAACTTTCCTAGGAAGAAAATAAAATTACCTTATGAATCTATCATTAGAGCTACTTATGGATTGCATACCAAAGATGACAATACCTAGATCTATTGTGTTTTGCCTAGCTAGGGGCGTTAAACAATAGCGCTTGTTGGGAGGCAACCCAATTTTATTTTGCTTTCTGATTTTTGCTTCTGTTTTGGTGTGTTTGGCACATTATTACTGCTGTATTAATTGTGTATTTGTGTTTAAATTAGTGCTTGAGCCAAGTAAACCTTTGGGGTGATCTATGGTAGTTGTTCATTTGATCTTGCTGGAAAACGGAAACTTTTGCGCTCAGTCCAGGATTTTTTTGAATTTTTCAAAACGTCAAGTTAATCTGAAATGTTTACACAGGATTGATATACAAATTTCTCTGGTTTTCCTAATTTTTCAGAATTTTTACAGTTCCGGAAATATTAGAAGTTTACAGATTGCTAAAGATTGTTCTGTTTTTGACAGATTCTGTTTTCTTTGTGTTGTTTGCTTATTTTGATGTATCTATGGGTCGTATTGGGGGGTATGAGTCATGGAAAATTTAGAATAAAGTAGGTATTACAGAAATATAAATAAATAATGAGTTCACAACAGTACCTAAAGTGGTGATTTATTTTTCTTATACTAACTGATCTCATGAGTTTTCTGTTGAGTTTTCTGTTGTGAAGTTTTCAAGTTTTGGGTGAAGATTTGATGGACTATGGAATAAAGAGTGGCAAGAGACTAAGCTTGGAGATTGCCAAGGCAACCAAGTCATATTCAAGGATAGCAAAAAGCCTAAGCTTGGGGATGCCCCGGAAGGCATCCCCTCTTTCGTCTTCAATCCATCGGTAAATTTACTTGAGGCTATATTTTTATTCATCACATGATATGCGTTTTGCTTGGAGCGTCTTGTATGATATGATTCATTGCTTGTTAGTTTGCCACAATCATCCTTGATGCACACAAATTTTGAGAGAGACACTCTGAATCGTGAATTTGTTAGAATACTCTATATGCTTCACTTATATCTTTTGAGCTAGGCAATGTTGCTCTAGTGCTTCACTTATATCTTTTTAGAGCATGGTTGTGTTATATTTAATAGAAATTATTGAACTCTCGTTCCTCACTTATATTATTTTGATAGATTCTTGAAACAGCATAGTAGTGTGTTTAGGTTATGAATTTAGGCCTAACATAATGGCATCCAAGAGGGATATAATAAAAACTTTCATATTAAGCGCATTAACAACTATGAGAAGTTGGATTCCTTGCATATAGTTTTGAGATAATAGGGATGGTAATATGAGAGTCATGCTAGAGAGTAGTTTTGAATTGAAGAGATATGTGTGTTAAAGCTTGTGATTCTCGTAGCATGCACGTATGGTGAACCGTTATGTAACGAAGTCGGAGCCTGACTTGTCTAATGATTGTCGACCTTTGTGTGAGGGTCGGGAGCACGCGATGGTTAACTCCTACCAACCTCTCCCTTAGAAGCATGCGTCTAATGCTTTGTTTGATAACTAATAGACTTTTGTAATAAGTATGTGAGTTCTTTATGACTAATGTGAGTCCATGGATTATACGCACTCTCACCCTTCCATCTTTGCTAGCCTCTCTAGTAGCACACAACTTTCGCCGGTACATCAAACCCTCCTTCCTCAAAACAGCCACCATATATTCCTCAAAACAGACACCATACCTACCTATTATGGCATTTCCAAAGACATTCCGTGATATATTGCCATGCAACTTCCACCATGTAGTTTTTCTATGACTTGCATCATCACTTCATATTGCATATAGAGTTATATCTTGTCATAGGAATCAAGTTGTAATTTATTTTTCTTTGAGTTATAAGTAAATAAAAGTGTGATGATTTTTCATTAATAGAGCATTGTCCCATGAGAGAAAAGGATGATGGAGGCTATGACTCCCTCACAAGTTGGGACGAGTATCCAGAATTTTCAAAAAAATAAAAGAGGCCAGGAGGCCCAAACCAACAAAATAAAAGAGGCCACAGAATCCCACCAAAATAAAAAAATAAAAAAATTAGAGAAAGAGAGAAGGGACAATTGCTACTATCTTTGTCCACACTTGTGCTTCAAAGTAGCACCATGATCTTCATGATAGAGAGTCTCCTATTTTGTCACTTTCATATAACTAGTGGATATTCATTATGCACGGCCACTTAGTTTTCTTTTTGAGCTTTCATACACTTATAGCTGTAAGTGTGTTTATTGCATGGAAATCCCTACTCACTCACATTGACATCTATTGACGGGCATCTCCATAGCCCGTTGATACGCCTAGTTGATGTGAGACTATCTTCTCCTCTTTCCCTTGCCCCCCTCCATATTCTATTCCACCTGTAATGTTATATCCATGGCTCACACTCATGTATTGCGTGAGAGTTGAAAAGGTTTGAGAACAACAAAAGTGTGAAACAATTGCTTGACTTGTTCATCGGGGTTGTACATGATTTAGATACTTTGTGTGGGGAAGATGGAGCATAGCAAGACCATATGATTTTGTAGGGATGACTTTCTAAGGCCATGTTATTTCGAAAGGACACGACTACCTTGTTGGTGTGCTCGAAGTATTACTGTTTTTATGTCAATATTAGACTATTGTTTTGAATCTAACTGATCTGAATATTCATGCCACAATAAACAATATTACATGGATAAATATGTTGGGTAGCATTCCACATCAAAAATTCTGTTTTTATCATTTACCTACTCGAGGATGAGCAGGAATTAAGCTTGCGGATGCTGATACGTCTCCAACGTATCTATAATTTTTGATTGGTCCATGCTATTATATTATCTGTTTTGGATGTTTTATATGCATTAATATGCTATTTTATATTATTTTTGGGACTAACCTATTAATCTAGAGCCTAGTGCCAGTTTCTGTTTTTCCTTGTTTTTGAGTTTCGCCGATAAGGAACATTAAATGGAGTCCAAACAGAATAAAACCTCTGAAATGATTTTTTCTAGAATAAAAGGAAGCCATGAGACTTGAGAACCAAGGCACAGGAGCTGCCATGGGACCACCAGCCCGCTTGCCACGGCGAGCGGGGCCACCCGCGCCGAGCAAGCTTGTGGGCCCTGGCAACTCCCCTAACCCAAATCTTCGGCCTATAAATACCCAAATATTCCATCATTATTGAGACAAGCCACGAAAACACTTTTCCGCCGCCAGAAGCCTCCGTTCCCGAGAGATCCAATCTTGGATCCTTTTCTGGTAATCTGCCAGAGGGGGATTCAATCACGGAGGGCATCTACATAAACTCCATTGCCCCTTCGATGACGCGTGAGTAGTTCACCAGAGACCTATGGGTCCATAGTAGTAGCTAGATGGCTTATGCTCTCTCTTTGCTTCTCAGTACGATGTTCTTCATGATCTTCATGGACATCTATCCGATGTAATACTCTTTTCCGGTGTGTTTGTCGAGATCCGATGAATTGTGGGTTTTTGTTTAGATTATCTATGAATATTATTTGAGTCTTTCCTGAAGTCTTATATGCATGATCTCGTATCTTTGCAAGTCTCTTCGAGTTATTGGTTTGATTTGGCCAACTAAATTGGTAATTCTTGCAATAGGAGAAGTGCTTAGTTTTGCGTTCAATCTTGCAGTGTCCTCACCTAGTGACAAAGTAGGGGTAGCGAGGCACATATTGTATTGTGGCCATCAAGGGTAGAAATATGGGGTTTTCATCATATTGCTTGAGTTTATCACTCTACATTATGTCATCTTACCTAATGCGTTACTCTGTTCTTCATGAACTTAATACTCTAGATGCAGGCAGGAGTTGGTCGATGTGTGGAGTAATAGTAGTAGATGCAGAATCGTTTCGGTCTACTTGACACGAACGTGATGCCTATATGCATAATCATTGCCTTGTATATCTTCATAATTATTCGCTTTTCTATCAATTGCTCGACAATAATTTGTTCACCCACCATAATACTTGCCATCATGAGAGAAGCTATCTAGTGAAACCTATGGCCCCCTGGTCTATTTTCCATATTATATTTTCAGATCTAAAACCAAAAACACCAAAAATAATTTCTGCCCTATTTTTACTTTTAGTTTTACTTTCGGTTCAAGCATCCTATTATATCTATCTCTACTAGATCTCATCCTTGCAAATAATCGTGAAGGGATTGACAACCCCTTTATAGCGTTGGGTGCAAGAGTTTGATTCCTTTTGCAGGTATATCTATTGGTGGCTCGCTTGTATCTCCTACTGGATTGATACCTTGGTTCTCAAAAACTGAGGGAAATACTTATCTACTTTGCTACATCAAACTATTCCTCTTCATGGGAAACCAACGCATGCTCGACAAGTAGCACTCAACATTATTGTTCATCGATCTGCCCCGGGGAAAGTGCATCTGAATCACATATTTGAGGTCCTCTCCAGTGGGTGCGACAAGCAGCACTCCAGCACCGAAAGCCCCATCAAAAATAATGATCCATCAAAATACATGATCCATTCTTGATTCCTTTCCTTGCTGGGGAGGCTTGTGGGCCCATGGAAGCTCTCCCAACCCTAATCTTCGGCCTATAAATTCCCAAATATTCCATCATTATCAGAACAAGCCATGAAACACTTTTCCGCCGCTAGAAGCCTCCGTTCCCGAGAGATCCAATATTGGAGCCTTTTTCGGTAATCTTCTAGAGGGGGATTCGATCATGGAGGGCATCTACATCAACTCCATTTTCCCTCCGAAGATGCGTGAGTAGTTCACCACATAACTAATGAAGGCAATGATTACGGTGGGTGAACAAACTATTGTCGAGCAATTGATAGAAAAGCGAATAATTATGAAGATATCCAAGGCGATGAGTATGCATGTAGGCATCACGTCCGTGTCAAGTAGACCAAACGATTCTGCATTTACTACTATTACTCCACACATCGACCAACTCCTGCCTACATCTAGAGTATTAAAGTTCATGAAGGACAGAGTAACGCATTAGGTAAGATGCCATGATATAGAGGGATAAACTCATGCAATATGATGAAAACCCCATCTTGTTATCCTTGATGGCAACAATACAATATGTGCCTCACTACCCCTACTTTGTCACTGGGTGAGTACACCGCAAGATTGAACCCAAAACTAAGCACTTCTCCCATTGCAAGAATTACCAATCTAGTTGGCCAAACCAAACCAATAACTCAAAGAGAGTTGCAAAGATATGAAATCATGCATATAAGAACTAAGGAAAGACTCGAATAATATTCATGGATAATCTAAACATAAACCAACAATTCATCAGATCTCGACAAACACACCGCAAAAGAGTATTACATCGGATAGATCTCCATGAAGATCATGAAGAACATGGTATTGAGAAGCAAAGAGAGAGAGAAGAAGCCATCTAGCTACTAGCTATGGACCCGTAAGTCTGTGGTGAACTACTCACGCATCATCGGAGGGGCAATGAAGTTGATGTAGATGCCCTCCATGATCGAATCCCCCTCCGATAGATTACCGGAAAAGGCTCCAAGATTGGATCTCTCGACAATGGAGGCTTCTGGTGGTGGAAAAGTGTGTTCGTCCCTCGTTTCACTAATGATGGATTATTTGGGTATTTATCTGCGAAACTCAAAAACAAGGAAAAAACAGAAACTGGCACTAGGCTCTAGATTAATAGGTTAGTCCCGAAAATAATATAAAATAGCATATTAATGCATATAAAACATCCAAAACAGATAATATAATAGCATGGAACAATCAAAAATTATAGGTACGTTGGAGACGTATCAGCGCGCCACTCGCACTAGCATGCTGGCAAGCATGCTGGTCCAGCGCACCTTGGGAGTGATGCGCTGGAGCTTTTCCGTGGGTGCGTTGGGAACCATGGGCACTCTAGTGCTGCTCCTCGCGCACGTCCTGGGAAGGTCACGGCGTAGGCACTGGCGTGGGAGTCTTGGAAGGACCCTTTCGTCCCTAGAGATCACCGTACCTTCCGCAGGCGGTACACCTCCGTCCTGAGACCCAATGGCACGAGGGTTCCCGTCGCCGCTATGAGCATCGCCGTGGTGGGCGTCGCCACTTGCTTGGCCTTGATCATCGAAGCGTCGCGGAAGTTCTGAGCCGCGGCCTCCTCCTCCACCCGCGTCTACACCGTCGCCTGTCTGTGTAGCTACAGGGACATTGGACATGGATGGACCAACCGCCGTCACGCCCTTCTTCCTGGGGGCCATGGCGATGATGATTATGAGGGAACTAGCGCGCTAATCAGCAAATCAGGTTCACACGACCTATGCCCCCTACCTTGCCTGCCAAAGATATCGGGGGAAACGACACCTATGGGATCTGAGGGACCCCTTTAGGTTCAGCAGGGAGGAAGGCTCACGCAGAGAGCAGATCTGATGAACAACGCGCGGGGATTTTATCCAAGTTCGGGCCACAAAGATGCGTGAAACCCTACTCCTGTTTGGATATATTGTGGGTCTTTTTAGGGCTCCAGCTACAGGAGCACTATGAACAGCTGCAACGCGTATGAGCCAGAAGGTCGAAAAGTCCAATGGTGGAAAGAAAGGTCCTCTACTGTAACGCCCTGGGCCACCTTTTATATGATCAAGGGGATCCCAACAGTGGCATACGGTGTGTACACGAGGTGTACAGAGCTACAGTGCTATCATACCTAACACTGACGAAGTAGGACAGGCACATTTAATGCATCGTCGGGCATCTCTACCTGTCTAAAAGACGGGACAGGAGCCCGTCCCATCGGCACCGCTTAGCCCCTCCATTGCCGGCACCGCGAGGCGAGTCCAAGCGGGGCGACAGCTGGCCTCTGCGCTGGCGGGGTCATGCCGGGCCTTCGTCTTACCGGATCCTACCGGGGCTTTG
Source organism: Hordeum marinum (assembly GCA_022496015.1). Taxonomy (NCBI): domain Eukaryota; kingdom Viridiplantae; phylum Streptophyta; class Magnoliopsida; order Poales; family Poaceae; genus Hordeum; species Hordeum marinum. The sequence continues at coordinate 523,979,603 of CM039674.1, read as the reverse complement.
CCTTGCTGGGGGTTCGAGGTCCATCTCGACAAGGTCTTGCCTTTGGTCTTGACTCTCTTGTATTTGTTCCAGCTGCTCCTTGCCACGCCTCACCGCCAGGGTGGCTACTACTGCTCGTGCACGAGTAAGGGCACTGGGGAGCCCAAAACTCCAGTGCACCAACAATAAGAAATTGTCCAACTCATGGCTTAAACTTGTGGATGATTATCCAAAACTTCTATGTTGGACTAAACTTTGTGTCAAAAATCTTCTAGATTCTACCACGGGTGGTACCTTTATGGATGTGACCTTAGGATAGGCCACAAAACTTCTGGACAACCTTATGACAAATTATTCTCAATGGCATATCGAAACAGCTCTAACTGGTAAAAAGGTAAATTTTGTCGAGGTACTTCGACTGAAAAAGTGGATGCTCTTATGAATATGGTTGATAGTACTCATGCTGATCGCAATGATATGCCTTTGTCTACTTTGATTGAGCAAAATAATGATGCTATTGCTCTGAACTTCATCTCGTGAAATAATTTCAATAACAATGCTTAGTGGAAATTTTAATGCTATATTGTATCCCGGTAATTCCTCTAACACCTATAGAAATTATTATGGCAATTACTCTATAAATCCTAATAGGATAACTTCTGGTCTTGAGAACACAATTAAGGAATTTATTAATTCTCAAAAGGTTTTCAACACTACGGTAGAAGAAAAGTTGGATACGATTGATGCTTTGGCTAAAAACATGGATATAATTGCTCCTAATCTTGAAAATCTTAAAAACAAATATTTGCCTCCCAAGCATGATTTTAATGAGACTCTTAATATATCCATTTATCTATTAATGAAAGTAAGGAGAGGACCGCTAAGTTGAGAGCTATGCAAGAATTCTTAGAAAACCCATTTTTTATCGGAATCATGATGAAGATCTTAAAATGATTGGTGTTTCTTATATTGAATATTTGTTTAATTCTATGAATAAAAATGATAAAGGGACCGGAGACGAGTTAACTCTAGTTGAGAAGCGTCCCGTTTTCTTGGAGGGTGATGATTTTGATGCTAAAACCAAAAAGGTGGTTTTGGAGAGGTCAAAACTTTAACTAGTGATGTTCCCACTATATTGGATTACAAGGAATTTAATTTTGATAAATGCTCTTTAGTAGAAAGTATTTCCTTTCTGCAATCCATTATTAGCTCACCCAATGCTTATGGACAAAACAAAGCCTTCACTAAACACTTAGCAGAATCTATGATACAAGCTTATGATGAGAAACTTGAGTTTGAAGTTTCTATTCCTAGAAAATTGCATGATGAGTGGGAACCTAATATCAAAATAAAGATAAATAAATATGATTTCTATGATTTGTGTGACCTTCGTGCTAGTGTTTCAACTATTCCTAAAACTTTATTTTATGTGCTTGGTCTCACTAATATTGAAGAATGTTCCCTAAACTTGCATCTTGCGGATTCTACCATTGAGAAACCTTTGGGTATAATTAATGATGTGCTTATTATTGCACACAAAAAAGTATGTGCCTGTAGATTTCATTGTGCTTGATATTGATTGCAATCCTTCTTGTCCCATAATACTTGGAAGGCCATCCTTACGAACTATAGGTGCAATTATTGATATGGAAGAGGGAAACATAAGGTTCCCATTCCCATTAAAGAAATGAATGGAACACTTCCCTACGAAGATCATTAAACCACCTTATGAATCAATCAAGAGAACTACTTATGGTATGAATGTCAAAGATGACAACACTTGAAAATATGCATTATGCCTACCTAGGGGCATAAAACAGTAGCGCTTGTTAGGAGGCAACCCAATATGTATCTTACATTTTGTTTTTTACTTTCTATTATTTTGTGATAACATGATTATTTCCACTGTAATGACTATGTTTTTATGTTTTAATTAGTGTTTGTGCCAAGTAAATACTTTGGGATAACTCACGAGATGAGTAGAAACGACCCTGAAACATAATAGAAACTTTGACTCCAGTACAGGAATTTTCTTTTTTTTACTGGAGCATGATAATGATATGAAATTTTTACACACTATTGATATACAAATTCTCCACGTTTTACTAATTTTTCAGAAGTTTTAGAGTTGCACAAGTATGGGTCTTCTACCGATTGCTACATACTGTTCTGTTTTAAACAAATTTTGTTTTGCTTGCATGGTTTGCTTGTTTTGATTGTGCTATGGATTGTATCGGGGGAGGGGGGTAAGCCATGGAGAAGTTAGAATACAGTAACTATTATGCAAAAATTAATTAAGAATCAATTTATCACAGTACCTCAAGTATCCAATATGTTGCTTATACTAAGGATCTCACGAAGTTTTGTTGAGTTTTGTGTGATTGGAGTTTTCAAGTTTCGCGTGTGATCACGATGGACCACGGAATAAGGAGTACCAAGAGCCTGAGCTTTTGGATTCCCAAGGCACCCCAAGTAAATTCATAAGGAGACACAAGTCTCTAACCTTGGGGATTCCCCGGAAGGCATCCCTTGTTTCGTCTCAATCCATCGATATGTCTCTTGGAGCTATATTTTTATTCATCACATGATATGTGTTTTGCTTGGAGCGTCGTTTGCTTTTGTTTTCTTATAGTTTCAGTTTGTCAAAATCATCATTTTTTGGAAACACCTCTTTGAGAGAGACAAACCTTCATGATAATTTTCTAGAATACTCTATGTGCTTCACTTATATCTTTTGAGGTTGGTAGTTGCTCTAGTACTTCACTTATATCTTTTTTAGCACGGTGGCTTGTAGATTTTATAGAAATAATATGCTCTCATTCTTCACATATATTTGTTTGAGAACTGAATAAACAGTTATGGTAATTTGCATGGGTCATAGGACTAGTCCAAAAATAATAGGTATTCAATGAATGATAATCAAAACCATCATGTAGCACATATACACAAGTTGTGTGTTAATGACATTGACGTGGTAATATGAAAAAGGTGTGAGTCCACATTTTTTGATTCGTAGAAGTGTCAATATTAAGAGGTGTTAACTTTTTATTCATCTAAAATTAAAGAGGCATGGTGATGATCTGTGAGCATTTTTATTCCTTGTTGAAATCCTAGTGTTGTTTCGCGTCGGGGATGCGCCATCATTAACTCCTACCAGCCTCCTCCCTCGGGGCATGTGAGGATTACTTTGATTTGTGATAAAACTAATAAAATTTGCAATAAGTATATTAGTTCTTTATGGCTAATGTGACACCATGGACATACGCATCTTCACCTTGTCATATTTGCTAGCCTCTCCGGTACCGTGCATAGCCCATTCTCACCTCGAGGATCAGTGCAACTTTCGCTGATGCATCCAAACCTTTGACATGATACGCTCTGTTGCGCGTAAGCCTCATTGTATCTGTCTCAAAACAGCAACCATACCTACCTATTATGGCATTTCCATAGCCATTCCGAGATATATTGCCATGCAAATTCCATTGTCACTTCACATGACTAGTTCGTTCATCATCATATTGCTTTGCAGAATCATATAGAGCTGACATAGTATTTGTGGCAAACCCACCATTCATCATGTTTTTAATACATGTAATGCTAAATCATTGCATATCCTAGTACACTACCAGAGCCATTCATATAGAGTCATATGTTCCTATCAGTTCTTCATATTGAGTTGTAAGTAAATAAAAGTGTGATGATCATCATTATTAAAGCATTGTACAAGTAGGGAAAGAATGATGGAGACTATGATTACCCCACAAGTCGGGATGAGACTCCAGACACAAAATAAAATAAAAATGGCGGAGGCCAAATGAGCCGACCATATAAAAAAGAATGGGAAAGGCAAAAAAAAAGAGAAAAGCCCATCATGAAAAAAATGAGAGAAAAAGAGAGACGGGACTTTGCTACTATCCTTTACCACACTTTTGCCTCAAAGTAGCACCATGTTCTTTGTATAGAGAGTCTCCTATGTTGTCACATCCATATGCTAGTGGGAATTACCTTTTGATATAATAAACTTGTCTTGTATATTCCAATGACGGGCTTACTCAAATGCCCGAGGTCTTCATGAGCAAGCAAGTTGGATGCACACCCACTTAGATTCAGTTGAGCTTTCATACACTTATGCTCTACTGCATCATCTGCATGTCAATACCTACTCCTTGCATTGACATCTATCGATCAGAATCTCCATAGCTCGTTGGTACGCCTAGTTGATGTGAGACTATCTTCTCCACTTTTTACCCCTTTGATATCTACCGTCATACCTTATTCTACCTATATGCTATGTCCAATGGTTCATGCTCATGTATCGCGTGAAGAATAAAATGTTGATGCACATTGAAAAAGCATGATCCAATTGCCTGACTTGGACACTGTGGTGCTCAACATTTGTATTGATGTGGTGAAACCAGAGTCATGCCTTGCTAAAATAATAAGATGAGTGAGGGTAAACATTCTTTTAGGATCGTATACTTTGAAAACCTAATGATTTTGTTTCTTATACTTATAAATATTACTATGTTGTTTTTGGTTAGTTCATCATTTCTCATTAAGCATGCATACAAAATATTACATAATGGGTGGCCTGTCAAATCAAAAAATTTGTTTTTATCATTTACCTACTCAAGGACGAGTAGGAATTAAGCTTGGGGATGCTAGTACGTGTCCAATGTATCTATAATTTTTTATTGTTTTGTGCTAATAATTATCATTCTAGGATACTTTTTGGGAATTTTTGTACCAATTTATCATATTTTCTAGCACTAACCTATCGACCCATTTACTAGTGCCAGTTGTTGTTTTCTGCGTGTTCTTGACTTTTTAGAGTTACACTACCAAACGAAGTCCAATTGCCACGAACCCTTTTGACGATTCTTTCTATAACAAAAGAAGACCTGGAAGCTTCGGGAGGAGCCCGGGAGAGCCATGAGGGGCCCACAAGCCAACAGGAAGCGCAACCAGGGGGTGCCCTGATGGCTTGTGCCTCCCTCGTGTGCCTCCTGACGCCCCTCTCTGGCCTATAAATTCGCATATACCATAAAAACATCAGAAGCACTCCCAAAACACTTTTTCTACCGCCGCAAGTCTTTGTTCCAATGGGAGGCCATCTAGACCTCCGTTACGGTGCTCTGTCGGAGTGGGAATCGATAATGGAGGGCCTCTTCATCAACCTTGTTGCCCTCATCATGATGTGTGAGTAGTTCATCACAGACCTACGGCTTCGTAGGTAGTACTTAGATCGAAATATCTCTCTTTCTCTGATACTTCTCCAATCTATCAATTATTTTCTATCGTTCCATGCTGTAATATTATCAATCTTGGATGTTTTACAATCATTTTATAGCAACTTTATATCATTTTTGGGGACAAACCTATTGACATAGTGCCAAAGTGCCAGTTGTTGTTTTTGCTTGTTTTTTACTTCGCGGAATATCAGTACCAAATGAAGTCCAATCAGGACGAAACATTTTGGAGAATTCTTTTGGACCAGAAGAGGGAGCCCAGGCCGCTCACAACCCATCAGGGTGCGTTAGAGGCTCGAGGCGTGCCCAGATGGGTTGTGGCAGCCTTGGGGAACCCATCCACCGACTATCAGCTCTATAAATCCCCAAATATTCAGAAAACCCCAGGGGAGTCAGCGAAACACAATTCCAACCACCGCAAGTTCCAGAACCACGAGATCTAATCTAACAACATCACGAAGGGGTGCATCTTCTTCATGGGTGCCTCTCAAGTGATGTGTGAGAAGTCCACCATAGACCTACAATTTAGTAGGAAGTAGCTAGATGGCTTCCTCTCTCTCTTTTAATTCTCAACACAATGATGCTTGGCGATTTATTTGATGTAATGACTTTTTGCGGTATGTTTGTTGGGATCCAATGAATTTTGAGTTCATGATCAGTTTTTATCCATGATTATTATTTGAGTCTTCTTTGATGTCTTATATGCATGATTCCTTATAGCCTCGTATTTATTCCTTGAATCTATGGTTTAGTTGGGCCGACAAGATCGGTTTGTCTTGCCATGGGAAGAGGTGCTTTGTGATGGGTTTGATCTTGTGGTGTCCTTTCCCAGTGACAGAAGGGGCAGCAAGGCACGCATGTATCATTGCCATTAAGGATAACAAGATGGGGTCTATTCCTAAATGAATAGATCTTGTCTACATCAAGTCACCATTCTTATTGCATTACTCCATTTTTCCATAAACTTAATACACTAGATGCATGTTGGATAGTGGTCGATGTGTGGAGTAATATTAGTAGATGCAGAATCGTTTTGGTCTACTTATCTTGGACGTGATGCCTATATAATGATCATTGCCTTGGATATCGTCATGACAATTTAATCTTCTATCAATTGCCCAACAGTAATTTGTTCACCCACCGTGTGTATAATCATGAGAGAAGCTACTAGTGAAACCTACGGCCCCCAGGTCTACTTTTCCAATATATTGCTTTTCGATCTATCTTTTTGTCGTGTTTCTTTTCAGATCTATAAACACAAAAACCCAAAAATACCTTGCTGCACTTTTTGTTTACTTCTTTTATTTTGTGTTCTTGTGAGATCTATTTTCCCAATGTATTACAATCTAATCTATCTTTCTATCATCGAGAACTTCACAACCTCCCTTACGTGTCGGGTTGCAAGTATTTGTTCTTTGTGTGCAGGTGTTGTTTACATAGTTGTTTGACCTTGCTCTATGGATTAATACCTTGTTTACTTAATTGAGGGAAATACTTACCGTTGTCCTGCTGCATCATCCCTTCCTCTTTGGGGAAATATCGACGTAGTCTCAAGCCACGTCAAAGGAATTTTTGGTGCCGTTGCCGGGGAGGAAGCGACCTCTTCAGTGTGCCAATCTCTAGCGCCGGGGAGACATCATCAACATCTATCAGGATCCTAATCACAAATATCATCTCCTTGCAATTTACATTATTTGCCATTTTCCTCTCGTTTTCCTCTCCCCCGCTTCACAATTTTTTTTCCTTTTATTCGCCCTCTTTTCCTTTTACCTTTTTTGCTTGTTTGCTATCTTTGCTTCTGTTGCCACATGCCTTCTATTTGATTGCATCTTCGCTTGCTAAAAATCTATTGATATGGATCCTCATCCTCTTTCTAGTGAGTTGAATGCACTTGATCATCTCTACGAAGTTTTATTGAAAAACATGAATCTGAAAATTTTGATGAAGTGATGAAAGAAGAAATTTATAAGGTGATTCATGATAGCTCCTTGATTGAAAAGCACAATTGCAATGATGTTACTATAAACACCATTAATTTCAATTATGTGAATGATATGCAAAACTACACCCTTAGGGATGATAATTTTGGCATGTCCACTTCTTATTGCAATGATCGTGATTGGAGTGATAATGCTTCTTATGATCTTGAAAATTTATTTAAACCTCATGTTGAATATGTTATTGATAATTATGTTTGCAATAGTATCGAATGTGGGTTTGGGAGAGTGTCAACTTTAGGTAAAAAGAATCCCACATATTTTGAGAGTGTCCAATCCTTTGAATTTTATGATAAAAGTGGGTTTGGAGAGGTCATGACTTTAGTTAATATTAATCCCATTGCCTTGGAAGATAGTAAGACTTCTATGCACGTGGATCATGAAGATAAAATTTTATGTGATAGATATATTGTTGAATTTGAATATGATCCTACATGTACTTATTATGAGAGAGGGAAATGTGCTTATATAAATATTCATGTTACTAAATTACCTCTCTTCATGTTGAGATTGCTATTGTTTCTTTCTTCTTCCATGCATATGATAGATATTTATTTTCTTGATAATTTGCTTGCTTATAAAATGCCCATGCATAGGAAGTATTTTATACTTAAATGTGTTTGTCTTATGCTATATGATGCTCTCTTTGCGTTTCAACTACTATCTTTCATGTCAGCATCAATAAAATCTCAAGCCTATCTTAATGGCTATAAAGAAAGAGCTTGTTGGGAGGCAACCCAATGAATAAGAATTATTTTTACCTTTTTCTTTCTGTTCTTGAGTGTTTGCACAATTATGCCTCTGTTACGATTGTGTTTTTATGTTTTATTTAGTGTTTGTTCCAAGTAAAGTCTTTAGGATGATTCATAAGATGAGTAGAAACAATGTTGAATCTGAAACAGAAACTTTGACTCCAGCGAGCGAATTTTTATTTTTTACTAGAGCATGATAATGATTTGTAAATTTAACCCAGTATTTATATGCAAGTTCTTTATGTTTTCCGAATGTTTTAGAATTTTTAGACTTTCATAAGTATGGTTAGCGTATAGATTACTACACACTGTTCAGTTTGAGACAGATTCTGTTTTCGTTGCATTGTGTGCTTGTTTTGATGAATATATGGCTTGTATTGGACGGTGTAAGACATGGTAAAGTTAGAATACAATAGATATCATGCAATAATAAAATATGAATTGGTTTGCAATAGTGCTTAGACTGCTAATTTGCTTTATTATACTAACGGACCTCACGAAGATTTTGTTAACTTTTGTGTGATTGAAGTTTTCATGTTTTGAGTGAGATCACGATGGATGAAGGAGTAAGGAGTAAGAAGATCCTAAGCTTGGGTATGCCCCTGGCACCCCAAGATTATATCCAAAGAGAACGAGCAACTAAGCTTGGGGATGCCCCGAGTTGCATCCTGTCGTCGTTTTATCACGGCAGATGTCCGGGTGGCCTCAAAGGGGTTAGTCGGGACGAAAGAAACGGATTTACCTAGGTTCGGCCCCTCGAATCGAGGTAATAGCCTATGTCCTGCTTGTGTTTGTATTGCTTGCGTATCGATTACAAGGAGCTAAAAGCTTGACCTAGTTCTCGATTGCCTGCCTTCTAAGTCACCCCGGGTCTGCCTTTATATAAGAGGTCAGGACATCTGGTTCGTTAAAATAGCTAACCGAGTCTCTCTCTATCTTCTTGACTAAGCTGTCTGTGAGTCGGCTTGCACGCCCGGGTCTTCTCCGTCCAGGCCGTCGTACGGCCCACACCGTGAGCCGCCTATCTTCTTGGGCCACTAATCTTACGGCTCATCTTTGGGCCGGCTCACGAGCCAACAACATGACCCGGGGCCTCTTCGGCGGGTCTTATCCCCAACATTAGGCCCCAGGTTGAATTGAGCTTGCTCACTTCATCCTTCTCTTCCACTTTTGGCGAGTCACCCGGAAATGACCCGGCATGACGTCATGAGATCTGCTGTCGTGTCACCAAATCTTTCACTTAACTGTCATCCCGAGAATCGAGGCGTCTGCCTCGGTCAAATGGTGTCATCGCCTGGATTTTCACGCCTTCCTTAACCCCCTTTTAAATATGAGACGTGCGGGTCGGAGTTTCCCATTCTCCCGCTCGTGCCTCTACTTCTTCGTCTTCTTCCTGTCGCCGCCCCAGCGCTTTCGAGCTTTGCTCCGACGCCGTCCGTACGTCGTCCCCAACCTTGGCCGCTGCATCACCCTGAACGTACCAGAGATCCGTCCGCCTCTGCTGCCATCTTCGGTAAGTTTTCCAGCTAACTAGATTGCCGCTGCCATAGTAAGGTTTTCACCGGTGCCCCGCCACCGTCGTTCGGGCTCCGGCACCGCCATGGCCAGTGTATCTCGATGCCGCTAATGCCTTTAAAATGCGCTCTTGCGCCACCGCCACACGCGGGTCGGTTGCGCGAAATGCACGGGCCACGATGGCCCCAATCCGTTTCTTTTTCCTCCGCTGTTCATCGCTAGGTCAGAATAAAATTTATTTTCTCTGCTTTTGTAGATCCGTAGATATAGTAATATCTTGCGGAATCTGTTTTTAGGACTTAGCCAATTTTTCGATCTTCCCTTTCCCTGTTGAGTCGCCAAGCTTCTCCGCTCTTATCAGCCGGGTCTTCCGCTTTATCCGTAGAGCCCTTAAAATTTTAAGCCGTCAAAAATATTTGCTTGCGCTTCGACTCGTCGTGCCTTCTATCTTGCACAGCACTTAAGCCGCCAACATGTCTCGTGCGTCCAACTCATGCAACTGGGTTGGGTCGTGCATCACGGAGGACTTTTTGTCGGATTTTGTTCATGCGGGTACTCTTCCTCCTAAAGAAGTCATTAGCTGGCGGGTCCCAGGTGATGAGACGCGGCCCAAACCTCAAGAAGGTGAAGTGGTGGTTTTTTCTGACCATATTGAACGAGGGTTCGTGCCTCCCGGCTCAAAATTCTTTCGGGACGTCCTTCATTGTTATAAGCTTCACCCGCAAGACTTGGCCCCCAATTCCGTCTCAAACATATGCAATTTCCAAGTGCTCTGTGAAGCTTACCTTCAAATCAAGCCGTTTGTGGGGTTCGTTCGGGAGTTCTTTTATGCTAATCGGCAAACTGAAGTGAAAGCCGGACCGAGCCTAGAACTTGGAGGCATATCCATCCAACGGCGTAGAGATATCATCTTTACAGCTACGCAGATGCCGAGTCACCCCAAGGACTGGAACAAGACCTGGTTCTATTGCAAGGACACCTCTCCTGAGAACGAGCGTCCTTTGCCGGGTTATCGTCCTTCCCGGCTCACAACAACATCAGAGCTTCCTGGCCGGATATCAGCTTCAGAACGTGCAAGATATGAGCCAGCCCATGCCAAAATCAAGGCTCTCATGGCCAACGGCTTAATCGGGCTGGACCTGATCCCCTGCTGGATTTCTTGGCGGATTATGCCTTTGAGCCATAGAAGCCAACTCATGTGCGAATATAAAGGCAAGTATGATAGCTCATTATGCTTTAGCCGATCCACATTGACAGAGAATGACATTACCCTCGCCAACCGGATCCTGGTCCATGAAGCTTCCGGATCATGTAGCGAAATTGTCCTGGCACCTTTTAGTGCCAACAATCCGGCTCCCGATGTAAGTTTAATATCTTCCCATCCGTCTCCTAGACGTTGTTTGCACTTTGTTGATTTGATATTCACTCTCCGGGTCATTCTTATAGGCCGACTGAGACTTCTGGAAGAGGGAATATGTTGCCCCTCCGAAGAAATCCAGGAAGAAGGTCCCAACTAAGAAGGCTAAAAAATATGCCCCGCAAGATAATTTGCTTGATTCGCCACCATCATCCAGCTCAGAGTTAAAGTTTCAACTGTCTTGCCTGATCTTTTACCTTCCTATTTTAACACTTACTTTACTCGCAGGATGAAGTGGAAACCAGCCGTGCCAATGCTCCTGAGGTAAATTACTTTTCCTATGGCTCAGAATGTTTCGTCCCCCCAAAGCCGCGGCGGGTTATCAGAAAAGTTCCTCTTTCTCTCCCTCTTGCTTATCTGGCTCCAGATTTTCTCTTAAAAATCAACAGCAAATTGAGCGTCGACAGACTCGAAGCACCGGCTCTATCGAGCTCATGTCCGGGTTGCCAAACTCTCCGGATCCAAAGAAACACCCTGTCGAGGTTTAAACCTCTTCTTTTCCTTTGTCTTTCCTTTGTAAACTTGATACTCTCTTCACCTTTATGTTTTATTTTTTGTAGAAATCTCCTTCCTCCAGCGACTCTTCGGAGTCAATTATACCACCACCCAAGATTAACCCACTGTAAGCATTCCTTACTATGATATCTAGATAACCGGCTGTTACTATGGTAGCAATATCTTCAACTGCTGATCTTTCTTTTTTGCAGTGCTCAAGCTAAACATCGCAAGACCAACAGGCCCGCCTACGGCCCAGTTATCGAAGAACCAGAGCCCGAACAACCGGAGGAAACTCAACCGGAAGAAAACCCACCGGCTGCCTCCACGGAGCCGGCCGCTGAAGATGTCATCATGGAGAGCCCTCCAAGGGCTCCTTCCAAGCCGGTGACGCCTGCCAAGACCCCTGACACTCCGGATGTTGTTATCACCGGGTCTTGTCATCAAACGCCTCCGGCTCAGGTGTTGACCAAACATACAGAGCCGGCTGAAGCCTCGAAGAAACTGAACTTCGACTCTTCGTGCGAGAAGATGACCGTTGAAGAACTACACGCTGGGTACATAAACCGGGTTACCACCAGCCAGGATTCGGAACTTCGGTTGATCTCTTACATGAAGACAAAATATGAGGTACTTTTCCTTCTTACTATATCTTTACTTAGCCCCCAAGGGCCGGCTTAACGTATTGAATCGTTGAACCGGGTCTTTCTGTGACCTCTGCAGATATTGTCATGTCAAATTCCCTTAAAATTGCTTTAGCTTTGTACTGTAAATAAAGTGAACCGCCAATCGTAGCCCCCAAGGGCCGTCTCAGATTATATTTGAGTCGGGCCTGTAATGTAGACAACTTAAAGATCTAATCGTAGCCCCCAAGGGCCGGCTCAAACTTGATCAAGTTGAGTCGGTGCTTCCATTATTAGTACATTGAAGAGCCATAGTGTAGCCCCCAAGTTCCAGATTAGCTTCGAAGGAGATGAACCAGAACTGCATACTTGAAATATCAAATATACATTAGCCCCCAAGTGTCAAATATATTGCTTGCAATCTGTTTGAGACTTGTATTTGCTTTTAACACTCGTCCTGCATTTTGGCGGCTGATCCTGTATTTTGATGTATTATAGGAAGCTTTGAATGAAGTCGGGTCTTAGTTGACGGATCTGAGGGCCAACCTGGCGGCTCAGCAAGAAGCCCGAAGCATTGCGGACGAAAAGTGTTGGCTTCTCTCTGAGGAGCTGGCCAATGTCACTGCTGAGCTTACCTCCTTAAAAGAGACAGCTGAATCTGAAAAGGCCGCTCTAACCAAACGGGCGGATGACGCTGAGCAGCGGCTTACAGCTGTGGCGAATGAACTTCAAGGTCTGAAACAGCACATCGCGAAGATGTCTGGCGCCCTATTTGGTAAGTTTTCTTGTTTACTTTGTACTATTTAACAATTCTAGTGAAAAGACTGGCGACTCATTAACTTTATCCGACTTATCCAGGTCCCAGGAGCCGGCAGTTGGCTTCTGATAGCCTTCTGCCACTGAAGGCCATTTATACTTTTGCGGAGCAGTTATACTGCAACGCCATCTTCACGATCAAGAGCGTGCAATACAAGGAGAAGATCCCCACTGCTCTGAAAGGGGTCTTGGAACTCTTGTCTACAATGACCAAGCAGATAGAAGAGCTCAAGAAGTCTGCCTTCCGCCAAGGAGCCATTGCTGGATTGAGCCAGGCTCTGGTCTTCGCCCCCGAGCTAACATTGGCTGAAATGATGGATGGTTACCCGTCTAAAAGAGATGACGGCTCAGAATTCACCGAAGAAGATTACACCCGGTGTGTCAAAGAGTCGCGCTATCTGGCCTCTATTCTGGCGGATGAAGCTGACTTGAGCACCTATCAGGCGGCTTATGACGCAGAGGAGAAGAGAAACCGCGGGCCTCTCTACGAGTGGAAAGATCTGACACCCGCCCGAACTAAGGATCTCTTTCCTTGTGAGCTTGACGCATCTCCGTTCCTTGAAGGGTCTTTTGCTGCTCTGGCTGACTATAATTAGGACTTGGGCAATCTCCAGATAAAGCCAGCAGAAGACCCGGAGCAGGATGAGCCCTCCAATAACGGAATTTTATTCTTTGAACCTTTCTGAGCACAGACTTATGTAATGAACCGCCGTGGGCGGTTGATGATGCTTTTGCTCCTTTTGAGAGTAGCTTTTGTAATAGAGTAAACATGACTCTGCCACTTGGTTACCGTATATATTTGCACCTCTCTATGTTTTAATGTGTTGCCGGCTCTTCAGGGATATACCTTGAGATTTTCTGATGAGGGGTGTCTGTCTTTTAAGACGCCATTCCTTTCTCCAGAATATTAGAGCCGGACAATCTCTTTGAAACATTAAATTTTGTCGACCGAAGCAACATGGCTCCGGCTCTCATCGGACGAAGTCATTAAAGAGTCTGTTATCTTTAGGATAATGTAAGCTATACCTGATGGTAAGAAGCCTCTATCGACAACTGCGGCTATTGATGAGCCGGAACTTTTGAGGAGAATTGCGGCTGTGTAGCCCCCAATTGCTGGGTAGTTCCGCCTGCGACAACCCGGGACTTATAATTGCCTTGCTCTGACCCGGCTTTGATAAGCCGGCATAATACAATACGCGATGATGATCTTTCCTTCCTCAAAAAACTCATATGACGGCTCTTCTGCATGGATTCGAACGGCTAAACTCATACCAGTTCAGGGTCTCCGTCGAGATTGGCCGTCAGTTATTTGAACCGGCTCACGGTCTCTAGGCAAGATTGGTCATCAATTTCTTGAACCGGCTCAGGGTCTCTAAGCGAGATTGGCCATCAATTTCTTGAACCAGCTCAGGGTCTCTAGGTGAGATTAACTGGTAAGAGTACAGTGAACGCCGGCTGTCGATGGGAGATGTAAGCTATACCCTTAGGCAAGAAGCCTTCATCGACAACCGAGGCTAATAATTAGCCTGAGACGGCATAAAGCCGGCTGTTTGAAAGGAGATGTAAGCTATACCCTTAGGCAAGAAGCCTTCATCGACAACCGCGGCTAATAATTAGCCTGAGACGGCATAAAGCCGGCTGTTTGAAAGGAGAAGTAAGCTATACCCGAAGGCAAGAAGCCTCTTTCAACAGCTACAGTTGATAAGCAACTGATTTTTGGCGTAAAACCGGTTGTTAGGGTGAGATCAGCGAACCCGTCGGTAAGAAGCCCCCTTCGACAACCGCGGTTAATAAGTAACCGGAAGTGGCATAAAGCCGGCCATTAGGGTGAGATAAGCGATACCCATCGTAAGAAGGCCCCTTCGATGGCCGCAGTTGATAAGCAACTGGAATTTGGTGTACACGCTGTTGTCTTAGGGTCCTGTCAGCTATACCAAAGGTAAGAAGCCTCCATCAACAACAGCGCTTAATGTAACCAAACTAGGCATAAAGCCAACTGTGCAAGGGAGAAGTGAGCTATACCCGCAGGCAAGAAGCCTCCTTGCAACAGTTTAATGATAGTTGGCTGTGCAAAGGAGAAGTAAGCTATACCCGAAGGCAAGAACCCTCTTTGCACCAGTGCTTAATTGGGCATATCGCCGGCTGTGCAAGGGAGAAGTAAGCTATACCCGAAGGCAAGAAGCCTCCTTGCCGCAGCGCTTGATAGGGCATAAAGCCGGAGGGTAGACCAGCCGTTTTGATGGCGAACAAACCACTTCAACTCTAATTTTTTGAGCCGGAAAATTTTAACTTGATTGTACAAAGGTGTACATAAGAGCAGAGGGGCCAGTCTTGTGCGGGGATGCTAGCTTTTACTCACGTGAACACGATATATACAATGATAGCGGCTTTCAACCCCTGCTAAGTAAAGTATGGTCACAGATGTGCGATATTCCATGGCCGCAACGTCTCTTGATCCGCGGTTTCCGACTCATCTTTGACATCAATGAGGTAATATGACCCATTGTTAAGGTTCCTGCTGATCACAAAAGGCCCCTCCCATGGTGGAGATAACTTATGCATTCCAGATTGGTCTTGAATCAACCGGAGCACCAGGTCACCTTCCTGGAACATCCGGGTCTTTACCCTGCGGGTATGATAGCGTCGCAGGTCTTGTTGATAAATTGCCGACCTGGCTGCTGCTAACTCTCGTGCTTCATCCAAGGCGTCCAACGCATCTTGGTGGGCTACCTCATTGTCCGTCTCAACATAAGCCGCCACCCTTGGTGAGTCGTGCCGGATGTCACTGGGTAGAACCGCCTCAGCACCGTACACCATGAAGAAAGCTGTAAAACATGTAGATCTGTTAGGTGTAGTTCTGATGCTCCATAAGACGGAAGGCAACTCCTCAACCCAACATCCGGGTGTCCGTTTCAAAGGAACCATGAGCCGTGGCTTGACACCTCTTAAAATTTCCTGATTGGCTCGCTCTGCCTGACCATTAGACTGTGGATGTGCCACGGCTGAAACATCAAGCCGGATATGCTCCTTCTCACAGAACATTTTCATAGATCCTTTGGATAAATTTGTTCCATTGTCTGTAATAATACTGTGTGGGTAACCAAAGCGATAAATCAGCTTCTTAACAAATTGAACCGCCGTAGCTGCGTCACATTTACTGACTGGCTCTACCTCTACCCACTTAGTAAATTTATCAACCGCCACTAGAAGGTGCGTTTTCTTATCCTTGGATCGCTTGAAAGGTCCTACCATATCGAGCCCCCAGACCGCAAACGGCCAAGTGATTGGTATCATCCTCAACTCTTGAGCCGAAATGTGAGCATGCCGGCCGAACTTCTGACAGTCGTCACACTTACGGACTAAGCCTTTTGCATCCTTGTGACCGTCAACCAGAAAAACCCATGTCGAAAAGCTTTAGCCACCAAAGATTTTGACCCAGCATGATGCCCACAGCCGCCAGCATGAATTTCACTCAATATTTGCCGGCCCTCCTCTGGTGAGACGCAGTGCTAAAAGACAACCGTCACACTACACTTATGTAATTCACCATTGACAATCGTCATAGACTTAGAATGCCGAGTGATCTTCCTGGCCAGATCCTCCTCTTGAGGTAACTTGTCGCGTGTCAGATACGCCAAATAAGGAATAGTCCAGTCTGGGGTAGCATGCAGAGCCGCCACCAGTTCCGCCTCCGGGTCAGGAATAGCCAGATCCTCCTCAGAAGGTATCTTGACAGTCGGATGATGCAATACATCCAGAAAAACATTAGGTGGTACCGGCTTTCGTTGAGAACCTAACCGTGACAAGGCATCAGCCGACTCATTCCTGCGACGATCAATGTGATCCACTTGGTACCCCTTGAAGTGACCGGCAATGATATCAACCGCCTGTCGATAAGCCGCCATCCGCGGATCCTTGGAGTCCCAAGTACCTGAAACTTGCTGAGCCACCAGATTTGAGTCGCCTAAACACCTGACCCGGCTTAAATTCATTTCTTTAGCGACTCTGAGACCATGGAGCAGTGCTTCATACTCAGCTACATTATTAGTACAAGGGAACATTAACCGGAGCACATAACAAAACTTGTCACCCTTGGGGGAGGTGAGAACAACTCCAGACCCTTCTAGCTGCTTGGATCCATCAAAGTGTATAGTCCAATACGTGTTATCCGGTCTCTCCTCGGGGGCTTGACATTCAGTCCAATCATTTATGAAATCCACCAAAGCTTGAGACTTAATTGCTATACGAGGAACATACTTGATGCCAAGAGGACTCAGCTCTAAGGCCCACTTGGCAATCCTCCCTGTAGCCTCTCTATTTTGAATGATATCCCCCAACGGGGCAGAACTGATCACTGTTATTTGGTGCCCAAAAAAGTAATGTTTTAACTTGCGATTCGCCATGAAAACTCCGTATACTAACTTATGCCAATGCGGATACCTCTGCTTAGATTCTACCAAAACTTAACTAATGTAATAAACCGGCCTTTGCACAGGATACTCCTTCCCTGCCTCCTTGCGCTCAACCACAATTGCTACACTGACCGCTCTGTTGTTAGCCGCCACATAAAGGAGCAAAGGCTCTATCTCAACCGGAGCAGCTAACACTGGTGGCTCAGTCAACTGCTTTTTAAGAGCTTCAAGTGTTTCGGCCGCTGCTGCGCTCCATTTAAACTTGTTTGTCTTCTTCATCATTTGGTATAAGGGAATAGCTTTCTCCCCAAGCCGGCTTATGAAGCGGCTCAACGCAGCAATCCGTCCTGCAAGGCGCTGAACATCATTAATGCACATCGGCTCCCCCCAAAGAAGTGATAGCCTTAATCTTATCTGGGTTAGCCTCGATGCCTCGCTCAGAGACCAAGAAACCCAAAAGCTTTCCTGCTGGAACACCAAAGACACACTTCGTCGGGTTAAGCATCATCTTGTAGACCCGGAGATTGTCAAAGGTTTCTTTCAAATCCTCTAAAAGAGTTTCCTTCTTTCTGGACTTAACCACTATGTCGTCTACGTAAGCATGAACATTTCGGCCAATCTGACTGTGGAGGCAATTCTGCACACAACGTTGGTAAGTCGCCTGGGCACTCTTGAGCCCGAAAGGCATGGAGACATAGTAGAACGCCCCAAAAGGTGTAATAAATGCTGTCTTCTCCTGATCTTTCATTGCCATCTTGATCTGATGATACCCTGAATAAGCATCCAGGAAGCATAAACTTTCGCATCCGGCTGTTGCATCAATAATTTGATCGATACGAGGGAGTGCAAAAGGGTCGGCCGGGCAAGCCTTGTTAAGGTCCGTGTAATCTATGCACATACGCCACATGCAGTTCTTTTTTAGTACTAGCACCGGGTTAGCCAACCACTCCGTGTGAAAAACTTCCACTATAAAACCTATGGCCAAGAGCCGAGCAACTTCCTCCCCAATAGCTTTACGTCTCTCTTCTATGAACCATCGTAGAAACTGTTTGATCGGCTTAAATTTTGGATCCACATTAAGATTGTGCTCTGCGAACTCTCTTGGTACACCCGGCATGTCAGAAGGCTTCCATGCAAAGATGTCCCGATTATCACGGATGAATTCGATGAGCGCGCTTTCCTATTTGGGATCCATGTGAGCCCCAATGATGAACTGCTTGGATTAGTCACCCGGATTGAAATCTACTGCCTTGGTATCATCCGCTGAAAACTTGAGTGGCGGCTCACCTTCTGTCGTAGGCTTGTTTAGCGGGGTCATATCCTCCGGATCAACGTTCTCTTTGTAAAATTTCAGCTCGTCCTGAGCACAACTACTCTGCATAAGCCGCATCTCCTTCCTCACACTCAAGAGCCGTTTTCATGTTACCGTGAAAGGTAATTGTGCCATTTAAGCCGGGCATTTTGAGTTGCAAATAAACATAGCAAGGCCTAGCCATGAATTTAGCATAAGCCAGCCTCCCAAATAGCGCATTATAGGGACTTTTGATTTTGACCACTTTGAGCCACAAAGACTCCACCCTGTAATTATGCTCATCACCAAACGCTACTTCCAATGAGATCCGGCCCACCGGGTATGCTGATTTACCCGAGACCACACCATGAAAGATGGTGGAGGAAGGTTTAAGATCCTTATCAAGCAACTTCATCCGCCGGAAAGTGTCATAGTAAAGGATGTTGATGCTGCTACCTCCGTCCATAAGAACTTTATTCACCATATAGCCATTCACCTGAGGGGCCACAATTAGAGCCAGCTGGCCCGGGTCATCTACCCGCAGCGGGTGATCCTCCCGGCTCCACATTATATCAAATTCAGACCACGGCAAATATCGCGGGAGAGTCGGAGCAACCGTATTAACCGCTCGCCTCCACAACTTCTTGTCTCGTTTATTGTGGCCGGTCGTGAATACGTGATACTGTCCAGAACTGAGCTGCTTCGGGTTACTTTGAAACCCGGACTGATTGCGCTGCTGCTGATTGTTGTTATTACCGTTGTTGCCTGGATGCTATTGGTGCCCCCCTTGGTTATTCTGACCCGGATGCCCGTTTCCTGAACCGCCAGTGCCGAATCCAGCCCCTGGCCTGCCGTGCCCTAAGCCGCCGGGTGGGCCACCGCCCTGGTTATTACGCGGTTGGGAATGCTGGTTTTTGAATCTCTGCATGATAAAGCAATCACCCCACGCATGCAACGCCGGCTTGTCAAGCGTGCTGTGCTCCGGACAAGGCTTCCTAAGCGCCTCCTCTAAATTAAAAGGGCCTCTGTTCCTTGGCCTGAATTTTCCACCCTCCTTGGGATGATTTTGTCCCGTATTGGTATTTGCCACTAACTCGGATCCGCCATCAGCGCTCTTCCGCTTATTCTGATTCCCATTGTTCACAAAACCTTTTCCTTGATTGTTATTCTTCCCTTGATTGGCTTTCTCATCATCCGAGCCCGGATCCTTGGTGTTATCTGAGTTGGCATACTTCGTCAAGGCCGTCATGAGTTCTCCCATATCCTGACACGTGCGCTTGAGCCGGCCGAGCTTCTGCTTCAATGGAACAAAATGACAATTCTTCTCTAAGATAAGCACTCCTTGAGCTGCTGTGATCTGCTCTGAAGAGTGAATAATGGTCGACACCCGCCGTACCCAATGATGGGCCGACTCATTCTCCTGTTGAACACAATGGTCCAGATCGACAATAGTCATAGGCTGCTTACAGGTCCCCTGGAAATTCTTAATAAACTTTGCTCTCAGCTCCACCCATGAGCTTATCGTGTTAGGCGGCAGACCTTTGAGCCATGTACGGGCCGGACCCTCAAGCATCATGATGAAGTATTTTGCGCATACCGCCTCACTGACATCCAGCATCTCCATGGCCAGTTCATAACTTTCAACCCACGCCTCCGGGGGTAGACCGGTTGTATAATTCGGAACCTTTCGAGGCCCCTTAAAGTCTTTTGGCAGTCGTTCACTCCTTAGAGCCGGAGTTAAACATGGCACACCTACGGCTCTGGTACTAACCAGTCCCATTGACACGGAAAGCGCCGGCTCTGGTCGGGATGCAGCTATCTCCGCCTCTCGCCTGTCTCCCGCCTGGTCCATGATGGCTTGTGCATCTAGAGACACCTTATTGTCCTCCGGTGGTCCGCAGCGCGAGTGACTGTTGGAACACGCTGGCGACTCATAACGCCGGCTGAAACTTCGATTGGGGAGGGGGGTGGAGTGAACCCGGCTCCGGCTGTGAGTATACTTCTCTTGCTGGGCCATGGCCGTCTGTAACTATCCAATGGCGTTCCGCACCTCCTCCGCAAAGGGTGCCTCATCTGGGATGGGGATCGTCTCAAGCCGGGCGGCAGCTGCTACCATGTTCTCAGCCGGGTTAGAATAATGACCCGCCGGTGTTGGAAAAGCCCTAGGTGAGATTTGGTTATGCTGGGGTGGATGAGTCGCCGGGCGCTCCATCG
Organism: Hordeum marinum; assembly: GCA_022496015.1. Taxonomy (NCBI): domain Eukaryota; kingdom Viridiplantae; phylum Streptophyta; class Magnoliopsida; order Poales; family Poaceae; genus Hordeum; species Hordeum marinum. Next base: position 523,958,843 of record CM039674.1, on the reverse strand, counting down.
GGCGGCTCTCCGGCACACCCGTAACCCGCCCCGCACCAGGGGTGTTAAAAAGGTTCCTCGCTTCGTAACGTTCTTGTAGACGGGATTGATTCCTCCTCCGGTGAATCGCGGCCGCTGACCTCTGCTCTAGCTCCAGTCGGAAAGCGTCTCCCTTGATACGCTCCGCTTCTTCCTCCATCTGGGCTTTCAGCTCGGCCATCCTTTGTCGTTCCTCTGCCATCCGGCCCTTGATCCGTGCCACCTCTAGATTCCTAGCAGTTTGATTATCCGGTGTTACCTCTGTGGCCATGAGAGATGTGAGTTCGTCCATCAATTCCACTAGAACCTGAGCCGGCGGCGGCGGGCTATCACCTGCTGCGGCGGCTCCCGCAGCCGTGTCACCGGCGGCTGAAGTCGATCCTGCCATGAACACCGTCATGTGAACCGGGGGGCTCTGAGCATCCGTCTCAACACCCTCTACCTCAGAATAGTTGTTGTAGTAGCCCCAAGGCCACCGTTGCTGAGCCGATATACTGATTTTGTCTCCCCACTGGAGGACTCACCTTCCGAGCAAACGAGAATTCCCTGTGACCCATACGATTCTAGGTCCATGCCTTGAGTGAAGCCCACGAGAACGTGCTTTTGACCCAGATGGGCACAGACAGGACTGCATAACACGCGTAGATTGGAGACGCCGAGCCGGCTCGACGATTTTAGTGCAGACGTCCGGCCCGGGTGTAGATCCATCAACTTTTCCGATGAAAACCTGGATCTCGCCGAACGGAACCCAGAATCCGTACTCCACAGAACCAGCATCAAGCCCCCAGTCGGCGTCATCGATGTAGAGCCGGCCGCGGCGACTCTTGCTCATCCTTCCAACCACGTATCCTTCGAGCCCTGGGAGAGAGCCTTTTGAGAAGTCAGCACCACCAAGCGCTAGCCCCACGGTGGGCGCCAACTGTTGTGGTTTTATCACTGCAGATCTCCGGGTGAACGGACTTAGGTTCGAGGCCATTGCAAATGGGGTGGACTCAAAGGGGTTAGTCGGGACGAAAGACACGGATTTACCCAGGTTCAGCCCCTCGAATCGAGGTAATAGCCTACGTCCTGCTTGTGTTTGTATTGCTTGCATATCGATTACAAGGAGCTAAAATCTTGACCTAGTTCTCGATTGCTTGACTTCTAAGTCGCCACGGGTCTGCCTTTATATAAGAGGTCAGGACATCCAGTTCGTTACAATTGCTAACCGAGTCTCTCTCTATCTTCTTGACTAAGCTGTCTGTGAGTCGGCTTGCATGCCCGGGTCTTCTCCGTCCGGGCCGTCGTACGGCCCACACCGCGAGCCGCCTATCTTCTTGGGACACTAGTCTTACGGCTCATCTTTGGGCCGGCTCACGAGCCAACAACATGACCCGGGGCCTCTTCGGTGGGTCATATCCCCAACACATCCCCTCTTTCTTTTAATGACCGTCGATATTTTGCGGGGAGCTATATTTTATTCGTCATATGTCATGAGTTTTGCTTGGAGCGTCTTGTATTATTTGACTATTTGCCTGACGATTTGCTTTTTAGCTTTTCACAAGTATCCTTGTCGGACACGCCTATTTGAGAGAGCGAACATTATGCTATGATTTGTTAGAATTGGTCTATATAGTTCACTTGTTTGAGCTATGGAATTTCTCTAGTGCTTCACTTATATCTTTTTGAGCATGTCGTGCTTTTACTTGTTTGAAGAAATGCTCTCATGCTACACTTATATTAATTTGAGAGTTAGTAAATTTTGAAGAAATCCCCTCATGCTTCACTTATACTATTTTGAGAGATGAATTTTTTACGCTCATGTTCTTCACTTAAATCTATGTGAGCTTGTCAAAGGCAATGGCAATATATGAAACTAGTCCCAAGGTGATAGATATTCAAGAGGGATATAATAAAAACTTTCATGAAGATCATTGGACAAATTAAACATGATTCTTTGTAATAGTTTTGAGACATAATGATAGTAATATGTGAGTTATGATGGTGAGTAATTATGCTTAGTAAGAATATTGATGTTAAGGTTTGTGATTCCGTATGCAAGGACGAAAGTCAATACTTATGCAATGAAATTACATCCTACTTATGGTGCATTATTCGGTGTTATTTATGCTTAATGCTTGCTTATGCGATTTTTTGTTTCTTGGTCGATTGCTTCTCAATCTATTTGATAGCCTTAACTTGTACTATGTAGAAATACTACTTGTGCATCCAAGATCTTTACATCCAGTTTTACCATATGAGTCCACCATACCTACCTATATGCCGTATTCCCATGTCGTTCCAAGTAAATTTGTATGTTCCATCTCTAATTTTCAAAACGAAATTTCCTTTTTGTGTGCTTGTACCGCTCATGAGGCGGAAGGGGGTGACTGATATTTTTACATGCTAGATGTGTTATTCTCAAGATGAGTGTGTATTCACTTATCATTGCACGAGAGTATGGCAGTAATAGGGATGCCTAGTCCCGAAATGAAAAAAAATTACTTTATGTTGTCAAATAATAAACTCCTTGGAAAGTGTTGGTATCGAAGGCAACCGTGGATTCGGCTAGCCATAGATTGTGAAAGAATGGTGAAAAAAGGAATAAACTTTATTTTCTGTTTGCGAACCGCTTATGATATATCTAGCTTGGAAAGGTATTGAAAGCTCTCTGTCGTTTTCATTGACAGGAAAGGCATGCCACCCAAAATATTTGTCTCTATCAATTTAAACCTTGAGCTCTGGCACCTGTACAAATCCCTGCTTCCCTATGCAAAGGGCCTATCTATTTACTTTATGCAGTTGTTATTTCTACTTGAGTGTCCATCTTCTCTTATAAAGCACCAACTAGGGGGCACTATAATCTTACTTAAGCATTAGGTGTAGCTAATATTTGAGTGTGTTTCGTGAATGGATCAATGATTGAGCATGATGGACTAGGGATAACTTTTTGTAGTGTTGTTTTCAAAGACATGGTTGCTTGTTGATATGCTTGAGTATTAAAGTCTATAGGTCAAAACTAGACTATTGCTTTGAACCATCTCAAAGTCCAAATGTCCATTCTATATAAGAAAACAATATGTGATGAACATATTAGGCAGCATTCCACATCAAAAATTATGTTTTTATCATTTACCTACTCGAGGACCGGTATGAATTAAGCTTGGGGATGCCGATACGTCTCCAGCGTATCTATAATTTTTATCATTCCATGATGTTATATTATCAATCTTGAATGTCTTACAATCATTTTATAGCAACTTTATATCATTTTGTGGGAATAACCTATTGACATAGTGCCAAAGTGCAAGTTGTTGTTTTTGCTTGTTTTCTACTTCACAGAATATCAGTACCAAACGGAGTCCAATCAAGTTGAAACCATTTGGAGATTTTTTTAGACAAGAAGAGGGCCAGTGGGCCGAACAACTAACCCCGGCGCGCCCTAATGGGTAGTGGCCGCCTAGGGGACCCCCTCCACCGATATCAGCTCTATAAATTCCCAAATATTCAGAAAAACCCTAGGGGAGTCGACGAAACACAATTCCAGCCACTACAAGTTCCAGAACCGCGGGTTCTAATCTAACAACATCACAGAGGGGTGCATCGTCTTCACGGGTGCCTCTCCGATGATGCGTGAATAGTCCACCATAGAACTACAGGTCCGTAGGCAGTATCTATATGGCTTTGTCTCTCTCTTTTGATTCTCAATACAATGGTCTCTTGGAGATCTATTTGATGTAATGACTTTTTGCTGTGTGTTTGTTGGGATCCGATGAATTTTGAGTTCATGATCAGTTTCTATCCACGAATATTATTTGAGTCTTCTTTGATCTCTTATATGCATGATTACTTATAGCCTCGTATTTCTTCTTTGAATCTTAAGTTTATTTACTCCGACTATATCGATTTGTCTTGCCATGTGAAGTGGTGCTTTGTGATGGATTCGATCTTGCGGTGCCCTTCCCTAGTGACACAAGGGGCAGCAAGGCACGCATGTATCGTTTCCATTAAGGATAACAAGATGGGGTCTATTCATACATGAATAGATCTTGTGTACATCATGTCATTGTTCTTATTGCATTACAACATTTTTTCATGTACTTAATACACTAGATGCATGCTGGATAGCAGCCGATGTGTGGAGTAATAGTAGTAGATGCAGAATCATTTTGATCTACTTATTTTGGACATGATGCCTATATAATGATCATTGCCTTGGATATCTTCATGATTATTTGATCTTCTATCAATTGCCCAATGGTAATTTGTTCACCCACCGTCTTCTACACTCATGAGAGAAGCCACTAGTGAAACCTACGGCCCCCGGGTCTACTTTTCCAACATATTGCTGTCCGATCTACTATTTGCACTTTTTGTTTTCAGATCTATAAAACCAAAAACCCAAAAATACCTTGCTGCACTTTTTATTTATCTCTTTTATTTTGTGTTCTTGCGAGATCTATTTGCCAAAACTATCACTACCTAATCTATCTTATTACCATGGAGAGCTTGACAACCTCTCTTTCGCATCAGGTTGAAAGTATTTGTTATTTGTGTGCATGTGCTATTTATGTGGGTGCATAATCTTCCTCTACGGATTTATACCTTGGTTTCATAAACTGAGGAAAATACTTACCGTCACTGTGCTGCACCATCCCTTCCTCTTAGGGGAACTACCGACGCAGTCTCAATCTACCTCAATGGAATTTATGGCACCATTGTTGGGGAGGAAGCAATCTCGTCTACCAGGTTCCTAATCACAAATATCATCTCCTTGCAATTACATTATTTGCCATTTTTCTCTCATTTTCCTCTCCCCCAATTCACACATTTTTTCGCCCTCTTTTCCGCTTGCCTTTTTGCTCGTTTGCTATCTTTGTTTGTGTGGCCATGTGCCTTCTATTTGCTTGCATCTTTGCTTGATAAAAATCTATTGATAGGGATCCTCATCCACTTGCTAATATTTTCAAAAGGCTAAATTCTGATGAACCAATGGCTAGTGAGTTGAGTGCATTTGATTATCTCTATGAAGTTTTGTTTGAAAATCATGAATCTGATTTGTTTTATGAAGTGTTGAAAGAAGAAATTTATAATGTGATTCATGATAGCTCCTTGATTGAAAATCATGATTGCAATTATGTTAATATAAATTATATTAATGTCAATTATGTTAATGACATGTAGACTACAAGCTTGCGGATGATAATTTATCATGTCCACTTATTGCAATGATCATCATTCGGGTGATAATGTTTCTTATGATGTTGAAAATTTATTTAAGCCTCATGTTGAATATGTTATTGATAATAATGTTTGCAATAGTATTGAAAGTGGGTTTGGACGAGCGTCAACTTTAGATAAAATGAATCCCACATATTTGTAGAGTGTTCAATCTTATGATTTTTTTTGATAAAAGTAGGTTTGGAGAGGTCATGACTTTAGTTAATGTTAATCCCACTACCTTGGAAGATTTTAAGACTTTTATGCATGTGAATCATGAAGAGAGTATTTGATGTGATAGCTATATTGTTTAATTTGAATATGATACTATATTTACTTATTATGAGAGAGGTAAATATGGTTATATAAATATTCATTTTACTAAATTACCTCTCTTGAGATTGCTATTCTTTCTTTCTTCTTCCAAGCATATGATAGATATTTCTTTTCTTCATAATTTGTTTTCTTATAAATCGCCTATGCATAGGAAGTATGTTAGACTTAGATGTGTTTGTCTTATGATTCATGATGCTCTCTTTGTGTTGTTATCATTATCTTGCATGAGGGATTCATTGAAATCAAAAGCCTATCTTAATGGCTATAAAGAAAGAGCTTGTTGGCAGGCAACCCAATGAATAAAAATTATTTTATATTTTCCTTTCTGTTTTTGAGTGTTTGCACAACTATGCCTCTTATATTATTGTGTTTTTATGTTTTATTTAGTGTTTGTGCAAAGTAATGCCTTTAGTATGATCCATAAGATGAGTAGAACAATCCTGAATGTGAAATAGAAACTTTGTTCCCAGTGCTCGAATTTTCATTTTTATTGGAACGTAATATCGAGCTGAAATTTTAACAAAGTATTTCTATACAAATTATTTATATTGTCCTAATATTTAAGAATGTTTAGAGTTCCATAAGTATGGTTAGAGTACAGTTACTACAGACTGTTCTGTTTGAGACAGATTTTGTTTTTGTTGCATTCTGTGCTTGTTTTGATGAATCTATGGCTTGTATAGGGGGGTATAAGTCATGGTAAATTTGAATACAATAGGTATAATGCAATAATAAAATATTAATGGGTTTACAACTGTACCTAAAGTGGTGATTTGTTTTATTATACTAACGGATCTCATGAGAATTTTGTCAAGTTTTGTGTGATTGAAGTTTTCAAGTTTTGGGTGAGATCGCGATTGATGAAGGAATAAGGAGTAATAAGAGCCTAAGATTGGGGTTTCTATAGCTCCCCGAGTTAATATAAAAAGAGTAACAAGCAACTAAGCTTAGGGATGCCCCGAGTGGCATCCCCTCTTTCTTCTAACAACCATCGGTATACTACTTGGAACTATATTTGTATTCGTCACATATCATGAGTTTTGCTTGGAGCGTCTTGTATCTTTGCTTGTTTTGCCTTTTGCATTTTCATTAGTATCCTTCTGGACACACCTACTTGAGAGAGCCAAAATATTCTATTATTTTGCTAGAATTGCTCTTTATGCTTCATTTAAATCTATTGAACAAAGTAATTGCTCTAGTGCTTCACTTATATCTTTTGACCATGGCGTGCTTTTACATGTTTGAAGGAATACTCTCATGCTTCACTTAGATCAGTTTCAGAGTTAGTACTTTTGAAGAAATCCTGTCATGCTTCATTGATATTATTTTGAGAGATGAAACTTGTATGCTCATGCTCTTCATTTATATCCATGTGAGCTTGTTAAAAGTGATTGCAATATATAAAACTAGTCTCAAAGTGATAGATATTCAAGAGGGATATAATAAAAACTTTCATGAAGATCATTGGACAAATTAAACTTGATTCTTTGTAATAGTTTTGATACATGACAATCGTGATAAGTGAGTTATGTTGGTGAGTAATTATGCTTAGTAAGAATATTGGTGTTAAGGTCTGTGCTTCCCTAAGCAAGCATGAAAGTAAATAGTTGTGGTATGAAATTACATCCTACTTATGGTGCATTATTTAGTGTTAGGTATGCTTAATGATCGCTTATGTGATTTTTCGTTTCTTGGTTGGATGCTTCTAATCTATTTGTTAGCCTTCACTTGTACTAAGTAGAAATACTACTTGTGCATCCAAAATCCTTAAAACCAGTTTTGCCATATGAGTCCACTATACCTATCTATATATGGTATTTCCATGCCGTTCCAAGAAAATTTGTATTTCCATATCTAATATTCAAAATAATTTTTGCTTTTTGTGTGCTCGTACCGCTCAAGAAATGCTAGGGGGTGACCGATATTTTTCCACGCTAGATGTGTTATTCTCAAGATGAGTCTTTATTCACTTGTGATTGCACGAGAGTATGGCAGTAATAGGGATGCCCAGTCCCAAATGAAATGAAACATAAAACTAATTACTTTATGTTGGCAAATAATAAATTCCTTGGAAAATGTGGGTATGGAAGGCAATCATGGATTCGGCTAGCCATGGAAAGTGAAAGTATGGTGGCAAAAGGAATAAACTTTATTTTATGTTTGGGAACCGCGTATGACGCATATAGTGTGGAAAGATATTGAAATCTCTCGGTCGTTTTCGTTGATAGGAAAGGCATTCCACTCAAAATATTTTTCTCTGTCAATTTAAACACTTGATCTCTCGTACCTCTACAAATCCCTACTTCCCTCTGCGAAGGGCCTATCTATTTATTTTATGCAATTTTTATTTTCAATTTGATCTCCATCTTCTCTTATAAAGCAGGAACTAGGGGGCACTATGATCATACTTGAGCATTAGGTGTAGCTAATATTTGACTGTGTATTGTGAATGGATCAATGATTGAGCATAATGGTCTAGGGATAACTTGCTTTAGCATTGATATTCTGAAAGACATGGTTGCCTGTTGATATGCTTGAGTATTAAAGTTTTCATGTCAAAACTAGACTATTGCTTTGAACTATATGAAAAGTCCAAATGTCCATGCTATAAAGAAAAGAATATATGATGAACATGTTAGGCAGCATTCCACATCTACAATTCTGTTTCTATCATTTACCTAATCGAGGACGAGTAGGAATTAAGCTTGGGGATGATGATACATCTCCATTGTATCTATAATTTTTGCTTGTTCCATGCTGTTATATTATCATTCTTGGATGTTTTACAATCATTGTATAGCAACTTTATATTATTCTTTGGGACTAATCTATTGACATAGTGCATAAGTGCCAGTTGCTGTTTGTGCTTGTTTTTTACTTCGCGGAAAATCAGTACCAAATGGAGCCCAAGCGCAGCGGGGTTTTTCGGAGAATTTTTATGGACCAGAAGGAACAAGATGGGCCAGAGATCACCAGAAGAGGGGGCCAGGGTGTCCACCCCCCACCAGGGCACGCCAGAGGCCCATGGCGCAGTCTGGTAGAGGGTGGGCACCTCGGGACTCCCCCCCCCCCAACTGACTATCGAGCCTATAAATTCCCAAATATTAAGAAAACCCTAGGAGAATCGACGAAACACAATTCCAGCAGCCGCAAGTTCCAGAACCTCGAGATCCAATCTAAAACCATCACAGAGGGGTTCATATTCTTCATAGGTGCATCTGCGATGATGCGTGAGTAGTCCACCATAGACCTACGAGTCCGTAGGCAATAGCTAGATGGCTTCCTATCTCTCTATGATTCTCAATACAATGGTCTCTTAGAGATCTATTTGATGTAATGACTTTTGCGGTGTGTTTGTCGGGATCCGATGAATTTTGAATTGATGATCAGTTTCGATCCATGAATATGATTTGAGTCTTCTTTGATCTCTTATTTGCATGATTATTTATAGCCTCATATTTATTGTTCGAATCTTTGGTTTAGTTAGGCCAACTAGATCGATTTTTCTTGCCATGGGAAGAGGTGCTTTGTGATGGGTTCGATCTTGCGGTGTTCTTTCCCAGTGACAGAAGGGGCAAAAAGACACGCATGTATCATTGCTATTAAGGATAATAAGATGGGCTCTATTCCTACATGAATAGATCTTGACTACATCATGTCATCCTTCTTATTGCGTTACTCCGTTTTTCCATAAACTTAATACACTAGATGCATGCTAGATAGCGGTCGATGTGTGGAGTAATAGTGGTAGATTCATGCAGGAGTCGGCCTACTTATCTTGGACATGGCGCCTATATAATGATCATTGCCTTGGATATCGTCATGACTATTCAATTTTTTATCAATTTCCCAACAATAATTTGTTCACCCACCGTGTGCTATACTCATGAGAGAAGCCACTAGTGAACCCTATGGCCCCGTGTCTACTTTTCGATCATATTGCTTTCCGATCTATGTTTTGCAATCTTTGTTTTCAGATCTACAAAAACAAAAACCCAAAAATATATTTCTGCATATTTACTCTTTTTATTTCGTGTTCTTGCGAGATCTATCTCTCCTACCTATCATTACCTAATCTATCTTATTACCGTAGAGAGCGTGACAACCTCTCTTTCGCATCGGGTTGTAAGTATTTGTTGTTTGTGTATAGGTGTTGTTTACGTGGGTGCGTGATCTTCCTCTACGGAGTGATACCTTGGTTTCATAACTGAGGGAAATACTTACCATTGTTGTCCTGCATCATCCCTTCCTCTTTGTGAAATACCGACACAGTCTCAAGCCACATCAAAGGAATTTTTGGCACCATTGCCGGGGAGGAAGCAATCTCATCGACTAGGTTCCTAATCACAAATCTCATCTCCTTGCAATTAAATTATTTTCCATTTTCCTCTAGTTTTCCTCTCCCCCACTTCACCAATTTTCCATTTTATTCGCCCTCTCTTTTCGTTTTCCCTTTTTCTTGCCGGACCTCTTGCTTGTTTGCAATCTTGTTTGCGTAGTCACGATGAATCAAGAGAACACCAAGTTGTGCGATTTTCCCAATAATAATAAAAATGATTTCATTGGTACGCCTATTGCTCCTCCCGCCACTAGTGCGGAGTCTTGTGATAATAATGCCGCTTTGTTGAATCATGTCATGAAAGATCAATTTGTCGGTTATCGGTGTCAAAACCAGCGGTTCTCGGGTAGGGGGTCCCGAGCTGTGAGTCTAGAATCGATGGTAATAGGGGACGAGATGGGGTCTATTCCTACATGAATAGATCTTGTCTACTCATGTCACCATCCTTGTTGCATTACTCGGTTTACCCATGAATTTAATACACTAAATGCATGTTGGATAGCGGTCGATGTGTGGAGTAATAGAATTATATGCAGGATCATTTTGGTATACTTGTCTTGGACGTGATGCCTATATAATGATCATTGCCTACATATCGTCATGATTATTTGATCTTCTATCAATTGCCCAACAGTAATTTGTTCACCCACCATGCGCTATACTCATGAGAGAAGCCACTGGTGAAACCTACGGCCCTCAGGTCTACTTTTCCAACATATTGCTTTGCGATCTACTATTTGCACTGTTTGTTTTTCAGATCTATAAAACCAAAAATACCTTGCTGCACTTTTTATTTATCTATTTTATTTTGTGTTCTTGCAAGATCTATTTGCCAAAACAATCACTACCAAATCTATCTTATTACCGTGGAGAGCTTGACAACCTCTTTTTCGCGGGGTTGCAAGTATTTGTTATTTGTTTGCAGGTGTTGTTTATGTGGGTAGGTGATCTGCCTCTACGGATTGATACCTTGATTTCGTAAACTAAGGGAAATACTTACCGTTGTTGTGCTGCATCATCCCTTCCTCTTTGGGGAACTACCGCTGCAATCTCAAGCCAGGTCATACCAATAGCATGTCTCATTTTATTCTCAGATTCAGCTTTTTCCAAAGTTTCCAATAAAGATCTTTCAACAGAACCCAGGGTTGTAGCAAGGTCCTCAAGCAAGCACTGCAATTCAGTAACCATGTCCTCATCTTCCTCATTTGATTCCACCATCTCAAATTTCCCCAGTTATTCAGACCAATAGTCAAGGTGGACTAACATAGGTATATCACCCGAAGGGTCAACAAGCAAATTGTACATTTTTTATTCAATCACACCTTTATCTTTTTTTGGAGTGTTGTACCTTACCTCCTCAATCATTTGTTCATGTGTTGAGTTGGTCATTGTGTTAGGGTGATACTCAACTGCAAAAATAGCAACTCTCTGGATGTTTTTACTAGCACTTGTAGAACCATTGGACTTTCCAGTGAAATTGACCTTGTCCAATTCATCAATAGCATCACCTTCCACATCCTCATGATCCATTATATCTTCATCAGAAGGACCGTCTTCAACATCTTTATTTTCTTCTCCGTTATCCATATTAGGCTCAATATCATCTCCATCAGAATCTTCACCAACCTGCTCAAAGCCCTCTACTGTAAAGAACAATAGATACATCTTCTTTTTCATTCCACCAGTCTCTCAAAGGGGGTTTTAGCTGGATCTCTATAGGCCACCTTGATTCTGATATTCTCATAGAAGCTCTTGAACATTCCATTCTAGTCCACATCTACCAGGATACCAAAGCAAGATGCAACATGTGCAAAGATCTTCTAGGCACACCACATGGGAGGAATCCCATCTATCTGCACCCATGCCTCAGTAAGTTCTCCAAATTCATCCAACTTCCTTCCCACTCACATATTTTAACTGAAACACCATCAATAGGCAGATTAAATGCAGGAAATTAAGTCAACTCTTCCGCATTTTTCCAAGGGGGAATCTCAGTAATAACTTCTTGATCTCAAGTTCTCTGATCTGCCAAGGCCACTCCTTTGATCACTTTCAGAAGATGCCATTTAGCTGGATAAGCAGTTCCTCGGTTGAAACCTCTCCTTTGATCACTTTCAGCACAACACAAATTTTGCAGTTCAACCACCTTGATTCGGCAGCAACTCGGATATCTACATGATATAAACCTAAGACTATAGCAACACTTCCAAAGTAAGCTGCAGTTGGATGAGATTTAGCCCATGCCAGACAGTTGTTCATATTATGACTTCCAGACCAAGTGAAACATTTTTTTGGCTCAATACAATTACCAACATAATGAGCAGGCCAACTGCAGTTGAAACATGTCATCTCCTTGTACATGGGATCAATTATTTGTACCGTAGGGACTGGCGGAGGCGATGGAGTTGTTGCGTCAGGAGGAGGCGCATTCTACACTTCTACGGCTAACTTCCCTGGCTCCCTACACCACCTTCTTTATCCGCTCCTTGCTGAACCTTGAAATAGGAAAGAGCAGGGGCTGGAGCCCCACCCCTCCCCTCCCCTGGGTTTTGCTTCTTCACAGGGGGGTTACTGTTGGGAGACGTAGTAGTAAATCAAAAAATTCCTATGTATCACCAAGATCTATCTATGGAGAAACCAGCAATGAGTGGGGAGAGATTGCATCTTCATACCTTTAAAGATCACTAAGCGGAAGCGTTACAAGAACACGGTTGGTGGAGTTGTACTCGCAGCGATTCAGATCGCGGTGGATTCCGATCTCAGCACCGAACAACGGCGCCTCCGCGTTCAACACACGTGGAGCCCGATGACGTCTCCTATGCCTTGATCCAGCAAGGAGGCAGGAGAGGTTGAGGGAGAGCTCCGGCAGCACGACGGCATGGTGATGGTGGAGCTACGTGAACTCCGGTAGGGCTTCGCCAAGCGCTACGGAGAACGAGGAAGAGGAAGGGTAGGCAATGTTGTCAGAATCGCGATTCTGAATCGGATCTTAACTTTGTTGCTAGGATTGTGAATCATAGAATTGTAACTATCAGGATCGTAGAAACTTGGATTCTATGAGGAAAATCGTAGAATCGGAGGGGCTAAATTGGATCGTAAGATCGTAAGATTCTAAGACTTGAGTCGCGATTCTGACAACTTTGAGGGTAGGGCTGCACCGAGAGAGAGAGAAGTTGCGTCTCAAATCAGCCCAAACCCTTGCATATATATAGGAGGAGGGAGAGGGAGGGCTGCCTTGGCCCCTCCTCCAAGGAGGAGAGGTTCGGCCGAACTAGGGGGAGAGTCCTCCTCCCACAAGGGAGGTGGATCTCCTCTTTTAAAACCCTTTTGCCCTTTATCTCTTGATCCCAGCCACATGGGCCTTTCTAGAAGGTCTTGGCCAGCCCAAAAAGGGCTGGCACACCTCCTCTAAGGGCCCACAAATTCCTATGGTCGTCACACCCCTCCCGGGGGTCCTCCGGCACCCTCCTGGCACTCTCGGTACACTACCGATGAGCCCGGAAACTTTCCGGTGACCAAAACTGGACTTCCTATATATCAATATTTACCTCCAGACCATTCCGACGCTCCTCGTGACGTCCGGGATCTCATCCGGGACTCCGAACAACCTTCGGTAATCACGTGTACCATTTCCATATAACCCTAGCGTCATCGAACCTTTAGTGTGTAGACCCTATGGGTTCGGGAGACATGTAGACATGACCGAGACACCTCTCCGGTCAATAACCAACAGCGGGATATGGATACCCATGTTGGCTCCCACATGCTCCACGATGATTTCATCGGATGAACCATGATGTCGGGGATTCAATCAATCCCTTATACAATTCCCTTTGTCTATCGGTATGATACTTGCCCGAGATTCGATCGTCGGTATCTCTATACCTTGTTCAATCTCGTTACCGGCAAGTCTCTTTACTCATTCCAAAACACATCATCCCGTGGCTAACTCCTTACTCACATTGAGCTCATTATGATGATGTCTTACCGAGTGGGCCCAGAGATACCTCTCCGTCACACGGAGTGAAAAATCCCAGTCTCGATTCGTGTCAACCCAACACACACCTTCGGAGATACCCGTAGTGCACCTTTATAGCCACCCAGTTATGTTGTGACGTTTGGCACACCCAAAGCATTCCTACGGTATCCGGGAGTTGCACAATCTCATGGTCTAAGGAAACGATACTTGACATTGAAAAGCTTTAGCAGACGAACTACACGATCTTGTGCTATGCTTAGGATTGGGTCTTGTCCATCACAGCATTCTCCTAATGATGTGATCCCATTATCAATGACATCCAATGTCCATGGTCATGAAATCGTGACCATCTATTGATCAACAAGCTAGTCAACTAGAGGCTCACTAGGGACATGTTGTGGTCTATGCATTCACACATGTATTACGGTTTCCGGTTAACACAATTATAGCATGAACAATAGACAATTATCATTAACTAGGAAATACAATAATAACCATTTTATTATTGCGTCTAGGGAATATTTCCAACAGTTACGTCGTTGCTTCTGCCCTTGATTTGATTGGTTCTCCATGATCGCCTTAACCGCTTTAGCAAATGTCTGGATCCCGGGCCGATCCCCTCCACCGAAAGCTTGAAGTTGGTAGGAACATGGCCAAAAGGCCCTAAGACAGGAACCGGGAAGCAATCTTGAACTATGAAGTTCTTCGATTAGAAGAGCTTTTTCTCACCCAGAATAATCTGGGAATCGCAAAGCTAGGGTTTGGGGGGTGTTCTCTCTCTTAAGAGGCCGGCGACATCGGCTCGGGGAAGGAATAGCCCAGAGTTGCCCGGAAAACTCCATAACCACCTCTTCCTCCCCGTCATCCAAAAAGTGAAACGCCTTTCTAAAACATGTGTTCCTCCCAACCATAGATATCCCGATGAGCGGAATAGGGGTGGGGAGAGGGGCAGGAGCCACTATCCTCGATTTAGAAACTACTACAGCCGCCCTCGCACAAGCGAGGTCACGGACCCCCGTGGTTCTTGCTGGAGTAGGGCGGGCCACGATTTACCTCCAGAACTCACACCACCAACACGGATCCCTTCGCGATTACTAGTAGGGATAACCCCAAAACTCTCTACATAGGAAGTATCCGTGGCCACAAAGCCAGCATCACCAAATTTCTTCACCAAAATCCCTTGAGCAGGATTGGGGATCACATTTACCTTATTCCGGAGGTGTGCATGGTACCTCCCCTTGATCTCTCGGCCATGGCATTAGGTCCACCCGCTCCTTCCTCGGGCCAAGAGCCTCGTTGATCACAAGTATGGAGAGAATCGGCCCCCGGCGACAGAAACTCCGGTGGTATGCTCACGATTCCCACCATCAAAGGCGGCCTAATGTTGATCCTGGAGGGGTTCTCCGTCTTGTACCTTGCCCACCTCGCAACCTGGATTGGATCCGATGACTCCGCCTCATAAATCGCCCAGAAGAGCATGCCATCCCTTCCTCGTCTCCACTGAAACACACGCTCTCCGGATACGTCGCCTCACGAATGATTTGCACACAGATTTCGAGCCACTTGGAGCGGTCAGGAAAGCGCTCGCGCACTAATACTCGTGATCTACGTTCGGTGTTCCATGAAGAGGAACGATTTATCATAGCACAAAGTGGGTCAGTATTTCCCTTAGTTAAGAAACCAAGGTTTATTGCACCAATAGGTAAACCAATCCTCAACCGTCTTCAACGGCTGCACTCAAAAGAACTACCAACTTGCACCCCAAAGCCGGCAAGAGGGTTGATAATCCCCTTGATCTCGATATTTGCAAGCAAGTGAGGTGTGTAGATAATTATAAAATACAAAATAAAAACCAAATTAAATAAGAACAGCAAGGCAATGAAATAGTTTGTAAATATATGAGTGATTAGACCCGGCGGGCATAGAGTTCTCTAGTGGCATCTCTCATGTAAGTAGCATATGGTGGCTAAACAAATTACTGTTGGGAAGTTGATAGAAAAGTGAATAGTTATGTGATATTGATGGCAATGATCATGTGTATATAGGCATCACGTCCATAAGGAAATAGGCCAACTCCTGCCTGCACCTATTACTATTACTCCACCCATCGACCGCTATCCAGCATGCATCTAGAGTATTAAGTAAAATAAAGTAATGCTTGGAGAACAATAACATGATGTAGACAAAGTAAACTCAGTCAATATGAATAAACCCCATCATTTTATCCTTAGTAGCAGCAACACAAAGACGCAACTTGTCCCCTTCTGTCACTGGGATATAGAAACTCGTCGGGTTGAACCTACTACAACACACCACTCCCACTGAAGAAATATCAATCTAGTTTGCCAAACTATCTCAATAGATCATAGAGCATTATGAAGCTATGATGATCATGCAAATAAGAGTCATAATATTTCAGAAGTGACTCAAATACTTTTCATGAATAATCTGAACATAAACTCACAATTCATCGATCCCAACAAATGCACCATACAAAGGGATTACATCGGATAGATCAAGGCAAAGATGCGATGAACATTGTATTGAAAATCGAGAGAGAGAGAGAGAGAGAGAGAGAGAGATTTCTATCTAGGAACTAACTACGGACCCATATGTGTATGGTGAAGTACTCACACATCATGGTGAGGACAGCAAGGTTGATGAAGAGTCCCTTCGTGATCGATTCCCCCTCCGTCAGGGTGTCGTAACGGAGGTGTAGATGGCCTCTCGTTGCAGATGTCAAAACCGGCGGATCTTGGGTAGGGGGTCCCGAACTGTGAGACTAGAATCAACAATAACAGGAGACAAAGGGGACACAGGTTTACCCAGGTTCGGGCCTGCTACTTTTCGAGCATGCGTTGGTTTCCCGTGAAGAGGAACGGTTTGATGCAGCAAAGTAGAAAACTATTTCCCTCGGTTTTTGAGAACCAAGGTATCAATCCAGTAGGAGATACAAGCGAGCCACCAATAGATTGTTGGGGAACGTTGCATGGGAAACAAAAATTTTCCTACGCACATGCAAGATCTATCCATGGTGATGAGCATCTACGAGAGGGAGAGTGGATCTGCATACCCTTGTAGATCGCTAAGCGGGAAGCATTAAGAAACGCGGTTGGTGTAGTCGAACATCTTCGCGATCCAAATCGCCGAGCGTCCCACGATCACATCACAATCCGTCCAGCGATCCAATCACGATCCGTCCCGCGAACTCATCACGATCCGTCCCGCGATCTCATCATGATCCGTCCCGCGATCTCATCACGATCCGTCCCGTGAACTCATCATGAACCGTCTCGCCTTGTTCACGGTCCTTCCGATCTAGCGCCGAACAGACGGCACCTCCGTGTTCAGCACACATGTAGCTTGATGACAATCTCCACTGTCTTGATCCAGCAAGAGGAAGTGGAGAGGGAGAAGAGTTCACCGGCAACATGACGGTGCTCCGGTGATGGTGGTGGAGCAATTCCGGTAGGGCTTCGCCTAAGCACTGCGGAAATCCGATCTAGAGGAGCACCGGTGGAACGGGTAGCACGTGGCCGTAAAATCAAGTGCAAAACACCCAATACCTCCAGTATATATAATTGGGAGGGAGGAGGAGGGCTGGCGCACAAGACAGCCCTGTCTTGCCTCTTGCGCAAGGAGGATTGGAGGAGTCCTCCTCCAATCCTAGTAGGACTAGGATTGATCCTTTCCTACTTGGAGTCTATTCCCACCTTTTGCGGGTTTTTCTTTCTTTCTCAAGTCCAGCCGCATGGGCCTCTTAGAGGACTTCCACCAGCCCACTAAGGGCTGGTTTCCACCCTCCCACAGCCCATGTAGCCTCTTGGGTCGAAATACCTCTCCCGATGGTCCCCCGGTACACTACCGGCACTCCCAGTACACTACCGATGAGCCCGAAACTTTTTTGGCGAACAAAATAGGACTTCCTATATATAAATCTTTACCTCCGGACCATTCCGGAGCTCCTCGTGATGTCCGGGATCTCATCCAGGACTCCGAACAACCTTTGGTAACCACCATACATAACTCTATACTACCGAAACGTCACCAAACCTTAAGTGTGCAGACCCTGCGGGTTCGAGAACTATGTAGACATGACCGAGACACCTCTACGGTCAATAACCAATAGCGGGCCTTGGATGACCATATTGGTTCCTACATATTCTATGAAGATCTCTATCGGTCGAACCTCTATGTCAAGGACTCAGTCAATCCCGTATAACATTCCCTTTGTTCTTCGGTATATTACTTGCCCGAGATTCGATCGTTGGTATCTCCACACCTAGTTCAACCTCGTTACCGGCAAGTCTCTTTACTCGTTCCGTAATACAAGATCCCGTGGCTAACACTTAGTCACATTGCTTGCAAGGCTTTGTTGTGATGTTGTATTACCGAGTGGGCCCTGAGATAACTCTCCGTCACATGGAGTAACAAATCCCAGTCTTGATCCACGCCAACCCAACAGACACCCTCGGAGACACATGTAGAGCACCTTTATAGTCACACAGTTACGTTGCGACATTTGATACACACAAGGTACTCCTCCGATATCTGTGAGTTGCATGATCTCATGGTCATAGGAACATATACTTGACATGCAGAAAACAGTAGCAATAAACTGACACGATCATAAGCTACGTTTGTAGTTTGGGTCTTGTCCATCACATCATTCTCCTAATGATGTGATCCCGTTATCAAATGACATCTCATGTCCATGGCTAGGAAACCTTAACCATCTTTCGATCAACGAGCTAGTTCACTAGAGGCATACTAGGGACATTGTGTTTGTCTATATATCCACACATGTGTCCATGTTTGCAATTAATACAATTATAGCATGGATAATAAACGATTATCATGAACAAGGAAATGTGATAATAACTAATTTATTATTGCCTCTAGGGCATATTTCCAACAGTCTCCCACTTGCACTAGAGTCAATAATCTAGTTCAGATCACCATGTGATTTGCATTGCTATTAATCTAACACCCAATGAGTTCTGGGGCTCGATCATGCTTTGCATGTGAGAGAGGTCTTATAGTCAACGGGTCTGCGACATTCAGATCCGTGTGTACTTTGCAAACGTGTATGTCAAACCGTAAACACTGCTACCACACTCCACTTGGTACTATTCCAAATGGCTGCTTCACTAGACGTATCCAGATTGCTACTACGAGTCATCCGGATTGGTGTTAAAGCTTGCATCGACGTAACTCTTTACGATGAACTCTTTATCACCTCCATAATTGAGAAACATCTCCTTAGTTTTTAGTTACTAAGGATAATCTTGACCGCTGTCCAGTGATCCACTCCTGGATTACTCTTGTACCCCTTGACGGACTCATGGCAAGGCACACACAGGTGCGGTACACAGCATGGCATACTATCCAGAGTCTATGGTTAAGGCATAGGGGACGACATTCATCCTTTCTCTTTCTTCTGCCGTGGTCGAGCTTTGAGTCTCACTCAACTTCATACCTTACAAAGCAGGCGAGAACACTTCTCTCTGACTAATCCATTTTGAACTCTTTCAAAATCTTGTCAAGGTATGTATTCATTGAAAGTCTTATCAAACATCTTGATCTATCTTTATAGATCTTGATGCTCAACAATTAGGTAGCTTCATCCAGGTCTTCCTTTGAAAAACTCTATTCACACAACCATTTATGCTCTCCATAAATTCTACATCATTTTCGAATAGCAATATGTCAACCACATACACTTATCAGAAACTCCATAGTGCTCCCACTCACTTTATTGCAAATACAAGTTTCTCGTAAACTTTGTATAGACTCAATAACCTTGATCTCCTCATCAAAGTGTATATACCAACTCCGAGATGCTTGCTTCAGTTCATAGAAGAATCACTGAAGCTTGCACACCTTTTAGCATCCTTAGGACTGACAAAACCTTCTGGTTGTATCTCATACAACCTTTCCTTAAGGAAGGAAACGATGTTTTGGCATCCATCTGCCAGATTTCATAATTGAAAAATGCAGCAATTGCTAACACAATTCCAACAGACCTTATAATCGCTACGAGTGAGAAAGTCTCATCGCAGTGAACTCTTTGAACTTGTCATAAACTACTTTGCAACAAGTCGAGCTTTACAAATGGTAACATTTACCATCAGCGTATGTCTTCATTTTAAAGATCCATTTGTACTTAACGACCTGCCATCCAACGAGCAAGTCCACCAAAGTCTATACTTGGTTTTCATACATGGATCCTTTCTCAGATTTCATGGCCTCTAACCATTTGTTCGTTTTCGGTCCCATCATCGCTTCTCCATAGTTCGTAGGTTCATCATTGTCCAACAACATAACCTCCAAGACAAGGTTGTTGTACCGCTCAGTAGCAGTACACGTCCTTGTCGACCTACGAAGTTCGATAGTAACTTGATCTGAAGCTTCATGATCATCATCATTAACTTCCTCTTCAACTGACGTAGGTTTCACAGAAACATATTTCTGCGCTGCGCCACTTTCTGGTTGAAGTAAAGGTTCAATAACCTCATCGAGTTCTATTTTCCTCGTACGTCGATAGTAACTTGATCCGAAGCTTCATGATCATCATCATTAACTTCCTCTTCAACTGACGTAGGCTTCACAGAAACATCTTTCTGCGCTGCACTACTTTCTGGTTGAAGCAGAGGTTTAATAACCTCATCAAGTTCTATCCTCCTCCCACTCAATTCTTTCAAGAGAAACTTTTCCTCGAGAAACGACGCAGTTTTAGAAACAAACATTTTATGCTTGGATCTGAGATAGAAGGTTCACCCAACTTGTTCTTAGGGTATTCTATGAAGATGCATTTGTCCGCTTTGGGTTCGAGCTCATTAGGTGAAAACATTTTCGACACAAGCGTCGCAGCCCCAAACATTAAGAAATGACAGCTTAGGTTTCTATCAAACCATAATTCACACGGTGTCATCTCAAGGGATTTAGATGGTGCCCTATTTAAAGTGAATGTAGTTGTCTCTAACGCATAACCCCAAAATTACAGTAACAAAACGATAAGAGACATCATAGCATGCACCATATCCAATAGAGTATGACTATGACGTTCGGACACACCATCACACTATGGTGTTCCAGGTGGCGTGAGTTGTGAAACAACTTTCACATTGTCTAAAGTTGAATGCCAAACTCGTAACTCATATATTCACCTCCATGATCATATCGCAAACATTTTTATCTTCTTCTCACGATGATCTTAAACTTCACTCTGAATTTTCTTCAACCTTTCAAGCGATTCAGACTTGTGTTTCATTAAGTAAATATACACTATATCTACTCAAATCATCAGTGAAGGTAAGAAAATAATGATATCCACCGCACGCTACAAGACTCATTGGATTGCATACATCAACATGTATCATTTCCAATAAATCACTTGCCCGCTTCATCAAAACAGAAAACGGGATCCTTGGTCATCTTGACCAAGAGGTATGGTTCGCATGTCTCAACTGATTCAAAATCGAATGAGTCCAAAGATCCATTAGCATCGAGTTTCTTCATGCGCTTTGTACCAATATGACATTTAGCGGGAGTGCCACAAGTATGTGGTACTATCATTATTAACTTTGTATCCTTTTTGGCATCAATGTTATGAACATGTGTATTACTACGATCAAGTTTCAACAAACCATTCTTACTGGGTGCATGACCATTGAAGGTATTATTCATGTAAACAGAATAATCATTATTCTCTAAATTAAATGAATAACCGTGTTGCAATGAACATGATCTACTCATGTTCATGCTCAACGCAAAAAACACCAAATAACATTTATTTAGGTTCGTCACTAATCTCGAAGGTAGAGAGAGCATGCGATGTTGATCACATCAACCTTGGAAACATTTCCAACACACATCGTCACCTCACACTTAGCTAGTTCTCCGTTTATTTCGTAGCTTTTATTTCGAGTTACTAACATTGAGCAATCGAACCGGTATCCAATACCCAGGAGCTACTAGGAGTACAAGCAAGGTACACATCAATAACACGTATATCAAATATACTTCTGTCGACGTTGCCAGCCTTTTTTCTACCAAGTATCTAGGGTTGTCCCGCTTCAGCGACCTCTCTCCTCATAATTGAAGCACTTAGTCTCGGGTTTGGGTTCAACTTTGGGTTGCTTCACTAGAGCAGCAACTGACTTGCCATCCATGAAGTTTCCCTCCTTGCCCTTGCCCTTCTCGAAACTAGTGGTTATACTAACCATCAACACTTGATGCTCCTTCTTGATTTCTACCTTCGTCATGCCGAACATCGCGAACAGCTCAGGGATCATTAATTCTATCCCTGGCATTTTATAGTTCATCACCAAGTTCTAGTAGCTTAGTGAAAGTGACTTGGAGAACTATATCAATCACTATCTTATCTGGAAGATGAAATCCCACTCGATTCAAGCAATTGTAGCACCCTGACAATCTGAGCACATGCTCAACGATTGAGCTATTCTCGTTCATCTTGCAGGCAAAGAATCTTGTTGGAGATCTCATATCTCGCAACACGGGCACGAGCCTGAGATCCTAATTTCAACTCTTAGAACATCTCATATGTTTCGTGACGTTCAAAACGTTTCGAAGCCTCAATTCTAAGCCGTAATGCATGACGCACTAAACTATCAAGTAGTCATCACCACGTACCTCTCAGATGTTCACAACATCTACAGACGACGCTAGAGGGGTTGGCGCACCGAGCGGTGCATTAAGGACATAAGCCTTCTATGCAGCAACGAGGACAATCCTCAGATCACGGATCCAATCCGCAATATTGCTACCAACATCTTTCAACTCTATTTCTCCAGGAACATAAAAATTCAAGGGAGCTACAGGGCGAGCAAGTAATCTACAACATAATTTGCAAAGACACTACTGATTATGTTCATGATAATGAGTTCAATTAATCATATTACTTAAGAACTCCCACTCAAATTGACATCCCTCCGGTCATCCGAGTGATACATGATCCAAATTCACCAACTCAAGTCCGATCATCACGTGAGTTGAGGTGGTTACAATGGTGAACATCATCATGTTGATCATATCTACTATATGACTCATGTTCGACCTTTCGGTCTCTTGTCTTCCGAGGCCATGTCTGTACATGCTAGGCTCGTCAAGTTTAACCCGAGTGTTCTGCGCGTGCAACACTGGCTTGCACCCATTGTATGTGAACGTAGAGTCTATCACACCCGATCATCACGTGGTGTCTCAACACGATGAACTTTCGCAACGGTGCACACTCGGGGAGAACACAATTTCTTGAAATTTAAGTGAGGGATCACCTTATAATGCTACCGTCGTACTAAGCAAAACAAGGTGCATAAAAGGATTAACATCACATGCAATTCATAAGTGACATGATATGGCCATGAACTTGAGCTTTAGATCTCCATCTTGAAAGCACCGGCATGATCTCCATCGTCACCAGCATGACACCATGATCTCCATCATCTTGATCTCCATCAACGTGTCGCCATCGGGGTTGTCACGCCCTGCATGCTCCTACTACTATTGCTACCGTTTAGCGATAAAGTAAAGCATTCCATAGCGCTTAATGATTGACACGCAGGAACAATAATTAAATACAACCCTATGGCTTCTGCCGGTTGCCGTACTCATCGACATGCAAGTCGTGAAATTCTATACATCACATGATCATCTCATACATCACATATATCACATCATGTAATTGGCCATATCACATCACAACATACCCTGCAAAAACAAGTTAGACGTCCTCTAATTGTTGTTGCATGTTTTATGTGGCTGCTACGCGTATCTAGCAAGAACAATTCTCATCTACGCAAAAACCACAACGGTGATACACTAGTTGCTTTTCAACTTTCTCAAGGACCGCCTTTGTTGAATCCGATCCAACTAAAGTGAGAGAAACTGCCACCCGCAAGCCATCTAGGCAACAAGTTGCATCGAGGGAACCGGTCTCTCGTAAGCGTACGATTAATGTTGGTCTGGGCCACTTCATCTCACAATACCGCTGAACCAAAATCCGACCAAGGGAGGAAGCAATCTAAGCATCAACGCCCACAAACCTTTTGTGTTCTACTCGAGATCTCATCTACACATGGACCTAGCTCATGATGCCACTGTTGGGGAACGTTGCATGGGAAACAAAAAATTTCCTACGCACACGCAAGATCTATCCATGGTGATGAGCATCTACGAGAGGGAGAGTGGATCAACATACCCTTGTAGATCGCTAAGCGGGAAGCGTTAAGAAACGCGGTTGGTGTAGTCGAACATCTTCGCGATCCAAATTGACGAGCATCTCGCGATCACGTCACGATCCGTCCTGCGATCCAATCACGATCCGTCCCATGAACTCATCATGATCCGTCCCGCGATCTCATCACGATCCGTCCCGCGATCTCATCACGATCCGTCTCGCGATCTTGTTCACGGTCCTTCCGATCTAGCGCCGAACTGACGGCACCTCCGCGTTCAGCACACGTGCAGCTTGATGATGATCTCCACCGTCTTGATCCAGCAAGAGGAAGTGAAGAGGGAGAAGAGTTCACCGGCAGCGTGACGGCGCTCCGGTGATGGTGGTGGAGCAATTCTGGCAGGGCTTCGCCTAAGCACTGCGAAAATCGATCTAGAGGACCACCGGTGGAACGGGTAGCGTGTGGCCATAAAATCAAGTGCAAAACACACAATACCTCCAGTATATATAAGAGGGAGGGAGGAGGAGGGCTGGCGCACAAGGCAGCCCTGCCTTGCCTCTTGCGCAAGGAGCATTGGAGGAGTCCTCCTCCAATCCTAGTAGGACTAGGATTGCTCCTTTCCTACTTGGAGTCTATTCCCACCTTTTGCGGGTTTTTTTTTTCTTTCTCATGTCCAGCCGCATGGGCCTCTTAGAGGAATTCCACCAGCCCCCTAAGGGCTGGTTTCCACCATCCCACAGCCCGTGTAGCCTCTTGGGTCGAAATACCTCTCCCGATGGTCCCCCGGTACACTACCGGCACTCCCCGTACACTACCGATAAGCCCGAAACTTTTTCGGCGACCAAAATAGGACTTCCTATATATGAATCTTTCCCTCTGGACCATTCTGAAGCTCTTCGTGATGTCCGGGATCTCATCCAGGACTCCAACCAACCTTCGGTCACCACCATACATAACTCTATACTACCGAAACGTCACCAAACCTTAAGTGTGCAGACCCTGCGGCTTCGAGAACTATGTAGACATGACCGAGACACCTCTATGAACAATAACCAATAGCAGGCACTGGATGACTATATTGGTTCCTACATATTCTACGAAGATCTTTATCGGTCGAACCTCTATGTCAAGGATTCAGTCAATCCCGTATAACATTCCCTTTGTTCTTCGGTATGTTACTTGCCCGAGATTCGATCGTCCGTATCTCCATACCTAGTTCAACCTCGTTACCGACAAGTCTCTTTACATGTTCCATAATACAAGATCTTGTGGCTAACACTTAGTCACATTGCTTGCAAGGCTTTGTTGTGATGTTCTATTACCGAGTGGGCCCTGAGATACCTCTCCATCACACGGAGTAACAAATCCCAGTCTTGATCCATGCCAACCCAACAGACACCCTCTAAGACACCTGTAGAGCACCTTTATAGTCACCTAGTTACGTTGCGATGTTTGATACACACAAGGTACTCCTCCGATATCTGTGAGTTGCATGATCTCATGGTCATAGGAACATATACTTGACATGCAGAAAACAATAGCAATAAACTGACACGATCATAAGCTACGTTTGTAGTTTGGGTCTTGTCCATCACATCATTCTCCTAATGATGTGATCCCGTTATCAAATGACATCTCATGTCCATGGCTAGGAAACCTTAATCATCTTTCGATCAACGAGCTAGTTCACTAGAGGCATGCTAGGGACATTGTGTTTGTCTATATATCCAGACATGTATCCATGTTTCCAATTAATACAATTATAGCATGGATAATAAACGATTATCATGAACAAGGAAATATCATAATAACTAATTTATTATTGCCTCTAGGGCATATTTCCAACATAGATATACCTGCACAAAGAATCAAACTCTTGCACCCAACGCTATAAAGGGGTTGTCAATCCCTTCACGGTTACTTGCAAGGACGAGATCTAACAGAGATAGATATAATATGGTGCTTGAACAGAAAGTAAAAAGTAAAAGTAAAAAATAATACAACAAGTACTTTTGGTGTTTTTGGTTTTAGATCTAAAAATATAATATGGAAAATAGACCCGGGGGACATAGGTTTCACTAGATGGCTTCTCTCATGATGGTAAGTATTACGGTGGGTGAACAAATTATTGTCGAGCAATTGATAGAAAAGCGAATAATTATGAAGATATCCAAGGCAATGATTATGCATATAGGCATCACGTCCGTGACAAGTAGACCAAAACAATTCTACATCTACTACTAATACTCCACACATCGACCGACTCCTGCCTACATCTAGAGTATTAAGTTCATGAAGAACAGAGTAACGCATTAAGCAAGATGACATGATGTCGAGGGATAAACTCAAGCAATATGATGAAAACCCCATATTTTTACCCTTGATGGCAACAATACAATACATGCCTCGCTACCTATAGTTCATGAGGACACCGTAAGCTTGAACCCAATGTTGGAAATATGCCCTAGAGGCAATAATAAATTAGTTATTATCATATTTCCTTGTTCATGATAATCGTTTATTATCTATGCTATAATTGTATTAATCGGAAACTCAGATACATGTGTGGATACATAGACAACACCATGTCCCTAGTATGCCTCTAATAGACTAGCTCATTGATCAAAGATGGCTATGGTTTCCTAGTCATGGACATGAGATGTCATTTGGTAACAGGAACAAATCATTGGGAGAATGATTTGATGGACAAGAACCAAACTACAAACGTAGCATATGATCGTGTCAGTTTATTGCTACTGTTTTCTGCATGTAAGGTATATGTTCCCATGACCATGAGATCATGCAACTCACTGACACCGGAGGAGTACCTTGTGTGTATCAAACGTCGCAACGTAACTGGGTGACTATAAAGGTGCTCTACAGGTATCTCCGAGGGTGTCTATTGGGTTGGCATGGGTCAAGACTGGGATTTGTTACTCCGTGTGACGGAGAGGTATCTCAGGGCCCACTCGGTAATACAACATCACAATAAGCCTTACAAGCAATGTGACTAAGTGTTAGTCATGGGATCTTGTGTTATGGAATGAGTAAAGAGACTTGCCGGTAACAAGTTTGAACTAGGTATGGAGATACCGACGATCGAATCTCGGGCAAGTAACATACCGAAGAACAAAGGGAACATCATACGGGATTAACTGAATCCTTGACATAGAGGTTCGACCGATAAAGATCTTCATAGAATATGTGGGAAACAATATGGGCATCCAGGTCCCGTTATTGGTTATTGACCATAGAGGTGTCTCGGTCATGTCTACATAGTTCTCGAACCCGCAGGGTCTGCACACTTAAGTTTCGGTGACATTTCGGTAGTATAGAGTTATGTATGGTGGTGACGAAAGGTTGTTTGGAGTCCTGGATGAGATCCTAGACGTCACGAGGAGCTCCGGAATGGTCCGGAGGTAAATATTGATATATAGGAAGTCCTATTTTGGTCGCCGGAAAAGTTTCGGGCTCATCGGTAGTGTACCGGGAGTGCCGCTAGTGTACCGGGAGACCATCGGGAGGGGTATTTCGACCCAAGAGGCTCCATGGGCTGTGGTAGCTGTGGTACATTAAATACCAGCCCTTAGTGGGATTGTGGAAGTCCCACACAAAGCCCATGCGGCTGGGAAGAAAAGCCCAAAGAGAAAAAAGTGGAAAAAGGCAAAAAAGGTAAAATAAGGAGTCCTAGTCCTACTAGGATTGGAGGAGGATTCCTCCTCTCCTCCTTGATTCGGCCGACCCAAGGGCTGTCTCCTTGGGAGCGAAGACTCCTCCTCTCTTCCTCCTATATATACTAGAGGTTTTAGGGTTTTTGGCACTAGATTTTCAGCCACGTGCTACCCTATTCTCTAGTGCATAGTTTCCTCTCTAGATCGGTTTTCTGCAGTGCTTAGGCGAGCCCTGCCGGAATTCCTCCACCACCATCGCCGCAGCGCCGTCACGCTGCCAGAGAACTCGTCTGCCTCTCTGATCCCTCTTGCTGGATCAGAAGGCGGAGATCGTCATCGTGATGTACGTGTGCTGAACGCAGAGGTGCCGTCCGTTCGGCGCTAGATCGGAAGGACCGTGATCAAGATCGCGAGACGGGTCGTGATGAGTTCGCAGGACGGATCATGATGAGTTCGCGGGACGGATCGTGATTGGATCGCGGGACGGATCGCGATGAGATCGCGGGACGCTCGGCGATTTGGATCGCGAAGACGTTCGACTACACCAACCGCGTTTCTTAACGCTTCCCGCTTAGCGATCTACAAGGGTATGTCGATCTACTCTCCCTCTCGTAGATGCTCACCACCATGGATAGGTCTTGCGTGAACATAGGAAAATTTTTGCTTCCCATGCGACGTTCCCCAACAGTGGCATCATGAGCTAGGTCTATGTGTAGACGAGATCTCGAGTAGAACACAAAGAGTTTGTGGGCGTTGATGCTTAGATTGCTTCCTCCCTTGGTCGTGTTTTGGTTTAGCGGTATTTTGAGATGAAGCAGCCCAGGCCAACATTACTCGTACGCTTACAAGAGACCGGTTCCCTCAACCGCAACTTGTTGCATAGATGGCTTGCGGGTGCTAGTTTCTCTCACTTTAGTTGGATCAGATTCGATAAAGGCGGTCCTTGAGAAGGTTGAAAAGCAACTAGTGTATCACCGTTGTGGTTTTTGCGTAGATGAGAATTGTTCTTGCTAGATACCCATAGCAGCCACGTAAAACATGCAACAACAATTAGAGGACGTATAACTTGTTTTTGCAGGGTATGTTGTGATGTGATGTGGCCAATTACATGATGTGATATATGTGATGTATGAGATGATCATGTGATGTATAGATTATGACGACTTGCATGTCGATGAGTACGGCAACCAGCAGGAGCCATAGGGTTGTCTTTAATTATTGTATGACCTGCGTGTCAATCATAAAGCGCTATGTAATGCTTTACTTTCTCGCTAAACGGTAGCTATAGTAGTAGAAGCATGTTGGGGGCGACAACCCCGATGGCGACACGTTGATGGAGATCAAGATTATGGAGATCATGGTGTCATGCCGGTGACAATGGAGATCATGCCGGTGCTTTGTAGATGGAGACCAAAAGCACAAGTTCATGGCCATATCATATCACTTATGATTTGCATGTGATGTTAATCATTTTATGCGCCTTGTTTTGCTTAGGATGACGGTAGCATTATAGGGTGATCCCTCACTTAAATTTCAAGATGAATTTGTGTTCTCCCCGAGTGTGCACCATTGCGAAAGTTTGTCGTGTCGAGACATCACGTGATGATCGGGTGTGATAGACTCTACGTTCACATACAACGGGTGCAAGCCAGTGTTGCACGTTCAGAACACTCGGGTTAAACTTGACGAGCCTAGCATGTATAGACATGGCCTCGGAACGCAAGAGAACGAAAGGTCGAACATGAGTCTATAGTAGATTTGATCATCATGATGATGTTCACCATTGAAACCACCTCAACTCACGTGATGATCGGACTTGAGTTGGTGAATTTGGATCATGTATCACTCGAATGACCGGAGGTATGTCAATTTGAGTGGGAGTTCTTCAATAATATGATTAACTGAACTCATTATCATGAACATAGTCAGTAGTGTCTTTGCAAACTGTGTTGTAGATTACTAGCTCGCGCTGTAGCTCCCTTGAATTTTTATATGTTCCTAGAGAAATAGAGTTGAAATATGATGGTAGCAATATTGTGGACTGGCTCCGTGATCTGAGGATTGTCCTCGTTGCTGCACAGAAGGCTTATGTCCTTAATGCACCGCTCGGTGCGCCAACCCCTCTAGCGTCGTCTGTAGATGTTGTGAACATCTGACAGGCACGTTCTGATGACTACTTGATAGTTTAGTGTGTCATGCATTACGGCTTAGAATTGAGGCTCCGAAATGTTTTGAACGTCACGGAACATATGAGATGTTCTAAGAGCTGAAATTAGGATCTCAGGCTCGTGCCCGTGTTGTGAGATATGAGATCTCCAACAAGATTTTTTGCCTGCAAGATGAAAGAGAATAGCTCAATCCTTGAGCATGTGCTCAGATTGTCTGGGTGCTACAATCGCTTGTATCGAGTGGGAGTTGATCTTCCAGATAAGATAGTGATTGATATATTTCTCCAAGTCACTGTCACTAAAGCTACTAGAACTTGGTGATGAACTATAAAATGCCTGGGATAGAAATAATGATCCCTGAGTTGTTCGCGATGTTTGACACCGCGAAGGTAGAAATCAAGAAGGAGCATCAAGTGTTGATGATTAGTAAAACCACTAGTTTCGAGAAGGTCAAGGGCAAGGGGGCAAACTTCATGGATAGCAAGTCAGTTGCTGCTCTAGTGAAGCAACCCAAAGTTGAACCCAAACCCGAGACTAAGTGCTTCGATTATGAGGAGAGCGCTCGCTGAAGCGGAACAACCCTAGATACTTGGTAGATAAGAAGGCTGGCAACATCGACAGAAGTATATTTCATATACGTGTTAATGATGTGTACCTTGCGAGTCCTCCTGGTAGCACCTGGGTATTGGATACCAGTTCGGTTGCTAAATGTTAGTAACTCGAAATAAAAGCTACGGAATAAATGGAGAACTAGCTAAGGGTGAGGTTACGATGTGTGTTGGAAATGTTTCCAAGGTTGATGTGATCAACATCGCATGCTCTCTCTACCTTCGGGATTAGTGAAAAACCTAAATAAATATTATTTGGTGCTTTGCATTGAGCATGAACGTGATTAGATCGTGTTTATTGCAACACGGTTATTCATTTAAGTTAGAGAGTAATGGTTATTCTGTTTACATGAATAATACCTTCAATGGTCATGCACCCAGTGAGAATGGTTTGTTGAATCTTGATCATAGTAATACACATGTTCATAACATTGATGCCAAAAGATACAAAGTTAATAATAGTACCACATACTTGTGGGACTGCCGCTAAATGTCATATTGGTATAAAGCGCATGAAGAAACTCCATGTTGATGGATCTTTGGACTCATTCGATTTCGAATCGGTTGAGACATGCGAACCATGCCTCTTGGGCAAGATGACTAAGGACCCTGTTTCCAGATGGATGGAGTGGGCTAGTTATTTATTGGAAATGATACATGTTGATGTATGCAATCCAATGAGTCTTGTAGAATGCGGTGGATATCGTTATTTTCTTACCTTCACTGATGATTTAAGTAGGTATAGTGTATATTTACTTAATGAAACACAAGTCTGAATCATTTGAAAGGTTCAACAAATTCAGAGTGATGTTTAACATCATCATGACAAGAAGATAAAAATGTCTGCAATATGATCGTGGAGGTAAATATCTGAGTTACGAGTTTGGCATACAACTTTAGACAATGTGAAAGTTGTTTCACAAGTCATGCCACCTGGAACACCATAGTGTGATGGTGTGTTCGAACGTCATAGTCGTGCTCTATTGAAAATGGTGCTTACTATGATGTCTCTTATCGTTTTGCTACTATAATTTTGGGCTTATGCATTAGAGACAACTACATTCACTTTAGATAGGGCACCATCTAAATCCGTTGAGATGACACCGTGTGAATTATGGTTTTATAGAAACCTAAGTTGTCATTTCTTAATGTTTGGGGCTGCAACACTTATGTGAAAAATGTTTTGACCTAATGAGCTCGAACCCAAAGCGAACAAATGCATCTTCATAGATTATCCTAAGAACAGTTGGGTGAACCGTCCATCTCAGATCCAAGCAAAAAGTGTTTGTTGCTAAAACGGGTCCTTTCCCGAGAAGAAGTTTCTCTCGAAAGAATTGAGTGGGAGGAAGATAGAACTTGATGAGGTTGTTGAACCTTTGTTCAACCAGAGAGTAGCGCAGCGCAGGAATTTGTGTCTATGAAGCCTACGTTAGTTGAAGAGGAAGTTAATGATGATGACGATGAAGCTTCGGATCAAGTTACTATCAAACCTCGTAGGTCGACAAGGATGTGTACTGCTCCTGAACGGTACGACAACCCTGTCTTGGAGGTCATGTTGTTGGACAACGATGAACCTACGAGCTGTGGAGAAGCGATGATGGGCCCGGATTCCGACAAATGGTTAGAGGCCATGAAATCCGAGAAAGGATCCATGTATGAAAACCAAGTATAGACTTTGGTAGACTTGCTCGTTGGACGGCAGGTCGTTGAGTACAAATGGATGTTTAAAATGAAGACAGATGCTCATGGTAAATGTCACCATTTCTAAAGCTCGACTTGTTGCAAAGAAGTTTACGACAAGTTCAAGGAGTTGACTGCGATGAGACTTTCTCACTCGTAGCGATGCTAAAGTCTGTTGGAATTATGATAGCAGTTGCTGCATTTTTCAATTATGAAATCTAGCAGATGGATATCAAAACATAGTTTCCTTAACGGTTTACTTGAGGAAAGGTTGTATGTGATACAACCAGAAGGTTTTGTCGGTCCTAAGGAAGCTAAAAGGTGTGCAAGCTTTAGTGATTCTTCTATGAACTGAAGCAAGCATCTCGGAGTTGGAATATACACTTTGATGAGGTGATCAAAGTTTTTGAGTCTATACAAAGTTTATGAAAAACTCGTATTTACAATAAAGTGAGTGGAAGCACTATAGAATTTCTGATAAGTATATGTGGATGACATATTGTTGATCGGAAATGATGTAGAATTTCTGGAAAGCATAAACTGTTGTTTGAAAAGAATTTTTTCAAAGGAAGACCTGGATAAAGCTACATAATTGTTGAGCATCAAGACCTATAGAGATAGATCAAGATGCTTGATGAGACTTTCAATGAGTACATACCTTGACAAGATTTTGAAAGAGTTCAAAATGGATCAGTCAGAGAAAGAGTTCTCGCCTGATTTGCGAGGTGTGAAGTTGAGTGAGACTCAAAGCTCAACAACGGCAGAAGAAAGAGAAAGGACGAATGTCGTCCCCAATGCCTTAGCCATAGGCTCTGTATAGTATGCCATGCTGTGTACCGCACCTGTGTGTGCCTTGCCATGAGTCCGTCAAGGGGTACAAGAGTGATCCAGAAGTGGATCACTGGACAGCGGTCAATATTATCCTTAGTGACTAAAAGACTAAGGAAACATTTCTCGATTATGGAGGTGATAAAGGGTTCGTCATAAAGTTACGTTGATGCAAGCTTTAACACTAATCCAGATGACTCTTAGTAGCAATCCGGATATGTATAGTGGAGCACCCATTTGGAATAGTACCAAGTGGAGTGTGGTAGTAGTGTTTACAGTTTGACATAGAGATTTGCAAAGTACATAAGGATCTGAATGTCACAGACCCGTTGACTATAAGACCTCTCTCACATGCAAAGCATGATCGAGCCCCAGAACTCAGTGGGTGTTAGATTCATAACAATGCGAATCACATGGTGATGTGAACTAGATTATTGACTCTAGTGCAAGTGGGAGACTGTTGGAAATATGCCCTAGACGCAATAATAAATTAGTTATTATCATATTTCCTTGTTCATGATAATCGTTTATTATCCATGCTATAATTGTATTAATCGGAAACTCGGATACATGTGTGGATACATAGACAACACCATGTCCCTAGTATGCCTCTAATAGACTAGATCGTTGATCAAAGATGGCTATGGTTTCCTAGTCATGGACATGATATGTCATTTAGTAACGGGATCACATCATTAGGAGAATGATGTGATGGACAAGACCCAAACTATAAACGTAGCATATGATTGTTTCAGTTTATTGCTACTGCTTTCTGCATGTCAAGTATATGTTCCCATGACCATGAGATCATGCAAATCACTGACACCGAAGGATTACCTTGTGTGTATCAAACGTCGCAACGTAACTGGGTGACTATAAAGGTGCTCTACAGGTATCTCTGAGGGTGTCTATTGGGTTGGCATGGATCAAGACTGGGATTTGTTACTCCGTGTGACGGAGAGGTATCTCAAGGCCCACTCGATAATACAACATCACGATAAGCCTTGCAAGCAATGTGACTAAGTGTTAGTCATGGGATCTTGTGTTACAGAATGAGTAAAGAGACTTTCCGATAATGAGGTTGAACTAGGTATGGAGATACCGACGATCGAATCTCGGGCAAGTAACATACCGAAGAACAAAATCATACGGGATTAACTGAATCCTTGACATAGAGGTTCGACCGATAAAGATCTTCATAGAATATGTGGGAACCAATATGGGCATCCAGGTCCCGCTATTGTTTATTGACCGTAGAGGTGTCTCGGTCATGTCTACATAGTTCTCGAACCCGCAGGGTCTGCACACTTAAGGTTCGGTGACGTTTCGGTAGTATAGAGTTATGTATGGTGGTGACCGAAGGTTGTTCGGAGTACCATATGAAATCCCGGACGTCACGAGGAGCTCTAGAATGGTCCGGAGGTAAAGATTGATATGTAGGAAGTCCTATTTTGGTCGCCGGAAAAGTTTCGGGCTCATCAATAGTGTACCGGGAGACCATCGCAAGGGGTATTTCGACCCAAAAGGCTACATGGGCTGTGGGAGAGTAAATACCAGCCCTTAGTGGGATTGTGGAAGTCCCACACAAGGCCCGTGCGTCTGGGAAGAAAAGCCCAAAGAGAAAAAGGTGGAAAAAGGCAAAAAAGGCAAAATAAGGAGTCCTAGTCCTACTAGGATTGGAGGAGGATTCCTCCTCTCCTCCTTGGTTCGGCCGACCCAAGGGCTGGCTCCTTGGGAGCCAAGCCTCCTACTGTCTTCCTCCTATATATACTAGAGGTTTTAGGGTTTTTGGCACTAGATTTTCAGCCACGTGGTACCCTATTCTCTAGTGCATAGTTTCTCCTCTAGATCGGTTTTCTGCAGTGCTTAGGCGAAACCCTTTCGGAATTGCTCCACCACCATCACTGTAGCGCCGTCACGCTGCCGGAGAACTCATCTACCTCTCTGCTCTCTCTTGCTGAATCAAGAAGGCGGAGATCGTCATCGAGCTGTACGTGTGCTAAATGCGGAGGTGTCGTCCGTTCGGCGCTAGATCGGAAGGATCATGATCAAGATCGCGAGACGGATCGTGATGAGTTCGCGGGACGGATCGTGATAAGTTCGCGGGACGGATCATGATGAGTTCGCGGGACAGATCATGATTGGATCACGGGACGGATCGTGATGAGATCGCGGGACGCTCGGCGATTTGGATCATGAAGACGTTCGACTACACCAACCGTGTTTCTTAACGCTTCCCGCTTAGCAATCTACAAGGGTATGTAGATCTACTCTCCCTTTCGTAGATGCTCATCACCATGGATAGGTCTTGTGTGAACGTAGGAAAATTTTTGTTTCCCATGCGACGTTCCCCAACACCCAAAACTAAGCACTTCTCCTATTGCAAGCATTACCAATCTAGTTGGCCAAACCAAACCAATAACTCGAAGAGACTTGCAAAGATATGAAATCATGCATATAAGAATTCAGGAAAGACCCAAATAATATTCATGGATAATCTGAACATAAACCCATAATTCATCGGATCTCAACAAACACACCGCAAAAGAGTATTACATCGGATAGATCTCCATGAAGATCATGAAGAACATGGTATTGAGAAGCAACGAGAGACAAGAAGCCATCTAGCTACTAGCTGTGGACCCATAGGTCTGTGGTGAACTACTCATGCATCATCAGAGGGGCAATGGAGTTGATGTAGATGCCCTTTGTGATCGAATCCCCCTCCGGCAGATTACCGGAAAAGGCTCCAAGATTGGATCTCTCGGGAACGGAGGCTTCTGGTTGCGAAAAAGTGTTTTTGTGGCTCCGTCTGATAATGATGGAATATTTGGGAATTTATAGGCCAAAGATTAGGGTTAGGGGAGTTGCCAGGGGCCCACAAGCCTGCCCGGCGTGGGGTACCCCCCTGGCCGCGACAAGCGGGCTTGTGGCCCCGTGGCAGCTCCACTACCTTGGTTCTCAAGTCTCATGGCTTCCTATTATTCCGGAAAAATCATTCTGGAGGTTTTATTTCGTTTGGACTCCGTTTAATATTCCTTATCCGTGAAACTCAAAAACAAGGGAAAAAACAACAACTGGTACTATGCTCTAGATTAATAGGTTGGTCCCAAAAATAATATAAAATAGCATATTAATGCATATTAAACATCCGAAACAGATAATATAATAGCATGGAACAATAAAAAATTATAGATACGTTTGAGACGTATCAGGGCCCTCCAATGGAGGTAATACCCTATGTCATGCTTGGTTGTATTGATGATACAGGAGTTACAGAGTTGATCTACCTCAAGATCGAATAGCTAACCATAGATGACTTATTCTGTCCCTATACCCAAAAACCCTCCGGCTTATATAGACGTCGAGGGTGCATGGAGTTTACACATGGTCGATTACATGCTGAAGAGATAAGCATGCCTAACTACAACTAATAACTTGGAGAGTACGCCATGGCTCCTCGAAGTTTCCATCTGGCGTAGGTGGTCTCCTATCGTCCGATGCTCACCTTACGGCACATACAGTCCGGCCCATAAACGATAGGTCGACTATCTGAGGACCCCTAATCCAAGACTCCTTCAGTAGCCCCCAGACTAGCCTTCAACACCGATATATATCCAGCCAATCTCCTCAGGTCGTCATCTTCGGCTTGCGAGGCGAGTCCCTGATCCCTCTTTGTTCGACAACCGACAAGTCTTCGGTAAGATCCCAAGTGTCGCGGGCACAGGTCCATTATAATAACCACACATGTTCCTTGATTTTTGCGCGTCATGGGGAGGAGAGTGGCAGTGATTTTTACAATCTTACCCCTCCGTACCGGAAGCACCACCCATTTAATTAAACAAAATTGTGGCTCAGCCACATCCTCTCCTTCCCCATCGAAAGAAACCCCTAGGAGAAGCTCCACGAAAAGCATGGCTAACGCCCCCAGCTCCTCCGCGCCCCCCTACGGCTCATGCCCAGGGGACTGCATCAGCTGCTCTGTTACACTCATGCGGCTCCACAATCTGGAGACTCAGGGGTATCTCCCTTCTCCAGATCTGGCGGCAACCCACGCAGGTCTCCTTTCTTACAACGACGAAGTTTTCATTGAGCGTTTCCCCAATCCTAACAAGGGGGGACACATATGCTCCATCCCCTTTCTCCTCCGGGGCCTTGGGTTCCCAATCCATCCGTTCCTGAGGGGGTTGCTCAAGTTCTACGGGATCCAACTCCACCAACTTACTCCAGGGTCCATCTTCCACATCTCGGGCTTCGTCGCTCTGTGTGAGATGTTCCTGGGGTGCGAGGCGCACTTTGATTTGTAGAGAAAATACTTCTGACTCGTCCCCCAAACTCGGGACAAGACAATTTTGGAGGTCGACGGAGCCTAAGTGTGCCGCATAGCGGGGACGAGGTATCCGGTGGGCACACCGAAGAAATCCGAAGAGTGGACTTCGGAATGGTTTTATATTTGTAACATCCCAAAATTCCATTTTGGAATGTTATGAATATAGTTATGCATCTATCATCATCATTGCTTGAATATATACATGTATTGTTGAAATGCCCTTTCTAAATTTCTGAAAGCCATTTCTATTTTCAATATGTTGCTTTCACCTATTTGAAAATCTTGGTAAAAAGTTCAAATAAGAGGGGAGGAATATGACACTCCACACCAAGACCCATTTGGTGATCTATTTGAACAACAATAACCAGGAGTTATTTTGAAAATATTTGCAAAAATGATTTAAAAACAATTAGGCAATTTCTGAAAATAATATTTTTTCGAAAGTATTCAAATGACAGAATAAAAATGTTCATTAAATAGCATTTATTATTCTGTTAATTCTGATATATTTATTTCCTACTTTTAACCAAGGTTTGAATGTTTTAAAAGCTTTTGATTGTCGCTGGAAAACATTAAAAGAAAACGGTAACGGATTTTTTATTTAAACCGACCGGCCCACAGGCTTTTACTCGCGTATTAATACGAGCCGGCCGACCGACGCGCAGTCCTCGCTCTCTCTCTCTCTGACACTGGGTCCCACCCCGACCGCCCGAAGACCTCGCTTGGTCATCACTCTCCTCCCCCCCCCCCCCGACCTCGTCGCCGGCCGTCACTCCCTCTCGCTCCCCGCACCCCCTATAAGTACCGGCCACTCCCCGCTCACCATTCCCCCCAAAACTCCCTCCTACCTCGCCGGAAGGCTGCCGCATCTCGTCGCCGGAGTTGCAGCCCCCAACCGAAGCTCTTCCCCGCACTTGTCGTCGACTCCGTCCACCCCTCGCCCCACGGTTGCCACCAAACGACGCCGGACGTCAAGCGCCGCCGCCCGGACCACTCCGCTGCTTCCCTCGACCACCGGAGCGCCAACACCAACAACTTCGCCGTCTCGGACTCACCGGAGAACCCTCGCCGGCGACCTCTTCTCTGTTAGCTTCCCCCTCCCACTCCGTAGCCGTACGATCTCAAACCGACGCACGAGATTAGATCGGATTAATTTCCGAACCGGTATTCTCTACCGACCGGTCGTCCGCCCGCAAACCTCCACGCGCACACACTAGCCACCAATAGGAAAGCGCCACGTAGCCCCCCTGGCCGTTGAAAATCAAGTTTTCTTTTCTGTTTTTGTTTTAGTTAACAGAGTGATTTCAAATTTTGTTTTTCTTATAACTTTTAATCTGTTTAATATTTTGAGTTGATTATTTTTGCAATAGCTCACATTTTTCATGTAGTTTCACCCTGTACTTTTAAATTTTAAATTTGAACTATAAAATTTGAACTGAATCAAATTTGCTCAAATCATTCAAATCTGAATAACTAGAGTTTGAAAATAGATTTTGATATGAATCTTTTTGCTACTGTTTGGTATTAGTTAGGACTACCTTCATGCTTTGTTTCAGAATTTTTAGGATGATTTTTCTTAGTGTTTTATCTATAAACAGATTCTGCCTATTAGTTAGTATAGTTTAAATTAACTTAGTTTCAGTTGGTTTAAATTAGATTTAGTTTTATTTGTTTAATAGGTTCTGTTAGTTAAACTTTAGGTGTTTTACTTATGTTAATAAAAATATAAATTTGCTTAGTTTGTTTCTTTATTAACATAGGAATCTCAACACATTTTCAAATAGGTTTAATTTGAACTAAAACAATTAGTTAGTAATAGTTTTCTTTCAACAAAGTTTTACATAATTTAATTCTGTTTTCGAAGACAAGTTTATTTGTAAATTCTTTTCTGTTAAGATCATGTTTTGCTAATAAATAATAAGTTTTGTTTTGCTCTTTTGTTAGTAAAATTATAGTTGTTTCATATAGTGTTTATCAAAACTTTTAAAAAAACTTTACTAAAGTTTTTCCCAACAAACTTTAATGAATTCAATTCTGTTATTAATAAATATTTTATTGTTTTCTTGCTGTCAACTATTGTTTTGGTTAATACCAATAGTTTCATTATGTTAGTAGTGTTTTATCAATCATCTTCTAGAAAACAAAACTTTGTGCGTTTTCTTGCTTGTGATTTGTGCATTGTTTTGTCTTGATTAGTTACTAGTTCACGGTTCATGGTTGTGAGTTACAATATTTTGTTGTATGCTTATTGAGTGCTTGTTTGCTTCGTTAGATTATCCGGAGTGCGAAGCTTGTTACTTAGAGTCCCACGAGTACGAAGATCATCAATCAGGCAAGTCACTTTGATCATGTTTACCCATGTTTTATATGCATTAGTTCTACCATCTTCCCCAATTGCATGCAAGATAGGTTATTTGGAAACTTGGTTACATTGTAGTAGTATCATGTGGTAGGAACCCCCTCTCAACCCTTGACACTTTGGCCCCGGGAAACGTTATTTTACTTTTTGCTATGCTATTAGTAGACGGGGTTGGTTGTGTGATTCATGAGAGTTGAGAGAGTTAATAATTTCAAGACCTACATAATGATCAAGATTTCAAGACTCCGAGTTTTCAACTTACCTCTGGGTGGATGATGGTTGAACGGCACCCTGGAGAAACCAGTGGATTTGCCTAGGTGTTGCTGGAGATGGCCAGTATTCACGCGGAAAGATCCACCCAGCCACAAAGAGATGGATGGGTGCTTCAAGACCCAAGGCTTACCTGCACAGCCACAAGTCATTATGGGCTCTGGCTTGGATGGATATCGTGGTGACCCTGGACAGGCGGTGCTACGAGATGTAGAAGAACGGTAGGAACGGATGGGCACCGACAGAGTCGCAGGGACACCCTTTGGAAAACCATGTTTTGGTCATCCGTTTCTCAAACACCCTGAAGTGCGAGAAATCAAACGGAGGCGACCAAATCTTGTGGGGAACGTGTGCAAAGCTCTGTAGAGTACTCAAACCTAATCGATTAGCCATGTCCACGGTCATGGACGACTTGAGCCAAAGGAACTGAAACATTCGGAATTCTCAACACAAGTAATATGATGATGTGGGTATTAACAATTTGGGTATGAGATTTGGTTGGTGGAACCATCTCATTAATCAACCAACCTAGTAATATTTTTTCTTAGCCTCTCTTGAAGTAGGAAAAATTGGCTTTACGCAAAAACTTACCACCCCACCTGCCATATAAGCATGTAGATTAGATGATTATCTTTTCACCCCTCTCTTGTGACTTTGCCGGCATATTCCATATGCTGACCTACACGGCTGCAACCTATCATGTTGCAAATTATTTTTCCGACCAGGAGTGAGGACATGTTCTACGCTCGGTGAGATGCCCTTGGAGTCAGATGGACTCATCTACCTTCGACGCTTCCGCAAGATTTAGACATTCTCATGAGTTGGCCTTCACCCACTTTATTGTAATCTTTATTGTAATAAAGGACTCGATATGAGATTTCGATTAATATAATGTTGTGTGATTTCCCTTTGATATATACATTGATGTACCGTGTGTGTACCAGCATGATCTTGGGATGGTACGGAAACATCGGAGATTCGACCTTTCAGGTCGGGTCACTACAGAAATGGTATCAGAGCACACGCTGACTGTAGGACGTAACCTCTAGGATTGGAAAGCCTTAGGATTGTATCTCTTTGTCTTTAAAATTCTTATACTCTCATTTACTCATTTCTGATATCTCTCCGGTTATTTCAAAATTTATAGATGGCCACCTTCATCCCACTGTTGATCACGGAGTTTTGCCAGCCTGACGCAACGATGCCTTTTGGTAAGGAGCTGATGAGGATCGTCAAGGACGTGAGAATTGCTTTGCCGAGCATCACCGGGACTCCTATCATGTCATTTCCACAAGATGGACGCTACAGGATCGAGGTGCATATCCCAGGGAAGACCTTTGGGAATCGGAAGGAACCCATCGACTTCAAGTTCGTGGCACCCAGTTGGATACTTGGGAGAGACATGGCCATTCATCATGCTCTTGGACGTATTCAGGAGGAATACAGAGGTGGAACCATTTCACCAGGACTCAGCATGGTTTGCCGCAGAGATGCCTATGGCAACATCATCACCAACCCCACTGTAGACTCCACCATGTCATATATCCAGACCCTGGAGACGCACATCAGGACTCTGGAGCTTCGAGTTCATGCTGATACGAAGACAATCAAGAATCTGATGAACTGCGAGATTGACCTCGAAGCTGACTTACGGGAAGCCGAGTACGAGCATGAGTATGAGGTGAAGGATTTCTTAGAGAGGATCGACAAGTTGAATACTCGCATCGCCACTCTGGAGGAACAGATGGACAT
Organism: Hordeum marinum; assembly: GCA_022496015.1. Taxonomy (NCBI): domain Eukaryota; kingdom Viridiplantae; phylum Streptophyta; class Magnoliopsida; order Poales; family Poaceae; genus Hordeum; species Hordeum marinum. Next base: position 523,917,110 of record CM039674.1, on the reverse strand, counting down.
GGGTGAAAATCTTCATCCTGAAGGAGACTTGGCTCCTTTCATCAGCGACGATGATGACTATGAGGAGAGCACCACTGGAGGAGACTCAGTCACCATGTACTTCTGAGGAAAACTTTAGTTATGCCCTCCATGTATCTTTTATTTTCAACGTTAAGAGTGTAGGTCGATGTGTAGTATAATTGAGACTTGTATTCCCGATGTTTGACATTGATTGAATAAATGAATGAGTGTTTGGTGTGATATGTTTGTTGCATTGCATATGGGTAGTGAATTTCTCCTTTTAGGCCCTTGTTCTATTCTAATTCTCACCCCTCTGAAAACAGCAAGATGCCTCCACGACGTGAGTCCGACTTCACCTTCCCACCGGAACTCACGCAACTCCTTCAGCAGCAGAATGCACTGATGCAGCTATTGATCCAGAATCAGACCAACAACCAGAACAACAACCACCACCATCCACCCCAGGCTGACAATCTCACCCGTTTTCTGAGGTTGAATCCTCCAACTTTCTCCAGCAGCACTGAGCCCATTGTGGCAGATGAGTGGCTCCGTAAGATGGAGAGAGAACTCGTCACCGTTGGATGTACTGACGCTGAGAAGGTGAGCTTTGCTGCACATCAACTAGATGGACCAGCAGCTTCATGGTGGGAGAACTACACCACCACATATCCTATTGCTGATATAACTTGGGAGCAGTTCCAGCAAGCTTTCCGCACCGCACATGTGTCAGCTGGAGCCATGAGTCTGAAGAAGCGCGAGTTTCGCAACTTGCGCCAGGGAAATCGCTCTGTGGCCCAGTACATGGACGACTTCAGCACATTGGCACGTTATGCACTAGGAGACGTGGCCGATGATGCGGCCAAGCAAGAGAAGTTTCTGGAAGGACTCAACGATGAGTTGAGCATGCAGCTGGTAGTGGCTGCTTTCAACAACTACCAAGAGCTGGTGGACAAGGCCCTCATCTTGGAGGGTAAACAGCAGCAAATTGAGAATCGCAAGCGGAGGTACACTCAGGGGAAGTTTAACTCTGGAGCTCATCAGAAGCCCCGCTACTCCCCGTACTCAGGGAATACCGGATCAGGGACTGGTAAGTTTGGAAGGCACAATCATGTGGTGCACAACCATGGAAGCCACAACCAGGGAGGAAATGAGAATACCCGTCCCAACCATGGCAATTTCAAGACTAACAATGGGAATGGGAACAACAACCAGCACCGTCACGCTCCTACTCAGAAGGATCTGAGCCACATCACCTGTTTCAAGTGCCAGAAGACAGGGCACTATGCTACTGAGTGTCCCCAGAGCAAGCAGGGAAATGGAAACGGCAACTCCACAGCCAAGAAGCCAAATCCGTTTCCTCGTGCCCAGGTGAACCACCTCGACGTGGAAGAAGTTTATGATCAACCCGAGACTGTGGTTGGTAAGTTTTTATTGCATTCACGTCCAGTTACTGTACTTTTTGATTCCGGTGCAACTCATTCATTCATATCAAGGGTAGTTGTGGATAAGTATGGTTTGCCCAGCAAAACCCTTAGACAGCCCATTAAGGTTAGTTCCCCAGGAGGTATGATGATGGCAGGAATAGGATGCCATGCCCTGAAACTCAATATAGGAAACTATGTTTTTCCCACCGACCTCATCGTCTTAGAATCCCAGGGATTGGATGTAATCCTAGGCATGGATTGGATGACCAAGTATGAAGGAAATCTTGATTGTCCCAGCAAGTCTGTTTCACTCACCACCCCGGAGAACAAGAGGATTAAGTATGTATCCCGACGCACCCAGATGAGTGCTCGATTAAATTCTCTCACAGGAGTTGTTCAGGAGGAAGTACCTGTGGTAAAAGACTTTCCGAATGTATTTCCGGAAGAATTACCAGGCATGCCACCAGATAGGGAGATTGAGTTCCTAATAGAGCTACAACCAGGGACAGCCCCAATTTCCAAGAGACCCTATCGGATGCCCGCAAATGATTTAGTGGAAATCAAGAAGCAGATTAAGGAGCTATTGGACAAGGGATATATTCGCCCAAGTTCTTCACCTTGGGGAGCCCCAGTTCTTTTGGTGGAGAAGAAGGATAAAACCTTGAGAATGGTAGTCGATTATCGTGCCTTGAACGAGGTGACTATCAAGAACAAGTACCCTCTGCCGATGATTAATGACTTGTTTGATAAGCTAGTAGGCGCCAAAGTATTCTCTAAGATCGATCTTCGATCAGGGTATCACCAACTGAAGATTCGTGAACAGGATATACCCAAAACAGCTTTCACCACAAGGTATGGCTTGTACGAGTATACAGTCATGTCCTTTGGTTTGACTAATGCTCCTGCCTACTTCATGAATTTGATAAACAAAGTGTTTATGGAATATTTGGACAAGTTTGTCGTGGTGTTCATCGATGACATTTTGATATTCTCCAAGAACGAGGAAGAACACAAGGAACATTTGCGTTTAGTTCTGGATAAGCTGAGAGAGCATCAATTATATGCCAAGTTCAGCAAATGTGAATTTTGGCTGACAGAAGTCGGATTCCTTGGACATGTTATTTCCAGAGAAGGAATAGCCGTAGACCCCGCTAAGGTTGAAGCCGTCACCGAGTGGAAGTCACCCACCTCAGTTAAGGAGATCCGCAGTTTCCTCGGACTTGCCGGATATTACCGGAGGTTCATTGAGAATTTCTCAAAGATAACCAGGCCCATGACAGAGTTGTTGAAGAAAGAGTCTAAGTATATTTGGACTGAGGAATGTGAAGCCAGTTTCCAGGAGTTGAAGAAACGTTTGGTCACAGCCCCAGTGTTGATTTTGCCCAATATTCGGAAGGACTTCCAGGTTTATTGTGATGCTTCACGTCAAGGACTTGGAGGAGTACTCATGCAAGATGGAAAGGTTGTAGCTTATGCATCCAGACAACTACGACCTCATGAGTTGAATTATGCCACCGATGATTTGGAACTAGCAGCCGTAGTGCACGCACTCAAGACCTGGAGACATTTTCTTATCGGAAATAGTTGTGATGTATACACCGACCATAAGAGCCTGAAATATATCTTCACGCAGAAGGAGTTGAACCTCACACAGAGGAGATGGTTAGAGTTAATCAAGGACTATGACATGAGATTACATTACCATCCAGGTAAGGCTAATGTTGTAGCCGATGCCTTGAGTCGGAAAACTTATGTGAACACACTCACAGCGGGAGGATTACCCCAAGAGTTAGCCGATGATCTCAGAGAGCTCAGGCTAGAGATAGTCCCAAGAGGATATGTTGCCACACTGGAGATTCAGTCCACCTTGACCGAAAGAATTCGAGAAGCCCAGAAATCGGACAACGAGATAGCTGAGATAAAGCAAAGAATGAAAGATGGTAAAGCCAAAGGTTTTTGTGAGGATGAACACGGAACTTTGTGGTCTGAGAACCGAATCTTTGTGCCCAATGACCCAGAGCTCAGGAAGTTGATACTTCAAGAAGCCCACGATTCACCTTACTCGATACACCCAGGCAACACCAAGATGTACCTGGATTTGAAGGAAAGTTATTGGTGGATAGGTATGAAGAAGGATATTGCGGAACACGTTGCAATATGTGATGTTTGTCAGCGAGTAAAGTCGAAACATCAGAAACCAGCAGGGTTACTCCAACCTTTGCCGATACCCGAGTGGAAATGGGAAAAGCTTGGTATGGACTTCATCACAGGACTACCTAGGACTCGTTCAGGTTATGATTCCATCTGGGTAGTGGTTGATCGCTTGACCAAGGTGGCTCATTTCATTCCAGTGAAAACCACCTATACCAGCGCTAAGCTAGCCAAGATATATATGACCAGGATCGTATGTCTGCATGGAGTTCTGAGGAGTATCGTGTCAGATAGAGGAACACAATTTACCTCAAAGTTTTGGCATCAGTGACATGAAACTTTGGGTACAAGGCTGGAATTCAGTACAGCTTTTCATCCGCAGACCGATGGACAGACTGAGAGAGTCAACCAGATTCTGGAAGACATGTTGAGAGCTTGTGCGCTAGATTATGGATCTAGTTGGGATGACAATTTACCTTACGCAGAATTCTCGTACAACAACAGTTATCAGACCAGTCTGAAGATGGCCCCTTTCGAAGCTTTATATGGAAGGAGGTGCAGAACGCCACCGACATGGGATGGTGTTGGAGACCGATAACTTTTTGGTCCCGACCTTATCCGAGATTCTGAAGAGAAAGTCAAGCTGATTCGCGACAGACTCAAGATAGCTCAATCTCGACAGAAGAGTTATGCTGACAGCAAACGTAAAGAAGTGACGTATGAAGTGGGAGACCGAGCATATCTTTGTGTGTCCCCGCTTCGAGGAATCAAAAGGTTTGGTGTTAAAGGAAAGTTAGCACCCAGATTCATAGGCCCCTACAAAATTCTTGAACGTAGAGGCGAAGTTGCATACAAGCTGGAATTGCCGGAAGGATTGTCCGGAGTTCATGATGTGTTCCATGTTTCCTAGCTGAAGAAATGTCATGCTGAGATGACTGATATCCCTTTGAGAGACACAGTGCCCCTAGAGGCCATACAACTTGACAGTGATCTGACCTACGAGGAGAAGCCTGTCAGAATCCTCGAGACTGCCAACAGAGTTACCCGCAGCAGGATCATCAAGTTCTGTAAGGTTTTGTGGAGTCACCACACCGAGGAAGAAGCCACCTGGGAACGCGAAGAAGATCTTCGTAGAGACCACCCGCACCTATTTTCTAGCCAACCCGAATCTCGAGGGCGAGATTCATCTTAAGGTGGGTAGGTTTGTAACATCCCAAAATTCCATTTTGGAATGTTATGAATATAGTTATGCATCTATCATCATCATTGCTTGAATATATACATGTATTGTTGAAATGCCCTTTCTAAATTTCTGAAAGCCCTTTCTATTTTCAATATGTTGCTTTCACCTATTTGAAAATCTTGGTAAAAAGTTCAAATAAGAGGGGAGGAATATGACACTCCACACCAAGACCCATTTGGTGATCTATTTGAACAAAAATAACCAGGAGTTATTTTGAAAATATTTGAAAAATGATTTAAAAACAATTAGGCAATTTTTGAAAATAATATTTCTTTGAAAGTATCCAAATGACAGAATAAAAATGTTCATTAAATAGCATTTATTATTATGTTAATTATGATATATTTATTTCCTACTTTTAACCACGGTTTGAATGTTTTAAAAGCTTTTGATTGTCGCTGGAAAACATTAAAAGAAAACGGTAACGGATTTTTTATTTAAACCGACCGGCCCACAGGCTTTTACTCGCGTATTAATACGAGCCGGCCGACCGACGCGCAGTCCTCGCTCTCTCTCTCTCTGACACTGGGTCCCACCCCGACCGCCCGAAGACCTCGCTCGGTCATCACTCTCCTCCCCCCCCCCCACGACCTCGTCGCCGGCCGTTTCCTCCCCCCCCCCCCACAGATCCCGCCTCCCATCGCTCCCTCTCGCTCCCCGCACCCCCTATAAGTACCGGCCACTCCCCGCTCACCATTCCCCCCAAAACTCCCTCCTACCTCGCCGGAAGGCTGCCGCATCTCGTCGCCGGAGTTGCAGCCCCCAACCGAAGCTCATCCCCGCACTTGCCGTCGACTCCGTCCACCCCTCGCCCCACGGTTGCCACCAAACGACGCCGGACGTCAAGCGCCGCCGCCCGGACCACTCCGCTGCTTCCCTCGACCACCGGAGCGCCAACACCGACAACTTCGTCGTCTCGGACTCGCCGGAGAACCCTCGCCGGCGACCTCTTCTCTGTGAGCTTCCCCCTCCCACACCGTAGCCGTACGATCTCAAACCGACGCACGAGATTAGATCGGATTACTTTCCGAACCGGTATTCTCTACCGACCGGTCGTCCGCCCGCAAACCTCCACGCGCACACACTAGCCACCAATAGGAAAGCGCCACGTAGCCCCCCTGGCCGTTGAAAATCAAGTTTTCTTTTCTGTTTTTGTTTTAGTTAACAGAGTGATTTCAAATTTTGTTTTTCTTATAACTTTTAATATTTTTAATATTTTGAGTTGATTATTTTTGCAATAGCTCACATTTTTCATGTAGTTTCACCCTGTACTTTTAAATTTTAAATTTGAACTATAAAATTTGAACTGAATCAAATTTGCTCAAATCATTCAAATCTGAATAACTAGAGTTTGAAAATAGATTTTGATATGAATCTTTCTTCTACTGTTTGGTATTAGTTAGGACTACCTTCATGCTTAGTTTGAGAATTTTTAGGATGATTTTTCTTAGTGTTTTATCTATAAACAGATTCTGCCTATTAGTTAGTATAGTTTAAATTAACTTAGTTTCAGTTGGTTTAAATTAGATTTAGTTTTATTTGTTTAATAGGTTCTGTTAGTTAAACTTTAGGTGTTTTACTTATGTTAATAAAAATATAAATTTGCTTAGTTTGTTTCTTTATTAACATAGGAATCTCAACACATTTTCAAATAGGTTTAATTTGAACTAAAACAATTAGTTAGTAATAGTTTTCTTTCAACAAAGTTTTATATAATTTAATTCTGTTTTCTAAGACAAGTTTATTTGTAAATTCTTTTATGTTAAGATCATGTTTTGCTAATAAATAATAAGTTTTGTTTTGCTCTTTTGTTAGTAAAACTATAGTTGTTTCATATAGTGTTTATCAAAACTTTTAAAAAAACTTTACGAAAGTTTTTCCCAACAAACTTTAATGAATTCAATTATTTCATTAATAAAATATTTTATTGTTTTCTTGCTGTCAACTATTGTTTTGGTTAATACCAATAGTTTCATTATGTTAGTAGTGTTTTATCAATCATCTTCTAGAAAACAAAACTTTGTGCGTTTTCTTGCTTGTGATTTGTGCATTGTTTTGTCTTGATTAGTTACTAGTTCACGGTTCATGGTTGTGAGTTACAATATTTTGTTGTATGCTTATTGAGTGCTTGTTTGCTTCGTTAGATTATCCGGAGTGCGAAGCTTCTTACTTAGAGTCCCACGAGTACGAAGATCATCAATCAGGCAAGTCACTTTGATCATGTTTACCCATGTTTTATATGCATTAGTTCTACCATCTTCCCCAATTGCATGCAAGATAGGTTAGTTGGAAACTTGGTTACATTGTAGTAGTATCATGTGGTAGGAACCCCCTCTCAACCCTTGACACTTTGGCCCCGGGAAACGTTATTTTACTTTTTGCTATGCTATTAGTAGACGGGGTTGGTTGTGTGATTCATGAGAGTTGAGAGAGTTAATAATTTCAAGACCTACATAATGATCAAGATTTCAAGACTTCGAGTTTTCAACTTACCTCTGGGTGGATGATGGTTGAACGGCACCCTGGAGAAACCAGTGGATTTGCCTAGGTGTTGCTGGAGATGGCCAGTATTCACGCGGAAAGATCCACCCAGCCACAAAGAGATGGATGGGTGCTTCAAGACCCAAGGCTTACCTGCACAGCCACAAGTCATTATGGGCTCTGGCTTGGTTGGATATCGTGGTGACCCTGGACAGGCGGTGCTACGAGATGTAGAAGAACGGTAGGAAAGGATGGGCACCGACAGAGTCGCGGGGAAACCCTTTGGAAAACCATGTTTTGGTCATCCGTTTCTCAAACACCCTGAAGTGCGAGAAATCAAACGGAGGCGACCAAATCTTGTGGGGAACGTGTGCAAAGCTCTGCAGAGTACTCAAACCTAATCGATTAGCCGTGTCCACGGTCATGGACGACTTGAGCCAAAGGAACTGAAACATTTGGAATTCTCAACACAAGTAATATGATGATGTGGGTATTAACAATTTGGGTATGAGATTTGGTTGGTGGAACCATCTCATTAATCAACCAACCTAGTAATATTTTTGCTTAGCCTCTCTTGAAGTAGGAAAAATTGGCTTTACGCAAAAACTTACCACCCCACCTGCCATATAAGCATGTAGATTAGATGATTATCTTTTCACCCCTCTCTTGTGACTTTGCCGGCATATTCCATATGCTGACCTACACGGCTGCAACCTATCATGTTGCAAAGTATTTTTCCGACCAGGAGTGAGGACACGTTCTACGCTCGGTGAGATGCCCTTGGAGTCAGATGGACTCATCTACCTTCGACGCTTCCGCAAGATTTAGACATTCTCATGAGTTGGCCTTCAGCCACTTTATTGTAATCTTTATTGTAATAAAGGACTCGATATGAGATTTCGATTAATATAATGTTGTGTGATTTCCATTTGATATATACATTGATGTACCGTGTGTGTACCAGCATGATCTTGGGATGGTACGGAAACACCGGAGATTCGACCTTTCAGGTCGGGTCACTACAATATTGAAGATGTCCCCCTATTCGAGCCAACTCAGACAGGTCTTCCCGAATACCCTGATGCCCTCCCTAAGAAGAGATACAACTGGCGTTCGAGGAGTTCGTCCCAGGAGGAAAGCATCGAAGTGTGGCGCCTAGCAGCTCAGGTGCGGATGCTCGCCCAACACCAACTAACCATGATTGATGTCATGGCCACTTCCATCTCCTGGTGTGTGCATCCCCTCCAATAGAGGGTACACCCCTTGTCGAAATACAACGGGACGAGCGACACCACGTGCTCCTGAAGACTAGGGCCCACCAATCTAACGGCATTGGCCGCCGCACTTGCCGACCTGTACAAAGGAGAGAAAGAGGACTTTGTTCGGCGGGCAACCAAGGAAGGTTATTCGTCCCACACTCCTATCGAATGGGTAAGACTTTCTCCCTCTAACATGAATATAGTTCGAGGTTTCCATTCTGCACTTTATTTAACCGAAGCCTTGCGTGAACAGGAATAGAGGAGTTTCATCGAGACAGTCAACTGTCCGGCTCCTCAGCCCGAGAACCATTCACGCAACAACGATCTGGGTTTCAACGAGGACCCGGATCTTCTACTTGACTTCGAAGACGTAGTATATTTCCAGGACAGCGTCGACCAATCCCCGGTGGCTATCATAGTTGATTACCCTGGGTCATTCTCCATCCCTGCAATGAGCAATAAGAAAAGCTCGTCCCGCAAGAGGCCAGCTACCAACAGCGCCCCGGACGCGCCGGCCCCAACTCCCAAACGTCATCGATCCGTGTGCCATACACCGGCAGCCGAAGCCACGGTCGAGTCGGGGGCCAACAAGGATCCTGCCAAAGAGCCGGCCACGGGGTCGAATCCTCCTGCCCGCTCATCCCGGAGGTACATCGTTCGACTATCCACTCATTATCAAAATAGATAGTCTTATGTCAGTTTTGTTTTATTGAAATATGTAGGAAAAATGCCCTGTCCTCTCCTACCAAAGAGGCTACCAGGGTGTCCGGAGACGTCCAAAATTCCCGAGCTACATCTCATGCAGCTCCTGCTATAGAAGCCCCCATGGCCAATCCAGCACCTGCCGATTCCGATGATGGTGAATCCGTTACCAACTCGGAGGTGGGGAGCGTCATGAATCAACGGCAACAGTGGGAGGCCATGTGGCATCCAATATTCTCCGAACAAGAGTCTGGTGCCCTACGCTCAGCGGATGCACACATTGGAGCTGCCCGAGTCGTGTTCGGCAAGACTATGAAGTTGATATCCGCTAGCATGCAGGTAAGAGGTCGGCTTTTATAGAGTCTGAATACTCATGTAATCCCAGTAGCCCCCGAGCCATGATTTGATTTGGAACAAACGAATTAACGATCTCTGCAATGTTTGACTGCTGACGCAGTCTTCAAAGCAACATGTCGAGCAATTGGCTAAGGAGCTAGAGGATAGCCGCACAGAAGTGCAACCTGTGAAGGCCGAACTGGCGCAAGTGAAGAGCTTCACCCGGGAGGCCCATGGTGAGTGTACCTTTACTACTAATCTTAATGTATTATCATGCCTGATGCACGGATTCCATGTAGCAGCCGAATCAATAGGGCACATGCAAAGGCAGTTGGAGGAAGCTCGAGACTCTCAGTGGTACTCCGAGTCCCGGCACGAGGCTGGCTGCCTTGTTGTGCAAAAGCAGACCAAAGAAATTAAGAATTTGAAGATTCAGTTGGACCAAGCTCAATAGGAAAACCAAAAGCTTCAAAGGGGCATGTTCGGTAAGGGTGATTCTATTATCAGCAAATATTTCCTATGTAGGAAGTAAAAGTAAGTACGTTGTTGCCTCATGTACAGGCCTCCTATCCAGGCATCCTGAAGAGGAGATCGGATCATACCAGGGGAACCTGCTGAAAGAGCTGACCGCTCTCCATGGGTGTGTGTAGAAAGCAATGAAAGGCATGGTAAAGGCACTATGGTCTGCCGAAACAGCCACCTGAAGGGCTAGCCGAACTCGTGGATCAATTCAAGGGGGCTCAGAATAGGTTCGAGATGTGAGCATATGGCGCGGGTTGGTCCCGTGGGATCGGATGGAAAAGAAGTGCCACTCCACCTGGTGTATGACCGGGTGATGCCTGTCGTCCGTATTTCACAAGAGGACTGCCCCCTTGACACCATAATCGATAATCTTGATCACCAGCTAAACATGTAATTTATATGTACTTGTGTATGAACAATCTGTGTTGTAAACTTTGTCTTAACCGGCCATCAGCTTCTTCCCCCCGTGCGAACTGTATTCGGGGAACCAGGCAATCCGACCATGCGGTGCGAACAGACAGAGAGCACACAAAAAGATATGCTATATTACTGCTTAGCATAAGAAACATCTTCCGAGGAAAAGAGTACCGCTATCGATACCTTTCATCAGGGCTCTATGAAGATCGTAGATACAAGTCTGCATACTTTTAGCATGCGGCAAATTGTGCTTTGGGAAGAAAAGACCCAAACAACGGTGATAACGACCAGAGCCGTATAAGGTGTTTCCATCACAGCCGACCAATTGTCTACGTAAGATAGGTAGCTTTCGGCTTCACCCGTCTGAGGTACGTGTCTGCATGACCTGGCCGTAACAATTGTAGAGGTGCACCCTTTACCCTCTAGCCGAACAATCGGGAACGTAAAGGGTAATCACAGGAGCGAGGCAACCTAGCTTGGCAAAGTCTTAGTTCGAATTAATGCATATGATGTCTTAAACGTGACAAAATAAACGTGTGCGCATGATGAGTGTGAGAAAATACTTGTAATATAAAAACGTTGGCTTCTAGAAGAAGCCCCCGTGTGCTGTGTTCAGATTTAATACTTTATGGTGTATGCCGATAATCTTTAGTACAAGATTGGTTCACCCGAACATAGGAAAAAAATTGACCCTATCAAACAGCAAGATGGGAAGGGAAGAAGAAAAGGGCAAAAATAACAAGAGGGGAAAATAAAAAAATACGGGGAGTTAGACGACACCGATTTATCCGTAGACGCGCCGAAGACGAGCTGCGTTCCATGGGTTTGGTTCAAGGCGGTTATCGGATGGACTCCGAAGACGATAGGCACCTCCCGTGAGTACTTCGTCGATGATGAAAGGACCCTCCCGTTTGGGGTAGAGTTTATGCTTCCGCTTCTCCGGAGTCGTAGGACCAGTTCACCTATGTTGTATGCTTTTGCCCTGACCTCTCTACTATGGTTACGTCGAGTTTGTTGTTGGTAAAAAGTGGAGAGAGCCCAAGCTATGTCGCGCTCTCCCTCCAAGGCGTGTAGGTCGTCCTGTCGATCCAACTTGGCCTCCTTTTCCTCGTACATGCACACCCTTGGTGCGTCGTGAATAATGTCGCAGGGGAGGACTTCCTCTGTCCCGTAGTGTTGGAAATATGCCCTAGAGGCAATAAATAAAGTGTTTATTATTATATTTCCTTGTTCATTATAATCGTTTATTATCCATGCTATAATTGAATTAATTGGAAACACATTACATGTGTGGGTAAATAGACAATACTTTGTCCCTAGTATGCCTCTAGTGAACTAGCTCGTTGATCAAAGATGGTCAAGGTTTCCTAGCCATTGACATGAGATGTCATTTGATAACGGGATCACATCATTAGGAGAATGATGTGATGGACAAGACCCGAACTACAAACGTAGCATTTGATTGTGTCAGTTTATTGCTGTTGTTTTTCGCATGTCAAGTATATGTTCCTATGACCATGAGATCATGCAACTCAAGGATACCGGAGGAGTGCCTTGTGTGTATCAAACATCACAGCGTAACTGGGTGACTATAAAGGTGCTCTACAGGTATCTCCGAGGGTGTCTGTTGAGTTGGCATGGATCAAGACTGGGATTTGTTACTCCGTGTGACGGAGAGGTATCTCAGGGCCCACTCGGTAATACAACATCACAATAAGCCTTGCAAGCAATGTGACTAAGTGTTAGTTGCGGGATCTTGTATTACGGAACGAGTAAAGAGACTTGCCGATAACAAGGTTGAACTAGGTATGGAGATACCGACGATCGAATCTCGGGAAAGTAACATACCGAAGAACAAAGGCAACATCCTACGGGATTAACTGAATCCTTGACATAGAGGTTCGACCGATAAAGATCTTCGTAGAATATGTAGGAACCAATATGGGCATCCAGGTCCTGCTATTGGTTATTTACCATAGAGGTGTCTCGATCATGTCTACATAGTTCTCAAACCCGCAGGGTCTGCACACTTAAGGTTTGGTGATGTTTCGGTAGTATAGAGTTATGTATGGTGGTGACAGAATGTTGTTCAGAGTCCTGGATGAGATCCCGGACGTCATGAGGAGCTTCAGAATGGTCCGGAGGTAAAGATTCATATATAGGAAGTCCTGTTTTGGTCGCCGGAAAAGTTTTGGGCTCATCGGTAGTGTACCGGGAGTGCCGGTAGTGTACCGGGAGACCATTGGGAGGGGTATTTCGACCCAAGAGGCTCCATGGTCTATGGGAGAGTGTTTACCAGCCCTTAGTGGGCTGGTGTAAGTTCCACAAAAGGCCCATGCGGTTTGGTAAAAAAAGGCCTAAAGAGAAAAGGTGGAAAAAGGCAAAAATAGGGTGAATCCTAGTCCTACTAGGATTGGAGGTGGAGTCCACCTCCTCCACCTAGTTCGGTCGACTCCTTGGAGGGTTGGCCCTTGTGACAAGCCTCCTCCTCTCTTCCTCTTATATATACTGGAGGTGTTAGGGTTTTTGCACAGAATTTTCAGCCACGTGCTGCCCGTTCCTCCAGTGCATAGTTTCTCCTCTAGATCGGTTTTTTGGAGTGCTTAGGCGAAGCCCTGCCGGAATAGCTCCACCACTATCACCGGAGCGCTGTCACGCTGCCAGAGAACTCTTCCTCCTCTCTGCTCCCTCTTGCTGGATCAAGACGGTGGAGATCGTCATCAAGTTGTACGTGTGCTGAACGCGGAGGTGTCGTCCGTTCGGCGCCAGATCGGAAGGATCGTGATCAAGTTCATGGGACAGATCGTGATCAAGATCGCGGGATGGATCGTGATTGGATCGCGGGACAGATCATGATTGGATCGCGGGACGGATCGTGATTGGATCGTGGGACGCACGGCGATTTGGATCGCGAAGACGTTCGACTACACCAACCGCATTTCTTAACGCTTCCCGCTTAGCGATCTATAAGGGTACGTAGATTCACTCTCCCTCTCGTAGATGCTCATCACCATGGATAGATCTGCGTGTGCGTAGGAAAATTTTTGTTTCCCATGCAACGTTCCCCAACAGTGGCATCATGAGCTTGGTCTATGTGTAGATGAGGTCTCGAGTAGAACAAAAAAGGTTTGTGGGCGTTGATGCTTAGATTGCTTCCTCCCTTGGTCGGATTTTGGTTCAGCGGTATTGTGAGATGAAGCGGCCTGGACCAACATTACTCGTACGCTTACGAGAGACCGGTTCCCTCGACCGCAACTTGTTGCATAGATGGCTTGCGGGTGCTAGTTTCTCTCACTTTAGTTGGATCGGATTCGACAAAGGCGGTCCTTGAGAAGGTTGAAAAGCAACTAGTGTATCACCGTTGTGGTTTTTGCGTAGATGAGAATTGTTCTTGCTAGATACCCATAGCAGCCACGTAAAACATGCAACAACAATTAGAGGACGTCTAACTTGTTTTTGCAGGGTATGTTGTGATCTGATATGGCCAATTACATGATGTGATATATGTGATGTATGAGATGATCATGTGATGTATAGATTATGACGACTTGCATGTCGATGAGTACGGCAACCGGCAGGAGCCATAGGATTGTCTTTAATTATTGTATGACCTGCGTGTCAATCATTAAGCGCTATGTAATGCTTTACTTTATCGTTAAACGGTAGCAATAGTAGTAGAAGCATGTTGGGCGCGACAACCCCGATGGCGACACGTTGATGGAGATCAAGATGATGAAGATCATGGTGTCATGCCGGTGACGATGGAGACCATGCCGGTGCTTTCTAGATGGAGATCAAAAGCACAAGTTCAAGGCCATATCATCTCACTTATGAATTGCATGTGATTTTAATCCTTTTATGCACCTTGTTTTGCTTAGGACGACGGTAGCATTATAAGGTGATCCCTCACTTAAATTTCAAGATGAATTGTGTTCTCCCCAAGTGTGCACCGTTGCGAAAGTTCGTCGTGTCGAGACACCACGTGATGATCGGGTGTGATAGACTCTACGTTCACATATAACGGGTGCAAGCCAGTGTTGCACACGCAGAACACTCGGGTTAAACTTGACGAGCCTAGCATGTACAAACATGGTCCCGGAACACAAGAGGCCGAAAGGTCGAACATGAGTCATATAGTAGATATGATCAACATAATGATGTTCACCATTGAAGCCACCTCAACTCACGTGATGATCGGACTTGAGTTGGTGGATTTGGATCATGTGACACTCAGATGGCCTGAGGGATGTCAATTTGAGTGGGAGCTTTAGTAATTTGATTAACTAAACTCATTATCTTGAACAATAGTCTAAGTAAACTTTGCATATTTATGTTGTAGATCAATGGCTCGCGCAGTAGCACCCTTGAATTTTAATGCATTCCTAGAGAAAGCTAAGTTGAAAGATGATGGAAGTAACTTTGTTGACTGGGCCCGTAATCTGAGGATTATCCTCATGGCTTCCTAGAAATCATATGTCCTTGATGCACCGCTTGGTGACAAACCAGAAGATATGACCTCCGAACACGTTAAGAACGCTTGGGAGGCACGTACTGGAGATTACTCAATAGTTCAGTGTGCAATATTGTATTGCTTAGAACCAGGACTTCAAAGACGTTTTGAACGTCATGGAGCATACGAGATGTTCTAGGAGTTGAAGTTTATCTTTCAAAAGAATGCCCGGATCAAGAGGTATGAAACCTCCGATAAGTTCTATGCTTGCAAGATGGAGGAGAACGGGTCTATGAGTGAACATATACTCAGAATGGCTGGGTATTCAACTCGTCTAGCAGAGTTGGGAATTGCCCTTCCGCCAGAGGCGATCACAGACAGAGTTCTTCAATCACTGCCACCTAGTTACAAGAGCTTTGTGATGAACTATAACATGCACGGGATGAACAAGTCAGTCGCCAAGCTGTTTGCGATGCTAAAAGTCGCTGAGTCTGAAATCTAGAAAGAACATCAAGTGTTGATGGTCAATAAAACCACTAGTTTCAAGAAAAATGGCAAGGTCAAGGGCAAGGGCAAGAAGGGTAAAACCAAGAAGGATGGCAAAGCAGTTGCTACTCCTGTAAAGAAGCCCAAGCATGGACCCAAGCCAGAAACTGATTGCTTTCATTGCAAGGGGTCACTGGAAGCGGAACTGCCCCAAGTACCTGGCTGACAAGAAAGCGGCCAACGACAAACAAGGTA
Source organism: Hordeum marinum (assembly GCA_022496015.1). Classification (NCBI taxonomy): domain Eukaryota; kingdom Viridiplantae; phylum Streptophyta; class Magnoliopsida; order Poales; family Poaceae; genus Hordeum; species Hordeum marinum. The sequence goes on along the minus strand of CM039674.1, from coordinate 523,901,384 downwards.
TATATGATATACATGTTATTGATGTGTACCTTACTAGCTCTCGTAGTAGTGCCTGGGTATTTGATACCGGTTCGGTTGCTCACATTTGCAACTCAAAGCAGGAACTACGGAATAAACGAAGGCTGGCAAAGGATGAAGTGACGATGCACGTGGGAAATGGTTCCAAGGTTGATGTGATCGCCGTCGGCACGCTCTCTCTTCGATTACCATCGGGATTAGTGATGAACCTGAATAATTGTTATTTAGTGCCTACATTAAGCATGAACATTATATCTGGATCTTGTTTATTGAGAGACAGTTACTCATTTAAATCAGAGAATAAAGCTTGTTCTATTTATATGAGTAATATCTTTTATGGTCATGCACCTAATGTTAGGGGTTTATTCATATTGAATCTTGATAGTGTTGACACACATGTTCATAACATTGATGCCAAAAGATGTAGAGTTGATAATGATAGTACCACTTGCTTGTGGCACTGCCGTTTAGGTCATATTGGTGTAAAATGCATGAGGAAGCTCCATGTTGATGGACTTTTGGAGTCACTTGATTTTGAATCACTTGACACATGTGAACCATGCATCATGGGCAAGATGACTAAAACGCCGTTCTCTGGAACAATGGAATGGGCGAGTGACTTATTGGAAATAATACATACTGATGTGTGTGGTCCAATGAATGTTACAGCGCGTGGTAGATATCGTTATTTTCTCACCTTCACTGATGACTTAAGTAGATATGGGTATATTTACTTAATGAAACACAAGTCTGAAACGTTTGAAAAGTTCAAGCAATTTCAGAGTGAAGTTGAGAATCATAGTAACAAGAAGATTAAGTTCCTGCAATCTGATCGAGGAGGTGAATATCTGAGTTATGAGTTTGGCAGTCACTTAAGACAGTGTGGAATTGTTTCACAGTTGACACCGCCCAGAACACCACAGCGTAATGGTGTGTCCGAACGTCGTAATCGAACCTTATTAGATATGGTGCGTTCTATGATGTCTCTTGTTGATTTGCCACTATCGTTTTGGGGTTATGCATTAGAGACAGTTGCATTCACTTTAAATAGGGCACCATCAAACTCCGTTGAGACGACGCCATATGAACTGTGGGTTGGCAAGAGGCCAAAGTTGTCATTTCTTAAAGTTTGGGGATGTGATACTTATGTCAAAAAGCTTCAGCCTGAAAAGCTAGAACCCAAAGCGGAAAAATGCGTCTTCATAGGATACCCAAAAGAGACAGTCGGGTATACCTTCTATCTCAGATCCAAAGGCAAAGTATTTGTCGCAATGAATGGAACATTTCTTGAGAAAGAGTTTCTCTCGAAAGAATTGAGTGGGAGGAAAATAGAGCTTGATGAGGTTATTGAACCTTTACTTCAACCAGAAAGTAGTGCAGCGCAGAAAGATGTTTCTATGGAAACTACGACGGTAGAAGAGGAAGTTAATGATGATGATCATGAAGCTTCGGATCAAGCTACTATTGAACCTCGTAGGTCGACAAGGCCGCGTACTACTCCTGAGTGGTACGGCAACCCTGTCTTCGAGGTCATGTTGTTGGACAACAATGAACCTACAAGCTATGGAGGAGCAGTGATGGGCCCGGATTCCGAGAAATGGTTAGAGTCCATGAAATCCGAGATGGGATCCATGTATGAAAACAAAGTATGGACTTTGGAAGTATTACTTGAAGGGCGAAAGGCCATTCAGAACAAATGGATCTTTAAGAAGAAGACACACACGGACGGTAATGTCAGTCAGACTCATGAAGAGATCGGACCAAACGTGGCTCAATGCCACTCATAATGAGACCGTTTGCTCGTTCGACCTGTCCATTGGTCTGCGGATGATATACTGACACATAATCGAGCTTTATGCCCATTTTTGTGCACCAGTCCTTGACCTCTTGGGCTATGAAGTTGGATCCATTATTCGTTATTATACTCTACGGGACATCGTAACGGTGTACCATGCTGGATATGAAGTCGATCATTGCTCCGGATTTAGCCGACTTGATGGGCTTTGCTTCTATCCATTTGGTGAACTTGTCAACCATGACCAGTAGGTATTTATTTTTCTTAGTCCCCCCTTTAAGGGGTCCGACCATGTCCAACCCCCAGACCGCAAAAGGCCAAGTGATTGGAATAGTTCGAAGAGCTGTTGGGGGCATGTGACTTTGATTTGTGAAGAGTTGACACCCTACGCAATGTTGGACAAGTAATTGGGCGTCCGTCCAAGCTGTAGGCCAAAAGAAACCAGCTTGGAAGGCCTTGCTGACAAGAGCTCTTGCTGCGGCGTGATGACCGCCCATGCCTGCGTGGATTTCGGTGAGGAGCTCCCGTCCTTCTTCGTCGGATATACACCACTGTAATATTCCGGTTGTGCTTTTCTTGTATAACTCACCCTCGTGTACTATGTAGGCCTTGGATCGCCGAACTATGCGTCGTGCCTCGGTTTGATCATTGGGGAGTTCCTTGTGAAGAAGGTAAGTGAGGAAGGGCTCTGTCCATGGTGCTATTACTGCCATTACCCCATGAGCCGAAGGCGTTTCATTCATTACGGAGCTGCCGATAATGCCATCGTCTAGTTCGTTTATTGGGGGAAGAACCTCATCTGCTGTATTCGGATCGGCGCCATTGTCATCGTCCTACCACACTACGGATGGCTTAAAGAGCTACTCCAGGAAGGTGTTTCTCGGGACAGGATCGCGCTTGGCTCCCATACGGGATAGTATGTCGGCGGCTTGGTTGTTGTCGCGAGCGACGTGGTGGAATTCCAACCCCTCGAACCGAGCAGATATCTTGAGGACGGCATTTATATATGCCTCCATCTTCAGGTTTTTGGCGTCGAATTTGAGTCTCCCCTACCTCTAGCCGCCGTATGCCCATTGATACGGCCATCCGAAGACCATGAAGGAGAGCTTCGTATTCGGCTGCATTGTTGGAGTCGGCATACATGATTTGCAACACGTATCGCACATTGTCGCCTGTGGCGAATGTGAGGATAACTCCAGCCCCCAGTCCGGCCAAGGTCTTGGATCCATCAAAGTATATTTTCCAATGGGAGTATGCATTGTATTCCTTGGGGAGCTCGGCCTCTGTCCATTCAGCTAGGAAGTCCGCCAATACCTAAGATTTAATGGCACGACATGGCTTGTAGGTTATTTAAAAGGGAAGGAGCTCAATGGCCCACTTGGCTATGCGGCCAGTGGCATCCCTGTTGTTGATTATATCATTCAGGGGGACCTCAGATGCCACTATTACCGCACACTCCTGGAAGTAGTGTCTTAGTTTCCTTGACGCCATAAATATTGTATAGGCTATCTTTTGGTAATGCGGGTATCTGGACTTGCACTGCGTTAGCACCTGTGACACATAATATACCGGTTTCTGAGTCCGGAATTTGTGTCCCTCCTAATCTCATTCAACAACGAGCACCGCGCTGACAACTTTGTTGGTGGCCGATATGTATAATAACATGGGCTCACCGGTGCCTAGTGTCGTGAGTATGGGATTGGTTGCCAGTAGTGTTTTGATTTCTTCTAACGCAGCCACTGCCTCATCGATCCATTCGAATTTGTTGTTCCGCTTCAGCAGCTTATAGAGCGGCAAAGCCTTCTCTCCGAGGCGAGAGATAAAGTGGCTTAATGCCGCTACGCACCCAGCTAGCCTCTAGACGTGCTTCACCTCTCTGGGAATTGCAAGTTCAGATAGAGCACGGATTTTACCTGGATTTGCCTCTATTCCTCTATGGGAGACGATGAATCCAAGCAGCTTACCAGAGGGAACTCCGAATACACATTTTTCTGGATTGAGTCGTATATCACATTCGTGTAGACTGACAAAGGTTTGCCGTAGGTCGTCGATCAACCGGATGACGTGTTTGGTTTTGATTACCACATCATCCACGTATGCCTCGACAGTCTTACCGGCTTGTGTCGTGAGACAGGTCTAGATCATGTGCTGGTATGTGGCCCCAATGTTTTTTAGCCCGAAAGGCATCGTATTGAAGCAGAATGGCCCCTAGGGGGGTGATGAATGCGGTAGCCGCTTGATCATATTCCTTCATTTTAATTTGATGGTATCTGGAGTAAGCGTCGAGGAAACACAACGAATCGTGTCCGGCTGTGGCATCAATGATCTGGTCTATGCGTGGTAAGGGGAAAGGGTCCTTGTGGCAAGCTTTGTTAAGGTCTTTGAAATCAACACACAGTCGCCAGGACTTGTCTTTCTTGGGTACCATCACCGGGTATCCCAGCCACTTGGGGTGTTTAATATGCCGAATAAATCTAGCCTCGAGCATTTTAGCTAATTCTTCACCCATGGCTTGCCGTTTGGGCTCGAAGAAGCGATGCAGAGTCTGTTTCACGGGCTCACAGCCTGGGATAATGTTTAGACTGTGTTCGGCAAGCCGTCGTGGGATTCCGGGCATATTGAAAGGATGCCAGGAAAAAATGTCCCAAATTTCCGAAGGAAATTCCACAGTGCTTCATCCACGAGGGGATCAAGCTCGGCTCCAATGGATGCTGTCTTATTGGGGTCCTTCGGATGTACCTGAAATTTGACGATTTCCACTACGGGTTTGAAGGACGTGGACTTGGGCCTTTTGCTAAGGATCACGTCGTCCTTATTAACTGTCGACCGTAATGCGGTCAATTCTTCGGCAGCAAAGTCTCCGCTAATGCCTCGAGAGCGAGTGATGTCGTTTTATTTTTGGCCCGAAGGGCTATGTTCGGATCATTGGCGATCGTGATCGCTCCATTTGGTCCTGGCATTTTGAGTTTCATGTACCCGTAATGGGGTATAGCTTGGAAATTTGTAAAGGCATCACGTCCCAATAGGGCGTGATAGCCACTCGGGAAGGGGACGATGTGGAAGAGTAGTTCTTCGGATCGGTAGTTTTCGGGCGTGCCGAACACCACGTCTAGGATGATACATCTGGAACAACAAGCCTCTTTCCCTGGGATAATTCCCCAAAAGGTTGTATTGCTATGTTCGATGCGAGATCGGTCGAACTGCATTTTTCCCAAGGTGGCTTCGTATATAAGGTTTAGACCACTGCCGCCGTCCATTAGCACTTTATGTAGCTTGTATTGATCAATGATGGGGTTCAATACTAGTGCAGCCGATGAGTGACCGGGAAGAATGGCCGGCTGGTCAGTGTCACCGAAGTAATGGGTATGTCTGCCCACGGTCTAGTGGCTGCCACATGGTAGACCTGTTCGAGCTCTCTAAGAGCCCTTTTACGCCTGTTCCTTGAGGGGAAGGTCTCATAGACCGTCAGGACTTCGGCATTGTATCCGGGCGGCGAAGAGGAGCGCCTACTCGACGGAGGTGTTTCAAGGATGGCCTTGCTGCTTTTTGCGACTTCCCTGACGACCCAGCAAGCTCTAAGTTTGTGAGTTGGGTTTGTGTTTAACAACACGTAATGTATAGGGGAAGGTTTGTCCAATAGTCCGTCAAGGATAGTGTCGGTCCCAGAAAGGGGCTTGTTTCTTTTTTTCAATGGGTTCATACCTGGCTGGCCGCTTTGGAGGTATCCTCTTTTTCCGAGCTCCTCTAGGGTGTTCGGGGAAAATTGGTTCCAAGAACAACTGTTCAGATTGCCATACGCTCTCCATGGCACAACACTTTTGTACCAAATCGGATAACTCCGAAAAGTCGCTTATCTGTCGACGGGCCAGGGCATTAAGAATCTCTTCATCATGGCAATTGCGAATGAAAGTTGATGTCATCTCTTGGTCACTAAGACCTTTTACTCTGCTTCTACTGAGTAGGAGTCTGGCCCAAAAGTGATGGACTGATTCTCCTTGTAGTTGCTTAATATCCTGAAAGTCCGAAGATACGGGCTTTGGTGTGATGCTGCGATGATCGTCTTGGGCGGTGGGTGGGAAAATATTCGATTCCATGCTGCATTGAGTGTTCGGAATTACAGTTTCTGAATCGTGTGATGGATCCCAGACCGGTGACGGTTCGGCTTTAGAGTGATTCCCTGCCTCTGGCTCACCGACAGAGACTCGGTGATCGAGGATTGGGGTATAGACTGTTTTCAATTCTGAATGTCAGGACAAATCCGCAGCCGGACACTTGATAGAGCGACAAGGTGGGTGACGGGAGGGACATGAATCTCCCTATCATCGGGTCTGATCCCGAGCCGATCATATATCGGAACCTGGTCATCCGATATACGCATAACTTCAATCCAATCGGATAACTTGTTTAAGAACGAGGCGACCGTAGGATGCATGTCGCTGAGACGAGTGGATTCATCGAGCAGCGTGACAGTTCTAGAGCCACGCCGAAGCGGATCTGTGTTCCGTCCAACCATGAGACCTGATGTCTTCGGCATCAAGGCGTACGGACTTACAGCTTTCTCTTCGAGGGTCGAAGGTTCCATTAGAACAAGTATTCCCCATGAATCAGCCATGAACTCTAAGGTTCCGAACTTGATACTCTGATTGGGGGAAAAGCTTCCGGTATGGCCATGACGGCTGATCGGGCTGGCATGCGACAAGATGTCGTCGCCGGTGAGACTCTGATCGGGGGCGAGAGTCCCCTGGATGCAGATCTCGCTACTCACAACGAGGTGAGCCATAGATTCCTTTGGCGCTCACAGAGGAACTCTCAATGAAAGCACCAATGTCGGTGTCAAAACCGACGGATCTCGGGTAGGAGGTCCTGAAGTGTGAGACTAGAATCGACGGTAATAGGAGACAAAGGGGACACAGATTTACCCAGGTTCGGGCCCTCCTATGGAGGTAATACCCTACGTCCTGCTTGGTTGTATTGATGATATGGGGGGTTACAGAGTTTATCTACCTCGAGATCGAATAGCTAACCCTAGATGAGTTATTCTGTCCCTATACCCTAAAACCCTCCGGCTTATATAGACACCGAGGGTGCCTGGAGTTTACACATGGTCGGTTACATGCCGAAGAGATAAACATGCCTAACTACAACTAATAACTTGGAGAGTATGCCATGGCTCCTCGAAGCTTCCATCTGGCGTAGGTGGTCTCCTACCATTCGATGCTCACTTTGCAGCCCATACAGCCCGACCCATAAATGATAGGTCGACTATCCAAGGACCCCCTAATCCAGGACTCCCTCACCTGTCGGTACAGAGACTTGTGGTGGCTCGTGGAGTTTTTAGGGTAAAAGAAAATTTATAGGCTAAAGAGGGGCAGTAGGAGGCGCCCGAGGGAGGCATAAGCCATCAGGGTGTGCCCCCTGGTGGCGCACCCTGTAGGCTTGTGGGTCCCTAGTGGCTCCTCTGGCCTCCTCCTGAAGCTTCCAGGTCTTCTTTTGGTCCAGAAAAAGTCATCGCAAAGTTTCATGGCAATTGGACTTCGTTTGGTACTATAACTCTGAAAAGTCAAAAACATGCAGAAAACAACAACTAGCACTGGGCACTCGATCAATAGGTTAGTGCTAAATAATATTATAAATTGGTAAATAAATACCCAAAAAGTATCCTAGAATGATAATTTATTAGCATGGAACAATCAAAAATTATAGATACGTTGGAGATGTGTCAGCATCCCCAAGCTTAATTCCTGCTCCACCCCGAGGTAAATGATAAAAATAGAATTTTTGATTTGACATGCTACCCATTATGTAATCTTTTGAATGTATGCTCATTGAGAAATGATGAATTAAAAAACATCAACATAGTAATATTTATAAGTATAAGAAACATAATCATTGATTTTTCAAAGTATTCGATCCTTAAAGAATGTTTACCCCTACTCATCTTATTATATTACCAAGGCATGACTCCGTCTTCACCACATCAATACAAAATTTAAGCACCACAGTGTCCAAGTCATGCAATTGGATCGTACTTTTTCAATATGCATCAACTTTTTATTCTTCACACAATACATGAGCGTGAACCATTGGACATAGCATATAGGTGGAATAGACAATGATGGTAGATATCAAAGGGGTAAAAAGTGGAGAAGATGGTCTCACATCAACTAGGCATACCAACGAGCTATGGAGATGCTCATCGATAGATGTCAATGCAAGGAGTAGGGATTTCGATGCAAATGATGCACTAGGGCTATAAGTGTATGAAATCTCAACTGAAGCTAAGTGGTTGTGCATCCAACTTGCTTCCTCAGGAAGACCTCGAGCATTAAGCCCGTCATTGGAATATACAAGCCAAGTTTATTATATGAAAAGGTAATTCCCACTAGCATATGGAAGTGACAACATAGGGACTCTCTATATGAAGAACATGGTGCCACTTTGAGGCACAAGTGTGGTAAAAGATGGTAGCAAATTCCCTTCTCTCTTTTTCTCTCATTTATTTATTTTGTTTTATTTTTTTATGGTGGGATTTTCTCTTTTTTTTCTTTTTTGCCTCCCCCGTTCATACTTTTTTATATGGTGGGCTCATTTGGCCTCCCCCGTTTTTATTTTATTTTTTGCCCGGAGTCTCATCCCGTCTTGAGGGGGAATCATAGTATCCATCATCCTTTCCTCACTGGGAAAATGTTGTAATAAGGATGATCCTCACACTTTTATTTACTTACAAGTCAATATGAAGAACTGATAGGAAGATATGACTCTATATGAATACCTCTTGCAGTGTACCAGGATGTGCAATGATCTAGCATGACACGTATCAAAAACATGATGAATGGTGGTTTTGCCACAAATACCATGTCATCTCTATTTGATCATGCAAAGCAATATGATGATGAACAAACTAGTAATGTGAAGTGATGATGGTATTTGCATGGCAATATATCTCGGAATGGCTATGGAAATGCCATAATAGGTAGGTATAGTGTCTGTTTTAACGAAGATATAAGAAGGCTTATGAGCAATAGAGCATATCATATCACGGGGTTTGGATGCACAGGCGAAAGTTGCACCGATCCTCGAGGTGAGAATGGGCTATGCACGGTACCAAAGAGGCTAGCAAATATGACCCATGAAAATTAGCGTCACTGTTTATTCATCTCTCAAACAAATATAAGTGAATAACTAGAGCATATTATTTCTACAAAATCTACACGCCACCGTGCTCAAAAAGATATAAGTGAAGTGCTAGAGAAACTGCCAAGCTCAAAAGATATAAGTGAAGCACATAGAGTATTCTAGCAAATTATCATGAAGGCATGTATCTCTCAAATAGGTGTGTCCAGCATATGATAATTGTGACAAACTGAATGTAAAATCAAACAAAATCAAACGACTCTCCAATCAAAACACATATCACGTGACGAATAAGAATATAGCTCCAAGTGGCATACCGATGGATTGCGGCGAAAAAGGGGATACCTTCTGGGGCATCCCCAAGCTTAGATGCTTGAGTATCCTTAGAATTTTACATGGGGTGCTTTGGGAATCCCCAAGCTTAGGCTCTTGCTACTTGTTATTCCGTGGTCCATCGTGATCACACCCAAAACTTGAAAACTTCAATCACACAAACCTCAACAAAACTTCATGAGATCCGTTAGTATAAGCAACATATTGCATACTTGAGGTACTGTGATAAATTGATTCTTAATTCATTTTTGAATAATATGTACTATATTCTAACTTCTCCATGGATTATACCCCCGATACAATCCATAGCATAATCAAAACAAGCAAACTATGCAAGCAAAACATCATCTCTTTAAAACAAAACAGTCTGTAGCAACTTGTAGAGGACCCATACTTCTGAAACTATAAAATTGTGAATAATTAGGACCACGTAAATACTTTGTGTATAAATATTTTTTAAAAATTTCATATCATTATCACGGTCCAGTAAAAATTAAAATTCATGTACTAGAGTCAAAGTTTCTGTTGTGTTTCAGCATCGTGTCTAGTCATCTCATGAGTCATCCCAAAGGCTTTACTTGGCACAAACACTAATTAAACCATAAAAACATAATCATTGTAGAGTCAAAAATCATGTTATCATAAAATAACAGAAGGGAAAAAAACAAAATTTAAGATACATATTGGGTTGCCTCCCAACAAGTGCTATTATTTTATGCCCCTAGCTAGGCATAATGCATAGTTTCAAGTGTTGTCATCTTTGACACTCAACCCATAAGTGGATCTCATGATTGATTCATAAGGTGGTTTAATTATATTCCTAGGGAAGTGTTCCATCCCTCTCTTTAGTGGGAATTGGAATCTTATGTTTCCCTCTTTCATATCAATAATTGTCCTCATAGTTCGTACGAATGGCCTTCCAAGTATTATTGGACAAGAAGGATTGCAATCAAAATCAAGCACAATGAAATCTACAGGCAGATAAAAAAATTTGCAATAATAAGCACATCATTAATTCTACCTAAACTTTTCTTGATGGTACCATTCGCAAGATGCAAGTTTAGGGAACATTCTTCAATATTAGTGAGACCAAGCACATCACATAAAGTTTTAGGTATGGTTGAAACACTAGCACCAAGGTCACACAAAGCATTGAATTCATATTTATTTATCTTAATTTTGATAGTAGGTTCCCACTCATCATGCAATTTTCTAGTAATAGAAACTTCAAGCTCAAGTTTCTCGTCATAAGCTTTTATCATAGCTTCTACTATATGTTCGGTAAAAGCTTTGTTTTGTTCATAAGCATTGGGTGAGCTAATACTAGATTGCAGAAATAAAATACATTCTACTAAAGAGAATTTATCATAATTAAATTCCTTGCAATCCAATATAGTGGGCACATCACTAGTTAAAGTTTTGAACTCTCCAAACGCACTTTTTCATTTTTAGCATTAAAATCATCACCCTCCAAGCAAATGGGACGCTCCTCAACTAAAGTTGACTCATATCCAGTCCCTTGATCATTCATATTCGGAGAAGTAAACAAATATTCAATATGAGAAACACCAATAATTTTGAGATCATCATGATTCCGGAAAAACCGAGTGGAAGAGCTTTTTCTAAGAATTCTCGCTTAGCTCTCAACTTAGCGGTCCTCTCCTTACTTTCATTAACAGATAATTGGATAGATTTAATACTCTCATTAAAATCATGCTTGGGTGGCAAAGATTTATTTTTAAGAGTTTCAACATCAAGAGCAATTCTATCCATGTTTTAGCCAAAGTATCAATCATATGCAACTTTTCTTCTACTGTAGTGTTGAAAACCTTTTGAGAATTAATAAATTCCTTAATTGTATTCTCAAGATCAGAAGGTATCCTATTAGAATTTGTATAAGAATTCCCATAATAATTTCCATAGTTGTTAGAGGTATTACCGGGATATGGTCTGGCATTGAAATTTCCTCTCTAAGCATTGTTATTGAAATTATTTCGCGAGATGAAGTTCACATCAATAGCATCATTATTTTTATCAATTAAAGTAGACAAAGGCATATCATTGGGATCAGCATTATTTTTTTATTAGCAACCATATTTATAAGAGCATCCACTGTTTAACTATAAGTAGCAATTTCTTGGACAAAAATTACCTTCTTACCAATTGGAGCTCTTTCGGTATGCCATTGAGAATAATTTGTCATAATGTTGTCCAGAAGTTTTGTGGCCTCTACTAAGGTCACATCCATAAAGGTACCACCTACAGCAGAATCTAGAAGTTTTCCAGACACAAAGTTTTGTCCAACATAGAAATTTTGGATAATCATCCACAAGTTTAAGCCATGAGTTGGACAATTTCTTATCATCAATTTCATTTTCTTCCAAGATTGTGCAACATGCTCTTGATCTTGTGGTTTAAAATTCATTATTTGATTTCTAAGGGATATGATCATAGCAGGAGGAAAATACTTGGCAATAAAAGCATCTGTACACATATCCCATGTTCCAATACTATTACGAGGTAAAGATGGAAACTAAGCTTTAGCTTTATCTATTAGTGAAAAAGGAAATAATTTTAATTTCACAATATCTTTATACATATCCTTCTTCTTTTGTTTGTCACATAATTCAACAAAGGTATTAAGATGTGGTGCGGGATCTTCATTAGGACTTCCCGAAAATTGATCTTTATGACAAGATTCAGCAATGCAGCATTAATATCAAATGCCTCTGCACTAGTGGCGGGTGGTATAGGAGTACTAATAAAATAAGTATTATTAGTATTTAATAAATCACACAACTTAGTAGTATCTTGGGACATGGTGACCGAACAAGCAAAGTGACAAGCAAGACAAGTAAACTAGCAAGTAAAGCAAGCAAAGAAGTAAACTAGTACTAGCAAATATAAATATATATATTTTTTATGATACAAACTAAATATAATTGCAAATAAAAAGACGAACAAGTGAATGAAAATTTGTGTGAAGTTACTTGATAGTTGGTGATGGTATTCCCCGGCAACAACGCCACAAATCCTTCGTGATACTCATGATCTGCATTGGGTTTTCCGTGAAGAGGAACAGGTTATCACAACACAAAATGGGTATGTATTTCCCTCAGTTATGAAATCAGGGTTTATCGAACCAATAGGAATACCAATCATCAACCGTCTTCAGCGGCTGCACACAAAAGAACAAACAACTTGCACCCAATGTCGGCAAGTGGGTTGTCAATCCCCTTGATCTCGTTATTTGCAAGCAAGTGAGGTGTGTAGATAATTGTAGATAATTTTAAATTGAAAAATGAAACAAAACGCTAAATAAGAACAACAAGGTAATGGAAATGTTTGTAAGTATATAAGTGAATAGACCCGGGGGCTGTAGAGTTCTCTAGTGGCATCTCTCGTGAAAGTGGCATATGGATGGAAAACAAATTATTGTTGGGCAATTGATAAAAAATCAAATAGTTATGCGATTTTCACGACAATTATTTGTTCAATTTGGTCGATCTGATACTTAGTTAACTCATTCATCTTGATGTTCCCACTGATACCTAATCGATAACGAAGCTGAATGGCTTTTTTGATCCAATTCCGTCCATTTTTGTTGAGGCAATTCTGACTTGTTCATCGGGAAGTGATCGGAAAAGGTGTTTTGGGAGCGCTCGGGGAGTTTTAGGGTAAAAAAGAATTTATAGGCCAGAGAGGGGCATCGGGAGGCGCCCGAGGGAGGCACAAGCCATCAGGGTGCCCCCCTGGTGGTGTGCCCTGTTGGCTTGCGGGTCCCTCGTGGCTCCTCCAGCCTCCTTCTGAAGCTTCCAGGTCTTTTTTGGTAAAGAAAGATCATCAAACAGTTTCGTGGCAATTGAAATTTGTTTGGCATTGTAAGTCTGAAAAGTCAAAAACACGCAGAAAACAACAACTGACACTAGGCACTGGGTCAATAGGTTAGTGCTCAAATTTTTTATAAATTGGTTAATAAATACTCATAAATTATTCGAGAATGATAATATATTAGCATGGAACAATCCAAAATTATAGATACGTTGGAGACGTATCATGCACCACCCAAAGGATATCTACCCTCGCCTCCGGCATGTTCACTTCGATTACTGGCAACTTGTTCACCGGAATCGGAGCACGTGGCGGCGCCACCTACGCCACCGGCTGCGCCCTCCTCGCGCGGGATCTATGTCTCGACCTCCCCAGCATCTTGTCCTGCGATGGCGTCCTCGGGAGCGAGCAACAAAGTTTGCTGGGGTGAGGGGAGCGGGTGAAGAAAGGGGTAGGTGGGTGGGGTGGCCTCGAGGATTAGTAGAGGTCTGGGTGCCATTAGTGGCCGCACCAGTCGCCTCTTCGTCGCCCCGAGAGGACGATAGCGAGTGGCTCATCTTGTCCTCACTAGTTTATATTAAAATCACTAAAAAAACTTATATTTAGAAACAAAGGGAGCATATGATTGAGTTAAATACACCATAAGTGCCTTAGCTTGTCATGTGAGGTCAGTTTGGTGCCTAAAGTTGTGAAGTACACGAAAAAAAATTTGTTGGAATGGAAATTTAAAGCTAGGACATCCTGCCTAATGCAATAACATGCTGGTCATCGGGCAAAACTAAGTTATACGTTGTAGTATTAGCTAGAAATGTATACAGACCAATTCAGCGTATCGGTCTGCAATTCTTCAACACATTTGGTACACTTATTTTTTCAAGTTCTTGTTCAGTTTTCATGATATGTAAATTTTACTAAATAAAAATTACAGTAATTATCGGTAGGGCATTTTTGTGTATTTTTAATATTTATTCTATTTTCACTATTGTGTACTTTGAAGAGGTGAACATGAAGATCTTCTAAAATTTATGCGGATTAAGCCAGTTCAACGTATATTGAAAATTGTTGTGTAAATCTATGTATCTTCATGCAGGACCACAAGCACGGGCAATTAGTGTGTATCTTCATTGTATCACTATATTTTTAAAATACACAATCACAGAAAATAATTGACAATGTAAATGTTCAATGTGTATTAAAAATTAGTGTGTAATAATAGTAATTCCAGAATTGTATTAAAACATATTAAAGGTGTTTGTAGAAATGCAAGAATAATTTTACACAATAACATTTTCAATGCATGTTAAACATTTTTAAAAATACAAGTTGTCAATTTTTTGAACGCGTGATAAACAGCTTTCAAAAATAAGTTTATGATTTTATAATACCCGTGCAACATGTTTCAAAAACATTTTTTTCAAATGCACCAGCATATTCCCTAAATCTCCCTCGATACTAAAACGTTTAAGAAGTAAATTATCTCATTTGGTTATCAAATGGTGTCTTGTCTGTTGTTGGCAGAGGTCCCTTGGTGAACAATATAACCACGAGGCACGACACCACACGATGCCTAATATGTAGAAATAATGTGTACATCTTTTAGAGGGTGAGACAAATAAATCTGTAGGAAAATTCCAACTAGATGCTCTAAATAAATATAAAATCTTGCTTGGTTTATCGGCTACTACCCCGTTCCTAAATATAGGTCCTTTTAGAGATTTTACTATGAAACTACATACAAATGTATATAGACATAGTTTAGAGTATAGATTCATTTATTTTGTTCCGTATGTATTCCATAGTAAAATCTCTAAGAAGACTTATATTAGAAATGGGGAAAATATATTGCAAGGTTGGCATACCTGACCTCCTAGGTTCCAAACTTTGGATCCCTTTTTTCTTTCTCGTTTCTCTTTAATATCCCGCATGGTATCTTTATTATAATTTGTGTTATATCTATGATTTGCACATATAGCCATGCTTGGCGCTGGCGGAGCTTAGTGTAGTCTTGGGGGGGAGGGGGGCAGCTTTGCACAATTTTGTGAAGAAAAAATAAATAAAAGGACTTTTTTCAAATAATTAGAAGGATTAGTTGGAAGGAAAATTAGTAATTTACTTTCTGAAATGTTCATGTTTTGTGTCCCCCCCCACCTCACCCTCCACCCCTCACCCCAAGTAATTTTGGTGTAGCTCCGCCACTGATGCTTGGTGTAGCTGATATGTGGGACCCAGACCTGACAGGTTGGACCCATCAGTCTACATCCGTGTATGATACAATTATGTGTAAATTAATGAAATGTGAGGGGGGTGGCTATAGAAAAATGTTCCCGGTCACTGACATGTTGGCCGCCACCATACTGCCTCGCCATGCGGGCAAGGCATATGCTTGGATACTGTAGGAGGCATCGTATTTACACAACCGAACAAGTTAGAGCACCATTTTCGTATATTTACGACTTTAGACCCTAAAGGACATGACAAGTTATGGCACCCGTGCCATTGTCAACATATTTGTCGTACTACTCGGTGACGAAATCGGCAACGATTCTCCTCTCGCCAGTCGGCACGATCCATTTCCATGAATGCGCATAGAGACTACTATTCCTCCATGGGCTTGGATAGTGGCGATGCATGTCTCGAACGTCGTTCTATGAGTGCTTGCTCGACGGGCAGCGGCAGTGCTTCCACTTCCATTGCCAAGCAAACACACGAGGATCCGATGCCATGCAAGGTTCAGTGGAGGAATTTCCCGCAGAAAAAGAAAGGTTCGGTGCAACAAGGACGATCCGCCCAATAATTACCTCCGGCCTCCATCCGTCCGCCCGTCGCTTCGGCACTTCGGCTCGAGTACGTTTTGGTACAGTACAGCATTTCCGTGGTGCTATGGGGGGAGGGCCCCCCTCACTTTTTGTCAATCTCCTTTTCACCCTTCTCGCCGAGGCCTACCGCATCCAGTTCAAAATACCGCTAAAATTAGGAGCCAAGAATATGACTTGGACCGTCCAATTTTAATTCAAAAATTAGGTTCCAAACCGAAGGTGTGACGTGTCGCTGGCACGGCGGCCTGACATGTCATACACTGATGCATGAAAGCCAGCGACGACCCTGCGACGCCGCCAGCCCCCAGGCGCTGCATGCACGCACCACGAACAGACTTAATTTCCCGCGGCCACGTCCCCGATGAGCTTAATTGACCCCCTGTGCCGAGCCAGTTCATCTCCGGGAATCCTTTCGTCGAAGAAAAATGTTCTCATCTGCGATGGACAACCATCCAATCACAAACACCCACCCAGTAAGAAAACAGCGAAGAGGCCGGGAGTAAGTCACGGAGGATTAATAAAGTTGACTTGTGCTGTTCTGACCGCTCAGGTCGTCGATGCAGCAGCTAGCTCGACAGTGCTCACAGCGTTTTTTTACTGTGGCGGGCAGGAGCGTGGTCCGAGTTAATCACTGTATCAGGACGGGCCTGCGCCTGCGCCCGGCACTGATCGGCTCTGGCCTTTTCCCGGCTCACTGGATCAGAGAGGGTTAGGGACCAATGAGCCGCGGAATGATGACGGGGATTAGCCCCGGGCAGAAAGGCTCGTGCTCAGCGTCGCAGCGAGGCCGGTGCTGCCGCTGCCGCTGCGGCGGTGGGCTCGATCGGCCAGGACTGTATCCAACTGACACCCCATGTGCCCTCTCACAGCAGCCAACTGTTCTCCTTTCTCTCCATAAAATCTACCGGACAGCAGCCGAAGAAGAAGATGAAGGTGGTAGGGGCCGGGGGAGCGAGGGCGGGAATGGTGGCGACAAGCCGGGCTAAATTCACGGAGGCTGGCACGGCGGGGCCGGCCTGCACCAATAATTCCTCCCGTCCAAAAAGCGCACGCTGCATGCATGGAAACGGAGCGCCAAGGCCGGGGAAATGTGGTGCACATTCCATGCCCTCTTTGGCATGCTACTCCGCTCGAGTTTCTTCTTTCTTTTTTACACAACTTTGGCACCATATCCACACATGCATGCACGCTCCATGAATTCACTAACCAAAAACCTACACAGAGCACCGTTAAACCGGGTAGCGGGTACGTACGTTACGTACTCGTGCCAAGGATATTCCAATGAGCCCAGCCGTGGTGCCTGGACGTCGCACGACCGATGCAACGGAATGAACCAATTGTTATCCTAGATCGAGCTAGCACGCCGTCCGGCCGGCCGGCCGTCGTAGCAGTACACGCTATGGGTTGCTAGGCTCGGGACCTCGTCGTCCGCAAGTTGCTACTCCTACTGGTTACTGGACACCGGACAGTGTACCGGCCGCGGGCCAGTCGCCGCTGTCCCTGGCGGACGCCTTGTCTCGTAGCGAATCAAGTTCGCGGCAGCTCCTGTAGCGAGAAACCCGCCGCATCTATTGCCTTGTAGCACCGGCCACCGGTGCACTGTACATACTCTAGTACGTGCCGCCCTCCCGCGGCGTACGCGCAGCGCTCCTCCTCGTCGTGGATTTGCCTACTCGCATCGTAAATTGCACGATATCGTATGGATAATACCATATGTACGTGTCCATATAGATCGAATAGGTGTGTGTGTTGCGTTGCTGTGCTGTGCGGCGAGTCGTTTCTGCGTGTGTCCGGGCGGCAGGGGCAGGGCCAGACCGGCCAGTATTCCTCTCCGGGACGTAGGGGCGACACGTCGCGAGGGCCGTTAGGCGGGCAGTGAATGCACGCCGCGCGCAGCTAGCGTCCAAGAAGACGGAGGGGGCGGTCCCCGACAGCGTGCAGCTGCCGCGCCGGACGCTCCAATAATTTCCGTCTTCCTCCCTCTCGTATGGTACGTGTGGACGTATGGTGGTGGGTGCTGGCCGTGCTGCGCTGCATGCGGCGCCGCTACGCGCCATGTACGCCTCTCGCGCCCCATAAATGGCATCTTTCCTTGCCAAGAGGTTGCAGTTTGCGGCCCGAAGGATGTTTGATGGCTATTTGGTGCACCCGTATCGACTATAAATGAAAATTAAGAGGACCGCCTATGCATTAGGTAATCCCTAATGTCCGGATGTATAGAGCGTGTACATAGTTGTAGGCACTGACGGATCCAGCTCAAAATAGGATGTGACTGGGGTATATAGGCTCGGCCAAGATCTTAGGGTGGGCTCAACCCCACTCTACATCCTACTGAATCCTCCCTCGGATCGAGCTTGACAATTTATTAGTTCTTAGGTTACACTTTATAAAGTTTGATCAAGTTTATAGAAAAACAATCTAAACTTTGACAGTAAAAATAATATATATTATGAAAACATATCGAATGGCGATTCCAATGATACTGGTTTGGTATTGTGGAAGTTAATATATTTTGGTATAACCTTAGTCAAAGTTTAGAAGTTTGCCTCGAGACAAAGCTAATATGTGAAATAAGTAAAAATAAAGAGAGTATGTATTATATGTGGCAGCAATATTATGTCCACAAACTATACCCGGTTAATACATATTTAGTGTATGCTCTACACATCCTTCCCGGGGCGTTGGATCTAAAACAGACAATCAAATCGTCATCTTCTTTCTCTAGGGAATATCCTGCTTATCTTCTTGCCCATGTGTTTCCCACGACCGTCCGCCTCCACACCCGCAACAAGTGGCGGTCGCGACTCCTCGACATCTCGGCTTGCTCAAGCTACGCATTTAATTGTGTCGTTGCCACCCTGGCCATCCCTCTAGCCCCCCCCCCCCACCCACCCACCCACCCGTTTCAAGTGCTAGTGTCAATCCCACCCCTCCCACATGAAAAGCCAGGCCCTCGAATCGCACTCGCGATGGAGGCTACGGAAATCTTCCTGCACTCGGGACTGCGATTTTTTTCCTCCATAAATCGACTCACGCTTCCAAAAAAATAAGTTACCTAAGGATTAGCTTCCTTATTTTCCGGGGATAAGGATTAACATATGTGAAATTTAAAATGGTCCATATAGTAATGCAAGTCTGAATTTACTTTATATGAATAGTTTGTCTTAAATCTGACAAAGTATAGAGACCATGATCGACTCTTATCATGATAGTATTTAACTAAGAGTGTTTTTTTTTACCGAAAGATCAATCAATTTTCTCTCTATCTCTTCTTTATTTCTATCCCACAGGAGCGATTACTCCCTCTCTTCCGGTTTAGACTACCCACAATGGGAATAACATAGGTAGTAACATAGATGCCACCTACTCTCTCTTTCTGGTGAAAAGTGTACATTTGGCTTTAAAATTTGTCACAAAAGAGTGTACTTCTATCTTCCCAATGCACTTTAAAGTAGGAAAAAATGCTTCTCTCTCATTACACGGTAATCAAGACCAATAACATTCTACATATGGTCTTCTTAATTTCTACATGCACTTAGCTTATTGGGGGTTGGGTAATTAAAGAGGAGAGAGATGATGGCTTGGACCTTTCCAATGCATTTTTTTACTTCACTCCATAATTTGTCCTAAAAAATTTATATGCACACTTTTCACCGGACAGAGGGAGTAAGCAAAAACTATGATGTGGAAACTAATTAATGATAAGAGAAATAAATTGAGTAACTTAGCATGTACTCCCTCCGTCCGGGTTTATTAGGCCCGGAGACAACTTCTCTTAGACCAAGGCACATAATAATTTGTTCACATTAATTCTTCCATCCCACTCCCAATGTACTCTCTCACATGTCAATTCTCACATGCAACCAATGAAAAAGTATGCATGTAGTGTATTTATTATTCAGCTATGGACTAGCAACAATGTCTCTCACTAGGGCCAATGAAATGGTTGCATGCATGCATGTTTCCAAAGCAAGGCCTTATAAAGAGGGACGTGCTTGTGATGCTCTTAGACTACTCACAATGGGAGTAACATAGATGTCACCTAAGCAAAAAGTATGATGTGACATCTAATTAATGAGAAGAGAGAAAAATTGAGTAACTTAGCATGTTACTACCCTTATGAGTAACATAACGCATACTAATGTAAAATGAGTCTATAAGCTAATAAATGAAAGGCTTAATGTTACTACTCGTATGTTACTGTTCATTGTGAAGGTAGTAACTTAGACTAGTAACATATGCATATTACTACTCTATGTTACTCCCCATTGTGACTAGTCTTAGGGCTCAAATCTGAAATCTCATCAACCAAGGTGAATTGTGAGTGGATGGCACTAGTTTAAGGTGGCCAATGAATTTTTTTCCATATTTTCGATTCCCTAAGCAATAAATGTAGCAACATCTCTTTTATTGGACTTGTATGTGCATGTACAAAAAGATGCATGCATAACTACCAATTTCCTTTCTCTTATTTCTATGAATTAAATGTGACGTGGGACTCAAAGCACTTTAACTCAATTGAAATCAAAGTAAGCCAAATATAATGGAAATCTGAAATGTTTGAGATGAGCCCTATAAACCAAAAAGGAGGGAGTATCATACATGGAGGAATTAGCAGTCAACTGTAATCACTTCCCACATGTGCAATGGTTAGGTTCCTTTGGCGGAACCAACCCACCAGGCTTCAAGATTTAGACTTGAAACTCGTACTTATATTTGTTTGATTAATATTTCAAGCTTTCTGGCATGTTTTGTTAAGTGCGAGAAGACACTCCTGTCCACTATGATGCACCTCCGGTGACTTTTTCGCCAAGCTCAAGGTGTGATGCCGGCTTAGTATGTCAGAGGTGCTCATTTGTAGTTGTGTGCTTTCATAGGGGGTGAAATGTATATGCATGTATTTGAGTGTCTGTAATTGTATGTTAAAAAACTAAAATCAAGTCTTGCCTTTTTTTCCTCATGCAAGATTGGAGTGAATCTAGGTTGGACATGCATTCTTTTAATGTCAATCGTTCTCGTATGTGCATTGTAATATTAGACAATAAACCTAATTTTTACTATAATACATTATTTAATTAGATACATGTAGGGAAATTTGTGAAAAGTTCACAGGCGCTACCTCCATCCTGGTTTATTGGCCTCCTTCGTATTTTGCGTCAAATTTGGGCCATAGATTTAACTAGCAAAATGTTAAGGCATGTTCACTAAAAATTGTATAGTTCAATTCATATTTAAACATTGTTTTCTATGATATTTTTTTTCCTACATATGATTTATATCTTATTAGTTAAAATCATGATCAAAATATAAACTTAAATACAAAGTTGACTAATAAACCGGATGCACTGCCCCCTTCCATAATATAGTGCGTATAGATATATTTTTAGAAGTCAAACTTGATAAACTTTGATTAAGTTTTTTTAGGTTATAAACGTTGATTAAGTTTGTAAAGAAAACTTTCTACATCTACAATACCAGATATATAAAATATAAAACTATATCTTACGATGAATCTGTTGATATATGTTTGCCGTTCTAGATGTAAATATTGTGTCCATTAATTTTGTCAAAGTTTGTGATCTTTAACTTTTCAAAATCTATATGCACTACATTATAAAAATAGTAACATACAAAATGGTTTACCTCGCAATTTTTCTTTTTCGAAACAGTACAAAATCGTTGTGACCACGTAGCATATATCCCTAGGTTTTTGTGTGTGGAAAGAGACATGTGCGTCTGAATTTGTTAAATCTGTCCCATGATATGGCAGGCATGCCGGACGGCGGGGGAGTATTTTAGGCGCCGATCCCTGAACATACATCCGGGGAGCTGCGCTGCACGCCGATCATTCGTCCCCCCGGCACACCCGATTCCGCTTTATCTCGACGGGAGCAAAAGGACGGGATGCTCGTTTAGTTTACCTAACCGGTGCGTGCTCGATCTGACGATGGCGACTGCAGGTGGACGGGGAATCTCACTCGCAAACTTGGCCTTTTCCCGGCTCCGGATGCTTCCTCCTCGCCGTAAACCAGCGGCGTTTCCAAGCCCCTTTTCGCCAGTTTATCATGTAAACCTGGCCCAAAGCGTGGCGGGTGCATGGGAGCGTGGCACCACCGCACACGACATAGCAGCTGGATGGAAGGATCAGACAGGGATCGGGGTGCTCGCTCGCAAGCAGCAAAAGCTGTGGTGTCTCGTTAGAGCATCTTCAGCTGTTGGCCCAGGAGATCGAAATAGCGTCGTCTGAGGGCGAGCCGACGCTAAAATCGGTCTGGAAGGGCTCGGCTTCCCAGTCGAACCCCAGAGTCGCCCCACAACCGTCGCTTTCAGCCCATTATCAGCGTAGAATCGGCCCAAATTCGATCCGTTTCGACGCTATTTCGGCTTTGAAATCAACAAAATTGACGTCTTTTGGGCATAAATGAACAAAATTGACACTCTTTTGACATAAAATTCAACAAAAAAAGTGAATGTTTCGTATCAAAGTTCATCATAGAAATTAATACAAAATCAAATAGTTCAATGAAGCAAGTTTCAACATAAATTAAAACAAATCGAGCTAGGCGTCGCCCTTAAGCCTCCATAGGTGCTCCACCAGATCGTCTTGCAGTTCTTGATGCACTTGTGGGTATCGGATCTCCTGACGCATATTGAGATAGGCAGTCCATGTTGCTGATACCTGGTGATCAACAACTGCAAGAGGTCCCATCCTGTGATATGGTTCAGGATCAAACACTGGCTCTTCCTGCTCGCTCTCAATGATCATGTTGTGCAAGCAGACACAAAAATTCATGATCTCCCACATCTTCCTTTTGGACCAGGTCATAGCGGGGTACCTGACAACAGCAAATCGCGATTGGAGCACACCAAATGCTCGCTCGACATCTTTGCTGCAAGCCTCCTGACACTTAGCAAAGTGTGCCCTATTTGGCGCCACAGGTTTTGAGATAGTCTTCACAAATGTGGACCATCTCGGATAGATACCATCTGCTAGATAGTATCCCTTATTGTATTGGCGTCCATTGACCTCAAAGTTCATCGGAGGAGCATGGCCTTCAACAAGCTTGGCGAAGACATTCGAGCACTGCAAGACGTTGATATCATTGTGAGTTCCTGGCATACCAAAGAAGGAGTGCCAAATTCATAGGTCATGTGTGGCTACTGCCTCAAGTACCACACTGCAACCACCTTTGACGCCTTTGTACATTCCTTGCCAAGCAAATGGGCAGTTTTTCCATGACCAATGCATGCAGTCGATGCTTCCAAGCATCTCTAAAAATCCTCTTACTGCATTCTGTGCTAGGATTCGAGTAGTGTCTTCGGCATTGGGTGATCACAAATATTATGGTCCAAACACTGCCACCACTGCTCTGCAGAACTTGTACATACATTCAATGGTGGTGGACTCGGCCATTCGCCCATAGTCTTCTTGTATGTACGCGGGAGCTCCGTACGCAAGCATCCTCATAGCTTGGGTGTATTTCTGAAGTGAGGAGAATCCAACTGTGCCGGTGTAATCCTTCTTGCAAACGAAGTAGCCGTCGAACTCCCGAACGGAATTAACAATCCTGAGGAAGAGCTTCCGGCTCATCCGGTAGCGACACCGAAATACTTTCTCACCGTGCAATGGAGAGTCGGCAAAGTAGTCGGCGTAGAGCATGCAATACCCTCCATCCGATGCCTCTGCTTGCTCTTGCGCCGCCCGGCCTCGAGCCACCTCGTCGGGGCTTGTCATTGTTGACGAACAGGCCAGCCAGCCAGGACAGTATCATGAGGTGCTCCTCATCGGCGGCGGCGGCCTCGGCTTCTTCCTCCAACAGGGCCGCGAACGCCTCCTCGTCGTCCGAGTCCATGGCCGAGCAGGCAAAACGTCGAACACCTTGTCGACGTGACGGGCGAGCAGGCGAGCAGACTCCGGCGCCCCGGCCGGCGTGGCTTGGGCGAGGGGATGTGCGAGTGTCGGGAAAGCGAAATCCGGCGAGGGAGGGCGAAGTGGGGTCTTCTAGCGGCGGCGCAGGGGCCGTGAACAGGCGAGGGCCGCCGGGGTCGCCGGGGTCGGCAGCGCGGAAGTGGCTCGGCGCTAGGAAAAAGGGACGAGATTCGTCTGACAGTGGTGCCCCACACGCCGATTTGTTACCATCGAAGCCCCCAAGAAACCCCCAGCGCCCTGGGTTCGGTCTGTATTCGCCGGCCCCAAAAAAAACTCCAACCGACGAAAAACGGCATCTTCAGACCACGACTGGGATTTTTTCCATCCGTCCATGATAAAAAAACGATCTAAAAGATCCTTTAAAACCGCGCCTGGAGATGCTCTCAGCTCTCGCGCGCAGAGACCAGCTGCCGCTGCATCAACCGATTGAAAAGCTCTGTGCGTCACGTCGGGACGGGACCTGACCCCCCGGCGTAGGTCCATCCACGTCCCCGGTCTCTACCGGTTCCTTCACGTTTCGTCGCAGGAGCCAGATGCCCGCCCGATCCCGGCCATCTAACTTTGACACAGGCTTTACAGCCGCGACATGCGACGCTCCAACAGTTCTTTTCATATCTGCCGTCTTCCTTGGTTGGCAATTGGCATGCATGTTACGTTTGCTCAAGGCATCTCCAACGGGAGAGAGATGTTTGGTTACTAGGTGTATATACGGAAGCAACTTTTTGCTGGACGGGGGCATTGGCTCCTGTTTTTTGAAATGATTCAAAAATCATATTTCCAAGATTCAAAAAAAATTATGAAAACTTAAACATATTCACAATGGATCTGCGAATATTCATTCAAAAATATTATGATTTGCATGCTGCACAAAAAAAAATCCGGCCCAACAATAAAAAAAGACTGGCCCATTTTCATGTACGTATTTGTTTTTCTTCTCTACGCCACGTTTGAAAGTATATTGTCATGAAATTTTGCATGAACGAGTTATATGTGTATTTGTGTCTATAGAGTTTATTAATTTTGCGTTGTGGAAAAATGTTTTTTTGTTAAGGTCCACATAGTGCCTGCCCAACATTGAGCATTTTCGGTCTATATACACCCTATATGCAATATATTCTCTATAAAAAAAGTCTCAAAAGTCGAAAAATAAATTTGAAATAAATTTGACCTTCTGTAAAAAATCCACGAAGGAAAACGCCCCGCGGACTTTAGGGCAAAAAATTAAGGTCAAATAGGTGTGAATAGTAACTTGTATATAGCAATAAAAATCCCTGCAATCAAAGGGTTTTCTCTCTTTGTAAAAATTTTATGTACTAAGAGCATCTACAAACGGTTGCCTCAAACGACCTCTCATATGCCCGCGGATGCGCCCGATCAATGACTAGACAGGAGAGAAAAAAAAAGTGACGTAACCAAACTTCTCATATCATCCCTATACGTCTGGCCTGTCTGTGAACCCTAATATCCATCCAATTATATGGAGGATATGAGAGCACGTAGGACGCGCCCGGTCAGTTTTCCACGTAGGACGCGCCCCCATCTTGGACCACGGCTTCTTTTTCTTTATTCATTTTTTCTTTATCTCCCTTCCTTTCCATCAATAACATGCAAGTGACCTGACATATGAGGAAGAAAGTGAGGAGTGTGACTGAGCGAACGGCCAAATAGGGCTTAGACGTATAGGGAGTAATATTTGCTAAGTCCAACTGTAGATACTCTAATGCAAAAGAAAATCAAGTTTATTTCAAAAATAGTTCTATGTTTTCTAGTTTTAGTAATTAATATTTTTTTCTCATGCAGGAGTTACCCGAGAATCAAATAATATTTCCCATCTCCAACGCCGACGCTTAAAACGGACACACTAATTATTCATGGACTGGTCTAGACTTGTCTTTGAACAAGGATACGAGAGAGCCATCCAACCCAGTCCTCTAAATGTTTGTCTTGATTTATTCTTTCTTAAGTCCGCAACACTCAAATAATTATATAAACATCACAATTCATCTACAAAAATAATAGGCAAATATCCCTAGTACAACAATAATTTCAAAGCAAATATTGTTTGGAAACGTTGCATGGAAAACAAAAAATATCCTACGCTTTATCAAGATCAGTCTAGGAGATTAGCATCTACAAGAGGAGAGATCGGATTCACATACCTTTATATATCACTAAGCGTGAAGCGTTAAGGAAAGCAGTTGATGTATTGAACGTCTTCGCGATTCAAATTGCAAGCCGTCTCGCGATCCAATCACGATCTAGCACCGAA
Organism: Hordeum marinum; assembly: GCA_022496015.1. Lineage (NCBI taxonomy): Eukaryota > Viridiplantae > Streptophyta > Magnoliopsida > Poales > Poaceae > Hordeum > Hordeum marinum. The sequence continues at coordinate 523,875,258 of CM039674.1, read as the reverse complement.
CAAACAACATATCCGCGTTCAACACACGTACAACTCGATGACGATCTCCGCTTTCTTTATGCAGCAAGCGAGGGCGGAGAGGTACATGAGTTCCCCAACAGCACAATGGCGTGGTGGCGAACTAATCCAGCAGGGCTTCGCCGAGCTCCACCGAACTAATCTAGAGGACGGAGACGATCTAGAGGGAATAGGACAGCACGTGGCTTTTCAGGTGATGGGCTGCCCTCAAACCTCCACTATATATAGGAGGAAGGGGTGGGAGGAGGCGCCCTAGGGTTTTCCCTAGGGCCTTGGCCGCCGGCCAAGAGGTGGTGTCCACCTCCAACAAGGAGGTGGGGCGCGGGGGAGGAGTCCTACTCCAACAAGGACTTCTTAGACCACCAGGGGCCGGTGCGCCACCTCTTGGGCCCATGTGCCCCCTGGGGTGGGTGCCCCCGGTGGACCCCCGGTACCCATTCGTCACTCCCGGTACACTACCGAAAGTACCCAAATCTTTTCCGGAACCCAAATACCACTTTCTTATATATCAATCTTTACCTCCAGACCATTCCGAAGCTCCTCGTGAGGTCCGGGATCTTATTCGATAGTTTGAACAACCTTCGGTCACCAATATACATAACTCAATAATACTAAAACGTCACTGAACGTTAAGTGTGCAGACCCTGCGGGTTCGAGAACTATGTACACATGTCCGAGACACATCCATGGCCAATAAACAATAGCAGCACCTGGATGCCTATATTGGTTCCTACATATTCTATAAAGATCTTTATCGGTTGAACCTCTATGTCAATGATTCAGTTAATCCCGTACGTAGTTCACTTTGTTCTTCGGTATATTACTTACCCGAGATTCGATCGTCGGTATCTCTATACCTAGTTCAATCTCGTTACCGGCAAGTCTCTTTACTCGTTCCGTAATACAAGATCCCGTGGCTAACTCTCTAATCACTTTGCTTGCAAGGCTCATTGTGATGTTCTATTACTGAGTGGGCCCTGAGATACCTCTCCGTCACACGGAGTAACCAATCTCAGTCTTGATCCATGTCAACTCAAAAAAAAACCTCGGAAATACCTCTAGAGCACCTTTATAGTCACCCAGTTACGCTGCGACGTTTGATACACACATGAGTATCTCCGGTGTCAGTGAGTTGCTTGATCTCATGGTCATAGGAACAAATACTTGACATGCAGAAAACTATAACAATAAACTGACACGATCATATGTTACGTTCATAGTTTGGGTCTTGTCCATCACATCATTCTCCTAATGATGCGACCCCATTATCAAATGACATCTCATGTCTATGGCTAGGAAACATCGACCACATTTGATCAACAAGTTAGTCTATTAGAGGCATACTAGGGACACAGTGTTGTCTATGTACCCACATATGTATTTACGTTTTCAATCAATACAATTATAGAATGGATAATAAACGATTATCATGAACAAGAAAATATAATAATAACTATTTTATTATTGTCTATAGAGCATATTTTGAACAAATATTACATCTGAGATAGCCAGATGTTTAACAAGTTTTTTGAATTTATTGATTCCAAATTAAATTATATTCAAGTCAGAATCCGCACATATCCCATACATTATGTCTTTGAGTTTCATCCAATAATGTATGATCGTAAATGACTTACCCTCCATCTTGTGGGAGAGCACGACAACACACCCGAACTATACAACATGATGATTATCAAGTTGCAACATTGAGCGAATCAACGATCCGTCTAACATGTACATCGGCAGGAAAGCAAAATTTATGATTTAATTGGTTTGTGAGCCTGGTGACCACCTTCTCTTCACTTATGCAATCGTGTTGCAAAACTTCATTATGAAACTGGAGATGTGTATTATCGGTGAGCGACTTCACATTGCATTCATGGATATGTGCAAGTCGTAGGACGCAAAGTGATTTTGCTTAAGAAACGAAGAATGCATGTTTGGCCCCTTGCCTCGTGCCTATAAAGTCCACAGATATAACCAACCACGCATCGCATATTAACTCATCTCTCATCACCGAGAAAACTGCCATTGTGCTGCTTAATTTAAGAAATTACGAGAAGGTAAAAAAGAACTCGATGCATTTGACGAACACATTTCGGGTCTGGTGTCCATCATGAATGGTGTCGGCAAGGTGCAAAGGGTACCTGGCTGTGAACGGGCCTGGGTCGAAAGCGACGTAGTCAACGGCAGGCAAACGCGTAAGTGAGTTTTGCGGATGTCCGACGGTGGTTGGGCGATGGCTGTAGAGGTACAACGACGCCGTCAGAATTAGAAGGGTGCTGACGCGAAGGAGAAGAAACATGGACGGGGGGAGGGGGGGGGGAGGATTTGAGTGAGCCGGGAGGATAGGAGGGGGGGGGGGGTCGAAGTCCTACATGCTGGAGGTCCGGAAAGCCGCAAACATTCTTCTGTCAGGGTCTGGTTTGCAGGAATTCAAACAAGTGAACACATACACGAACAAACACAAGGCCGTGTTGGATTTCAAACCATGTCCGAACAGCTGGGGCCTCGTATATGCGGGCGTGAGGGACCACGTTGGAGATGTCCTTGGCGTGTCAAATACCACGAGCTAGCCCTTTTCCACCTCAGCTTCCTGCCTCTGATTCCATCCCCGGACGCTCTTTCGCCGATCGGCCGGTCCGGTGACAGGGACACGGCCGGGACGCTTTCCTCCGTTGGCGTCCAAAGTAGCGGCGCCGCTCGATCAATCATGCGTGCATGCATGCGAGCCGGGAGCGGTCGGGCAGGCACATGCGGGAGCGCAGCGCCGTCGCTCTTGCGGCCACATTTTACACGCCCGTTCACACCGTCGTACAAGCCATCCGTGAACATTTGGGTCTCGTGCGTGCAGGCGCAACCAGCTGGGGAGGGCATCATCCACGTCCACTTGTTTGGTTTGCCCATCTGGGTCTCGTGCCCGTTTCGAGAGTTCGGCCGAGCGGGCGGAGGCAGGAGTAGGACCACGCGCGCCGTGGCATCTGGTTTCTCAGATGAGACCCCTGCTCGTTGAGACTTCCCTGTCACGGCAAGATATCCATGGGGCCGGCGTAGAGCGGACAGCTACGCTCTCGCAGGTCGAAACGTGGAAGTGTAGATCACTGTCACCACCCGGGACAACAAAAGGCAGATCTCTATTTATTTTGCTATATAAACAGATATTTTTTCTTTTGAGAAACATTGAACAAACACATACTACGTTCACTTTAAACTAACACTATTCTTATTTTTTGGAAACACGATGCAAAAACAGACGTCTACATGTACGCACGTATACTCACACATATGAGCGCAGAAACACACCAGGAAGATGGAAATAAGTGTAGAAACAATGTGAGTGTGCGTGCCAAATTCATTACTTGAATCTGGCTGGACTGGTTCCACCGGAAGGAACGTAGCCATCCGAGATATGTTCATTTCGCCAAACAAATGTTTTCTTCTTCTATATATACACAAAACAAAAAGAAAAACTAGTGTTCCACATTGCATGCTGACCTACTATGATATGTCATGTTCTTCTCCGCCTCCTTGGCACCTTCTAGGTCACACATACTTGAGGCCAAAAATGAACTAAAAACTTAAGGGGTTTCCCTGGACAATCGGCCAACTTAATTTTTTAGTTTACTCAACACATTACAAATTACAATCTTTCCGACATAAGTTGTCAACATTGTCTGACCTGTTCCTCAAAAAAAAAAAACATTGTCTGACCCGGAGCCAAGACAACCTATAGCCCAGACCCGGGCTACCAAAGTTTTGCCATATAACGAAAAAGTTTCATTCAAGCAAAACACTGGGCTCCTAATTACATTGCACACATGTTCCTGAGCTCCTAATTTTTTTTGCGGGGGACCTAAGCTCCTAATTACAAGCAAAACATGGCCTTCCCAGTACCCCCCTAGACCTGACCCGAGTCTCTGCAATGACTGGAGTACAACTAATATACGAAGGGACAACAATCCAGATTCTTATACCGATGGACTAATCATTCAAAACCGGGCTCGACCCGAGTCTCTTTGACAAATGGAGCCATCACCTCATGCATTGGGTATTTATACGACCCTAAAATTAGGCAAAAATGTCTACACACGTGTAGTCAATGTTTCCATATTTCCAAAGCAGCGTCCTTATGAATGAGATGTAAAGTAGTGATCTAAAAGATCTTATATTAATTTACAGAAGGAATAAAAAACAACAAATCAGGGAGTCCACATTTTCCTGTCATGACAAAAAATGTTTGTTTCTCTTTCAAAGATTGCCATGATATTTTCTAGTAGCACCCCAACGCAAGCCCCCCTCCCCCCCAACTCCCTGAGGAGTTCAAGTGTGATCGGGTAAACTTTTTAGCCTCAAACCGAACAACCTTGGTTTCTACTCCGGGACTAATTAATGCGTGACTACGGGAGCGGTGGTGGCAGCGGTGCAGTGAAAAGAGCCTATTCCTCTCCGGCCAATCGCCAATCACGGCGCTGTTAAGAATAGTTACTCCTCCTGGTGATGCACTGCAAGCGTTAACTCCGCCCGCCGTCCCTTCCTCCCCGGCGCGTCCGAACAAGGTTCGCCGTATGGAAGAAAACCAGAGTCGCTGGCAAGTTGGACCTGGAAACGGATCTTTGTTCCGTCACGCCATGCACCGGATCCCGGTTGTGAGCACGCGAGGCGAGCATGTGCCGGACAACCGACGTCGTTAGGCAGCCAGCGGAGCAGCGAACGCAGCAGCCTGGTATGGCGGCAGCAGGCGTGGCAGAGGGGGAGCAGGAGAAGCGAAGCGAAGAAGCTGGCCAGCGCATGGGAAGCGGGGAAAAGAAGAAAGACATGGATGGATAGATAGATGGCGAGTCATCGTCATCCATCGATCCAGAACCAGAAGAGAAGAGAAGCCAAGATCTCCGTCCCTCCCTCCCACAGGAATTTTCAGAGCCCCACACCGCAGCGCAGCGCATAAAATTTTAAAAAATCCCTCTGCCCCCCTTCTCCATCGCCCGCAAAAAGCCAACCTTGGCATTACAAAAGCACTAGAAAATCACCAAGGGAAGGGAGAGAAAAAGAAAGTGGCGTGATGAAAAGCCGGAGGAGAGGGGCTAGCAGCAGCTAGATTGATGGGCCCTGTCAGGCGGGTACTACCAACTATATAGGCCGCTAGAGCTAGAGCTAGAGCTCGGTGCTTGGAGGAGTTGGAGATAGTTGGCCGGCCGGCGCGCGGTAGCACCGTAGCAGTAGTAATTGGGGCGATAGGGACGCCGCAGCCTAGTCCTACTACAGCACTCGCTATCTCTCCGTCTATTCTCTTCTTTTTCAAGGTGGAGAAGCCAAGAAGAAGCTCCCACCACAGCCTCAGCCTCCGACTCCGCTGCTGCGTCAGAGAGAGAAAGAGCGTGGTGGTGGTGGTGGTGGAAGATTTTTATTCTCCTTCGTTCCGCTCCCCCGGATCGGCGGCGTCGGATCAGCTCAGCTCAGCAGCCACTACGAGCAGTAGCAGTAGCTTCTAGCGGAGCGCATAGGCGGCGGCCGGCGGTTTTCGTGGGGCATTTTTAATCCCGACCTCGCCGCGCGCGGCAGCGGAACTCGCTGGGTATAAGTGTGGCTTCGGGGCGGCGCTTCCCATCCGACACCGGCGCCTTCGCGGACTGGGTCGCCTCCTCCGCCGCGGCCGCCGCCGCCGCGGGGGGCAGGGGGGACGACCTCTCGCTCGGCTTCAATGCCGGCGCCGCGGCCGCGGCCGCCTCCGGCGCCGCGCTGGGGGCCGGGCTCTGGGGCCCCGTGGGGTCGTCCTCGTCCTCCGCCTCGCGCCAGGCGGCGCTCAACTACGGGATGAACGCGGGCGACGTGGGGATGGTCGTCGTCGCCCCCGCCGCGTCGTTCCACCACACGCACCACCATCACCACCACCACGACCAGGCGGCCGCCGCCTCCGACGCCATCTTCCCGCTGCTCTCCGCGGGCCCCTGCGTGCTCGACCCCGAGGCGGCCAAGGCCGCGGCCGCCAGCGGCGGCATCCAGTTCTGGCAGTCGGCGCAACATCACCAGCAGCAGCAGTCGCCGGGCGGCGGTGGCGGCGGCGGCAACCCTAACCCTAGCTTCGGCCCCTTCTACCTCAAGAAGCCCGTCCCGATGCTGGACGGCGGCGGCGACGGGTCCTCCGGTTCCGGCACCACCACCTGCCAGGACTGCGGCAACCAGGCCAAGAAGGACTGCAGCCACAGCCGGTGCCGCACCTGCTGCAAGAGCCGCGGCTTCGACTGCTCCACGCACGTCAAGAGCACCTGGGTCCCCGCCGCCCGCCGCCGCGAGCGCCAGCACCTCGGCGGCTCCGGCTCGTCCCCCGTGATCGCCTCCACCGCCGCGGGGTCGAAGAAGCCTCGCCTTCTCTCCTCCCAGCAGGCCACCACATCGCACACCTCCACCTCCAACGCCACCACGCCGCGCAGCTACGACACCACCTCCAGCCATCAAGGTATGTATGGTAACCACGCCGCCCACCACGGCGTCGTATCCACTTCACGCGTGCGTAATTCGCTCAACATCTACTATGTGTGCTGCAGACGCGTCGTTCAGGGGTAACCTGCCGCGGCAGGTGCGCGCGCCGGCGGTGTTCAGGTGCGTGCGCGTGACGTCCATCGACGACGGCGAGGACGAGTACGCGTACCAGGCCACGGTGACCATCAACGGCCACGTCTTCAAGGGCTTCCTCTACGACCAGGGCGTCGACGACGGCCGCGCCAGCAATGACATCGACTCGAACACCGGCGGCGCTGTGCCCAACATGTCCGAGCTCCACCTCGGCGGCGGAGGCAATGCCGGGAGGGGCGGCGGGGGGTCCTCCTCGATGGCGCCCTCCGATATGTACGGCGGCGGTGGCGCCGGAGGAGGAGGCGGAGGGGGAGGAGGCCAGCACATACTTGGCGGCGGGTCCAGCTATGGTAACGCCATGAACTGAGCTGAGCTGAGCTGAGCTGAGCTGCTAGAAGAGTAAGGTCACATAGTAGATCATTACTACAGTACCATTCTTTCCTTTCTTCTCTTCATTGCTAGTAAGTACAAACCTGTCAACCCTCTCATGGCCGGGGTGCAATGCATGGTCTTCGCCATTAATTTGTTCATGCTGTATGACATCCAAGTGTTAATCGTTCGTAGCCTAGTCCAGTGCCAGTGCCAGTCCTCCTAGCACAGCAGCAGTTCCTTAATTTTCTAGCAGTACTAATGTACTCTTAGAGAAGAATAATTGTCATTTAGGAATGTTAAACAAGATGATGCAAGATCAAATCAACACCAGTACTTATCAACACCAGTACTTTGCATAATGAATTGATCAGGTTATTGCCTGTTGGTTCTGTCCAATTGGTTTCTTCTTGTCTCATGCCTTGCTTATGTTCCCAATGTCTGCCTTTCCATATTTGGGGATGTGTTCAGGGGTGCAAACCATGTAGGCCGTGGGTGCCATTTCGAGCAGGCAGGGATCCAGAGGAGGCGTGCACTGTTCAGGCTTCCTCTCCTGCTGATAGATTATCATGATAGGCCGAGCAGAAAAGTTTGACTCTTGCAACACTCACTTGCTTGGCTTTCACTCCTTTGCGTGGCCGATTTGGCATCCTATGCTTGCCATGCCTATCTTGTTTATCTCAGTCATTCATCAGAGCACCCTTTTCCCTGTTTGTTTTCCCCATCTTTTTCTACGGGTAGGTAGGATTGAAGGAATGGGAGGCATATGGATGCATTCTTGGCGTTGGCTTTGTGCTTTGTAGATAGAGCATCCTCTAATTGCATTGGAACTTGTGTCCTAGAGAGAGGCCAATGTGTAATGCTGCATGTGATGAGGGAATTCTTGTGCTTATTATACACCATCTTATCAAACACTCATGCTAAATGTTAAACTAAGTAAGCATCTTCATCTTTTGGTAATTGGCATGCATGTTGGGGAGCATGTTGTGGTAGAGAGACTAGAGGAGATGCATGAGGAGGAGAGGAGGCAGGGTCATGGTGGCTTGCTGTGCTCCATTAGCCATGGTTTTTTGTGCTAGCCCCTATATTGATTCCCCGTGCCGGATTGACAAGATGTGAAAGGAAAGGAAAGAAAGGCGTGTGAAAAGCAAACCCATGCATGCCCTGATTTGACACGGTTCACTGCCTGGGATTGCAGCCTTCTTTCTCCTTTGCTTGTTGGGTGAAAATCTTGGTCGGCTACACTATAGCCTGCTTGCTTAAGCTGCTGTTGCAAGTTACCCAGCTGCATCATGCACATGGGCAGGCCATTCATGCATGGCTCATCAGCCACGATGAAGTATATATTAGTAATTTTATTTTGGGATCGGTGTTAGTCGCTGGGCTATCTTTTCATCATCAAAGCTGCTATTATCTCATGTGCGCGATCATGGCGTCCGTCCATGTCGCCATGTCGACTGTTGCCATACTTTGGGGAGCACGGTTACTGTTCAGCTATCTTCTTTATTTCATCAGCTTGTAGACAGTAGACTTTGGGGGTTTCATAGGCCTTGACTCTCTCCTTGAATCGTGCTGCTGCTTGACTAATTGAACACCTGCTGCTGCTACCGTTGGACAAGGTTTCCTTCTTTTCTTCCTGATGTGTTTGTTTCCATTTAACTACTCATGCTAGATGAGGTGCTGCTGGTTAGTCTCCAGCTTGTTCATTTCACTTTAACTCCAGAATTTTGTCATCGCACACCTGGGCATATAATTGTTTGTGATCAGAGACGTGTGGCACTTGACAAACTGGTTCAACACTGACAGACTGTTGAAGCATATAATTGGCACAATAAATTGGATACTTATTTATCGTGAAAGCATGTTCGTCACATGTTTTTTTATTATCAATGTTGCTAACTTCTGTCACGTCCCTTTTCTTTGGACAACAATTTCAACGGACCTAGTGACGTGGACATGTGCTGCTTGTCTTCTTGTGACGATGGTGATCCAATTGACTAGCCCAACTCTCATGTGGTGACATTTGTTAATCCCCTTTTGGCGTGCCTGAAAAACTATTGTTTGTCCTGTTAAATTTTACGGTATCAACTTGGCATTGTGATTAATTGACTTGCTAAGAAACAAATGATTCTTCACTGATTACTGATAGATGAAAAGTATTTATTGAAGCAACAAGGTTTTGTACTCACTGATTAAAATATTGGGATTGCTAACTTTTGTATTTGTTGCTATGTAAGCCATGCACTTGGGAAGTCTGGGTGTGATCAGGATTTGGATTGCCTATAGCTTTTATGCTATGTTTGTTTATAACCTGGTTGTGACCTAATATAACGTAAATCTGCCAATTTGTCATTTATATTATGTTCAACTCAAGTAGGGTTTTGTTCGTAAGTGGTATTTCTTTTGTGTGTATGAACATTCATGCTGTCATTTTTACCTATCATAATCATATTTACCGTGGTGTTCGACAATACATTTCTACCGTTCTTTGTTCCCTTTTGAAGTTCCTTCGTTCCCTTTCGAAGTTCATTGATTCAGATTTTGCATGAGATATCTGATCTGGAAGGCAAATCTATTGATATCACATCTGTGTTAGTATACTAGCTATGGTTTGCTTTATTTAAGTTATTAACCACACCTCTTACAAATTTCCCTTGAGATGGTACAAGACACGAGTGATTGATTTCTAATGAATGTTCCTGCAAAAAAAAAGATATTTGTTGAATGTGAAATTGTATCTTGTCGAATAATCATTTATGCTAACTTGGTATTGGTCGTTCCTGATCATTGGTAACACACCTAGTACTTGTTTAGTGTAGACAGCTCTATTCTTTTTTTTTCTCAAGTTTTTTGTGTTATGTGTGTTATGTCTTATGTGGATATCATATTCTTGTTTGGTATTAGTACTGTCCAGTCACTGGAATAATGTTTTCCTTACTTTGCCTAGCCTTTCCGACAACTAATATATAGTGCGATCATTGAGCTTCTGACACCATGGACATGTCACATTTGCTTATCGTGTTGCTGAGGACATTGATAGATTGGGTTTGCATACTGTCCAGCGCAGGTATGTTTATGTTATTTTTTACATTTTGTGACGCTGATGTCTGTAGTCCCAAAACAGTTATTTAGCCAAATTTAGCTACTTCCGTGAACTTCTGTTTTTTGATGTGTTGTATCCATGACTAATTCTTGACACCTCATATTTGCATGGATCTTTCTATACAAGTTCATGGGCATGTCATTTATGGCATATATTCCTCTGTAGTTGGCAGTATCTTTGCCATCTCGACATTCTTCAATTCCTTACACGCTTATGATTTTTGTGCTCAAAATGAGCCCCTTGTTTGGTTTGGAATATGCTGGAGTTGCTTTCGAACGGGCCGAACGCACTGCTTTGTGAACAGTACTTGAGATGCACTAGATGTACATTTTAATCCGAACATTCTGATCCCCAGTTGGATTGATTGTGCTGATGCGTAAAGTAAAGCGCAATCACTCCCTGAATTCATGCGCTCCTGGGTACAGGTAGTGTCTGTGTGACATGATCTAGCAATGATTCCGCAGGCCACTCGCGCAGTGCCGTAACTGTTGTGTTGGTTAAAGCTCCACCATATGCTTCCTGATATGATGGGCAGTCCGGCCAGGCCGAGTGCCTGGGTTTTTAAGGAACCAGCCGAATAATCCTGGTACAAATCCACGCTCTGTCTTTTCTTCTTTTGCCCCCGTTGTCCTGCTCTTGTTTTTCGTGTCGTGGCTTTGCTGCTTGCTGCAAATAGCCCGGCCTTGCCCTGACTGGTACGAACAGCAGAGACAGAAAGCTGGCCTGATGATCATTACAATGACACTGATATAATTTTTTCTTGCTTAAATGAGACTGGTTGAAGTATGCCACTACTAGTCTCACTTACTACCTCCATAATAGGTACAGTAACATGTCTGCTATCATGCAAGTCCTCAGTCTATTTAGATGTGACTCATCTTGCCTCCACGCGTGTTATGTAACGATAACATATTATGTTAGATGTAAACTGACATTTAGGTCGAAAATGAGTTTTTAACCGTTACATTATCCGAGGAAGAAATTAGAACTGCGGTGTTGCAAATGAGCACAATAAGGCTCTTGGACCAGATGGTTTTTCAGCGGAGTTTTATCATTTTTTTGGGACTTGATTAAGATGGACTTGATTCAGTTGTTTAACCAGTTGCATACAAAAAACATAGACATTGCCCGTTGAACTTTGGCGAAATTATTTTTCTGTCCAAGACTAAAGAGGCAAATCGTATTGAACAATATCGACCGATGTGCCACCTAAATGTTAGTTTTAAAATCTTTACGGAGGTTGCAACTAACCGGTTGAACGGGCTGGTGCGTCCCACTCAAACAATATTCATGAAAGGCCGCAACATACTCTATGGAGTTGTCGTGCTTCATGAAACTGTACATGAGCTTCATTGGAAAATGTTGAGCGGAGTCATCTTAAAAATTGACCTCGAAACCCCCGATGATATAGTCGAATGACCCTTTCTTCTGCAAACTCTTCGCATGAAGGGGTTTGCGTCAAAATGGTGTCGATGGGTAGAGAGTTTCGTCTCTGGCGGTAGTGTGGCCATCAATGTCAATGATGATGTTGGTAACTACTTAGAGACTCAAAAGGGTCTTCGCCAATTGGAACCCATGTCTCCTATTTTGTTCAACATTGTGGTAAATATGTTTGATGAACTTGTTGAGTAGGCTAAAATGGCCGGCCAGATTAACTGTGTTATTCCTTATTTAGTAGAAGATGGTTTGTTCATTCTACAATATGCATATAGTACTGTACTTTTTATGGATCATGATCTAGATAGAGCGAGCTTTTATTATGTGCTTTTGAGGAGCTTCTGGTCTTAAATTAAATTCTATAAGAGTGAAATTTTCTAATTTGGTGAAGCCGTGGAATCAACATCTGAGTATGGTTAGATTTTTTGGTTGCCAGCTCGGGCAAAAACATGTGTAAGAGAGACTTGAGAAACGTCTAGCTAGTTGGAAGGCCAAACTCTTGTCTTATGGAGCGATTGGTTTTGATTAATTTAGTCCTGAACAATATGGTTTTATACATGTTGTCATTCTTCCACTTAATGAAAGTGGAATGTGTGATAATCAATCGAAGAAATATCGGCTAGCTAACTGAAACATGTTGTGCCATCCTAAAAGTTAGGGGGGGGGGGTCTTGGAAGATCTTGTGATTAAAAACATGACCCTTGTTACAAACTCCTCACGGAGAGAAAGTTGTATGGCAGGAAATCCTTCATAACAAGTACGTGGGTTCCAAATCCATTGGAAACCCGGTGATTCACATTTTAGTATGGCGTGACGAAAGCCAAGTAATTAATTTCCAATTTGGCACTTTCTCGGTCAGGGATGGCTCCCCAGGTTAGATTCTGGGAGGATACCTGGCCGGGTATCACTCCATTTATGGTGTAATACCCTAGCTTGTATCAGATTGTTAGACATAAGTTCGTCACAATCATTCAGGTTACGAGACAAGAAAATCCTGCCATTTCTTTTCGTAGTGACCTCTTGAGGTATCGCCTTGTAGCGTGTAATGCACTGCCCATCCGTGTGGAGCCCATTCAACTGTCAAAAGAACCAGACACGTTTAGGTGGAGCTTGCATCAGAATGATTGGTTTTCTCTCAAGTCCTTGTACGAGCGATTTCCCATACCGATGTTCCGATTGATAACAATAAATTGTATAATCTCAAAATTCCTCTTCGAGTGAAGATATTCCTCCGTTTTCTAAACATAGGTGTGATCTTAACTAGAGATAACCTAGCACGCCACAATTGGCAATGTAGCAAGACAAGTGTCTTTTTCCAACATGACAAGTCTATTAAACACTTATTTTTTGAGTGTAAGTTTGCTTGTGCAGTGTGGGCCATAGTTCATGTGGTTTCAAATATTTACCCCCATGTAGTGCACATAATATGTTCGACAATTGGTTGCATGGTATTGACAAGAAGTTTTCTGCACATATTCATGTGGGGGCAGTTGCCTTATGTTAGGCATAGTGGCTTATCAAGATTGATGTGCTGTTTAATGGATCCCTTAATAATAAATGTGTTTCGTCTCTTGTCCAGGTCATTCATGCATCTACGCGATGTCTCCATACTAGTTCTATCCCGTAGAGGCCGGAGGACAGAGACCTTTTTATGACAGCGTCTACCTGATAGGAGTATACAACCATGAGGTTCTCTCCCTTCATGGATGGCAGTGTAATATCTAGATATGATCTACCCCACCTTAGTCTAGAATTTTTATTATTACTATAAAATGATCTTTTATTTTTGCTTGTGTTGGACGCGTTGGCTATGTCCATCATGCTATGCAGAGGCCAGTCATTCTTTTAATGTGGTCGTATCACCTTGATATATCAATTGAATGAAATGTTCTTTATTGAAAAATAATAATTTGCACAAATTTCTCTCTACTCATTAACTCCTTGATACATAGGCAAATTTTCCTCGGTATGCATTATGTTACTAGCTAAGTTACTCCCACTATGACCAGCCTCAGGGGTGTCATGTCAGACACTACGAAATCTTGGCTATTTTGCGACGTTCACTTGTGTCAAGTAAAGCCGTTTTTTGTCGTGGAAAATACCGTGATGATGTTTTCCGGCCGTCACCCCACCGTCATCGAAGAGTCATCACAGAAAATAAAATCTTGACAGAACCACTTCCTCCGACACGCAAGATCATGTCTCAGGTGACAAACCCAAATTCGTCGTCGAAGCTATCTTCTACGACAGCCAAAGAATGTCACTAGAACTATGAACGTATGCGACCAACTCGTCCCTCATCGTAGTTTCTGGTGACAATACACGTGTCACTAACAACCGACCAACCATATTTCACCAGTTAAAGTTTCTAACATACGAGCCCATACTATGCTGATGTGGCACCTTGATGACCGACAAGTATAGGGGATCAATCATAGTCCTTTCGATAAGTAAGAGTGTCAAACCCTACGAGGTGCAGGAGGAATTGATAAGCGGTTTCAACAAGGTATTCCTTGAAAATGTTGTAAAAGAGTAGCAATAGGTAGTTCAATAGTAGGGTAATTCGTAGCATGTAACAAGTAACCAAAGTAACATGGTGCATCAAGGTGGCCAAATCCTTATATTGCAAAGGACAAGAAATATATATTTATTATAATGATCAAAGCGTTCTAGAGGACACATGGGAATTTCGTCTAGTCCTGTTCATCATGTTTTAGTTGATTCGTGTTCACTACTTTGAAAAATTGTAATGTGGGTGGATTGGTGGTTTGGTGTTGTTCTTACTTAAACAAACAACCCACTTATGATTACCCCCTCTCACAAGCACCCGCAACTACGAAAGAATAATTAAGATAAATCTAACCATAGCATGAAACATATGGATCCAAGCCATCCCCGTACGAATAGTGCATAAACTAGGGTTTAAGCTTCTATCACTCTAGCAACCCATCATCCACTTACTACTTCCACAATGCATTCCCCTATTCCCAAATATGGTGAAGTGTCGTGTAGTCGATGTTCACACGACATCACCATAGGAAGAAGAACATACATGTTAACAAAATGCTGAACGAATACCAACCTCACTTGATAATTTATAACAAGACTTCTCCCACGTCCGCAAGAACAAACGAAACTACTCAAAAATCATATTCATTATCAGAGAATATAAATATATTATTAACAATATGAACATATGATCTTCCACCAAGTAAACCAACCAGCATCAACTACAAGATGTAATCAAAAATGCGAGCAACCCACATGTACCAATTTGAGGTTGTGGACAAAGATTGAATACAAGAGATCAACTAGGTTTTGGAGATAAGATGGTGTCGGTGATGCTGATGGATATGAGTCCTCCAAGGATGAGAGGAGTGTTGGTGATGACGAAGTCTTCCATTCCCCCTCCCAGAGGGAAGTCTCCCCGGTGAAATCGCTCTACCGGAGAGAAAACGTGCATCTGCCTAGGTTCCGCCTCGAGACGACAACGCTTACTTCCAAAACTCTTCTTCTCTATTTTTCATAGGGCAAATATCTTAATAGCATAAAATGAGCGTCGAAGAGCCTCCGTGGGCTCCACAAGGGGGCCGGGCATGCCCTTTGCCTTGTGGGCCCACGATGGGTCTTCTCTTTCACTTCTTTATTCCACTATATTTATATATTCCAAAATAAGTCTGTGTGAAACTTCAGGTCATTTGGAGCTCCGGAGAATAGCTATGTTTGATATAGCTCTTTCTGTCCACAATTCCATCTACCGTCAATTTTCCTCTTCAAGTGTATCTTGCAAATTAAGAGAGAATATGGACAAGAATTGCATCAAATAGTGAAATATTGATCAAAAACATTATAAATATCACTAGGAAAACATGATGTAAAATGGACGTCTCAGTTCCCCCAAGCTTAGACCTTGCTTGTCCTCAAGCAAATAGCGAACTCGGTAATCATGACCACATGTTTATAGAGAGAGATGTCGATAAAAGAAAATACAGACATAGTAGCATCATGGTCATTAGTATAACAATAAATATCCATCTTAAAACTTATTATGATAAGTAACAATTTATCCACAATTTAAATTATAAGCAATAAACTTTCTTGAAAACTAACAAACTATGTTCTTAGTGATGAAAACAAATACAATTCATCTTATTTCTCCGAAGAGTCTATGTAAGAGCTTTTGGTTTAGAAAATTCAACATACTCAACTATCATATAGTCTTCCATGATTTTTGACACTCAAAGCATATTTTTAGAACAAGTCATTTCAGCGAGACACTGAGGAAGATGGGGTTTAATGTTTCACCTCCCAACTTATTTATCACATGGACAATGTCAACAATAATAACTCGTGATCACCTATATTCAACTATGTATGTATGCCTCGATATGTCCCCACCACATGATGCTTGCCAAGTAGAGAATAGTTGAGGTCGGAATAAGAATAACCACTATTGACTCTTGCATAAAAATAAAGATTAAACATTACAAGATAAACCCTTCACAGAGGGAAGCAGAGGTTGCCATGCGCTTTTTGTTTTTTGGGTGTGCAATGTCTTAATGTAAAGGAACACCACTTTATATTTTCCCGTATGATAGCAACCTTTATTATACAAGTTGTCGCATTTATTGCGTTACCATCACAAGGTTTGTATAAAGCTTATTTCCCCTTACAATAAAAGATCAAACATATCAGGACCAATTTTTATTGCTTGGTACTGACGACAACTTACTTGAAGGATCCTTTTCAATCCATAGGTAGATATGGTGGACTCTTATGAAAAGAAACTAGGTTTAAGAGTTTTTGGATGCACAAGTAGTATCTCTACTTAGTAAGAACTTTTGGCTATCAAAATATTATGAGCAAGCACCAGATGTTAGAGGATCCATGACAATATAACTTCTATGTGAATATAAATAGAATATAAGCAAAAAGAACCAATTATGTTGTCTTTCTTGTCCAACCTCAACTACTTGACCAATTTTGGAAATAATTAATGGGGGCTCACAATCATAGAAGATGTCCAAGATAGTATATTTATATGTGAGATCTCTCTCCCTTCATTATTATTTCATGAATTGCATCAATGACCAATGCTATGTTTGTTAACTTCCAATAAGTTTCACTAGTTATACTCCTTATATGCGAAGTCACTACTCCCCATGGGATTAGCATATGAGCTTTTATTATTTTTGCTACAATTTCAACAAGAAGGTAAAATAACAAAACTGAAAACTACTCTTTATTATATAACTCTCACACAAGATTACGTAGATAGATCATGAAACAAGCACTCGAAAACTATTTCATGCTAATACTTTATTCTTCTAACTCACGAAATAACTATGGATCAAACTAAGATAGATAATGATGATAAAAGTGATGGTGATACGATACCGGGGCACCTCCCTGCTACTTGTAAACCACGTTGGGTTTTTTCCGGAAGAGGAGGGGAGATGCAACACAGTAGTGATAAGTATTTCCCTTAGTGAGAACCAAGGATATCGAACAATAGGAGTGTTAAGCAAACTCTCATCGCCAACACCTACACACACAAAACCAAACACTTGCATTGAACGCGGGTAAGAGGGTTGTCAAGCCCCTTGAACTCGTTACTTGCAAGGATTAAGTAGTGATAGATAGATAATGGAAATATAAATAAAAAAAATGAATGGAAACAATATTTTTGTAGTTTTTGTAATATAATTTGAGTAGACCCGAGGGCCATAGTTTTCGCTAGAGGCTTCTCTCTTGAAGATATCATATGGTGCGTAGACAAATTACTGTTGGGCAATTGATAAAATAGCGCATAGTTATGACATCTTATTCAAGGAAATGATCATATATATAGGCATCACATCCATATGAAAGTACACCGACTCCTACCTGCATCTACTACTATTAATGCACTCATCTATCGCTATCCAACATGCATCTAGAGAATTAAGGATGAAACAAAGTAATGCTTGGAGCAAGATGGCATGATGTAGACAAAGTAAACTCAAGCAATATGAATAAATCCCACCTTTTTATCCTTAATGACAACAATACAAATGTGTGTCATGTCCCTTTCTATCACTGGGATTGAGCACCGCAAGATTGATCCCATCCCAACGCACTAGTCCCATTGAAGATAAATCAATCTAGTTGGCCAAACCAAACCAATAGATTGGAGAGAAATGTGAAGTTATAATAATCATGCATAAAAGAATTCAGAGAAGACTCAATTAATATTCATAAATAATCTGATCATAAACATGCAATTCATCGGATCCCAACAAACACACCGCAAAGAAGATTACATTGAATAGACCACCGTGGGAATAAGTGTGAACTTTGTATTGAAGATCATAGAGAGAGAAGAAGTCATCTAGGTACTAGCTATCAACTTGTACGTCTATGGTGGACTACTCACACATCATCATCGAGACAACAAGATTGATGTTGATGGCCTCCGTGATCGATTCCCCCTTTAACAAGGCACCGAAAAAGGTCTCCAGATGGCCTTCCGTCGGAATTGAGACTTGCGGCAACTAAAAAGTGCTTTGGGTGTCTCTTTGATGTTTTCCCAACATTTGAGAATTTATAGGGGTGGTATTAGGTCAGACGGAACCACGTGGGGGCCCACAAGGTAACATGGCACGCCTATCCCCTCGGGCACGCCATGTTGCCTTGTCGTCTCCTCGTGCAGCTTATGGACTCCTTCCGAAGCTTCCAAGTCCTCTTTTGTCCAGAATTTTTTTGTCAAAAAGTTTCATTGCATTTGGACTCTGTTCTGTACTGGTTTCTTGAAAAGTCAAAAACAAGTAGAAAAATGCAACTAGCACTTGGCACTGGGTTAATAGGTTAGTTCAAAAATATGATATAAATAACATATAAATTCATATAAACCATCCAAGATTGATAATATAATATCATGGAACAATAAAAAACTATAGATACGTTGGAGACATATCAGCATCCCTAAGCTTAACTCCTGCTCGTCCTCAACTAGATAAATGATAAAAACTGAATTTTTGATGCGACATGCTATTATTTTATGAATCTTATATCCTTTATATGCAATTTATATCATTTTTGGGACTAACCTATTAACTCGGTGCCTAGTGCCAATTGTTGTTTTTGCCTGTTTGTTCTCAAAACCAATGCCAAAGGAGTACAAACATGACGAAGATTTTTGATGATTTTTTCTGGACCAGAATACACCCAGAAGCTTAGGAGGAGGCGGAGAAGACGTACGAGGAGAGAACAAGGCAACAGACACTACGAGAATCAGGAATTTTACCGTCAGGCACAAACAGACGGCAAAGGCCCGTATACAGATGGCAAAGATTTTACCGTCAGCCTGTAGACGGCAAAGCTTGACGGCATAGTGTGAATGGGCAAAGAGGTACTTTGCCGCCAGCTCTCCTTCGGGCAGATGGCAAAGACTTTGCCG
Source organism: Hordeum marinum (assembly GCA_022496015.1). Lineage (NCBI taxonomy): Eukaryota > Viridiplantae > Streptophyta > Magnoliopsida > Poales > Poaceae > Hordeum > Hordeum marinum. The sequence continues at coordinate 523,856,323 of CM039674.1, read as the reverse complement.
TCAGCAAATATGGTTTGCCGTCATCTGATACAAGCCAGACGGCAAAAAAGAACAGCCTAACAAAAGTGCCCGCTAACAGATGGCGTCAACTCTTTGACGTCAGCACAACAAGAATGCCTCTTTGCCGTCAACAGGAATACAACACACATGAAAAAAGTTTTACCTTTTTAATAAGAAAACATGAGCCCACAGTCTAGTTTTATTTTTTATAATTAGAACATGAGCGAGCAGTCAAGTACAGAGACCAAAGATGCTCGAAGGCGTAGACAAAATCATCACTTGCGTTTATGCATTTTACTAGTTTGCACTGCTAGGGAAAAGCCTAGCAGTAGCGCGGGTATTATGTATAGCAATAGCGTGGGCGCCCACGCTACTAATAGGGCGCTACAGCTAACCAGTAGAAGTAGCACATGTCGGCCCGCGCTACTGCTATACATGCGTAGCAGCAGTGATCTCCAAAAAAGGACGCTACTGCTAATATCTATAGCGCCTTGTATTAGGACGCGCTACTGGTGATGGTACGCTGACTCCCGCGCTACTGCTAACTTTATTAGTTTCTGATTTTTTTCTGCATATTTGTTTTGTATTTGAACAAGCTTTATACAAGAATCTTTAGCACATACATATGTCATCATCATACACATACAAATGGCTGCGAGACCACAAATGTAATCATAGCATATACATACAAATAGTCTCATCAAATCATGTCATCATCATAATCATCATATACATACAAGTCTCAAATACTTGCAACTACATCGTCATCCATCTAAACAATGATATACGTGAGAATAGCTATCACTATGAGTGAGAACGAAACTATGTAGTACATGACGCGGCGGTTATGAGTCCTCTCTCACGCTAGCGTGAGCCTTCTCGCGTAACTAGCTTCTGCTTCTTGTCTGCTTTTGAAGCCTTTATGGCCGGCCCCCGAGACCCCCTCCACTTGTGCCTGACACTCGGACCACTCGTCGTATACTCCCGGAACCTTTCCTTTGTACATGACATAGCACCGGTACTTCGCCATCAAGAATCTAGGTACCTATTAGAGATGCATCTTCATCAAGAGAATGTACAATCATATGCAACAAAATATACTTGAGCAACACAAAAAAGAAAGGGTTAGCAACTAGATGCAACATATCATAAACATAAATAATCAACGAAATTTCATCGTACGCAAACTAATTAACTAGAGGTACGCAGGTCATCGTACCCAAACTAACAAAGTAGCGTTACACAAGTTCGGTAGGGACCGTGGACATCACAAAGTTTCATCGCTATAGAAAGTATACAAGTTAAACCGACACACATCATCATCATCGGCATCGTAAATCACTAGAACTTCCATCCTTCCAGATCATTGAGGATGGACCCTAGCTTCTTGAACGGCGTGAGGTCCTGACGTTGCATGCCTATGCAAGTTCGAACGTCAGCTCATGATATAGGACCGTGGTGGAACATCCCCTTCACTTCGACGACTTCTTTCATGATGATCGTCGCAATGTTCCTATGGATGCGAAAGAAGTGATCTCTAAGTTTATAATCCGCTTCTCCATGATATTCTACCCAGTTGTGGATATGATCATCGTTTCTGGTTGTCATGCGAAGCTTTTGGTGATCCCTTCTGAACTCCATCATGAGATGGAGGAGGTAGAATCCATCGTTCCTACTTGATTTCGGGACATGGATGCAGTAGAAGTTGGTTTTATGCAAGAAACCCGTCTTGCGGTTCCTTTGTTTCTTGATATGCATGTGGACACCCCTAAAGTTGAAGCCTTGGAGAGCATCATCTAGAATATTCATTACGTGGGTGTAGTCCTTCTTCTCGTAGTTTCTGGTAGGGTCGAAATACACGGTATGGGAGACTTGCGGGTAAAGAACGATAAGGACGGCGCGACCGTTGGTGCGGGGGAAAAACACCTCAAATTATTCTCCATATGAGCGAGAAGGAATGATTGAAATGTACGAAAGGGTTGTCCGGCACTGACTTACTTTGGATGATAAGGCAGGAGGATGATTTCCTGCTCCTTATTCTATACCATCAAGTTTTAGAGGTACTTCCTAGCAATTTTATGCTCAAACTCGCCGAGACTCAAGAAGGACTCGTGCATGTAGTATGGATCCACCCCACAGATTTGTGGGACTTCTTGTCTCTTCATGAGGGAGCTCATATGTAGTGCAAAAGGCGGATGATTATACAATCGAGCCGCCTTGTCAGAAACATCTCAAAGATATGATCAAACCGCAGGAAGAACACCTCCGCGGGCCGTGTGTCGACATAGCAGTTCCCCTCAGGCACACGAGCCGCGTATGTCAAATATCCTGGATCCTTCGAGGCTAGTAGGCTTTTCTTAGTCGACAACACATGGTCGTGCAATCTCCTGAGATCCCCTGATATTGGCTCCAGCGGTTTTGGCGGTAGCATCAGCTCGCCCGTGACATGGAACATGGCCACACCTTTGGCAGGTACACACTCTTCAAAAGCTGACGTCTGGCTGCTATGTGCTCTGGCTTGTTTGTAGCCACCTGAGCCTATCTTCCCCGTTCTCTTCCTCCTTTTTCTTGGGCTGACCTTCCAGACCCTTCCTTAACCGCTGCCCTAGTGTTTTTTTGACCAACTACTGTAGGGGAGAGCACCCCATAGCCTTTTCTTTTATTGCATATAATAGATTACAAGGCAGAATCTAATCTCTAAAGTTACAGAGTTAGAGCATTAGGAAGACTAACCTAATCTCAAGGAGGTAAAAAGGAAACCCACTTTAGTAGGTCATCCCTATAGCTAGCCTTAATTCTATGAGCTAACAAGGATATATCAGTAACAAAAGCTGCCTTCCATCTCCTGAAGGTGGGTCGTTCATTCCTGAAAACCCTATCATTTCTGATGATCCAGATGTTCTAGCAGGCAATGAAGACAACTTCAGTGAAGAAAGGTTGATTAAAAACTCTTTTGGCTGCAATTACAATTTTCCCCATGGATGCACCCTGCCATTGTATTTGTAGGTAATTCCAAACCCTGGTGCTAAACAAGCAGTTGAAGAAGAGATGGTCTCGGTCCTCTTTAACTCTGGCATGACAAAGAACGCAGAAATTGGATTCTGATACTTTCCAGTGTCTGCGCTGAAGCATATCTTGAGTATTCAGTCTGTCCATAACAAGCATCCATGCAAACACCTTGATTTTCATGGTGCAGCAACTTTTCCAGATCCAATTGAGAAGGGGGTTTGAAACAATGGGCTGGTGGACATGCAAATAGAATTTCTTGGCTGAGTAACCCTTACCATCAGCTGCCCACAACCAAATATCATTCATGGATTGGTCCCTTGGCAATTGCTATAGGAGGCCCTGAAGGGTCTTCAGTTCCTGGAAAGCTCTTTTAGAGAGCGGCATATGGAACAACCCAGTCATTTCATTGGCATCAAAGGCAGTAAAGATTTCTTCAGCTGTGGAGAAGGTATCAATGGCAGAGGAAAACAACCTTTGGAATCTGTGTGCTAGGGGTGTATTTGAACCTCCAACCATCCAGGAATCAGAGCAAAAGAGGAATGTGTCTCCCTTATTTGGTGTGATAGAGGTGACAACTCTGTAATTGTCCATCCTCTTACAAATGTCCTGCCACCAAAAAGAACCACACAAAGATGTACCTTGAGGAATTCTGCCATGGTAGTATGTATTCCAGATCAGATTGACCCAAGGCACATCAGTCTTGTTAAAAACCTTATCAGCATGTTTAAGGAGTAAAGCATCATTCTGAACTGATAGATTCAAAATACCAAGGCCTCCTTTCTTTTTAGGTCTGCAAACCAAATTCCAGGCAGCAAGTGCAGGAGCTTGGTCCTGACCATTTCTTCTCCAAAGACACTGCATTTGTAATCTCTCCAACTGCTTCATTATTCCTGGGGGGATATCCAAACTGTATAGATAAAATATAGGTATTGAGGATAGATCAGAGTTTATATATTGAAGTCTTCCCCCCTAAGCCAAGAAGGAGGAGCTGGCAGAGAGTCTCCTTTCCATATTGTCCACCAATGGCATCAAATCTGCAATCTTTGGCCTAGTGATGCCAATAGGTAGACCTAGGTATGTAAAGGGCAAAGTACCAACTTTGCAACCCATAGAGCCAGCTAGCCTCTACAGGTCATCCTAAGATACATTAACTGGCAACATAGCAGATTTATGGTAGTTGATATGGAGCCCAGTGGACAGAGAGAACATGAGAAGCATTCCTTTTAATTCCATCAATTGAGACTCCTCATCAGGCATAATAATAAGGGTGTCATCAGCATACTAAACAATGGGAAAGTCTGTATCATGGCAAGGGATTGGCAGCTTGAGTTTTCCAGCCAGCAGCAAATCATTAACCAATGTTTGAAGGAGATCTGCTGCAATAGCAAAGAGAAGGGGAGACATAGGATCTCCCTGTATGACACCCTTTTTACATTGAAATTTTCTACCAGGAACTCCATTGAGCAACACTGAGGATGATCCAGAGGAAAGGAACTGTTGGACCCAAAGAATCCATTTATTATTGAATCCTTTTTTCCTGAGTACCTGAAAGATGAATTCATGTTCAATGGAGTCAAAGGCTTTTTCAAAATCCAGCTTGATAATAACAATTGGTCTTCTGGATTGGTGGCACTGGTGCAGGTATTCCAAAGTCCAACCAATACAGTCTTGAATTGTCCTTGATTTAATGAAGCCATATTGGTTCTTATGAATGCACTTCATAATGCGCAGCTGGAGCCTGTTGGCCGTCATCTTGGAGAGAAACTTCAACCCCATACCAGTTAAAGAAATGGGCCTGAAATCCCCAACCTGCTCAGGGGAGCCCTTCTTGGGTACCAAGGTGATGTAAGAAGAATTCATATTTTCAAGTCTAGCGTGTCCAGCATGGAATTCTGTGGCAAGAGTATAGAAGTCCTCACAGATGATATGACAGCATTTTTAAAAAAACAACCCATTGAAACCGTTAGGGCCTGGTGCTTTGTCAATGGGCGTTTCCTTGACGGTCCTGTCCATTTCCTCCTTAGTGAAAGGCAGTGTCAGATCATCCAACCCATCTACCTTGTGTAACAGTGATTGAAGATCAAAAGCAAGATTGATTCCATGTGACTGACCCATCCTGGCTTTATAAGCTGACCAGAAGCATCCAACAATTTGTGCATGATCAGAAGTCGTAGTTCCATCATCAAGCTTCAAGGAGGAAATAGAATTTCTCTTGTATCTCTCTGTGGCCATAGCATGAAAAAACCTAGTGTTCTCCTCCCCTACTTTGACAGACCGAATGGTAGCTCTCTTTTCCAGTAGAGAAACTTCAAATGAAGTAGGTGTTCCAAGTGTAACTTAACAATCACTCTGAAATTAGCTTCAGGCCTAAAGAGTGGTCTGATCTCTTCCAGATTGTCCAGGGACAAAATCACATGATTGCAATTGCCAATCAGATGTTTGATTCTTGAGAGTCCAGTCTGCCATTTCTTAAGTGCCTGCCTCAAAGCCTTAAATTTGTCCATGATGATGGCAGTGATGTGCCCTTTCTTAGAGGGTACTTTCCAGGACTTCTCCACACACTCCAGGAAACCAGAAAGCTCAACCCAGTAATTTTCAAATCTGAAAAGATTGCTTTTGGGAATGGCTATGTTGATAGACACCACACATGGGACATGATCTGATGCAGTTTTGGCCAAGGGCAACACCTGTGTTAGAGGGTAACAGGAAATCCAATTGGCAGAAGTAAAAAACCAAGCCAATTGTTCAAGGAGGGGTGAGTCCTGCATGTTTGACCATGTATAGGATCTGCCCTTAAGGGGTAACTCTAATAAACCCAGGTGACCTATGATCTCATTAAAGATGAAAATATCATTTATATCTGCACCAGGCTTGTTCCTATTAGAGGTGGATCGAATGAAATTGAAACCCCCTAGCAACAACCAATTTTCATCAACATGTATGATCAGGTTGTATAGCCAACTAACAAAGAGGTCCCTGTCTTTCCCTGGGCATGGCCCATACACATTAACCAAAGTCCATTTCTCATTATTGTGCTTGGAAGTAAAAGTGATGATGAGACCAAATCTCCGAGTGTCCAGGAGCACACCATTTAGAACCGATGAATTCCATAGAACAATCAAACTACCAGAGGCTCCAGAAGATGGACTATACACGAAACGATCAAAACGCTTAGGACAAAAACTTCTAATAATGCGGTGATCAATGTGTTGCATTTTGGTTTCCTGTAGGCAAACTACATCGGCTGAACTTTCATCAATCTTGTTTCTAACAGCCCGTTGGCGCGCATAAGAATTTAATCCCCGTACATTCCAACAGAGTACCCGCCAGCTTCTAGTTGAACGACTATCCATAACAACATAGATTTGTAGCAGCAAAAGCATAGTCGCATAGCGACCGGCGCATACATAGTTCAGGGTAACCGAGTACAGAAAAACCAGCGGAAGTGCAAACATAACAAGTTCCAAGACAACAATTTAAAGGGGGATTCAGACCCGAAAACAAGTATCCAGAAGGTGTCCTAATCATCATTCTTGCTTGGGGACAGTTTGGCTGGATCTTCCATAAGAAGATCCATAGTTAGCTTCTCCGGAGCAATGCCAAGGCCTTCACCGATAGCTTGTATCACTTTGATGGGCGTGGCGGGTGGGAGGTCTTGATGTTGATCACCTTCTCCAGACGGTACTGCCTCTGCATCCGCCTGCTGAAGTGGCCTGGAGCATGGTTTCCTCTTCTTTGGGAACGGCACCGGCAGCTCCTGTAGTATAGGCTTAAAGCCATCCCGCTTTGCAGATCCCCTCGTGCACCTACGGACGGCAGAGTCGACAACTGGTGTTGGCTTCTTGCGAGTGCCCTTTTTCCGAGCACACTGAGCTGAGAAGGAGAACTGCTCGTCGGTAGAGTCCACTGAGTTGATTGTAGGAGTGATACTACCTGCATTATCACAAAAGAGGGCCCTGGCGACAGGCTGGTTCCCAGCCGAAGTAGAGGACGTAGCCGTATCATCTAGCAGGAGGGTTATGTTGGAGACCCAGTTGACATCATCAAAAGCAATAGACCATGACCGCTTGCATAAAACTAGAGGCAGGGCAGGGAGGATGGAAAGACCCCTGGGAATTTGCGTGGTGGTACAGACATTCATCAAGGTTTCAAAAGTCCTCTTCCAAGCTAACACTGGTGGTAATGGTGGACCATAAACCACTCTTATCATACCAACCATCAGATTCATAGGCTGAATGATGGGTTGCTGGTAAGGTATAATGGCCAGGGGATTGAACTCCGTCGCTTGTGGCTGCACCTCCTGAACTGCAACAAGGTTTTGCTGGGGGTTGATTGGCTGCATCACTTGGACAGACTCTGAAGATTCAGGTTGATCAATAACCATGGATTCTTTATCCTGAGCCGGAGCCTCCTGATGATCCATGGGTGCATCTTCATTCCAACCCCATCCATCCGCTTCATGCTGATTGTTCTGGTCCTGGTTGTGCTCAGGCATCGGAGGGAGCAGGGCATCATTCCACCCAATAGCTGGATATGGGGGAAGGGCAAACATCAGGTGGTCATTTACTAGGTTCCCCGGCAGAGGATGTGGGTCACCATTGAGGGGCATAGGATCTTCATCCTCGGGCAACTGCTCAGCAAAGTTGGCGCCAAGAATGTATACAACAGCTGGCCAGGAGACCCTTGTCCCACCCCATGTAGCATATTCAGAGAAAGTGACACTGCGGGGCACCAGAGCATCATCAGGGAAAGATGCAAAGACCACTGATCTCATAAGATATGGGTCATCACTGACCCAGTGGTGAAACTCTCCAAAGGTGTTGATAGCCGCTCGGAGGTCTTCCGTGTTCCACAAATCTAGTGGAACTCCTAAAAACATAAGACATCCCTGACGAAAACCCGAAGCAGCACGAAAACTCTCGCCCTCATTATGCTTCATGAAGCGGACAAAAGAATCGTTCCCAAGGTCCTGCGGGACCAACTGAATGGCGGCAAATCTCTTGCCAGCATCCCTGAACTCCAAAAGACCCACGCCCGCAATCCAAGGTTGGGCTGAGCGAACATGAAAACCCTGATTGTTCAAGAGCTCGACAACTTGCTGGCATACTTGACCAATTTGATTGGCGGGTGGTGGAGGCATTACTTCCGCCACTAGGTATTGCTCATGCCGACGGGCGATAGGAGTTACCGGTGTGACATAATTTTGAGGCAAACGGTGAGGACCGTCGTCGATGATGTGCTGCCCATGGGGGACGTAGCACTCCGGTTCAAGCTCGAAGTTGGCCATGGGAGGAGGGTAAGCCGGAGGCGGAGGCGTCAATGGAGGCGGCTCCGGTGGCGTGCTTGAAGAATGCGATGGGACGGGAGAGGGCGGTTCTGCAGCACGCGCAGTATCCTCGGGACAGGTAGAGGTTCCCGAAAAATCCGAAACAAGGGGGACTCTTCCATTTCCAAGCTAGTCCATTTTCTATTCCAAAAGAAACACATTCAGATTTGGTGTGGCCCACCTGGCAGCAGGAGTAGCAAATCTCTCTAGTTGGGTAGTTAGAGGCCATGTGTCCCTGACGGCGGCAAACGGTGCAAGAGAGTATCTCAGCCACCATGTCATTAATCATATTATCAAAAAAATTCCAGGCCTCCTGTGAAGATGGGAGTGAGAGCCCATGCTCCGGATTAGCAGGCCTCTCAAGGGCCGGCCCATTTGCAGAGCTTTCATTCAAACCGGGTGTAACATCCATTGGCGAAACATTTGGAAGGATAGAGTTCCCGCCCCGAAGAGCTGGTGTGACGGGTGTCGCAGAACCAATCACGCCATCACCGGCGACCAAATTCCTTGAAAAATCGTTGGGTGAAACCTGAATCCCGGAAACCGCGGTGACAGGCAGGAATTGAGGAACCGTTCCAAAGGTGATGTGCGGCGAGGCGATCGTCCACCGGAGTTCTGCCGGCGGCTATGGATGAATGACCACCTTCTCATGCTGTGGCATGTTGTAACCAGCATATTGCAGGGCAGAAATCGCATCAGACGTGGCAGGGCACCGATAGCCTTTGCAAACTTCATACTGCTGCATAGTTGCGAAAGAAAGTTTCTTACGAGTGGAAGATCCAGACTTGAATGCAGATTTGACCGGTCTGGAATGCATTGCCATCAAACCAAGAGCAGAGCGTCGCTTGGATGGGCTCACTAGAATCCACTCCGCATCACATTGCTTCTTCCATAATTTGAATTCACGCCACCAGTTTGGCCCACCATTACACCAAAGGTGGAAGAAACATTTGAAACTAGAGCACTTATAAGAACGCAGATCAAGAATGAGAAAACCAACTTGTTTGCAGGAAACCCTGAATGAGAAAACCTTGTCCTTGATGCATTCCACCATCAAATCAATTGCCGAACCCCCAACAGCTGACTCAAGAGCGGCAGCCACAACAACATTAGATAAGCGAAAAGAATGGCGACTGAAGGAAACCACCATGATGTAAGAGCGCCGATGATCCATCGGGTGCACGGAAAGGCCAGAATGTTGAACACGTCATCCACAAAAGCCACACCATGGGAGAAATCCAGATCCAAAGTGGAGCCACCAAAAGAACCCATCAAAAAGGATGTTTCCAAGAACGTGAGCAATCACCTGAATTGATGATCGGAGGGAAAAACGTGCACACCGGCTAGAGTTCCAGATCGCCTAGGAATCGCCGGAGGGAGGGGTATGGAGGTGGGAGCGCCTACATTCCATCGTGAGTGTTAATCCCCAAGGATAACGGTAATCGACATAGAGTTGATAGTTCCATCCCTCTTTGACACAAATAAAACAGGTGATCCCCAAGGAGAGGCACTAGGGCGAATCCCCCTGCCCCAGTGTTGTCAGGCTAAGCACTGTACGACGTCCCCCTGCATCTTCAGGCGTGTCCTGTGAGGATTGCATGAAGAGAGACTTCTTGCAATCCCTGCTAGGATGTTCTTGCCCGGGAAGATCATCCATATCCTCATTAGCATGCTGATAGCCCGAGCCGTCATATGGCTGACTCATCATATCTAAGGCACCGTCATAGGCGCCTGTATTGAGGAACCGAAGAGGGTCCTCCTCTATCTCATCATCCATTCTTTGTTCTACGGGGGCAATTACATCAGCCACTATGGACCCACTTCATCACGTCGTCCGTCGCTCTCACCCGGCACTACAGGCGCTGGTAATTGCGTAGGCGGGGTGGTGGTGTCCATACCTTCTTGTTGATGTGTGGTTATTGGTGTGCTCTCAGCCGGATCTAGACGAAGAAGATTCTTCGGCCATAGCAACACCCAACCCTTGTAGATTCCAATCCGTGACGGGGTCTCATCGTCCTCTCCCCCTAGCCGTACTGGAGGAGGCAAATCCTCGTGCCCCGATTCCACACTCGACAAGGTAACACTGAAGTGCCCACCGAGCATCGGCTGGCCGTGGAACGTGAGTTCCAAGGGATTCGTTATCACCCCCTTTCCGACGTCCATCGTCTGGCCTTTGATCAAGTAGAGTACGGTGCACGGGGTTTCATCGGCCTGCAAACACATGTCTGCGGCATAAAACATCCGAAAGGCAACAAAAATGGAATATTCTAGATATATGTTGGTGCAACATGTAATTACCGTGAGGGCATTGAGCTCAACCATAGACGATGGCCCGCCTAGCACGCTAGACACTGAGGACGGGCTGCTATGAGTGGGTGCGGGTGCAGGAGCAGACCCGGTTGCGTGAGCAGGTGATGGTGCGGTGGTGTTGTTCACCGAGTTGCTCCCGCCGAAACTGGGCATGGGGAAATCATGTATCGTCTTGTCTGGATTTTCCTTCGTCCAGTTGATGATAGCCGGGATCAAGTTAGTAGCAAAATCATTTCTGCAGGCATGTACAACTACATTGGCTGCCTGATGTAGCAACTCATTTTCTCATCGACTGCTTTTTTCGTGTCCTGAGCTGCTTTTTTCTCGAATGCAAGCTTCACCTTCTCGTTGATTTCCGCCTGACTAAACTTCTTTTTCTTCTTCTTGGCCTCCGGGCCCTCATTGTAAAACACCTTCCACGTGGCGTTGTCTCCGACGCTATGCACACGGCCATATTGCGGCTGCTGGCCCAGAGGGACTCCCTTAAGTTCGTTCAAGGTCTGGTTGAGAGGGGTGTCCCACTTGGGACTCATCGGCGAAGTAGGGCTTTAGTCCACAAGATGGTGTTGCTTCTCCTGCAGAACGAACATGAACCGTTTACGAATATGTAGTCGACTTGATCAGAAGCTAAATGTAAGGTGGTAAAAGAATAATTACCAGTATTCTAATCAATTTCCTCGTGATCTGGTCCATGTAAAAAACCTTCTTTTCCTTGTCCCACTTGTAGCGGGCCCTGATGAAGTCACGCTCCAAGGGGTTGGTGAACTTCGCAAAGGTGTCTTGGGGAACCGCGGCTTCCCGTTCCACATCCTCCTTATCCCATATGGGCCTTTTTCCAAGGTAGACATGGCTTTCGAGGCGATTCTTCCCCGTGTTCCTATGCTGAAGGTTCTTGAATTTCGCAGCCTTAGCCTTGGCTGCCTTAGTAGCGCAAGTGTCCTTGAACTTTTCGAACTCCTCTTTCGTAAGTGTCGGATTTTCCTCCAGAATCTTGGACAGGGGTTCCTCAGCCTCAATAGCTCGTTTCACCCTCCCTTTCTAGGAGGCGAAATCATTTCTGAACATGCCCATGGCGTGATTGTTAATCTTTTTCATCTTTGGATCATCCCATGGTTGTTCTATTTTATCATCCCGGTCGGGGAACTTGAATCTCTTGTGCAACTTCATCAGGAGCAACTGCCTCAAATGTTCTTTACTCCTTAAGTCATCGTCGTTGATGCTCGCGCATTCTCGTAGGATGCATCCTACTTGGTTCCCATAGCACTTGCGAGGTTCTTCCGACTCTAATGGCTCAAACTTGCTAGGGGCCATCTTTGTGATCACCAGTCGTCCTATGTCGAGTTTGTTAGGTTTTCGTATCCTCTCGTTCTTCTTCTTCTTCTTTTCAGTAGCAGCATCGGCGTCGGTACCTTCCCCGACGATATCTTCCCCGCTGGTACCTTCCCCGCCGGTATCTTCCCTGCCGATACCTTCCCCGTTGGTACCTTCCCCACTGGTCTCGGCGTTGCCATCAGTGCCGGCACCGTCGGTGTCGATGTCGACGTCAGTACCATCATCGGTGCCGACCTGCAAACCTTGACTGTGCTTAGCAGACAAAAAGTCGAGGTACTCTTGTTCACCCTCATAATCCATCTCGTTTGCATCTTGGTCAGAAGGCCTAGTTTCTTCATTGTTCGACATGTTTCCTATGATTAAGTCTCGTTGTTTAATTCTAAAACTATAAAAACACGAGAAATGACATAAAAAAGATCTATGTTTGCCGGAATGTCGTTTCCCAGCAAATCCCGGCAATCGATATGCCTACTTTCTAGCACAAGTCATGCCAAAATTCACAGAAAATTTTGGCATGACCTTTGCTAAAAAGTGGACATATTGAGCGCCTAAAATTCACCAAAATGGAAATGAATCAACATTCCGGCAAAACATAGGCCACTGGGATCATTTACTCGCACATAATCATCATTTTCCAAATATGACATGTCGAAAACATCACATGTCCAAATTCCAAATATGAAATGTCCAAAACATCACATGTACGAATATGATATGTCCAAATATCACATGTCCACTTCAAATTTGCATATAAAAGTAAGAAAAATATAGAACTTGAAGAAAAAGTGCAAGAAACCTATATAATCAATTCTGTTTTTTCTGCAAGAAACCTAACCCTAAATTTTGGTCCTAATTTGACGAAGAACCGAACTAACTAGGGTTCATAATATAGCCAAACTAACCTACTTGTTTGATACCTAGATAAATTCATAACTAAATAGATAACCTAATTAACCAACTGCCCTAACTAAAACCTAAGTAAATCAACCGAAGAACCCTAGCTATCAGAGAGAGGAGGAGCGGTGCGGGGCTTATAGAGGGTGTAGGGGCGAGGAGGCAGGCCCGACGACGGCCGAGGTTGGGAGGGGAGGAAGCAGAGGAGGGAGGCATGATGCGTCGGGGCCGGGTTCGGGGGTGAGGGCGAGCGCCAGGGTTGGGGGCGAGGGCAGGACTCTCGCAAAGTCGAGGGAGAGCACAGGACTCCGGTGCTTGAGGCAGGGGCGCGGAAAGGCACTGGCTCGGACGGTGAAGAGGGGGAGAAGAGAGAGTGGGGATTTGGAGGAAGAAGCAGAGGTGGGAAGCCCGTTGGGGGGTTAAGTCAACATAGCAGTAGCGTGTTTCTCCAAACGGCGCTACTGCTATTTTGACTAGCTATAGCTCTTTTTCAGAAAAGCGCTACTGCTATAACCAGTACCTATAGCAGTTTTCTTGTTTGTTCGTTCTATTGTATTTTCCTTTATTTTCTCTTCCTTTTATTTTATTATTTTTCTTTTCTTTTATTTTCCTTTTTTCCAAGAGCAGGAACGAAGGGAAGGTTACACAATGTATATAACTAAGGCAATGTATATTGCATCATTTGACGGTTAAGTATGTATACAAAATAGGAACATATATATTACATCATTTGACCCATGCATAATAGTTAAGTGTGTACACAAAATAGGAACATATATATTAAATCATTTGACCGATAATGGTTCCTCAGCGTCGACGTTTTCATTTTTGAGTGAGCTTCTTTCCCTTCTTGTTCGTTGAAGAATAATTGAGCCCTTCATTGTGACATTTCCTTTTCCATGGAGTACGATCTTTCTTAGGTAATTTAGTATTGATTCTTCTTTTGACATATACTTCATCGTCATCGTTATCTTCCGTCATTGGGTTGCTATACTGGTCGTAGTCTTCCTTGTTAGCGACTCCATCCATTCCAATGATGTTCCTTTTGCCTCTCCTCACAACAACATGACTGGGATTGCACGAGTCGGTTATGAAGAAGCATTGTATCACGTGCTTAGCATGTACCCATGGCTCGTTTTTTGCGATAGCATTCACGGTACCGCTCTTGGTGTCGGGTATAGTCATGGTAGTGAAATACCGTTTTCTCTGTCGAAATTCTTAGCCCATTTGACACGAAACATCGCCGTGTTGTGCACTCCAGAGTAGTCAAGCTCCCAGATCTCCTCGACCCTTCCGTAAAATCTCTCAGTTGCGCCGTTGTCGCTGTCGGTCATGCATTCCATCGTCACCCCTGAGTTCAGATCACCACTGTCCATATCTTTGGCCTCCGTGTAGAACGTGTATCCGTTGATATCATATGCCTGATAGGTGAAGAGGTTGGGCGAGGGGCCATGTGCTAAGGCGTATATGAGCAATCCGTCCTTAGAGCCCTCTTCCGGGGGATTAGCAATAATATGCTCTTTGAACCAATGCAGAAAAGTGGAGTTGTGCTCTCTAGTAACTTCGGCGTCCGTCCTGCAAACCCCCGGTCACGATACTTCTTTGCGATAGTTTCTTTCTGTAGTGCTGTGAAAGGATCTACCTGGTGTAGGTGTTGTAGCACTACCAAGTTTGCTCTATCAAAGTCGTTGTGTCGATCTGAGTAGGCCACATCCAGTTCCCTATGACCGTTGGAGTGACCTTTTCCTTCGAGCCTCCCATCGTGCTTGTTAACAGGAAAACCAACACCAGGCGGCCGGTCTGCACCATACAGAAAATTCTCGTAGAAAGAGATGCACTCTTGTGTCAGATAGCCCTAGACGATGATTCCATCCGGACGGGACATGTTACGAACGAATCCTTTGATGATCCCATGCATCCTCTCAAACGACATCATGTTGTGCAGGAATGACGACCCCAGGTCTATTATGTCGTCCACAATATGGACACACGGATGCGCCATGACGGCAAAGAACGTGGGCGGGAAGTACATCTAAAGCTCATTTAGTATGACAACGATCTCTTCCTGTAGCCTTTGGAGATGCTTCACACTGATCGACTTTCGAGAGATGACATCGAAAAAGTTAGAGAGACCAATAAGCGTGTCACGGACGTGCTTGTCCATTATCTCTCTAAGGGAAACAGGTAGTATCTGCGTCATCATCACATGACAGTCATGGGACTTCATCCCGCTGAACCTTTTCTTCTTCATGTCAAGATATCTGCTTATCTTGCCACAATAACCGGAACTAACTTTGATTCCGGTAAGGCACTTGAAGAATTAATCGATCTCAGCCGAACTTAAGGTGAAGCAAGAAGGGGGGCAATAATCCTCTTCCTTTACTTGTTTGCCCTTCTTCTCCCATACCTCTGTCTCCGTCTCTGTCTCCTCTGACTTTTTACTGGGCGACATGTGCAGATCTGCCTTGATCTCCAAATCTTGCAAGTTTATTCTTGCCTTCGGCCCATCCTTGGTCTTATCTGGCATGTTCATTAGAGTCGCAAGCAAGCTCTCAAGGACATTCTTACAGATATGCATTTGATCAAGGCAATGAGGCGTGTCGAGTTTGTGCTAGTATTCCAAGTCCCAGAAAACAAACCTCGTCTTCCATAACTTCAGCTGCGGCTCCGATGCCTTTTTCATCGTCTTTCCCAGCGCGGGGCACTGTTCCCAGTTTTTAATGGCTCATCGATTTAGGCGTCGCTCCAGTTATGTGGAGGTCCTCGATGCTCAGTCTCACCATTGAATAGATCTCCACGAATTCTCCACGGGTCGTCCTCCTCGAGCCATCTTTGATGCCCCATGTACACGATTTTCCCAGACCCGCCATCTTTTCTTAGCGTTAGCTGTTGAGACGTTGTATCATCCATACACCACGTGCATCCGCAATATCCATGGCACACCTCTCCTGCGACATATCCGTAACCAAGATAGTCGTGCATCGTCGTGATCACTGCGACTCTCATATAGAAATACTCACCTTTGCTGGCATCCCATGTCTTGGCCAGTGTTTTCCATAACGTGTCTAACTCCTCTTGAAGTAGCCCGAGATACAGATCATATTATTTCCGGTTGTTTTGGCCCTTGAATCAGCATGCTCATGTGTATGTACTTCGACTTCACGCACTACCAGGGGGAGGTTGTACATCATACAAACACAGGCCATGTGCTATGGTTGGTGTTCTGGTTGCCAAACGGATTCATGCCATCGGTACACATGCCTAGAATGATGTTCCTTGCATCACATGCGAAATACCGATACTCGCCATTGAACGCTCTCCACTGGTTTCCATCCACGACATGTCTCAGCTTCGGATCATCTTCATCATCGGGCTTCTTCCTCTTCGTGTGCCAGTGCATGAGCTTTGCTTCCTTGGGATCTATGAAATACCGTTGGAGATGGGGAGTCATCGGTAAGTACCATACAACTTTCTGGGGAGATTTGTTCCCAGCCTTCTTATATCGTGAAGCATTGCACACCGGACATCTTGTTTTTTCCGCGTGCTCCTTCCGATAAATTATGCAATCGTTGATGCATGCATGGTATCTAATGTGCAGTAGATCAAGATGGCACATGATCTTCTTGGCCTCATCCACACTAGTAGGACATAGATTCCCCATGGGAAGAACATCCTTTAGGTACTTGAGAAGCTCATCGAGGCTAGTGCTGGTCCATTTGTTTTTACCCTTCGTCTTCAGGAGTTCAAGCGTGAAACTCAAGCGGGTCACCTCGGGATTGCAACCATGATACAATGGAGTGTTCGAGTCTACCACCAGTTGCTGCAGCTTTGCCTCCTCTCTAGAAGCAACTCTCTCAGTACTCATCTCCTTGCAAAGCAGTGCTTGAACATGAGGGTCCCGCATGATTGAATTTAGTACTAACGAATTCTGCGGCGTGGAGTCCACGTTTTCTCCGCCGCCATGTCCGTTCCCTTCTCTGCTGCCATTATCGATCATCTCTTCTTATTGCCCCATGTCATCATTGCCTGCCCTGTTGGCATCCTCAACATCATCATCCTCATCTTCAATTATCAACCGAGTATAGCCATCCATGAAACCAGTCATGAGCAGGTGCGCCATCACACGACCATCGTCATAGGGGTCGAGCCAAACTCGTCCTTTGCATCCTCGACACGGACATAAAACCTCTGTCGGGTTATTTTCTTCCATGTCCTGCACCACCGACCGCAACCACCTGTCCACCACCATTTCACTAACGACCATCATGAACGCCTACACGGTAATAATAAACAAATTGATTATAAAAATGCATGCATGCATCAAAGTCATATGAACATTCGGCATGACCTTCCCTCAAAATAGGACATATAGAGTTTGCCAGGAATTCGCCGAAACGGAAATAAATCGACATTTCGGCAAAACATAGGCAACTCACAAGCACGATTCGGCGGCAACTCATGCCACACACACAATTTCCATCATATCGCACGATTATGTCATATCACACACATACACATATTTCCATTCTTGCAAAAGTATAACTTTTTAATCAACTATCTCGAGATCGAGCACGGTGATGATGACATGTCGATTGGTGTCACCACACACACCTATGGAATGATCAAAAGTGGACAAAGCTCTTCTTGACAAGGCTATAGATCTAGTTAGGGAGGTACATAGGTCACTTCACTAAATGCTAGCTAGATCTACCTAGCTAGCTAGTTTCGGAGGAGACAAGTTCAACTAGTGGAGGGGGAAGGAAAAAGGGAAAGGAGATGCATTAATGGAGGTGGTGTAGTTAGCTAGTAGTAATAAAGAGAGAGAAAGATAGGTAGAAGAAGGAGAGTAATGGGGGGAGAAGTAGTGAGGAAGAAGCAAAGTGAGGGAGAGAGGAGGTGGGAGCTAGGGGAAAGTGAGGAAGAGAGGAGGGGAGGGGGGAGGGAAAAGGTGGTATGGCTGCGGCTTAGCAGTAGCGCTGGGATCAAAATGCGCTGCTGCTAATAAGCTAGCAGTAGCGCTCCTCTGGCACACGCGCTACTGCTAAGCGGGGCCCTCCATGTGGCCAATTTCAGAATTAGCAGTAGCGACATGAAAAAAAGCATGCTACTACTATTACATTAGCAGTAGCGCGGTTATTCTGGGCGCGCTACTGCTAAACCTAGCATGGCGGGAACTGCCGGTCAATTTTAGTAGCAACGATATTCTACCGAGTTGCACTACTACTAAGTTGGTAGCAGTAGCGCGTGTCCGCGGACCGCGCTACTGCTAATTAGCAATAGTGCCTTTTCCTATCCCATGCTGCTGCTAAGCTTCTGTGTATAAGGTTTTCCCTAGTAGTGTTGCAATCATTCACTATTCTCACAATCAACTATGAAGAAAAAAAATCAGATTTACATAGGGCTTGCAATTTCACCCTGAAGCTTGCATGGACACAATCCTAGCACCATAGGTAGAGGATGACATGACCAGTGATGGACGATGGAGCGAGCCGTCAATGGGGAGGAGGCCTGCAACATGCGGTTGCTTCTGGTATGACGACGTGCCGACGGGGACTAGGCCTTCCTTGCACGACGTTGGACAAGCCGACCGCGCCGGGGGCGACGGAGAAAGCGGACAGTCATGCTGGTGGCATGAGGCGTCGACGGGGAGGAGGCCTGAGGCCGGCATGGTTATGGTGGCCGGGTGCGCTGGGGGCGATGCGGACGAGGAGCTGGCCGCGCCGGGACGACGAGGGAGGGGCATCCGTGTAGGGACCATGAGGGAGGGGCCAGCTGCACCGAGATGACGAGGGAGGCCCGAACACAATGGGACGACGAGGGGAGGGGCCAGCCACACGGGAGGCGTTAACGGAGGGGCTGTCCACGCCGGAGGCGACGAGGTAGGGGTCGGCCACGCCGGAGGCGACAAGGGGCGGGGCCGGCTGCGCCGGAGTGGATGGACAGGGCGGTCACGCGGAAGGCGACAGTTGGGGCCATGGCGGGTGATACGTCTCCATTGTATCTATACTTTTTGATTGTTTCATGCCAATATTCTACAACTTTCATATACTTTTGGCAACTTTTTATACTATTTTTGGGACTAACATATTGATCCAGTGCCCAGTGCCAGTTCCTGTTTGTTGCATGTTTTTTGTTTTGCGGAATATCCCTACCAAACGAAGTCCAAGCGCGATAAAAAATTACGGAGATTTTGTAGAATATATGTGATTTTTAAAACAAAGAATCAACGCGAGACGATGCCCGAGGTGACCACAAGCTAGGGGGATGTGGCCCCCTGGCCGTGCCCTGGGCCCTTGTGGTCACCCATTTAGGTGGTTGCATCTCTCCTTTTGCCGCAGGGAAGATATTTTTATAATGAAAATCCCCTCAAAATTTGATCCCGATCGGAGTTACGGATCTCCGGATATTTAAGAAACAGTGAAAGGCCAGAATCTGGGAACGCAGAAACAAAAGGAAACAGAGAGAGATCCAATCTCGGAGGGGATCTTGCCCCTCCGCCGCCATGGAGGCCAAGGACCAGAGGGGAAACCCTTATCCCATCTATGGGTAAGGTCAAGGAAAAATAAGAATGAGGGGGGCTCTCTCCCTCTCTCTCCCGGTAGCACCGAAACGCTGCTAGGGCCATCATCATGACGATGATCTACTCCAACAACTTCGTCATCTTCACCAACACCTCCATCACCTTCCCCCATCTATCTACAGCGGTCCACTCTCCCGCAACCCGCTGAACCCTCTACTTGAACATGGTGCTTTATGCTTCATATTATTATCCAATGATGTGTTGCCATCCTATGATGTCTGAGTCGATTTTTGTTGTCCTATGGGTTGATTGATGATCATGATTGGTTTGAGTTGCATGTTTTATTATTGGTGCTGTCCTATGGTGCTCTCCGTGTCGCGCAAGCATGAGGGATCCTCGCTCGAGGGTGTAGCAATGTGTTCATGATTTGCCTATGGTGGGTTGCGTGAGTGACAGAAGCATAAACCCGAGTAGGTGGGTTGTTGCATATGGGAGTAAAGAGGACTTGATACCTTATAATGCTATGGTTGGGTTTTACCTTAATGGTCTTTAGTAGTTGCGGAGGCTTGCTAGAGTTCCAATTGTTGGAAATATGCCCTAGAGGCAATAATAAATTAGTTGTTATTATATTTCCTTGTTCATGATACTCGTTTATTATCCATGCTATAATTGTATTGATCGGAGACTTAGATGCATGTGTGGATACATAGAGAAAACCATGTTCCTAGTATGCCTCTAATAGACTAGCTCGTTGATCAAAGATGGTTAAGGTTTCCTAGCCATGGACATGAGATGTCATTTTATAAACGGGATCACATCATTAGGAGAATGGTGTTATGGACAAGACCCAAACTACAAACGTAGCTTATGATCATGTCAGTTTATTGCTATTGTTTTCTGCATGTCAAGTATATGTTCCTATGACCATGAGATCATGCAACTCACAGACATCGGAGGAGTGCCTTGTGTGTATCAAACATCGCAACGTAACTAGGTGACTATAAAGGTACTCTACAGGTATCTCCGAGGGTGTCTGTTGAGCTGGCATGGATCAAGACTGGGATTTGTTACTCCGTGTGATGGTGAGGTATCTCAGGGCCCACTCGGTAATACAACATCACAACAAGCCTTGCAAGCAATGCGACTAAGTGTTAGTCACGGTATCTTGTATTACGGAACGAGTAAAGAGACTTTCCGGTAACGAGGTTGAACTAGGTATGGAGATACCGACGATCGAATCTCGGGCAAGTAACATACCGAAGAACAAAGGGAACATCATATGGGATTAACTGAATCCTTGACATAGAGGTTCGACCGATAAAGATCTTCGTAGAATATGTAGGAACCAATATGGGCATCTAGGTCCCGCTATTGGTTATTGACCGTAGAGGTGTCTCGGTCATGTCTACATAATTCTCGAACCCGCAGGGTCTGCACACTTAAGGTTTGGTGACGTTTCGGTAGTATAGAGTTATGTATGGTGGTGACCGAAGGTTGTTTGGAGTCCCGGATGAGATCCCAGACGTCACGAGGAGCTCCGGAATGGTCCGGAGGTAAAGATTCATATATAGGAAGTCCTATTTTGGTCGCTGGAAAAGTTTCGGGCTCATCGGTAGTTTACCGGGAGTGCCGGTAGTGTATCGGGGGACCATCGGGAGGGGTATTTCGACCCAAGAGGCTTCATGGTCTGTGGGAGAGTGAATATCAGCCCTTAGTGGGCTGGTGGAAACTCCCACACAAGGCCCATGTTGCTGGAGAAGAAAACCCAATAGGAAAAGGTGAAAAAAGGGAAAAAAAGGGAGAAATCCTAGTCCTACTAGGGTTGGAGGAGAGTCCTCCAACCCTAATAGGTTCGGCTGACTCCTATGGGGCCTTGGCTTTGCGCCAGCCCTCCTCCTCCCTCCCTCCTATATATACTGGTGGTATCGGGTGTTTTGCACTAGATTTTACGGCTACGTGCTACCCGTTCCACCGGTGCTCCTCTAGATCGGATTTCTGTAGTGCTTAGGCGAAGCCCTGCCGGAATTGCTCCACCACCATTACCGGAGCACCGTCATGCTGCTGGTGAACTCTTCCTACTCTCCACTCCCTCTTGCTGGATCAAGACGGTGGAGATCGTCATCAAGCTGCACATGTGCTGAACGCAGAGGTGCCGTCCGTTCGGCGCTAGATCGGAAGGACCATGATCAAGATCGCGAGACAGATCGTGATGAGTTCGCGGGACGGATCATGATGAGTTCGCGGGACGGATTGTGATTGGATCGTGGGACGGATCGTGATGAGTTCGCGGGATGGATCGTGATTGGATCGCGGGACGGATCGTGATGAGTTCGCGGGACGGATCGTGATTGGATCGTGAGACGGATCGTGATGAGATTGCGGGACGCTCGGCGATTTGGATCGCGAAGACGTTCGACTACACCAACCGCGTTTCTTAACGCTTTCCGCTTAGCGATCTACAAGGGTATGTAGATCCACTCTCCCTCTCGTAGATGCTCATCACCATGGATAGATCTGCGTGTGCGTAGGAATTTTTTTGTTTCCCATGCGACGTTCCCCAACACCAATCATAAGTGCATATGATCCAAGTAGAGAAAGTATGTTTGCTTATGCCTCTCCCTCATATAAAATTGCAATAATGATGACCGGTCTAGTTATTGATTGCGTAGGGACAATTCCGCAACTCCTACCACCACTTTTCCACACTCGTTAAACTAACTTAGTTGTTTCTTTATGTTAGCAGCCCCTAGTTTTTATTCACGTGCTCTTTATTATCTTGCAACCCTATCCCGTCACACCTAAAAAGTACTTCTAGTTTCGTACTTGTTCTTGGTAAAGCGAACGTTAAGCGTGCGTAGAGTTGTATAGGTGGTCGATAGAACTTGAGGGAATATTTGTTCTACCTTTAGCTCCTCGTTAGGCTCAACACTCTTATTTATCGAAAGAGGCTACAACTGATCCCCTACACTTGTGGGTTATCAAGACCTTTTTTTGGCGCCGTTGCCGGGGAGCAATAGCGTAGGGTAAATATTGTCGTGTGTGCTTGTTTGATTTATCACTAAGTAATGTTTATTTTCCATTCTAAGTTGTTTTCTATCTTTAGATATGGGTAGGAAACATAAAATACCAAAAAAATTAGTTGTACTTGTTTCTCCAAAAGTTGAGGAACCACTAGTGTTCCGTACAACCGAAGAATATTACTTGGGTCATCTTTGATCCACTTGTGCTCATGCTGAAAACCCAACTAGCTTAGTTGAGGGAAAATCATTAAATGAGCATGCTCATCTCATGGCATCAAATTAATACTTTGTGTTGCTATTCTTGGAACCTATGTGAAATTTATGACTTTACTTGTTGTTCTAAAGAAGCTAAAAACATCTTCCCTACCAATGTGTGTTTAATGATAGTGAAACATTATCCTCTTATGTCAAGGAGGCGTATTGCTATAATGATGTTGAACAAATTTAAGAATTTGTTGCTTTTAAGGGTGCCTATGAAATTGCTTCTTTCATTGAAAATTATGTTGCTACTCTCTACAAATCTGAAATTTTTGCCATACTTAATTATTGCTGTGAAAACTATGCTTCTAATGCTTATGTTACAGAGTTTATTGAAAGAATGCCCCCTGCCTTGGAAGAGACTAATATTTTGTAGGAATCTATGGAAAAGGAAGTTGTTGAATTGTAAGCTCATTAGATGAAAAAGATGAGGAGGAGAATGAAGAATAAAAGGAGGAAGAGCATATTAGCTACCCGTACCCACCTTCTAATGAGAGTAACTCTTCAACTCATACATTGTTTAATTTCCCTTTGTTCTTACTGAAGGATGAATGCTATGATAATTTCTATGATCCCTTGGATTCGTTTGAAATATCCTTGCTTGATGAACTTGATGCTTTCTATGCTTGTGACCATGATGCCAATATGAATTATGCTTATGAAGATGAACTTGCTATAGTTACTTATTTTAAGCATGAAATTGTTGCTATTGCACCCACACATGATAGTCCTGTTATCTTTTTGAATTCTCCAAACTACGCCATATCGGAGAAGTTTTCACTTATTAAGAATTATATTGATGGGTTGCATTTTCCTATTGCACATGATGATTTTAATAAATATAATATGCATGTGCTTTCTGCCCCTACTTGCAATTATTATGAGAGAGGAAGTACATCTCCACCTCTCTATGTTTCCGATACAATAAAATTGCAAGAAATTATGTATGCTATGCATTGGCCTTTACTTTGTGTGCATGAATTGTTCTATTATGACATGCCGATGAATAGGAAGAGAGTTAGACTTCATTGTTGCATGATATATGTTACTTTGTGATCAATACCCAATTACAAATCATTGTTAACTAAAATTAGCTTTGATATACCTTTGGATCCGGGCGAATCAATTACTTGAGCACTTTATGCCTAGCTTAATGGTTTTAAAGAAAGCACTGCCAGGGAGACAACCCGGAAGTTTTAGAGAGTCATTTTATTCTGTTGTGTGCTTTTATATAGTTTAAAAACAAAAAATAAAGTGGGTAACTTAAAACTTTTTCAAAAAGAAAAGTGAAAGTGAGAAAGACGAGCAATGTTGAAGTGGGGGCTAGCCTTGAACTTTGTTCATGCCCGTCGAAACTTTGTGAATCTTGATTCCAGAAAGTTTTCAACAAAAATAATTATAACCTTGTACAAATACATTGTATTATAAAAATAATGTTCCAAGATTTGCCTTTAGGATGTTTAAATTGCTTGTTTGATATGTGCTGTGTAAAAACAGAAACTTTTGCTGGAGTGTTTCAATTTCTATATTTAATTGGAGCGTGCAAAAATTCTGAACTTTTTACACAATACTGTTATACAAATTGGTGACCACTTACTAATGTTTCAGAATTTTTAGAGTTATGTAAGTATGGTGAATGTTAAGATTAGTACAGACTGTCCTGTTTTTGACAGATTCTGTTTTTGATGCATTGTTTTGCTCATTTTGATGAAACTATCGATTGTATCGGTGGTATAAGCCATGGAAAATTTATATTAAAGTAGATAAAATTCAAAAACAAAATATTAATTGGTTGACAGAAGTACTTAAAGTGGTGATTTGTTTTATTATACTATTGTATCTCACGAGGGTTTTGTTAAGTTTTGTGTGATTGAAGTTTTCAAGTTTTGGGTGAGATCACGATGGATGAAGGAATAGGGAGTGGAAAGAGACTAAGCTTGGGGATACCCGAGGAAACCCAAGGTAATATTCAAGGACTCCCAAGAAACAAAGCTTGGGGATGCCCCGGAAGGCATCCCCTCTTTCTTCTAACGACCATCGGTAATTTTACTTGGAGCTATATTTTTATTCGTCACATGATATGTGTAAATCTTGGAGCATCATGTGCTTTTTCTTTTTCTTTTAATAATGCACCATGCTGGTATGAGAATGTCCTTGGTTGATTTATAGAAGGCTCTTTGCACCTCACTTATATCTTTTGAGTATGGCTTTATAGAATGCTTCATGTGCTTCACTTATATCATTTGAAGTTTGGATTGCCTGCTTCTCTACACATGGAAAACCGCCATTTGTAGAATGTTCTTTTGCTTCACTTATATTTGTTAGAGCGTGGGCATATATTTTCTAAAAATAATTAAACTCTCATGCTTCACTTATATATTTTTAGAGAGTCAACATGATTTGGTCATTCACATGGTTAGTCATAAAATCCTACATAAAACTTGTAGATCACTGAATATGATATGTTTGATTCCTTGCAAAAGTTTTGAGATATAAAGATGGTAATATTAAGAGTCATGTTAGGAAGTAGTTGTGAATTGGTAAAAATACTCGCGTAAAGGTTTGTGATTCCCGTAGCATGGACGTATGGTGATCCGTCATATAAGGAAGTCAGAGCATGATTTGTTTATTGATTGTCAGCCTTTGTGTGAGGGTCGGCAACGCGTGATGGTTTACTGCTACCAACCTCTCCCCTAGGGGAATGCATCTAGTGCTTTGCTTTGATGACTAATAGACTTTTGCAATAAGTATGTGAGTTCTTCATGACTAATGTGAGTCCATGGATTATATGCACGCTCACCCTTCCATCTTTGCTAGCCTTTCTAGTACCGCGCAACTTTCGCCGGTGCATTAAACCCACCATATATCCTCCCTCAAAACAACCACCATACCTACCTATTATGGCATTTCCATAGCCATTCCGAGATATATTGCCATGCAACTTCCACCGTTTCGTTTATGATGACACGCACCATCATTTTCAGAGTGCTTTGCATGAATGTAAGATAGCTAGCATGATGTTTTCATGGCTTGCTTATTTTTTGATGTCATTTGATATGCTAGATCATTGCATATCCCGGTACACCGCTGGAAGCATTCATATAGAGTCATATTTTCTTCTAGATATCGAGTTGTAATTCTTGAGTTGTAAGTAAATAAAAGTGTGGTGACCATCATTATTAGAGCATTGTCCCATGTGAGGAAAGGATGATGGAAGCTATGATTCCCTCACAAGTTGGGATGAGACTCCGGACTTTATGAAAAATAAAAGAGGCTAGCGAATCCCAAATAAAAAAAAGATGCCTTAGATGCCCACCAAAAATAAAATAAAAATAAAATAAATAAATAAATAAAGAGAGAAAAGAGAGAAGGGACAATACTATTATACCTTTTCCACACTTGTGCTTCAAAGTAGCACCATGATCTTCATGATAGAGAGTCTCCTATATTGTCACTTTCATATACTAGTGGGAATTTTTCATTATAGAACTTGGCTGGTCTTCTAGTGGGAATTGCCCTAGGTCTTCTTGAGCAAGCAAGTTGGATACACATCCACTTAGTTTCTTTTCGAGCTTTCATACACTTATATCTCTAGTGCATCTGTTGCATGACAATCCCTACTCACTCACATTGATATCTATTAATGGACATCTCCATAGCCGTTGATATGCCTAGTTGATGTGAGACTATCTTCTCCTTTTTCTCACAACCTCCACCATATTCTATTCCACATATAGTGCTATATCCATGGCTCACGCTCATGTATTGCGTGAGAGTTGAAAAAGTTTGAGAACATAAAAGGTGTGAAAAAATTGCTTGACTTGTCATCGGGGTTGTGCATGATATAAATACTTTGTGTGGGGAAGATGGACCATAGCCAGACTATATGATTTTGTAGGGATAACTTTCTTTTGCCACTATATTTTCGAAGAGATACTATTGTTTGTTAGTATGCTTGAAATATTTTTTTATGTCAACATGAAGCTTTTGTTTTGAGTCTTATGGATCTGAATATTCATGCCATGATTAGATTATATGAGCAAGATTATGCTAGGTGGCATTCCACAACAAAAATTATCTTTTTTATCATTTACCTACTCGAGGACGAGAAGAAATTAAGCTTGGGGATGCTAATACATCTCCATTTTATCTATAATTTTTGATTGTTTCATGCCAATATTCTAAAACTTTCATATACTTTTGGCATATTTTTATACTATTTTTGGGACTAACATATTGATCCAGTGCCCAGTGCCAGTTCCTGTTTGTTGCATGTTTTTTGTTTCGTAGAATATCCATACCAAACAAAGTCCAAACGCGATAAAAACTTACGGAGATTTTTTGGAATATATGTGATTTTTGGGAAAAAGAATCAACGTGAGACGATGCCCGAGGTGACCACAAGCCAGAGGGGCGCGACCTACCCCCCTGGCCGCGCTCTGGGCCCTTGTTTTCACCCCTTAAGACGGTTGGAGCTATCCTTTTGCCGCAAGGAATATATTTTTATAATAAAAATCCCCTCAAAATTTCAACCCGATAAGAGTTACGGATCTCCGGATATTTAAGGAACGGTGAAAGTCCAGAATCTTGGAACGCAGAAACAGAAGGAAACAGAGAGAGAGAGATCCAATCTCGAAGGGGTTCTCGCCCCTCCATCTCCATGGAGGCCAAGGACCAGAGGGGAAACCCTTCTCCCATCTAGGGGGAAGGTCAATGAAGAAGAATAAGGAGGGGGCCTCTCTCCCCCTTTCTCCCGGTGGCGCCGGGACGCCACCGGGGCCATCATCGTGACGGCGATCTACTCCAACAACTCCGTCATATTCACCAACACCTCCATCACCTTCCCCCATGTATCTACATCGGTACACTCTCCCGCAACCCGCTGTACCCTCTACCTGAACATGGTGCTTTATGCTTCATATTATTATCCAATGATGTGTTGCCATCCTATGATGTCTGAGTAGATTTTTGTTGTCCTCTGGGTTGATTGATGATCATGATTGGTTTGAGTGGCATGTTTTATTATGGTGCTATCCTATGGTGCTCTCCATGTTGCGCAAGAGTGAGGGATCCTCGTTATAGGGTGTAGCCATGTCTTCATGATTTTCCTATGGTGGGTTGCGTGAGTGACAGAAGCATAAACCCGAGTAGGTGGGTTGTTGCATATGGGAGTAAAGAGGACTTGATACCTTATAATGCTATGGTTGGGTTTTACCTTAATGATTTTTAGGTGTTGCGGATTCTTGCTGGAGTTCCAATCATAAGTGCATATGATCCAAGTAGAGAAAGTATGTTAGCTTATGCCTGTCCCTCGTATAAAATTGCAATAATGATGACCGGTCTAGTTATCGATTGCCTAGGGACAATTCCGCAACTCCTACCACCACTTTCCACACTCATTAAATTAACTTAGTTCTTTCTTTATCTTAGCTGCCCCTAGTTTTTATTTACGTGCTCTTTATTATGTCGCAACCCTATCCCGTCACACTTACAAAGTACTTCTAGTTTCATACATGTTCTAGGTAAAGCGAACGTTAAGCGTGCATAGAGTTGTATCGGCGGTCGATAGAACTTGAGGGAATATTTATTGTACCTTTAGATCCTCGTTGGGTTCGGCACTCTTACTTATCGAAAGAGGCTACAACTGATCCCTACACTTGTGGGTTATCCGCGGGATGGCCTGCGGCGAGCCTAGCCGAGGCACCGGGAGATCGTGGGGGAGAGACAGAGAGACATTGTGGGGTGGGGGTGGGGGTGGGGGGGTGGAGATGGATAAGAGAGAGAGAGAGATCTCGAGGGGAGGCTGGGAGTGGGTGGATAAGAGCGAGAGGTGGGACCAGATAAGATCGTGGTGGGTAGGGGCTTCGGGGTGGGACGTGCCCTTGATCAATCGTGGGGTGGGGTGAACCGATCTGATGCTGCCACGTCAGTGATCCACATGGTCGACCCGCGTGAGTGTGTTTCTTCTTTACCGTTAGTATAAAAATAACAAACGGCAAAGCGTTTACTTTTCCCGTCTGGTTTCAAAAAACATGATGGCAAAGCCACGACACCGTTTCTGAACGTCAGATTTGACACATGTCCATCCTTTGTCGTTAGCCAACCAAACCATTGACGACAAAGCGTCCATTTTTCGTCTTGCCTTCTTTGCCATCAACATTTATCTATCTTTGCCGTCAGTTTTCAGGTCAGTGATGGCAAATCATTTGTTTGTCGTCTGCCTTTCTTTGCTGTCTTCCCACGACGACAAAATAAGCTTTTGCCATCTGCCTCGACAATAAGTTGATGGCAAAGAACATTCATGTCGGCAAAATAGCTGATTCCTGTAGTGAGGGCGTGCCTTGATGTCTCGTGGGCCCCTCGTAGCTCCGTCTGACCTAATTGTAACACTATAAATTCCCATATCTTCTGAAACCCCTAGAGACCAACCTCAAACAGGTTTTCCACTGCCCCGCAAGTCTCTGTTCTTTAGTGATCCATTTGGATTCCTTGTCTAGTACTCTAACAGAGGGGGAATCAATCACAGAGGGCTTCTACATCATCCTTGTTGCCTCCATGATGATGTGTGAGTAGTCTAACACAGATCTACAAGAACATAGTGATTAGCTAGATGGCTTCTTCTCTCTCTTTGATCATCAATATCATGTTCTCTTCGGAGATCTATTCGATGTAATACTTTTGTGCGGTGTGTTTGTTGGGATCCTATGAATTGTGGGTTTATGATAAGATTACTCACTGATAGTAATTGAGTCTTTTTTGAATTATATTATGTGTGATTTATATAGCTATGTAATGCTATTCGATCTATGTGTTTTCTTTGGCCAAGTTGATCTATCGTTCTTTAGTGGAAGTGGTGCATAGTTGTGGGTTCAATCTTGCGGTATCCTCACCCAGTGACATGATGGGTTAGTGAGGCACGTTTTGTATTGTTGTAACTAATTATAAAACAATGGGGTTTAGTCATATTGAATGGTTTTATTCTGTCTACATTATGTCATCCTTCTTAAAGCGTTACTATGTTCGTATGAACTTAATTACCATAGATGCATGCAGGTGTCGGTCGATTGGTGGAGTAATAGTAGTAGATGCAGGCAAGAGTCGGTCTACTTGTCATGGACGTAATTCCTATGTATTTGATCATGCCATGAATAATGTCGTAACTATGCGCTTTTGTATCAGTTGCCCAACAATAACTTTTTACCCACCTTATACCATGCTATCAAGAGAGAAGCCTCTAGTGAAAATATGGCCCCCGGGTCTAGTTTAATCATATTATAAAAACCAAAATTGTCCTGCTACAATTTATTTAATTTTATTTTACTTAGAAATTTATTAATATATCTCTATGAGATTTAATCCCTACCGCTAACGAGTACAATGGGATTGAAAACCCTCTTGTGTGCATTGGGTGCAAGTATTTGCTCTTTTGTGTGTATGTGTTGCTCACGGTTGTTTGCTTGGTTCTCCTGTTTGTTCGATAAATGATATGTATCAGGCGTATCTGTAATTTATGAAGCATTCGTTCCATATTCACCTATGTTTACAATAATTTCATATGGTTTTGATGCACTTTATATCATTTATTTAGAACTAACCCGGACCGACGTTGTTTTCAACAGAACTACCGTGGTGTTGTTTTTTGTGCAGAAATAAAAGTTCTCTCAATGCAATGAAAGTTTTTGATGATTTTATTGGAACAAAATAGGCACTAGAAGCTTCATGGGAGGGACATAAGAGCCACGAGATGGGCACAACCCACCACCTGACGCCGGCCCCCTCTCGCGTGTGTTAGTTGGTTGTGCTCCCCTCGTGGCCCATCTTCACACAAAATCGACGCTAAAAAATACTATATATTTATAAACCACCAGAAATAACCCTAGACCCCTCGTTCTGCCACCGCAACTCTTTGTATCAATGAAAAACCAATCTGGAGGCGTTCCTGTACCCTGCCGAAGAGGGTAGATCATCTTCGGTGGCCATCTTCATCATCCCCGCGGAGGCCATGATGAGGAGGGAGCAATCCACCCTCGGGGCTGACAGTTTGTACCAGTAGCTATGTGTTCAATCTCTCTCTCTCTCTCGTGTTCTTGAGATGGCACGATCTTGATGTATCACAAGCTTTGTTAATATAGTTGGATCATATGGTGGTTTCCCCTCTCTATCTTGTTGTGATGAATGGAGTTTTCCCTTTGAGATTTTGTTATTATAAGATCGAATAGTTTTATGGATTTGAGAGCACTTGATGTATGTCTTGCATGCGAATACCCGTAATGACATTGGGGTATTCAAGTGATTCACTTGATATATGTTATGGCGTCAACTTGTGGATTCCGGTGACCTTGGGGATCTATGCATAGGGGTTGATTGCATGTTTTGATACCTTTTCCTCCGATAGAAATCTTGGGGAACTCTTTGAGGTTCTTTGTGTTGGATTGAGTATTGTGAATACGAAATTGTTTGATGCGTATCGTATAATTAACTCATGGATAATTGTGGTGACATTGGAGTATCTAGGTGACATTAGAGTTGGTTGATGCGTATCATATGGTGTTATTCTAGTGCGAACTCTTAGATAGATCGATCGGAAAGGATAACTTGGTGTTATTTTAGTATGAACTCTTGGATAGATCGATCGAAAAGGATAACTTTAAGGTGGTTTCTTACCCTACAAACAATTTCTTCTTATGTTCTCCGCTAGATAAGAACTTTGGAGTGATTCTTCGTTGCACGTTGAGGGATGGTTATGTGATCCAATTATATTAGCATTGTTGAGAGATTGCACTAGCGAAAGTACGGACCCTAGGCCTTGTTTTCAAGCATTGCAATACCGTTTGTGATCACTTTTGTTACTTGCTACCTTGATGTTTTTTATTGTTACTATTACAAAAATCAATATCTACTATCATTAATACACTCGTATCACCATCTCTTCGCCGAACTAGTGCACCAATACAATTCACCATTGTTTTTTGTGTGTTGGGGACACAAGAGACTTTTTATTATTTGGTTGCAGGGTTGTTTGAGAGAAACCATAGTCATACTATGCATCCCACGGTTTGATAAACCTTAAGTCATCCACTTGAGGGAAATTTGCAACTGTCCTAGAAAAATCTGCGCTTGGAGGCCCAACATGAGTCTACAAGAAGTTGTGTAGTAGACATCAAGCTCATTTCTGGCGCCATTACCGGGGAGATGAGTGCTTAAAGGTATATATTTAGATCTTACAATCTAATCTTTTAGTTTCATGTTTTTCACTAGTTTGGTTTTATAAAATAAAACTACAAAAAATTGAGTTTGGGTTGCATCATTTGTTTCGTCTTTATAATGTCTTTCGTGAAAACAGGGATTCAGAAAATTGTGCTCAATTGGTAGAGGAAGAAATTATGAAAATACATAATGGGAATTCCTTGAATGATGAGCATGATTGCAATATTGTTAGTATGAATTCTATGAATACCCATGATGCTAATGATATGCAAAGCCACAAGCTTGGGGATGCTATGTTTGATGAATATGATATTTTTAGTCCCTTAAGTTTTGATCAGCAAAACTATTATAATGATAGCATGAGTCCTAAGTATGATGATTATGATGATGACATGTATGCTATAAGGAGTGATATTTACCATGAAGCTTGTCATCATGATTTTAATATTCAATGTGGTTATGTCAATCAAGTGTCTCATGATACATATTTTCTTGAGTTTGATCCCACCACTTTGAATGAGAGGAATTTTGCTTGCGTGGGTAGTAATAAAATTTCTATGCTTATGAATCATGAAAAGAATGTTGTATGTGATAGTTATATTGTTTAATTACTTCATGATGCTATTGAAAACTATTATGAGGGAGGAACTTATGCTTGTAAGAATTACAACAATATCAAGTTTCCTCCCTATGTGTTCAAAGTTTTGAAGTTATCTTGTTTTGCCTTCCTATGCAAGTTGATTCTAGTTCCCATGAATTGTTCGCTCACAAAATCCCCATGCATAGGAAGTGGGTTAGACTTAAATGTGTGTGCCATGTGATTCATGATGTTCTCTTACATGTTTCAACTTCTATTCCTATACGAGCATCATTGAAATCATCATGTCTAGCTAAATGGCATTAAAGAAAAGCGCTTGTTGGGAGAGAACCCTACACTTTTACTTTCTATTTGTGTGTTCGCACGATTAAGGTAATGTAGTAATCATGTTTTGTGTCTTTTTTTTAAATAAAGTGCCAAGTAAAGCCTTTGGGATAGTGTGGGTACTTGCTTGTTTG
Source organism: Hordeum marinum (assembly GCA_022496015.1). NCBI lineage: Eukaryota > Viridiplantae > Streptophyta > Magnoliopsida > Poales > Poaceae > Hordeum > Hordeum marinum. The sequence continues at coordinate 523,823,391 of CM039674.1, read as the reverse complement.
ATTATGTGCGAAAACAGAAAGTTTTGTGTATAGTATAGGAATTATCTGATTTTACTAGAGCGTCAAAAAATTCTGAATTTTTTACAAATATTTTTATGCAAAATCTATGGGTTTTCCTAAATTTTCAGAATTTTAAGAGTCAGGAAAGTATGGTGTTCATTCAGATCTTCACAGTCTGTTCTGTTTTTGACAGATTCTGTTTTGCATGCATAGTTTGATTGTTTCAAGTGTTTCCATAGCTTATATTTGGTGATATAAATTGTGGTAATGATGCAATACAGTAGATATTATGTGAGAAAAATTATGAAAATTGTCGTGATAGTATGTAAGTGAATGATCTATATTTACTACACTAACCCAGCTCACGAAGTTCCGTTAAGTTTTGTGTGATTGAAGTTTTCAAGTTTTGGGTGATATACCAATATGAGGTGAATAAGGAGTATAAAGAACCTAAGCTTGGGGATACCCAATGCACCCACAAAGTAATATCCAAGGAAGACTCAAGCGTCTAAGTTTGGGGATGCCCCGGAAGGCATCCCCTCTTCCGTCTCCAACATTATCTGTACATCTTACTTGGAGCTATATTTTTATTCGTCACATGATATGTGTTTTGCTTGAAGTGTCATTTTATTTTATTTTTCTCTGTTATAAGTTAGTTATAATCTTGTTTTTCAATAAAAAGTTTCAAGAATTTCCTTAAGATGCCTCCATTGCAAGTTTTGATGTGTGCTGTGTAAAAACAGAAACTTTTGCCGTAGTGTTTGAATTTTCAGATTTTACTGGAATGTGGAAAGTTTCTGAATTTTTAACACAGTGTTTCATATGAATTTCTTTATCACATCTTAAATTTAATAATGTTTTGAATTACATAAGTACACTGTTTTCATAAATTGCTACAGACTGTTCTGTTTGAACAGATTGCTGTCATAGTTTTGTTATCTACTTATCCTATAGTTTCCATAGCCTATATTGGTAGATACAAATTGTGGAAACAATAGTAAACAATAGATAATGTTTGAAAATTATTGTGAAACTTGTCTTGGCATTTCATAAAGTGTTTATCTAATCTTATGTGTACTAACCTATCTCATGAGTTCTTTTCATGTTTTGTGTGGATGAAGTTTTTTGAGAATAGGTGAAACCTTGATATGAGAGGAATGAATGAGATACAAAAGCTCAATCTTGTGGATTCCCAAGGCACCCCAATAAAATATTTCAAGAATTCTCAAGCATATAAGCTTGGGGATGCTACTCATCCCACCTCTCTTCGTCAACAACTATCGGTTAGCCTATGTTGAGCCTAAATTTTTCTCTGTCCACATGATATGTGCTATTCTTGGAGTGCTATTTTTATTTTGCTTGCAGTTTTAACACAATACTTAGATCTGAAATTTTTTAGATGGGAGAGAGCCCTCACATATCTACTTAATGGTTTGACTACTCATTATTCTTCACTTATATCTTTTGAGAGTAGTTTGATGTTTAATCTTGTGCTTCACTTATATCCCAAGAGTAAATTGTGAGTGAATTGAATATCATAAATCTGAAATTATCAATGTGCTTTATGATTAGTAGTAGCTTCACATCTGGTTTATAACGTAAAATTTATTGAAGTTTGACAATGACAATATTGGTCATACAAGCAATTCATGAATGATTAGTATAAGGAAGAGAACTTTCACATACAAATATATTATCTTGGACATCTTCTATGATTGTGAATACCCATTAATTATTTTCAAACTTGTGCAAAATAGTTGAAGTTGGACAAGGAAGATAACGTAATGAGTTATGGTTGTGTATATTTTGATAGAAGTTATATTATTATGGATCCTCCAACATGTGGTGTTTGCTTAGGATCTTTTGCCACTAGTAGGAAAAGGCCCATTTGTCCTGGTTTGTAAGGCCCATTTGTCCTGGTTCTGGAACCGGGACTAAAGGGTCGGGACTAAAGCCTGAAACCTTTAGTCCCGATTTGCTTACCAACCGGGACAGAAGGGGCTCCACATGGACGGTGCTGGGAGCCCAGGCAGGAGGACCTTTAGTCCCGGTTGGTAACACCAACCGGGACCAAAAGGCATCCACGCGTCAGCATCTAGCAGTTGCTGGGATTTTTTTTGAAAGGGAGGGGGGTTAGGGGGTTTTGGACGGTTAATTTAGGGGTTTTATATTGTTTTAGATAGCTAATTGATAGATAGAAGTGTCCTCTCTTTCTCTGTGCTTGGTCGACGCTAGCTACTATAGAGAGAACTCGACACGCTAGCTAGTAAGCAAATGAAGGAACCATTAAGTACACAAGATCGTCATGAACATATAGAGATAGAAGTGATCGACCTCTCCTTTCTCCAAGAGATTGGTCGTATAACAAGTTTTCGTATATATATCCGACGCTACTAGCTACATATATACAATATAAGATCTCTTACAATCCCTAACATCTAATGTCAACTTTCAGATGGTATTCTCCGGCTTTATTTATGATGCGGTCAAGAAAAAATCCTGCCAATTCTTGTTGAATTGCTCGTATGCGATCATGTGGTAGGAGTTCATCCTGCATCTGCCACATCTAATTTGAAGAAGGGGGTCAATATATATATATGGTAATAAAATAAAATTGTGAATATTATTGCTTACGTACTTGAAATTGTTTTTCAGAGTAGCCTCGCTTAGGGGTCATCGCGTTGTAGATGAACTCACAAACGTAGTATCCACATAAATTATCCCCGATTTCCTGCCACAAGCACTTTACGATAAATAGAGTTCATCAAACTGATAATCAAGCATGATAAATGGTATTGATGAAACTAGAATAAATGGGAGATGCGCAGAACTAGCTAGTAGTACTTACTTTCAGGTGTGCGAATCGCAGCTCCCCCGGCAGTGCCGGAACAATTGCTGTGAACTCTTTCCAAACCCTGCCAGACAAAGAAAATAATTACTTGATATCAGGAAATGAACAAAGTTGCCGATATGATGCGATAATGATCGATTGAACTTACTTCTGGAGAATTTCAGTCATGTCCGCATATTCCTGGGGATCTTTTTATTTCGAGTCTAAGACGGTTACTACTCCCCGCTCAAGCTGAATCTCTAGCAGAATAAAGTGGAAACTGTGCACACATGCATAACTCATTAGTTACATTACTATAAACCTCAAGTAATAAGGGAAACCGAATATGCACAAGATAGTAACACTGACTTGAAGTTGTAAGGAAAGAGTATTGTCCCTTTGTTTTGATTTTTGAGCAATGATTGTAGCAAGTTGTCCTTGGTTTGTGTGGGATACTTTTGAAAATTATACTCATGTATGACATTTGGGTTAATGAACCCAATGTCATAGATTTGTGCTTTTCTGCATTCGACGATCTTCAATTTGCATAATATAGTAGTGAGGATAATTATATATACATGCAATGAAAGAGCTGGGCTATATACATAGAGAGACATAATTATAGAAGTAGTACTTACAGACAGTAGCAAGTCACGATTGTTTTGTCGAGGGCCTTTTGATTGTATAACTGGAATATCTCCTCAAATTCAATATTCAACAGTTCCATTCCAACAAGGTCGTGCTCCTCTTTAACTGATAGTATCAAAGAATCCTTCCCAGACTCGCGGCAGGTTTTCATGTACCATTCATGAAATTTTCGCATCATTGTTGTTAGAGGAGGATGATTAGGTTTGACGAGAGACCGCCTGTTGGGGATATAACCCCACGATATGACCCGCCTTGGAGGCTCTGGGTCATGTTGCTGGCTCGTGAGCCGGCCCAAGAGTGAGCTGTAAGACTGGTGGCCCAGGAAGATAGGCGGCTCAAGGTGTGGGCCGTACGACGGCCCGGACGGAGAAGACCCGGGCGTATAAGCCGTCTCAAAGACAGCTTGGACAAGAAGATAGAGAGAGACTCGGACATACAATAAGACTCGGTTAACAATTGTAACGACCCAGTGGTCCTGACCTCCTATATAAAGGCAGACCCGGGGCGACTTAGAGGACAGGTTATCGAGAACTAGGTCAAGCTTCTAGCTCCTTGTAATCGATACACAAGCAATACAAACACAAGCAGGACGTAGGCTATTAGCTCGACTTGAGGGGCCGAACCTGGGTAAATCCGTGTCTTTCGTCCCGATCAACCCCTTTGGGTCCACCCTGTTAGCGATGGCCTCGAATCCAAGTCCGTTCACCCGGATATCTGCCATGATAAATCCACGACAGTTGGCGCCCACCGTGGGGCTAGCGCTTGGTGGTGTTGAGTTCTCAAAGGGCTCTCTCCCAGGGCTCGAGGGATACGTGGTTGGAAGGATGAGCAAGAGTCGCCGCGGCCGGCTCTACATCGAGGACACCGGCTGGGGGCTTGATGCTGATTCTGTGGAGTATGGATTCCGGGTTCCGTTTGGCGGGATCCAGGTTTTCATTGGAAAGGTTGATGGATCTACACCCGGGCCGGACATCTGCACCAACATCGTCGAGCCGGCTCGGCGTTTCCAATCTGCGAGTGGTGTGCGGCCAGCCCGTGCCCATCCAGGTCAAAAGCATGTTCTCGTGGGCGTCACTCAAGGTATGGACCTGGAAGCGTCCGGATCACAGGGAACTCTTGTTTCCTCGGAAGATGAGTCCTCCAGTGGGGAGACAGAGTCAGTGTATCGGCTCAGTAACGGTGGCCTTGGGGGCTACTACGACACCTATTCTGGGGCTTGTCGCATGGGAAACAAAATTTTTCCTACGCACACGCAAACCTATCCATGGTGATGAGCTTCTACGAGAGGGAGAGTGGATCTACGTACCCTTGTAGATCGCTAAGCGGGAAGCGTTAAGAAACGCGGTTGGTGTAGTCGAACATCTTCGCGATCCAAATCGTCGAGCGTCCCGCGATCTCATCACGATCCGTCCCGCGATCCAATCACGATCCGTCCCGTGAACTCATCACGATCCGTCCCGCGATCTCATCACGATCCGTCTCACGATCTTGATCACGATCTGTCCCGCGAACTCATCACGATCCGTTCCGCAATCTCATCACGAACCGTCTCGCGATCTCGATCACGGTCCTTCCGATCTAGCGCCGAACGGACGGCACCTCCGCGTTCAGCACACGTGCAGCTTGATGACGATCTCCACCGTCTTGATCCAGCAAGAGGAGGTGGAGAGGAGAGAGAGTTCACCGGCAGCGTGACGGCGCTCTGGTGATGGTGGTGGAGTGATTCCGGCAGGGCTTCGCCTAAGCGCTGCGGAAAACCGATCTAGAGGAGAAACTGTGTACCGGTGAAACGGGTAGCACGTGGCCGGAAATTCTGTCCAAAAACCACCCAATCCACTAGTATATATAGGAGGAGAGGAGAGGATAGGCAGCCAAGGCCTTTGGGTCGGCCGAAATAGGAGGTGGGAGCAATCCTACTTCACCTCCAATCCTAGTTGGAGTAGGATTGCCTCCTATTGGCTGATTTTCCACTTTTTGCTTTAGGACTTTCTCTCCTGCGCCATGGGCCTTTGTGGCTGTTTTCCCAGCCCACTAAGGGCTGGTTATTATTCTCCCACAGCCCATGGACCTCTTGGGGTCGAAGTACCCCTCCCGGAGGTCTCCCGGTACACTACCCGCACTCCTGGTACACTACCGGCACTCCCGGTACACTACCGATGAGCCCGAAACTTTTCCGGAAACCAAACTGGGACTTCGTATATATGAATCTTTACCTCCGGACCATTCCGGAGCTCCTCGTGACGTCCGGGATCTCATCCGGGACTCCGAACAAACCTCGGTCACCACCATACATAACTCTACACTACCGAAACGTCACCGAACCTTAAGTGTGCAGACCCTGCGGGTTCGAGAACTATGTAGACATGACCGAGACACCTCTACGGTCAATAACCAATGGCGGGACCTGGACGTCCACATTGGTTCCTACATATTCTACGAAGATCTTTATCGGTCGAACCTCTATGTCAAGGATTCAGTTAATCCCGTATAACGTTCCCTTTGTTCTTCGGTATGTTACTTGCCCGAGATTCGATCGTCGGTATCTCCATACCTAGTTCAACCTCGTTACCGGCAAGTCTCTTTACTCGTTCCGTAATACAAGATCCCGCAACTAACAATTAGTCACATTGCTTGCAAGGCTTATTGTGATGTTGCATTACCGAGTGGGCCCCGAGATACCTCTCCGTTACACGGAGTAACAAATCCCAGTCTCGATCCATGCCAACTCAACAAACACCATCGGAGATACCTGTAGAGCACCTTTATAGTCACCCAGTTACGTTGCGACGTTTGATACACACAAGGCACTCCTCCGATATCTGTGAGTTGCATGATCTCATGGTCATAGGAACATATACTTGACACGCAGAAAACAGTAGCAATAAACTGACACGATCATATGCTATGTTTGTAGTTTGGGTCTTATCCATCACATCATTCTCCTAATGATGTGATCCCGTTATCAAATGACATCTCATGTCCATGGCCAGGAAACCTTAACCATCCTTTGATCAACGAGCTAGTCCATTAGAGGCATACTAGGGACATGGTTTTTGTCTATGTATCCACACCTGCATTTAAGTCTCCGATCAATACAATTATAGCATGGATAATAAACGATTATCATGAACAAGGAAATATGATAATAACTAATTTATTATTGCCTCTAGGGCATATTTCCAACAGAAACGCCATTGGATATTTACAAACGACCATGGCCCAGCAAGAGAGATATGCTCATAGCCGGAGCCGGGTTCACTCTACCCCCCTCCCCAGTCGAAGTTTCAGCCGGTGCTACGAGTCGCCGGCGTGTTCCAGCAGTCGTCCACGTCCGGGACCACCGGAGGATGAGCAGGCGGCTCTAGATGCACAAGCCCTCGCGGACCGGGCGAGGAACAGGCGAGAGGCGGAGATAGCGGTGACCTGTCCAGAGCCGGCGCTTTCCGTCTCAATGGGAGTAGTTAGTACCAGAGCCGTAGGGGTGCCATGTTTAACTCCGGCTCTGAGAAGTGAACGACTACCGAAATATTTTAAGGGGCCTCGAAAAGTTCTGAATTACACAACTGATCTACCCCCTGAGGCGTGGGTTGAGAGTTATGAGCTAGCCATGGACATGCTGGACGTCAGTGAGGCAATATGTGCAAAATATTTCATCATGATGCTTGAGGGTCTGGCTCGCACATGGTTGAATGGTCTGCCGCCTAACACGATAAGTTCATGGGCGGAGCTAAGAGCGAAGTTTATTAAGAATTTTCAGGGGACCTGTAAGCAGCCTATGACCATTGTAGACTTGGACCATTGTGTTCAACAGGAAAGTGAGTCAGCCCATCATTGGGTCCGGTGGGTGTCGACCATTATTCACTCTTCAGAGAAGATCACGGCGGCTCAAGTGGTGCTTATTTTGGAAAAGAACTGTCATTTTGTTCCATTGAAACAGAAGCTCGACCGGCTCAAGCGCACGTGTCAGGATATGGGAGAGCTCATGACAACCCTGACAAAGTATGCCGACTTAGATAACACCACGGATCCAGGCTCGGATGATGAGAAAGCCAATCAAGGGAAGAAGAACAATCAAGGCAAAGGCTTTGTGAACAATGGGAATCAGAATAAATGGAAGAATGCTGATGGTGGGTCAGAGCTAGTGGCAAACACCAACACAGAACAGAACCATCCCAAGGGGAACGAAAAATTCAGGCTGTGTCACCAAAGGAATAGTGGTCCTTTCAATTTAGAAGAAGCACTTAGGAAGACTTGTCCGGAACACAGCACGCCTGATAAGTCGGCGTTACATGCATGGGGTGATTGCTTTATCATGCAGAGATTCAAAAACCAGCACTCCCAACCACGCAATAACCAGGGCGGTGGCCCGCCTGGCGGCTCAGGGCACGGTGGATCAGGGGCTGGATTCGGCGCCGGCGGTTCAGGAGCCGAGCATCCGGGTTAGAATAACCAAGGGGGCACCAACATCATCCTAGCAACAACAGCAATAACAACAATCAGCAGCAGCAGTGCAATCAATCCGGGTTTTAGAGTAACCCGAAGCAGCTCAGCTCTGGACAGTATCACGTGTTCACGACCGGTCACAATAAACGAGACGAGAAGTTGTGGAGGTGAGCGGTTAATGCGGTTGCTCCGTCTCTCCCGCAGTACTTACCATGGTCTGAGTATGACATAATGTGGAGCCGGGAGGATCACCCGCCGCGGGTAGATGACCCGGACTGGCTGGCTTTAGTTGTGGCCCCTCAGGTGAATGGCTATATGGTGAACAAGGTGGTCATGGACGGAGGCAACAGTATCAACATCCTTTATTATGACACTTTCCGGCGGATGAAGTTGCTTGACAAAGACCTTAAACCTTCCTCCACCGTCTTTCATGGTGTGGTCCTGGGTATGTCGGCATACCCGGTGGGCCGGATTTCTTTGGAAGTGGCTTTTGGCGATGAGTATAATTACAGGGTGGAGTCCCAGTGGTTTGAGGTGGTTAAAAATCAAAAGTCCCTATAATGCACTGTTTGGGAGACCGTCTTATGCCAAATTTATGGCTAGGCCTTGCTATGTTTATTTACAACTCAAAATGCCCAGCTTAAATGGTACAATTACCGTTCACGGTAATCGGAAAACGGCTCTTGAGTGTGAGGAAGGAGATTCGGCGTATGCAGAGTCTAGCTGTGCCCAGGAGGAGCTGAAGTTCTACAAGGAGAACGTTGACCCGGAGGATATGACCCCGCTGAAGAAGCCCACTACGGAAATTGAGCCGCCACTCAAGTTTTCAGCGGATGATACCAAGGCAGTAGATTTTAATCCGGGCGACTCATCCAAGCAGTTCATCATTGGGGCTCACATGGATCCCAAATAGGAAATCGCACTCATCGAATTCATCCGTGAGAATCGGGACATCTTTGCATGGAAGCCTTCTGACATGCCGGGTGTACCGAGAGAGTTCACTGAGCACAACGTTAATGTGGATCCGAAGTTTAAGTCGATTAAACAGTTTCTACGATGGTTCAACAAAGAGAGACGTAAAGCTATTGGGGAGGAAGTTGCCTGGCTCTTGGCTGCAGGCTTTATAGTAGAAGTTTTTCACCCGGTGTGGTTGGCTATTCCCGGTGCTAGTGCTAAAAAAGAACGGCACCTGGCGTATGTGTATAGATTACATGGACCTTAACAAGGCTTGCTCGGCTGACCCTTTTGCACTCCCTCGTATCGATCAGATTATTGATGCTATAGCCGGGTGTGAAAGTTTATGTTTCCTGGATGCATATTCAGGTTATCATCAGATCAAGATGGCAATGAAAGATCAGGAGAAGACGGCATTTATTACACCCTTTGGGGCGTTCTACTACGTCTCCATGCCTTTCGAGCTCAAGAGTGCCCAGGCGACTTACCAACGATGTGTGCAGAACTGCCTTCACAGTCAGATTGGCCAAAATGTTCATGCTTACGTAGAGGACATCGTGGTTAAATCTAGAAAGAAATAAACTCTCCTAGAGGATCTGAAGGAAACTTTTGACAATCTCCGTGTCTACAAGATGATGCTTAACCCGACGAAGTGTGTTTTTGGTGTTCCAGCAGGAAAGCTTGTGGGTTTCTTGGTCTCTAAGCGGGGCATCGAGGCTAACCCAGATAAAATTAAGGCTATCACTTCTTTAGGAGAGGCGACATGCATTAATGACGTTCAGCGCCTTACAGGGCGGATTGCTGCGTTGAGCCGGTTCATAAGCCATCTTGGGGAGAACGCCATTCCCTTATACCAGATGATGAAGAAGACAGACAAGTTTAAGTGGAGCAAGGCAGCGGCTGAAGCACTTGAAGCTCTTAAAAAACAGTTGACTGAGCCGCCAGTGTTAGCCGCTCCGGATGAGAAAGAGCCGTTACTCCTTTATGTGGTGGCTAACAACAGAGCGGTCAGTGTAGCAATTGTGGTTGAGCGCAAGGAGGCAGGGAAGGAATATCCTGTGCAAAGGCCGGTTTATTACATCAGTGAAGTTTTGGTAGAGTCTAAGCAGAGGTATCCGCATTGGCAGAAGCTGGTATACGGAGTTTTCATGGCTAATCGCAAGTTAAAACACTCTTTTTGGGGCACCAGATAACTGTGGTCAGTTCTGCCCCGTTGGGAGATATCATCCAAAATAGAGAAGCCACAGGGAGGATTGCCAAGTGGGCCTTGGAGCTGTGTCCTCTTAACATCAAGTATGTTCCTCGAACAACAATAAAGTCTCAAGCTTTGGTGGATTTCATAAATGATTGGACAGAATGTCAAGCACCCGAAGAGAAGCCGGATAACACATATTGGACTATACACTTTGATGGGTCCAAACAACTAGAGGTGTCCGGTGCAGGGGTTGTTCTCACCTCCCGGAAGGGTGACAAGTTTTATTATGTGCTCCGGTTAATGTTTCCTTGTACTAATAATGCAGCTGAGTATGAGGCATTGCTCCATGGCCTCAGAGTTGCTAAAGAGATGAACTTAAGCCGGGTCAGATGTTTAGGCGACTCAGATCTTGTGGCTCAGCAAGTTTCAGGTACTTGGGACTCTAAGGATCCGTGGATGGCGGCTTATCGACAGGCGGTTGATATCATTGCCGATCACTTCAAGGGGTATCAGGTGGATCATATTGATCGTCGAAGGAATGAGGCGGCTGATGCCTTATCACGATTAGGTTCTCAATGAAAGCCGGTACCACCTAATGTTTTTCTAGACGTATTGCATCATCCGACTGTCAAGATACCCTCTGAGGAGGATCTGGCTATTCCTGACCCAGAGGTGGAATTGGTGGCGGCTCTGCATGCTATCCCAGACTGGACTATTCCTTATTTGGCGTATCTGACGCGCGGCGAGTTGCATCTGGAGGAGGATCTGGCCAGGAAGATCACCTGGCATTCTAAGTCTATGACGATTATTAATGGTGAGTTACATAAGTGTAGTGTGACGGGTGTCTTTCAGCGCTGCGTCTCACCGGAGGAGGGCCGGTAGATCTTGAGTGAAATTCATGCTGGCGACTGTGGACATCATGCCGGCTTAAAATCTTTAGTGGCCAAGGCTTTTCAACATGGGTTTTTCTGGTTGACGGCTCACAAGGATGCATAAAACTTAGTCCGTAAGTGTGACGGCTGTCAGAAGTTTGGCCGGCGTGCTCACGTTCCGGCTCAAGAGTTGAGGATGATACCAATCACTTGGCCGTTTGCGGTCTGGGGGCTTGATATGGTAGGACCTTTCAAGAGATCCAAGGATAAGAAAACACACCTTCTGGTGACGATTGATAAATTTACTAAGTGGGTAGAGGCAGAGCCGGTCAGCAAATGTGACGCAGCTACAGCGGTTCAATTTATTAAGAAGCTGATCTATCGCTTTGGTTACCCGCACAGTATCATTACAGAGAATGAAACTAATCTATCCAAAGGAGCTATGAAAGCGTTCTGTGAGAAGGAGCATATCCGGCTTGATGTTTCAGCCGTGGCACATCCACAGTCTAATGGTCAGGCGGAGCGAGCCAATCAGGAAATGTTAAGAGGAGTCAAACCATGGCTCATGGTTCCTTTGAAGCGGACACCCGGATGTTGGGTTGAGGAGTTGCCTTCCGTCTTATGGAGCATCAGAACTACCCCTAACAGATCTATAGGTTTCACGCCTTTCTTCATGGTGTATGGTGCTGAGGCGGTTCTACCCAGCGATATCCGGCACGACTCACCTAGGGTGGCAGCTTATGTTGAGACAGACAATGAGGTAGCACGCCAAGATGCGTTGGACGCCTTGGATGAAGCATGAGAGTTAGCAGCAGCCAGGTCGGCAATTTATCAACAAGACCTGCGACACTATCATAGCCACAGGGTGAAGACCCGGACATTCCAGGAAGGTGACCTGGTGCTCCGGTTGTTTCAAGACCAATCTGGAATGCATAAGTTATCTCCACCATGGGAGGGGCCTTTTGTGATCAGCCGAAACCTTAACAATGGGTCATACTACCTCATTGATATCCGAGATGACTCGGAAACGGCGTGTCAAGAGACGTTGCGGCCATGGAATATCGCACATCTGCGACCATACTTTACTTAGCAGGCGTTGAAAGCCGCTATCATTATATATATCATACTTACATGAGTAAAAGCTAGCATCCCCTCAAAGACTGGGGCCTCTTCTCTTATGTGTATCTTTGTGCAATCAAGATGAAAATTTTCCGGCTCAAAAATTTGAGTTCAAGTGGTTTGTTCGCCGTCGAAACGATTGATCTATCATCCGGCTTTATGCCCTATCAAGCGCTATTGCAGGGAGGCTTCTTGCCTTCAGGTATAGCTTACATCTCCCCTTCACAATCTGCTTTTACGCTGTTGCAAGGAGGCTTCTTGCCTTCGGGTATAGCTTACATCTCCCTTACATAGCCGGCGTTATGCCCAATTAAGCACTGTTGCAAAGAGGCTTCTTGCCTTCGGGTATAGCTTACATCTCCTTTGCATAGCCAGCTGTTATTAAACTGTTGCAAGGAGGTTTCTTGCCTTCGGGTATAGCTTACATCTCCCTTGCACAGTTGGCTTTATGCCTAGTTTGGTTACATTAAAGCGTTGTTGTTGATGGAGGCTTCTTACCTTTGGTATAGCTTACATGACCCTAAGACAATAGCGTGTACACCAAATTCCAGTTGCTTATCAACCGCGGCCATCGAAGGGGGCATCTTACCGACGGGTATCGCTTATCTCACCCTAATGGCCGGCTTTATGCCACTTCCGGTTACTTATTAACCGCGGTCGTCGAAGGGGGCTTCTTACCGACGGGTTCGCTTATCTCACCCTAACGACCGGTGTTTATGCCAAAACTCAGTTGCTTATCAACTGTAGCTGTTGAAAGAGGCTTCTTGCCTTCGGGTATAGCTTACATCTCCTTTCAAACAGCCGGCTTTATGCCATCTCAGGCTACTTATTAGCCGCGGCTATCGATGGAGGCTTCTTGCCTTGGGGATAGCTTACATCTCCCATCGACAGCCGGCGTTCGCGCATACAAACATTTGCTATTAAAAGGAGGCTTCTTACCATCAGGTATGGCTTACATTACCCTTCATACAGCCGGCTTTCGGCCGCTTCCGGTTCATAAATAGCCACAGTTATCGATAGAGGCTTCTTACCATCAGGTATAGCTTACATTATCCTAAGACAACCGGCTCCTTAATGGATTCATCCGACAAGAGTCGGAGCCATGTTGCTCCAGTTGACAAAATTCAAGTTTTCAAAAGACATTATCCGGCTCTAATCTTATGGAGAAGGAAGGACGTCTTCAAAGACAAACACCCCTCACCAGAAAACCTCAAGGTATATTTATGCAAAGGAGCGATCAATCAATGGAGAGCCGGCAACACATCAAATTGAAACACGGAGAGATGGAAAGTATACACAAAGAGATGAAAATATATACAGCCGGCAACGGCAGGGTCATCCTCACTCTATTACAAAAACTACTCTCATAAGGAGAAAAAGGCATTGCCAAGTTTCAACCGCTCACGGCGGGTCATTACATGAGTCAGTACATGAGTCTGTGCTCAGAAAGATTAAAAGAACAAATTTTAGTTATTGGCCGGCTCATCCCGCTCCGGTTCTTCCGCTGGCTTTATCTGGAGATTTCCCAATTCCCAATTACAGTCAGCCAGAGCAGCGAAAGACCCTTCAAGGAAAGGGGACGCGTCAAGCTCACAAGGGAAGAGGTCCTTACTGCGGGCGGGTGTCAGATCCTTCCACTCGTAGAGAGGCCCACAGATCCTCTTCTCCTCTGCGTCGTAAGCCGCCTGTAGGTGTTCAAGTCAGCTTCATCCGCAACACAGAGGCCAGATAACATGACTCTTTGACACACCGGATGTAATCTTCTTCCGTGAATTCTGAGCCGTCATCTTTTTTGGACGGGTAACCATCCATCATTTCGGCCAGCATTAGCTCGGGGGCGAAGGCCTGAGCCCTGCTCAATCCAGCGACGGCTCCTTGGCGGAAGGCGGACTTCTTCAGCTCCTCTATTTGCTTGGGCATTGTGGAGAAGAGTTCCAAGACACCTTTTAGAGTGGTGGGGATCTTCTCCTTGTACTGAACCGTCTTAATCGTGAAAATAGCGCCGCAATAAAGCTGTTCTGCAAAGGTGTAAATAGCCTTCAAGGGTAAAAGGCTATGTGAAACCAATTGCCGGCTTCTGGGGCCTGTATAGGTCAAACAAAGCAAGATGAGTCGCCATCACAACAGATAAATGAGACATGCTGGAAACACGAAGTGAGTAAGAACTTACCAAAGAGAGGGGCTGGCATCTTGGTTATATGACGCTTTGGGCCTTGAAACTCATCCGCCACGGCTATCAGCCGCTGGTCGGCGTCATCCGCTCGCTTGGTCAACGCAGCTTTCTCCAACTCAGTAGATTCCTTTAGAGAAGCAAGCTCCACCTTAATACGGACCAGCTCTTCAGACAGCAGCCGACACTTTTCGTCAGAGATGTCGTGGGCCTCTTGTTGAGCCGCTAGGTTTGCCTTCATATCAGACAATTGAGAGCCGGCTTCATTTAAAGCTTCCTATAATACATCAAAATACATGATAAGTCGCCAAAATACAGGATGAGTGTTAAAAGCAAATTTATGCAAGTCTCAAACAGATTGCAAGCAATATATTTGACACTTGGGGGCTAATGTATATTTGATCTTTCAGCATGCAGCGCAGTTCCGGCTCATCATCTTCGAAGTTAAACCGGAACTTGGGGGCTACACTATGGCTCTTCAATTTACTTCTAATAGAAGATCCGACTCAACTTCATCAAGCTTGAGCCGGCCCTTGGGGGCTATGACTGGCGGTTTAAGTTATCTAAAGGAAGATCTGACTCAATTTTGGCAAATTAAGCCGACTCTAGGGGACAATGGCTATGAATTTTTTCTAACAAAAAGTTCAACAAAGACCTGGTTCAACGTTTGAGTACATTGAACCGGCCCTTGGGGGCTAAGCAAGGGTATGGCAACAAGAAGAGTACCTCGTATTTTGTCTTCATTAAAGAGACCAGCTGAAGTTCTAGATCCCGGCTGGTGATAACCCGGGTTATATACCCGGCGTGAAGGTCCTCGGCTGTCATCTTTTCGTATGAGGAGTCAAAGTTCGGCTTCTTTGAGGCCTCGACCAGCTCTGTATGCTTGGTCAGCACAAGAGTCAGAGGAGTTTGATGACCAGACCCGGTGATAACAACATCTGGAGATGCAGGGGTCTTGGCAGGAGTTGCCAGTTTTGAAGGAGCCCTTGGAGGGCTCTCCATGATGACATCGACAGCAGCCCGTTCTGTGGAGGCAGCTGGTGGATTTTATTCTGCTTCATCCTCCTCCAGTTGTTCGAGCTCCAGCTCTTGGATAACAGGGCCGGGGGAGGGCTTGTTGGTCTTGCGACTCTTGACTTGAGCACTGCAAAAATAGAAGGATCAGCAGTCGAAGATGTTGCTATCATATTAAGAGCCGGATGTCCAGATATCATAGTAAGGAATGCTTACAGCAGATTGATCTTGGGCGGTGGTAAAACTGACATCGAAGAGTCACCGGAGGAAGGAGATTTCTAAAAAGAATAAAATAGAAAAGATGAGAAAGTGTCAAGTTTACAAAGGAAAGTCAAAGGAAAAGTAGAGACATAAACCTCTGCGGGGCGTTTCTTTGGAGCCGGAGAAGTTGGTAACCCGGACACGAGCTCAGTAGAGCCGGTGCTTCGAGTCTGTCCGCGCTCAGCCTGTTGTTGCTTTTTCAAGACAAAATCGGGAGCCAGGTGAGCAAGAGGGTGAGAAAGAGGAACTTTTCTGATAACTCGCCGCGGCTTTCGGGGGACGAAACATTCTGAGCCGGAAGAAACATAATTTACCTCAGGAGCATTGGCGCGGCTGGTTTCCACTTCATCCTGCGAGTAAAACAAGCATTAATAAAGCAGGAAGGTAAAAGATGAAGTAAATCAATTAAAGTATTACCTGTGAGCTGGATGATGGTGGCGGGTCAAACAAATTCTCTTGCGGGGCATCTTTTTTAGCCCTCTTGGTCGCGTCCTTCTTCCTGGATTTCTTTGGAGGGGCAACATATTCCTTCTTCCAGAAGTCTGAGTCGGCCTACAGGAATGACCCGGAGAATGAACAGCAAATCAACAAAGTACAAGCAACATCTAAGAGACGGATGGGAACAGATTAACTCACATCGGGAGCCGGATTATTGACGCAGAAAGGCGCCAAGTCGATGGCACTGCATGAGCCGGAGGCTTCGTGGACAAGGCTCCGGATGGTAGTGGTAATATCATCCTCTGTCAGTGTTGACTCACTGAAGCACAACAAGCTGTCATATTTGCCTCCGTACTCGCACATAAGACGACCTCTGCGGCTTAAAGGCATGATCCGCCAGGAAATCCTGCAGCGGATCAAATCCAATCCTATTAAACCGTTGGCCAGGAGCGCTTTGATCTTGGAGTGGAACGGCTCGTATCTTGCATGCTCCAAGGCTGAGAGCCGTCCGGGAAGCTCTGTGTCTGTCCTCAGCCGGGAAGGGCGGTAACCCGCCAATGAGTGCTCTTTGTCAGGAGAGGTCTCTTGGCAGTAGAACCACGTCTTATTCCAATCCTTTGGGTGAGTCGGCATTGGATTGGCAGGAAAGATGATGTCTCGGCGGTGTTGAATAGAAATGTTGCCTAGCTCCAGACTCGGACCACCCTTCATTTCAGTTTGACAGTTGGCATAGAAGAACTCTCGAAATAACCCCACGGACGGCTTAGTTTGCAGATAAGCTTCACAGAGAACTTGGAAGTTGCAGATGTTTGAGAGGGAGTTGGGTGCCAAGTCTTGAGGATGCAGCTTGTAAAAATGAAGAACGTCTCGGAAAAACTTAGAGCCGGGCGGCACGAACCCTCGCTCGATGTGATCAGTGAAGACTACTATCTCTCCTTTTTTGGGAGAAGGCCGGGTCTCTTTACCCGAAACCCGCCAATTGAGGACCTCTTTGGGAGGGAGAGTACCCTCTTCAACATAACCTGCTAAGTACTCCTCCGTAACGCAAGAACCAACCCAGTTGCATGAATTGGACGCACGAGACATATTGGCGGTTTAAATACTGTGCAAGGTAAAGGGTGTGATGAGTCAAGCGCAAACAAATATTTATGACGGCTTACAGGTTTAAGGGTTCTATGGCTAATGTGGAAAGACCCGGTTGATGAGAGCAATAGAAGCTTAGCGACTCAACAAAGGAAAGGAAGATGGAAAATCGGCTAAGTCCTAAAAAACAGATTCCGCAAACTACTACTATGGCGACGGATCTACAAGAGCGGAGAAAAGGATTTTTTCCTGACCTAGCGATGAACAGCGGAAGAAAAGAAAATGGACCGGAGCCATCGTGGTCCGCGCATTACGCGCGGCCAGCCCGCGCGCGGCGGCGGGGCGAGAGCGCACTCTAAAGGCACCAACGGCGTCGAGATATACTCGCGGTGGCGGTGCCGGAGCCCGAGTGGCGGCGGCGAAGCCCCCGGTGAAACCCTACTACGATGGTGGGTGATCTAAGAAGAAGGAGAACTCACGGGAGATGTCACGGCGGAGGCGTAAGGTTTCTGGTACGATTAGGGTGATGCAGCGGCCCGGTCGGTGTAGCTACAAAAACGGCGCCAGATGACGAGGACGCTGGAGCGGCGGCGACAGGAAGAAGAAGAATAGGCGTGAGCGGGAAGAGTGAAAGGCTTCGACCCGCACGGGTTGTATTAAAGAGGGAATGAGGAAGGCGCGAAAATCCAGGCGACGACACCGTTTGACCGAAGCGGACGCCTCGATTCTCGGGATGACTGTTTAATGAAAGATTCGGTGATACGTCAACGGATCTCATGACGTCACGCCGAGTCATTTCTGGGCGACTCGCCAAAATCAGAAGAGAAGGATGAAGTGAGCAAGCTCAATTCAACCTGGGGCCTAATGTTGGGGATATAACCCCATGATATGACCCGCCTTGGAGGCTCCGGGTCATGTTGCTGGCTCGTGAGCCGTAAGACTGGTGGCCCAGGAAGATAGGCGGCTCAACGTGTGGGCCGTACGACAGCCCGGACGGAGAAGACCCGGGCGTATAAGCCATCTCAAAGATAGCTTGGACAAGAAGATAGAGAGAGACTCAGACATACAATAAGACTCGGTTAACAATTGTAACAACCCGGTGGTCCTGACCTCCTATATAAAGGCAGACCCGGGGCGACTTAGAGGACATGTTATCGAGAACTAGATCAAGCTTCTAGCTCCTTGTAATCGATACACAAGCAATACAAACACAAGCAGGACGTAGGCTATTACCTCAACTTGAGGGGCCGAACCTGGGTAAATCCGTGTCTTTCATCCCGATAAACCCCTTTGGGTCCACCCCGTTAGTGATGGCCTCAAATCCAAGTCCGTTCATCCGGACATCTGCCGTGATAAATCCACGACACCGCCCGTGCCGGTAACGGAATTCATCCACCTCCAACGGCTTAAACTGTACATCATCGCTCAGGTAATCACCAGGTTTGGTATCGGGCACCATACCCGGATGATTAGCGACGATATCGCTAGACACCTTGAGTGGGGGGCACGATTGGTTCGTCCGTTCGTCGAGCTGTGGAATTTTTTCCCACTTCTTCATTTTTCTAACCTTGCATCACTGGAAGTACTTCCCAACCGCCACGCATCTTGATATGTCTTTTTAATACAGCGGTCAGAGTTGGAATCCGGCGGAGGCGGTGGTGGTCGCTTCAGGGCATCGATAGTGCACATCGCTTTCACCGGATCTATCTTCTCCTTCGAAGGTGGAGTTTTATTTGCAAAATGTACTCCTTCTTCCATAGACATGTACTCCTCAGGGCACGAACCAGCTTATTCTCTCCTTCACCTGTACGGTGGTGAAGCTCGAGCTCCTCAAATTCCTTCATTACTTCATCCACCATCACAACAGCATAGCCATGTGGAATCGGACGGCAGTGAAAAGTTCCGTTGGGCTGAGGAAGTGCAACAGAGCCGACAGACGCCTTGAAAGTGAGGTTCTGGCATTTTGTCATAAGCTTGCAATGTTGAGCCTCCGTGATAGTATCCACGGGGTAGCTAGGAGACGTGAAGTCAGGCTGAATGGGCTTCGTGGAAGTGACGCTGCTTCTCCGCTGAGATGGCGGGGTAGCTTCTGAGGTAGCTTCGTGCCGCTGAGATGGTTGGTCGGCAGCTCGCTGGCTCTCAGCTTCCTCTACCTTTTGTAGTCTTGCATTGAGCTTATAAATTTTGCTCAGCTCCGCTTTCCTCTTTATCTCCCGGCTTTTGTAACTGCCCGCGTCGGGAGACCCAACCTTCCATGAAACGGAGCCTGGTGTGCCTCGTGTTCGTCCAGGGTGCTCAGCATTCCCTAGGGCCTCAGTCAGCTCATCCTTCTCTTTGTCGGGAATGAACGTCCCTTGCTGCACTTCGGTGATATACTTCTGAAACTTGTTCATGGGTACTGTAAGTTGCTCGTCCGTCCAACGGCACTTCCCTGTTTCAGGGTCCAAAGTTCCCCCAACCCCGAAGAACCAAGTCCTTGAACGGTCTGGCCAAATCGATGTCAGTGGTACGATGTTTTTAGCAATCAGGTCATTCTCAGCTTTGTCCCACAACGGCCGGGCTTTGAGGTAGCCACCTGACCCCATGTGATGGTGACACTGCTTCTTTGCAGTATTGACCTGGTTTGTCTAACATTTTCTCACTCATGTCCGATGTCTTGTAGTCTACAAATGCGGGCCAATAATCTCTTATCTTCTCAAATCGGTCGGTGAATTCTGGAGTCTTCCCTTTGTCGGCAAACTTTGATTTCAACTCATTCTTCCACCTCCTGAATAGATCTGCCATCTTCTTAAGAGCACACGCCTTGACCAGTGGCTCTATAACGGGCTTATTCGGATCCTCCTCTAGCGGTAGGGTGAAATTTGCATTCAGCGGAGTCCAAACATCATCTTTCTGTCTATCGGTGACATAATCACCTTCAGGGGCGCCGTCCTTAGGCTTATTCCATTGCTTGAT
Source organism: Hordeum marinum (assembly GCA_022496015.1). Lineage (NCBI taxonomy): Eukaryota > Viridiplantae > Streptophyta > Magnoliopsida > Poales > Poaceae > Hordeum > Hordeum marinum. The sequence continues at coordinate 523,803,409 of CM039674.1, read as the reverse complement.
GCTGATCGGGATGTTGTCCCTAACAATAGCTCCACACCGAGCAGAAAATGCCTTCTTGGTCCACTTGGGTTCAATCGGATGGCCAACATTCACTTGGGTTCTTAGGGCCCACTCGGTAATACAACATCACAACAAGCCTTGCAAGCAATGTGGCTAAGGGTTAGTCATGGGATCTTGTGTTACGGAACGAGTAAAGAGACTTGCCAGTAACGAGGTTGAACTAGGTATGGAGATACCGACGATCGAATCTCGGGCAAGTAACATACCAAAGAACAAAGGGAACGTTATACGGGATTAACTGAATCCTTGACATAGAGGTTTGACCGATAAAGATCTTCGTAGAATATGTAGGAACCAATGTGGACGTCCAGGTCCCGCCATTGGTTATTGACTGTAGAGGTGTCTCGGTCATGTCTACATAGTTCTCGAACCCGCAGGGTCTGCACACTTAAGGTTCGGTGACGTTTCGGTAGTGTAGAGTTATGTATGGTGGTGACCGAAGGTTGTTCGGAGTCCCGGATGAGATCCCGGACGTCACGAGGAGCTCCGGAATGGTCCGGAGGTAAAGATTCATATATAGGAAGTCCCAGTTTGGTTTCCGGAAAAGTTTCGGGCTCATCGGTAGTGTACCGGGAGTATCGGTAGTGTACCGGGAGTGCCGGTAGTGTACCGGGGGACCTCCGGGAGGGGTATTGCGACCCCAAGAGGTCCATGGTCTGTGGGAGAATAATAACCATCCCTTAGTGGGCTGGGAAAACAGCCACAAAGGCCCATGGCGCAGGAGAGAAAGTCCTAAAGCAAAAAGTGGAAAATCAGCCAATATAGGCAATCCTACTCCAACTAGGATTGGAGGTGAAGTAGGATTGCTCCCACCTCCTATTTCGGCCGACCCAAAGGCCTTGGCTGCCTCTCCTCTCCTCTCCTCCTATATATACTAGTGGATTGGGTGGTTTTTGGACAGAATTTCCGGCCACGTGCTACCCGTTTCACCGGTGCACAGTTTCTCCTCTAGATCGGTTTTCTGCAGCGCTTAGGCGAAGCCCTGCCGGAATCACTCCACCACCATCACCGGAGCGCCGTCACGCTGCCGGTGAACTCTCTCTCCTCTCCACCTCCTCTTGCTGGATCAAGACGGTGGAGATCGTCATCAAGCTGCACGTGTGCTGAACGCGGAGGTGCCGTCCGTTCGGTGCTAGATCGGAAGGACCGTGATCGAGATCGCGAGACGGTTCGTGATGTGATCATGGAACGGATCGTGATGAGTTCGTGGGACAGATCGTGATCAAGATCGTGAGACGGATCGTGATGAGTTCACGGGACGGATCGTGATTGGATCGCGGGACGGATCGTGATGAGATCGCGGGACGCTCGGCGATTTGGATCGCGAAGATGTTCGACTACACCAACCGCGTTTCTTAACGCTTCCCGCTTAGCGATCTACAAGGGTATGTAGATCCACTCTCCCTCTCGTAGATGCTCATCACCATGGATAGGTTTGCGTGTGCGTAGGAAAATTTTGTTTCCCATGCGACGTTCCCCAACATATACCTCGCCGGACTTTGCAATAGCTCCCTCCTTCGATCGGTCATCGGAACCGTCATCATGGTCTCCTTCTTCCTCTGGCATTCGGTCACCGAAGCCATCATGATCATGTCCTTCCTCCTCCATTGTTTGATCACCGGAGCTATCATAATCCTCTCCTTCCAGACCATCGGTGTCGTTGAGAAACGACAAGATATCACGTCCGCCGTGGATTATGTCCCCCAACAACTGTTTTTGTTCTTCGTCTCTTGGATCTATAGTTTCTGCAAATATTACAACATGGCAATTAATATACAAACATGAATGTCCGACGTCTGGACCACCTCTCTCATGAATGTCCGACGTCCGGACCGCCTCTCTCATGAATGTCAAACAAGGGATTATTTTAACCTTTAAGGGATTTAATTAACAAAATGGCGCCATTCTGAATGTGCAGAAAATGGTCCATATTTTTCCTGATGTCATCTACCCTTCTATATGTCATGTTGTCTAGTGTCAAAGGATTCAAGAAAACCAAGGCTTCATCATTAGCCGGAAGTAACAAGCGCATAATGGTACGAATCTCTCGAAAATTGTTTTGTTACGGAGTCACAGATAGGATAATTAATTAGCCTTTTGGTATGCAGTTCAGCAAGAGCCTTCCGAATATCGCTAGTTGGTCGGGTAGGGATGGGGTAGATTGACAACGACGCTCTTTCTTCTAGGGTTTGGGTGTCCTCGATAGTTGGTCGGGTGAGCGGACCGCCTCTCTCTCATGCATGTCCGACGTCCCCTCTCATGTCGAAGTTATCGGGGAGGGGGTAGATCGACAACGACGCTCTTTATTCTAGGGTTTGGATGGCCTCGATAGTTGGTCGGGCGAGCAGACTGCCTCTCTCACTCATGCATGTCCGACGTCCCCCCTCATGTCGAAGTTATCGGGGAGGGGGTAGATCGACAATGACGCTCTTTCTTCTAGGGGTTGGGTGGCCTCGATAGTTGGTCGGGTGAGCGGACCGCCTCTCTCTCATGCATGTCCGACGTCCCCTCTCTCGTCGAAGTTATCTGGGAGGGGGTATATCAACAACGACATACATTCCAGATTTGTTGGAAAGCTCTCGGGGAGCCGAGGCCAACGTGATGATAGGGTGCCGGGGTGCTCCCGTGGCCTTGTCGATAGATAGAGCTGATGCCAACGTGATGATAGAGCTTACAACAACATTTTTATTTAACAAAAAAACTACCTTCAGAAAAAGACTTGCTTCGCCGCGGGTGCTCGGTGCGACGTGGACTCGGTGGAAAAACTTTATGAAAATGCGGTGGTGGCCGGGCCGGGCAGTTTTCTTTTCCTTCTTCATTTTTACTTTGTTTTTTCTTCTATGTTTGTTTTAGTTTTCACTCTACATTTTCTTACATATGAAAAACAACGAAGACTTTTTACATGAACATATACACACATATACATGAACATGTATACATATACATGAAAAAACATATACATGAAGATTTATATACATGAACATATACACACATGACACATATACATGAACATATATACATATACAAGAAAAAAACATATACATGAACATATATGGACATATACATGAAAAAACCCATATACATGCGGCTCACTGGGGGCGGCGACAGGGATGACGGCGGCGGGGACAAGGCGACAGGGATGGGGGCGACGGGGAGGCGACGGGGAGGGCGGCGATGAGGAGGCGACAGGGAGGCGAAGGGGAGGCGATGAGGATGACGGCGACGAGGAGGCGATGAGGGCGAGGTCGGCAGCGACGGGGTGGCGACGAGGACAGCGGCGGCGGGGCTGGCGGCTCGGGGACGCGACATGGCCGACGACAGGGAGCCATGGAGGACGGGGCCAGCGACGAGGAGGCGATGAGGACGGCGGCTTGGGGAGGCGACAGGGCCGGCGACGAGGACGGCGGCTCGGGGAGACGACGGGGACGAGGACGACGGCTCGGGGCAACTGGTAGATGAAACCTATAAAATTTCCTATGTGCTTCTTATATACAAGAAGCATTGGTCCCGGTTGGTGGCACTAACCGGGATCAATGCCAACCTTTAGTCCCGGTTGGTGCCACCAACCGGGACCAAAGGTCTCTTTTCGGCAGCCCAAAGGGCGGGAAGCAGAGACCTTTGGTCCCGATTGGTGGCACCAACCAGGACTAAAGGTGGGCATTGGTCCCGGTTGGTGCCACCAACCGGGACGAAATTGCTGCATTGGTCCCGGTTGTAGCCACCGACCGGGACTAAATGGTTGGTCCTGGCTGTGGTGGTAGTTTAGTCCCACCTCGCCAAGCAAGGGGTGCTCGCAACGGTTTATAAGCCCACCCCTCCCTGCCTTGTTGAGTTCCTCTCAAATTGAAAATAGATGCCCTTATGTGGGAAAATTTGACCTGAAATCAAACTGAATTTCAGTCTGATTCCCAGTCGAATTTTACTTACATAAGCGCATCTATGTTCATTTTTGTTAATTTTTTATGTTATCTAAAGGGATTTTATTTTTTGAACTTATTTGAACTCCATACTTTTTGTGTGTTTGAAATGCACCATTCAAAGCCACATCATCAATTTACAACCCTTTCTGACTTCATTTGGTATTTTTCATGCACTTACTGATTTATTGAGCTAAATAACCCTGAAATTGAAAAGCACTTCAAATGGACTGTAAAAAGATTGAAAGTTGGCATGGTATCATCATTTCACCCACATAGCATGTGCTCAAAAGTTGAGAGGGTTACGACAAAAACTGGATGCACTTTGTGTACAAAATGGACAATCTCTTTCGAAGTATCAAGGTTTTGGACGAAAACTTATCTATTACAAATGGATTTCATTTTTTAAACTTATTTGAACTCCATACTTTTCTTGTGTTCAAAATGCATCATTCAAAGCCACATCATCAATTGTCAACCCTTTCTGACTTCATTTTGTATTTTTTATGCATTTACTGTTTTTTTTGAGATAAATAACCCTAAAATTGAAAAGCACTTCAAATGAACTCTGAAAAGGTTGAAAGTTTGCATGGTATCATCATTTCACCCACATAGCATGTGCTAAAAAGTTGAGAGGGTTACGGAAAAAACTGTATGCACTTCGTGTACAAAATGGACAATCTCTTTCGAAGTATCACAGTTTCGGACGAAAACTCTTCTGTTACAAAGGGATTTCATTTTTTGAACTTATTTGAACTCCATACTTTTTGTGTGTTCAAAATGCACCATCCAAAGCCACATCATCAATTTTCAACCCTTTCTGACTTCATTTAGTATTTTCATGCACATACTGATTTTTTGGAGCTAGATAACCCTGAAATTGAAAAACACTTCAAATGAACTCTGAAAAGGTTGAAAATTGGCATGGTATCATCATTTCACCCACATAGCATGTGCTAAAAAGCTGAGAAGGTTACGACAAAAACTGGATGCACTTCGTGTACAAAATGGACAATCTCTTTCGAAGTATCACGGTTTCGGACGAAAACTCATCTATTACAAAGGGATTTCATTTTTTTGAACTTATTTGAACTCCATACTTTTTGTGTGTTCAAAATGCACCATTCAATGCCACATCATCAATTTTCAACCCTTTCTGACTTCATTTGGTATTTTTCATGCACTTACTGGTTTTACTGAGCTAAATGACCCTGAAATTGAAAAGCACTTCAAATGAACTCTGAAAATGTTGAAAGTTGGCATGGTATCATCATTTCACCCACATAGCATGTCATAAAAAGTTGAGAGGGTTATAGCAAAAACTGGATGCACTTCGTGTACAAAACGGAAAATCTCTTCCGAAGTATTAGGGTTTCAGACGAAAACTCATGTGTTACAAAAGGCGTTTCATTTCTTCACATGTCATTGCAATGATATAGTTGTGGAGATAAATTCTTCACTTTTTCTTCGCTTGTGACCTTTGCTTATTGCGCCGTAACAATGGATAATCTTCATTGTTTAACAGGGTGCTTGGGTTAGCCTTGATTTTGAAGGGAGGAATTTCATGAAACTTTTCATAATCTTCAGACATGTCTGTCTGGCCCTCCAATCCCATGATGTCTCTTTTTCCTGAAAGAACTATGTGGCGCTTTGGCTCATCGTATGATGTATTCGCTTCCTTATCTTTTCTTTTTCTCGGTATGGTAGACATGTCCTTCACATAGAAAATCTGTGCCACATCATTGGCTAGGACGAATGGTTCGTCTGTGTACCCAAGATTGTTCGGATCCACTATTGTCATTCTGTACTATGGGTCTTCCTGTACCCTGCCTCTTGACTGTAGCGAGCCGACTCAAAACGAGTCAAGCCTCTGTGTGTTCTGTGCCATCCCTGGATCAGTATGCTGGCACACACAGTACATCAATGTATATATCAAAGTGCAATCACATGTAAATAACGTAAAACTGATATATACCTTAAAACAGCAGCGGATACAGTCAACGGGAGTGGAGTCCCAATAACACCGACGGCAAGTTGAGTGCGGACCGTAACCCTGAATCGTACTCTTACCCGTCGTAGAAGAGTATCTGCAACATAAGACGTTGCAGCCATATAGGTCAGTACATTGAATGTACTGGCAAGATCACCATAGTAGAACAGAAGAATAAAGACTATTCTATATGCAAAGGCTTTGTGGCTCTGTGTCTGAGTTTTTGCATAAAAGCTGATTTTATTTTCTTTTCCTACAACAAAGGAATATCAGGAATTTTACTACAGAGTTTTCCTATCATGACATGGTTCCGCCAACCAATGTCTAAAATACCCAGAAGTAACTTAAGTTGCCCACAATTAGTTATCAGTCCAGTGTTGAGAGTTCAGAGATAGATCCAAGTCTAGAAGCTCAATTTGTCCGTAACCGGGGACACGGCTAATCGATTAGGTTTAACTCTGCAGAGTGTTGTGTGCTTTACCCACAAGATTCTTTCCCTCCGTGTAAGTCCTCGCACTGCCTGGTGTTTGAGAACATGATGAAAGAAACATGGTCTTTCAGAGTGTTTCCCTGACTGTCCGACAGTGCCCATCCAATCCTAACGTCGACTACATCTCGTAGCACTGCCCAGCAGAGTCACAACAAAGATCAACCAAGCCAGAGCCCTTAATGACTTGTGGCTACACAGGTAAGCTTCCGGGCATGAAGTATTCATCCTTCTCTTTGAGTATGGGTGAGGCTTTCCGCGTGAATACTGGCCATCTCCAGCAACACCTAGGCAAATCCACTGGTTTCTCCAGGGTACCGTTCCAACCATCCCTCACCCAGTAGTGTGTATTGAAAAACTTGTTTCTCGAGTCTCGAAGTCTTGAGGTCTTGAATTTGCAGTTCTTGAATAAGCCTTCATGAAGTCGTCGTTTTGACATGGAGTCCTCCTTCTCACAGAACTCACGAACACTCATACCAGACCCCGTCTACTTTAGCATAGCATTGCACTAACTAGCGTTCCCGGGGCTTTAGTAACAAGTGGTGGGTTCCTACCTCATGCATTCTACTCAACTACAAGAATTTCGATAACACTACGGAGGGATTTGTTGAAATGATGTCACTATATGCAATAAAACATGGGTATGAAAAGATGGTCAAAGTGAACTTGCCTGTACTGTAGATGAAGATAAAGATTGCTCTCAGAAATAACTGGATAGACTATTCGTCACTCTCCGATGAAAATCTATATAACAAACATTGCATACATAAGCAATCATACTAGCAATCAATTCTAACAATCACAAGGTAACACAAGAAACAAAATCAACAAGGTTGATGAAGGAAATACTTAAGACAAAACTCAAAGTCAAGAAAGTTTTCATAAAAGCAACTAAAGTAGTTTTCCCCTACAAACAACTATTTTCAATAGCAATAAAACAATAACAAAGTGAAATACAACAAAAGGATTTCTTGTAAATATTTTACTAGAAAAAATAATTACTTTTGAAGAACAAGTAAAACTATGAAAACAACATCCTAAACAACATAAGTGTTCCAACAAGCAATACTAGAGCAACATATCAAAACATAACAAGGCAAAGCAATGGACTCTAAATTTTAGGTGGCTAAACCATTACTAAAACAAAACTATATTTTGTAACCAAACTAATAGTTAACAGAAAATAATTAATAAAATACTTATTATAAAACTAAGTAGTTTTATAAAACATTACCTAATGATAAAGAATATAGTTTCCTATAATAGAGTAAAACTAAACATTTTTATTAACAAACATTTCTTAACAGAAAATATTACTACAAATTTTATTTGAAAACAGAATCTAATTATATAAAACTTTAGTTAAAAGAATTATTACTAACTAATTTGCTTTGTAATAAACTATACCTATTTGAAAAAGGTTATAGGTCCCTTTAATAAAATTTTATAAACTAAAAAATTATCATTTGTTAACAGCAAGTAAATTACTAAGGTTTAGAACAACAGAACTAAATGAAAATCTAAATCATATTCATATTTTTCAAAATAACTAAAGAAAAAATTAAACTAACTAAACAACATAGGAACTAAACAGAATCTGTTTTAGTTTAAAACACTATTTAAGATATACAAAAAAATTCTCCAACTCTTCCTAATGATATCTAATATCACTAGTGACAAGTAGCAAAAAGAATCAATCAAAAATACATTTTAAAACTCAAGATATTCAGAAAACAAAATTTAAATCAAATATGTTTAAATTCAAATTTAAATATTCAAACATATCCAAATTTGATATCTATAGAAACTAGATGCAATTTGTGACACTATGCAGAAAGAATCAATTAAAAACATTAAATATTTTAAAAGATATAAAGAAAAAAATCAGAACTTTCTCTGTTTTCTAAAACAAAACAGAAAAAAAACTAAACTAACGGTCAGGGGGTGACGTGTCGCTCTGTGATTTGTCCAGGGGGTGCGTGTGCTAGGGAGTTTCGGGCGGACGACCGGAGTATAACGCGTACCGGTTCGGGGTTTTTATTTGTTATAATCTGGATCGTTGGATCCAGATCCAACGCACACAGAGGGGGGGGGGAGGAGCTCACAGTGGAGGGGGTCGCCGGCGATGGTTCTTCCGGCGAGGCCGAGGAGGTGGGGGCGACGAGGAGGCGTCTCCGGTGGTCCTCCGGCGTCGGGGATGGCTCCGTTCGACGCGGGCGAGGACGTCGTCGAGGTAGGTGGCGTCGGAGGGACTCGGGGATGACGGAGTCGACGTGCATGAGCTCGGGATGGTTTCGGGATGGTGGTGGCCGAGGGAAATTCTGGCGAGGGTGGTGGTGTGGTGGCTCCGGTGGGTCTCCGGCGAAGCAGAGAGGGGGGAGGTGCGCACAAGTGCAAGGAGGTCGTCGGAGGCCTCAGGAAGGCTCGGGGACGGGTGTGGCGACGGTTACGAGGGAAAAGGTGCGGCGGCTACCGGTTGCTCCGGCGATGGATTCCGGCGAGGAGAGGGGCTCGGACGAGGGGGAAACTAGGGGAATGGGTAGAGGAGAGGCAGGGGGTACTTATTGGGGCTCGTGGGTGGTCGGGGAAGGCACGAGGGGAGAGATCCGCGGGAGAGATCGCCGGTGGTCGTCGGACGCGTGGGAGGAGGAGGATGACCGGCAATGTTTGCGGTCGGACGGCGGGTCCCACGCGTCAGAGGGAGAAGAAAAAGGGCGCGGTCAAAGGTGACCATTACAGAGAGAATTTGGGTCTTAAAGGCAGTGGGCTGGCCCGTTTTATTATAAAACCGTTACCGTTTTCTTTATTAATTTCCAGCGCGTTTCAAACTCATTTAAAGCATTAGAACCCTTTCTAAATATAGGGAATAAATATATCAAAATTAACACAATAATAAATGACATTTATTGAACATTTTTATTGTGTAATTTGATAAGTTTAAAAAAATATTATTTTTAGAAAATGCCTATTTGGTTTTAAATCTTTTTGCAAATATTTTTCAAATGACCCTTTGGGTTTTATGGTTCAAATACTTCACAAAATTTCCCCTGGTTTGGAGTGTCATATTACTCCTCTCAAATTTTTGTCAGGGGTTTGAATACTTTGAAAATTTGAATAGGCACCAAATATGAAATGGGTTCCAAAATAATTCGGAGGCACTTTGAAATTCTTTTAAACTCCCAACTCATATTTCGTATAAATTGAAGAAGTCATATTATCCTCTCTCATGAAAATCATTGAGTTGCATAAAGTTTCTGAATTTGAAATATTTTCAAATGGAAATTCAAACCATTTTCAAATCCCTTCTCATTTCTTTAAATGGAAGAAGTCATGTCATCTTCACTCTGGGGTTTTGTGATGAAATGAATTTGAATTCCTGGTGATCAAAATAATTTGGGAAAGTCATTTCATTCCCTCTCATTTAACTTTCAAAAGTTTCAAAAAGTTTCAAATTTTCACTCAAATTCAATTACTAAATCAAACAAACAATCATTCTAATATTTATTATAACATTCCAAAGTTTGGGATGTTACATTGACAGATTGACCCATTTGCATTGAAACAAAGGGACCTTGAAATCATGTCCATAGTGAAGTTCCCATATGTCCACTATGTAACCATAATATGTGTCCTTTCCCCTCTTGCTTGCTGCATCAAAGCGGACACCGCTGTTTTGGTTGGTGCTCTTTTCATCTTGCGCGATCGTGTAAAATGTATTCCCATTTATCTCGTACCCTTTGTAAGTCAATACAGTCGAAGATGGTCCCCTGTCCAACGAGTACAACTCATCAGAAACAATGTTGTCACCCATGAGACGTGTTTGCAACCAACTGCCGAAAGTCCTGATGTGTTCATATGTAATCTAGTCGTCACACTGCTATGGGTGTTTGGAGCGCAGAATATTCTTGTGTTCATCGACATACAGGGTCACCAAGGTGGAATTCTGTAGAACTGTGTAGTGTGCTTGAGACCAGGAATGCCCGTCCCTACATATTATTGAGTCCGCTCCTAGCGTGCCTTTTCCAGTTAGTCTCCCCTCATACCGCGATTGAGGGAGACCAATCTTCTTAAGGTCAGGAATGAAGCTAACACAAAACCTAATGAAATACTCTATTTGATGGCCCATGGAGATGCTTGCTTCTGGCCTAGTGCGGTTACGAACATATTTCTCTAAGACTCCCATGAACCTCTCAAAGGGGAACATATTGTGTAGAAATACAGGGCCCATAACGACAATCTCGTCGACTAGATGAACCAGGACGTGCGTCATGATATTGAAGAAGGATGGTGGGAACACCAGCTCGAACCTAACAAGACATTGCACCAAATCACTCCTTAACCTTGGCAGGATTTCTGGATCGATCACCTTCTGATAGATTGCATTGAGGTATGCACATAGCTTCACAATGACTAATCGAATGTTTTCTGGTAGAAGCCCCCTCAATGCAACCGGCAACAGTTGCATCATAATCACGTGCCAGTCATGAGACTTTAGATTCTGGAACTTTTTCTCTGCCATATTTATTATTCCCTTTATATTCGACGAGGCGCCAGACGGGACCTTCATACTGAGCAAGCATTCAAAGAAGATTTCCTTCTCTTCTTTGGTAAGAGCGTAGCTGGCAGGACCTTCATACTACTTTGGATGCATGCCGTCTTTTTCATGCACACGTTGCTGTTCCTCCCGTGCCTTTGGTGTATCTTTTGTCTTCCCATACACTCCCAAGAAGCCTAGCAGGTTCACGCAAAGATTCTTCATCACATGCATCACGTCGATTGCAGAGCGGACCTCTAGGTCTTTCCAATAGGGTAGGTCCCAAAATATAGATTTCTTCTTCCACATGGGTACGCATTTGTCAGCGTCATTCAGAACAGATAGTCCGCCAGGACCCTTTCCAAATATTACTTGTAAATCATTGACCATATCAAGTATGTGATTACTAGTACGGAGGGCGGGCTTCTTCCTGTGATCCGCCTCACCTTTGAAATGCTTTCCTTTGTTTCGACATTGATGGTTGGTCAGAAGAAATTGACGATGCCCCAGGTACACATTCTTCTTGCATTTGTCCAAATATATACTGTCGGTGTCATCTAAACAGTGTGTGCATGCGTGGTATCCCTTGTTTGTTTGTCCTGAAAGGTTACCGAGAGCAGGCCAATTGTTGATGGTTACAAACAGCAACGCATGTAGGTCAAATTCCTCCTATTCATTCTCATCCCACACACATACACCTCTTCCATTCCATAGATGTAAAAGTTCATCAACTAATGGCCTTAGGTACACATCAATGTCATTGCCGGGTTGCTTAGGGCCTTGGATGAGCATTGGCATCATAATGAACTTCCGCTTCATGCACAACCAAGGAGGAAGGTTATACATACATAGAGTCATAGGCCATGTGCTATGCTGGCTGCTCTGCTCCCCAAAAGGATTAACGCCATCCGCACTTAAACCAAACCATACGTTCCTCGGGTCACCTATAAAGTTGCTCCACTTTCTCTCGATCTTTCTCCACTACGAACCGTCAGCGGGTGCTCTCAACTTCCCGTCGTTCTTACAGTCTTTTTTGTGCCATTGCATCAACTCGGCATGCTTTTTGTTTCTGAACAGACGTTTCAACCGTGGTATTATAGGAGCATACCACATCACCTTGGCAGGAACCCTCTTCCCGGTGCGCTGGCCCTCAACATCGCCAGGGTCATCTCTTCTGATCTTATACCGCAATGCACCGCATACCGGGCATGCGTTCCATTCCTCGTACTCACCGTGGTAGAGGATGCAATCATTAGGGCATGCATGTATCTTCTGCACCTCTAATCCTAGAGGGCATACAACCTTCTTTGTTGCATACGTACTCTCGAGCAATTCGTTATCCTTTGGAAGCTTCTTCTTCATTATTTTCAGTAGTGAACTAAATCCTTTGTCACATACATCATTGTCTGCCTTCCATTGCAGCAATTCCAGTGTGGTACCGAGCTTTTTGTTGTCATCTTAGCAATTTGGGTACAACCCTTTTTTGTGATCCTCTAACATGCGATCGAACTTCAACTTCTCCCTTTCACTTTCGCATTCTCTCTGTGCATCAATAATGACCTGGCGAAGATCATCATCGGGCACATCATATGGTTCCTCTTGATCTTCAGCTTGCCCCATTGCAGCATCACTGTATTCAGGGGGTGGGTAGTTGTCGTCATCCTCTTCTTCTTTGTTGTCTTCCATCATAACCCCTCTTTCTCCGTGCTTGGTCCAAACATTATAGTGTGGCATAAAACCCTTCTGAAGCAGGTGGAAGTGAAGGGTTTTAGAGTTGGAGAAAGACTTCATATTCTCACAAACAGTACATGGACAACGCATAAAACCATTCTGCTTGTTTGCCTCAGCCGCTTCGAGAAAATTATGCAGGTCCTTAATATACTCGGAGGTGCGTCGGTCACCGTACATCCATTGTCGGTTCATCTGCATGCGTTATATAATAAAGTGTATTAAAAACCATTACAACATATCATGAATAGATAAGTGAACAATAATAAAAGTAAGAAAATCATACGAGTAAGTATATTTTCTTTTAGCAAGCAGATAAGATCAAGAGGCTCACCATGCGCGGGCGATCGACGGCGGTTTCAGGACAGGGACGGGACAGGACGGACCACCAAACCTAGACAAATCTTGACAAAAATGGAGTTTGTACAAGGAGCTTCGAGAGGAGAAAGCTTAAGTTTGGCTTAGGCATTTCATCAAACACCTCATGTGCATAGGAGGTGAGCTAGAGCACCACAAAGCTCTCCCCTCACCGGCCAAAAAACAGAGCAGTGTGGAGTGCTCTGCTCGCTGGCGAGGGGGTATATATAGGCATTTCATTGGTCCCGGTTCATGGCTGGAACTGGGACTAAAGGACCCCCTTTGGTCCTGGATCCGGCCACGAACCGAGACCAATGGTTGTGGGCTAGGAGCGAGGCACGTTGGTCCTGGTTTGTGTCTGGAACTGGGACCAAAGGTTCCAGACGAATCGAAACCAATGCCCCACGTGGCCCGCCCGGCCCCCTGGCCTCATGAACCGGGACCGTTGCCCCCATTGGTCCCGGTTCGTGACCGAACCGGGACTAATGTGCTGGCCTGGCCCAAACCAATGCCCTGTTTTCTACTAGTGTGCTAGCCAAAAATTTGTACTAAGTAGAGATACTACTTGTGCATCGAAAAACTCATAAACCTAGTTTCTTGGCATGAGAGTCCACTATATCTACCTATATGCGGTATTACATTGACGTCCCAAGTAAATTTGATGTGCCACCTCTAAAATTTCAAGTGAGCATCTGTTTTGTGTGCCTGGACCACTCATGGAGTGACAGGGGGCGGTCAATATCTTCCATGTTAAGTGGGTTATTTCATGATGAGTGTTTATTCACTCATGCTTGCACAAGAGGGGTGGTAATAGGGATTCCAAGTCCCGAAATAATGCAAATAATTAAACAAAACTCCCCCTAGGAATGTATTTGGTATTGACGGTACGTGTGGATTCGGCTAGCCGTGGAGTGTGTTTCTCGGTGGAGGGGGAGTAAACCTTTGCTTTTATCACTTGGGAACCGCCGCTAATGTGTTTAACATGGAAGATATTGGTAACTCTTGGTCGTGATGTTGACAGGAAGGGTGCACCTCCCAAAATTATATTTATCTCTGGTTTAAGCTTTGATCTCTGGCACCTCTTCAAATCTCTATTTCCGTTTTTGAAGGGCCTATCTTTTACCTTTGAGTATTTAATTTTATGCAAGAGTCAATAGTATGCATTCTTATTTCAACCTCATTTACTCTTTAGTTGGCAAGCATCATGTCATGGGGAAAGATCTAGACACATATGGCCAGTCAAATATATTTGATCATGACTTATTATTGTTAACAATTATCTCTATGATAAATGAGTTGGGAGGCGAAACATTAAGCCTCTATCTTTCTCTGTGTTCGATGGATGCCATTTGTTCTAACAATATGCTTTGAGTACTAGCAATCATAGAAGACTATATGATGATTTAGTATGTGGAGCTCTTACTTAGACTTTCTTGAGAATAAGTTGAATTGCAATTGTTTGGTGACTAAGAACATATGTTGTTAAGTAAAGAAGATTCATTGTTTGAACCATAACATGTGAATTGGTTGCTACATTATCATGATGAGTTTTATGAGAAGGAGTTGCTGTTATGATGCTAGGAAAAGTGGTTCAAATTATCATTGATCAAACTTATGCACTATGCTAGCATTCACACTCCATAAATTATTTCTTTTATCATTTACCTACTCTAGAATGAGCAGGAATTCAACTTGGGGATGCTGATATGTCTCCAACGTATGTATAATTTATGAAGCATTCATGCCATATTCACCTATGTTTACAATAATTTTATATGGTTTTGGTGCACTTAATATGATTTATTTAGAACTAACCCGGACTGACGCTGTTTCAGCAGAACTATCGTGGTGTTGTTTTTTGTGCAGAAATAAAAGTTCTCCAAATGCAATGAAACTTTTTGATGATTTTTTTGGAACAAAAGAGGCACTAGAAGCTTCGTGGGAGGGCCAGAAGAGCCACGAGGTGGTAACAACGCACCACCACGCGCCAGCCCCCACTAGCATGGGCTGGTGGGTTGTGCTGCCGACGTGGCCCATGTTCGTATGAAACAGACGCCCAAATATCCTATATATTCAGAAATAACCCAAGACTCCTCGATCCGCCGCCGCAACTCTCTGTATCAATGAAAAATAAATCTAGAGGCGTTCCAATACCCTATCGGAGAGGGTAGATTATCTTCGGTGGCCATCTTCATCATCCCGGCGGAGGCTATGATGAGGAGGGAGTAGTCCACCCTCAGGGCTGACGGTTTCTACTAGTAGCTATGTGTTCAATCTCTCTCTCTCTCTCTCTTGTGTTCTTGAGATGGCACAATCCTGATGTATCACGTGCTTTGTTAATATAATTTTATCATATGGTGTTTTCCCCTCTCTATGTTGTTGTGATGAATTGAGTTTTTCCTTTGAGATTTTGTTATTATCGGATTGAATACTTTTATGGATTTTAGAGCACTTGATGTATGTCTTGCATGCGGATACCCATAGTGACAGTGGGGTATTCAAGTGATTCACTTGATATATGTTATGGCATCAACTTGTGGATTCCGGTGACCTTGGGGATCTATGCATAGGGGTTGATTGCACGCTTTCATACCTTGTTCTCCGATGGAAATCTTGGGGACCTCTTTGATTTTCTTTGTGTTGGATTAAGTATTATGAATTTGAAATGTTTTGATGTGTATCGTATAATTAACTCATAGATACTTGTGGTGAATTTGGAGTATCTAGGTGACATTAGAGTTGGTTGATGCGTATCATATGGTGTTATTCTAGTATGAACTCTTAGATAGATCGATCGAAACGGACAACTTGGTGTTATTTTAGTACAAAATCTTGTATAGATCGATCAGAAAGGATAACTTTAAGGTGGTTTCGTACCCTACAAACAATTTCTTCTTACGTTCTCTGCTAGATAAGAACTTTGGAGTGATTCTTCGTTGCACGTTGAGGGATGGTTATGTGATGCAATTATATTAGCATTGTTGAGAGATTGCACTATCGAAAGTATAGACTCTAGGCCTTGTTTTCAAGCATTGCAATACTGTTTGTGCTCACTTTTGTTACTTGCTACTAAAAGTGCATTATTGCCCTTAATATTTTTTTACATCTATGACAATTTCATTTGTGTTTCTCACCACATGCTCTAGTGTAAACAACACTGTCTAAATTGAAGTGAAGTATGGATGGTTATTCTCCCTCTACTCGGAGAAAGGAAAAAGCAAAGTGCCATATTGTTTTCTTTCTTTCTTGAGCCCTAGGGCGGCCGCACTATTAAGAGAGGGTGCATCATGAAAACATCTGGGAATCAACTCCACATAGACATATCATCTGGCACAATCAATTCCTAAACTGGTTTGTATTACAAGGCGCAAAGTCTCTGCCAAGGCCGGAACATCCGGGGACCAGAAGGTCCGGGAAGCTTCCGGGCCACCCAGAGAAACTGCTCTCTTGTGCTATCTCTCTATGTAGCCCGAAACTTGCACGATGGATGGAACTTCTAGCATCGTAACTTCCGTCCCTATTCTGGCAGCTTCCGGGGTACTCCACAGAGGATCAAACTCTCTGTGTAGCATGGAACCTGCCTGGAACTTCACCGGAACTTCCGGTGTCCGAAACCTCCGGGCACGCCTGAAACTTCCGGCCTTCGCAAGAATCTGGCCCCAAATTGCTTTATTCCATCCCCTGCTATAAATAGTCTTCTTCTTCCCCAAGAAGAAGGTGACAACTCCATTTCTAGACCTTGATTTCTTGGAGTTCTCCCTCCTTAGCAACCTAAAGCTATTGATCTTTTGAGGAGTGAAGGAGGAGTGCCTGATCTACACATTGACCAAAGAAAAAGTTGATTCCCCTTTGTTTTCGTGGTGCATCTTGTTACTCTTAGAGTTTGGAGACTCCTAGGCGGTAGGAGTACTCCGGCGAGGAACCGTTCATTGTGATTACCCCCGGAAAGTTTGTGAAGGTTTGCAGACCACCCCAAGGTCTACCACTAGTGGTTGAGAAATGCCTTCATGGTGTTGTCTCAAGGAGAGAACAGGGGGAGCCTTCGTGGCATTGGTGTGCCTTCGTGGTAACATCCACCTCTCTAAACGGCAACCCAGCTTCCCTCCAAGGAAGTGAACACCGGCATACATCCTCGTCTCTCTGAGTTGCGGTTATCCCTAACCCTAGCTCCCTACTTGTGGTTACTTGTCTCTGAAATGTTTCACTTACCATATATTGTGTTTGTGTAGCTATTTAGTGTCTTATTTTGTGCTCCATACTTGTTCCCTTATCACCTTTGCAATTGTTAGCCTTCTTGATAACCCACAAGTATAGGGGATCACAACAGTTTTGAGGGTAGAGTATTCAACCCAAATTTATTGATTCGACACAAGGGGATCCAAAGAATATTATCTAGTATTCGCAGATGAGTTGTCAATTCAACCACACCTGAAATACTTAATATCTGCAGCAAAGGATTCAGTAGCAAAGTAGTATGGAAGTAACGGTAACGGTAGCAAAAGTAACAGTAGCAGTTTTCTAGTGATTGTAACAGTAGCAATGGAGAAGTAATTTAGCTGAGATCAATACGTGGAAAGCTCGTAGGCAATGGATCAATGATGGATAATTATGTTGGATGGTATTCATCATGCAACAGTTATAACATAGGGTGACTTAGAACTAGCTCCATTTCATCAATGTGATGTAGGCATGTATTCCATATATAGTCATACGTGCTTATGGAAAAGAACTTGCATGACATCTTTTGTCCTGCCCTCCCGTGGCAGCGGGGTCCTAATGGATACTAAGGGATATTAAGGCCTCCTTTTTAATAGAGAACCGGACCAAAGCATTAGCAGTTAGCGAATACGTGAACTCCTCAAACTACGGTAATCACCGGAAAAAATCCCAGTTATTGTCAACCTGGGGGATGCAGATCATAACTCGTAATAGGTGTCTACAAATTGCAAGATAGGATCAAGAACACATATATATTCATGAAAACATAATAGGTTCAGATCTGAAATCATGGCACTCGGGCCCTAGTGACAAGGATTAAGCATAGCAAAGTCATGGCAACATCAATCTCAGAACATAGTGGATACTAGGGATCAAACCCTAACAAAACTAACTTGATTACATGATAAATCTCATCCAACCCATCACCGTCCAGCAAGCCTACAATGGGATTACTCACGAACTGCGGAGAGCATCATGGAATTGATGATGAAGGATGGTTGGTGATGATGATGGCACCGATTTCCCCTCTCCGGAGCCCAAAACGGACTCCAGATCTGGCCTCCCGAGGAAAACAGGAGGTGGCGGTGGCTCCATATCGTTAAACGCGATGAACTCTTCTCTATGATTTTTTCCTCTGTGAATGGGAATAAATAGGAGCGGAGTTGACGTCGGTGGAGCAGCAGGGGCCCCACAAGCCTGCTAGGCGCGGCCAGGGGGTAGCCGCGCCTGGCGGGATTGCCACCTATGGGTGGCCCCCCTCCGGTTGATTCTGTTGCCAGTATTTTTTATTAATTCCAAAAATATTCTCCATAAATTTTCAGCTCAATCCGAGAACTTTCATTTATGCACAAAAATAACACCAAGGCAATTCTGCTAAAAACAACGTTAGTCCGGGTTAGTTCCATTCGAATCATGCAAATTAGAGTCCAAACAAGGGCAAAAGAGTTTGGAAAAGTAGATACAATGGAGACGTATTAACTCCCCCAAGCTCAACCCATTGCTTGTCCTCAAGAAAATTAGTTGATAAAATGAAAGTGATAAAGAAATACTTTTACAAACTCTGTTTGATCTTGTTGTTGTAAATATGTCTAACTGATGTTCAAATTTTCAGCAAAGATCATGGACTAACCACGTTCACAATAACATTTAGGTCTCACATTTACTCATATCAATGTCATAATCAACTAGCGAGCAATAATAATAACTCTCGGATGACAACACTTTTATGAAAACAATCATGATACAATATGATGAAATGATATCTCGCTAGCCCTTTCTGAGACTGCAAAACATAAATGCAGAGCACCTCTAAAGAACAAGGACTGACTAGACATTGTAATTCACGGTGAAAGTGATCCAGTCATGCTCATACTCAATGTCAATTAACAGCAAAGCATACAAATGACGGTGGTGCTCTCTAACTGGTGCCTTTTATAAGAAGAGGATGACTCAACAATAAAGTAAATGGAAGGGCCCTTCGCAGAGGGAAGCATTGATTTGCAGAGGTGCTAGAGCTTGAATTTTTAAGCGGAGACGGTTAATAATTTTCGAGAGGTATGCTTTCATTGCTCACATAACGACCAAGAGATTTTCAACATCTTCCATGCTAGATACATTACAGGCGGTTCCCAAACAGAATGATAAGGTTTTTACTCCCCCTCCACCAATCAATCACATTCCATGGCGAGCCGAATCCACGGGCACTGTCCATACAAACCCAATCATGGGGGAGTTTTGTTTAGTTATATTTTGCTTTTATTTCGAGCGTGGAACTGGGCATCCCGATTACCAGCCACTTTCCCATGAATGATAGTGAATCAACACATATCGTGATAATAACCCACCTAGCATGGAAGATACTGATAGCCCCTAGTCGCCACATGAGCGATTTGGGCACACAAAACATAATTTTTATTTGAAGGTTTAGTGTTTGGCACATGCAAATTTACTTGGAACGACAGGGAAATACTGCACATAGGCAGGTATGGTGGACTCATATGGAACAACTTTGGGTTTGAAGAATTGGATGCACAAGCAGTATTCCCGCTTAGTACAAGTGAAGGCTAGCAAAAGACTGGGGAGCGACCAACTAGAGAGTGACACAGTCATCAACATGCTTTGAGATTACTCAACATTGAATGCAAGTATGAGTAGGATATAAATTACCATGAACATAAATATCATAGAGGCTATGATGATTTTGTTTCAACTACATGCATGATAATGTGCCAAGTCGAGCTACTTGAATCGTTCAGAGGAGCATAGCATCCCATCATACTACATCACAACCATTTTAAGATGTATGTTGGCACACAAGACAAACCATTATTAACTCTTAGCTAATTAAGCATGGCATGAGTAACTATAATATCTAATTGTCATTGCAAATGTGTTTCACCCATAATGAACTGAATTTGGAACGATGAGCTAATCATATTTACAAAATCAAGATAGGCCGAGTTCATACCAGCTTATCTTCATCTCAATATTTTCATCAAATATCGTCATTATTGCCTTTCACTTGCATGACCGAACGGTGTGGATAGTAAGAAGAGTGCACGTGCATTGAACTAAGCTGGAATCTACAAACAATAACTAAAAGGAGAAGGCAAAGTAATATGGGCTCTATGATTGATAAACAATTATGCATATGAGAGCCACTCAACATTTTCATTGTGGTCTTCTCCTTATGACCCAAAGAAAGAAAAATCAAAACAAGAACGAGAAAAACTATTTACACGAGAAAGCTCCCAACAAGCAAAAGAAGAACGAAAAATCTTTTTGGGTTTTCTTTTAATGCTACAACTAAGCAACTAGAATGTAAAGCTAGAATCTTTTTGGGTTTTCTTGTATTTTTCGCAGAGTTAATTAAACACACAAGAAGAAAGCAAAAACAAGGAAATAAACTACCATGGATGATACAATAAAAGAGTATGAACACCGACTACTAACATGTGTGTGAGAGCATGAATATAAAGTCGGTGAGAAATACGTACTCCCCCAAGCTTAGGCTTTTCGCCTAAGTTCGTCTAGGGCCATGGATGGCTCGGGTAATATCCGAAGTCATAGCCGGGGTTGTGCTGGGCTGCAGCGGCCACCGCCTGAATGACTGTAGCATGAAGGCGAGCTGCTTCCGCAATTCTCTCGTACTCGTTTGCCTCCTCTCTGGTTATAAAGTATCTCTATTTTTCCTAAAAGTTAAAGAAGGCAGGAGCAGGAAGGGTAACATGGACAACGCGTTGTCTATCAAAAATTAGTCGGTACTAGAGGGATTGGTCATTCATTTCAAGAAACTGAGAACGTATCAAAACCTCATAATCAAGAAAATCAGCTGGTAACTCAATATCATTTCCCCGTATAGGTACCCCAAGATAATTAGCTACACGAGTGGCATAAATCCCACCAAAGAAATCTCCATCCTTAGCATTATTATGCAACCTTCTAGCAATAATGGCTCCTAAGTTATATCGACTTTCACCCATTACTACACTCTTAAGAATACTGAGATCGGTTGCTCAAAGGTGGCTATGCTCAGTTTTACCGTAAATACATCTACCGATGAATAGAGCAAAATAATGTATAGCAGGAAAATGAATGCTCCCCATGGTAGCCCGTGTAATGTTTCTAGTTTCTCCGACGGTGATGCTAGCAAGAAAATCATTATATTCAGTTTTGTGCGAATCAATATAGCTGCCCCATTGTGGAATTTTGCATGCATGATTAAAATCCTCTATGTCCAAAGTATATGATTTGTCATAAAGGTAAAATAGGACGGAAGGTTTATTACGATTGAGCGAAAATTCAAACCTCCGCACGAAAGAATCTATGAGTTGATAGTATTGCTTGGATTTGTCCGAAACGAATTCCTCAAGGCCAGCATTTCTTGTTATGCTTAGAATTCTTCGTTGAAATTGGCATCACTCATAAATTGATTCGATGGCATTCACAAGGTCATACTTGTGCTTCCCTCGATGGTTCAAGGTCGGGTTGACGTATCGCAAGTCTCGGGGCCTTCTCGCTTGAGGAACCCCCTTGAAACACACTCCTCAACATTTTTATTTTTCTAAAAATTTCTAAAAAATTTAGTGTCCCAAAATAAAGGTGAAAAAAACTCAACAAAGCTCATAGCAACTACTCCCACAAGTGCCTAGAGGCTATATCATGCATCAAGACTACTTGGGACCATAAAAATTTTACATGCAAGCTCAAGAACAAGGTCAGCACAGCAGCAAAAAATTGCAATATATAAAGCACTAGAACAAAAACTAATTGGACAAGTGGAGGAATCACATACCGAAGAACAATCTCCCTAAACAATTTTGCGAATGAAGCTTTGCACAAGGATATCGAAAATGATAGCAAAATGAGCTAGAACATGGGTTTGAGCAATGGTGTGATTTTTTCTGGAGGAAGATAAAGTGGATGTGAGCTAGAATAAGTGAAGGGGGGCCACATGGGACCCACAAGCCTGCTAGGCACGACTAGGGGGGTGGCCGCGCCTTGTGGGCTTGTGATCCACTAGTGCAGCCCTCTGAAGTGTGCTCAGTGCCAGATATTTTTGAATATTCCAGAAAAAATCATACTACATTTTTCAGGGCATTTGAAGAACATTTATTTTCATGTCTTTTTCTATTGCACGGAAAACTCAGAAAACATAAAAATAATAGCATTTTACTTAATTTAATCCAACTAACAGAAAATAAAGGTTGGGTACAGAAAGTTGTTCTTTCTAAATTCAACCATCTCATGCTCATCAAAAGGAATCCATCAATAAGGTTGATCAACTCTTATTAACGAACTTCTTTCGAGTAACATGAGAGCGGAGAATTTTCGAATAACACTAAGTTACCTCAATGGGGATATGCATGTCCCCAACGGTAAGTATATCATATTTCTTCTTAACAATAGGAAGAGGTAATTCAAAGCCTCCAATAATAATCATTGGAATTTTTTCAATGGAGTTGATACTATGAACTTGAGGTTGTTTCTTCCGAAAGTGTACAATATGCTCATTACCATTAATATGAAAAGTGACCTTGCCTTTGTTGCAGTCAATAATAGCCCCTGCAGTATTCAAAAAGGATCTACCAAGGATGATCGACATACTGTCATCCGTGGGAATATCAAGAATAACAAAGTCCATTAAGATAGTAGCATTTGCTACTACGACAGGTACATCCTCAGAAATATCGATAGGTAGAGAAGTTGATTTATCAGCCATTTGCAAAGAGATTTCAATAGGTGACAACTTATTCAAATCAAGTATACAATATAAAGAGAAAGGCATAACACTAACACCAGCTCCCAAATCACATAAAGCAGTTTTAACATAATTCCGTTTAATAGAGCATGGTATAGTTGGTATTCCTAGATCTCCTAATTTCTTCAGTACTCCACCCTTAAAAGTACAATTAGCAAGCATGGTGGAAATTTCAGCTTCCGGTATCTTCCTTTTATTAGTCACAATATCTTTCTTATACTTAGCATAAGGAGACATTTTCAGAATATCAGTCAAGCGCATACGAAAAAGACAGGTCTAAGCATTTCAAAAAAGCGCTAAAAATCCTCATCATCCTTTTTCTTGGATGGTTTAGGAGGAAAGGGCATGGGTTTCTGAACCCATGGTTCTGTTTCTTTACCATGCTTCCTAGCAATAAAATCTCTTTTGTCATATCTTTTATTCTTAGGTTGTGGGTTATCAAGATCAACAGCACGTTCAATCTCCACATCATGATCATTACTAGGTTGAGTATCAACATGAACATCATCATTAATATTATCACTAGGCTCATGTTCATCACCAGATTGTTTCTCAGCATCAGAAACAGAAATATCATTTGGGTTTTCAGGTGTATCTATAATAGGTTCACTAGCAGGATGCAAAGTTCTATCATCATCTTTGTTCCTCTTATTACTGGAGCGACTAGGTGCATCAATATTACTCTTTTGAGAATCTTGCTCAATTATGTTAGGGTGGCCCTCAGGATACAAAGGTTCCTGAGTCATTCTTCCACCTCTATTCACAACTTTAACAGAATGATCATTGTTCTTACTATTCATCTCATTAAGCAAATCATTCTGTGCCTTAAGTACTTGTTCTACTTGAGTAGTTACCATGGAAGCAAGCTTACTAATCAGTTGACGATCATTAATAGTTCTAGTCATATAATCACCTAAGCGATCAAGCATGAAAGCATTATGTTTCAATTGTCTACTAACATAAGCATTAAATTTTTCTTGCTTAACAAAATTTTTGTCAAACTCATCCAAGCATTGGCTAGCAGACTTATTATAAGGAATATCACTTTCATCAAATCTACGAAGAGAATTTACCTCTACTACCTATGTCGGGTTATCAAGACCATGTATTTCTTCAATAGGTGGTAGATTCTTAACATCTTCATCTTTAATACCATTTTCTTTCATAGATTTCTTTGCCTCTTGCATATCTTCAGGACTTAAAAAATAATACCTCTTTTCTTTAGAGTTGGCTTTGGAGGTGGTTCAATCATTGTCATTGCTCAATATATTATTCAATAGTATTTCAACTTGTTCAACAGTTCTTTCCCTGTAAACACAACCAGCACAACTATCTAGGTGGTCCCTAGAAGCATCGGTTAGTCCAGTATAAAAGATATCAAGTATTTCAATTTTCTTGAAAGGATGATTAGGCAAAGCATTAAGTAATTGGAGAAGCCTCCCCCAAGCTTGTGGTAGACTCTCTTCTTCAATTTGCAAGACAAATTGTTTGTTATGGGCAGGAAAATATTTTTCAGAGAAGTGATATGTCATATCATGGGGGCTACGCACACAACCAGGTGCAAGAGAATTGAACCATATCTTAGCATCACCCTTTAATGAGAAAGGAAACAACTTGAGGATATAGTAATAACGAATTTTTTCCTCATGAGTAAATAGGGTGGCTACATCATTCAATTTAGTAAGATGTGGCAGAATAGTTTCAGATTCATTACCATGGAAAGGATCAGATTCAAGCAAAGTAATTAACTCAGGATCGACAGAGAATTCATAATCCTTATCAGTAACAAAGATAGGCGAAGTAGCAAACTTAGGATCATATTTCATTCTAGCATTCAAAGATTTTTCTTTCCACTTGCATAGAAATTTCTGAAGATCATCTCTATCCCTACAAGCAAGAAAGTCCCTAGGTACCTCTCCTTCCATAACATAACCCTCGGGAATATCAAGAAATTCATATCTAGGAGATATAGGTCTAGCAGGTGTCTCATAGTGTTTAGTTTCAATAATTTCATCAGTTTCAGCAGTATCATAATTTTCAGCATTGACTCTAGCAATTTGTTCATCAAGAAATTCACCCAGTGGCACAATATTATCAAGAAAAGTATCATCATAAGCATCATGCATAGAAGAAGTGGCATCAACAATTACTTGCGAAATATCGGAATTACTAGCAGGTGGTGGTGTCACAAACTTACTCATAACAGAAGGTGAATCAAGTGCAGAGCTAGATGGCAGTTCCTTACCTCCCCTCCTGGTAGAGGGATAGATATTGGTTTTCGGATCTTTCAAATTCTTCATAGTGATTAATAGATATAAATCCCAAGTGACTCAGAGAATAGAGCTATGCTCCCCGGCAACAGCGCCAGAAAAAGGTCTTGGTAACCCACAAGTATAGGGGATCGCAACAGTTTTTGAGGGTAGAGTATTCAGCCGAAATTTATTGATTCGACACAAGGGGATCCAAAGAATATTCTCGAGTTTTCGCAGCTGAGTTGTCAATTCAACCACACATGAAAGACTTAATATCTGCAGCAAAGTAGTCAGTAGCAAAGTAGTATGGAAGTAACATTAACGGTAGCAAAAGTAACAGTAGCAGTTTTGTAGTGATTGTAACAGTAGCACAACTAAGAAGTAACTTAGCAAAGATCAATATGTGGAAAGCTCGTAGCAATGGATCAGTGATGGATAATTATGTCGGATGGCATTCATCATGCAACAGTTATAACATAGGGTGACACGGAACTAGCTCCAATTCATCAATGTAATGTAGGCATGTATTCCATATATAGTCAGACGTGCTTATGGAAAAGAACTTGCATGACATCTTTTGTCCTACCCTCCCATGGCAGCGGGGTCCTAATGGAAACTAAGGGATATTAATGCCTCCTTTTAGTAGAGAACTGGACCAAAGCATTAGCACTTAGTGAATACATGAACTCCTCAAACTACGGTAATCACCGGAAAGAATCCCAGTTATTGTCAACCTGGGGGATGCGGATCATAACTCGTAATAGGTGTCTACAACTTCCAAGATAGGATCAAGAACATATATACATTCATGAAAACATAATAGGTTCAGATCTGAAATCATGGCACTCGGGCCCTAGTGACAAGCATTAAGCATAGCAAACTCATGGCAACATCAATCTCAGGACATAGTAGATTCTAGGGATCAAGCCCTAACAAATCTAATTTGAGTACATGATAAATCTCATCCAACCCATCACCGTCCAGCAAGCCTACAATGGGATTACTCATGAACGGCGGAGAGCATCATGGAATTGGTGATGAAGGATGGTTGGTGATGATGATGGTGTCGATTTCCCCTCTCCGGAGCCCAAAACGGACTCTAGATCTGGCCTCCTGAGGAAGAACAGGAGTTGGCGGCGGCTCTGTATCATGAGACGCAATGAAATCTTCTCTCTGTTTTTTTCTCCGGGAATAGGAATAAATAGGAGCGGAATTGAGCTCGGTGGCGCAGCAGGGGCCCCACAAGCGTGCTAGGCGCAGCGAGGGGGTGGTCGCGCTTGGCAAGCTTTCCACCTGTGGGTGCCCCCCTCCGAGTGATTCTTTCGCCCGTATTTTATCTTAATTCCAAAAATATTCTCCGTAAATTTTCAGGTCAATCCGAACACTTTTATTTCTGCACAAAAATAACACCAAGGCAATTCTGCTGAAAACAGCAACAGTCCGAGTTAGTTCCATCCAAATCATGCAAATTAGAGTCCAAACAAAGGGCAAAAGAGTTTAGAAAAGTAGATACGATGGAGATGTATCAAGGCTCACGTTCATATTCTGCATTATTCCCTAAAATTGCTAAGTAACAACTAAAATTTGTAATTGTACCTATTCACCCCCCTAGGTCCATCTGGATCCTTTCAATTGGTATCAGAGCCTCGTGCTCTAATTTTGTGGCTTAACTGTTGGGAATATGCCCTAGAGGCAATAATAAATTAGTTATTATCATATTTCCTTGTTCATGATAATCATTTATTATCCACGCTATAATTGTGTTGATCGGAAACTCAGATACATGTCTGGATACATAGACAACACCATGTCCCCGGTATGCCTCTAATGGACTAGCTCGTTGATCAAATATGGCTCTGGTTTCCTAGTCATGGACATGAGATGTCATTTGGTAATGGGATCACATCAATAGGAGAATGATGTGATGGACAAGACCCAAAATACAAACGTAGCATATGATCGTGTCAGTTTATTGCTACTGTTTTCTGCATGTCAAGTATATGTTCCTATCACCATGAGATCATGCAACTCACTGACACTGGAGGAGTACCTTGTGTGTATCAAACATCACAACGTAACTGGGTGACTATAAAGGTACTCTACAGGTATCTCCGAGGGTGTCTGTTGGGTTGGCATGGATCAAGACTGGGATTTGTTACTCCGTGTGACGGAGAAGTATCTCAGGGCCCACTCGGTAATACAACATCACAATAAGCCTTGCAAGCAATGTGACTAAGTGTTAGTCACGGGATCTTGTATTACGGAACAAGTAAAGAGACTTGCCAGTAACGAGGTTGAACTAGGTATGGAGATACCGACGATCGAATCTCGGGCAAGTAACATACCGAAGAACAAAGGGAACATCATACGGGATTAACTGAATCCTTGACATAAAGGTTCGACCGATGAAGATCTTCATAGAATATGTAGGAACCAATATGGGCATCCAGGTCCCACTATTGGTTATTGACCGTAGAGGTGTCTCAGTCATGTCTACATAGTTCTCGAACCCGCAGGGTCTACACACTTCAGGTTCGGTGATGTTTCGGTAGTATAGAGTTATGTATGGTGGTGAACGAAGGTTGTTCGGAGTCCCAGATGAGGTCCCGGACATTATAGGAGCTCTGGAATGGTCCAGAGGTAAAGATTGATATATAGGAAGTCCTGTTTTGGTCGCCGAAAAAGCTTTGGGCTCATCGGTAGTGTATCGGGAGTGTCGGTAGTTTACCGGGGGACCATCGGGAGAGGTATTTCGACCCAAGAGGCTACATGGGCTATGTGAGGAGGTAAACCAGCCCCTTGTGGGCTGGCTGAAGCCTCCTCTAAGGGCTGATGTGGCTGGAGTGCTTTGAGAAGGAAAAAATCCCAAGGTGGAGAGGTGGAAAGAGTTTCCAAGTGCAAATGAGGAATCCTACTCCTAATAGGATTGGAGTAGCACTCCTCCACCTCGAATTTCGACCAAACCTTGAGGGTTTGAGGCTGCCTCCTCCTCTCCGTCCCTCCTATATATACTAGAGGATTTAGAGGAAAAAGCTAACCCTAATTGCCATGTGCTACCTCTCCTCTAACTCGCAGTTTCTCCTCTAGATCGGATCTCTACAGTGCTTAGGCGAAGCCCTGCCGGAATAGCTCCACCACCATCACCGGAGCGCCGTCATGCTGCCGGAGAACTCTTCTACCTCTCTGCTCCCTCTTGCTGGATCAAGAAGGCGGAGATCGTCATCAAGCTGTACGTGTGCTGAACGCGGAGGTGCCGTCCGTTCGGCGCTAGATCGGAAGGACCGTGATCAAGATTGCGAGACGGATCGTGATGAGATTGCGGGACGGATCGTGATGAGTTTGTGGGACGTATCGTGATTAGATCGCGGGATGGATCATGATGAGTTCACGGGACGGATCGTGATGAGATCGTGGGATGCTCGGCGATTTGGATCGCGAAGACGTTCGACTACACCAACCACGTTTCGTAACGCTTCCCGCTTAGCGATCTACAAGGGTATGTAGATCCACTCTCCCTCTCGTAGATGCTCATCACCATGGATAGATCTTGCGTGTGCGTAGGATTTTTTCCCATGCAACGTTCCCCAACATTAACCACCCTAGAGCGAGATGGATAACGATGGGAATCGTCTTGTTGCGCTCCCTATTGAGAAAGGGACATCCAGTTCAGATGAGAGCAGATCTTTCACCGCTGAGGATCTTGAAAGGGCCCCCACTAAGCAAAAGGAGGAGCATGATGCTTCTATTGAGGCCTTGGTAAAAATGAGGTTGGATGCATTAGCTGCAAGAACTCCACCACTGGAAACCCAAGGGGTTTGATAAAGCAACGAAATGCATCCATTCCTAATTTGGGCCAACAATCTCAAACTGGTTAGCACACCGGTGTCCCATGTTTGTATGCAAAATCTAGGATGTGTTTGGTTATTGTCATCAACCATAATGTCACGGGTCGGACCCGTTCCTAGCCCCCGTTGTAACATTTGGTTTGGAGATGGAATGGTAACCGACTAGTTCCCGGAGACCAAATAGCCCTCACGGATGCGGAACATGCTCATACCTCCAAATCGAGCGGACCGCATGGAACCGGTCGTTACCCTCGCACTTCCATGACTCTCTCCCTCTCTGGACACGAGCGACGGCTAATAGCAACAGGCGGCATTGATGCGAGCGACGGCGGGCGAATGGATGCCACCGATGGCGGATGGATGCGAGCGATGGCGGCCGGATGGATGCGAGCGGCGGCGGGCGGCAGCGGATGGATGCAGCGACGGCATAGATCCATACCAGTGTAGGTGTAGATCCTACACAACCTCATGCATCGCGAGACGGCCGCAAGCAGCAACGTCGATCTCTAGTACGCGTAGCTGCGTGGCCTCATGCAGCGCAAGGCGCAGTGTTTGTGCACATATTTCTCTCGTCCTGTGCAGGAAGCTTCCCATCCTGTGCACCCATGATTGGGGCTCATGGCTCATATGCATGGGTCTGTACTGGCGAGCTCCCCATCCAATTCTGTCTTAGTCTTGTTGAGAATTAAGATCATCCATTTGACTGAAATCAGTTGTATTTGTTTGACTGAAATCTAATTCAGTGTGTGCATCGCTCTTGTTCAATTCAGTGTAATCTCTGGCCATATGTTTGTGGTAAATTGCTAATGACTTCAGTGCTTTTTGATGGACTCAAATCCCGTTCAAAGTTCAATATATTCTACATAAGCGCAAGCAGACAAGTGGACAGATGAACAAATCCATTCCATCCCATCCCTCAAACCAAACACTAAAACATAACCATTCCATTCCTCAAAATTTCATATACCAAACACAAGGATGGAACCGACCCATTCTAGTGGAATGGAACCGTGACATTCCATTCCACTTTGTTCCCGAACCAAACACACCCCTAGAGTTGAGAAACCTAGGTATAATGCAGCGGGAAATCCTCCTTTACTTGATAACACTGCCGATTTTTCTTTGTGGAGGGTTGGTATGCAGGACCATCTTAGGTTTGTCAACAATGAAATGCTAGAGGTCATGGAGAAAGTTTACAACCATATGAATCCCAAGAATCTCACACCAGGTGAAGAATATGGCAAACACCCCAATGACACCACAATCATGCTCATAAGAAAGGGCATGTCTAACAACCGGAAAACTCCCTACATTCACCTCACAAATGCAAAAGAACTATGGGATATCCTTGTGATTACCAAGACTGGAACTTCTTCCCTCCGTCTTGCACAATATGATATTGCAAAAGGAGCATTACATTATTTCTACATGGAGAAAGGTGAAGACCCCAAGCAACTTCATGAGCGATTGATGACACTTGCTGCTGACATTGAATCATATGATTGTGACAAGAGCCAAGCTGGATTCAACTTGACCAAGCGTTTTATTGTGGGCAAATTGCTAAATTCCTTTGCTCCATATCACCATCAAATTGTATGGGACATAAGAAGAGAACATGGATTCAAGGACATATCTTCCGATGATGTCATTTCAACCTTCCAACTATTTGAAGAATCAAAGGCAAATGCTACAAGACACCTTGCCATGCATGGTTGCTCATCACCCAAGAAAAACCTAGCCTTGAAGGCTAAGCACTTAATGGATGGTGATGTGAGTGAATAAGAGGAAGATGATGTTGAAGAAGAAGGATTTTGAAGTTGAATCGGATGAGGGGCCCTCATACGAAGGGCACATCTCTCTTTGTGAAGATGTTTAGTGCGGGAAAATTCAAGGGAAGATTCCAAAAGAAGAAAGTAAGGACTTGCTACAGTTGTGAACAAACCAACGATTTCTTAAACGAGTGCCCCTATGAAAAGAGAGAAGATAAACCAAGATTTTCAAAGACATTTGTGAATAAGAAGTTGCCCAAACCATTGAACTCCGAGTTCAAGAAGAGAGATGGGAATGCTATGGTTGCTCAAGATGAGTCCGACCCCGATGATGTTAGAGGGGTTGCATGTGTAGCCCAAGACAATGAAACAACATTGAGACTCATAAACAAGACTGGTGATGTTGTCACATACAACTATATGAAAGACTACGAAGGCAACACACACAAATGTCTCATGGCAAAGGCCACGGAAGATGATGATGAGGGTCAAGCCTCTACGGACAAAGTGAAGGTCACTCCATGTCTAAACCCTGCTCTATTTATTCCTACCACACCTAGTGATGAATGTCTTGATGTTGATGATCATGATCATGAATATCAAATAAGTAATGGTATGTTTGCTAAAATGGAGAAAGTCATGTGCTATCTCCAAGGAAAGAAGCTCGTTATGTTTTGTATGCTTATGGAGATGGTGAGTAAGCACAACATCTCCATTAAGGAACTCAAAACCTCGTTACTGAGGAAAAGGAAAAATGTGAAATCCTTGAGAATAAAGTCCTATATGAGGAAGCACATAATGATGAATTGTGCTTAAAAATAGGTGCAAAAATTGATAGGCATACTAAAGATTGTGAGCTTCTACATTTGTCTCTCAAGACAAAGGAAGAAGAGATCAATCTCCTTACTAAGAAGTGTGATGAACTCAAGCTCACTTATCTTAACACACTTGAACTCAATCTCCTTACTAAGAAGTCTGATAAACGTTGATGCTTATGCTACTAACCCCAGTGGTGACCTAGCTAGCTTACCTGAGGAGAATAGGGTGTTAAAGGCTCAAATTGAAAAAGGGGGAGGACAAAAGAACCTCGATTAAGTGTTTAGTCAATGATGACCCACAAGACCCACAAGTTTGACATAGAGATTTGCAAAGTACATATGGATCTGAATGTCATAGACCCGTTGACTATAAGACCTCTCTCAGATGCAAAGCATGATCGAGCCCCAGAACTCAGTGGGTGTTAGATTCATAACAATGCGAATCACATGGTGATGTGAACTAGATTATTGACTGTAGTGCAAGTGGGAGACTATTGGAAATATGCCCTAGAGGCCATAATAAATTATTATTATCATATTTCCTTGTTCATGATAATCGTTTATTATCCATGTTATAATTGTGTTGATAGGAAAACTCAGATACATGTGTGGATACATAGACAACACCATGTCCCTAGTATGCCTCTAATAGACTAGCTCTTTTTTCAAATATGGCTTTGGTTTCCTAGTCATGGACATGAGTTGTCATTCGGTAACGGGATCACATCATTAGGAGAATGATGTGATGGACAAGACCCAAACTACAAACGTAGCATATGATCGTGTCAGTTTATTGCTACTGTTTTCTGCATGTCAAGTATATGTTCCTATCACATGAGATCATGCAACTCACTGACATCGGAGGAGTAGCTTGTGTGTATCAAACATCGCAACGTAACTGGGTGACTATAAAGCTACTCTACAGGTATCTCCAAGGGTGTCTGTTGGGTTGGCATGGATCAAGACTGGGATTTGTTACTCCGTGTGACGGAGAGGTATCTCAGGGCCCACTCGGTAATACAACATCACAATAAGCCTTGCAAGCAATGTGACTAAGTGTTAGTCACGGCATCTTGTATTATGGAATGAGTAAAGAGACTTGCCAGTAATGAGGTTGAGCTAGGTATGGAGATATCGACGATCGAATCTCGGGCAAGTAACATACCGAAGAACAAAGGGAACATCATACGAGATTAACTGAATCCTTGACATAAAGGTTCGACCGATAAAGATCTTCGTAGAATATGTAGGAACCAATATGGGCATCCAGGTCCCACTATTGGTTATTGACAATAGTGGTGTCTCGATCATGTCTACATAGTTCTCAAACCTGCAGGGTCTGCACACTTAAGGTTCGGTGACGTTTTGGTAGTATAGAGTTATGTATGGTGGTGAATGAAGGTTGTTCGGAGACCTGGATGAGATCCCGGACGTCACGAGGAGCTCTGGAATGGTCCGGAGGTAAAGATTGATATATAGGAAGTCCTATTTTGGTCGCCGGAAAAGCTTTGGGCTCATCGGTAGTGTACCGGGAGTGTCGGTAGTTTACCGGGGGACCATCGGGAGAGGTATTTCGACCCAAGAGGCTACATGGGCTGTGGGAGGAGGTAAACCAGCCCCTGGTGGGCTGGCCGAAGCCTCCTCTAAGGGCCCATGCGGCTGGAGTGGTTTGAGAAGGAAAAAATCCCAAGGTGGAGAGGTGGAAAGAGTTTCCAAGTGCAAATGAGGAATCCTA
This sequence comes from Hordeum marinum, assembly GCA_022496015.1. Classification (NCBI taxonomy): domain Eukaryota; kingdom Viridiplantae; phylum Streptophyta; class Magnoliopsida; order Poales; family Poaceae; genus Hordeum; species Hordeum marinum. Next base: position 523,769,938 of record CM039674.1, on the reverse strand, counting down.
CTCCTAATAGGATTGGAGTAGGACTCCTCCACCTCGAATTCGACCAAACCTTGAGGGTTTGAGGCTGCCTCCTCCCCTCCGTCCCTCCTATATATACTAGAGGATTTAGAGGAAAAAGCTAACCCTAATTGCCACGTGCTACCTCTCCTCTAACTCGCAGTTTCTCCTCTAGATCGGATCTCTACAGTGCTTAGGCGAAGCCCTGCCGGAATAGCTCCACCACCATCACCGGAGCGCCGTCATGCTGCCGGAGAACTCTTCTACCTCTCTCCTCCCTCTTGCTGGATCAAGAAGGCGGAGATCGTCATCAAGCTGTACGTGTGCTGAACGCGGAGGTGCCGTCCGTTCGGCGCTAGATCGGAAGGACCGTGATCAAGATCGCGAGACGGATCATGATGAGATTGCGGGATGGATCATGATGAGTTCGTGGGATGGATCGTGATGAGATCGCGGGATGGATCATGATGAGTTCGCGGGACGGATCGTGATTGTATCGCGGGATGCTCGGCGATTTGGATCACGAAGAGGTTCGACTACACCAACCACATTTCTTAACGCTTCCCGCTTAGCGATCTACAAGGGTATGTAGATCCACTCTCCCTCTCGTAGATGCTCATCACCATGGATAGATCTTGCATGTGCGTAGGATTTTTTTTCCCATGCAACGTTCCCCAACATTAACCACCCTAGAGCGAGACGGATAACGATGGGAATCCTCTTGTTGCGCTCCCTATTGAGAAAGGGACATCCAGTTCGGATGAGAGCAGATCTTTGACCGCTGAGGATCTTGAAAGGGCCCTCGGATCTTGAAAGGGCCCTCGCTAAGCAAAAGGAGGAGCATGATGCATCTATTGAGGCCTTGGTAAAAATGAGGTTGGATGCATTAGCTGCAAGAACTCCACCACTGGAAACCCAAGGGGTTTGATAAAGCAACGAAATGCATCCATTCCTAATTTGGGCCAACAATCTCAAACTGGTTAGCACACCGGTGTCCCATGTTTGTATGCGAAATCTAGGATGTGTTTTGTTGTTGTCATCAACCATAATGTCACGGGTCGGACCCGGTCCTAGCCCCCGTTGTAACATTTGGTTTGGAGATGGAATGGTAACCGAGTGGTTCCCAGAGACCAAATATCCCTCACAGATGCGGAACATGCTCGTACCTCCAAATCGAGCGGACCACATGGAACCGGTCGTTACCCTCGCACTTCCACGACTCTCTCCCTCTCTAGACGCGAGCGACGGCTAATAGCAACAGGCGGCATTGGATGCGAGCGACGGCGGGCAAATGGATGCCGCCGATGGCGGATGGATGCTAGCGATGGCGGCCGGATGGATGCGAGCGATGGCGGGCAGCAGCGGATGGATGCAGCGACGGCGTAGATCCATACCAGTGTAGGTGCAGATCCTACACAACCTCGTGCATCGCGAGACGGCCGCAAGAAGCAACGTCGATCTGTAGTACGTGCAGCTGCGCGGCCTCATGCAGCGCAAGGCATAGTGTTTGTGCACATATTTCTCTCGTCGTGTGCAGGAAGCTTCCCATCCAGTGCGCCCATGATTGGGGCTCAGGGCTCATATGGATGGGTCTGTACTGGCGAGCTCCCCATCCAATTCTGTCTTAGTCTTGTTGAGAATTAAGATCATTCATTTGACTGAAATCAGTTGTATTTGGTTGACTGAAATCTAATTCAGTGTGTGCATCGCTCTTGTTCAATTCAGTGTAATCTCCGGCCATATGTTTGTGGTAAACTGCTAATGACTTCAGTGCTTTTTGATTGACTCAAATCCCGTTCAAAGTTAAATATATTCTACATAAGCACAAGCAGACAAGTGGACAGATGAACAGATCCATTCCATCCCATCCCCCAAACCAAACACTAAAACGTAACCATTCCATTCCTCAAAATTTCATATACCAAACACAAGGATGGAACCGACCCATTCTAGTGGAATGGAACCGTAACATTCCATTTCACTTTGTTCCCGAACCAAACACACCCCTAGAGTTGAGAAACCTAGGTATAATGTAGCGGGAAATCCTCCTTTACTTGATAACACTGCCGATTTTTCTTTGTGGAGGGTTGGTATGCAGGACCATCTTAGGTTTGTCAACAATGAAATGCTAGAGGTAATGGAGAAATTTTACAACCATATGAATCCCAAGAATCTCACACCAGGTGAAGAATATGGCAAACACCCCAATGACACCACAATCATGCTCATAAGAAAGGGCATGTCTGACAACCGGAAAAGTCCCTACATTCACCTCACAAATGCAAAAGAACTATGGGATAGCCTTGTGATTACCAAGACTGGAACTTCCTCCCTCCGTCTTGCACAATACGAGATTGCAAAAGGAGCATTACATTATTTGTACATGGAGAAAGGTGAAGACCCCAAGCAACTTCATGAGTGATTGATGACACTTGCTGTTGACATTGAATCATATGATTGTGACAAGAGCCAAGCTGGATTCAACTTGACCAAGCGTTTTCTTGTGGGCAAATTGCTAAATGCCTTTGCTCCATATCACCATCAAATTGTATGGGACATAAGAAGAGAACATGGATTCAAGGACATATCTTCCGATGATGTCATTTCAACCTTCCAACTATTTGAAGAATCAAAGGCAAATGCTACAAGACACCTTGCCATGCATGATTTCTCATCACCCAAGACAAACCTAGCCTTGAAGGCCAAGCACTTAATGGATGGTGATGTGAGTGAATAAGAGGAAGATGATGTTGAAGAAGAAGGATTTAGAAGTTGACTCGGATGAGGGGCCCTCATACGAAGGCACATCTCTCTTTGTGAAGATGTTTAGTGCGGGAAAATTCAAGGGAAGATTCCAAAAGAAGAAAGTAAGGACTTGCTACAGTTGTGAAGAAACCAACGATTTCTTAAACGAGTGCCCCAATGAAAAGAGAGAAGATAAACCAAGTTTTTTGAAGACATTTGTGAATAAGAAGTTGCCCAAACCATTGAACTCCGAGTTCAAGAAGAGAGATGGGAATGCTATGGTTGCTCAAGATGAGTCCGACCCCGATGATGTTAGAGATGTTGCATGTGTAGCCCAAGACAATGAAACAACATTGAGACTCATAAACAAGACTGGTGATGTTGTCACATACAACTATATGAAAGACTATGAAGGCAACACACACAAATGTCTCATGGAAAAGGCCACGGTAGATGATGATGAGGGTCAAGCCTCTACGGACAAAGTGAAGGTCACTCCATGTCCAAACCCTCCTCTATTTATTCCTACCACATCTAGTGATGAATGTCTTGATGTTGAGGATCATGATCATGAATATGAAATAAGTAATGCTATGTTTGCTAAAATGGAGAAAGTCATGTGCTCTCTCAAAGGAAAGAAGCTTGTTATGTTTTGTATGATTATGGAGATGGTGAGTAAGAACAACATCTCCATTAAGGAACTCGAAACCTCGTTACCGAGGAAAAGGAAAAATGTGAAATCCTTGAGAAGAAAGTCCTACATGAGGAAGCACGTAATGATGAATTGTGCTTAAAAATAGGTGCAAACATTGATAGGCATACTAAAGATTGTGAGCTTCCACATTTGTCTCTCAAGACAAAGGAAGAAGAGATCAATCTCCTTACTAAGAAGTGTGATGAAATCAAGCTCACATATCTTAACACACTTGAACTCAATCTCCTTACTAAGAAGTCTGATAAACGTTGATGCTTATGCTACTAACCCCAGTGGTGACCTAGCTAGCTTACTTGAGGAGAATAGGGTGTTAAAGGCTCAAATTGAAAAAGGGGGAGGACAAAAGAACCTCGATGAAGTGTTGAGTCAATGATGACCCACAAGTATAGGGGTGAATAATAGTCCTTTCGATAAGTAAGATTGTCGAACCCAACGAGGAGCAGAAGGGTATGATAAGCGGTTTTCAGTAAGGTAATTTCTGCAAGCACTAAAATTGTAAGTAGCAAGTAGTTTGATAGCAAGGCAATCTGTAATGAGCAAGTAATGGTAACAATAGGTAAAGTGCAGCAAGGTATCCAATCCTTTTGTGGAAAAGGACAGGCCAAAAGTATTTCTTATGATGATAATAGTTTTCTTGAGGGTGCACGGGAATTTCATCTAGCCACTTTCGTCATGTCGGTTTGATTTGTGTTCGCTACTTATAATTTGATATGTGGGTGGACCAGTGCTAAGGTGTTGTTCTTACTTGAACTAACAACCTACTTATGATTAACCCCCTCTCAAGCATCTGCAACTATGAGATAAGTATTAAGACAAAGTGTAACCATAGCATTAAACATGTGGACCCAAATCAGCCCCTTACGAAGTAGCGCATAAACTAGGGTTTAAGTTTCTGTCACTCTCGCAACCCACCATCTAATAGCTACTACACAATGCATTCCCTTTGTACCAAGGATGGTTAAGTGTCATGTAGTTGACATTCACATGACACCACTAAGGGAATCACAACATACATATCATCAAAATATCGAACACATATCAAATTCACATGAGTACTAGCAACATGACTTCTCCCGTGACCTCAAGAATAAAATTAACTACTCAAAAATAATATGCATGCTCAAGATCTGAACATATAATCTTCCACCAAATAAACCATATAGTAATAAATTACACAAGGTAATCAACACTACTAGTCACCCATAGGTACCAATCTGAGGTTTCGGTACAAAGATTGAACACAAGAGATGAACTAGGGTTTGAGAGGAGATGATGTTGTGAACATGTTGATGAATAATGGCCTCCCCAAGATGAGAGGGTTGTTGGTGATGACGATGGCTTCGATTTCCCCCTCTGGGAGGGAAGTTCCCCAGGCGGAATTGCTCCGCCGGAGGGCAAAAGTGCGCCTGCCCATGTTCCGCCTCGAGGCAGCGGTGCTTCATCCCGAAACTCCTCCTTCGATTTTTTCCCTAGGTTAATTGGGACTATATACCAGAAGAGGGGGTCTGGAGGTGGGCTGGGTGCCCACCCTCCACCAGGGCACAAGCAGGGGGGCAGGCACGCCCTGGTGGAGGGTAGCCACCTGGTGGCCCCCCTCCGATAGTTCTTTGCTCCAGAAATTCTTATTTATTATAAAAATATTCCCCATTTATTTTTAGCTTCATTGGAGTTGTGCACAATAGGTATCTCTGATGTGCTTTTTCGGGGTGCTGAATTCCAGCTGTCGGCATTCTCCTTCTTGATGTAAACCTTGCAAATTATGAGAGAAAGGGCATTAGAATTACTCCCCAAAGCATTATTATGCATAAAAACATTATAAATAATAGTAGTAAAACATGATGAGAAATGGATGTCTCAGTCAACACAAGGAGGTTGTGGCCAAGGAAAGTCTTGGATTTGATCCAAGCACAAGCAAGAATAAGGTAGTGACACATAAGTCTAGAAGTGCACAAGGAGAAAGGAAAAGGTAAGGTTGACAAGGTTGTGAGTAGGAAGGTCACTAGGGGCAAGCCTACTCCCAACAAGCGAAAAGAATTTATGCCTCTGTCATATGTGCTTCGTAAGAGAAAAGATGGAGATGTTTATGCTCAGTTTGTTGGTCCTAGAAATGCTTTTCGGTTTTATGCAATTTGGGTTCCTAAGACCCTTGTTACTAAAGGGTGAACACATTCTTGGACTAACCAATGTATCTTTTGAGAAAGATCGTGTGTGTAGTGCATGCATAGCAGGGAAGTAACATCAATCAAAGAACCCCCCAAGAACATAATATCAACCTCAAGACCTTTGGAGCTCCTTCATGTGGATCTCTTTGGGCCTCCTTCATGGAATAGTCTTGGTGGGAAGAAGTATAGTTTTGTTATTGTTGTTGATTACTCATGGGTGTTCTTTCTAAAGTCCATGGACGAGACAAAAATCACCTTCATTGATTTTTCCAAGCAAGCTCAACGCAAGTTTGGCAAAGAAATCTTGGCAATAAGAAGTGACAATGGCTCCCAGTTCAAAATCTATACCTTGGAAGAGTTTCTTAGTGATGAAGGAATTGAGCATCAATACTACACACCATATACCCCACAACAAAATGGGGTAGCCGAGAGGAAGAACCGCACACTTGTGGAAATGATAGCGTCCATGTTGGATGAGTACAAATCTCCTCATAGCTTTTGGCCAGAGGCCGTCAACACATCATGGCATGCATCAAATCGTCTGTTCCTTCGCAAAATCTTGGAGAAGACCCCATATGAACTCATAACCAAAAACAAAGCAAATGTCAAATATTTCCAGGTCTTTGGTTGCAAATGCTTCGTTCTCAACAAGAGAGAATGGTTAGGAAAATTTCATTCTAAAACAACCAAAGGAATTTTTGTCGGTTATGGATCAAACTCCCATGCCTATAGGGTCTACAACAAATCCACCGGATGTGTTGTAGAAACTTATGACGTGGTGTTTGATGAATTTAATGGATCCCATGGGGAGTGTCGTCGTTTTCTCACGACAGATGCCATGGGGTGGCTTATCGTAGGTGGTTGGGGCCGGAGGACGCCGACGGGCTCCGGATGCGAGATTGGGCACAAGCGGTGATGACACACGAAGTACCCAGGTTCAGGGCCCTCTGGATGAGGTAATACCCCTTGTCCTGCTTGGTTTTGTTGGATGGATAGGTATGAGTACAAGGATGCTCCTGGAGCTGTGTCTAGAGGAGGAGGAAGGGGCAGCCGGCTCCTCTTCCTCCAGTGCTAGAAGGGGTGTGTGTGGGGAGGATCGTTCGTGCGTGGATGTGTCTGTCCGTGATCATCCATCCCCGTTGCATGGGGGGCTCGGGGGGTTTTATAGGCCAACCCCCGGCTCTTACAATATGCTTTAAGTACCAAGGTGGGGGGACCCGGCTGGCAGTCTCTCCGGCTGGCCAGAGGGTCCTGCCGCTCGCGCCGTCTCATCATAGGCTGGGCCCGCCGGCCGAGCGGTCCCATCTCCCATTGGGGCCTGCCAGTCGGCTCTGCGATTGGCCCTCGCCTACTTGCCACGGCACGGGCCACCCGGGGGAGCGTCTTCTAGCGCCAGCCGACCGAAGTCCCCGGTACGGCCGGCGACACTGTAGCCACGCCGGGGTAGGTAATCGAGTGGCGAGGGCGTGCCGGCAGTGTTCCCCCAGCCAGTCATGCTCACCAAGGTCAGCGGCCAGGACGGTTGGACTGTAACCATGCGTTGTAGTTCGTAAGCGGCTACTATAGCCACAGGGCCACCCGTCGTGCCGGTTGTGTCGCGCCGTCGTACCCACGCGCAGAGGGACGGGACGGGGCATGTCCGTCCCAAGGTCAATGGAAGAGTCGGCCCGTGGAGAGCCGGCCATGCCCAGCCAGCCGAGGGTCCAACCGGCTCCTTAACCAGTCGGCCGGGGTGCCAGCTGGCACTGGCTTGCGCCGGACGTCCTCCAGCCGGCCACGGCCAGCCGGCCGCATAGTTTTTCTTTGAAGCGAAAGGGGGAAGACCCCATTGCTTTGGCCTACCTAGGGGTAATAACCTCGTTAGTAGCCCCCAAAGCCGGCGGGGGCCCACGTGTGGCGGACGGTGGGGAGCCGGCGGCTTCCCTTCAGCGCCACCCGCCTCTGGCTCGAAGGCGAAGGGGCAGCCGGGTCGGCCGTTGGACCCGACGCCTCAGGTACCGGTGCGCCGCCCCGAGACCCGTGCCGGCACACGGCACACCAAGCGGCAAGTAATGATGCAGTAGGTCCCGCGCACGCGGGGAGACGGGATGTCGCCTAGGCCTAGCCCGGTAGGACCTAGACGTAGCCTAATAGGCCTCGGGGCGCAGGTTAGGATCGTCTACGCCCCAGAGCGGTTGTTACGGCCCAGGGCCACCCACGCGCGCGGAGTTTCCTGGGGGAGTGGGCACAATCGATCCCACGTCCCCCGGTCGTGGCCTCCCCTATAAAAGGAGAGGAAGGGCGGGGGCGAAGGTACCCGCGCCCCACTTGCCTCCTTGTTGTCCTTCTTTGTTGTCTCTCTTCCTTCCTCGCACACCGTCACACCCGAGCCCGTGCCCGCGCCTGCACACCGCACCGGCGCACACCCCACGAGATAGCACCGGCGCCACAGCTAGGGGAACACGTCGTGTTCCTCTGGCACTTCTCCCGGGGCTTCGAGCTCCCGGTGAGTATCTTCTTCCGTCTTCTCCTCGACACCTTTGACCTCCAGCCGCACAACCTTGGCCCGAATTCGATTTTGTACCTCTCCACCTTCGTGACGTTGCGCGAGGGGTACCTCGGTATCCTTCCTTTCATTGACCTTTTTAATGCCTTCTTCTACCTCAAACCTCTAAAAAGTGATGCCTGCGGGGGCACGGTGGTGTGCTGCCGTGGTGTTGCTCGCTTTCCTCCTCTTTTCCTTATCGACTCCGTCAAGGGGTGGCACCGGAAGTTCTTCTACGTGAAGAACGTCGACCCAAGGACGGACTATATCCGGCTTCCGCCATTTGAGGACAGGTAGTCCTCCTAGCAAAACTGCCCCGCGCGGCGTGGCCTTGGACGAGCTTGCCCGGCTCGTGCAACTAAAGAGTTCCGAGGGGCTGGTCGTCGCCGATCTGGTGGCGACCTTTGTCTCGCGCCGGGTATTGCCCCTCCAAATGAGGCCACACCGGATTTGCGACATGTTCGACCGGCACGACCCCTGTCGGCTGTCCACCGTCGAGCTGACATCGGCTTAGGTGGTGAAGCGGGTGAATGCCCTCACGACGTTCAAGCTAAAGCCCGCCTCGTGGTCCTTTGGCATGGAGCCGTACGACCACATCAACCAGCCTCCCCAAGTGACTTTTTCGTCGAGCCGGTTCTTTCTTGTTTGGTATTCCCCAAACGGCAGCCGGCTAGAGAACTTACATTGAAGTGCTGACCATAGCTACTGGTGCGACAGAACATGCCAGACGGCCCGCACTCGCAAATCTTCGAGGCGGAGCGTGAGGACTCCGACTCTGAAGACTACCAGACAGGAGGCCCCCCGGAGGAAGGAGTGGACTCCTCGGGAGGAGCCGACGAGCCGGCGGATCTGCGAGGCGGCGCTCCTGGTGGAGCCGGAGGGTCCGGCGTAGCCAAGGAACCCAGCGGAGCGGGTGAGTTCCCTCTTGCCCCCTCCATTAGGGACTGGACGGATGATGACAACGATGATGATGATTTGATCATTCTAGATGGGCCTCCTCCCGCAGTGCGCGAGGACCGGAGGAGCGAGGAGCGATCGACTCGAGGCCCGGCAGCCGAAGCGGCCAGCTAGGGGAAGAGGCCAGCTCAGGAGGGGCCGGCGGCCCCGCCGCCCGGTCTGAAGAGGGTGAAGGTGGCCGCGTGGAAGCCGCCGCCACGCGCCAAGCGGGCCTTGCCCCTCATACTCGCATAAGTTCTTTGTTTTTGCATAACTTTTGCTTCCGCCTAGCGAGTCAGTTAATGACCGGTTCTTGGATGCTGAAGTGACCCCATCGAGCTCCACGAGGAGGAGCCGGGAGGGGACATAGATGCCGCCAACCGGCTGGCTCGCTAGCACGTGTCCACCCAGCAGGAGGAAAAGAGGAGGCTCGTGGAGCTACGAGCCTCCAGGTTCAGTACGCGAGGAGGGGTGGCGCACTACGGAACCTCAAGCAGCCGGGGGAGGAGGGGGTCGGTGGACGCCCCATGGGCGTCGGACTCGGCAACGGAGTCAACCTGCATGTCGAGGCCTCCATCAAGCGAGCTACGGGGGCGGCCATGGACCCACCAGCGCCTCCGCCCGCACAAGAGACGACCCTGGCAAGAGCAGCGACGATGGAGCCGGCTCCCAAGGCGACCCCGCCTGCGGTCGAGCCGGCCCGAGTCGAGGTGCCGGAGGTCCCGGCATCCCCAGAGGCGGCACCGGAGACGGCGACCATCAAGTTGGAGGAGCCCTCCGTCGCGACCGACGCGCCGGAACAGGCAGGAGGAGGAGGAGGTGTGGGCGACGGGCGGGGGCCCGAAAGGGAGCAACTCCCGCACACTTGCCCTTGTCAATCCACCCTCGGCGACTAGCACCGTCGGGAGCCCGGGCGGCAGCGGCGGCCGGTCCAGGAGGCCCCTGCGATTGATGCAGGAGGTGCTCCGGGACTGGGAGGCGCTGGCGAGTGCGCCGGTCCTGCCGGCTCCCCAGGTGGGCGTCCCGGTTCCCTCTTTCGAGGACATGGGGAGCGTCTTGGACCGGTGCTGGCAGGAGCTGGCCCAGTTCGCGGTGACGACCGACGCCGCCCTACAACATGCAGAGGTGAGCCGACACATTGTCTTAGACTTTTCAGTGGGGGCGTGTGAGCGCACCCACTGGGTGTAGCCCCCGAGATGCGGGCCGTCTGACGGGCAGCCGGGCCAGATCTCCTTTGAGCATGTCTTGACCTTTGCCTTTTTTATGACAGGAGGGAACCTCCCTACAGCAGAAGCTATTCGTGGAAGTGGTCGCCATCCACGACCGCGGCAAATACGGCTTCTAACCCCTGGAGGAGGTGCTGGCGCGCGTGCAAGTTGGGTTACACTTCCTAAGAGAGCTTTGTAGGAGAGGCATATAGCCCCTGGGAGTCGGCTAACGTTGGTTGTGTCTTGCAGGCGAGCTGGCCACCCTTCGGGAGGAGAAGATCGGGCTTGTCGCCGAATGGGAGCGGCTAGCGCGGGACGTCCAGGCGGCCGCGCAGGAGACGGACTGCCTAGCCTCGCTGCTGGTTGCCGGGGAGGCGGCCCGGGACCGGCTCAAGGCCGAGGCGGCGAAGGAGGTGGCGGCTCGGGAAGCGGCCATCAAGGAGGCGGCTGACGTCGCCCTGAGGACCGCCGCCCTTCAAGGCGAGGTGACCTGCCTCGAGAGAACGCTCAAGGAGGGGAAGGGTTCCCTAGCCACCTCGGAGGCGACCTGGGAGTCGGAGCACAAGGCGGTGCTCCACTTCGCCATTGGGGTGGACGACACGATCGAAGGTAGGTGCCAATCTTTCTCCTCCCTAGCCGGTTTCTCTTGCCTTTGCCGTTTCTCGTGTTTCATCTTGCTTTTTATTTCCTTCTCTTCTTCTTCCTTCCAGGGCGTTTCCCGGAAACTCATCGCCGCACTGCGCGCGCCATTGCGGAGCACCGGGAATACCTTCGGGAGTGCGGTCGCTCCATCGAGCAGCATGCCGCATGAGACATGGACGAAATTAGGCTTGCCGTCGAGATGCAGATGACCCATCTCGAGCGGAGCATGGAGCGGCTCAAGACTGCCGGCAAGGAGGTCATCGCCGCGCTATGGCCGGGCCGCGGGGAGCTCCGATGCACCATGTGTCTCAGTGGCTGGAGCACGCCGTCCCCTGCCTCGAGGCCTAGAAGGTGTCGGTTACCCGAGCCAAGTTGTAGATGGCACCCCGGTTCGTCACGTTTTGGTACCGTGGCATGGACCTGGGCTGGCTGGCGACCATGCGGGACGTGTCGGCCGTAGAGCGGGAGGCCCGTGAGCCGACCCTTGTCCAGCGGGCCAACGAGCTCGCATCATATGTTGGCGCAGACGAATTCCTGCCGGCCCTTGGTGAGGATGGTGAGTTGTTGCCCGAGGACTCCTTCGGCATCCCTCAGGGCCCGACGGATGACGAAGTCGCCGACGAGAGCACCGACTCGAGCGGCGAGATGGCCGAGACCGAGGAGCCCGCCTCAGAGGCCAAGGAGGCCGACCCGAAGGCCGCGACTACCTCCGAGGCAAGGACCGAGCCGCCCCGCGACGCGCCGGCTGGCGACGCGCCTGTGGCCTGAGCCCCCGGGCGTCTTTTGTATCTTTCTCTTTTTTCTCCCTGCATGTAAAACTTGAATCCATCCACTGGGGTGTTTGTGTAATGAACTGAATGCTGGCCGTGGGCCACTTTTGCCTTAATATTTATGCCATGAATATTCTGTCGTGTTTGCGTCGTGACTCATGCCGCCTCGTCCGTATCCTTTTTTGCCCGCCTTGACTCTTTCCGTTTTATTACTTTTCCCCTTTGGTTTTGGCCCCACCAACCCGACAGCGGGGAACCGGTCTGTAGTTGGGTCGGGGCATCTGCCTCAAGGGAGCCGGTTAAAAACTTAGGAATCACGAGGGTTTTTCAGGATAAGTAGAGTGGTAGAGATGCGGCGATGGTCCGGCTGGGCCCCGAAGGGGTCTCCCTTTGTTTCGACCTTTCGTGTGAGCCAAACCTTGCCGCCCTGGGGCCCCGTCAGCCGGACAGCTGGGGCCGGTTTTGTAGCTAGTAAGGGTGGGGAAGTTTGGCCGGCTCACATTACTTAGCCATTTTCCAGAGAGGCGCTTCTAGGCCCAACCGACTAGCCCTTGGGCCTGGGAGCCGGGCTGGGGAGCCGATGAGTGAGGAACACTTTTGAAAAAACGAAACGGGGCGCGCCCCAAGAGCCGGCATGGGGCACCCATTGCATTCATAAGCCCAAAAGGATGGGTATACATACATACATTGATTTTTCTCAGCAATAAAACGGGCACAGGAGTGCTGCGTTCCATGTGCACTCCGTCTCTTCACCGGAAGCATCTCGTTTGCGCTTCTGCGGCTTCTGGGCGTCTATCAGGTAGTATGCATTGTTGTGTAGTGCCTTGCTGATGACGAACGGGCCCTCCCATGGGGAGGACAGTTTGTGCTGTCCGGCGGTTTGCTGGATCCATCTGAGGACCAGGTCCCCCTCGCGGAACGAGAGTGGCCGGATCCGCTTGCTGCGGTAGTACCGACGCTTCTGCTGGTAGATCGCCATCCGGCTCAAGGCCAGTTCACGAGCTTCCTCGAGTAGATCAACGCCGTCTTCTCTTGCCTCTTAGCGTCTTTCTCCATGTATAGGGCGACCCGAGGCGAATCGAACTCGATGTCGGTGGGTATGATCGCCTCGGACCCATACACAAGGAAGAAGGGAGTGTAGCCAGTTGACCGATTCGGGGTGGTCCTGAGACTCCAAAGGACGGCCGACAGCTCATCGATCCAGTAGCGGGCCGACCTTACCAGCGGTGTCACAAGCCGGGGCTTGATGCTGGATAGGATGAGGCCGTTCACCCTCTCGACCTGGCCGTTTAACTGCGGATGAGCGACGGAGGCCAGGTCGAGCCGGATTCCTTGCTTGGAGCAGAAACGCGCAAGTGCGCCCTTGGCGAAGTTGGTGCCGTTGTCGGTGATGATGATGTGGGGAACGTCGTAGCATACCGTGATGTCATCAATGAACCAGACGGCCGTGGGGCTGTCCAGCTTCTTGATTGGTCGCGCCTCGATCCACTTGGTGAATTTGTCGATGGCCACCAGCAAGTGCGTCATGCCGCCTCGAGCGGTCTTGAATGGACCCACCATGTCCAGCCCCCTAACGGCGAAAGGTCATGAGAGGGTAATGGTTTGGAGGGCCGTTGCCGGCAGGTGGCTTTGCATGCTGAAGCATTGGCTGCCCTCGCACTTGTCGACCAACTTCTTGGCCGCCTCGAGGGCTGTTGGCCAGAAGAAGCCGTGGTGGAAAGCCTTGGCCACCTGGGTCCGGGAGGCGGCATGATGCCCGCACTCGCCCTGGTGAATGTCGAGGAGGATCTCCAGGCTCTTCTCTGGCTCGACGCATCACTGGAAGATGCCGGTGTTGCTGCGGTGGACGAGCTCGCTGTTGATGATGCCGTAGGCTGTGGCCCGGCGCTGGATTTGCCTAGCCAGAGCCTCGTCCGGAGGCAGCACGCCTCGCAGAAGAAATGCTAAGATGGGTTGGGCCCACGAGGGGGCCGAGACGGCGACCGGCTCGGGAGTCCCTTGGGCTGGTTGATCAGTCCCCGGGACCGGATCGCCAGCCCCTGGGACCGGCTCAGAAGCCCCCGAGGCTGATTGGTCAGCCCCGGGGTCTGGCTCGCCGGTCCCCAGGGCCGGCTGGTCAGTGATCATCATGATGGTCGTGCCGCCAGGGCTGGCCGCCTTGAGCGCCATCGGCTCGATCGGAGCTAGATGGGCGGCCGACGGTTCAGGAGCCGGTGGTGAAGTTGCCGGAGAGGCGGCCGGGGCCGTCAATGGGCCGGCGACACCTGTTGGCACGAAGATTGACTCCAATTCTAGGGAAGGCTTGATCACCAGCTTGAGCAGCTATTCGAGGGAGACGTCGGCTGGGATGGTCTGTCGGGTGGTGCCGATCTTTGCGAGCGCATCCGCCGCCACGTTGTCCGCCCATGGGACGTGATGAAACTCATAGCCCTCAAAGGAGACGGTGAGCTGTTGTACGAGGAAGCGGTAGGTGGCGATGTTGGCGTCCCATTCACCAGAGACTTGCTGCACCAGGAGGTCGGAGTCGCCGAAGCAGAGGATGCACCTGATGCCGATCTCCTTCGCGAGCCGGAGGCCATGGACGATGGCCTCGTACGCAGCCACATTGTTGGAGGCGGCGAAGTGGATCTAGAGGGCGTATTTGAGCTGATCACCTTTAGGGGAGGAGAGGACAATGCCAGCACCCAGGCCGGTCCTCATTTTCGAGCCATCGAAGTGCATGCGCGAGTGCTTGAAGTCTAGGGGAGGTGGAACGACCTCCGTCTCCGCCCAGTCGACGAGGAAATCTGCCAATGCCTGTAACTTGATGGCGGTTCTTGGCTCGTAGCGGATCTCATGATCAGCGAGGGCGATGACCCATTTGGCGATCCGGCTGGTGGAGCCCCGGCTGCTCATGATCTCGCTAAGGGGGGCCATGCTCACCATGGTAATGGTATGCTCTTGGAAGTATTGCTTGACCTTCTTGGCGGTGAAGTATATGCCGTAGAACATCTTTTGGTAGTGGGGGTAGTTCTGCTTGGATGCGGAGAGGACCTCATTGAGGTAGTAGATGGGTCGTTGGACCGGCAGGGGCTTGCCCTCCTCCGGCCGCTCGACCACCAGGACGATGCTGATGACGCGGGTGGTCGCCGCGATGTAGGCAGGCAGCGGTTCCTTCTCAGCCGGCGCGGCCAGGATGGGCGCGTTGGTGAGAGCCTTCTTGAGGCCGCAGAAGGCCTCGTCCGCCTCGTGATGCCAGTCGAAGACGCCCGGCCTCTTGGTTTGACTTGGCTCGATTAGAGCCATCTTGCGAAGGAGCTCGTAGAGGGGCAGGGCTTTCTCTCCTAGCCGGCTGATGAACCGGCTGAGCGAGGCGAGGCAACCGGTGAACTTCTGGACATCACGGAGCCGGGTCGGCTTCGGCATGCGTTCGATCACGCTGATCTTCTCAGGCTTAGCTTCGATGCCACGGGCAGACACGAAGAAACCCAAGAGTTGACCGGTGGGTACGCCGAAGACACACTTCTCCGGGTTGAGCTTGATCTTGTACTCGCGTAAGTTCGCGAAGGTCTCCCGGAGATCATCGAGGAGGCTGAAGTGCTCCTTGGTTTTGACGACGATGTCATTGACGTAGACGTGGACGTTCCTGCCTATCTGAGGTAGGAGGCACTTCCGCATGCATCGTTGGAAGGTGGCGCCTGTATTCTTCAGGCCGAAGGACATGGTGATGTAGCAGTAGGCCCCGACGGGCGTGATGAAGGAGGTCTTGAGCTGGTCTTCCGGATCCAGCTTGATCTGGTGGTAGCCTGAGTAGGCGTCCAGGAAGGACATCAAGTCGCAGGCGGCCGTGGAGTCGATGACTTGATCGATCCGCGGTAGGGCGAATGGGTCCTTGGGACACACCTTGTTCAGGCTAGTGTAGTCGATGCACATGCACCAGGTCTTGTTCTTCTTTAGTGCCAGGACTGGGTTGGCTAGCTAGTCTGGGTGGAATACTTACATGATGAACCCGGCTGCGAGCAGTCGGGCGATCTCTTCGCCTATAGTATGTCGCTTCTCCTCGGAGAAGCGGCGTAGGGGTTGCTTAACCGGCTTGACGTCCGGCCGGACGTGGAGTTTGTGCTCGGCGAACTTCCTCGGAACACCCGGCATATCCTTGGGGGACCATGCGAAGATGTCTCGATTCTCACGGACGAAGTCGACGAGCTCGCCTTCCTATTTGCTATTGAGGCAGGAGCCGATTGTGATGCATTGAGCCGGGTTGGTCGGGTCGAGCGGGATTTGCTTGGTGTCTTTGGACGACTGGAAGGAGGCCTCACCGACGGATTGCGAGGGCGGAGTTGGCACGGCCGGCTGGCTGGCGACAAGGGCCACGAGCCGGTCGAGTTGTCGCCTCTCCTCGGCGACTTCCAGGGCCTTGGCTAGCCGTCTACCGTCTCGAGCGCACTAGAGTGACATCTTGTAGTCGCCCTTGATGGTGATGATTCCCTTGTGACCCGACATCTTGAGCTTGAGGTAGACATAGTGGGGAACCGCCAAGAAGCTGACAAGAGCCAACCGGCCCAACAGCGCGTGGTAGGGGCTTGAGAGGTCCACAACCTCGAACAGCACTGGCTCGCGGCGGAAATGGCCGGGTCCACCGAAGAGGACGTCGAGCGTGATCTTGCCGACAGGGGAGCAGGACTTCCCAGGCACGATGCCATGGAAAACCGTCCGGCTCGCCTGTAGGTCCTCTATCTTCAGCCCAGGCTTATGCATCGTGTCGAGATAGAGAATGTTGATGTTGCTGCCGCCATCTATCAGCACCGACGAGGAGCGGGAAGCTCGCTCCTTGGCGGCGATGGTGGTGTCGAGGACCAAGGCATAGCTGCCGGGATTCGACATCACGGCAGGGTGATCGGCCTGGCTCCAAGTGACCGCCTTCTCCGACTAGTACATGAACTGGGGAGTTCCCGGCATGGTGGCGTTCACCTCACGGCGGAGCCGGCGCTGAGCTTGTTTGCCCGTATCTTCACTAGTGAAGACGACATAGCAACCGTCCTGGTTGGGGAACTGGTCGATTAGGAAACCGTCGTTCGGAGCCGTTGCCGGCGCCGGGGCGGCAGCTTGGCCCGGGCCAATCGTTGCGAGAAGCTGCACTGCCAGAGCGTGTGCGTAGAGGGTTTGGCCCCTGGATGGTTCTGGCAGGGGAGATCGAGCATTTGCTCGAAGGTGAGCTTCAGCTACCAGGCAGCCTTGCCGGTGCACTAGCGCTAGCCGGAAGGCTGGGCAGCCGACTCCTGATCCTCGACGGTATTGACCTACCGGCTCCCATAGTGGGTATGCGGCTGGTCGTTCTTGCGCTTGTTGTTCTGCGGCTGCCGGTTGTCGACAGCCGGTCAGGTCATGGCCGGCGTTGTCGTTACCTTGGCGGGCATGGTCGTCTTGAACCGGATGGCCGAATCGGCTGTGCCGTATTTGGTAGCCTTGGTCAAGAGCTCGGCAAGCGTGGCCGGCTCGAAGCACAGGAGCTTATGCTTGAGAGGGGTGCCATCCCGGCAGCCCTGGATGAAGTATTGCACGGCTTGCACCTCGTGCACCCCCTCGCAGGAGTTGCGGAGCTCGGTCCACCGGGTAAGGTAGTCGCGAAGGGATTCGCCCGGCCCCTGAACGCACATGGCGAGTTCACGGGGATGGCTAGGCCGCTTGTAGGTGTCGGTGAAGTTGTGGACGAAGGCCTCCTCGAAGTTCGTCCAGGTGTTGACGCTGCCAGCCGCCAGGCTGTTGAGCTAGGTGCGGGCCGAGCCGATCAGCATGAGGGGGGCATAGCGAACGGCTACGCGCTTATTCCCCCTAGCGATGCCTACCGCGGTGGTGTAGTCGATCAACCAGTCTTCGGGTTTGGCGGCGGCGTTGTATTTCGGGGTGTCCCTAGGGAGCGTGAAGCCTGTTGGGAACGCCTCGGTGCGAATCCGGGGGCCGAAGCAGGCCGGACCAATCAAGCCCTCCTCCTCGAGGAGGGAGGATTGCGTGAGTTTGTTAATGCGGTTGCGGGCGTCGTTCTCGCTGTGGCGGATGCGTGGTCCGAGCCGAGCTGAGAGTTCGGGACGGACGGTGAGTGGCGCCAACTGCCGTGACTCACGCCGCGGAGGCGGCGTGTGCCCATGGCTGCGCTGGCTGCCGGATGCCGGCCCCTCGTGGTGGCGGCCTCTCCGAGGTGGCTCATTGGTGCGCCGGCTGCTAACGGCCGGCTGCTCACTCCCCGGCGTCTGAGAGGGCCGGGGGTTTTTCGCTTCGGCCCGGCGGCCGGAGACATGAGGGGAGCAGGAGTACTGGGCCGCCTGGCTGCCGGCGGTTCCCGTGCCCTCGCGCTCGAGCCGGGGGCCTTAAGTGGCGGCGCCGCCCGTCGCAAGGAGATGCTGTTGCGCGTCAGCAGCATCGATGAGATCCTCGATGTGGCGCTCGTGGGCGGCACGCTCTTCGCCCTCCAAGGTGGCCAATTCTTCGTAGGCCACCTTGAGAGCCCGCAGGTTAGCCGTGGGGGTGTCGTAGACGGGCATTTTGCCGCCGAGGATTTTGGCGACCACGCGGCAGCGGTCGCGGATAGCCCCACGCCGGCTGGGCTCGGTGCCAGCCGAGGTGAGTCAGTAGGCAAAAGCGTACTCCCATTGTGCCGCCTTCATGCGGCGCCGCGTGGCCGCGAGGGCGGTGGCATCCTGGAATAGGATGCGACGAGCTGCCTCGAGATCGGCCGCGGCGGTGTCGGGGTTCGCCATCGGGGCGATCGGAATGCTCAAGCCCCGGAGGGCCGCACCGATCGGGTCGGTAGTGCCGACGCGGGCGGCGGCAGCGGTAGCCGCGACCCGTGGCCGTCCGGATGTGGTGGAGGAAGTGATGGCCATCACTCCCACGCGATCGTGGGCCCGCTGGGCTGAGCCACAGCGAGTGCACCCACTACCGTGGGTAGACCAGCGCAGACGAGCAACCCCGTGGGGTACTCATCAGTGGCCGGAGCCTCGGCAAGGCTGAGCCTGCCAAAGCGCTCGGTGAGCGCGTCGATGTTGGCCGTGAGGCCGACAGAGTTGGCCACTAGGCATGCCGAGGCAAGCCCCACGAGCTCCCCACGGTTTCGCCGGGACGAGCGGCGACGGCGGGGAATGGCGAGGGGTCCCGCCCGGAGCATGAATCCGGCCGGCGCCGTGTACAGCCCCATGGTGGGCACCAACTGTCATCGTTTTCTCACGACAGATGCCATGGGGTGGCTTATCGTAGGTAGTTGGGGCCGGAGGACGGCGACGTGCTCCGGGTGCGAGATGGGCACAAGCGGTGATGACACATGAAGTACCCAGATTCAGGGCCCTCAGGGGGAGGTAATACCCCTAGTCCTGCTTGGTTTTGTTGGATGGATAGGTATGAGTACAAGGATGCTCCTGGAGTTTTGTCTAGAGGACGAAGAAGGGGCAACCAGCTCCTCTTCCTCCATTGCTAGAAGGGGCGTGTGTGGGGAGGATTGTTCGTGCGTTGATGTGTTTGTCCGTGATCATCCGTCCCCGTTGCATGGGGGGCTCGGGGGGTTTTATAGGCAAACCCCCCGGCTCTTAGAATATGCTTCAAGTACCAAGGTGGGAGGACCCAGCTGGCAGTCTCTCCAGCTGGCCAGAGGGTCCCGCCGCTCGCACCATCTCGTCGTAGGCGGGGCCCATCGGACGAGTGGTCCCATCTCCCGTTGGGGCCTACCAGCCGGCTCTGAGATTGGCCCTCGCCCACCTGTCGTGGCATGGGCTGCCCGAGGGAGCGTCGTCTAGCGCCAGCCAGCCGAAGTCCCCGGTACGGCCGGCGGCACTGTAGCCACACGCGGGGCAGGTAATCGAGTGGCGAGGGCGTGCCGGCACTGTTCCCCCGCCCGATCACGCTCACCAAGGTCAGCGTCCGGGACCATTGGACTGTAGCCACGCGCTGTAGTGCGTAAGCGGCCATTGTAGCCACAGGGCCGCCCGACGTGCCGGTCGTGTTGCGTCGTCATACCCGCGCGTAGAGGGACGGGACGGGGCATGTCCATCCCAAGGTAAACGGAAGAGCCGGCCCATGGGCAGCCGGCTGCGCCCAGTCGACCAAGGGTCCAACCGGCTCCTTGACCAGCCGGCCGGGGGGCCAGCCGGCACTGGCTTGCGCCGGACGTCCTCCAGCTGGCCGCGTAGTTTATCTTCGAAGCGAAAGGGGGAAGACCCCGTTCATTGGCCTACCTAGGGGTAATAACCCCATCAGGGAGCAAGTTGATCTAAGTGATGCAAGTGATGAAGATCCTTCACGAGACATTTTGACCATGGGTGTAGGTGCTCTCCTTCCAATGGAACATGTTCCTTGTGCAGGTGCAAATGAGGACATACGAACCACTCATTCTCAAACTACTACTACACAAACATCACCACAAGATCCCATTCCCCAAGAGGAGTTCATAATCCAAGAACAAGAACAAGGTCCTAAACGGGACCTACAACATCATTAAACACAAGAACAATAACAAGTTCAACATCCAGAACAAGAACAAGAACATACACATGTCGATGATGATAAATCCTCTAGTGATGGTGAATCTCAATAGATGATGCATGAAGAACAAGATCTTCCACCACATGTTGATGATGTTGATGATGGGAACGAAATTGAACCTCGTGAAACTTTAACCTCCATCATACCTCGTATGCCCCCTCGTGTTGATGTTAATGACATTCATACCCGCATATCGGAAGGTAGAGTCACTCGTAAACAATTGACAAACTTTTGTGCTCACTTTTCATTTGTGTCTAGTGTTGTGCCACTCAAGGTACAAGATGCCTTGACGGACAATGACTGGCTTGTTGCAATGCACGAAGAATTGAACAGCTTCGAGCGCATCAAAGTATGGTCTTTAGTCAAAAGGCCAACTAAGGAGCACAATGTTATGGAAACAAAATGGATTTTCAAGAACACGCAATATGAGCATGGTGTAATCATAAGAAACAAGTCAAGGTTAGTGGCACAAGTGTTCACACAAGTTGAATGTTTGAACTTTGATGAGACCTTTGCTCCTGCTGCCCATCTTGAATCAATTCACATCTTACTTGCTTATGCTACTTTCAATGGTTTTACTTTACATCAAATGGATGTGAAGAGTGCATTTCTTAATGGTCCTCTTCAAGAATAGGTCTATGTATCACAACCACCCGGTTTCGTTGATCCCCATCACAAAGACTATGTGTACAAACTTCACAAGGCTCTATATGGCCTCAAACAAGCACCTCGTGCTTGGTATGATCATCTTAAGAAGTTTTTACTCGATGATGGCTTTGTGAGAGGGGTGATTGACCCTACTCTTTTTACAAAAAGGGAAAAGGGTGATTTGATCTTATGCAAATTTTACGTAGATGATACCATTTTTGGTTCTCCTAACATTCATTTATACAAGAAGTTTGCGCAATCCATGACCAAGACCTTTGAGATGTCACTCAATGCAGATTTGAAGTTCTTTCTCAGTTTTCAAATTCAAAAATTTCAAGAAGGAATTTTCTTATCTCAAACCAAGTATCTCAAGGACATTCTTGCGAAGTTTGAAATGACAACGCCAACCCATGCAAGACACCCATGCCAACCAAAACTTGTCTTAACAAAGACACAAACAGTATCCCGTTTCACCCATCTCGTTACCGCACTATGATTGGTTCATTGCTTTATCGCTATCCATCTAGGCCAACATCATGTTAAGTGTAGGCATTTGTGCAAGATTTCAAGCTTCCCCTAGGGAAAATCATCATAAGGCGGTTAAGCATATTCTGAGATACCTTGTTCACACCCCAAAGTTGGGTCTATGGTACGCCAAGGATGCCAAGTTTGATCTCATTGGGTACACGGATGCGGATTAGGCTGGAGGCAAGGTGGGAAGAAAATCCACCTCCGGGGCATGCCAGTTTCTTGGATGCTCTTTGGTAAGTTGGTCCTCGAAGAAGGAAAATTGTGTCTCCCTTTACACAGCCGAAGCCGAATACATTGCAACCGCAAGTTGTGCAACACAATTACTCTGGATGAGGAAAACTTTGAAGGATTATGGTATCACTTATAGAAATGTGCCTCTCTTATGTGACAACGAAAGTGCCATCAAGATTGCTGAAAATCCTAGTGATCATTCTCGCACCAAGCACATTGACATTCGATATCACTTCTTAAGAGATCATGTGCAAAAGGGTGACATTGATATTGCCCATAATTGTACGGATATGCAACTTGCAGACATTTTCACAAAACCACTAGATGAAGCCAGGTTCTGTCAACTTAGGCGTGAACTTGGTATCTTGGAGCTTGATAGCATTATGTGAAATTTTTGTATACCTGCATACATTTACTTCATGTCTTGTATATGTGTTGGCATGTATTTAGGGGGAGACAATCAATTCATGACTTCTCTCACCGTATATGATGCATAAAAAAAACCAAACAATCTCAATGTTACCATGTCTCACTTTTGTGACAGTACTTTAAATGATGGAGTTGTGATGTTGGGCTCAAGGTTAATATCTTCGCAGTGACAACTCATATATACTCAAACATGGTGGATCCGTCCACCGTCCTCTCTCTCTAAGAGGTTGGACTATCTTCATCTCTCATAGTTTTTGCTTTGATCTCCCTCTCTCTCTATACATACATACATACATACATACAAACATACATATATATATATATATGTTTTTCCCAAATCTCTACACTCATGTTTGGGGCTTTTTCTCTTTGATTCAATTTTCCTTTTTTGCAAAGTGAGTGTAGTCGATCTATATGACCATAGCTCAGGTTCTACCTAAGCCTCTTTCATCTTAAAACCCTCTGATATTTCTCTTGGTTCACAAAGCTTCTTCCATCCACATAAATGTTTATTGGGCTACTAGTGGTCTTGGTAGCTTTCAGACCCTCTCCCTCAAGTCCTCGGGATTTTAGAGAGACCGTGTTCTCTTTGGATAACCCGGAAACTCCGGGATAGGGCCCAAAACTTCTGGCCACTAGAACTTCCAGGCTTCACCGGGACTTCCGGGCATCGCGGGTTTGAGGCACTTAACACTGACACTTAATAGTGGGGCGGGGGTTGCCAAAGGGGCATTCCCCCATTTGTTCCCTTGCCCCCCCCCTCATATCCTCTTCTCGCGATGCCCCCTCTCCCATCTACGACTTCCAGGCGAGCTGCCGGCCCCCGGAACCTCCGGCCTTCCTCCCTTCCATCGTGTTTGGAGGGCATCTCGTGTGCTCTTCCCCATATTCATGGAGAAAGGTAACCTAAGCAATCTCTCTACCTTATCTCTGGATTAACTCCTAGGGATTGTAGTAGCTTATGGCATTATGATAAAAACAAACACTAAATCTCATGTACTGCATCCACCATAGATCTGTAGTCTTTCTTCCCTTCAAATCCATTGCATGATTTATGCATGTTCTCTCCTTGGATCCGGATAGCATCCTATGACCATACTGGTGCCCAGAACTTCCAGACAGGCTGGAACTTTCGGCCTCGCTAGGGTTTCTACGTCCAGGCACGAGCCGGTACTTCCACTTGCCGGAACTTCCGGCTGCCCGGAACTTTCGTCCGCCGGACCTTCCGGCTCTAGACCGGAACTTCTGGCCTAAGCAGAGTCCTGGCATATTTTCGCACAATGACATTCATTGATTGTCTTGAAGCTGGTGAGCTTACTGTATCGTCTTGTTATCTCTCTCATCTCCTTCAACAGGTGGTTCTAGTTCGCATGCTCGCCCGTCTCAGGAGTATGAACGGAAATACAAAGAGAGGATCAAGAAGACAAAGGATGTTGTGTTAGGTCCTATGAATATGTTTGACTGCCATCCAGAGCCTGATACTGAGTACGAAGACCAAGGCTCCCCTCCTCCTGCTCCCAATCACTCAAAGAAGCGGAAGACGGTTTCCAGAAAGGGCAAGCCAGTTCACATTCATCCTCCCCCCCCCCCCCCCCCCCGCGCCCATCTCTATGAAAGAGTTGCCGGCACCGGAGTGGGTTGCTCAGCGCAGGATCAATCCATCACGAAGAAGGTGAACATGTGGCTGACCCCAAATTCTAGACTCTATTTTAGTAACACACTTATGAGACGATTTTCACTCAGTTTGTCAACAAGTGAGCCATTCAGAAGATTATCAACATCGCTCACTTTGACAAGACTCCCACCAACACTTCATACTTAGCTGGGGTCCAGAATATGTGTGTCAAGCTCAACCTTCTTCCTCTCATGAATTTTCAGCATGATGTGTCCCCACCTCTTGTGGCTCAGTTTTATGCCACGGTGCATTTTGGGGCTGATACACACCGAACTCTTACATGGATGTCTGGTGCTGAGAAGTACTCTGCCCCGCCCTCTGTGCTGGCTCGTCTTTTGGGCTATGCGTACACTGGCACTACTATTGATCGTGGGTACAAGATTCATTAAAAAGCAGTCTTTCAGGTTCATCACTTGGCTCAGGTGTACCCTACTGGTGGAAAGGTTGTCTCTGTTGGTGACCTTCTGCCTTTCTATGATATCATGCATCGGATCTTTCGTGAAGTGCTTGCAGTCAAGGTGGGTGACAAAAACAAGATTTGTGGTCATCTCATCACCCTCCTTCACTACACCCGTCACAGCTCTGATAAGGTCACTATTGATGTGATGGATTTCATTTGGCATGAAATGTACAGTGTTGTGATGAACCGCAAGGTCCCGGTCTATGCTCCGTATATGTCTGCCTTGATTGTTGATAATGCTCCTGATGCATCTGCTGGCCGGCGTGTGACTGTTCACTCCAGTGTTAACTTGTTGGTTAACAAAGGCAAGGCTACCATTAATGAGGGTGATGATGATAAGGAAGAGGATCTTCATGCTGGAGGTTCACACCACTTTGAACTTCGCTCTCGCTCTCATGCTTATCGTCATGGGAAACCTAGTGATTCCGGGTCTAGGAAGAGCAACAAACTTTGGAGACTTCTGAAGAACATGTTCTGTCTGCAGCAAGATATGCACAAGAAGTAGTGGGAGGAGCACAGGTCTAGGAAGGAGGGCATGAAGGCCCTAAAGGATGGCATGCGGGCATCTGGTATGACCCTGGCTCACGGTTTTGAGTCTAATGTGACTCCGTTTGATCAATACCAGTCCAAGTTTGCTCGGTTTGATGTCAAAGCTAGAGATGAAGCCTCTTCTCATCGCCCTCACTGCCAAGTGTCTTCTGGAGAGTCGTTCGCTGACTCATCTGCTTCCCTTCGCTAGGGGCTAGAGTAGTGCATTCTTCGTTTTTCTAGGGCTTGTGGCCCCACGGTGGCTCCTCTGCCTTGGTTCTCAAGTCTCGTAGTTTCCTTTAGTTTCAAAAAAAATCATTCCGAAGGTTTGATTCCGTTTGGACTCCATTTAATATTCCTTATCTGTGAAACTCAAAAACAAGGAAAAACAGAAACTGGCACTAGGCTCTAAATTGATGAGTTAGTCCCAAAAATAATATAAATATCATATTAATGCATATAAAACATCCAAAACAGATAATATAATAGCATGGAACAATCAAAAATTATAGATACGTTCGAGACGTATCAGCATCCCCAAGCTTAATTCCTGCTCGTCCTAGAGTAGGTAAATGATAAAAACAGAATTTTTGATGTGGAATGCTACCTAACTTATTTATCCATGTAATATTATTTATTGTGGCATGAATATTCAGATCTGTAAGATTCAAAACAATAGTCTAATATTGACATAAAAATAGTAATACTTCAAGCACACCAACAAGGTAGTCATGTCCTTTCGAAATAACATGGCCTTAGAAAGTCATCCCTACAAAATCATATGGTCTGGCTATGCTCCATCTTCCCCACACGAAGTATCTATATAATGCACAACCCGGATGAACAAGTCAAGCAATTGTTTCACACTTTTGGTGTTCTCAAACCTTTTCAACTGAGCGTGAGCCATGTATATAGCATTATAGGTGGAATAGAATATGGAGGAGGTGCGAGGGAAAAAGGAGAAGATAGTCTTACACAACAATGGGCTATGGAGATGCCCGTCAATAGATGTCAATGTGAGTGAGTAGGGATTGTCATGCAACAAATGCACTTAGAGATATAAGTGTATGAAAGCTCAAAAAGAAAACTAAGTGGTCGTGCATAATGAATATCCACTAGTTATATGAAAAAGACAAAATAGAAGACTCTCTATCATGAAGATCATGGTGCTACTTTCAAGCACAAGTGTGGAAAACGGTAGTAGAAATTGTCCTTCTCTATTTCTCTCATTTATATATATATATCTACTACTATAGTACACATTTTTTTGAATTTTGAATCTACCTTCTTCTTACATGTTTTGCCCACCAAGTTACATAATGGATTCATCTATAGCCGTTCACTTTATCAGATCGAACGGCTCATGTTACCCGGATTCGCCACCCACCTAATCCCGCCAAAGTCTGAGAACTCAGTCGAGCCTTCTAGAAAACTCCACAACGCGTGCCTCCAGCAAATCGATTCCCCGCCAAGGCTCTAGCAAATCGATTCCCCGCCAAGGCGCCAGCCTCACTCCCTTCACCATATGCTCTGGGTGTAATTTCTCTAGCTTGTCTGTCACTCCATAATCACCGTCCACACCCCCAGCTCCTTCAAATCACCTCAACATCCAGATTGCACCTCCACAATCATCTCATTGCAAGCTCTGACTTGGTTCGAATTTTCTTGCCACATGTGAGTCCAGGTTCATGAGAGCTGGACATCCTACTACGACCAGCTGACCACAGTGCCACCAACGGACTGACCACAAGTGAGCTATTCCTTAGTTATGGCCCATCCTAATATTTCCCTTTGGAATTCTGTGATCATTCTTTTGCGTGTGAATGTTGCACACGTGGCCCTTCTTGCTAACGATTATATCAAGTACAGATTCACTGATTTGACTGTTTCTGTTGATTTTTTCTATTTTTCTTGCATGCAACGTGTTTGTGCTTATGTCCAAGCAGCTCTTGGTATACCATAAAAGGCATTGCTCTCTGAACATAAAGCACATGTTCATTCTGTTCATGTCTCATAGCTGTTTGCAAATTTGAGTATGCTTTAATTATTTTTCTGGGCCTGGCAAACTAAAAATGGTCTAGTGCTTATATACTGTAGATTGTGGCTGAAAACACCCGGCTTATAATAATCAAGAATCGAAATCATAACCGCGAGCCATCCGGTAAAACCCAAGAGATGGAAGGCCGAGTTCCTATTAGAGATATTACAAATGTTCACTCGACGACTTCACCAAAAGGGAACCAACGTAGTTTTTTTTACTTAATACCAATGTCTTCTATTATTATCCTTATTGATTGCTTGCCTAGATATACTGTGTTTTTTTTTATTTTATTTGGTTGGGAAATAGTAGTTGTGGTTGCAGAGCATAGTGATCCTTTAGCAGAAACCAAAAACGCTATGCAAAAAAATTCTTCCCAGCGTAAGCGTATCGCGACCGGGATAGGTATTTGCAGATGACTCCATATCAGAGGGAAGCGTATTTGCAAAGGAATCGTGAGTATAAAAGAATGCGGCGTGAGTGCAGTGCAAGTTGTAACAACACACAACCAGCACCACAACAGAAAAAATGGAGGGCTAATAATAAGAACCAGTAAATGGAGGGATAATGGTTTATGCAACGGTACAAGGCTTATTATTAAGGCATTTCAAGATAATGCTATAGATGCAGAAATTATCGGCGAACAATATGCTGGGAAGCGAGTGTTCGTTCCACAAATTCCTCTCTATCCTTCAAAGGATGATGTTCTCCCGTTCAAGTTTAAAAGAAAACAATTTCCAATTCGGCTTAGTTTTGCCATGACAATCGACAAAGCCCAGGGTCAAACCATCCCAAATCTTGGCATATATCTTCATGAACCGGTGTTTTCTCATGCCAACTCTACGTTGCTTTGTCAAGAGGGATATCAAGACAAGCAACTAGAATACTTGCAAGGCCAAATAAGGATATTGACCCATCAGGGAAAAGCACAAAAAATATTGTCTACAGGGATGTTTTGGTATAATCCATGTACGTGTTGTGTACTGCAGTGTGATGTGTCTAATATGGTTGTATTCATGTAAATAATAATACCCAGGAAAAATAATGTTAGATAGGGTTTCAATCATTAGCTTGTCCTTGTGAGAATTGTAGACCAAAAAGACATGTTTACAGGGGTAATATTCTAGCATATACAGTAATATAGATTTACCATTCTTCTCTCATTTATTATAGCATATAACACAAATCCAGCAACATAAGTGAGCACATATCATTTTTTATGATAGTCATTGGGCTTCACAAGTATATGCAAGAAACAGACATTTTTCAGTTTTAACATACCACAAAAACATTAAGTCAACAGAAGTGGGCATATGTCAGTTTCCTTTCTTTTCTAAATACTCATACGGAATCAGAGTTACAAAGTCATCACAAGCCAACTCAACAATGGAGGACTGTGCCAGACCCCAGGTCATCCTCCGGCCCATATGACGCCTTCTCCATTGACAGCTTCACCGTTAGTTCCGGTTGTGTGCGCCCTTCCTTGGTCAGCACCGGCGATGCCAGTCTTTCTTCTGGATCGTCCTTGACTGCATTGCTACATCATTCCAAGGATCTAGCTATCTGATTCAGCCAAATTTGTAATCGTGGTGGCCATTATAACATGCCCCATCCATAGATTACTAATACTTATCTGATGCGCCTGGGGAGCAAGATCATGAGCCAGCGCACTGCGCCATCTACCAATTTGCAGGAACTTACACAGGCCATAAACCAAGAAGGAAATTTACGAACATCAGCATAGCTGTTGTAGCTTCTACATGCTGGCGCTACATCAGAATTAACGGAATCAGATGCCAATTTATCATGGGAAGTGCAATGATCAAGCGTTAGGTGCACATCAAACTTCAGAGTGCTCTGCTAGATTCAGGCACCGCCATGGCTGCTGATGTCGATTGGGCTAGGCAAGGCGAGCAGCCGAGCACGATTTCCGGATTTCCGGGTCGTGCGCTGCCCCGACGCCCTTGCGGTCCTCCGGTCGGCGTTCGGCGGGTTGCGGGGCCAGAGACGGGAGGAGGGGCGGCGGCGCCGTGCCGCTCTGGTCGACAGTTTATTTTTTTAGAAGATTACTTTCCTTTTCTGAGGGAATTCCACTCGACATAGAGGCAGGGAACTGACCGTGGCCCCTCATACATCTGGCCCAGTGACAAGCTTCCAGGCCCGTATAGCCGAGTGTTACCCTGTTGGCCCCAAACAAAATTTCAGCCTAAGGCAGGACGCAAAAAGGTCGAGCGGTATGTTAAAAAAACAGAAGGTCGATCAGCTGAACGGCCATTCTCACGAATTTTACGACGATACATACCCATTTTTTGTGAAGCCCTGAATATTGGATATGCACGTCCAAGTTATGTACAATGCATGCATATGCTTATCTTTTTTAACACAATGTGACTTACTGTTTTGAGAATATTAACTGTAAGTTTGTCAATTGTTAACCAAAATTACTCTTGACATGTTTTGGAAAATATAGGAATCAAATTTGTTCATCAACACCCGAAAAAAAAATGTCCATAAACATTGTAACTTGGCAAGAGGTTGCGAAGCTAAAACTCCATATAATAATTGTTTCATTTTTATTTAAAGTTTTCATGTGTGTATGAAATTTTTTAGTTAACAGCGCTCACGTGTAAAGCACGTGCCTTCGACTAGTATTATATATATATATATATATTCTTTTTCTTGGTGGGCTTCTTTGGCCCCTTTTATTATTTTTTGTTTGGGCTTCGCTGGCCTTTTTTTTGTAAAGTCCGATACTCATCCCAACTTGTGAGGGAGTTATAGCCTTCATCATCTTTTTCTCTCATGGGACAATGCACTATTAATGAAAAATCATCACACTTATTTACTTAGAACTCAAAGAAAAAGAAATTACGACTCGATTCCTATGACAAAATATGATTCTATATGCAATATGAAGTGATGATGCAAGCCATAGAAAAATAACATGATGGAAGTTGCATGGCAATATATCTCGGAATGGCTATGGAAATACCATAATAGGTAGGTATGATGACTGTTTTGAGGAATATATGGTGGCTATTTTGAGGAAGGAGGGTTTGTTGTACTGGCGAAAGTTGCGCGGTACTACCGAGGCTAGCAAAGGTGTAAGGGTGAGAGTGCGTATAATCCATGGACTCAACATTAGTCATAAAAAACTCACATACTTATTGCAAAAGTCTATTAGTTATCAAACAAAGCATTAGACACATGCTCCTAGGGGAGAGGTTGGTAGGAGTTAACCATCGCGTGCTCCCAACCCTCACACAAAGGTCGACAATCATTAAACAAATCATGCTCCGACTTCGTTACATAACGGTTCACCATACGTGCATACTACGGGAATCACAAGCTTTAACACACGTATCTCTTCCAATTCACAAGTACTCACTAGCATGACTCTCATATTACCATCCCTATTATCTCAAAAGTATATGCAAGGAATCAAACTTCTCATAGTTTTTAATGCACTAAATATGAATGTTTTTATTATATCCCTCTTGGATGCCATTATATTAGGATGAAATTCATAACCTAAACAAATTACCATGCTGTTTTAAGAAACTCTCAAATAATATAAGTGAGGAACGAGAGTTCAATAATTTCTATAAAATATAACACCACCATGCTCTATAAAGATATAACTGAAGCACTAGAGCAACATTGCCTAGCTCAAAAGATATAAGTGAAGCACATTGCGTATTCTAATAAATTCACGATTCAGTGTGTCTCTCTCAAACAATGTGTGTATCAAGGATGATTGTGGCAAACTAGAAAGCAAAGACTCATATCATACAAGACGCTCCAAGCAAAACCCATATGATGTGGTGAATCAAAATATAGCCTCAAGTAACTTTACCGATGGATCAAAGACGAAAGAGGGGATGCCTTCTGAGGAATCCCCAAGCTTAGGCTTTTTGGTATCCTTGAATATGACTTGGGGTGCCTTGGGCATCCCAAAGCTAGGCTGTTGCCATTCTTTATTCCATAGTCCATCAAATCTTCACCCAAAACTTCAGAACTTCACAACACAAAACTCAACAGAAAACTCATGAGATCCGTTAGTATAAGAAAAATAAATCACCACTTTAGGTACTGTTGTGAAGTCCATCTTTATTTATATTTGTGTAATACCTACTGTATTCTAACTTTTCCATGACTCATACCCCCCGATACGACCCATAGATACATCAAAATAAGCAAACAACACAAAGAAAACAGAATCTGTCAAAAACAGAAAAAATCTGTAGCAATCTGTAAACTTCGAATACTTATGGAACTCTAAAAACTCTGAAAAAGTAGGACAATCAGGAAAATATGTATATCAATCTTTTGTAAAAAATTTAGATCAATTCGACGCTTTGAAACATTTAGAAAATTCCTGGACTGAGCAGAAAAGTTTCTGTTTTTCAGCAAGACCAAATCAACAACTACCATGGATCACCCCAAAGGTTTTACTTGGATCAAACACTAATTGAACAAGAAAACACAATTATTACATAAGTAATTATGTGCAAAACATACCAAAATAGAAACAAAAACAAAAAGCAAAATAAAATTCGGGTTGCCTCCCAACAAGCGCTATTGTTTAATGCCCCTAGCTAGGGAAAACACAGTAGATCTAGGTATTGTCATATTTCGTATGTAATCCAAAAGTAGATCTCATAATAGATTCATAAGGCAATCTTATTTTTTTCTAGGAAAGTGTTCCATGTTTTTCCTTAATGGAGATTGGAATCTAATATTTCCTTCTTTCATGTCAATCGTTGCACCAATCGTTATAAGGAAAGGTCTACAAAGAATAGTAGGACATGTAGGATTGCATTCTATATCAAGAACAATGAAATCTACGGGCACATAATTCCTATTTGCAACAATAGGAACATTATGAATCACATGGCAAGTATATATATGTCTAACACACTTCCTATGCATAGGGATTTTGTGAGAAAACAAATTATGGGAACAAAAATCAACTACCATAGGAAGGCAAAACAAGCATAACTTCCAAACTTTGAACACATAGAGAGGAAACTTCATATTATTGCAATATGTTAAATCATATGTTTCTCTCTCATAATAATTTTTAGTAGCATCATGAAGGAATCTCACAATATAACTATCACACAAAGCATTCTTTTCATGATCAATTATAGCATACGTGTCATCACCAAATCTTGGGGAACAAAACATATCATCTTCATCAAGCCTAGCATCCCCAAGCTTGTGGCTTTGCATATCATTAGAATCCTAGTTATTCAGAGAATTCATACTAAGAACATGGCAATCATGCTTTTCATTCAAGGAGAAATCATGAATCACTTTATAATTTTCTTCGTTCAACACTTCATCAAAATTTTCATGATTTTGAAGAAAAACTTCATAGAGATAATCAAATGCACTCAACTCACTAGCAATTGGTTCATCATAATTTGGACTTTTGAAAACATTAGCAAGTGGATGAGGATCCATACGGATAGATTTTTAGCAAGCGAAGATGCAAGCAAATAGAAGGCACATGGCCACACAAGCAAACAAAAGATCTGACGGGAAAAAGGCAAACAAGAAGGAGAGGGCGAATAAAACGGAAAATAGGTGAAGTGGGGGTAGGAAAACAAGAGGCAACTAGCATATAATGTAAATGCAATAGATGAGTTTGTGATGGGTACCTGGTAGGCTTGATGTAGATCTCCCCAGCAACGACACCAGAAATTGGCAAGTTGACGAAAGAGTTATTATCTTGACTTGCTATGTATCTCCCCGGCAACGGCGCCAGAAATCCTTCTTGCTACTTCTCGATCATGCGTTGGTTTACCGTGAAGAGGTACAGTTAGATGCAGCAAATTAGATAAGTATTTCCCTCATTTTTTGAGAATCAAGGTATCAATCCAGTAGGAGATACAAGCGAGTCACCAATAGATGTACCTGCACAAAGAATCAAACTCTTGCACCCAACGCTATAAAGGGCTTGACAATCCCTTCATGGTTACTTGCAAGGATGATATCTAATAGAGATAGATATAATAGGATGCTTGAACGGACAGTAAACTAAAATTAAAAATAATGCAGCAAGTATTTTTGGTATATTTGGTTTTAGATCTCAAAGTATAATATCGAAAATAGACCCGGGGGCCATTGGTTTCACTGGATGCCTTCTCTCATGATGGCAAGTATTACGGTGGGTGAACAAATTACTGTCGAGCAATTGATAGAAAAGCGAATAATTATGAACATATCCAATGCAATGATTATGCATATAGGCATCACTTCCGTGACAAGTAGACTTTAACGATTCTGCATCTACTACTATTACTCCACACATCAACCGACTCATGCCTGCATCTAGAGTATTAAGTTCATGAAGAACAGAGTAACTCATTAAGTAAGATGACATGATGTAGAGGGATAAACTCAAGCAATAAGATGAAAACCCCATCTTTTTATCCTGGATGGCAACAATACAATACGTGCCTCGCTACCCCTACTTTGTCACTCGGAGAGGACACCACAAGATTGAACCCAAAACTAAGCACTTCTCCCATTTCAAGAATTACCAATCTAGTTGGCCAAACCAAACCAATAACTCGAAGAGACTTGCAAAGATATGAAATCATGCACATAAGAATTCAGAAAGACTCAAATAATATTCATGGATAATCTGAACAGAAACCCACAATTCATCGGATCTTGACAAACACACCGCAAAAGAGTATTACATCGGATAGATCTCCATGAAAATCATGAAGAACATGGTATTGGGAAGCAAAGAGAGAGAAGAAGCCATCTAGCTACTAGCTATGGACCTGTAGGTCTTTGGTGAAGTACTCACGCATCATCGGAGGGGCAATGGAGTTGATGTAGATGCCCTCCATGATCGAATCCCCCTCCGGAAGATTACCGGAAAAAGCTCCAAGATTGGATCTCTCGGGAACGAACGCTTCTGGCGGCGGAAAAGTGTTTTCGTGGATCGTTCTGATAATGATGGAATATTTGGGAATTTATAGGCCGAAGATTAGGGTTAGGGGGGCTGTCATGGGCCCACAAGACTGCCCGGTGCGTCCTACGCCCTCGTCGTGCCCCTAGGGCTTGTGGCCCCACGGTGGCTCCTGTGCCTTGGCTCTCAAGTCTCGTAGTTTCATTTTGTTCCAGATAAAATCATTCTGAAGGTTTGGTTTCGTTTGGACTCCGTTTAATATTCCTTATCTACGAAACTCAAAAACAAGCAAAAAACATAAACTGGCACTAGGCTCTAGATTAATAGGTTAGTCCCAAAAATAATATAAAATTGCATATTAATGCATATAAATCATCCAAAATAGATCACATAATATCATGGAACAATCAAAAATTTATAGATACGTTGGAGACGTATCAGCATCCCCAAGCTTAATACCTGCTCGTCCTAGAGTAGGTAAATGATAAAAATAGAATTTTTGATGTGGAATGCTACCTAACATATTTATCCATGTAATATTATTTATTGTGCATGAATATTCAGATCTATAAGATTCAAACCAATAGTCTAATATTGACATAAAAACAGTAATACTTCGAGCACACCAACAAGGTAGTCATGTCCTTTCGAAATAACATGGCCTTAGAAAGTCATACCTACAAAGTCATATGGTCTGGCTATGCTCCATCTTCCCCACACAGAGTATCTAAATAATGCACAACCCCGATGAACAAGTCAAGCAATTGTTTCACACTTTTGGTGTTCTCAAACCTTTTCAACTGAACGTGAGCTGTGGATATAGCATTATAGGTGGAATAGAATATGGAGGAGGTGCAAGGGAAAAAGGAGAAGATAGTCTCACATCAACTAGGCGTATCAACATGCTATGGAGATGCCCGTCAACAGATATCAATGTGAGTGAGTAGGGATTGCCTTACAACAAATGCACTTACAGCTATAAGTGTATGAAAGCTCAAAAAGAAAACTAAGTGGTCATGCATAATGAATATCCACTAGTTATATGAAAGTGACAAAATAGGAGGCTCTGTATCATGAAGATCATGGTGCTACTTTGAAGCACAAGTGTGGAAAAAGGTAGTAGCCATTGTCGCTTCTCTCTTTCTCACTCATATATATATATATATTACTTTTTTGTGGGCTTCTTTGGCCTCTTTTATTATTTTTTGTTTGGGCTTCGCTGGCCTCTTTTATTGTTTTGTAAAGTCCGGATACTCATCCCAACTTGTGAGGGAGTCATAGCCTTCATCATCCTTTTCTCTCATGGGACAATGCTCTATTAATGAAAAATCATCACACTTTTATTTACTTATAACTCAAAGAAAAATAAATTACAATTCGATATCTAGAACAAAGTATGACTCTATGTGCAAGATGGAGTGATGGTGCATGTCATGAAAAACTAAATGGTGGAAATTGCATGGAAATATATCTCGGGATGGCTATGGAAATGCCATAATAGGTATGTATGGTGGCTGTTTTGAGGAAAATATGTGGTGGTTTTTTTGAGGAAGGAGGGTTTGATGTACCGGCGAAAGTTGCGTGGTACTAAAGAGGCTAGCAAAGGTGGAAGGGTGAGAGTGCGTATAATCCATGGACTCAACATTAGTCATCAAGAACTCACATACTTATTGAAAAAGTCTATTAGTTCTCAAACAAAGCATTAGACACATGCTCCTAGGGGAGAGGTTGGTAGGAGTTAACCATCGCGTGCTCCCAACCCTCACACAAAGGTCGACAATCATTAAACAAATCATGCTCCGACTTCGTTACATAACGGTTCACCATACGTGCATACTACGGGAATCACAAGCTTTAACACACGTATCTCTTCCAATTCACAAGTACTCACTAGCATGACTCTCATATTACCATCCCTATTATCTCAAAAGTATATGCAAGGAATCAAACTTCTCATAGTTTTTAATGCACTAAATATGAATGTTTTTATTATATCCCTCTTGGATGCCATTATATTAGGACAAAATTCATAACCTAAACAAATTACCATGATGTTTAAAAAACTCTCAAATAATATAAGTGAGGAACGAGAGTTCAATAATTTCTATAAAATATAACACCACCATGCTCTATAAAGATATAACTGAAGCACTAGAGCAACATTGCCTAGCTCAAAAGATATAAGTGAAGCACATAGCGTATTCTAATAAATTCACGATTCAGTGTGTCTCTATCAAACTATGTGTGAAGCAAGGATGATTGTGGCAAACTAAAAAGCAAAGACTCATATCATACAAGACGCTCCAAGCAAAACCCATATGATGTGGTGAATCAAAATATAGCCTCAAGTAACTTTACCGATGGATCAAAGACGAAAGAGGGGATGCCTTCCGAGGAATCCCCAAGCTTAGGATTTTTGGTATCCTTGAATATGACTTGGGGTGCCTTGGTCATCCCAAAGCTTAGGCAGTTGCCACTCTTTATTCCGTAGTCCATCAAATCTTCACCCAAAACTTCAAAACTTCACAACACAAAACTCAACGGAAAACTCATGAGATCCGTTAGTATAAGAAAAATAAATCACCACTTTAGGTACTGTTGTGAAGTCCATCTTTATTTATATTTGTGTAATACCTACTGTATTCTAACTTTTCCATGACTCATACCCCTCGATACGACCCATAGATACATCAAAATAAGCAAACAACACAAAGAAAACAGAATCTGTCAAAAACAGAAATGTGTGTAGCAATCTGTAAACTTTGAATACTTATGGAACTATAAAACTCTGAAAAAATTAGGGAAATATGTATATCAATCTTTTAAAAAAAATTAGATCAATTCTGCACTCTGAAACATTTAGAAAATTCGAGGACTGAGCGCAAAAATTTCTATTTTTCAGCAAGATCAAATCAACAACTACCATGGATCACCCAAAAGGTTTTACTTGGATCAAACACTAATTAAACAATAAAAAACAATTATTATAAAAGGAATAATATGCAAAACACACCAAAACAGAAATAAAAAACAGAAAGCAAAATAAAATTTGGGTTGCCTCCAAACAAACGCTATTGTTTAACGCCCCTAGCTAGGCAAACCGCAATAGATGTAGGAATTGTCATCTTTGGTATGTAATCCAAAAGTAGATCTCAAAATATATTCATAAGGCAATCTTATTTTAATTATAGGAAAGTGTTCCATGCATTTCCTTAATGGAGATTGGAATCTATTATTTCCTTCTTTCATGTCAATAATTGCACCAATTGTTATAAGGAAAGGTCTACCAAGAATAATAGGACATCTAGGATTGCATTCTATATCAAGAACAATGAAATATACAGGCACATAATTCCTATTTCCAACAATAGTAATATTATGAATCACATCACAAGTATATTTAAGTCTAACACACTTCCTATGCATAGGGATTTTGTGAGCAAACAAATTATGGGAACAAAATTCAACTACCATAGGAAGGCAAAACAAGCATAACTTCCAAACTTTGAACACATAGAGAGGAAAGTTGATATTATTTCAATATGTAAAAGCATATGTTCCTCTCTCATAATAATTTTCAGTAGCATCATGAAGGAATCTCACAATATAACTATCACACAGAGCATTCTTTTCATGATCAATTATAGCATACGTGTCATCACCAAAACTTGGGGAACAAAAAATATCATCTTCATCAAGCCTAGCATCCCCAAGCTTGTGGATTTGCATATCATTAGCATCATGGTTATTCAGAGAATTCATACTAAGAACATGGCAATCATGCTTTTCATTCAAGGAGATATCACGAATCAATTTATAATTTTCTTCGTTCAACACTTCATCGAAATTTTCATGATTTTCAAGCAAAACTTCATAGAGATAATCAAGTGCAATCAACTCAGTAGCAATTGGTTCATAATATTTTGGTCTTTTGAAACATTAGCAAGTGGATGAGGATCCATATCAATAGATTTTTAGCAAGCGAAGATGCAAGGAAATAGAAGGCACATGGCCACACAAGAAAACAAAAGATCTGACGAGAAAAAGGCAAACAAGAAAGAGAGGGCGAATAAAACGGAAAATTGGTGAAGTGGGGGATAGGAAAACGAGAGGCAAGTGGCAAATAATGTAAATGCAATATATGAGTTTGTGATGGGTATTTTGTGGGCTTAATGTAGATCTCCCCGGCAACGGCGCCAGAAATTGGCAAGTTGACGAGAGAGTTCTTATCTTGACTTGTTATGTATCTCCCCAGCAACGGCGCCAGAAATCCTTATTGCTACTTCTCGAGCATACGTTGTTTTCCCGTGAAGAGAACAGTTTGATGCAGCAAAGTATATAAGTATTTCCCTCAGTTTTTGAGAACCAAGGTATCAATCCAATAGGAGATACAACTGAGTTACCAATAGATGTACCTGCACAAAGAATCAAACTCTTGCACCCAACCCTAGAATGGGGTTGTCAATCCCTTCACGGTGACTTGCAAGGATGATATCTAATAGAGATAGATATAATAGGATGGTTGAATGGAAAATAAACTAAAAGTAAAAATAATGCAGCAAGTATTTTCTGTATTTTTGGTTTTAGATCTGAAAGTATAACATGGAAAATAGACCCGGGGGCCATAGGTTTCACTAGATGGCTTCTCTCATGATGGCAAGTATTACGGTGGGTGAACAAATTACTGTCGAGCAATTGATAGAAAAACGAATAATTATGAAGATATCCAAGGCAATGATTATGCATTTAGGCATCACGTCCGTGACAAGTAGACTTTAACGATTCTTCATCTACTACTATTACTCCACACATCGACCGACTCCTTCCTGCATCTAGAGTATTAAGTTCATGAAGAACAGAGTAACACATTAAGTAAGATGACATGATGTAGAGGTATAAACTCAAGCAATATGATGAAAAACCCATCTTTTTACCCTTGATGGCAACAATACAATACGTGCCTAGCTACCCCTACTTTGTCATTGGGTGAGGACACCGCAAGATTGAACCCAAAACTAAGCACTTCTCCCATTGCAAGAATTACCAATCTAGTTGGCCAAACCAAACCAATAACTCGAAGAGACTTGCAAAGATATGAAATCATGCATATAAGAATTCAAAAAAGACTCAAATAATATTCATGGATAATATGAACATAAACCCACAATTCATCGTATCTCGACAAACACACCGCAAAAGAGTATTACATCGGATAGATCTCCATGAAGATCATGAAGAATATGGTATTGAGAAGCAGAGAGAAGAAGCCATCTAGCTACTAGATATGGAACCGTAGGTCTGTGGTAAACTACTCACGCATTATCGGAGGGGCAATGGAGTTGATGTAGATGCCCTCCGTGATCGAATTCCCCTCTGGCAGATTACCGGAAAAGGCTCCAAGATTGGATCTCTCCGGAATGGAGGCTTCTGGCGGCGGAAACGTGTTTTCGTGGCTCGTTCTGATAATGATGGAATATTTGGGAATTTATAGGCTGAAGATCAGGGTTAGGGGAGCTGCCGTGGGCCCACAAGCCAGCCCAACAGGCCTACCTCCCTGGCCGCACCCCTAGGGCTTATGGACCCACGGTGGCTCCTCCGCCTTGGTACTCAAGTCTCATAGTTTCCTTTCGTTCCAGAAAAATCATTCCTAAGATTTTATTCCGTTTTGACTCCGTTTAATATTCCTTATTTGTGAAACTCAAAAACAAGGAAAAACAGAAACTGGCACTAGGCTCTAGATTAATAGGTTAGTCCCAAAAATAATATAGAATAGCATATTAATGCATATAAAACATCCAGAACATATAATATAATAGCATGGAACAATCAAAAATTATAGATACGTTGGAGACGTATCAGAGTGCCATATTGTTTTCTTTTCTTTCTTGAGTCCGTAGGACAGCCGCACTATTAAGATGGGGTGCATCATGAAAACATCTCGTAATCAACTCCACATATACATATAATCTGGCATAATCAATTCCTAAATTGCTCTGTATTACATGGCGCAAAGTCTCTACCTAGGCCGGAACTTCCGGGGACCAGAAGGTCTAGGAAGCTTCCAGACCACCTAGAAAAACTGCTCTGTTGTGCAATCTTTGTGTGTAGCCCAGAACTTCTGTCCTTGTTTTGGAAGCTTCCGGGGTACTCTAGAGAGGATGCAAACTTTCTATGTAGCCCAGAACCTGTCCAGAACTTTGTCATAACTTCCGATGTCCGGAACCTCCGGGCATGCTCGGAACTTCTGGCCTTCGCAGGAATCTGGACCCAACAACTGGATTCCATCCCCACCTATAAATAGTCTTCTTCTTCCCCACGAAGAAGGCGATGACTCCATTTCTCTCTCCACCATTTCAAACCTTGATTTCTTGGAGTTCTCCCTCCTTAGCCAACTAAAGCTCTTGATCTTTTGAGGAGTGAAGGAGGAGTGCCTAAGATACACATGGACCAAAGCAAAGTTGATTGCCCTTTGTTTTCATGGTGCATCTTGTTACTCTTGCAGGTTGGAGACTCCTACGCGATAGGAGTACTTCGGCGATGAATCGTTCATTGTGATTACCTAGAAAGTTTGTGAGGGTTTGGAGACCACCCCAAGGTCTACCACTAGTGGTTGAGAAATTCCTTTGTGGTGTTGTCTCAAGGAGAGAATAGGGTGAGCCTTTGTGGCGTTTGTGTGCCTTCGTGGTAACATCCACCTCCCTAAATGGTGATGTAGCTTTCCCCCAAGGATGTGAACATCGGCATACATCCTTGTCTCTTGAAGTTGCGGTTATCCCTAACCCTAGCTCCCTACTTGTGGTTACTTGTCTCTTAAGTGTTTCACTTACCTTATATTGTGTTTGTCTAGCTATTTAATGGCTTATCTTGCGCTCCATACTTGTCCGCTTATCACCTTTGCAATTGTTAGGGTCACCTTCATGTTCTGCATTATTCTCGAAAATTGCTAAGTAACAACTAAAATTTGTAATTTTACCTATTCACCCCCTCTAGGTCCATCTTGATCCTTTCAGCTACCTTGCTCTTTTTTATTGTTACTATTAAAAAAATCAATATCTACTATCAGTACTACACTTGTATCACCATCTCTTCGCTGAAATAGTGCACCAATACAATTTATCATTGTATTTGGTGTGTTGGGGACACAAGTGAATTTTTATTATTTGGTTGAAGGGTTGTTTGAGAGAGACCATCTTAATCCTACGCCTCCCACGTATTGATAAACCTTAGGTCATCCACTTGAGGGAAATTTGCTACTGTCCCACAAAACTCTGTGCTTGGAGGCCCAACACGAGTCTACAAGAACAAGTTGTGTAGTATACATCAATAAACCTTGTTTCTTAGATGAGGGATATATGTTTTGCGACTTTACTACATCACCCCTCCTTTTAGAGGAATTCCTAATGCTATAACAAGTAGCAGAAGAATTTCGGGTGTCGTTGTCGGCGAGACATCACCAAACAACTACACTGTTCCTTCACACAAAATATCATTTACTTGTTATAATTTTGTTAGCTTTTATTTTATGTTATATAAAAATTAAAAATATGCAAACATTTATTTGGTTGTTTGCTTTATTATTTTCTTGCTATCACATCTAAGTTTGAGAAATTTATTCCTGAAAGAGCTAGTGAATATAGTGCCAGCAAGTCTCATGAGGAAGAGCCTAAATTATTTTATCATAATCATGTTTGTCCTGAGAGTAAGGTGCACCATGATGAAATTCCCACGATCCTAAAAACTAAAACTTATCACTTGGGTAGCGGGAATATTATTAGAAAAATTCCATCCAAGAATATTTTTTTTGATTGTAAGGGAGTGATGAGACTCTCTGCTATGCCACCAGAACTCTCTATATCGACGAAAAATCCATCTGGAGCCTTTCCAGTACCCTGTCGGAGAGGGGAATCATCTCCGGTGGCCATCTTCATCATCCCGGTGGACGTCATGACGAGGAGGGAGTAGTTGACCCTCGTGGCTTGGGGTATGTACCCGTAGCTATGTGTTTAATCTCTCTCTCTCTCTCTATCATGTTCTTGAGATGGCACGATCATGATGTATCACGGGCTCTGTTAATATAGTTGTATCATATGGTGTTCTGCCCTTGGTATCTTGTTGTGATGAATTGAATCTTTCCCCTTGATATCTTGTTATGTTGGATTGAATATTTTGGTTTGAGAACACTTACTGTACGTCTTGCATGTGGATACCCGTAGAGACAATGGGGTATTCTATTTATTCACATGATATATGTTATGGCATCAACTTGCGGATTCCAGTGACCTTGGGGATCTA
This sequence comes from Hordeum marinum, assembly GCA_022496015.1. Taxonomy (NCBI): domain Eukaryota; kingdom Viridiplantae; phylum Streptophyta; class Magnoliopsida; order Poales; family Poaceae; genus Hordeum; species Hordeum marinum. The sequence continues at coordinate 523,727,968 of CM039674.1, read as the reverse complement.
TGCATAGGGGTTGATTGCACGTTTTCATACCATGTTCTCCGATAGAGATCTTGGGGTTCTCCTTGAAATTCTTTGTGTTGGATTTAATATGATAGATCTGAAATGGTTTGATGCATGTCGCATAATTTACCCATGGATACTTGAGGTGACATTGGAATATCTAGGTGACATCAGGTTGATTGGTATGTATCATTGATGTTATTTTAGTACGAACTCTAGGGCTGTTTGTGACACTTACATGAATAGCTCAAAATATTGATTGGAAATAATAACTTTGAGGTGGTTCTACTACCTAAACCAATTTGATCTTATGTTATCCGCTAGATAGGAACTTTGGAGTGATTCTTTGTTTCACTTTGAGGAATAATAATATGATTCAACTATGTTAGCATTGTTGGGAGATTGCACTAGTGGAAGTATGAACCCTAGGCCTTATTTCCAAGTATTTATACAACGTTTTGCTCTTTGTTTGGCACTTGCTACCTTGCTATTTTTATATTTTCATATTACAAAAACCTATGTCTATTATCCATATTGCACTTGTATCACCATCTCTTCGCCGAATGAGTGCACCTATACAATTTTCCATTGTATTGGATGTGTTGGGGACACATAATTTCTTGTATTTGATTGCAGAGTTGTTTTTGAGAGACCATCGTCATCCTACACTTCCCACAGATTGATAAACCTTAGGTCATCCACTTGACGGAAAGTTGCTACTGTCCTACAAAACTCTGCACTTGGAGGCCCAACATATTTTCAAATAATAAAGTTGCAAGGTAGACATCATCCCTTCGCAGAGGGAAGAAGAGATTTGAAGAAGTGCCAGAGCTCATTATTTAAAATAGAGATGAATATATTTTGGGTGGTGTGCCTTTCCTGTCAACGGCACGATAGAGTTTTCAATATCTTCCATGCTAAACACATTATTGGCGGTTCCCAAATAGAATTGAAATTTTACTCCCCCTCCAGCATTCAAATAAATTCCATGGCTGGCCGAATCCACGGTTACCCTCCAAACAATCAACTTTCTTGGGGGAGTTCTTGTTTATTTATTTTTGTATTATGCAGGACTGGGAATCCTTTTTACCAGCATGTCTCGTGCAATGACAAGTGAATAAACACTCATCATGAGAATAACCTAGTTAGCATGGAAACTATTGACCGCCTTGATCTCTCCATGAGTGGTACGGGCACACAAAACAGATGTTTTTTGAAGGTTTTAGAGGTGTCACATGCAAATTTACTTGGAATGGCAATGAAATACCATATTTAGGTAGGTATGGTGGACTCTCATGGAATAAACTTGGCTCAAGAATTTGGATGCACAAGTAGTATCTCTACTTAGTACGAAGTTTTGGCTAGTAAAAGGTTCTAAATAAGCACCACATGTTGGAGGATCCAGAACAATATAGCTTCTATGCAAATATACCCAAACATAACTGTTATGGTATCTTCCTTGACCAACTTCAACAATTTGATCAAGGTTGAAAATAATAATGGGTATTCACAAGAATAAAAGATGTCCAAGATAATAGAGTTGTATGTGAAAGTTCTCTTTCTAATAGTAATCATTCATGAATTGCTTGTATGACCAATATTGTGATTGTCAAACTTTAATAGATTTGGTATCCAGTCATCTGCGATAATTGACTCGGTGCTTCTTGAGAACACAGGTGGATTCAACCTCAAGAAATGGGTCAGGTTATCAACTGGTGGTGGTGGGTTGTTGTTCTGGTTCTGGATGAGCATCTGCATGAGGGTATTCTGGTTCTGGATCAACTGGGTAAGTTCGGGTGGGAATTTGGATCCTAGGTCACGTCTTGGAGGCATCTGATGGGTTTAGCAGCGAGAAGGTCAGGTTGGGGAGAGAGTAAGAAAGATACACATGCAAACAATATAACTTTGAAAATATGTTTTATTTGTTGCTATCAGAAAACCACAAAATGACACCTCACAAATCATCGCATCTAACGTGAGTATCAAACAGGGGTTTGGGTCTTCTAAAGGTCATATAAATACTGGGATTTTTTAGGGTCTTCGGAGTCTTCAACTGTGGTAGCTGCAATTCTCCATGATGAACTCCCTTTACTCTGAAGTGGTCCTAAGTTGATCTTGAGTGAGGTCAAAAGGGAAAGGGTTATATTCTAACTATTTCAAGTAAGAGGAAATATTTGATAAAATCTAAAAAGAGGAGAAGTAAAGGATCTTTTTTGAAAAAACAAGTTTTGGAGATATCCTGTCCTAGGGGATTTCAGTTTCTCGGGTCACGTCCTATATTCAACATGTGCTCTCATACCATCTCTGTAGCGACCTGACCCAATACAGTCAAGTCTCTGTGCTTTTTGTGCCATCCCTAGATCAGTATGCTGGCACACATAGTACTTCGATGAAATACCATAACATCACATGTAAACTAAATATCGTAGATCCAGTGTACAACGGAAACAAAACATTAAGGTGTGGAGTCCCATCAATGCCAATGGCAAGTTGAGTGTAGGCCATAACCGTACAACGTAACTCTTACTCGTCGTAGAAAATTCCTACAACATAATACATTACAGCCGTGTATGTTAGTACATTGAATGTACCAGCAAGATCACAATAAGAAAGCAGATAATAAAACTATTCTATATGCAATATGGCTTTGTGATTGTGTGTTTGAGTTTTTTGCATAAAAGCCAGATTTTTCCTAACTCAAAGTTTTCATTTGCATTTTAGTACTACATGGATGACATGTATGAGATGGCTCCGCCAAACAATTCTCATTCCCAGGTCATTATAATCCCAAATTCATTTGATCGGTAACAATGTTGAGAATACCCAAATAATCCAATCCCATCCGCTTAAATTTTTCATAACCGGGGACACTGCTAATCGATTAGTTTGACACTCTGCAAAGGTTTGCGTACTTTTCCACCAAGACTCAATCGCCTCCTTTGAAGTCCTCACACTACCTGGTGTTTGAGAACTGGATGACCGAGACACAGTCTTTCTTGAGAGCGGCTACACATGAGAGCGGCTGGTCTTGAAAGATCCATCAAACTTTTTGAACCTGGGTGACCTTTAAAATCTAGGCAATCACTAGTCCATCTCGAGGATCCTGTGGCACAGTCATAGAACTGGGTGATCATTGGTCCATCTCCAGGATCCCCAAGCACAATCATAGAACTGGGTGATCACTCGTCCATCTCCAGGATCCCTGGGCAAGGTTATAGAACTGGGTGATCACTGGTCCATCTCCAGGATCCCTTCACATGGTTGTAGAACTTGATGATCATTTGTTCATCTCCATGATCCCCTGAGTGATCACTGGTCCATCTCGAGGATCCCCTGTCCTTGCAATTATTCCACCCGAAGGTGTATTGAAATCATTGAAGTCTTGAAGTCTTGAGGTTGATGTAGATCATATTTGTTGGAAATATGAACTAGAGGCAATAATAAATTAGTTATTATCATATTTCCGCGTTCATGATAATAGTTTACTATCCATTCTATAATTGTATTGATTGGAAACTCGTATACATGTGTGGATACATAGACAACAAAAGTGTCCCTAGTAAGCCTCTACTAAACTAGCTTGTTGATCAAAGATGGTTAAGGTTTCCTAGACATAGACATGTGTTGTCACTTGATAAGGGGATCACATCATTAGGAGAATGATGTGATGGACAAGCCCCGAACTATAAACGTAGCATATGATCATGTCAGTTTATTGTTTTTGTTCTCTGCATGTCAAGTATCTGTTCCTATGACCATGAGATCATGCAACTCACTAACACCGGATGCGTCCCTTGTGTGTATCAAATGTCGCAACATAACTGGGTGATTATAAAGGTGCTCTACAGGTATCTCCGAGGGTGTCTATTGAGTTGGCATGGATCAAGACTGGGATTTTTTACTCTGTGTGACGGAGAGGTATCTCTGGGCTCACACGATAATGCAACATCACAATAATCCTTGCAAGCAAAGTGAGTAAAGAGTTAGCCACATGATCTTGTATTACGGAATGAGTATAGAGACTTTCCGGTAATGAGATTCAGTTAGGTATGGAGATACCGACGATCGAATCTTGGGCAAGTAACATATCGATGAACAAAGGGAACTACATATGGGATTAACTGAATCCTTGACATAGAGGTTCAACCGATAAAGATCTTCATAGAATATGTAGGAACCAATATGTGCATCCAGGTCGCGCTATTGGTTATTGACCATAGAGGTGTCTTGGTCATGTCTGCATAGTTATTGAACCCACAGGGTCTACACACTTAATGTTTGGTGAAGATATAAGTATAGTTGAGTTATTATGTTGGTGACCGAAAGTTGTTCGGAGTCCCAGATGAGATCCCGGACATGACAAGGAGCTCCGGAACAGTCTGGAGGTAAAGTTTAGTATATGGGATAATAGTTTTTTGTATCCGGAAGGGTTCCGAAATTCACCGGAAGGGGTTTCGGATGTTTCCCGAAATGTTAAGGGTACAAGAACACTTTATTTGGGCCAAGGGGTAAATCCCACAAGGATTTAGGATGGTGAAAAAGGGAGTTTTGCGGAGGCAAGGGGCCAGATGCCAGGGAACCTGGCGTTTGGGGCCAGACGCCGAGGAACCTAGCGTCTGGTCCTGAAGTCCAAGGAGGACTCTTGCCTTGCTTGCCAAACCGACTTTGAGGAGGCTCTTTCTCCAAGTTTCGACCCCAGGGCTCAACATATAAATAGAGGGGTAGCGCTAGCACCTGGAACACATCAAGATTTCCCCAAGTCGTGTGCTGGCAACCCTGCCCCTCTAGATTATCCTCCATCATAGTTTCCGTTGTGCTTGGCGAAGCCCTGCGGAGATTGTTCTTCACCACCACCACCGTCACAATGTCGTCCTGCTGCCGGTACGCATCTACTACTCCACCCTCTTGCTGGATCTAGAAGGTGGGGACGTCCTAAAGTTGTATGTGTACTAGACGCGGAGGTGTCGTTCGTTCGGCACTAGATCAGGACGGATCGTGATTGGATCGTGAAGATATTCGACTACATCAAACGAGTTTATTAACACTCCCGCTTAGGGATGTACAAGGGTATGTAGACACACTCCCCCTCTCGTAGATATGCATCTCCATGGATATATCTTGCATGTGCGTAGGATTTTTTTTGTTTCCCATGCAATGTTCCCCAACAGTGGTATCAGATATAGGTCTATGCGTAAATGATGTGCACGAGTAGGACACAAAGGAGTTTTTGGGCCTTGATATTCAGATTGCTTGCTACATTAGTCTTTGCTTGATTCAGCAATATTGTGGGATGAAGCGGCTTGGACCAACCTTACTCGTCCACGTACGAGAGACAGGTCTCATCGACTGACAAGTGACTTGGTTGCATAAAGATGGCTGGCGGGTGTTTGTCTCTTCAACTCTAGTTGGATTGGATTCGACTAGGGCGGTCCTTGTAAAAGGTTGAATAGCAATTTGTGTATCATCGTTGTGGTTTTGCGTAGGTAAGAATCATTCTTGCTAGATACCCATAGCAGCCACGTAAAACATGCAACAACAATTAGGGGATGTCCAACTTGTTTTTGCAGCGTATGTTATGGTATGATATGGCCAAAGACATGATGAGATATATGTGATGTATGAGATGATGATGTTTTGCATAGATTATCAAGACTTGCATATCGTTGAGTACGGCAACCGGCAGGAGCCATTGGGTTGTCTTTAATTATTGTATGACTTCTGTGTCAATCATTAAGTGCTATGTAATGCTTTACTTTATCGCTAAGCGGTAGCAATAGTAGTAGAAGCATGGTTGGCGCGACAACCCCGATGGATACACAATGATGGAGATCATGGTGTTATTGTTGGAAATATGCCCTAGAGGCAATAATAAATTGCTTATTATCATATTTCCATGTTCATGATAATCGTTTATTATCCATGTTATAATTTTGTTGATCGGAAACTCAGATACATGTGTGGACACATAGAAAACACCATGTCCCTAGTATGCCTCTAATACTAGCTCGTTGATCAAAGATGGCTATGGTTTCCTAGTCATGGACATGAGATGTCATTTGGTAACGGGATCACATCATTAGGAGAATGATGTGATGGACAAGACCTAAACTACAAACGTAGCATATGATCGTGTCAGTTTATTGCTACTGTTTTCTGCATGTCAAGTATATGTTGCTATGACCATGAGATCATGCAACTCACTGCCACCGGAAGATTACCTTGTGTGTATCAAATGTCGCAACGTAACTGGGTGACTATAAAGGTGCTCTACAGGTATCTCCAAGGGTATCTGTTGGGTTGGCATGGATCAAGACTGGGATTTGTTACTCCGTGTGACAGAGAGGTATCTCAGGGCCCACTCGGTAATACAACATCACAATAAGCCTTGCAAGCAATGTGACTAAGTGTTAGTCATGGGATCTTGTATTACGGAACGATTAAAGAGACTTTCCGGTAACGAGGTTGAACTAGGTATGGAGATACCGACGATCGAATCTCGGGCAAGTAACATACCGAAGAACAAAGGGAACATCATACGGGATTAACTGAATCCTTAACATAGAGGTTTGATCGATAAAGATCTTCGTATAATATGTAGGAACCAATATGGGCATCCAAGTCCCGCTATTTGTTATTGACCATAGAGGTGTCTCGATCATGTCTACATAGTTCTTGAACCCGCAGGGTCTGCACACTTAAGGTTTGCTGATGTTTCAATAGTATAGAGTTATGCAAGGTGGTGACCTAAGGTTGTTCGGAGTCCCGGATGACATCCTAGACATCACGAGGAGCTCTGGAATTGTTCGGAGGTAAAGATTGATATATAGGAAGTCCTGTTTTGGTCGCCGGAAAAGTTTCGGGCTCATCGGTAGTGTACAGGGAGTGCCGGTTGTGTACCGGGGCACCATCAAGAGAGGTATTTCGACCCAAGAGGCTTCATGGGCTGTGGGAGGACTAATACCAGCCCTTAGTGGGCTGGCCAAAGTCCCACACGAGGCCCATGCGGCTGGCGAAGAAATTCCAAAGGAGAAAAGGTGGAAATAAGGAAGGAGTCCTAATCCTACTAGGAGTGGAGGAGGAGGATTCCTCCTCTCCCACTTCGGCCGAAGCCTAGAGGGGATGGCCCTTGCGCCAAGCCTCCTCCTCCTCTCCTCCTATATATACTAGAGGGTTTTAGGCTTTTGGCACAAGATTTTCAGCCACGTGAAACCCTACCCTCTAGTCCGTAGTTTCTCCTCTAGATCGGTCTTAGCTGTGCTTAGGTGAAGCCCTACTGAGATTACTCCACCACCATCGCCGCAATGCCATCACGCTGCCAGAGAACTTGTCTACCTCTCTGCTCCCTCTTGCTGGATCAAGAAGGTGGAGATCGTCATCGAGCTGTACGTGTGCTGAACGCGGAGCTGCCGGCCGTTCGGCGCTAGATCGGAAGGACCGTGATCAAGTGTTGGAAATATGCCCCAGAGGCAATAATAAATTGGTTATTATCATATTTCCTTGCTCATGATAATCGTTTATTATCCATGCTATAATTGTATTGATCGGAAACTCAGATACATGTGTGGATACATAGACAACACCATGTCCCTAGTATGCCTCTAATACACTAGCTTGTTGATCGAAGATGGCTATGGTTTCTTAGCCATTGACATGAGATGTCATTTGATAACGGGATCACATCATTAGGAGAATGATGGGATGGACAAGACCCAAACTACAAACGTAGCATATGATCATGTCAGTTTAATTCTACTGTTTTCTGCATGTCAAGTATATGTTCCTATGACCATGACATCATGCAACTCATTGACACCGGAGGTGTACCTTGTGTGTATCAAACGTCGCAACATAACTGGGTGACTATAAAGGTGCTCTACTGGTATCTCCGAGGGTGTCTGTTGGGTTGGCATGGATCAAGACTGGGATTTGTTACTCCGTGTGACGGAGAGGTATCTCAGGGCCCACTCGGTAATACAACATCACAATAAGCCTTTCAAGCAATGTGACTAAGTGTTAGTCACGGGGTCTTGTATTATGGAACGAGTAAAGAGACTTGCCGGTAACAAGGTTGAACTAGGTATGGAGATACCGACGATCGAATCTCGGGCAAGTAACATACCGAAGAACAAAGGGAACATCATACGGGATTAACTGAATCCTTGACATAGAGGTTCGACCGATAAAGATCTTCGTAGAATATGTAGGAACCAATATGGGCATCCAAGTATCGCTATTGGTTATTGACCATAGAGGTGTCTCGGTCATGTCTACATAGTTCTCGAACCCACAGGGTCTGCACACTTAAGGTTCGGTGACGTTTCGGTAGCATAGAGTTATGTATGGTGCTGACTGAAGGTTGTTCGGAGTCCCGGATGAGATCCCAGATGTCACGAGGAGCTCCGGAATGGTATGGAGGTAAAGATTGATATATAGGAAGTCCTGTTTTGGTCGCGGAAAAGTTTCGGGCTCATCGGTAGTGTACCGAGAGTGTCGGTAGTGTACCGGGAGACCACCGGGAGGGGTATTTTGACACAAGAGGCTACATGGGCTGTGGGAGGGTGAATACCAGCCCTTAGTGGCCTGGTGTAAGTCCCACATAAGGCCCATGCGGCTGGGAAGAAAAGCCCAAAGAGAAAAAGGTGGGAAAAGGCAAAAAGTCCAAAATAAGGAGGAGTCCTAGTCCTACTAGGATCGGAGGATGATTCCTCCTCTCCTCCCACTTTGGTCGGAGCCTAGAGGGCTTGGCCCTTGCGCCAAGCCTCCTGCTCTCTTCCTCTTATATATACTAGAGGTTTTAGGGTTTTTGCACTAGATTTTCAGCCACGTGCTACCCTATCCTCTAGTGCATAGTTTCTCCTCTAGATCGGTTTTCTACAGTGCTTAGGCGAAGCCCTGCTGGAATAGCTACACCACCATCTCCGCAATGCCGTCACGCTGCCGAAGAACTCATCTACCTCTCTGGTCTCTCTTGCTGGATCAAGAAGGCAGAGATCGTCATCTAGCTGTACGTGTGCTGAACGCGGAGGTGCCGTTCGTTCGGCACTAGATCGGAAGGACCGTGATCAAGATCGTGAGACGGATCGTGATATGATCGCGGGATGGATCATGGTTGGATCGCGGGATGGATCGTGATTGGATTGTGGGATGGATCGTGATGAGATCATGGGACGCTCATCGATTTGGATCGCGAAGACGTTCGACTACACCAACCGCGTTTCTTAACGCTTCCCACTTTGCGATTGTGACAACCCAAGTGTTGTCCCTACCTTTTATGGCATGTAATCTATTATATGAACCTTGTGGAATGAGCTTAATGTATGATTTGCACCTTGTCTTCCATGACTTGTTCTTGCATTCATGCATCATGCATCATAGCATCCATCATGCCATGTCCTTGCTTGTTGTGGTTGAGTGTGTCTTGTGTTGTGTTGGGGTGATGTGACCTTGTGGTTTGAGTGTGGGTGGAGTTCATGTGTGCATCTCCTTCTTCCTCCCCTCTCTTTTTCTTTCAACAAAACCTCAACTAATGCCTTTATTCCCATGGTATTTTATAATCAGAATTAAGTTGATATTTAAATTATTTAAAAATGTTCAAGTGCTAGCCTAATATGTTTTAAGCTTGTGAGTGTGGTTCTTTTGTTGATTTGAGCTTTATGCATTTGGGGTATTTAAATAACAGGGGGCTGCCTATTTTAAAAAATATTAAAATTACTTGCCCTCAAAATCAACTTAATATTTTTGTAAAATAGTGCATATTATTTTCTTTACAAAAGTATTTTTGTTGCACCAAAATTCCTTTTATTTTACTCTGAGGGTTTTATCTTGTGGTGTGGTGTTTTAAAAAGGGTAAAACCTTCTCTGATTTATTTGTTTGAGAGGGAGAGTCAGAGTGGGATTGCCTTCCCCGCGGCCTAGCCCGCTCGGAGCACGATCACCTGCTCCCGTTCCCCTCCATCAGGCTTCAGTGAGAGAGAGACGCTCCGTCGTCGCCCTTTCCGTCGCCCGTCGCCGTCAGCCCGTGGCTATATAGCCCCCCCTCGGCGTGCGTGCCCCTTGGGCTAGGGTTCCTCTCCTCCCTGCCACCGCTGCATCTCCCGTCTCCCCCTCCATCTCTCTCCCTCCTCTCTTCTTCCTTCCTGTCAGGTAAGAAATTCAGAGAGTTCAGAGAGTGTCGCCGGTCGTCGTCGCTGTCGTCGCCGCGTCTCTGGTGGTTCCCCTCCGCGTCCAAGATGGCGTGGCGAACGCGGCTCGTCCCCACGTTCTGTTCCCGGCATTAGATTGGCATGGGAGGCTCCAAGGCGTCGTCTTCTTCCTCCTCGCCGTGGGTTGTCGTCGGGACTACTTCCCCTTCGTCGTCGGTGTCGTCTCCGCCTCTTCTTCCTCTTCGTGTGTCCGGGTCGCCGTCATCCTCTCCTAGGTGAGCAATCGCCGCGCAGCCTCCTCCCCTTGTAGCTAGTGTCGTCGCCGTCGTGTTCGTGTCGCTGCCGGTCAGTAAGGCGCGTGCTTGAGCTCGCCTCCGTCCCCCTCGTCGCAAGATGAGCGGAGGGATGGGTTCCCCATAGTGTCCGTAGTCCCCGCGGTAGCTCCCCCTTGCCGGAGAGGCCGTAGTCACCGGCAATCGTCGTCGTTGCGCTGTTTGTCGCTGTGGGTGTGCAGTCGTCAGTTTCGTCAGTTAAGGATTGTGCGTGTGTGTATTAGAGGGCCAGTGCTCCTCCACTGCTAACAGTCGCGCGCGTAGCAGAGTGGTAGGCACCAGGGGAAATGACCAGGAGGTCATGGGCTCGAGCCCAAGCCACCCCATTTTTCTTTTTTTTCTTTTTTTTCTTTTCTTTTTTCCCTCTTTCTAAGATGTATGTATGTATGTATGTGTAGGGACTTGTTTTCTTTTTTTCCTGTTGTATAGAGTGTGTGTATGTGTATGTGCATGTGAGTATGCACATATGCATGAGCTAGTGAGTGTGTGTGCTTCATGCATACACACTTGTGTAGTGGTGTGGTGGTTCATGTCAGCTTGTGTAGGTGGTGTGTGTATATGTGTGTGGAGTGGTGTATATGTATTTGTGCATGTGGATGTGAGTGTGTATGTAGTCCTATGCATAAGTATAGGCATATATGCACCTGTGCATATGTGTGTGTGTGCATATGTTTGTGGATGCACACCCACACACACATGAGCATGAGTGTATGTGAGTGTATGTGCCTAGTGCACTTGTAGTGTGTGTGTAGGGTGTATGTGTGTGGGGGGGGGGGACAAGTGGGTTTCCCCACTTGATATACCCCTTTGTTGTATATATATATATGCATGTTTGTGATTGTTAGCTCTTTTCCATCTCTAACTAAGCTACCAATCTGGTTATGTTCATTTATGCTCATGTTCAAGTTAGAGTTATGTATCACTTATGAGAATAGGTGGTAGTTATGCTATCTTATTTGTGTCATGTTGTTTCACATGAGGATATGAGTATGAAACATGTTTTTGTGGTAGAAAGAGCTAATGAATCCATTGGTGCTTTCAGATTTCACTTTTGAGCAAGTTCAGAAAACTTTCATTTTCAGCTGTGATGCTACTTTGTCATTTTTGCATGATTTAATCCATGCTTGCATTGGGGCATGTGCCAACTAGGAAGTGCTAGTGTTTTGTATCTATTATGCCATGGTATTTTTGTTTAACCAGAGAATCATCCATATAAGTGGGAAACATGCTGCAAAGTAGCCAACTTAATGTTTCTGTTTCAGCATGCTAAAAATTGCCAAGTCTAATCTGCTGTTATTTTTATGCCATGAAGAGTGGGTGACATCTAGTTGTATGTTGGGAATTTGCTCATGCTCAGTGCTAGTAATTTGGAGTAGATGTTGTCTACTACCATCCTGTTAATTTTCACGCCAAGAGGTGCTATCTAACATATTTAACTACTGCTGTCAACTTTCTACTTTATTAACTCAGATTCCGGAAAACTGTAATTTTCAATAAGTTCCAGCAAACTGTTTCATCATGTCAACTTGATAGCTTCATGCTTATTTATGTGTGCCTCCTATGCAGATTGTGTAGTTGGAGAAGTTGATGTATATGTTATGTAGTTTTGGTCAATACCTTGTTTGTGACTGTAGGATTTTTGTAGCTCAAGTTGTGGGATGTGTAATTTGCTATGTTCCTGTTTGTGGCAGTTTGTTTGTTTTAGTGTTTTGTGACTTGTGGGAGCTATGATCCATGGAATTGATTGATATTTGAGTCTATTGTGGTTGGTTTTTCGTTAACTAACCAGTGGCTACCTTGAAATGCCAAGAATTAGCCCATGGCTTGTTGTCTTGTGTTGTGCCTTTGTACCTTGTCGTGAGCGTATCGTGAGAACCATAACTCCGTTTCTTGCGTTCTTGATGTGCATTTCTATCGATTTTTCATGATGCATCCATATTTGCCGTGTTCATGCATGTTTAAATAACTTAACATGACGTTCTGTCCAGATTCATTAATAAACAAACTTAGCATGTGAAACATGACTAGTTTTGGAGTGCCATGTTAAATTTTTCATAAATGAAACATGCATCATCTTGGTTGTGCATTGGACCTTTGTTGGATGTTTATTGTTGATGTTTCTCTTGGGTAGACGCGAGTGTTGATTCTGAGTACGAGGACCCAGGAGAGTACCACTACGAGGATCCCGCTACTTGTTTCGCTGAAGAACCAACAAGCAAGATGATCGTACCCAGATCCTGATACAATTTTTGGTTGCTAATTTATCGCTCTTATCGTTACAATTGCGCTACCTACCACTTGAATGTCAGCCTCCTAATTGCCATGACAGCCTCTAATCCTTCACATCCTAGCAAACCTTTGATTGGCTAAGTTAGCGTTGCTCAGCCCCTCTTATAGCGTTCTTTGTTGCAGGTGCAGGTTGCTCCATGTGATAACATGGGTTTGGATATCATAATATTATCAGTTATTTAAATAAATGCACATATATATATCTTGGTATTGGTGGAAGTCTTGGCCTTTTGCTAAGTGTTTTGCTCCGCTTTTACCGCCATAGTTCTTGTTACCGGTGTTATGGTTTCCGTATTTTGCGCTCCTAACACGCTCGGGGTTATTATGGGGACCCCCTTGTTTATTCGATTGAGATTAAAACTTGTCTGGCAAGACCCAACATTGGTACTACATTGGCTTAATAACTTAATAAAATTAGCATAGGGCTTTGCAAACCCGTGGATAATTAATCAACCCCCGGGCCAGTGCTCCTCATGAGTGTTGGTCAAAACTAGAGCACTGGGCGGGGGCAACCGAGGGCAACTTGGGAGATTTCGATCAGGCCTCCGTACGCGTGGCTTATCCGTCGTGTCCTGAGAACGAGATACGCGGCTCTTATCGGGTTCGTAGACACGTCGGGTGGTCTTGTAGGATTTGTTTTACCTTTATCGAGTGTCTTGCGTGTGGACTCTCACTTTCTTCGGGTTTTCTCGAGGTGTTGGAATTCCTTCGGAATTACCTATGATGACCACGAGATCCATGGTCGAGGCTATTCCCGCAGAGTGTGGTTAATTTGTGATGGACTAGTTGGAGCACCCGTGCAGGGTTAAATCTTTTCGAGAAGCCGTGCCCGCGGTTATCTGGCAACTTGGACATTTGTTTAACACCCGGTTATAGTGAACTTGAAGTAAAGTCTAAATAAAATACACCAACTGTGTGAGTAACCGTGATCATCTCTGCTCGAGAACATGATCTGAGAGAGAACACGGTGGGGTTATGATTGACGTAAGTAAGTGTTTAGGATCTCATAGAGAACATACTAGATTCGATCATTCATCCTAGGCTACTCATATTTATTTTCATGTTACGTAAGTTAGCCACCATAAATGCTTAGTGCTGCTGCAAACTAAACACATACCCCATTCCAACCTTTAAGCTTGAATAGTCTCGGTACCCGGGCGCTTGATTGCTGAGTCCTTGTGGCTCACAGAATACTACAACCCTCCGGGTACTGGAACATATGAGTATGTGCAGGATGATCTTACCCAGCTCCAGTGGGAATATGATGAGGAAAGAGGCAGGATGTACGTGACTTACCCGGATGAGTAGAGGAACATGGTCGTGGTCTTTGGGATACCGAGATAGTTTCATTTGCATCTGGTTTATCATTTGATTTCGTGCGTAGTCGAACCATGTATTCATCTTGATGATTTGAACTCTGTGTGGAATTGTACTTTAGCATGTGGCGAGTGTAAGCCAACTTGTATACTCATCTCTTCTGTAATGTATGATGCAATGTTTCTATACTTGCGAACGGCAAGATGCGCCTCTATCCCTTGCGAGGCCCTCGTGTCTTAAAATGTATAGGCGCGCATCTTGGGCGTGACAAGTTGGTATTCAGAGCCATACGACCATAGGAGCCTTTGCTTGATCGAACATGGCCGAGTCAAGTCGAGTAAACTATTTTGAGTCTAGTTATATCGGAGCATGGGATTCTTTTTACTCCTCTTCTATGCTCCGGTGAGGTATTCGACTTACGAATTTTGATTCTACTCCTCTTCTCGCTCAAAAAAATTTTAGGATCACGCGGGTATTTTGGAGTCTATATGATACCGATGTGATAGGGTTTTGTCTTGATGCCTCCTGTCTAACTTGATTTCTTCCGGGGAGTCAAGCTCCAGGGAATGTTGGCACATCATTATCATTCAGCTTCCTTGATATCTCAAGACGGAGAGTGCTCGAAATTACTTCAATACTTATCGTGGTGAGATAAGGTCGGAGTCACCCAGTACTGGGGAGGCGTCCACGGTACCACCATGGTTAGTATCATTGTGAGTTTGAGGATTCGAGTTAGATGAATTTGCGAGAGCCTCTGGTTATGTGTTGAAGGATGGATATAGTTGGGGTGTAGGATTGCTAGAGTTGTGAGATATTTCCTCCTTGTATCCCCCACACCGGATTGCATAACCAGAAAGTTTTCAGAAGTTCTTAGGTGGGAAATCTTGTAGTTATCTAGGACCATCTTCTCCAGATGTATGTGGGCATATATATTTGTTCTGAGCGCTTAGCTCAATACTTTTGTCTTATTGCAAGTGGCTTCTAATTTCGATGATGTTATCATAAACCAAAGAATCATTCTTACTATTTTTTCAGTAGGAAGGTTGTGTTGTTATTTATTGAATTTCTTTCAAGCATTTGATTCAGCTTTGATTCATCCTTTCAATGAGGTGCTGATGCATTTTGTCCATCTTCAAGATGGTTCCACCAACTCGCAACAACCCGGGTCGTGGTGAGGAGCAGACTGATGTTCCACCACCACCACCACCACCACCACCCCCCCCCCCCCCGACATCGCCACCTCCGCCTCCTGCTCCAGAAGCTTGGCAAGCTGTGATGGCCGCAACCAATGTGAACACTCAGATGTTGCTCAAGTTGTTGCAAGAAAGGGAGTAGGGTCAGCAAGGTTTTCAAGGGAATTTTTAGAATTAGCTTCAGTTTGCGATGCTCAATCAGTTCCTTGCCAACCAGCCCAAGTCGTTCAACTGTTGTGAGCAGCCTCTTGATGCTGATGATTGGCTTCGTGATATGAGTAAGCATTTTGAGTGCAGCAATGTTAGGCTAGAGAACTTTGTCAGATTTGCATCGTTCCAGCTCAAGGATCAAGCAACCGATTGGTGGTAGCAGTACAAGGATTCCAGGGGCAATCGTGTTGTTACTTGGGACGATTTCCGTTGTGACTTCAGGGCTCATTACATTCCGACAAGCTTTGTCGAGGAGATGCATGAGAAGTTCAGGCACCTGAAGCAGGGAAGCAAGTCTGTCTACCAGTACAACGTCGAGTTCCAGAATCTAGCCCGTTATGCCAAGCAAGATGTTCCAGATGACAAGGTTATGATCTATCAGTTCAGAGGTGGTCTCAAGGATGAGCTTCTACCAGGCATAGTTCTTCAAGAGCCTCATGAGTTTGATCAATTCTATAACATGGCTTTGAAGGTCGAGGCAACTCAGCTCAAGTTGGAGAACTCAAAGAAGCGTTCAAGGGGTTCATACTCGTCTTCTTCCAGCTCTCAGATGGTTCCCAAGCAGCAGAAGTATTGGGTGCCAAATCCTCCTCCATTTCGTCCTCCTCATCAGAAGAAGCAGTTCGGTGATCGTGGTTCTTCCCACCCACCCAACCCAGGATTTCAGCAGAGAACCTAGGCATCCAAGGCAGTTCTTGTTCCTCCTCCAGGCAGTGTTCGTCCGCTTTCTGAGGTGACTTGTCACAAGTGTGGCCATAAGGGTCACTATGCAAACAAGTGCAACCAGCAGCGTCTTCCACCTCCTCCTCCTCTCAAGCCTCCAGGCAATGCTATGGTGAAGCATAACCCCAACACCGCAAGGGTGGATATGGTGAATGCAGTAGAGGCAGAGGATTCTTCTCAAGTTATCATGGGTAATCTCTTAGTTAATGATTTTCCTGTAAAAGTTTTGTTTGATTCTGGAGCATTGGATTCATTCATGTCTAAAGCATTCTTCGTCAAGCATGATTTTGATTCTGAATATTTGAGTAAGGCTTTGCGTGTTGTTTCGCTCGGCACTCTCATGAGCGCTAACAAGGTGGTTCCGGATGTTTCTGTCAAGATGGGCAATTATTATTTTCTGGCTTATCCAATTGTTCTCGGTAATTCCAATATTGATCTCATTTTGGGCATGGACTTCCTGGCTATGAATAAGGCTTATATTGATTGCAAAGCAAAAGAAGTCAAGCTGACTCATCCTTCAGAAGACATGATTATTTTTGCGGCTCGCGATGACACAATCCGTCTCTTTGCCCTTAATGAGAAGGGTGAAATCTCGGCGATTTCTCAAATTCCGGTGGTTTGTGAGAATGAAGATGTCTTTCCAGAAGAATTGCCAGGAATGCCTCTGCACTCGCCAGTCGAGTTCGTGATTGATCTCAAGCCCGGAACTGAACCGGTTTGCAAGCGCATATAAACTTGGCCCCGAAGAGGTGAAAGAGTTGAAGAAGCAGCTAGATGAGCAAGAACGTCTGGGTCTGATCAGACCAAGTTCTTCTCCTTGGGGTTGTGCAGTTTTGTTTGTCAAGAAGAAAGATGGTACGGATCGTCTTTGTGTTGACTACCGTCCATTGAACAAGAAGACAATCAAAAACAATTACCCACTTCCCAACATCAATGAGTTGTTTGAACAACTGAAAGGTGCCAAGGTTTTCTCGAAGCTTGATCTTCGCATGGGTTATCATCAGATTCACATTCGCGGAGAAGACATTCCTAAGACCGCTTTCAGGATGAGTTTTGGCTCTGATGAGTACACTGTCATGTCGTTTGGTCTTGCGAATGCTCCTCAAACCTTCTCAAGAATGATGAATTTAATTTTCTATCCTTTCAAGAATGAGTTCATCTTGGCCTATCTGGATGATATCTTTGTGTTCCCGGAGTCAAAGAAGAGCATGCAGAGCATCTCCGCCTTGTGCTTGACAAGTTAAGAGAGCATCGATTCTATGCCATGTTTTCCAAGTGTGAGTTTTGGCTCAATGAAGTGGTGTACCTTGGGCATGTGATCTCTGCCGAGGGAATTAAAGTGCACCCTGAGAAAGTTGAGGCAATCTTGAAGTGGGAACCTCCTCAGAATATGAAGCAGCTTCGGAGTTTCCTCGGGCTTGCTAGTTATTGCAGAAGATTCATGGAGAACTTCTCTCAAATTGCTAAGTCTCTGTCCAATCTCCTCTAGAAGAGCGTTAAGTATGTTTGGTCTCCTGAGTGTGATGTAGCATTCAATACGCTCAAGCAGAGACTGACTTCAGCTACAGTTCTTGTTCCTCCTGAGCAGTCAAAACCTTTCTAAGTTTTCTGTGATGCTTCTCTCCAAGGTCTTGGTGGTGTTCTCATGCAAGACAAGAAGATTGTTGCTTATACCTTGCGTCAGTTCAAGCCGGCCGAGAAAAACTACCCCACTCATGATCTTGAGTTGGTGGCAGTTGTGCATGCTCTAATGACTTGGAGGCATTTGTTGTTGGGTAGGCCAGTTGAGGTGTACACCCATCACAAGAGCTTGAAGTACATTTTCACTCAACCCAATCTCAATCTTCGGCAGTCTCATTGGGTGGAAATGCTTGAGGACTTCAATCCAAGCATTGAGTATACTCTTGGGAAAGCAAATGTCATTGCAGACGTGCTCAGCCGTAAGGCATACTGTAATAGTCTTATCTTGAAGCCTCTTCAACCCGAGCTTTCTGAAGCCTTCCGCAAGCTCAACCTTCAGATGATTCCGCAAGGACTTCTTGCAAATCTTCATGTTTCTCCGACTATGGAAGATCAGGTTTGCCAAGCGCAGCTTCTTGATGCTATGGTGAAGAAAGTGAAGAAAGGTGTGGCCAAGAGCATTCCGAAGTATAAGTGCTTTCACGTTAATGACAAAGATACCTTGTTCTTTGAGGACAGTCTTGTGGTTCCAAAAGGTGATCCCAGGAAGGTTAGCATGGACGAAGCACACAATTCTCTTCTATCCATTCATCCACGCAGTTCAAAGATGTACCAGGATCTCAAGCAAACCTTCTGGTGGACTCGCATGAAACATGAGATTGCTCAGTTCATGAACGAGTGTGATGTTTGTCGCAGAGCGAAGGCGGAGCATCAACGTCTAGTGGGTCTTCTTCAGCCTTTGCCTATCCCAGAGTGGAAATTCGATTATGTGGAGATGGATTTCTTCACTGGGTTTCCCAAGTCCAAGAGAGGCAACGATGCCATGTTTGTGGTTATCGACAAGCTGTCAAAAGTTGCTCATTTCCTGCCAGTCAAAGAATCTATCTCGGCAGCTCAGCTTGCAGAGTTATATACGTCAAGGATAGTGTCTTTGCATGGTATTCCTCAGCTCATCTCTTCTGATCATGGAAGCCTCTTTACTTCCAAGTTTTGGGAGTCCTTCCAGACTGCTATGGGTACCAAGATCCGTTTCAGCACTGCATTCCATCCGCAGACAACTGGTCATTTTGAGAGAGTCAATCAGATCCTTGAAGATATGCTTAGAGCCTGTGTGATTTTGTTCGGCATGAAGTGGGAAGAATGCCTTCTATATGCTGAATTCTCATACAACAATAGCTTTCTAGCTAGCTCAGGCAAGGCCCCTTTCGAGACTCTCTACGGTAGAAAGTGTCGTACCCCGCTTAACTGGTCTGAAACCGGTGAGCATCAGATATTGGGCAATGACAAGATCACTGAAGCAAAAGAAATGTGCCATGTCATTCGTGAGAACCTCAAAGCATCTCAGTCCCGACAGAAGAGTTATTACGATAACAAACATCGGGATGTTTCCTTCCAAGTGGATGATCTTGTCTATCTCAGAGTCTCTCCCATGAAGGCCACTCAACGGTTTGGAATTAAAGGGAAGCTAGCTCCTCGTTTTGTTGGTCCTTTCAAGTTGTTGGCAAGAGAGGTGGTCTTGCATATCAACTAGAGCTTCCTCAAAATTTCGCAAATGTGCATGATGTATTCCATGTTTCTCAGCTCCGGAAATGCTTCAAGACTCATGAGAGAACCATTGACCTCCAAGACATCAATCTCTAAGAAGACCTCTCTTATCGTGAGCATCCAATTGCAATTCTTGAAGAAACTGAGCGTAGGACTCGCAACACGTCTATCAAATTCCTCAAGGTGAAGTGGTCAAATCATTCTGACAAAGAAGCTACTTGGGAACGCGAGGACCTTCTCCGTTCCGAATTTCCGGACTGCTTTCGTTCCTAGATCTCGGGTCGAGATCCTCTTGTAGTGTGGGAGAGTTGTGACAACCAAGTTTTGACCCTACCTTTTATGGCATGTAATCTATTGTATGAACCTTGTGGCATGAGCTTAATGTATGATTTGCACCTTGTCTTCCATGCCTTGTTCTTGCATTCATGCATCATGAGCATCCATCATGCCATGTCCTTGCTTGTTGTGGTTGAGTGTGTCTTGTGTTGTGTTGGGGTGATGTGACCTTGTGGTTTGAGTGTGGGTGGAGTTCATGTGTGCATCTCCTTCTTCTTCCCCTCTCTTTTTATTTCAACAAAACCCCAACTAATGCCTTTATTCCCATGGTATTTTATAACCAGAATTAAGTTGATATTTAAATTACTTAAAAATGTTCAAGTGCTAGCCTAATATGTTTTAAGCTTGTGAGTGTGGTTCTTTTGTTGATTTGAGCTTTATGCATTTGGGGTATTTAAATAACAGGGGGCTGCCTATTTTAAAAAATATTAAAATTACTTGCCCTAAAAATGAACTTAATATTTTTGTTAAATAGTGCATATTATTTTCTTTACAAAAGTATTTTTGTTGCACAAAAATTCCTTTTATTTTATTCTGGGGGTTTTATCTTGTGTTGTGGTGTTTTAAAAAGTGTAAAACCTTCTCTGATTTATTTGTTTGAGAGGGAGAGCTAGAGTGGGCTTGCCTTCCCCGTGGCCCAGCCCGCTCGGGGAACGGTCACCTGCTCCCGTTCCCCTCCGCCAGACTTCAGTGAGAGAGAGAGCCGCTCCGCCGTCGCCTTTTCCATTGCCCGTCGCCATCAGCCCGTGGCTATATAGCCCCTCCTCAGCGTGCGTGCCCCCTCGGCTAGGGTTCCTCTCCTCCCCGCCGCCGCTGCAGCTCCCATCTCCCCCTCCATCTCTCTCCCTCCTCTCTTCTTCCTCCCTGCCAGGTAAGAAATTCAGAGAGTTCAGAGAGTGTCGCCGGTCGTCGTCGCCGCCGTTGCCGTGTCTCCGGTGGTTCCGCTCCATGTCCAAGATGGCATAGCGAACGGCTCGTCCCCGCGTTCCGTTCCCGGCATTAGATAGTCATGGGAGGCTCCAAGGCATCGTCTTCTTCCTCCTTGTCGCGGGTCATCGTCGGGACTGCTTCCCTTCGTCGTCGGCATCGTCTCCACCTCTTCTTCCTCTTCGCGTGTCCAGGCGATGCCGTCCTCCCCTAGGTGAGCAATCGCTGTGCAGCCTCCTCCCCATGTAGCTAGTGTCATCGCCGTCGTGTTCGTGTCGCCGCCGATCAGTAAGGCGCGTGCTTGAGCTCGCATCCATCCCCCTCGTCACAAGATGAGCGGAGGGATGGGTTCCCCATAGGGTCCGTAGTCCCCGCGGTAGCTCCCCCTCACCAGAGTGGCCGTAGTCGCCGGCAATCGTCGTCGCTGCACTGTCTGTCACCGTGCGTGTGTAGTCGTCAGTTTCGTCAGTTAAGTGTTGTGCATGTGTGTATTAGAGGGCCAGTGCTCCTCCTCTATTAACAATCGCGCACGTAGTAGAGCTTGTGAGTGTGTGTGCTTCATGCATACACACTTGTGTAGTGGTGTTGTGGTTCATGTGAGCTTGTGTAGGTGGTGTTTATATGTGTGTGGAGTGGTGTATATGTATTTGTGCATGTGGATGTGAGTGTGTGTGTGTAGTCCTATGCATAAGTGTAGGTATATATGCACTTGTGCATATGTGTGTGTGTGCATATGTTTGTGGATTCACACCCACACACACATGAGCATGAGTGTATGTGAGTGTATGTGCCTAGTGCACTTGTAATGTGTGTAGGGTGTATGTGTGTGTGTGGGGACTAGTGGGTTTCCCCGCTTGATATACCCCTTTGTTGTATATATATGCATGCTTGTGATTGTTAGCTCTTTTCCATCTCTAACTAAGCTACCAATATGGTTATGTCCATTTATGCGCATGTTCAAGTTAGACTTATCTATCACTTATGAGAATATGTGGTAGTTATGCTATCTTATTTGTGCCATGTTGTTTCACATGAACATATGAGTATGAAACATGTTTTTCAGGTAGAAAGGGCCAATGAATCCATTGGTGCTTTCAGATTTCACTTTTGAGCAAGTTCCTAAAACTGTCATTTTCAGCTGTGATGCTACTTTGTCATTTTTGCATGATTTAATCCATGCTTGCTTTGGGGCATGTGCCAACTAGGAAGTGCTAGTGTTTTTTATCTATTATGCCTTGGTATTTTTGGTTTAACCTGTGAATTACCCATATAAGTGGGAAACATGCTGCAATGTAGCCAACTTAATGTTTCTGTTTCAGCATGCTAAAAATTGATGTCTGAGAATCTGCTGTTATTTTTATGCCATGAAGAGTGGGTGGCATCTAGTTATATGTTGAGAATTTGCTCATGCTCAGTGCTAGTAATTTGGAGTAGATGTTGTCTACCACAATCCTGTTAATTTTCATGCCAACAGGTGCTTTTTAATATATTTAACTACTGTTGTCAACTTGCTACTTTATTAACTCAGATTCTAGAAAACTCTAATATTCACTAAGTCCCAGAAAACTGTTTCATCATGTCAACTTGATAGCTTCATGCTTATTTATGTGTGCCTCCTATGCAGATTGTGTAGTTGGAGAAGTTGATGTATATGTTATTTAGTTTCTGTCAATATCTTGTTTATGGTTGTAGGATTCCTGTAGGTCAAGTTATGGGCTGTGTAAGTTGTTATGTTGTTGTTTGTGGCGGTTTGTTTGTTTTAGTGTTTTGTGACTTGTGGGAGCTATACTCCATGCAATTGATTGATCTTTGAGTCTATTGTGAAACAAACTTTGCATGTGAAACATGACTAGTTTTGGAGTGCCATGTTAAATTCTTCATAAATGAATCATGCATCATCTTGGTTGTGCATTGCACCTTGGTGGGATGTTTATTTCTGTTGTTTCTCTTGGGTAGATGTGAGTGTTGATTTTGAGTACGAGGACCCAGGAGAGTACCACTACGAGGATCCCGCTACTTGTTTCACTGAAGAACCAATAGGCAAGATGATCGTACCCGGATCACGATACGTATTTTGGTTGCTAGTTTCTCGCTCTTATCGTTACAATTGCGCTACCTACCACTTGAATGTCAGCCTCCTAATTGCCATGACAGCCTCTAATCCTCCACATCCTAGCAAACCTTTGATTGACTAAGTTAGCGCTGCTCAGCCCCTCTTATAGCATTCTTAGTTGCAGGTGGAGGTTGCTCCATGTGATAACATGGTTTTGGATATCACAATATTATCAGTTATTTAATTAAATGCATGTATATATCTTGGTATTGGTGGAAGGCTTGGCCTTTCGCTAAGTGTTTTGTTCCGTTGTTACCGCCATAGTTCTTGTTACCGGTGTTATGGTTTCCATATTTTGCGCTCCTAACACGCTCGGGGTTGTTATGGGGACCCCCTTGTTTATTCGGTTGAGATTAAAACTTGTCTAGCAAGACCCAACATTGGTATTACATTGGCTTAATAACTTAATAAAATTTGCATAGGGCTTTGCAAACCCGTGGATGATTAATCAACCCCCGGGCCAGTGCTCCTCATGAGTGTTGGCCCAAACTAGAGCATTGTGTGGGACCAACCCAGGGCAACTTGGGAGATTTCTATCAGGCCTCCATACGCGTCGCTTATCCGTCGTGTCCTGAGAACGAGATATGCAACTCTTATCGGGTTCGTCGACACGTCGGGTGGTCTTGCTGGATTTGTTTTACCTTTATCGAGTGTCTTGCGTGTGGACTCTGACTTTCTTCGGGTTTTCTCGAGGTGTTGGAATTCCTTTGGAATTACCTATGATGACCACGAGATCCGTGGTCGAGGCTATTCTGGTGGAGTGTGGTTAATTTTGATGGACTAGTTGGAGCACCCTTCCAGGGTTAAATCTTTTCGAGAAGCCATGCCCGCGGTTATGTGGCAACTTGGATATTTGTTTAACACCCGGTTATAGTGAACTTGAAGTAAAGTCTAAATAAAATACACCAACTGTGTGAGTAACCATGATCGTCTCTGCTCGAGAACATGATCCGAGAGAGAACACGGTGGGGTTATGATTGACGTAAGTAAGTGTTCAGGATCTCATAGAGATCATACTAGATTCGATCGTTCATCATAGGCCACTCATATTTATTTTCATGTTACGTAAGTTAGCCACCATAAATGCTTAGTGTTGCTGCAAACTAAACACATACCCCATCCCAACCTTTAAGCTTGAATAGTCCCGGTACCCGGGCACTTGATTGTTGAGTCCTTGTGGCTCACAGAATACTACAACCCTCGAGGTACAGGAACATATGAGTACGTGAAGGATGATCTTACCCAGCTCCAGTGGGAATATGATGAGGAAAGAGGCAGGTTGTAAGCGACTTACCCGGATGAGTAGAGGAACATGGTCGTGATCTTTGGGATAGCGAGATAGTTTCATTTGCATCTGTTTTATCGTTTGATTTCTCCGTAGTTAGACCCTGTCTTGATCTTGATGATTTGAACTCTGTGTGGAATTGTACTTTAGCATGTGGCAAGTGTAAGCCAACTTGTATACTCATCTCTTCTGTAATGTATGATGCAATGTTTCTATACTTGCGCACGGCAAGATGCGTCTCTATCCCTTGCGAGGCCCTCGTGTCTTAAAATGGATAGGCGTGCATCTTGGGTGTGACAGCGATCTACAAGGGTATGCAGATCCACTCTCCCTCTCGTAGATGCTCATCACCATGGATAGATCTTGCGTATGCATAGGAAAAAAAAATTCCCATGCAACGTTCACCAACAGTGGCATCATGAGCTAGGTCTATGTGTAGATGAGATCTCGAGTAGAAGACAAAGAGTTTGTGGACGTTGATGCTTAGATTGCTTCCTCCCTTGGTCATATTTTGGTTCAACTGTATTGTTGGATGAAGCGGCCCGGACCAACCTTACTCATACGCTTACGAGAGACCGGTTCCATTAACTGACGTGTAACCTCGTTGCACAAAGATGGCTGGCGGGTGCCTGTTTCTCCTACTTTAGGTGGATCGGATTTCACAAAGGCAGTCCTTGAGAAGGTTGAAAAGCAATTTATGTATCACCGTTGTGGTTTTGTGTAGGTAAGAATGTTCTTGCTAGATACTCGTAGCAGCCACGTAAAACTCGCAACAACAACAAGAGGACGTCTAACTTGTTTTTGCAGGGTATGTTGTGATGTGATATGGCCAATTACATGATGACATATATGTGATGTATGAGATGATCATGTGTTGTATAGAATGTCACGACTTGCATGTCGATGAGTACGGCAACCGATAGGATCCATAGGGTTGTCTTTAATTATTGTATGACCTGCGTGTCAATCATTAAGCTCTATGTAATACTTTACTTTATCGCTAAACGGTAGCTATAGTAGTATGAGCATGGTGGGCGCGACAACCCCGATGGAAACACAATGATGGAGATCATGGTGTTATGTCGGTGACAATGGAGATCATGCCGGTACTTTAAGGATGGAGATCAAAAGCACAAGTTCATGGACATATCATGTCACTTATGATTTGCATGTGATGTTAATCCTTTTATGTACCTTGTTTTGCTTAGGACGACGGTAGCATTATAAGGTGATCCCTCACTTAATTTCAAGATAAATTGTGTTCTCCCCGAGTGTGCACCATTACAAAAGTCCGTCGTGTCGAGACACCACATGATGATCGGGTGTGATAGACTCTACATTCCCATACAACGGGTGCAAGTCAGTGTTGCACATGCAGAACACTCGGGTTAAACTTGACGAGCCTAGCATGTACAAACATGGCCTCGGAACACAAGAGACCGAAAGGTCGAACATGAGTCATATAGTAGATATGATCAACATGATGATGTTCACCATTGAAACCACCTCAACTCACGTGATGATCGGACTTGAGTTGGTGAATTTGGATCATGTATCACTCGAATGACCGAAGGGATGTCAATTTGAGTGGGAGTTCTTAAGTAATATGATTAATTGAACTCATTATCATGAACATAGTCAGTAGTGCCTTTGCCAATTATGTTGTAGATTACTTGCTCACGCTACAGCTCCCTTGAATTTTTATATGTTCCTAGAGAAATAGAGTTGAAAGATGATGGTAGAAATATTGCGGACTTGGGTCCGTGATCTAAGGATTGTCCTCATTGCTGCACAGAAGGCTTATGTCCTTAATGCACCGCTCGATGCGCCACCCCCTCTAGCATCGTCTATAGATGTTGTCAACATCTGACAGGCGCGTTTCGATGACTACTTGATAGTTTAGTGTGTCATGCATTACGGCTTAGAATTGAGGCTCCAAAACATTTTGAATGTCAAGGAACATATGAGATGTTCTAAGAGCTGAAATTAGGATCTCAGGCTCATGCCAGTGTTGTGAGATATGAGATCTCCAACAAGATTCTTTGCCTGCAAGATCATTGAGCATGTGCTCAGATTGTCTGGGTGCTACAATCGCTTGAATCGAGTGGGAGTTAATATTCTAGATAAGATAGTGATTGATATAGTTCTCCAAGTCATTATCACTAAGCTACTAGAACTTGGTGATGAACTATAAAATTCTAGGGATAGAAATAATGATTCCTGAGTTGTTCGCGATGTTTGACACCGCGAAGGTAGAAATCAAGAAGGAGCGTCAAGTGTTGATGGTTAGTAAAACCACTAGTTTCGAGAAGGGAAAGGAGGGAAACTTCATGGATGGCAAGTTAGTTGCTGCTCTAGTGAAGCAACCCAAAGTTGAACCCAAACCCGAGACTAAGTGCTTCGATTATGAGGAGAAGCGGTCACTAAAGCGGAACAACCCTATATACTTGGAAGATAAGAAGGCTAGCAATGTCGACAAAAGTATATTTGATATACATGTTATTTATGTGTACCTTGCTAGTACTCCTAGCAGCACCTGGGTATTGGATACCGGTTCGGTTGCTAAACGTTAGTAACTCGAAATAAAAGCTATGGAATAAACGGAGAACTAGCTAAGGGTGAGGTGACGATGTGTGTTGGAAATGTTTCCAAGGTTGATGTGATCAACATCACACGCTCTCTCTACCTTCGGGATTAGTGACGAACCTAAATAAATGTTATTTGGTGTTTTGCGTTGAGCATGAACATCATTAGATCGTGTTTATTGCAACACGGTTATTCATTTAAGTTGGAGAATAATGGTTATTCTATGTACATGAATAATACCTTCGATGGTCATGCACCCAGTGAGAATGGTTTGTTGAATCTTGATCGTAGTAATACACATGTTCATAAAATTGATGCCAAAAGATACAAAGTTAATAATGATAGTACCACATACTTGTGGCATTGCCGCTAAATGTCATATTGGTATAAAGCGCATGAAGAAACTCCATGCTTATGGATCTTTGGACTCACTCGATTTCGAATCGGTTGAGACATGCGAACCATGCCTCTTGGGCAAGATGACTAAGGACCCCGTTTTCCAGATGGATGGAGCGGGCAAGTGATTTATTGGAAATGATACATGTTGATGTATGCAATCCAATGAGTCTTGTAGCGTGCGGTTGATATCGTTATTTTGTTACCTTCACTAATGATTTGAGTAGATATAGTGTATATTTACTTAATGAAACACAAGTCTGAATCGTTTGAAAGGTTCAAACAAATTCAGAGTGAAGTTTAAGATCATCGTGACAAGAAGATAAAAATTTCTATGATATGATCGTCGAGAT
Organism: Hordeum marinum; assembly: GCA_022496015.1. NCBI lineage: Eukaryota > Viridiplantae > Streptophyta > Magnoliopsida > Poales > Poaceae > Hordeum > Hordeum marinum. The sequence goes on along the minus strand of CM039674.1, from coordinate 523,700,541 downwards.
GAATATCTGATTTGCGAGTTTGGCATACAACTTTAGAAAATGTGAAAATTGTTTCACAACTCACGCCACCTGGAACACCATAGTGTGATGGTGTGTCCGTACGTCGCAGTCGTGCTCTATTGGAGATGGTGCGAATTGTGATGTCTCTTATCATTTTTCCACTATCATTTTGGGGTTATGCATTAGAGACAACCACATTCACTTTAAATAGGGCACCATCTAAATCCGTTGAGATGACACCATATGGTTTGCTAGAACCCTAAGCTGTCATTTCTTAATGTTTGGGGCTACGACGGTTATGTGATAAAGGTTTTCACCTAATGAGCTCGAACCCAAAGCGAACAAATGCATCTTCATAGAATACGCTAAGAATAGTTGGGTAAACCTTCTATCTCAGATCCAAGCATAAAGTGTTTATTGCTAAAACTGGGTCCTTTCTCGAGAAAGAGTTTCTTTTGAAAGAATTGAGTGGGAGGAAGATAGAACTTGATGAGGTTGTTGAACTTTTTGTTTCAACCAGAGAGTAGCGCAGCGCACAAAGATGTTTCCTATTGAACCATAATTAGTTGAAAAGAAGTTAATGATAATCAACATGAAACTTCGGATCAAGTTACTATCGAACCTCATAGGTCGACAAGGACGCATACTACTCCTAAGTAGTACGGCAACCCTATCTTAGAGGTCATGTTGTTGGACAATGATGAACCTACGAACTATGGAGAAGCGATGATGGGCCTGGATTTCGACAAATGGTTAGAGGCCATGAAATCCGAGATAGGATCCATGTATGAAAACCAACTATAGACTTTGGTAGACTTGCTCGTTGGACGGTAGGTCGTCGAGTACAAATGGACCTTTGAGATGATGACAGATGCTGATGGTAAATGTCACCATTTATAGAGCTCGACTTGTCGCAAAGAAGTTTCTGACAAGTTCAAGGAGTTGACTGCGATGACACTTTCTCACTCGTAGCGATGCTAAAGTCTGTTGGAATTACGTTAGCAGTTGCTGCATTTTTCAATTATGAAATCTGACAGATCAATATCAAAACATCATTTCCTTCCTTAAGGAAAGGTTGTATGAGATACAACCAGAAGGTTTTGTTAGTCCTAAGGATGATAAAAGGTGTGCAAGCTTCAGTGATCCTTCTATGAACTGAAGCAAGCATCTCGGAGTTGGAATATACACTTTGATGATGTGATCAAAGTTTTTGAGTCTATACAAAGTTTATGAGAAACTTGTATTTACAATAAAGTGAGAGGGAGCACTATAGAGTTTCTGGTAAGCATATGTGGATGACATATTGTTGATCGGAAATGATGTAGAATTTCTGGAAAGCATAAACGGTTGTTTGAAAAGAGTTTTTCAAAGGAAGACCTGAATAAACTACCTAATTGTTGAGCATCAAGATCTATAGAGATAGATCAATGATACTTTCAATGAGTACATACCTTGACAAGATTTTGAAAGAGTCCAAAATGGATCAGTTAGAGAAAGAGTTCTCGCCTGATTTGTAAGGTGTGAAGTTGAGTGAGACTCAAAGCTCGACAACGGCAAAAGAATGTGAAAGGACGAACGTCGTCCCTTATGCCTTGGCCATAGGCTCTGTATAGTATGCCATGCTATGTACCGCACATGTATGTGCCTTGCCATGATTCCATCAAGGGGTACAAGAGTGATCCAGGAGTGGATCATTGAAGAGTGGTCAGGATTATCCTTAGTGACTAAAAGACTAAGGAAATGTTTCTCGATTATGGAGGTGATAAAGAGTTCGTCATAAAGAGTTACGTCGATGCAAGTTTTAACACCAATCCGGATGACTCTTAGTAGCAATCCGGATACGTATAGTGGAGCAGCCATTTGGAATAGCTCCAAGTGGAGTGTGCTAGCAGTATTTACAGTTTAACATAGAGATTTGCAAAGTGCACACGGATCTGAATGTCGCAGACCCGTTGACTAAAAGACCTCTCTCACATGCAAAGCATGATCGATCCCAGAACTCATTGGGTGTTAGATTCATAACAATGCAGATCACATGGTGATGTGAACTAGATTATTGACTCTAGTGCAAGTGGGAGACTGTTGGAAATATGCCCTAGAGGTAATAATAAATTGGTTATTATCATATTTCCTTATTCATGATAATCGTTTATTATCCATGCTATAATTGTATTAATCGATAACTCAGATACATGTGTGGATACATAGACAACACCATGTCCCTAGTATGCCTCTAATAGACTAGCTCGTTGATCAGATTTGGCTATGGTTTCCTAGCCATTGACATGAGATGTCATTTGATAACGGGATCACATCATTAGGAGAATTATGGGATGGACAAGACCCAAACTACAAATGTAGCATATGATCGTGTCAGTTGATTGCTACTGTTTACTGCATGTCAAGTATATGTTCCTATGACCATGAGATCATGCAACTCACTGACACCGGAGGCGTACCTTGTGTGTATCAAATGTCGCAACGTAACTGGGTTACTATAAAGGTGCTCTACAGGTATCTCCGAGGGTGACTATTGGGTAGGCATGGATCAAGACTGGGATTTGTTACTCCGTGTGACGGAGAGGTATCCGAGGGCCCACTCGGTAATACAACATCACAATAAGCCTTCCAAGCAATGTGACTAAGTGTTAGTCACGGGGTCTTGTATTATGGAACGGGTAAAGATACTTGCCGGTAACGAGCTTGAACTAGGTATGGAGATACCGACGATCGAATCTTGGGCAAGTAACATACCGAAGAACAAAGGGAACATCATATGGGATTAACTGAATCCTTGACATAGAGGTTCGACCGATAAAGATCTTCGTAGAATATGTAGGAACCAATATGGGCATCCAGGTCCCGCAATTGTTTATTGACCGTAGAGGTGTCTCGGTCATGTCTACATAGCTCTCGAACCTATAGGGTCTGCACACTTAAGGTTTGGTGACGTTTTGGTAGCATAGAGTTATGTATGGTGGTGACCGAAGGTTGTTCGGAGTCCCGGATGACATCCCTAACATCACGAGGAGCGCTGGAATGGTCTGGAGGTAAAGATTGATATATAGAAAGTCTTGTTTTGGTCGTCGGAAAAGTTTCAAGCTCATCGGTAGTGTACCGGGAGTGCCGGTAGTGTACCGGGAGACCACCGTGAGGGGTATTTCGACCCAAGAGGCTACATGGGATGTGGGAGGTGAATACCAGCCCTTAGTGGGCTGTTGTAAGTCCCACATAAGGCCCATGCGGCTGGGAAGAAAATCCCAAAGAGAAAAAGGTGGAAAAAGGCAAAAAGACCAAAATAAGGAGGAGTCCTAGTCCTACTAGGATTGGAGGAGGATTCCTCCTCTCCTCCCACTTCGGCCGAAGCCTAGAGGGCTTGGCCCTTGCACCAAGCCTCCTCCTCTCTTCCTCTTATATATAGTAGAGGTTTTAGGGTTTTTGCATTAGATTTTCAGCCACGTGCTACCCTATCCTCTAGTGCATAGTTTCTCCTCTAGATCGGTTTTCTGAAGTGCTTAGGCGAAGCCCTGTCGGAGTAGCTCCACCACCATCGCCGCAACGCCTTCGTGCTGCCGGAGAACTCATCTACCTCTCCGCTCCCTCTTGCTGGATCCAGAAGGCGGAGATCATCATTGAGCTATACGTGTGCTGAACGCGGAGGTGCCGTTCGTTCGGCGCTAGATCGGAAGGACCATGATCAAGATCGCGATACGTATCGTGATCAGATCGCGGGATGGATCGTGATGAGTTCGCGGGATGGATCGTGAATCATCGTGGGATGGATCATGATGAGATCGCGGGACGCTCGGCGATTTGGATCGCGAAGACGTTTGACTACACCAACCGTGTTTCTTAACGCTTCCCGCTTAGCGATCTATAAGGGTATGTAGATCCACTCTCCCTCTCGTAGATGCTCATCACCATGGATAGATCTTGCGTGTGCGTAGGATTTTTTTTGCTTCCCATGCAACGTTCACCAACATCAAGATTGCGAAAGGGATCATGATGAGATCACAGACGGATCATGATGAGTTCGCGGGACGGATCGTGATTGGATCGCGGGACGGATCGTGATGAGATCGTGGGACGCTCGGATCGCGAAGACGTTCGACTACACCAACCGCATTTCTTAACGCTTTCCGCTTAGCGATCTACAAGGGTATGTAGATCCACTCTCCCTCTCGTATATACTCATCACCGTGGATAGATCTTGCGTGTGCGTAGGAAATGTTTTGCTTCCCATGCAACGTTCCCCAACAGTGGTATCAGAGCTAGGTCTATGTGTAGATGAGATCTCGAGTAGAACATAAAGAGTTTGTGGGCGTTGATGCTTAGATTGCTTCCTTCCTTGGTCATGTTTTGGTTCAGCGGTATTGTGGGATGAAGCGACCCGGACCAACCTTACTCGTACGCTTACAAGAGACCGGTTCCATCGGCTGACGTGTAACTTCGTTGCACAAAGATGGCTGGCGTGTGTCTGTTTCTCCTACTTTAGTTGGATCGGATTCGACAAAGGCGGTCCTTGAGAAGGTTGAAAAGCAACTTATGTATGACCGTTGTGGTTTTGCGTAGGTGATAATTGTTCTTGCGAGATACCAGTAGCAGCCACGTAAAACATGCAACAACAATTAGAGGACGTCTAACTTGTTTTTGCAGGGTATGTTGTGATGTCATATGGCGAATTACATGATGAGATATATGTGATGTATGGGATGATCATGTATTGTATAGAATATCAAGACTTGCATGTCGAGAAGTATGACAATCGGCAGGAGCCATAGGGTTGTCTTTAATAATTGTATGACCTGCGTGTCAATCATTAAGCGCTATGTAATGCTTTACTTTATCGCTAAACAGTAGCAATAGTAGTAGAAGCATGGTGGGCGTGACAACCCCGATGGCGACACGGATGGAGATCATGGTGTCATGGCGGTGACAATGGAGATCATGTCGGTGCTTTCAAGATGGAGATCAAAAGCACAAGTTCATGGCCATATCATGTCACTTATGATTTGCATGTGATGTTAATCCTTTTATGCACCTTGTTTTGCTTAGGACGACGGTAGAATTATAAGGTGATCCCTCACTTAATTTCAAGATAAATTGTGTTCTCCTCGAGTGTGCACCGTTGCGAAAGTTCGTCGTGTCGAGACACCACGTGATGATCGGGTGTGATAGACTCTATGCTCACATACAACAGGTGCAAGCCAGTGTTGCACATGCAGAACACTCGGGTTAAACTTGATGAGCCTAGCATGTACAGACATGGCCTCGGAACACAAGAGACCGAAAGGTCGAACATGAGTCATATAGCAGATATGATCAACATGATGGTGTTCACCATTGAAACCACCTCAACTCACGTGATGATCGAACTTGAGTTGGTGAATTTGGATCATGTATCACTCGAATGACCAGAGGGATGTCAATTTGAGTGGGAGTTCTTAAGTAATATGATTAATTGAACTCATTATCATGAACATAGTCAGTAGTGTCTTTACAAATTATGTTGTAGATTACTAGCTCATGTTGTAGCTCCCTTGAATTTTTATATGTTCCTAGAGAAAAAGAGTTGAAAGATGATGGTAGTAATAGTGCGTACTGGGTCCATGATCTGAGGATTGTCCTCATTGGTGCATAGAAGGCTTATGTCCTAAATGCACCGCTAGGGGCGCCACCCCCTTTAGCATCGTCTGTAGCGGTTGTGAACATCTGACAGGCACGTTCCGATGACTACTTGATAGTTTAGTGCGTCATGCATTGTGGCTTAGAATTGAGGCTTTGAAACGTTTTGCATGTCACGGAACATATGAGATGTTCTAAGAGCTGAAATTGGGATCTCAGGCTCGTACCCGTGTTGTGAGATATGAGATCTCCAACAAGATTCTTTGTCTGCAAGATGAAGGAGAATAGCTCAATCGTTGAGCATGAGCTCAGATTGTCTGGGTGCTACATTCGCTTGAATCGAGTGGGAGTTGATCTTCCAAATAAGATAGTGATTGATATAGTTCTCCAAGTCACTGTCACTAAGCTACTAGAACTTGGTGATGAACTATAAAATGGCAGGGATAGAAATAAAGATTCCTGAGCTGTTCACGATGTTTGACACCGCGAAGGTAGAAATCAAGAAGGAGCGTCAAGTGTTGATGGTTAGTAAAACCACTAGTTTTGAGAAGGGCAAGGGCAACGAGGGAAACTACATGGATGGCAAGTTAGTTGCTGCTCTAGTGAAGCAACCCAAAGTTGAACCCAAACCTGAGACTAAGTGCTTCGATTACGAGGAGAACGGTCGCTAAAATGGAACAACCCTAGATACTTGGTAGATAAGAAGGCTAGCAATGTGGACATAAGTATATTTGATATACGTGTTATTGATGTGTACCTTGCTAGTACTCCTAGTAGCACCTGGGTATTGGATACCGGTTCGGTTGCTAAATGTTTGTAACTCAAAACAAAGCTACGGGATAAACGGAGAACTAGCTAAGGGTGAGGTGATGATGTATGTTGGAAATGTTTCCAAGGTTGATGTGATCAACATCGCACGCTCTCTCTACCTTCGGGATTAGTGACAAACCTAAATAAATGTTATTTGGTGTTTTGCGTTGAGCATGAACGTGATTAGATCATGTTTATTGCAACATGGTTATTCATTTAAGTTAGATAATAATGGTTATTCTGTTTACATGAATAATACCTTGAATGGTCATGCACCCAGTGAGAATGGTTTGTTGAATCATGATCGTAGTAATACACATGTTCATAACATTGATGCCAAAAGATACAAAGTTAATAATGATAGTACCACATACGTGTGGCACTGCCGCTAAATGTCATATTGGTATAAAGCGCATGAAGAAACTCCATGTTGATGGATCTTTGGACACATTTGATTTCGAATCGGTTGAGACATGTGAACCATGCCTCTTGGGCAAGATGACCAAGGACCCCGTTTTCCGGATTGATGGAGCGGGAAAGTGATTTATTGGAAATGATACATGTTGACGTATGCAATCCAATGAATCTTGTAGCATGCGGTGGATATCGTTATTTTCTTACCTTCACTGATGATTTTAGTAGATATAGTGTATATTTAATCAATGAAACACAAGTCTGTATTGTTTCAAAGGTTCAAGCAAATTCAGAGTGAAGTTTAAGATCATCGTGACAAGAAGATAAAAATGTCTGCGATATGATCGCGGAGGTGAATTTTGAGTTACGAGTTTGGCGTACAACTGTAGACAATGTCAAAGTTGTTTCACAACTCACGCCACCTGGAACACCATAGTGTGATGGTGTGTGCAAGCGTCATAGTCGTGTTGTATTGGATTTGGTGCGGGCTAAGGTGTCTCTTATCGTTTTGCTACTATAGTTTTGGGGTTATGCATTAAAGACAACTACATTCACTTTAAATAGGGCACCATCTAAATCCGTTGAGATGACACCGTGTGAATTATGGTTTGATAGAAACCCAAGCTGTCATTTCTTAATGTTTGGGGCTGCGACGCTTGTGTGTAAAAAATATTTCCACCTAATGAGCTCGAACCCAAAGCGGACAAATGCATCTTCATAGAATACCCTAAGAACAGTTGGGTGAACCTTCTAACTCAGACCCAAGCATAAAGTGTTTGTTGCTAAAACTGGGTCTTTCTCGAGAAAAAGTTTCTCTCGAAAGAATTGAGTGGGAGGAAGATAGAACTTGATGAGGTTGTTGAAACTTTGCTTCAACCAGAGAGTAGCGCACCGCAGAAAGATGTTTCTGTGGAACCTACGTTAGTTGAAGAACAAGTAAATGATGATGATCATGAAGCTTCGGATCAAGTTACTATTGAACCTCGTAGGTCGACAAGGATGTGTACTGCTCCTAACCGGTACGACAACCCTGTCTTGGAGGTCATTTTCTTGGACAACGATGAACCTACGAGTTGTGGAGAAGCGATGATGGGCCCGGATTCCGACAAACGGTTAGAGGCCATGAAATTCGAGAAAGGATCCATGATGAAAACCAATTATAGACTTTGGTAGACTTGCTCGTTGGACGGAAAGTCGTCGAATACAAATGGACCTTTAAGATGAAGACAGACGTTGATGGTAAATGTCACCATGTATAAAGCTTGACTTGTCGCAAAGAAGTTTCCGAAAAATTCAAGGAGATGACTGCGATGAGACTTCCTCACTCGTAGCTATGCTAAAGTCTGTTGGAATTATGTTAGCAGTTGCTGCATTTTTCAAATTATGAAATCTGGCAGATGGATGTCAAAATATCGTTTCCTTAACGGTTTACTTGAGGAAAGGTAGTATGTGATACAACCAGAAGGTTTTGTCAGTCCTAAGGATGCTAAAAGGTGTGGAAGCTCCAGTGATCCTTCTATGGACTGAAGCAAGCATCTCGGAGTTGGAATATACGCTTTGATGAGGTGATCAAAGTTTTTGAGTCTATACAAAGTTTATGAGAAACTTGTATTTACAATAAAGTGAGTGGGAGCACTATAGAATTTTTGATAAGCATATGTGGTTGGCATATTATTGATCAAAAACGATGTAGAATTTCTGGAAAGCATAAACGGTTGTTTGAAAAGTGTTTTTCAAAGGAAGACCTGGATAAAGCAACCTAATTGTTGAGCATCAAGATCTATAGAGATAGATCAAGATGCTTGATGAGACTTTCAATGAGTACATACCTTGACAAGATTTTGAAAGAGTTCAAAATGGATCAGTCAGAGAAAGAGTTCTCGCCTGATTTGTAAGGTGTGAAGTTGAGTGAGACTCAAAGCTCGATAACGGCAGAAGAAAGAGAAAGGACAAATGTCGTCCCCTATGCCTTAGCCATAGGCACTGTATAGTATGACATGCTGTGTACCGCACCTGTGTGTGCCTTGCCATGAGTCCGTCAGGGGGTTAAAGCACTAGTAGAATGTCGATTGGTAGTCCCGGTCAGGATGTGCCTGTAGTACCAGATCCCCAACTGGTACTAAAGGGTCGGGACCAGGGTCGGGACTAAAGGTCCAGACCTTTAGTACCGGTTGGACCATGGACCGGTACTAAAGGCCCACCACATGGCTGCCAACGTGGGCTGGTGGTGGAGGACCTTTAGTACCGGTTGGTGATACCAACCGATACTAAGTGTTACCAACTGGTTTTTAAAATATATTTTTTATTTTTGTTTGTCGATTTTTTTTAAAATTTTTTCTGATTTTCATATATGTGAATTATGTGACAATTTAATCTCTAATCACCCCTCTTCACTTCTTTTGAATTATTTGACAATTTAATCTCTAATCATCCCTCACTCCAAATCATCTAACTTCCCAGTCGGTCACCCATCCTCTCACTGCTCTAACCCGAGCACGCTTAACTTTCGAGTTCTATCACCCTTTGTTTCCAAGTCTGCACTAGTTGTTTTCTTGAAAATAGTAAGCTATCAATCCTATTAACCCTTAGGTCTTCATGTCACATTATTTAATTTTTTGAATTCTAAACAATTATTAAAATAAAAAATAATAATAATATTGAATTTCTATGAAAATAAAATAAGTAATATTATTATTTTATTCATTTTTTCCATATATTCAATTCATATGGCATAATTAATATCTTTAAATCTGTAAATCGAAATTCAACAAATAATATATCCATTATTATTAGAAAAATGTGAGGAATCCAAATATGACATCATTTATTTATTTTTAAATAAAATTATTTTGAATTTTTTTTTATTTTGTAGGAAAAAACCTTCTTTTTGAAATACTTTTTTTTCTTTTAGGATTTCGAGAATCTGAGAAAACATCACCGGGTAAACCCCGGTGAAATCGAGTCCCAATTTTTCTCTAGTTTTTCTGATATATTAAACTAACCCCGGTGATCCTCTAACATGCGTTTCAACTTCAACCTCTCCTTATCATTTTCGCAGTTTCTCTTTGCATCAGCAATGACCCGACCCAAATCATCAGCGGGCTCATCTGATGCCTCTTCTTCAGCTTCCCCCATTGATGTCTCTTTTTCAGCTTCCCCCATTGTAGTATCGGCGAAAGGATAGTTGTCATCATCCTCTTCTTCTACATTTTCTTCCATTATAACCCCTCTTTCTCCGTGCTTGGTCTAACAGCTATAGCCGGACATGAAACCGGACTCGATGGGAGATGAAGGAGCAAAGTTGCTAACCTTTATGAACACTTGGATAGATGGGGTGCCTTTAAATCATGAAAAATCCTTGGCAAAAATGGAGGATGAGCTTCGAGCTAGAAGAAGAACAGGGGAGAAAACAGAGAAATGATCTTCCACCTGCTTCAGAAGGGTTTTATGCCACACTATAATTCTTGGACCAAGCACGGAGAAAGAGGGGTAATTATGGAAGACAATGAAGAAGAAGAGTATGGCGACAACTACCCTCCCCCTGAATACGGTGATGCTGCAATGGGGGAAGCTGAACTTCAAGAAAATGAACTGTCTTTTGTAACAGATGAGTTTATGTCCGAAACCCTGATACTTCGAAAGAGATTGTTCGTTTTGTACACGAAGTGCATCCAGCTTTTGTCGTAACCCTCTCAACGTTTTAGCACATACTATGTGGCTGAAATGATGATACCATGCCAACTTTCAACCTTTTCAGAGTTCATTTGTAGTGCTTTTCAATTTCAGGGTCATTTAGCTCATAAAAATCAATAACTGCATGAAAAATAACAAATGAAGTCAGAAAGGGTTGAAAATTGATGATGTGGCTTTGAATGGTGCATTTTGAACACACAAAAAGCCTGGAGTTCAAATAAGTTCAAGAAAATGAAATGCCTTTTGTAGTAGATGAGTTTCCATCCGAAACCCTGATACTTCGAAAGAGAGAGTCAGTTTTGTACACGAAGTGCATCCAGATTTTGTCGTAACCCTCTCAACTTTTTAGCACATACTATGTGGGTGAAATGATGATACCATGCCAACTTTCAACCTTTTCAGAGTTCATTTGTAGTGCTTTTTAATTTCAGGGTCATTTAGCTCAAAAAAATCAATAACTGCATGAAAAATAACAAATGAAGTCAGAAAGGGTTGAAAATTGATGATGTGGCTTTGAATGGTGCATTGTGAACACACAAAAATCCTGGAGTTCAAATAAGTTCAAGAAAATAAAATGCCTTTTGTAACATATGAGTTTATGTCCGAAACCTTGATACTTTGAAAGAGATTGTCCGTTTTGTACACGAAGTGCATCCCGCTTTTGTCGTAACCCTCTCAAGTTTTTAGCACATGCTATGTGGGTGAAATTATGATACCATGCCAACTTTCAACCTTTTCAGAGTTCATTTGTACTGCTTCTCAATTTCAGGGTCATTTAGCTCATAAAAATCAATAACTGCATGAAAAAGAACAAATGAAGTCAGAAAAGGGTTCAAAATTGATGATGTGGCTTTGAATGGTGCATTTTGAACACACAAAAAGCCTGGAGTTAAAATAAGTTCAAGAAAATGAAATGCCTTTTGTAATAGATGAGTTTCCGTCCGAAACCCTGATACATCGAAAGAGACTGTCCATTTTGTACACGAAGTGCATCCAGATTTTGTCGTAACTCTGTCAACTTTTTAGCACATACTATGTGGGTGAAATGATGATACCATGACAACTTTCAACCTTTTCAGAGTTCATTTGTAGTGTTTTTCAATTTCAGGGTCATTTAGCTCAAAAAAATCAATAACTGCATGAAAAATAACAAATGAAGTCAAAAAGGGTTGAAAATTGATGATGTGGCTTTGAATGGTGCATTTTGAACACACAAAAAACCTGGAGTTCAAATAAATTCAAGAAAATGAAATGTATTTTGTAACCGATGAGTTTCCGTCCGAAACCCTGATACTTCGAAAGAGACTGTCCGTTTTGTACACGAAGTGCATCCAGCTTTTGTCGTAACCCTCTCAACTTTTTAGCACATGCTATGTAGGTGAAATGATGATACCATGACAACTTTCAACCTTTTCAGAGTTCATTTGTGCTGCTTTTCAATTGCAGGGTCATTTAGCTCATAAAAATCAATAACTGCATGAAAAATGACAAATGAAGTCAGAAAGGGTTGAAAATTGATTTGGCTTTCAATGATGCATTTTGAACACACAAAAAGCCTGGAGTTCAAATAAGTTCAAGAAAATGAAATGCCTTTTGTAACAGATGATATTATGTCCGACACCGTGATACTTCGAAAGATATTGTCCGTTTTGTACACGATGTGCCTCCAGCTTTTGTCGTAACCTTCTCTAATTTTTAGCACATACTATGTGGGTGTAATGATGATATCATGCCAACTTTCAACCTTTTCAGGGTTCATTTGTAAATGCTCATGGTCATTTAGCTCAAAAAAATCAATAACTGCATGAAAAATAACAAATGAAGTCAGAAAGGGTTGAAAATTGATGATGTGGCTTTGAATGGTGCATTTTGAACACACAAAAAACCTGAAGTTGAAATAAATTCAAGAAAATGAATTGTCTCTTGTAACCGATGAGTTTCCGTCCGAAACCATGATACTTCGAAAGAGATTGTCCGTTTGTACAGGAAGTGCATCCAGCTTTTGTCGTAACCCTCTCAACTTTTTAGCACATGCTATATGGGTGAAATGATGATACCATGCCAACTTTCAACCTTTTCAGAGTTCATTTGTAGTGCATTTCAATTTTAGGGTCATTTAGCTCAAAAAAATCAATAACTGCATGAAAAATAACAAATGAAGTGAGGAAGGGTTGAAAATTTATGATGTGGCTTTGAATGGTGCGTTTTGAACACACAAAAAGCCTGGAGTTCAAATAAGTTCAAGAAAATGAAATGCCTTTTGTAATAGATGAGTTTCCGTCTGAAACCCTGATACTTCAAATGAGATTGTCCGTTTTATACATGAAGTGCAACCAGCAAAAAGAATGAACTAAAAATAATCAATTTAAATATTATTTTATGAACTATAATATTCTTCAATAGCAAAAAGAATCAACTAAAAAGCTTTTATAAAACTCTAATAGCAAAAGAAACTCTAAAAGCCTTTATAAACCTCTAGTATTTTTGAAACTAAAATTATATAAAACCTAAAAATTACCGTATATGTAGGAAGTCTTTAGTACCGGCTGGTGACACCAGCCGGTACTAAAGGTTGCCCTTTAGTACCGGTTGGTGTCACCAGCCGGTACTAAAGGTGCACACGGGGCCCAAGTCTGACCAAAAGCCTGCCACGCCCCTTTAGTACCAGCTCGTGACACGAACCGGTACTAAAGATTCCTCACGAGCCGGTACTAAAAGTTGCCCTGCTCCTAGCCGTTGGAGCCGGCATGAATCGGGACTAATGCCGTCTTTAGTACCGGCTCGTAACCAGACCGGGACTAATGCTTGGGACGAAAGGTCTGTTTTCTACTAGTGAAGATTGATCCAGGAGTGGATCACTGGACAGCGGTCAAGATTATCCTTAGTAACTAAGAGACTAAGGAAATGTTTCTCGATTATGAAGGTGATAAAGATGTCGTAAAGAGTTACGTCGATGCAAGCTTTAACACCAATTCGGATGACTCTTAGTAGCAATCCGGATAGGTATAATGGAGCAGCCATTTGGAATAGCTCCAAGTGGAGTGTGGTAGCAGTGTCTACAGTATGACATAGAGTTTTGCAAAGTACACATGGATTTGAATGTTGCAGACCCGTTGACTAAAAGACCTCTCTCACATGCAAAGCATGATCGAGCCCCAGATCTCATTGGGTGTTAGATTCATAACAATGCGAATCACATGGTGATGTGAACTAGATTATTGACTCTAGTGCAAGTGGAGACTGTTGGAAATCTGCCCTAGAGGCAATAATAAATTTGTTATTATCATATTTCCTTGTTCATGATAATCGTTTATTATCCATGCTATAATTGTGTTGATCGGAAACTCAGATACATGTCTGGATACATAGACAACACCATGTCTCTAGTATGCCTCTAATAAACTAGCTCGTTGATCAAACATGGCTATGGTTTCCTAGTCATGGACATGAGATGTCATTTGGTAACGGAATCAAATCATTACGAGAATGATGTGATGGACAAGACCTAAACTACAAACGTAGCATATGATCGTGTCAGTTTGTTGCTACTGTTTTCTGCATGTCAAGTATATGTTCCTATGACCAAGGGATCATGCAACTCACTCACACAGGAAGAGTACCTTGTGTGTATCAAACGTCGCAATGTAACTGGGTGACTATAAAGGTGCTCTACAGCTATCTCCGAGGGTGTCTGCTGGGTTGGCATGGATCAAGACTGGGATTTGTTACTCCGTGTGACGAAGAGATATCTCAGAGCCCACTCGATAATACAACATCACAATAAGCGTTGCAAGGAATGTGACTAAGTATTAGTCACGGGATCTTGTATTATAGAACGAGTAAAGAGACTTTCCGGTAACGAGGTTGAACTAGGTATGGAGATACTGACGATCGAATCTCGGGCAAGTAACATACCGAAGAACAAAGGGAACATCATACGGGATTAACTAAGTCCTTGACATAGAGGTTCGACCGATAAAGATCTTTGTAGAATATGTAGGAACCAATATGGGCATCCAGGTCCCGCTATTGGTTATTGACCATAGAGGTGTCTCGGTCATGTCTACATAGTTCTCGAACTCGCAGGGTCTGCACACTTAATGTTTGGTGACGTTTCGGTAGTATAAAGTTTTGCAAGGTGGTGACCGAAGGTTGGTTGGAGTCTCGGATGAGATCCCGGACGTCACAAGGAGCTCTGGAATGGTTCAAAGGTAAAGGTTGATATATAGGAAGTCCTGTTTTGATCGCTGGAAAAGTTTCGGGGTCATCGGTAGTGTACCGGGAGTGCCGGTAGTGTACCGGGGGACCATCGGGAGTGGTATGTCGACCCAAGAGGCTTCATGGGCTGTGGGAGGACTAATACCAGCCCATAGTGGGATGGACAAAGTCCCACACAAGGCCCATGCGGCTGGGGAAGAAATTCCAAAGGAGAAAAGGTGGAAAAAGGCAAAAAGGTGGAAATAAGGAAGGAGTCCTATTCCTACTAGGAGTGGGGGAGGAGTATTCCTCGTCTCCCACTTCAGCCGAAGGCTAGAGGGGCTGGCTCTTGCGCCAAGCCTCCTCCACCTCTCCTCCTATATATTCTAGAGGGTTTTAGGGTTTTGGCACAAGAGTTTTAGCCACATGCAACCCTACCCTCTAGTCCGTCGTTTCTCCTCTAGATCGGTCTCAGTTGTGCTTAGGCAAAGCCCTGCTGAGATTACTCCACTACCATCGCCGCAGCACTGTCACGCTGCCGGAGAACTCGTATACATCTCCACTCCCTCTTGCTGGATCAAGAAGGCGGAGATCGTCATTGAGTTGTATGTGTGCTGAACGCGGAGGTGCCGTCCGTTCGGTGCTACATCGGAAGGACCGTGATCAAGATCGCGAGACGGATCATGATGAGATCGCGGGACGGATCATGATGAGTTCGTGGGACGGATCGTGATTGGATCGCGGGACGGATTGTTATGAGATCGCGGGATGCTCGGCGATTTGGATTGCGAAGACGTTTGACTACACCAACCGCGTTTCTTAACGCTTCCTGCTTAGCGATCTACAAGGGTATGTAGATCCACTCTCCCTCTCGTAGATGCTCATCACCATGGATAGATCTTGCATGTGCGTAGGAAATTTTTTGTTTCCCATGCAAAGTTCCCCAACAGTTATGCCGATGAAGACGGAGATCATGTCGATGCTTTGGAGATGGAGATCAAAAGCACAAGTTATGGCCATATCATGTCACTTATGATTTGCATGTGATGTTAATCCTTTTATGCACCTTGTTTTTCTTAGGACGCTGGTAGCATTATAAGGTGATCCCTCACTAAAATTTCAAGATAAAATTGTGTTCTCGCCGAGTGTGCACCGTTGCGAAAGTTCATTGTTTCGAAGCACCACGTGATGATCGGGTGTGATAGACTCTACGTTCACATACAATGGGTGCAAGCCAGTGTTGCACATGCGGAACACTTGGGCTAAAATTGACGAGCCTAGCATGTACAAACATGGCCTCAGAACACAGGAGACCAAAAGGTCGAACATGAGTCATATAGTAGATATGATCAACATGGAGATATTCACCATTAAAACCACCTCATCTCACGTGATGATCGGACTTGGGTTGGTGGATTTGGATCATGTTACACTTAGACAACCTGAGGGATATTGATTTGAGTGGGTGTTCTTTAGTAATATGATTAATTGAACTCATTATCATGAACATAGTCTAAGTTGTCTTTGCAAAATTATGTTGTAGATCAATAGCTCATGTTGTAGCTTCCATGTGTTATTGATACGTTCCTAGAGAAAATAGAGTTTAAAGATGATGGTAGCAATTATACGGACTAGGTCCGTGATCAGAGGATTGTCCTCAGTTGCTACACAGAAGGCTGATGTCCTTAATGCACCGCTCGGTGCACCAACCACTCAAGCGGCGACTATGTATGTTGTGAACATCTAACAGGCATGTCCGAATGACTACCTGATAGTCCAGTGCGTCATGCATTATGGCTTAGAATTCAGGCTCCAAATACTTTTTGAACATCACGGATGTCGGGGGGATTACCCCCGGGTAGGCTCAAGCACCCCCTTGCTCCGGCCTTCTAACGCAATCAAAGGGCGGGACGCCTCCCCCTGCGGTGCGGCTACGCCCTACCGGTAGCGGCTCTCCGGCCAGAGCCCGCCGGCTATGCCCCGCCGGTTACAACGTGCCGGCCAGCTGGGGGCGTTGCAGCCTGGCCCCCCAGCCGGTTGCGCATTGGATACCGTTGTCAGGGCATGCGTGGCGACAGTGGTCCCCATCCCATCGGGGGTCAGCGCCGGAGTGGCCACAGTGAAGGTGTCAGGGCCTCTGACCCTAGCGGACGGTGACCGGGCTTCCAACAGTGCCGGCACGCCCCAACCACTCCATTACCTGCCTCGGCATGGCTACAGGGCGGCCGGCCGCACCGCTGACCTCGGTCGGTCGCCACAAGACGATGCCACAAGGGGCGGCCCGTGCCGTGATGTGACCGGCGTCGGGACCCACCGCGTGGGCCCCGCCGGCTCCTGACGGGACCCTTCAGCCGGCGGGACCTACCGACGACTGGACCCCATGGCCGGCAGCCCCCACAGCTGGCCAGAGAGGTTGCCAGCTGGGGTCCCCCCATGACCTTCTATTTGTATTGTAATCCGGGGGGTTGGCCTATAAAACCCCCTGGGCCACCCCCATCCAAGAGGTCGGCTGATCTCCCAGCTTCCCTCACATCCTCTCATCCCCACTCTCACACTCATGTATGAGGCAAGAAGCCTCATGGCTCTCCTTCCCAAACAGCTCCAGGAGCAACCATGTACCAAAGGTACCTCAGTTATACAGACATGCAGGAGTAGGGGTATTATCTCTCCGGAGAGCCCAGAACCTGGGTAAACCATTGCGTGCTATTTGCATACCTGTCCGGGATCATCCATAGCAGCCTTGCCCTCACCTCGATAAGCCACCCCATGGCATCTGCCGTCTCGCGTGACCCCCCGTGAGAAAATGACGACAGTTGGCGCCCACCGTGGGGCTCGAACCCACGACCACAAACTGTCGTCGTTTTCTCACGGGGGGTCTCGCGAGACGACAGATGCCATAGGTAGGCTTATCGAGGTGAGAGCAAGGCTACCGTGGATGATTCGGGACGGGTATGCGAATGGCATGCAATGGTTTACCCAGGTTCGGGGCTCTCCGGAGATATAATACCCCTACTCCTGTATGTCTGTATATATATGGTATATCTGGTACAGGGTTGCTCCTAGAGCTGTATCTGAGGAGGGAAAGGGAGCTGGTTGTTCCCTTCCATGGCCTCACGTGTGAGAGTAAGTGGGGAAAAGAGAGGAATGGGGGAGAGCTTTACAGGAGTAGGGGTATTATCTCTCCGGAGAGCCCCAAACCTGGGTAAACCATTGCGTGCCATTCACATACCTGTCCCAGATCATCCACGGAAGCCTTGCTCTCACCTCGATAAGCCTACCTATGGCATCTGTCGTCTCGCGAGACCCCCCGTGACAAAACGACGACAGTTGGTGCCCACTGTGGGGCAAGCTGCTTCTGGTTCTGCGGTCCGGGAAGGACCATCTTCGCCAACTCCGCCGTGGCGTCTTCATCGCCTCTTTGGCCGCGCTCGAGGGCTCGACATCAACTCACCCCCGGGGCGGCCACGCGAGGCGGCGCACCTTCGTTGTCAACCTCGCCATCTTTGCCAGCTCCGCCGTGGCGTCGCCGTCGCCTCTCCGGCCGCGCTCGAGGGCTCGACATCAACTCGCCCCCGAGGCGACCGTGCGATACGCCATTCCTTCGCCATCGGCCTCGACACCATCGTAACGGTACCATCGTCCCTCCGCCTGCGTTCATCGCCAGGGCAGGGCACCGCGCTGCGTCTCGCTTCGGTGCGGTCGTCAGCGCGTCGCCTCGATTGCCTCGGTCGTGCGCTCTCGATGCCCGTTGCTCCCCCATGCCGAAGGCCTCGACGTCGCCCCTCCACGGCCGCTGCGGCCACACGTGTTTGCACCTAGCTAGCTAGCGTAGCCAATGGATTTGGCTATGTAGGCTAGCTTGGTTGGTTAGCATGGCTCGTGTGCACGCGGTGGGTCTTCGCGCTTCGGGCCGTCTCCATGCACGGTTGTCTCCACCACCAACTCCAGCGGTCACGCGCTCGCGGCTCCGCCTCGCTCCGGCCCTGCTCCGTACGCACCGGGCTGTGTTTGGCCTCCTCGAGCTCGCCCCGGCCTCGCTTCGCTCCGGCCTGCGGTCGGCTCCGCCCGTCACGACCGCCTCGTGCCCTCGTCCCCGCCCGGCCGGCCAGCGTCTCCGCGCCGCCCCCGCCGGCTCGGGCATCCGTGTCCCCTGCACCCTGGCATCTCCACGCCGGCCCGGCGGCCATGCCTGGCTGCCTCCATCCGCCCTTGCCGGCTTCTCCAAGCCCGGTCGACTCCCGCGACCGCCGGCTCCGCCTCCCGCACGCGCGCCTGGGACGGCTTGCCGCTCCAGCCGCCTCTGCGCCGCCTCGCCCCCCCTTGCCGGGCCCACCCTCCACGTCCCGCCGCCGGCTGGGCACGCCGGCCGGCCCTCCACATCCCGTCGCTCCGCGTCCCATCGCCGGCTGGGCGCGCCAGCCGGCCCTCCGCGTCCCCTCGCCCGGCCGGCCACATCCCCGGCCGGCTCCCACCGCGGCCCCTGCCGGCCTCGCCTCCCGCGGCCCTCGGCACTGCTGGCCGCCCCTCGCTCGGCCGGCCATAGCCCCGGCCGGCTCCTCCTCCCGCGGCCGCTGCCGGCTCTGCCGCCGCCGTTGCCGGTTCTGCCTCCTCTAGCTGACCGCGATCGCGTGCACGCCTTGGGCGTGACCCCCGCCGATGGCTCCACCTCGCGCCAGCCCATGCGCCACGCCTCGCCCCGCCGGCCTCGGCTCCGCCCCCGGCAACGTAGGCTCCCGGCCCTGGTCGGCAGCCACCCTGTCGCTTAACTTCTGCGCCGGTTGCCCACATGGAGGGGAGGTGGCGGCCGGCTGGTGAAAAGAAAGAGAGAAAAGGGAGCCAGCCTAAAAAAGGAGATGTATGCATACCCGTTCGCCTGCTTCGCCACTCGGATGGCCATACGAGACCCGGTCCGCCTACCGCCTCCGAAGCCTGGCCGACGAAGGAGCCGGTCCGGCCTCACGTCCGCCTCGATGTCCGATCGGTCGGACCCGACCTGCCCGGCCCCCTTTCAATCACCCGGAGGCTCGAAGGCTACACCCAGCGGGTGTCCCAGCAGGTGTGCCGATGTGCTCCGCAAGCGCCAAGCCACGCTGGCTGTCTTCATCAACAACCACCTCAGCGACGTCAAAAAAGCAATGAACCTCCTCGTCCGGAGGCTCGGAGGCTACCCTTCGGCAGCGCCTCGCGCACTCCAGCCGGCGGACCCCGCGTCCGCCCTTGGCAGCGCCTCGCACACTCCAGCCGGCGGACCCCGTGTCCACCCTTGGCAGCGCCTCCCGCACTCCAGCCGGCGGACCCCGTGTCCGCCCTTGGCAGCGCCTCGCGCACTCCAGCTGGCGGACCCCACGTCCTCCCTCGGCAGCGCCTCGCGCACTCCAACCGGCGGACATCGCGTCCGCCCTCGGCAGCGCCTCATGCACACCAGCCGGCGGACCCCGCGTCCACCGTCGGCAGCGCCTCGCGCACTCCAGCCGGCAGACCCCGCGTCCGCCCTCGGCAGTGCCTCGCGCACTCCAGCCGGCAGACCTCACCTCCACCCTCGGCGGCGCCTCGGGCACTCTAGCCGGCAGACCTCACCTCCACCCTCGGCTGCGCCTCGCGCACTCCAGCCGGCGGACCTCGCGTCCGCCCCCGGCTGCGCCTCACGCACTCCAGCCGGCGGACCCCGTGTCCGCCCTCGGCTGCACCTCACGCACAACAGCGGGTGGGCTCCGCGTCCGCCCTCGGCAGCGCCCTCGCGCTCATCAGCCGGCAGACCCCGCGTCCGCCCTCGATTGTGACTCGCGCACTCCAGTCGGCAGACCCCGCGTCCGCCCTCGATAGCGCCTCGCGCACTCCAGCCAGCAGACCCCGCGTCCGCCCTCGGCAGCGCCTCACGCACTCCAGCCGGCAAACCCCGCGTCTACCCTCGGCAGCACCTCGCGCACAATAGCCGAAGGACCCGCGTCCGCCCTCGGCAGCGCCTCGCGCACACCAGCCAGCGGACCCCGCATCCGCCCTCGGCAGCGCCTCATGCACTCTGGCCGGCGAACCCCGCGTCCGAACTCGACAGCGCCTCGCGCACACCAGCCGGCGGACCCTGCGTTCGCCCTCGGCACCGTCTCACGCGAATCAGCCGACGGACCCCGCGTTCGCCCTCGGTAGCACCCTATGCTCACCAACCGGCGGACCCCGCGTCCGTGCTCGGCAGCGCTTTGTGTGCGTCAACAGGACCACGTCGACGACAGAACCGCCTCACCGGCCCCCAAAAGCAATGTGAGATCTCCACGCGCGTACCCTAGCGCCGTACACACAAAACAACTAACCCCGAGCGACCCTCGGGGGCCATCTCGGCATTTATTTTGCTGCCTTACTGTTCACCCTGGCGCGAACTAGTCCCGGCCGAGGGCTAGCCGCTTGGCCCGATACGTTAGTTCCCACGAGATGGCTTAGTAGCGTATACGGTACCAAAGGCCAACTCTTTGTCTCAGCTACAGATTGTACCGCGACTGTCCGGCTAGCGGGAGCACAAGCTAGAGGTCACCACATGCAAAAAGCGTCCAGGGAAAAAACAGCTTGGGCGACCCATTCATTTCATTTATGAGTATCTACTCGGTCGAGTCTGCTCCCAGAGTCCGAGTACGGTACGCTCCATTCCGTGGCCCACTCTTCGTCTCAGCTAAACACCGGCTCCCGGTTGTCTGGCTAGCAAGAGCAAAAGCCAAAGAGCAAAGAGAACATGAAAAAGACTTAAGGGGGGCTCGGACGAAACAGAGTCACCACCCTTTGCATAAAGCTCATGCACTACCAAAATC
Organism: Hordeum marinum; assembly: GCA_022496015.1. NCBI lineage: Eukaryota > Viridiplantae > Streptophyta > Magnoliopsida > Poales > Poaceae > Hordeum > Hordeum marinum. The sequence continues at coordinate 523,679,008 of CM039674.1, read as the reverse complement.
AAATATTTGATATATCTGTGCCGACTTAACCTTGTCTTCTGCACGATCTTCCATGAGGAACCTCCTCGCCCAGAGGCTCGGAGGCTACCCTTTGACAGGGCTTCACGCCCATCAGCCGGCGAACCCTCCATCCGCGCCCAGCAGTGCCTCGCGCTCGACAGTCGGCGGACCCTGCGATCGCCCTCGACAGGGCTCCACGCCCGTCAGCCGGCGGACACTCGGACCGAGCCCGGCACCACCTCGTGCTCGACAGCCAGTGGACCCAAGTCTACCTTCGATAGGGCTCCACGCCCGTCAGCCGGCGGACCCTTCGTCCGCGCCCGGCAGCGCCTCGCGCTTGACAGCGGGCGGACCCCGCGTCCGCCTTCGGCAGGCCTCCACGCCCACCAGCCGGCGGACCCTACGTCCGCGCCCGACAGCGCCTCGCGCTCGACAGCCGGTGGACCCCGTGCCCGCCTTCGGCAGGGCTCCACGCCCGTCAGCCGACGGACCCTCCGTCCGTGCCTGGCAGCGCCTCGTGCTCGACAGCTGGTGAACCCCGCGTCCGCCTTTGGCAGGGCTCTACGCCCGTCAGCCGGCGGACCCTCCGTCCATGCCCGGCAGTGCCTCGTGCTCAACAGCGGGCGGACCCCGCGTCCGCCTTCGGCAGGCCTCCACGCCCACCAGCTGGCGGACCCTCCGTCCGCGCTCGGTAGCGCCTCGCGCTCGCCAGCCGGCGGACCCCGTGTCCGCCTTCGGCAGGGCTCCACGCCCATCAACCAGCGGACCCTCCGTCCGCACCCGATAGCGCCTCGCGCTCGACAGCCGGCGGACCCCATGTCCGCCCTCAACAGGGCTCCATGCCCATCAGCCAGCGGACCCTCCATCCGTGCCTAGCAGCACCTCGCGCTCGACTGCCGGTGGACCACGCGACCACCCTCGACAGGGCTCCGCGCCCATCAGCCGGCGAACTCTCTGTCCGCGCCCGGCAGCGCCTCGCGCTCGACAGCCGGCGAACTCTCCGTTCGCGCCCGACAACGCCTCGCGCTCAACAGCGGGCGCACCCCGCGTCCGCCTTCGGCAGGCCTTCACGCCCACCAGCCGGCGGACCCTCCGTCCGCGCCAGGCAGCGCCTCGTGCTCGACAGCCGGCGGACCCCGTGTCCGCCTTCGGCAGGGCTCCACACCCATCAGCTAGCGGACCCTCCGTCCGCGCCCGGCAGCGCCTCGCGCTCGACAGCCGGTGGACCCCGCGACCGCCCTCCATAGGGCTCTACGCCTATCAGTCGGCGGATTCTCCGTCCGCGCCCGGTAGCGCCTCGCGCCCTTCAGTCAGCGGATCTCGCGGCCGCGGCCGACATCTTCGATGCCAAGGTCTACTTCAGCAACAACAAAGACCCTCCGCCCGGCTCGTTGAGTCGCCCGGAGGCTAGGAGGCTACACCCAGCGGGTGCGCTGGCGCGCCCCCGCTAGAAGCAAACCGTGTCGTCCCCAACCCGCGATCAACCGTCATTGACAACTTCTGCAACAAAACCTCCATCGGCATAAACCCTCCGCCCGACTCTCTAAGTCGCCCGGAGGCTCGGAGGATACTGTCGGGGGGATTACCCCCGGGTAGGCTCAAGCGCCTCCTTGCCCCGGCCTTCTAACGCAATCAAAGGGCGGGACGCCTCCCCCTGCGGTCCGACTACGCGCTGCCGGTAGCGGCCCTCCGGCCAGAGCCCGCTGGCTACGCCCCGCCGGTTACGACGTGCCGGCCAGCTAGAGGCATTGCCGCCTGGCCCCCCCAGCCGGCTGTGCATTGGATACCATCGTCAGGGCATGCGTGGCGACAATGGTCCCCATCCCATCGGGGGTCAGCACCGGAGTGGCCAAAGTGAAGGTGTCAGGGCCTCTGACCCTGGCAGACGGTGACCGGGCTTCCAACAGTGCTGGCACGCCCCAACCACTCCATTACCTGTCCCTTCATGGCTACAGGGCGGCCAGCCGCACCGCTGACCTCGATCGGTCGCCACAAGACGACGCCACAAGGGGCGGCCCGTGCCATGACGTGACCGGCGTCAGGACCCGCCGTGTGGGCCCCGCCGGCTCCTGACGGGACCCTTCAGCCGGTGGGGCCTACCGGCGATAGGACCCCACGGCCGGCGGCCCCCATAGCCGGTCAGAGAGGCTGCCAGCTGGAGCCCCCATGACCTTCTATTTGTATTGTAATCCGGGGGGGTTGGCCTATAAAACCCCCCGGGCCACCCCCATGCAAGAGGTCGGCTGATCTCCCAGCTTCCCTCACATCCTCTCATCCCCACTCTCACACTCATGTATGAGGCAAGAAGCCTCATGGCTCTCCTTCCCAAACAGCTCCAGGAGCAACCATGTACCAAAGGAACCTCAGTTATACAAACATGCAGGAGTAGGGGTATTATCTCTCAGGAGAGCCCCGAACTTGGGTAAACCACTGCGTGCTATTCGCATACCCGTCCCGGATCATCCATAGCAGCCTTGCCCTCAACTCGATAAGCCACCCCGTGGCATCTGCCGTCTCGTGTGACCTCCTGTGAGAAAACGACGACAACGGAGCATATGTGATATTCCAAGAGGTGAAATTGGATTTCAAGCTCGTGCCCGTGTTGAGAGGTATGAGACCTCCAACAAGATTCTTTGCCTGCAAAGATGAAGGAGAATAGCTCAATCGGTGAGCATGTGCTCAGATTGTCTGGTTGCTACAATCGCTTGAATCGAGTGGGAGTTAATCTTCCAGATAAGATAGTGATTTATATAGTTCTCCAAGTCATTGCCACAAAGCTACTAGAGCTTCATGATGAACTATAAATATGCCAGGGATGGAAAAGATGATCCCTAAGCTGTTCACGATGATTGACACCGCAAAGGTAGAAATCAAGTAGGAGCATCAAGTGTTGATGGTTAGTAAAACCACTAGTTTCGAGAAGGGCAAGGGCAAGAAGGGAAACTTCATAAATAGCAAACTAGCTGCCTCTCTAGTGAAGAAACCCAAGGTTGAACCCAAACCCAAGACTGAGTGCTTCTGTTATGAGGAAACGGTCATTGAAGCAGAACTCCCTAAATACTTGGTAGATAAGAAGGTTGGCAACGTCGACAAAAGTATATTTGACATACATATTATTGATGTGTACTAGCTAGTACTCCTAGTAGCACCTAGGTATTACATACCGGTCCGATTGCTAATGCTAGTAACTACAGGTAAAAGCTATGAAATAAACGGAGACTAGCTAAGGGTGAGGTGATGATGTGTGTTGGAAGTGTTTCTAGGGTTGATATGATCACCATCGCACGCTCCCTCTACCTTCAGGATTAGTGTTGAACCTAAACAAATATTATTTGGTGCTTGCGCTGAGCATGAACATGATTAGATCGTGTTTATTGCAATATGGTTATTCATTTAAGTTAGAGAATAATAGTTCTTCTATTTACATGAATAAAACCTTCAATGGTCATGCACCCAATGTGAATGGTTTATTCAATCACGACTGTAGTGATACACATGTTCGTAATATTGATGCCAAAAAGATGCAAAGTTAAAAATGATAGTGCCACATACTTGTGACACTCCCGCTAAATGTCATATTAGTGTAAAGTGCATGAATAAAACTCCATGTTGATGGATCTTTGCACTCACTCGGTCGATTTTGAATCGGTTGAGACATGCGGACCATGCCTCATGGGCAAGATGACTAAGACCCCGTTTTCCAGTATGATGGAGTTGACAAGTGACTTATTGGAAATGATACATGTTGATGTATGCGGTCCAATGAGTGTTGTAGCATGTGGTGGATACCGTTATTTTCTTACCTTCACTGATGATTTGAGTAGATATGGGTATATTTGCTTAATGAGACACAAGTCTGAATCGTTTGAAAAGTTCAAGAAAATTCAGAGTGAAGTTTGAGATCATCGTGACAAGAAGATAAAATGTATACGATATGATTGTGGAGGTGAATATCTAAGTTATGAGTTTGGTATAGAACTTAAGACAATATGGAAGTTGTTTCACAACTCACGCCACCTGGAACACCATGGTGTGATGGTGTGTCTGAACGTCGTAGTCGTGCACTATTGGATATGGTGCGTACTATGATGTCTCTTATCGTTTTGCCGCTATCATTTTGGGGTTATGCATTAGAGACAACTACATTCACTTTAAATAGGGCACCATCTAAATCCATTGAGATGACACCGTATGAATTATGGTTTGGCAGAAACCTAAGCTGTCATTTCTTAGAGTTTGGGAATGCGGCGCTTATGCCTAATAAGCTCGAACCCAAAGCGACAAGGTGCATCTTCATAGGATAACCTAAGGAAATAATTGTATATACCTTCTACCTCAGTTCGAGGGCAAAGTATTTGTTTCTAAAAACGGGTCTTTTCTCGACAAAGAGTTTTTCTCGAAAGAATTTAATGGGAGGAAAGTAAAACTTGATGAGGTTGTTGAACCGTCACTTCAGTTGGATAGTAGCACGACACAGAAAGATGTTTCTATGATGCCTACACCAAGTGAATAGGAAGCAAATGATGATATCATGAAGCTTCAGATCAAGTTACTATTGAACCTCGTAGGTCGACAAGGACCCGTAGCGCCCTTGAGTGGTACGTCAATCCTGTGTTGGAGGTCATGTTGTTAGACAATAGTGAACCTATGGGCTATGAAGAAGCGATGGTGGGCCCGGATTTCAACAAATGGCTAGGAGCCATGAAATCTGAGAAAAGATCCATGTATGACAACCGAGCATGGACTTTGGTAGACTTGCCCGTTGAACGGTAGGCCGTTGAGTACAAATGGCCCTTTAAGAAGAAGACAGACGTTGATGGTAAATGTCAACATTTATAAAGCTTGACTTGTCGTAAAAAAGTTTTCAACAAGCTCAAGGAGTTGACTACGATGAGACTTTCTCACCCGTAGCGATGCTAAAGTCTGTTGGAATTATGTTAGTAGTTGTTGCATTTTCCGATTATGAAATTTGGCAGATGGATGACAAAACATCATTTCCCTAATGGATTTCAAAGCATAAAGGGTTGTTTGAAAGGATATTTTCAAAGGAAAACCTGGAATGAAGCTACTTAAATATTGGGCATTGGGATCTATAGACATAGATCAAGACGTGTGATAAGACTTTCAATGAGTACATACCTTGACAAGACTTTGAAAGAGTTCAAAATGGATCAGTCAAAGAAAGAGTTCTTGCCTCATTTGTAAGGTGTGGGGTTGAGTGAGACTCAAAGCTCGACCACGGCAGAAGAAAGAGAAAGGATGAAGGTCGTCCCCTATGCCTTATCCATATGCTCTATATAGTATGCCATGCTGTGTACCGTACCTGGTGTGTGCCTTGCCATGAGTCTATCAAGGGATACAAGAGTGTTCCCGGAGTGGATAACTGAACAGCGTTCAAAATTATCCTTAGTAACTAGAGAACTAAGGAAATGTTTCTCGATTATAGAGGTGATAAAGAGTTCATCGTAAAGGGTTACGTCGATGCAAGCTTTGACACTAATCCGGATTACTCTGAGTAGCAGCCCGGATAAGTATAGTGCAGAAGTCATTTGGTGTAGCTCCAAACGGAGCATGGTAGAAGCATCTACAATATGACATACATATTTGCAAAGTATACACGAATCTGAATGTTGCAGACCCGTTGACTAAAACCTCTCTCACAAGCAAAACATGATCAAACCCTAGAACTCATTGGGTGTAAATCACATGATGATGTGAACTACATTATTGACTCTAGTGCAAGAGGAAGACTGTTGGAAATATACCCTAGAGGCAATAATAAATTAGTTATTATCATATTTCGTTGTTCATGATAATCGTTTATTATCCATGCTATAATTGTATTGATTGGAAACTCAGATACATGTGTGGATACATAGACAACAAAGTGTCCCTAGTAAGCCTCTACTAAACTAGCTCGTTGATCAAAGATGGTTAAGGTTTCCTAGCCATGGACATGTGTTGTCATTTTATAACGGGATGGACAAGACCCAAACTATAAACTTAACATATGATCGTGGTAGTTTATTGCTATTGTTTTGTGCATGTCAAGTATTTGTTCCTATGACCATAAAATCACGCAACTAACTGGTGCCTAAGGAGTACCTTGTGTGTATCAAACGTCACAACGTAACTGGGTGACTATAAAGGTTCTCTACAGGTATCTTCAAGGGTGTCTATTGAGTTGGCATGGTTCAAGACTGGAATTTGTTACTCCATGTGACGGAGAGGTATCTCTGGGCCCACTCGGTAATGCAACATCACAATAAGGCTTGCAAGCAAAGTGAATAAAGAGTTATCCACAAGATCTTGTATTACGAAATGAGTAAAGAAACTTGCCGGTATCGAGATTGAACTAGATATGAAGATACCGACGATCGAATCTCGGGCAAGTAACATACCAATGAACAAAGCAAACTGCATACAGGATTAACTAAATCCTTGACATAAAGGTTCAACCGAAAAAGATCTTCGTAGAATATGTAGGAACCAATATGGGCATCTAGGTCCCACTATTGGTTATTGACCGTAGAGGTGTCTTGATCATGTCTGCATAGTTCTCAAACCCGTAGGGTCTACACACTTAACGTTTGGTGACGTTTCAGTAGTATAGAGTTATGTATGGTGGTGACCGAAGGTTGTTTGGAGTCCCGGATGAGATCCTGGATGTCACGAGGAGCTCTCGAATGGTCCGGAGGTAAAGATTGATATATGAGATAATAGTGTTTGGTCTCCGGAAGGGTTCCGGAATTCACAGAAAATAGTTTTGGATGTTTCCCGAAATGTTCAGGGTACAAAAACACTTTATTTGGGCCAAGGGGTAAAGACCATGAGGCTCTAGGAAGGTGCAAAAGGTGTTTTGTGGAGGCCAGGGGCCAGACGCCAGGGACCCTGGCGTCTGGGACCAAACGCCGAGGACCTTGGCGTCTGGTCCTAGAGTCCGAGGAGGACTCTTGCCTTGCGGGCAAACCGACCTTGTGGAGGATTTTTCTCCAAGTTTTGACCCTAGGTCTCAGCATATAAATAAAGGGGCCAGGCTAGCACTTGGGACACATCAAGAAACCCTAAGCCACGTGTTGCCTCTCCTCTAGTTCGTAGTTTCTCCTCTAGATTGGTTTCAGCGATGCTTAGGCAAAGCCCTGCTGGAATAGCTCCACCACCATCGCCACAACGCCGTCGCGCTGCCGGTGAACTCTTCTAGCTCTCCGCTCCCTCTTGTTGGATCAAGAAGGCGGAGATCGTCACCGAGTCGTATGTGTGCTGAACGCGAAGGTGTCGTCCATTCGGCGCTAGATCGGAAGGATCGTGATCAAGATCGTGAGACAATTCGTGATTGGATCGCGGGAGGGATCGTGATGAGATCGCGGGACGGATCGTGATTGGATCGCGAGATGGATCGTGATGGGATCGCGGGATGCTCGGCGATTTGGATCACGAAGACGTTCAACTACATCAACCGTGTTTCTTAACGCTTCCCGCTTAGCGATCTACAAGGGTATGTAGATCCACTCTCCCTCTCGTAGATGCTCATCACCATAGATAGATCTTGCGTGTGCGTCGGAAATTTTTTGTTTCCCATGCAATGTTCCCCAACAAGATCTTGCGTGTGCATAGGAATTTTTTTATTTCTCATGCAACGTTCCCAACAATATTCACTCTCATAACTTTCATGAATCACTCATACCAATCCCCGTCTACTAATGCACAGCAATAACAACTATTCATCGATTCCCGAGGCTCAGTAACAAGGGTATTGGTTCCTACCTCATGATACTACTCGAGAACCAAGATTTCAAATTTACCTACTTGAATGCAAGGTGGAAATATTGGATATAATGCAATGAAAACATGGGTATATCGACAGTATGATCAACTGTGGCTTGCCTTGGTGATGTCCTTGAAACTCTAGTGGTTCGTAGTTGCAAGCTCCACACTTCGGATAGTCTAACGAAGCAAACAATTGCATACATAAGAAAACAATCATACAATGACATCAACAAGTAATTTAACATGCATTACATGAAGAAACACAAAAGTGAAATCCAAAATAAACACAAAGATAAATTCATAGGAATCTCTAGAAAACACTTTGGAAAACTTCGATAGTTGTAAAACAAATAGAAATAGTTTTCGGTAGTATATCAATTATTAACAGAAAAATATAGTTTTATTAATCTTAACATAAGGAATTTTACTCAAAATTTTATTAGCAAAAGGAATCAATTTAGTTATGAACTATACAAGTTTTAATACAAAACAATAGTAAACCAGTTTTAATTAATTAATAAAATTGTATACTGATGTCTAACAGAAACATATTATAATTTTTCAAAAGTGACAAAAGGAAATACTTAAAAACAACTGAAACAAATAGTTTAAGAATAAAACAAATCTATAATCAATTTGGATAAGTACACTAATATATATGAATTTTCTAAGATTACTCTTTTTTCTGAAAATCAATTACGAGATTTAGTGGAGATCTGCCACGTGTCAGGCTGTGATTTGTGCATACCCCTTCAACTAAGAACACGTTTTGACGGAATGGCTGGGTGCTCACCGTGAGGGTTCGCCGGAGTTGGGCGGCGCGATGCGGATTCGACAAACCGGAGGTCTTAGGAGTAGTGGATGGTGAAGAAATGGGAATGATGAATTCAATGGACTCCGTAAGGATCTCGAGAGCTTTCTGCTTCACTTGGCAGAAGCGGCTGAAGTTGCACACGGCGGCGGTGAGCCTCGCTCCTCTTGGTTCACGTGCTCCTGCTGCGAAATCGAGAGGGGAAAGGGGTCACAGGTATGCGCATCGACAAGGGGAAGAGGAGGGTGGAGGAGTTGGGGCTTTGGGTACCTCGGCCGCGACGGAATCCTGGTCAGACTTTGATGCTATTGTGGAACTCCGATAAGCAATTGCATGCCTTGGAGAGCGATTTGAGAGGGGTTTCGTGCTTGGGCATGGAGGAATACGAGGTGCTTCTCGGGATCCTATTAATAGGGGCAGGGGAGGTCTGTTCGAGTAGATGTAAGGCAAGATTTTTGGAGGTCATTGGCGTTAGTGGAGATAATTAAAGTCAGATTTTATTCCCCTCAATGGGTTGCTCTTAACGCTCTTCACAATTTTCGTGTTGATGTTAAGCGAAAAAAGGTGAATGAATCAATCGATGGAGGAAAAGGAAGATGTACATACGATTTCTATGAGTTATTTTGAAAAACAAAATGGCGGTAACCCACCATCTCACGCAAGGAAGGCCCAATCCCCACGTACATACACGAAGAAGATGATGCGCGGGGGATTAGGCCTTCCTTGCGTGAGATGGTGGGTTGTCGTCATTTTGTTTTTTTAAATAACTCATAGAAAAACCATAAAAAATGAAAATAGACCTTTTAGTAAACACATTATATATCAGAATTCTCAGAATTTTGTGAAGAAACTTATGAATTATTTTTCAGTGACAAATAAAATACTTTAAAAATATAAATTTCCGCAATAACTTCAAATCGGATTTGAATTTGATTTTCAAATCTTTTGCAAATAGTTTCTATTTTATTTTTCACAAATAATTTGTAAATCCCCTCTAACTTTTTTGAAGGGTCATATTCCTTCTCTCTTTATTTCTTTATCAGAGGATTTTGAAAAGATTAAACTAAATTTTGAATAGGGTTCAAATAGAAAGTGGAAAGCTTCATATAGAGAAAAAAATGGAAGTGCTTCCCATTGAAAGTTAAAAGGCTTCAATATGAAAACTTCCAAGCTCACAAAATTGCAAGAATGAATAATTTGGGAAAGTCATTTTATTCCCTCTCATTTAATTTTCAAAAGTTTCAAATTCCATTCACTTTCAAACAAACAACCACACAATAGACAAACAAACAACCATAATTATTTATATAATATAACATTCCAAAATTTAGAATTTTGGGATGTTACATGAAAGCAATGCTCTAAGTCAACAATCGTCGTTTTGTAGCTTCCTTCGAAATTGTTGATGAAACACTACTTCAATTCTTCCCAAGTGTTAATTGAGTTGGGGGCTGTTTTTTCAACCATGTGCACGCTGGTCCCTCCAACACCATGGTCAGATACCTGGCACAGACTGCATTACTGACCTCCAACATATCCATGGCTAGCTCATAGTAGTCAATCCATTCAGTCGGCTCCAAATCAGCTATTTAATTGGGGACCTTATGATGGCCCTTGAAGTCAGGGGGCATACGTACACCGCGTGATGCGACCCCAGCAAGGCGTCCCAATGGTCCTTCTTGTCAAGCCGACACTTCGTGAAGCTGGCTAGGTTGTGGTGGGTTGGGGCTACACCATAGGTTGAGCATATGTTGTCCCTGCTACTCGCAAGGCGCGCGTTGCTTCGACAGTCGCTTGAGCATTTGAGACTGCCGGCTTTGGCATGGTCGGGCATCGGCGTGCGTTGCTGGAAACTGCTAGTGACTCAGCATGCCGACTGTTTCTTCAACTCTGGTGGGGGTGGAGTGAAGCCAGTGCTTACTGTGAGAATAGTTTGCCTGCTGAACAACTGCAGTTTTAAGCTTCTCGATGGCATTCCCAGCCTCGATCTCGATCGGGCTATTCCCAGTAATTGGCATTTTCCGCAAGGTTGTGGGTCTCCCCCAGCATGTTATCAAATTGATTAGAGTAATGACCTGCTCGGGTGTGAAAACGATGGGGTGAGTGTTGGACCGGCGTTTCCTGGTGAGCCGACGGTGTCTCGTGCTGCTTAACCGGTGACGGCTGGTTCTGTTGAGACGACAAGTGTTATTGGGTTGCGTTTGGAGGCACGACCCATGTCAATTAGGGTATGATAGCCGTTTCTCCTAGCGTGTCGACACCTTCTCATAGGATAGGTGTGTCTGGCAGTGTATCAAATAGACGGGTCGGCTCAAAGGTTACCGGCAAACAACTTTGATGTCTTGTTTGGTGAATGGCGAAATTCTCATTTTGGCAGAAACTAAGATGGGCCGCTTCTACTTGCAAAAGCTCGGTTCACTGAGGATACGGGCCTTCAACTCTCTTATAAGTGTATTTTCTGCGTTGATGTCATCCTGGACCATAGCCATCTTCTCATGAAGCTTTTCAACCTCCGTTGCATTGGGCCACATTCTCTGCGGTCACTGGAGTTGCCAAAAGACTGCCAACGGCAGTTGTCAGCTCCATCAATGCTTAAGACGGCGGCTTACTTGAGCCAGCCACATTGGAAGCCAGCGCCGAGGTATCCTCTGCGGCCGAGGCACGAGCCGCCGTGGATTTCTGAGCCAGCGTAGTCTCGGTTGTCTTCTGATTTCCCGCCATCTAGACTGTCGCGTGGTGGTCCGGCTCAAGAGCATCCGAATCGATCTCGTCACCGGAGTAGCCCGCCAACATGTGGTTGAAAAGTGGAAGAATCAACTTGCTATCTTCAACCGAGGATTCGCTATCAGAGTAGACAAGGGTATCGCCGCTAGAGGCGGAGTTCACTGGGAGATCGACTCCATGAGTGAAACCGACGAAAGCATCAGTCTGGCCGGTTTGTTCTTGGTCGGGTCTGGTGTGACGAGCCGTCCATATTCGATGACATTGCCAAATGAAGACGTGGATCTTGCCGATGGGGACCCGGTATCCGTACTCGATTGAGTCAACCTCGGAACAACAATTTGAGTCGTCGATGTCGAGTTTGCCACGGTGACTCTTGGTCATCCAGTCGATTCTTTATCCCTCAATCCCTAGGAGAGCTCCCTTCAATAACTCAACACCATCGTGTGCTGACCCTACGGAAGGCGCCAACTGTCATGGTTTTGTCACAACAGATGTCCTCGTGAAATGAATAAGTCTAGAAGCCATCGCAACTATGTGGTCGCTCGAACGGAGTTGAACGGGAACGAAGTACACGGGTTTACCCAGATTTGGCTCCTCGCGGTGGAGGTAAAGACCTACTTCCTGCTTGATTGATATTGATTGTGGACTCGATTACAATGATGCGGATTCGCTAAGCTAGCATTTGAGAGATTGCCACTTAATGTTTTCGTCCCCATGAGCTCCCTTTTATACAACAGGTTGAGCCCCTAAGGTTACAGGAGAGTCCGGGTCGTACTCGTCAACTCATATCCTAGTATAACTATTGATCATGTTGTCTCCTATATCAGGAAACTTCTCATCTGGGCCTCCTCCACAAACCAGCCCATAGGGCCTCTCCTCAAGATGGCCCGTGGGCGGGTCTTGCTTTGATCCTCATGCCTCTTCCTTGTCACATTATCTCGACCCGGATAGGGACTCACCCATAATGCTTCTAGACACTTTTTTCAGCTCATGCCCTGGGTCGGGTTGTAACCGTGGGGAATATCACCAACAGTGATGGATTCCTCCTCCATCAGAGTATCAGAAAAGGCCTCTAGATGGGATCACAGAAGTACAAAGACATGCGGCAGTGATAAAATTGTTTCAGGATGTGGTATGGAGGTTTCTCGGGAGATGTGAAATTATGACACAAGACTTAGGGTAAATAGAGCCACAAGGGGGCTCACAAGGGGGTTGGTCGCGCCTACCCCCCAAAGCATGTCCCCTGCCTTGTGGCTTTGTCGTTTTCCATCTGGTCTCTTCCTGAAGCTTTCAAGGTGTCTACTGGTGTAGAAAAAACCGTTAAAAATCTCCGTCGCATTTGGACTTCGTTTGGTATGGATTTTCTGTAAAACCAAAAAACATGCAGAAAATAACAACTTGCATTGGGCACTAGGTTAATAGGTTAGTCCCCCAAAGTGATAGAAAATTGCATTTAAAGTATATATGATTGATAATATAATAATATGAAATGATCAAAAATTATAGATATGTTAAAGTCATATCAATGTTGAACTTTACATTATACTTCTTCTGCTTGGTTTTTATGGGCAACTTATTTCTAACTTGATAACCAACGTCCGAACTAAGTTTTGCTACTTCCATAGGGTCATTAGGCCTGTTTTCTCCATCGATAGTCAACCTCCATACTTCTAGTTCTTTGTATCTCTCTTTCTAAACCATGCGATAAAGTAGGTCCATGCTCACCTCCCCTCTTCTTCTCCTTCGAATGGCTTGTCCTTGTTGTTGTGAGCAGATGTTCATAGACACGTTTTCTTCTTCAGGATTTTCATCTGAATTGAAAATAGGGAAGTTGTTGTCTCGAGATGTCAGATTATCTGCTGGCGTGAGCTGCAAATCTTGTGACATGTCATTATCATCATGGTTTGTAGGCGTCTGTGAAAATCAGTTAGATCTTGTACGTACTGTACTAAAAAAAAGATCTTGTACGTACTAGAGTTAGACGAACACTCGCGTCAGTTTTCTTCTCCTTTGTTGCGTGAAAGACAGAAGTATACACAAACACCAATGTAATGCAGCTACGAAAAATTTAAATGTACTAGAGATCTATATTTTGGTACCTCGACGGCTTGGGGAAACTCTGGGGCGTTAACTCCTACCACTAAATTATTGGCACTTTCATCGTTGTCATTTTTCTCTTCTGAACCCTTAGGTTCATATGCAGGGTCATTTGCTAAATCTTTTTCCTGCTCAATATCCCTTTTTTCTCCCCGAGTTGCCCTTTTTCCTTTGTCTATTTAACTTTGTTAGGGCATCTTCAAGACGAACCCGTAAACCTCCCGCAATAGTCCGAGCCGTGCGGGCCGGACCGCAGAAAGCATCCAACACGGTACTGTATTGGAGACAAACGTGTGGAGGTTTGCTGGAGTCTGTACCGCTACTTCAAGAGATTCTGACCTCCCTGGCCCATCAAAAGCCCCTCCCTGCTCCGGCGCGCTTCCCACATAGCGCCAACTGCCCACTTTGATGCCGATCTAGAGCACGCCGCTCCACATTAAAGGCAGCTCAAGGCGGACGCGACCTCTCACTGCCTCAGCCACTAAAGTAGACTGCCGGCCGAGGGCGCCGCCTGCTGCACGCCCGGCAGAACACGTCTCTTCGCCACATTCAAAAGCCTCCACTAAAACCGCGTGGAATAAGAGAAACCTACTCTGGCCACATGTCCGTTCATGAGCAGACCGGCATTAAACGCAAGTTCAGTCGAGCTTGTTCCGTATGTCCTCTATTTAAACGAGACCAAACGTCGGGCAAGAATCACACCCTCCGCCACATCACCTGTCTCCTCCTTGACTATTGTTTACACTCCTCCGACGGCTTTCAAAGAGCAGTTCCCCGAATACAAATCGGTTGGGTGGCCCATCGAGCCCGTTGGATACGAGCACGAGCGAGGCAGCTCGCTGCTTCGCCTCCCTCGCCTAGCCCGACGGAGCTAGTTGCCAACCCCAGCCGGTGTGTGGTTCAGCAACTCGCCGCTCCAAGCCAGCTCGATGAGGAGTGACGAGCTGCTCCACATCGACATGATGGGAAGCACGACGACGACCGTGCCTCTTGTGCCTGCGATCGCGCCATCCATCGTTGAGGCACACATAGCCGCGCCATGCAGGCAGCAAAAGAAGCAGCTGTGTGGAGAGCGACGAATCGATGTACAACGCTTCCGCGCCTGCTGCCATCACCGAAGAGAAGTAGAACACGGGAAACTGCCGCCGCTTAGATCCCATGAAGGCCACCACCACCGGGGCAACGCCGGCGTACATAGCCAGTGTCTTTCCTGGTTCTTTTCTTACAAGGACCTTCGTCCACCTCACATGGACTGCACAGAAGCAGAGGTGCTCGCTTCCCCTGACTTTGATTATAATAGTTTGACTTTGATTAAATTCTATAGATGGCGTCGTCCTAGTCCACCTAACCCTAGTCGCCCTAGGGTGCTCGTATATAGTTTGACTTTGATTAAATTTTATATATAGACTAAAAAAACGAAGGAAATACAATACATGCACACCAACTCCACGCCCCATATTTCTGGCCGGCTGTTTTCTTTTGTATTTGGCCAAAGGTGACCTGATGCTGCACACTTCTACGGAGAAGTGGGAACTCACCAATGCCAAGTATATTTAGCCAATTTTCTGAAAGAAACAAAAGGTATATATATCCACCAACCATCCCAATGTCATCAACTAGCTAGGAGCGTAGGTCAGTGTGAGGCTGTGAGCTATGGAAACCCTAGGGCGGTAGGTGCGAGCTTTTGCAAGACAAGGTTGCGTGATTGCTTGCTCGTGGCGCCGGACGGACACGGGCCGGTCTCGTCGCCATGAGAGGTCACCTTTGAGAGCCCACGTTCGATCGTCTCCGATCGAGGGTCCCGTGATCCCAGCGTCAGCGTGTGCCCGTGGCCGTCGGGTTTGTCCCGGATCCTCGAGAACGTCGTTTCGTGGCGGCGCCGGCGAGCCAGCTACCATGCAGCGCCATGCTGTCCGAGGATGGGCGGGTGTAGTTTAGTTTCGTATTATCATTTTTGTTTTTATAGGAGACAGCGGCGTTCGATTTGGAGGATGGAACCTGTCCTGTGGGGTGCAATGCGTGGCATCTTTTCATGATTGCACCCGAGGAACCTTCAAGAGGTCAAGTGTTGCATGTTGGCTATTGCCTCCAGGCCCACCGCAGACAGTCTGTATCCGTACATCTATACGCATCTTCATCTCACTGACGCGGTGTGCACACCAATTCTGTTAGACGAAACACCTGGTGTCATTGCAGTCAAGGCATGTACAATTGTTGTTGCTTTAGAAGTGTTATTACGTAAGATGTTCAATAATGTTATTCAGCTCACGTTCACTGTGAGAGATGGCAATTCCGAAAGTTCATATGTTAGTAATTTATATTGTCGTCAGGATGCCAAATTTAGTTTGCAAGCACAATAATCTTTTGTCGAAAAACTAAATTGAATCGGAGTTGCCATTCTCACTAACTAATTTGTCATTCTCAGCCAACACAACTTGCCGTCAAAACCATTCGCAATTGTCATGCCCCAGGAAATGTTCGCTAATTATGAGGGGCCTAATTGGTTAGGTGGAGGAAAAAGAAATGAAAAATACTTGTCTTTTCTTAATTAAGAAAATATCACTTAGCAGTATTTGTCACCCCATATTTACTCATATATGGTTATTAGAGATAAAACTAAGGGATTATCCAGTATACATCATGCTTTTATTGACATGTCAAACTATGTGACAAGTTTCAGTCAAGATTGTCGCATCGATCAATGTACATGCCCCTGTGATTCACGTTAAGGAATAATACAAAGATGTGAGCAGCCAACCCTGAAAGAGAAACAGTGAACATCCACAACAAGCTAAAAAAAACTCGTTTCGTCCTAATGATATGCACCGCAAGTTTTCCTTCCGCTAAAAATTAAACGTGTTGCATGGTTATGTCACCCACGAGTTTAATGTGCCTGACCTTTTCAGCAACTTTCGTTTGTTATTTTGAGAATAGGTTGGAGTGGCCGATTGGGCCTTGAAGTAAACCTGGGCATATAACGGGCCGGGCTTTAGAAAGCCCGGATCAAAAATGCCAGGCCCGAGCCTGGCCCGGCCCGACAAAAAAACTGCAACTTTAAGCCCGAGCCCGGCTCAAATGTACTGAAAAGGCTAGGCCGGGCCTCCGTGTAAAATGCATATTTTCTGAAGCCCAAGCCCGGCCCGAAATGCCTACTGGGCCTGATTTTGAAGCCTGAGCCCGGCCCGAACACAAAGCCCGGCCCTACCCGGCCCGGGTTTTTCGGGCCGGGATCGGGATGGGCTGCCCATGCACAGGTTTACCCTGAAGTAGCTCTCGCCTCGAGCATTGCCCTCTTGTCCCTATAACAGACCTTTGTGCAAGAAATATGCATGGCAATGTAAACAATATGCAATGTAAATAAAATTTGTGTAATTCAAAAATATATTTCATACCGTTGGAAAAAATGTATGTAGCGTTACAAAAAAACAGATCATGTGTTTTAAAAATATGTACATAATTGTTTTACAAATTTATTATGCAGATATACAAAAAATTGCATAGTTTAAAAATATTTTAGCCTGTAGTTGAAAAGGTTCTAAAAATGTTGGAAATTGTACATGATTTACAATTTTTGAAATACATGTTTTGAACATATTTTCCAACAAATATTTTAGCTTGTAGTTAAAAAAATCAAGAAAAATGTGAATTTCCAACAAATATTATTCAAGACATCATACAATGTGCACGGATTAAAAAAAATATTCCTGATTTAAAAAAATTCACGACTTTCCAAACAATTTTCGCAAGTTTCAAGAAATTTTACGAATTTGTAATAAATATTCGCAAATTTGGGAGATGTTCCAAAAATTGTGAACAATATTCACGTTCATTAAAAATTTCATTAACAATATTAAGGAAAACAGAAAATGTCAGTGTATTGAAAGAATGTGTTAATCTGAAAACGTATTTACGAATTCAAAAAATGTTCATGAATTTTCAAACATAATTGAAAAGTTAAATTTTTTGACGAATTCTAGATTGTCCACATTTGTTTTTAAAATTCATCGATTCAAAAAGATTCAAGAGCTTCACAAAATATGTTCATAATTTCGAAAAGTATAAGCATATTGAAAAATATTCCGGATTTCCATAAAATATTAACAAATTCAAAACGTGTTCATGATTTCCAACAAAGTTCATAATTTAAAAATTCAAAAAAAATTACAACTTTCACAAAAAGGGAAAAGGAAAGGAAAAAAGATAATGAAAGAAAAAAATGAGAAAAAAGAAAATAAAATGTGAGAAAAAAACAAAAAAACAAAAACAGTTTGGGAAGATTGTCGAACCATCCCAAAACCAAAAAAAAGTAGTTGGACCAGCCCAAACGGAGGCAACGAAAATGTAAACGCTTGAAACCGACGCGCCGGTGCTAGTTTCGGCCGGCCGCATCATTTGTACGCGTACAGTGCGTACATGCATACGTACGTGCGTACCACATGGGCCTAACGTTGTACTGGCTTTGCAGGCATGCGCACACTGCTCGCGTTATGTGATGAACCTATGTGACGGCCGTTATTTTTCTTATCTCTTAAAAATTTTCCATCTCCAGCCCGCATCGAGTAGAGTACTATTCCTGATAAAAAAATATTGCATGGGCTTTTTTTGTTGCAACTGTCCTCAGATTTTGCTACCATCGACGGATTGTTTTCCTATATCCATCATGCCGGAGCTGATACCGGCAATGACGATGAGATGATTTTTTCTGCAAGCAGGCAAGGGGGATGCTGTAACCGTGGGCAAAAGAGCTAGAACCGTAGTCCAGCGGAGCTGCAACGACGGTCCGGTGGAGCTACATGGTCGTCACGTTGACCATCGATTTTTGCTAGAACCGGTGTCAAAATTTGCTACAACTGGTGTTTGCACGTTTTGCTACATTGCATAAGTCAGCGTAAAGATTTTTTTGCTACAATTGGTGTCACGTCGTGTTATAACCAGTCTTTCGAATTGCTACAACCGTTTTTGAAAAAAGCTTCAACTGGACATGAGGTAGCTGGAGCTCAACCACCGCGCTGCATAAAGCTACAACCGACGACGACAACATGAGTTTTTTTGCTGTAACCGTATTGTTTTTTTGCTACTACCGATAACTTTTTTACTACATCCATTGATGGACTCTCACAATGCTTCAAGGGGGTGGGCGAGATGTTGGTGGTCGGTTGCTGCAAACTACGACGTCGGTGGCGAGCACGGTGACAGCAAGGGCGACTATGCAGCATGGAGCAATGGGTGACGCAGTGCTGCGACCGGAGGCGACAAAGCTCGGCGCCGCACATCCTAGGAGCTACACAAGATGCATCACAAACGGTACAACCTCACCAAAAAATTGTTGGAACAAAACTAGAGTGACTCGGTTTTGCGGGCACCGTCATTTTGTTTGGCTGGAACCGGTGACAATTTTTGTTACAACCTGGCGACAACGATGTTTAATTTGCTGGAACGACGAATGCTTTTGCTAGGAGGAGCCTTTTTGCTTGATACAACCCAACGAACTATTGAACAACTTCGTCGAGGATGTGACCGTAGACGACGAACAGTGTTGCTAGAAGCTCGATGTGGTGCTGCTATTTGCCGAAGCTTCTGCCTTTGAGGGCATGAGTTGCATGCGGCGAACCGACGAGAGCCCGGGCGAACCGAGGTGCGTGGCATCCGGGGGCGGGCCATGCTGGGAACAAGGGCAGGGATGTTGGTGAGCAGCGTCGACGATGACGGGCAAGCGCGAGTGGAGGCACGGCCTTCTTTGTCTATTTACCCGTGTTGTTCTAAATCTGTATCGCAAGGTCGAAGAAGGTCATTTTCTTTGAGAGAAAACGATTGGGTTAGACTTCGATCGAACGTGTATTTAGAAGCTGATCGGACGGCTAGGACTAGACCGGCCGAACTACTCGGCCGGCATTGCCCCAACGAAAATCTGGGGGGGGGGGTGTGTTGTCACTAACCAGCGACCCACGTGTCAAATACGATCCCTGATAAATAAATGCTACGTACAGAACTAGGCCGACGTCAAAGTCAAGCCCAACTGTGTTGCACCAAACAAGCCTTTCGTGGGGTCGATGAAATTTAACATCGGGTGAGACACGCGAAATCATTAATTGAGGGGTATTTTTTTTAAAGGTCACTCCTACCTTCCTATGTTGTGACAAGTAGCGTGCTTCATGCGTGACACTTCTCGCAATATGGTAGTTTTTCCTTTTCCGTCCAAATCTCAAACCATTTCTATCGTTGAATTTCTCGCGTCGAGATCTTCAAAACTAGCCCTTGACGATAGGTTTTGACGAACTTTTACTTTCACACAAAAAAAACCAGACCAAAAAAACATGCCTCTCGCGAAAGAACGAGAAAAACGTGTTTTTTCGACTTCAAGAGGCACGGCCATGCCTCTCACGAAAGCAAATTTGTGCCTCTCCCGGAAGTAAGACCGTGCTTCTCGCGAAAAAAAAGGCATTTCTTTTCGTTTCCAAGAGGAACGGCCATGCTCTCGCGGAAGCAAATCCGTGTCTCTCACTACATCCATTGATGGACTCTCACAATGCTTCAAGGGGGCGGGCGAGATGTTGGTGGTGGGTTGCTGCGAACTACGACGTCGGTGGCGAGCGCGGTGACAGCAAGGGCGACTATGCAGCTTGGAGCAATGGGTGGCGCGGTGCTGCGACCGGAGGCGACAAAGCTCGGCGCCGCACATCCTAGGAGCTACGCAAGATGCATCACAAACGGCACAACCTCACCAAAAAATTGTTGGAACAAAACTAGCGTGACTCGGTTTTGCGGGCACCGTCATTTTGTTTTGCTGGAACCGGTGATAATTTTTGTTACAACCTGGCGACAACGATGTTTAATTTGCTGGAACGACGAATGCTTTTGCTGGGAGGAGCCTTTTTGCTTGATACAACCCAACGAACTATTGGACAGCTTCGTCGAGGATGTGACCGTAGACGACGAACAGTGTTGGTAGAAGCTCGATGTGGTGCTGCTGTTTGCCGGAGCTTCTGCCTATGAAGGCACGAGTTGCATGCGGCGAACCGACGAGAGCCCGTGCGAACCGAGGTGCGTGGCACCCGGGGGCGGGCCATGCTGGGAACAAGGGCAGGGATGTTGGTGAGCAGCGTCGACGATGACGGGCAAGCGCGAGTGGAGGCACGGCCTTCTTTGTCTATTTACCCGTGTTGTTCTAAATCTGTATCGCAAGGTCGAAGAAGGTCATTTTCTTTGAGAGAAAACAATTGGGTTAGACTTCGATCGAACGTGTATTTAGAAGTTGATCGGACGGCTAGGACTAGACCGGCCGAACTACTCGGCCGGCATCGCCCCAACGAAAATCTGGGGGTGTGTGCTGTCACTAACCAGCGACCCGTGTGTCAAATACGATCCCTGGTAAATAAATGCTACGTGCGAAACTAGGCTGACGTCAAATTCAAGCCCAATTGTGTTGCACCAAACAAGCCTTTCGTGGGGTCGATGAAATTTAACATCGGGTGAGACACGCGAAATCATTAATTGAGGGGTATTTTTTTAAAGGTCATTCCTACCTCTCTATGTTGTGACAAGTAGCGTGCTTCATACGTGACACTTCTCGCAATATGGTAGTTTTTCCTTTTCCGTCCAAATCTCAAACCATTTTTATCGTTGAATTTCTCGCGTTGAGATCTTCAAAACTAGCCCTTGCCGATAGGTTTTGACGAACTTTTACTTTCACACAAAAAAAACAGACCAAAAAAACCAGACAAAAAAAACATGCCTCTCGCGAAAGAACGAGAAAAACGTGTTTTTTCGACTGCAAGAGGCACGGCCATGCCTCTCACGAAAGCAAATTCGTGCCTCTCACGGAAGCAAGACCGTGCTTCTCGTGAAAAAAACGCATTTCTTTTCGTTTCCAAGAGGAACGGCCATGCTCTCGCGGAAGCAAATCCGTGTCTCTCACGGAAGCAATACTGTGCGTCTCACGGAAGGAGGAAAATACGCATTTTTTCCATTTCCGGCGCCGTGCCTCTCGTCGAAGGAAATCGGCGCCGTGCCTCTCGTCGAAGGAAATCTATGCTTCCTGCGGAAGCAAAATAGTGACTCTTAAGAGCATCTTCAACAGACAGGTCATTTTAGCGGCGCGCTGCAAATAAGCGGCTTCTAACGCGCGCGAAACCGATTTGGGCGCTCCAGCAGGCGCCACAAAATTGCGCACGTCCTAAAAGCGTTGCAGTGCACGGGCCAAAACCGCATCCCGCATGGTGTATTTGGTGTGCTTGCTACTGCGCGCTGGATAGCTATGACGCGTGCAACTCTCGTCCACCACCTCCCTAACGTGAGATCTCACCTGCAGCCGCCGTCGCCACCCCCCGAATACTTTGCCCCTTGCTCCGGCGTGCCGCCGCCACTTTCCCCGCCCTTCCCTGCTTGTCGTCGCCGCTTGAGCGCACCATCCTTCGGAGGAACAATGCCTGGCAGCCGTCTCCTGCCTCAGCGTCCACAAGATGTTTGACAAAACGCTTTCAAGGTAGGTATACTTCAACTTTATATTTTGTAGATGAATTTCATGCATTTTGTTTGCAGTTTTAAAGTAGTTGAAATACAATATTGTAGATGAGTTCGTCCTACGATTCTTCCGACGAAAAATTTGATATTCAAGAGGAGGAGGACCTCGCAATAATTATAGCTATGCATGTTAATGAAAAACCGAGAGACGGTGTTTCGGTTATGGGTCGTCAGAAATTGTGGAGAGATAAGATCGATGCCCACAACAGATTGATAAGGAACTATTCTGCGGAGAATGCCACTATCCAAAGTCCTACTTTCAAAGCCGGGATGAGCATCGAGCTGTTCAAACGCGTTGCGGGCAAACTGGCGAGCCACAATCGGGTTTTTCAGCAAAGGAGGAATACCGCCGGAGAACTCGGGCATAGCACATTTCAAAAGGTGACTGCTGCTTTGCGTATGTTGGCATACGGTATTCCGACGGATCTCGTTGATGACCACTTGGTCATGGGTGAGAGTCAAGTCATCATGTGTGTGAAGCGGCAGTCGGAATTGTGCAAGTGTTTGGTCCGGAATATTTGAGAGCTCTCAATGCTGAAGACACCGCAAAGATTTTGAAGATGAACAAAGCTCGCGGGTTATCATGTATGCTTGGCTCAATAGATTGCATGCATTGGAGTTGGAATAACTGCCCTAAGAATGATGTATTGTTAGTTTGATGTTGTATTCTTGAACTATTGGCTGTATTCAAAAATAAATTATTGATTGAGTTGTAATAATAATTGAACTATTTTATTATTGGTTTATTTTTCTTTTTTTTATCATCCTGATTTTATGAACATTTCAAGTATTTCATAGCGTTTGCCTGTCGCGTGCGCCGCATTCAGTGCCTGTTGAAACGGCAACGTCGCGCCCTATTTTGCGGCGTCTGCTAAAAGGGCGCCTTGCCACGTGTTAAAAAAGTGCATTTCGCCTCTGTAAAATTTTTATAAGTGCACGACGTCGTAGCGCGCCTGTTAAAGATGCTCTCAGGAATGAAAAAACACATTTTTTTTGCTTCCAAAAGGCATGACCGTGCCTCTCGAGTAAGAAAAAAATATGTTTTTCTTTTTCATTTCCGAGAGACACAGTCACATAGGCAAATCCGTGCCTCTCGAGAAAGAAAAAAAAATACATTTTTTCCTTTTCCGAGGGTCACGCTCGTCGGAAGCAAATTCGTAGCTCTCGTATTTTTTCATGCTCGTCAGAAAAAAAGAAAGCGTATTTTTTCATGCAAAGAAAATTATTATTATTTCCGTTCAAAAGCTAAGAGATATCTGTTAAAAACGAAAAGCTAAAAAAACATCTAAAAAATCAAAAACGCGTACAGAAAAATAAACAAAATCAAAGAAAGTGTCCAGATTACGACACGTGACGACGACTGAGCAAGCGTCAACTAACGACGGTCAATTAATGACATATGAGAATGGCCTTTGGAGGCTCCCAAAGGAGCACTCCTAAGATAATTGCTTGCATATTTAGCGAGAACATGGGAATTAGGTCGTGCGAGTATCCCACAGCCCCGGTTTTTCTTCTTCTTTTTTATTTTCCTGTGTTCTTTTTTTACTTTATTAGTAACTTTTGTTTATACTATTAAAAACATTGAACAAGCGTTCAAAAAATGTTAAACTTGTGTCCCAATAATGTTAAATGAGTATTAAAAAGTGGTTCCATGTATTCAAAAAATGTTAACTGTATTTCAGAACTTTGAAGTATGTATAGAAAAAATGATAAACTCATATTTGAAAAATGATGAATGTGTATAGAAAAGTGTTGACCATGTATTTAAAAAAATGTTAATCCAAGCATTTAAAAAATGCTAAAAAATGTTTGAAAAATATTAAACTTGTATTCCAGAAATGTTAAATGTGTAGACAAAAAATGTTACCATGCATTCAAAACATGTTAAACTTGTATTTCAAAAAAATAATATATATAGAAAATGTTAGACTTGTATTTCGAAAATGATGAATGTGTATAAAAACTGTTGACGCCATATTCAATAGATATTGAACTTGTATTTAAAAAATGGTAAATGTGTATACAAAAAATGATGACCATGTATTAAAAAATATAACAAAATTTATTCTAAAGTACTAAATGTGTACATAAAAAAAGTTGAGCATGTATTAAAAACGTTAAACGTGCATTGTTAACTAAGCATTTGAAAAAAATGAACTGTATGGAAAAGGTGTTAACCATGTATTCATAAAAAGTTGACGATGTATTCCAAAAAGGTTGATATTGTGTTTGAAAATGTTAAACGTCTATTAAAAATGCATTACATATATATCAAACATGGGTGTATAAAATTAGTGAACACTGAGAGAAAAGAAAAAAACAATGAAAACCTAGGGAAAAACAAAGAAAACAGAAAAGCAAATGAAAATCAAGAAAGAAACAAAGAAAAAAAAGAAAAACATTGAGAAAATAAAAAAGCAAGTGAAAACACAGAATAACCAAGAAAACCGGTGACAAGACAAAAATTAAATAAACAATAGGAAAATCAGTGGAAAAAAATGGCTCTTTTACGTCAAGTACGTCGGGTCCTTTGTTTCTAACATGGCCTTGCCTATCGCCTAGCCTAGGGTCGTTTATTTCATGTTCTATTAGTCATGAGTCTCGGTCCTCGAATGTTGAGGCGGACCATCTTGCAAAGCATGCACTAGCGTTCGGGACTGGCCGTCATGTCTGGCTGGGGTTCCTGGGAGCATAGCTTCATCCCTAATCGTGACGGTTGATTAGTAAAAGCATGTTTGCTGCAAAAAAGGTCCCGAGTTTGAATCGTGCGCCACTCCCTTTCTCCTTTCTTTAAAGCTTAGCTAATGGGCTGGGCTGATTCCCCCGCGAAGAGCTATTGCTTTCAACGAGAGCAGATTCCATCTCGCTAAAGGCGAAATATAGCTCGCGCGGGACAGAAGGACGTTTCCTTCGAAGTGTGGACATTAGGCCAAATCCTCGACACATCCGTCAAAAATTACAGGTTCGTTTCTTCAAGCGTTTTTCCTTCTTTTGAACGTTATGTGTACCCTTTTCATTTATTATTTTATTTCTTTTATTTATATTACGAAATAAGTATATAAAATATTTGCCTTAATTAATTTTTAAATCTTTGCTTAATATTGAAATTGTTCATGGTGTGAAACTAATTTATTCCTGCGTATTTAAAAAAATTCTCATAACATTTTAAACGTGACATTTAAAAAATGATTGTGCGTTTTAAAACTATTTTCATGATCTTTATTCAAAATGTGTAAACACTGTGAATAAACGTTGTATAATTTTGATAAAATGTTTCACACTATCCTAAAAAAATGTTCATGAAACTTAAAAAAATGTTCGCACATTTGGAAAACATTTGTGACTTCTCAAAAATATGTAAAATATAAAAATTGTAATTTTTTTGAAAATGGTTCAAGCCATTTAAAGAAATTTGATAATAATTAATTATTATTTTTAGGAAAATTATTCTGAAATTTATGAAGAAAAAAATATGTCCTAAAGAAATGTTCACCGTATATAAAAAAATCAATGTGCATTTGACAAATGTTCAACATGTAATTCAGAAAAATTAATGTGTGTTTAAAAAGAGACAACAAAGTAGGTAAAAAGGAATAGAAACGAAAGTTAATGAAATAAAAGCGATGAAACCAACAAATACAAAAAAAGACGATAAAGAGATGATAAAAAACCGCACGGAAGTTTCCAAAATCGGTCTATAGAACCTTCCCAAAACCACTCTAATGGGCCGGTCCACTAAGGCGAGCTCGCACCAAGCGCAAAAGGCAATATGGGCACAGGATGTGATGACATCAAATATAAAGGTAGTTGTGTTCTTCTCCTGCTGCCGTGAAATCCTACCAGACCATGGGGCCAGAGAGCTTGTATTGTGTCTCGACAGATTTGATGTGTCCGTCCCCGACCTTGCGGATTTAGGTCTACCTGTTCACTGATCTGGTGATTTTATGTTAGTGTTTTATATCGCTTTGTTGATGAGATCCATTGTGGCTCTTTGGCGTTCTATTGAAACTGTTATGGTTCAACAACTTGTACTTATCCCCGGTCTAAAAGGGTTTCTGAAACCTATAAAGGTAGTTAAATTCATGCAGGTGTATGAGTGCCAGATTCGTTGCTCCGAACTGACTGCACTCTCTTTTATAGAAGCCTTGGACGTATTTCATATTCCAAATATTTATACGATAAAAATCATTTTGAGAAATTTTACTCTAATTGTTAGTTCTAAGAGTAATTTCGTACTTTCTTGCATCTATGATCTCAAGTATTGTATTGGTAATTTTCTGAAATTTGAATGAAACTAGGAAATTGTTGAGCGTCAACCAGCTGAAAAGAGATTTTGCGTTTGCCGCCTTCGTTTTGCAACATGTGTCCATGGGCGCCATTCATGTCTAAACAACGCCCAACTTGTAAGTGCATCTAGTGCCCCTTAGTGATTTTAGTGTTTTGAAGACTTATAGGTTAAGAGATTAATGTGTTTCTAAGTGTATACATGCTCTATAAGTCGCTGAGGAGTTTGATATTCAGAGATTATCGACCCTTAAAAATGTATGTCTTCAACTGAAGACTTTGGTGAAGACTTTGGTATTCCCTGAAGACTTTGAAAATGAAGAAGTTGGTGTGACCTTAAAGATATGAACGATATCTAATGAAGCGTGAAGACTTTTGTTTTCGTAGCTTCATTTCCTTTCTTTGAGTCATAGGAAATACCGTACTGTTAAATGGGGCCGAGGTAATACTAAGGAAAATTTTCAACTGATGCTCAACTCCAAAAGCCTCAACCTATCCAATCCTTCGAGTGAAGCCTTTGGAAATCTCTTATAGTTCAGTCAAGTTCTTCAGTGACAGAGACGAAGTTCTTCTGGTCTCTGATGAAATTGGTCTGACTAAGGAGTTAGGATTTCGCCGGTGCGAATTGCCTACAAGTGAGGAATATGATAAGCCTGAGGACTTTCATTGTTCGAAATTCCGACCGTTGTTGTGCTTAGCGCCAGCCGTACCCAATCATCTTATCCACATAACGGTCTTATCATTGGGGGCATTTATGTCTTATCATGTCAGGTTGCACCCTGGTTATAAAATAGCCACCCCCACAACCACTAGTTGGTTGGCTGCTCCGAGAGAGAACTGACACTTGTCATTTGAGAGCAACCCATCCTCTGAGGACTTTGAGAGAAAATCATCAGTGAGGAAAAAGCCAAATCAAAACCACCAAACCCAAAGTGGTTGAGAATCACTGAAGAAATTGTCCCTTTGTGGAATCAACGCTTGTTACCTTCGAAGACTATGTATCTTCTAGTCGGTTAGGTGGCATGGTCTAGTGCATCCTATAGTCAATTGGGGATCACGAAGTGACCTTGGTCTAGAGCATCCAACAGTCAATTGTGGATCGTGGGGTGACTAGTTGGTGAGGGTTTTGGAAGTCTACCCTGAAGACTTACCACGAGTGTTGGGCTAGGAGTGCGTGTCCTTAGCTCAAGGAGAATACGGTAAGGATTGTGTGTCCTGGGACTGTGTGTCCTCTGGTTTAACTACCAGGCCGCTCCAAACCAGACGTACGACTGTCACAGCAGTTGGAACTGGGTCATCAAACCACTGTCTTCATCGAGCTACCTGGTTCTATTTCCTCAACCCTTACGTTTCCTCATATACTTGTTGATGAAATTGATCATTACTGTTTGAAGAATTTGACTGAACACTTTCTCAATTTCCTCACCTCAAATTCTTCAAGTTACCTTCACTAGTAGAAAACAGACCTTTCGTCCGCATCATTAGTCCCGGTCTGGTTTTGAACCGGCACTAATGTGCTCATTAGTCCCGGTTCATGACGGGCATCATTAGTGCCGGTTCGTTCTGGACCTTTAGTCCCGGTGTTGGAAATATGCCGTAGAGGCAATAATAAAATGGTTATTATTGTATTTCCTTGTTCATGATAATTGTCTATTGTTCATGCTATAATTGTGTTAACCGAAAACCGTAATACATGTGTGAATAAATAGACCACAACATGTCCCTAGTGAGCCTCTAGTTGGCTAGCTCGTTGTTCAATAGATGGTCACGGTTTCATGACCATGGACATTGGATGTCATTGATAATGGGATCACATCATTAGGAGAATGATGTGATGGACAAGACCCAATCCTAAGCATAGCACGAGATCGTGTAGTTCGTCTGCTAAAGCTTTTCTAAATGTCAAGTATCGTTTCCTTAGACAATGATATTGTGCAACTCCCGGATACCATAGGAATACTTTGGGTGTGCCAAACCTCATAACGTAATTGGGTGGCTACAAAGGTACACTATGGGTATCTCCTAAATCGTTTGTTGGGTTGGCACGAATCGAGACTCGGATTTGTCACTCCGTGTGACGGAGAGGTATCTCTGGGCCCACTCGATAAGACATCATCATAATGAGCTCAATGTGACTAAGGAGTTAGCCACGGGATGATGTGTTACGGAGCGAGTAAAGAGACTTGCCGGTAACGAGATTGAACAAGATATAGGGATACAGACGATCGAATCTCGGGCAAGTATCATACCGGTAAACAAAGGGAAATGTATATGGGATTGATTGAATCCCCGACATCGTGGCCGATGAGATCATCGTGTAGCATGTGGGAGCCAACATGGGTATCCAGATCCCGTTGTTGGTTATTGACCGAAGAGGTGTCTCGGTCATGTCTACGTGCCTCCCGAACCCGTAGGGTCTACACACTTAAGGTTCGATGACGCTAGGGTTATAGGGAAATAGTGTACGTGGTTACCGAAGGTTATTTGGAGTCTCGGATGAGATCCCGGACATCACGAGGAGTTCCAGAATGGTCCGGAGGTAAAGATTCATATATAGAAAGTGAGGTTTTGGTCACCGGAAATGTTTCGGGCATCACCGGTAACGTGCCGGGACCATCGGAAGGGTTCCGGGGTCCACCAAGTGGGGCCACTGGCACCAGAGGGATGCATGGGCCGCAAGTGGGAGGGAACCAGCCCCTAGGTGGGCTGGTTCTCCCCCCGCAAGGGCCCAAGGCGCAACACAAGGGTGGAGAGGGGCAAACCCTAGAGCAGATGGGCCCTAAGGCCCACCCTAGGCAGTCGCACCCCTCTCCCCTCCTGGCTATCGCACCAGATGGGATCTGGGGCTGCCGCCGGCCCCTAGGGTGGGAACCCTAGGGCGCAGCCCTCCCTCCTCCTCCTCCTATATATAATGGAGCCCTTGGGGCAACCGGAGACACGCATCTCTCTCTCCCACGGCGCAGCCCTACTCCTCCCTCTCCTCGTCCTCCCTAGTGCTTAGCGAAGCTCTGCCGGAGTACCATGCAGCTCCACCATCACCATGCCGTCTTTCTGCCGGAGCTCTCCGTCAACCTCTCCTTCCTCCTTGCTGGATCAAGGCACAGCAGACGTCACCGGGCTGCACGTGTGTTGAACGCGAAGGCGCCGTTGTTCGGCGCTTAGATCGGATTACACCGCGACCTGAACTACTGCGAGTATGACTCCACCAACCGCGTTCTAGTAACACTTTTGCTTTGCGATCTTCAAAGGTATGAAGATGCGCTCTTCCCTTACTCGTTGCTGGTTTCTCCATAGATGGATCTTGGTGATCGTAGGAATTTGTTTGATTTACTACTACGTCTCCCAACAGTGGTATCAGAGCTAGGTCTATGCGTAGAATCTATGCACGAGTAGAACACAAGTTGTTGTGGGCGTCGATCTTGTTAATTTGCTTGCCGTTACTAGTATTATCTTGATTCGACGGTATTGTGGGATGAAGCGGCCCAGGCCAACTTTACACATACGCTTACGTGAGACTGGTTGCACCGCCTGGCATGCACTTGTTGCATAAGGTGGCTAGCGGATGTTTGTCTCTCCGACCTTAGTCGGATTAGATTCGATGAAAAGGGTCCTTATGAAGGTTAAATAGCAATTGGCATATCACGTTGTGGTTTTGGCGTAGGTAAGAAACGTCCTTGCTAGAAACCTATAGCAGCCACGTAAAAACTTGCAACTACAAATTAGAGGACGTCTAACTTGTTTTTGCAGCATATGCCTTGTGATGTGATATGGCCAAAGGATGTGATGTGATGCATTGTGATGTATGAGATTGATCATGTTCTTGTAATAGGATTCACGACTTGCATGTCGATGAGTATGACAACCGGCAGGAGCCATAGGAGTTGTCTTATTTTATTGTATGACCTGCGTGTCAATCATAAACGCCATGTAATTACTTTACTTTATTGCTAATCATTAGCCATAGTAGTAGAAGTAATAGTTGGCGAGACAACTTCATGAAGACACGATGATGGAGATCATGGTGTCATGTCGGTGATAGTGATGATCATGGTGCCCCGAAGATGGAGATCAAAGGAGCAAGATGATATTGGCCATATCATGTCACTATATTGATTGCATGTGATGTTTATCATGTTTACATCTTATTTTCTTAGAACGACGGTAGTAAATAAGATGATCTCTTAATAAAATTTCAAGAAATGTGTTCACCCTAACTATGCACTATTGCTAAGGATCGTTGTTCCGAAGCACCACGTAATGATCGGGTGTGATAGGTTCTAATGTTCGCATACAACGGGTGTAAGCCAGATTTACACACACGATACACTTAGGTTGACTTGACGAGCCTAGCATGTACAGACATGGCCTCGGAACACGGAAGACCGAAAGGTCGAACATGAGTCGTATAGAAGATACGATCAACATGGAGATGTTCACCATGGATGACTAGTCCGTCTCACGTGATGATCGGACACGGGCTAGTCGACGTGGATCATGTGTCACTTGGATGACTAGAGAGATGTCTATATAAGTGGGAGTTCATTAAATAATTTGATTATGTGAACTTAATTATCATGAACTTAGTCTAAAATTGTCTTTACAATCCATATTGTAGATCCAATGGCCAACGCTAATGTTGCCCTCAACTTCAACGCGTTCCTAGAGAAAACCAAGCTAAAAGATGATGGAAGCAACTATGCGGACTGGGTCCGTGGCTTGAGGATCATCCTCATCGCTTCCAAAAGATTATATGTCCTTGATGCACCGCTAGGTGACGCACCCATTTTCCCAGCGGCTTAGGATGTTATGAACGCCTGGCAGTCGCACTGTGATGATTACTCCTTGGTTCAGTGCGACATGCTTTACAGTTTAGAACCAGGGCTCCAAAAGCTTTTTGAGCAACACGAAGCATATGAGATGTTCCAAGAGCTAAAATTGGTTTTCCAAGCTCATGCCCGGGTCGAGAGATATGATGTCTCCGACAAGTTCTTCAGTTGTAAGATGGAGGACAATAGTTCTGTCAATGAGCACATACTCAAAATGTCTAGGTTGCACAACCGCTTGTCTCAGCTAGGAGTTAATATTCTGGATGACTCGGTCATTGACAGAATCCTCCAGTCGCTCCCACCTAGCTACAAGAGCTTTGTGATGAACTACAACATGCAGGGTATGGAGAAGTCCATTCCTGAGTTGTACTCGAAGTTGGTATCAACGAAGGTCGAGATCAAAAAGGAGCATCAAGTGTTGATGGTGAATAAGACCACTAGTTTCAAGAAAGGCAAGGGTAAGAAGAACTTCAAGAAGGACGGCAAAGTAGTTGCCACGCCCGGTAAGCAAGTTGCGGGGAAGAAGAACAAGAATGGACCCAAGCCTGAGACTGAGTTCTTTTATTGCAAGGGTATCGGTCACTGGAAGCGGAACTGCCGCAAGTACTTAGTGGATAAGAATACCAGCAACGTTAAAGGTATATGTGATATACTTGTTATTGATGTGTACCTAACCAGCACTCGTAGTAGCTCCTGGGTATTTGATACTGGTGCAGTTGCTCACATTTGTAAATCCAAGCAGGAGTTGCGGAATAAGCGGTGGATGGCAAAGGATGAGGTGACGATGCACGTCAAGAATGGTTCCAAGGTCGATGTGATCGCCGTTGGCACGCTGCCTCTACATCTACCTTCGAGATTAGTTTTAAACCTTAATAATTGTTATTTAGTACCATCTTTAAGCATGAACATTGTATCTGGGTCTCGCTTGATGCGAGATGGCTACTCATTTAAATCTGAGAATAATGGTTGTTCTATTTATATGAGAGAAATGTTTTATGGTCATGCCCCGCTGGTCAATGGTTTATTTTTGATGAATCTCGAACGTGATGTTACACATGTCCATAGTGTGAGTACCAAAAGATGTAAGGTTGATAACGATAGTCCCACTTACATGTGGCACTGCCGCCTTGGTCATATTGGTGTCAAACGCATGAAGAAACTCCATGCCGACGGACTTTTGGAGTCTCTTGATTTTGAATCATTTGACACGTGCGAACCATGCCTCATGGGCAAGATGACCAAGACTCCGTTCTCCAGAACAATGGAGTGAGCAACTGACTTGTTGGAGATAATACATACTGATGTATGTGGTCCAATGAGTGTTGAGGCTCGTGGTGGCTACCATTATGTTCTCACCCTCACTGAAGACTTGAGCAGATATGGGTATGTCTACTTAATGAAACACAAGTCTGAAACCTTTGAAATGTTCAAGGAATTTCAGAGTGAGGTAGAGAATCAACGTGACAGGAAAATAAAGTGCCTACGATCTGATCGTGGCGGAGAATATTTAAGTCACGAGTTTGGCACACACCTAAGGAAATGTGGAATTGTTTCACAACTCACGCCGCCTGGCACACCTCAGCTAAATGGTGTGTCTGAACGTCGTAATCGCACTCTATTGGATATGGTGCGATCTATGATGTCTCTTACCGACTTACCGCTATCATTTTGCGGATATGCATTAGAGACTGCCGCATTCACTTTAAATAGGGCACCATCTAAGTTCGTTAAGACGATACCGTATGAATTATGGTTAGGAAAGAAACCTAAGTTGTCGTTTCTAAAAGTTTGGGGATGCGATGCTTATGTGAAGAAACTTCAGCCTGAGAAGCTCGAACCCAAAGCGGAAACGTGCGTCTTGATAGGATACCCCAAAGAAACTATTGGGTATACCTTCTACCTCAGATCCGAAGGCAAAGTCTTCGTTGCCAAGAATGGATCCTTTCTAGAGAAAGAGTTTCTCTTGAAAGAAGTAAGTGGGAGGAAAATAGAACTTGATGGGGTAATTGTACCTCCACTCGAACCGGAGAGTAGCGTAGCACAGGAAGTTGTTTCTGTGGAGCCTGCACCGACTAGAGAGGAAGTTAATGATGATGATCATGAAACTTCAGATCAAGTTGCTATTCGAAGGTCCACTAGGACACGTTCCACACCAGAGTGGTACGACAACCCTGTCCTGGAGATCATGTTGTTGGACAACGGTGAACCTTCGAACTATGAAGAAGCAATGGCGGGCCCAGATTCCAACAAATGGCTTGAAGCCATGAAATCCGAGATAGGATCCATGTATGAGAACAAAGTATGGACTTTGGTGGACTTGCCCGATGATAAGCGAGCCATAGAAATTAAATGGATCTTTAAGAAGAAGACTGACGCGGATGGTAATGTGACCGTATATAAGGCTTGGCTTGTCGCTAAGGGTTATTGAAAATTTCAAGGAGTTGACTACGATGAGACTTTCTCACCCGTAGCGATGCTGAAGTCTGTCCGAATCATGTTAGCAATTGCCGCATTTTATGATTATGAGATCTGGCAAATGGACGTCAAAACGGTATTCCTCAATTGCTTCCTTAAGGAAGAACTGTATATGATGCAGCCGGAAGGTTTTGTCGATCCTAAGTATGCTAACAAAGTATGCAAGCTCCAGTGGTCCATCTATGGGCTGGTGCAAGCATCTTGGAGTTGGAACATTCGCTTTAATGAGGTGATTAAAGTGTTTGGGTTTATACAGGTTTATGGAGAACCTTGTATTTACAAGAAAGTGAGTGGGAGCTCTGTACATTTCTCATATTATATGTAGATGACACATTGTTGATGGGAAACGATATAGAACTTTTGGAAAATGTAAAGTCCTACTTGAATAAGTGTTTTTCAATGAAGGACCTTGGAGAAGCTGCTTACATATTAGGCATCAACATCTATAGAGATAGATCGAGACGCCTCATAGGTCTTTCGCAAAGCACATACCTTGACAAGATATTGAAGAAGTTCAATATGGATCAGTCCAAGAAGGGGTTCTTGCCTGTGTTACAGGGTGTGAGATTGAGTATGACTAAATGCTCAACCATGGCAAAGGATATATAAGAGATGAGTGTCATCCCCTATGCTTCAGCCATAGGCTCTATTATGTATGCCATGCTATGTACCAGACTTGATGTGAACCTTGCCATAAGTATGGTAGGGAGGTACCAAAGTGATCTCGGAGCGGAACACTGGACATCGGTCAAGAATATCTTGAAGTACCTGAAAAGGACCAAGGACATGTTTCTCGTATATGGAGGTGCCGAAGAGATCATCGTAAAGGGTTACGTTCATGCTAGCTTCGACACAGATCCGGATGACTCGAAGTCACAAACCGGATACGTGTATATTTTGAACGGAGGGGCAGTCAGCTGGTGTAGCAGCAAGCAAAGCGTCGTGGCGGCATCTACATGTGAAGCGGAGTACATAGGTGCTTTGGAAGCAACAAAGGAAGGAGTCTGGATGAAGGAGTTCATCACCGACCTTGGAGTGATTCCCAGTGCGTCGGGCACGATGACTATTCTGTGACAACACTGGAGCTATTGCCCTTGCCAAGGAGCCCAGGTTTCACAAGAAGACAAGACACATCAAGCGCCACTGCAACTCCATTTGTGATTACATTTAGGAAGGAGATATAGATATTTGTAAAGTACATACGAATCTAAATGTCGCAGATCCGTTGACTAAACCTCTCTCACGAGCAAAACATGATCAACACCAGAACTCTATGGGAGTTCAATTCATCACAATGTAACTAGATTATTGACTCTAGTGCAAGTGGGAGACTGTTGGAAATATGCCCTAGAGACAATAATAAAATGGTTATTATTGTATTGCCTTGTTCATGATAATTGTCTATTGTTCATGCTATAATTGTGTTAACCGGAAACCGTAATACATGTGTGAATAAATAGACCACAACATGTCCCTAGTGAGCCTCTAGTTGGCTAGCTCGTTGATCAAAGATGGTCACGGTTTCATGACCATGGACATTAGATGGCATTGATAACGGCATCACATCATTAGGAGAATGATGTGATGGACAAGACCCAATCCTAAGCATAGCACGAGGTCGTGTAGTTCGTCTGCTAAAGCTTTTCTAAATCTCAAGTATCGTTTCCTTTGACCATGAGATTGTGCAAATCCCGGATACCTTAGGAATACTTTGGGTGTGCCAAACGTCACAACATAACTGGGTGGCTATAAAGGTACACTACGGGTATCTCCGAAAGCATCTGTTGGGTTGGCACGAATCGAGACTGGGATTTGTCACTCCGTGTGGCGGAGAGGTATCTCTGGGCCCACATGGTAAGACATCATCATAATGAGCTCAGTGTGACTAAGGAGTTAGCCACGGGATGATGTGTTACAGAACGAGTAAAGAGACTTGCTGGTAACGAGATTGAACAAGGTAGAGGGATACCGACGATCGAATCTCGAGCAAGTATCATACCGGTAGACAAAGGGAATTGTATACGGTGTTGATTGAATCCCCGACATCGTGGTTCATCCGATGAGATCATCGTGGAGCATGTGGGAGCCAACATGGGTATCCAGATCCCGCTGTTGGTTATTGACCGGAGAGGTGTCTCGGTCATGTCTATGTGCCTCCCGAACCCATAGGGTCTACACACTTAAGGTTCGATGACGCTAGGGTTATAGGGAAATAGTGTACATGGTTACTGAAGGTTGTTCGGGGTCCCGTATGAGATCCCGGACGTCACGAGGAGTTCCGGAATGGTTCGTAGGTAAAGATTCATATATAGAAAGTGAGGTTTTGGTCACCGGAAATGTTTCGGGCGTCACCGGTAACGTACCGGGACCACCGGAAGGGTTCCGGGGTCCACCACGTGGCGCCACTGGCACCAGAGGGCTGCATGGGCTGTAAGTGGGAGGGAACCAGCCCCTAGGTAGGCTGGTGTGCCCCCACAAGGGCCCAAGGTGCAGCACAAGGGTGGAGTGGGGCAAACCCTAGAGCAGATGGGCCCTAAGGCCCACCCTAGGCAGTCGCCCCCTCTTCCCTCCTGGCCGCCGCACTAGATGGGATCTGGGGCTGCCACCGCCCCCTAGGGTGGGAAACCCTAGGGCACAGCCCTCCCTTCTCCTCCTCCTCCTATATATAGTGGAGCCCTAGGGGCAACCGGAGACACACATCTCTCTCTCCCACGGCACAACCCTACTCCTCCCTCTCCTCGTCCTCTGTAGTGCTTAGCGAACCTCTGCCGGAGTACCACACAGCTCCACCGTCACCATGCCATTGTGCTGCTAGAGCTCTCCCTCAACCTCTCCTTCCTCCTTGCTGTATCAAGGCGTAGGAGACATCACCGGGCTGCACGTGTGTTTAATGCGGATGTGCCGTTGTTCGGTGCGTAGATCGGATTACACCGCAATCTGAATCGCTGCGAGTACGACTCCACCAACCGCGTTCTAGTAATGCTTCCGCTTTGCGATCTTTAAAGTTATGAAGATGCACTCTCCCTTTACTCATTGCTGGTTTCTCCATAGATGGATCTTGGTGATCGTAGGAATTTTTTTGATTTACTACTACGTCTCCCAACACCCGGTTCGTGCCATGAACCGGCACTAAATGTGTGGTGGCAGGCTGGCGTCAGCCTGGGGCCCCATGGAAACCTAGAGTCCTGGTTGGTGGTTCCAACCGCGACTATAGGCTAACCTTTAGTTGCGGTTGGAGCCACCAACCGGTACTAATGGTCCCCTATATGAAACCGTTCGGCCAGCCTGAGCACACTCTGTTCTTCCCCTTTCCTCTCCTAGCCTCTCTATTCTTCCTTTCTTCCCCGAGGTCATCCTCCATTTTTGCCAAAATTTGTCAAGATTTGGAGGCACCCCATCCATCCAAGTGTTCACAAAGGTTAGCAACTTTGTCCTTTCATCTCTCATTGCTAGATTAGCTCTTACAATTCTCTATAAGTATAGTAATTTGTGGGTTTTAGTTTGTATGTGGTAGTTTATTTGATTTATGCAATTTGAGCTCAAATTAACTTCTTACTTTGCATTTGTAGGTTTGGTTTACTTAGTGCCTTCCCGTCCCCATCCTAACCACTGTCGATCGCCCGCACCGTCCCGTCGCCGGCACCACCTTGGTGAGCCTCTTGTTCTTATCCTTTTTATAAAAAACATGTTTGTAATATTTAGTTAGTTACTTGTATAGTTTTCTTACCTATATGGTTGTTTTTTATACATAGCAGCATGGTTTTAAAATCTGTCCCCGTCGGCCCTCGTCCGGTTTATGATGCGGATGTGGTATATACTCTCTTTTATAACTCTTTGTTGAATTTCGTGTTTATGACAATTATGCCAATCAAGTTGACATAGATATTTTTATGTAAGAGGTATGTGAACCGGAGATTCCAACCGACATAGATATTCTTGTCAAGAAGTTAAATTTAGTTGAAAAAGAAAACAAGTATTTGAAAGAAAAGTTGAAAAGAGTTGAAGAAGAGAAGATGAAACTGGAGTTGTATGTTGCCGATGTCGTCGATGATCACAAGATCAAGATGGGTGCAATGCGCTTGAAGATTAGAAAATTTAAAAGATATGCCATTGATAGCGAGGCTTGGTATCACTATGCTGTTGGATCAATTGTTACCTTAGTTGCGATGTTGATCGCATTTAAATGCTTTAGCTAGAGAGTTTGTATGTTGTTTTATGAGAACAAGTGTGTATGAACTTTATGTACGAACTTGTATTAATTTGGTCTTTTCGGTATTGTGTAATGAAGATGAGACGACAATGGATGTACGACGACGGATGCTCTCCCCAGTTCATTAATGGCGTGCATACTTTTCTGGTTGCGGCTGAGGCAAACAAGAGGCCGGATGGTTTTATGTATTGTCCATGTGCTGGCTGTAAGAATGATTGAAATTACTCTAACTCAAAAACCATTCACGTCCACCTGTTTGAGTCCGGTTTCATGTCCGGCTATAACTGTTGGACCAAGCACGAAGAAAGAGGGGTCCTAGTGGAATAGAATGAAGAAGAAGAGGATGACGACAACTATCATGGCTATGGTTTCCATGAATACGATGGTACAACAATGGGGGAAGAATCTGAGCCGGCAATGCGGGAAGGAGCTGAAGAAGAGGCATCAGATGAGCCCACTGATGATCTTGGTCGGGCCATTGCCGATGCAAAGAGAAACCGCGCAAGGGAAAAGGAGAAGCTAAAGTTGTAGCACATGTTAGAGGATCACAAAAAAGGGTTGTACCCAAATTGCGAACATGGCAAGAAAAAGCTGGGTACCACACTGGAATTGCTGCAATGGAAGGTAGAGAATGGTGTATCTGACAAGGCATTTCAAAAGTTTCTTATAATGTTAAAGAAGAAGCTACCAAAGGACAATGAATTGCCAGAGAGTACGTATGAAGCAAAGAAGGTTGTCTGCCCTCTAGGATTAGAGGTGGAGAAGATACATGCATGCCCTAATGACTGCATCCTCTACCGTGGTGAGTACAAGGATTTGAATGCATGCCCAGTATGTTGTGCATTGCGCTATAAGATCGGCCACGATGACCCTGGTGATGTTGAGGGCGAGTGCCCCAAGAAGAATATTCCTACCAAGGTGATGTGGTATGCTCATATAATACCACGATTGAAACGTTTGTTCCAAAACAAAGAGCATGCCAAGTTGATGCGATGGCACAACGAAGACCATAAGAAAGACGGGAAGTTGAGAGTGCCCACTGACGGATCGCAGTGGAGAAAAATCGAGAGAAAGTGGAAGGACTTTGCAAAGGACGCAAGGAACATATGGTTTGGTTTAAGTGCACATGACATTAATCCTTTTGGGGAGCAGAACAACAATCGTAGAACATGGCCTGTGACTCTATGTATTTATAACCTTCCTCCTTGGTTGTGCATGAAGCGGAAGTTAATTATGATGCCAATGCTCATCCAAGACCCCAAGCAACCTGGCAACGACATTGATGTGTACCTAAGGCCATTGGTTGAAGAACTTTTACAGCTGTGGAATGGAAAAGATGTACGTGCGCGGGATGCGAACGATCAGGAGGAATTTGACCTACATGTGTTGCTGTTTGTAACCATCAATGATTGGCCTGCTCTCAATAACCTTTCAGGACAAACAAACAAGGGATACCACGCATGTACGCACTGTTTAGATGATACCGACAGTATATATTTGGATAAATGTAAGAAGAATGTGTATTTGGGGCATCATCGATTTCTTTAGAGCAGGCATCCCATAAGAAAGAAAGGCAAGCATTTCAAAGGTGAGGCAGATCACCGGAAGAAGCTTCGCCACCGTACGGGTGATGATATACTTGATGTGGTCAAGGATTAAAAAGTAATCTTTGGAAAGGGTCCTGGCGCACAATCTTTTCCAAATGACGCTGACAAACGTGCACCCATGTGGAAGAAGAAAATCTATATTTTAGGACCTACCCTATTGGAAAGACCTCGAGGTCCGCTCTGCTATCGATGTGAGGCACATGACGAAGAATCTTTGCGTGAACCTGCTAGGTTTCTTGGGCGTGTATGGGAAGACAAAAGATACGCCAGAGGCACGGGAGGACCAACATCGTATGCACGGAGAAGACGGCATGGATCCAAAGCAGTTTTAGGGTCATGCCAGCTATGCTCTTACCAAAGAAGAGAAGGAAATCTTCTTCGAATACCTGCTCAGTATGAAGGTCCCGTCTGGATTCTTGTCGAATATAAAGGGAATAATAAATATGACAGAGAAAAAGTTCCAAAACCTAAAGTCTCATGGCTGCCACGTGATTATGACGCAACTGCTTCCGGTTGCATTGAGGGGGCTTCTATCGAAAAACGTTCGATTAGCCATTGTGAAGCTATGTGCATTCCTGAATGCAATCTCTCAGAAGGTAATCGATCCAGAAATCCTACCAAGGTTAGAGAATGATTTGGTGCAATGTCTTGTCAGTTTTGAGTTAGTGTTCCCACCATCCTTCGTCAATATCATGACGCACGTCCTAGTTAACCTAGTCGAGGAGATTGCCATTCTGGGTCCGGTATTTCTACACAATATGATCCCCTTTGAGAGGTTCATGGGACTCTTAAAGAAATATGTTCATAATCGTGCTAGGCCAGAAGGAAGCATCTCCAAGGGCCATGAAACAGAGGAGGTCATTGAGTTTTGTGTTGACTTTATTCCTGACATTAAGCCGATTGGTGTTCCTGAATTGCGGCATGAGGGCAGACTGGGTGGAAAAGGCACGCTAAGAAAGAATTCACTAATATGCTGGGACGTGCATTCTTCAGCGCAAGCACACTACACAGTTCTACAAAGTTCCGCCTTAGTGGCTCCATATATCGAGCAACACACGAATATTCTATGCTCCAAACACCCAGAGAAGTCTGACGACTAGATTACACATGAACAAATGGTGACTTTCACCGGTTGGTTGCGGACACGTCTCATGCATGACGACACTATTGAAGATGACCTATACTTGTTGTCCAAGTTACCATCTTCAACTATATTGACTTTCAATGGGTACGAGATAAATGGGAATACATTTTACACGATCGTCCAAGATTAAAAGAGCGCCAACCAAAATAGTGGTGTCTGCTTTGATGCAGCAAATAGCAATGGGCCAAAGGACACATATTATGGTTACATACAGGAGATATGGGAACTTGACTATTGACTTGGTTTGAAGGTCCCTTTGTTTAGGTGCAAATGGGTCAATCTGACAGGAGGCGGGGTAAAGGAAGACCCGCTGTACGGAATGACAACAGTGGATCTCAACAAACTTAGGGAAAAGAAACATTGTGAGAGTAGAGGACAAGACAAACATGTTAGGAGATTATGAAAATTTGCATGAAATTCCTCCCTTCACAGTGAATGTTGACCCGAGCATCAAGTTAAACGATGAAGATTGTCCATGGTTATGATGCAAAGGGACACACGGTAAGAAATAGTTTTATACCCAAAGATCCCACTCTAGGATGTGACCGACTTCTCTAGTTAGTTTCCAGACTTATATATGTGGAAAGTCCCACTTCGGACAAACCGAAGGGAATCTTTGTAATAGTAGTGTACTTATGTGTTTTGTGCGTTTAGTATGCACCATTCGAAGGCAGGCCATCAATTTTCAACCCTTTATGAGTTAATTTTCTATTTTCATCCATTTACTGATTTTTTGAGCTAAATGACCCTGAAATTGAAAAGCACTACAAATGAACTCTGAAAAGGTTGAAAGTTGGCATGGTATCATCATTTCACCCACATAGCATGTGCTAAAAAGTTGAGAGGGTTACGGCAAAAACTGGATGCACTTTGTGTACAAAATGGACAATCTCTTTCGAAGTACCAAGGTTTCACACGAAAACTCGTCTATTACTAAGGCATTTCATTTTTTAAAACTTATTTTCAACTCCAGACTTTTGTGCATTTAGTACGCACCATTTTAAGGAAGGCCATCAATTTTCAACCCTTTCTAAGTTCATTTCCTATTTTTCATGCATTTACTAATTTTTTTGAGCTAAATGACCCTGAAATTGAAAAGCACTACAAATGAACTCTGAAAAGGTTGAAAGTTGGCATGGTATCATCATTTCACCCACATAGCATGTGCTAAAAAGTTGAGAGGGTTACGACAAAAGCTGGATGCACTTCGTGTACAAAATGGACAATCTGTTTCGAAGTATCACGGTTTCGGACATAAACTCATCTGTTACAAAAGACATTCCATTTTCTTGAAGTTCAGCTTCCCCCATTGCAGCATCACCGTATTCAGGGGGAGAGTTTGAGACGAAAACTCATATGTTACTAAGGCATTTCATTATTTAAATAACCTAAGAATTACCAAATTGAATATAATGATAAAAACACTAATATTAAACAGCAAAAAAAAGAATCGCTAAAAAATCTATTTTTGAATTAAAGTTATTCACAAACTAGTGATGCACACAAATTTCAAATAATTCAAATTTAAACTATTCAAATATAAAAACTACAAGAACTAACAGAAAGTTTATAATTTTTTTTACCAAAAGAAAAAATATTCACAAAGAAACTCTAAATAAAGAAAAAAACAACTCAAAAACAAAAGAAAATAAATAAAGGTGAAAACAAAAAAACAAAAAAACAATAAGCCCGCCTACTGGGCCGCCACGGCCTACATACGACTAGAAACCCATCCTCTTGTTGGGCCAAGACGCAGGCCCGTGCGGCCCAGTAGGCCCCACAGGGCGGCAGAGGTGCGGTAGGCCTAGAAGGCCTGCTTGAGAGAGGAGCTCGCCATGGTAGCCGTGGCAGGGCTTATAAACCGATGCGAGCTCCTCTCGACTAGCGAGGTGGGACTAAACATCC
Organism: Hordeum marinum; assembly: GCA_022496015.1. Classification (NCBI taxonomy): domain Eukaryota; kingdom Viridiplantae; phylum Streptophyta; class Magnoliopsida; order Poales; family Poaceae; genus Hordeum; species Hordeum marinum. The sequence continues at coordinate 523,636,638 of CM039674.1, read as the reverse complement.
ACCCCACCACTCGCCTGGCACAACACCCTTTAGTCGCGGTTGGTGGCTCCAACCGCGACTAAAGACCCTCCCCTTTAGTCGTGGTTGGAGCCACCAACCGCGACTAAAGGGTTTCGCTTCCCGCCCCTTTGGCTGGTGAAATTCACCTTTAGTTACGGTTGGTGGCTCCAACCGCAACTAAAAGGAGGGGTCTTTAGTCGCGGTTGGAGCCACCAAGCGCGACTAAAGGCCTCCTTATATATATACAACACTTTAAAAAAATTCAGTTCCTCTGCTTTCTTCGGCCTCTTTGACATCGTCGCACCGTCGCCGTCTCGCCTTCCCGATGCTAGAGCTCGTCGCCGCCCCCGACGCCGGCCACCCACGCCTCCTCGCGCCGATCTCCGACGTCGCCCGTGCTTGCTCCTCCCCGAGCCCGGCCTGACGCCGCCCGCACCCGCTCCTCCGGCCCCGAGATCCTCGCCGTCGCTGCCCCCGACTTGCCTCGCCTCGTCGTCACCCCATCGCCCCACTGTGAGCTCCCGCCTCCCCCTCTCCCTTGCCCCTTGTGCTGCCATGGCAGCCGCCGGCCCCTCCCCGAGCCCCCCACACGTATATGCATGAACACACACACTAGATGCAAGGAATTTGACATTTTTTTCACTAGATGATTGATTAGATGTATAGAAACAAGTTAAGGAATTTTGACATTTGAGGAATTTTGACATAGGTGCAAGAATTTTGACATTTTTTCACTAGATGATTAATTAGATGTATAGAAAAAAGTGAAGGAATTTTGACATTTGAGGAATTTTTACATTATGATCCAATATGTATAGTATATGAATACAATGTATAGAAAAGAGTTGATGAATTTTGACATTTGATCCAATGTGTATAGCAATTATTATTTGCAAAAGTTTGTTATGTATTAATTTGCAATTAGTATTTGTTATGTATTTGCAAAAGTTGCGGGTCGTAAGGTTAAGAGAATAAGAAATGTTAAATTTGCATAAAATGTTAAATTTGCATATAATTTCTAATCGGAGTCAATGATGCCTGGTCCCCATCCTCGTGGTCGACTTGTTCGCGACGACGTCCTGCTTCAGAGGCGCCATGTCTGGGACAAGGCTCTGCCGGACTGGCACTGGGAGGTGCAACCTTCAGGGGCGTGCAACTTGGTGAGGAACCCGGGTCTCGTCGTTGACCTGGAGCTTCTTTGGTGGCTTTCACGTGGGCCACTTTTGGTGCGGAGGCAGCAAGCCCCAGAGGAGGTGGTACGTCGTCGTGGCAGGGAGGAGGACGAGCACTTCCGTCGCTACATGGATGTGTTGGACGTCAGGTTCTCCAATACCTGGCAGGTTCTTCAGGGATCTCACCCGAGCTATGATCCTATCATAGTTCCTTCTCTTTGGGTGTCCACTGCCTGCCACGAGAGAAGTCAACTGGATCTGTAGTAGTGATATTATATAATTAATAATATTCAAGATGTATTAGTGATAATATTCAAGATGTATTCGAGATTATAGTCGATAATATTCGAGACAATTTATTTGGGATTATATTCGATGATGCATATTATGTACTATGATTCAGTTTTCCTTAGTGATTGCATGCATTCTAATTTGAATACTATATTGTTTTATCTTTCTTCTGGGTTAGTTAAATAAAAGCTATGGACAATACTGGTAGAGAAGGAGAAGAGGCTCTGTTCAACATCATACGCTCCACGAGCCCAGAGCATGAACCTCAAGATGATGACAGCTCCCAATATGTGAACAATTCCGGTGAGGGTTGTATGTTCGATGAAGACAAAAGAATAGATTAATTCGACAATGATGTTGATGAAGAAAATGTTCTTCAAATAATAAAGACCGGCGATGTATATTTATTATATAAGCCATCCGGTGATAATTACATGTCTTAATTGAGTTGTAGATGTATTAACGAATCGATCTTTCTTCTTTTAGGCCTTTGGATCGAGCAAATCTTCTACAAGCAACAGGGTAATTCGAGGCCCGACCAGAAAGTTGGACCCTGGCGTAAAGTTCAACATCGATTCAATCAAATCATCAACTGGCGAACCGCTTGAACCTAAGAAAAATGCGACCAAGTTCAAGAATCAATGCGGAGTTATTGTCAGGGATCAAATCCCGATCTCCACACAAGAATGGAAAAAACCAGCAAAGGGAGATCGAGAAGGAGTTACTTTTGTTGACGAAATAGCAAAAGATGTGCTTTGGACCAAGCTGATGTCACATTTCACACTTCCACATAACATGACAGATGCAGATCTGAAGAAAGTCAGAAACTATGCTCTTAAAAAGATGGCGATCGAATTCAACACCTTCAAAAAAATGCATGGGCTGCGTACGTCAAAGCAAACAAGACGACTCCAAAATTAGAGGGAGCACTGGTGAAGGCAAAATATCATTGGGACGATTTCGTGAAGTTCAAGGAATCGGAACTAGCTAAGGAACGGTCGAGAAAGAACAAGATTAAGGCTGCGAAAAAGCAGTGGCACCATACTCTGGGGCCAGGTGGCTACCAGACGGCCCTGCCTTAGTGGGATCAATCCGAACAAGAGATGATTAGTGCAGGGGTCACTCTAGTTACAGTGACCTGGCCCCCGAGGTGTAGGAAATGGTTTTATGCACATGGGGGGAAGTTGGACCCAAAGACAGGGGCTATTATGGTGAAGGCAAGTCTTAAAGCAGTGATAGACGAAATTCTGATGAAAATAGAAGAAGCTCAAATGGGGGTGTTCATGCCCAACAGAGAGGACGACAAGCTTACGCGTGCCCCGAAGAATCCTGAACACCGAGGAAGAACACGAGGGAAAGGCATTGTTCTGTGGTTTGAGGGGTTTGCGGGTTGGAACGATGACTATAGAAGCCATGCGAGAAAGAAGATGGAGGAGGAGCGGAAGAAGAATGAGGAAGCACTCCGCCTTGAAGGCCTAGAATCAAATCACTTGGAGTTGGAATCCAGAGTCAGGCGGCTGCAGGAGCAGATCGACTCACTCAACCAGGAAAGGGCGTCTCAGCGGCATCATGAGCAGATCGGTCTAGCATTGGATACCACCGTCCCATCTATGCCGAGAAGTAGCATGGCTTCCGCCCCGGCCGATATCGATGACGATGCACGGCTAGCTAGCTACCCTGTGGATGATATCAAAGACAAGACTAACTGTGAGCTACACATGAAAGTGAAGAACTTATCCATGAAGGTGGCGGATGGCTATGCTTTAGCAAATCCCCCAGAAGCAACCTTCCATTGCAATCCCATTCCATCTGGCTATGCACGTGTCGGGGTTGATGAAGTGATGTCAGGATATCACGAGATACAACTTGACATTCTTGGAGGTGACGAGGAGAGAACACTGGGAGAGGCCGCACATCGTATCATTCTATGGAAAAAGTATTGCTCGTCTTTCCAAGGCCACCTCCTCCTCCTCCAAGTCCGCCGCTGCGTCAGTCGACTCCCCCTCCTCCAAGTTCGGCACCGCATGAGCCGACTCCTCCTCCAAGTACGGCATGGCGTGAGCCAACTCCTCCCCCTCCAAGTCCGGCACCGCGCCAGCCGACTCCTCCTCCTAGTCTGGCATGGCGTCAGCGTGCTCTGTCGCATAAGCAATAGCAGAACAGAGAGGCCGCAGCTACGACGACTAGCGGTACAACAGGCAAGAAATTCAAATATAGTCCAAGCCTCAAGCCTCTTATGAAGTTGCCTTACCACCTGACTGACGAGGAACTCGAAAGTGTAGTGGATGCCAAAGTGAAGGCCCATTTTGAACCGAAACCGCCCCAGCCGCCAAAGGAGAAAGTACCTGAACATCTCTCACAACACTTTATTGATATGGCTCGACCATCTGTCAATCAGAATGACAACGACTATGTGCGGTCTATCAAGAAGTCATATCTTGCAGGACAAAAGGAGTCGAGCTCGAGCTCAAGCCAAGGAGTTGGCAAAAAAGCGGGAAAACTATCCCCCAGCTGGGAGAACAGGCAATGCAATCGACCCCCGCCGCTCATTGTACAAACACCTGTGAGTACCATCGGTCGGCCAGGAGTAACCGACGATCATATAAGGATGGCTAAAGTGGCCAATGTCAGTGTTGAACAACTCCTAGGCCGTGAGGAAATCCCCAGGCTTAAAGAGGAGGAAGTAAAATATCAATATGCCCGCGGCAAACCTCTTGTCAAGCCTAAAGATGTAAAGCTTCTACCAATGAGATTGTACAGTTTGCATACGTGGCACATGAAAATAACAGCAAATACCAATACAGAGTCCCTCATGGTGAGAGTCAAAGGGAGGCATTACTACCATAAAAAAGATCTGTGGATTCATTATTCAGAGTTGTTTAAGTTATTCAATAAAGATGCACTCGACAAATCTTTAGTCAGTTGCTATTGTCTGTAAGTGATTTCTTTCTATAATTTAAGTCTTTACCTAGTTGTGCTCTTGTTCATTACCTGTAATTATCCTCACTATATTCGTTTCTATGGTATTATGCAGAATGAAGATGTATGAAATGAAACAAGCTGGACGCTATGGCATTGGGTTCATTGACCCAAATACGATTAATCAAAAGATATGGGAAACTGCATATTCGAGAAAAGACACAGAGAAAGCCATGCTAGATTTTTTGAAGCATCTAAACACTCGACTAGAAATACTACTTTCTTACAACCTCGGGTGAGTGTTACTATATATATGTTGTACTACAAATTCTATTTTTTGCTTACTAGATGTTAATATGTGTTGTTGATGAGTTATGTAGTTACCACTAGATCTTGTTTATCATTGAAGTTGACAAGGGAAAAGTTGAAGTACTCGACTCACTATTTAAGGATCCATCCGAATACGCAATCGTGAGGGGGCTGCTTGACAGGTAATTTCAATCATTATCGCACTATGTCAGCCTCTTTAATTACTTCATTTCCTGATATCAACTAGTTAATAACTCATTTATTCATTTTCTTTGCCGGCGGACAGGGCTTGGGCCAAGTTCATCAAACAGGTCCCAGGCGACTGGGCACAATAGCTGAAATGGGTGCGACCCAAGGTAATTAAGTACTACTAGCTAGCTAGCTACGTCCGTGCATCTCTTTAATTCTAGTTTCAATATCATTATCATGCTTGATTAATTATTACCTGATTGAATTTTATTCTCGTAAAGTGCATGAGGCAAGAGCAGGGGACTAGTTTATGCGCATACTACGTTTGTGACAACATTCGCAGGATGATGTCTGAAAGGAGAAGAGATGAAAGAAATCTTTGGGTACGTTTTCCAGAACATTATCCATATATGATCGGTTCTACGATAAATTCTATATATATGCACAATGTGTGTACAATATGTAGTAGCATAATATATGTTTGAACTGAAAATTAATTAAATGGAAAACACATAATTAAAAGGAAAATTAAACCATAATTAATTCATAAACCCCTAAAGGATTAAAAGTAACAATAAAACAAAATTAAAAAAACTAAATACTTTTAGTCCCGGAAGGTGTTACCAACCGGGACTAAAGGTCCCTCAGCCCATGGCGTCGGCGGATGCCACGTGGTGGGCCTTTAGTGCTGGGCCGTGTTGAACCGGGACTAAAGGGGGTGGGCTTTAGTCCCCACCCTTTAGTGCCAGTTCTAGAACCGACACTAAAGGCCCTTACGAACCGCAACTATAGGCCTCTTCTGCACTAGTGCTTGTTCCTCACCTGCTCATCCTGTATCACGCTACCTGTAATCCGTGCATGCTTTATTTCATCATGATGACTATGCTACTGCTATGTTTCTCATGCACTTGAGTACTTATTCCACTTCTAGTTATTCATGACATTTCAAATTCCTCAAGTTGAAATTCCTTAGTGATGAATTTGTAAAAATTGCCTATTCACCCCCTCTACTCGATATAATGCACTTTCAATTGGTACCAGAGCAAGGTACTCCCTTGTTCTGTGTGATTTTGGTTTAATCGCCTGGAGTTCTAGTTATGTTGACTGCAAGTATGATCAAGGTTTCTGCGGGCTGTCCTACCTTCGATGGGACGGACTACCCCTACTGGAAGAACAAGATGTGCATGCATCTTGAAGCTATTGACAACGATCTCTGGTACGTAGTGGAAAATGGTGTTCCCTGCACATCTCCGACTGTTACAGCTGCTGATACGAAGAAATTCAAGCAACTTGATTCACAAGCAAAGAATATCATATGTGGTCATCTAAGCAAAGGTTAGTGTGGCAGAGTGAGTGCTTTGGAGTCTGCTAAGCTTATCTGGGATAGAATGAGAATGTTTAGCAAACTTTTAATCGTCTCACTGATATCTCCAACGAGTTTCAAGCACTTGGTGCCACTGATATCACCAACCACGAGGTGGTGAAGAAACTGATGAGATCTCTTGATTCCTCATTCGATACACTGGCTTTGATGATTCAAGAGCATGGAGACTACAAGTCACTTGATCCTTCTGATATACTTGCGATACTCAATACTCATGAATTGCAACAAGCTAGGAAGAGAGACCTCTACGGGCCAAGCTATGGAAGATCTTCTGCTCTGAAGGCAAAAGCAATTTCCTCGTCCAAAGGCGCAGATTCTGATAGTAGCCTTGGTGATCCTGAAGAACTGAGTCAGGAGCTAGCAATGCTCGCAGGGAAATTCTAGAAGTTCTCAAGGAGAGGCCGATTTCGAAAGTCAACAAAAAGTGGCTTAAAATCAGATTCCTCAGGCGACTACAAAAACAGAACTTGTCACAAATGCAAGAAATCTGGTCACTTTATCTCTGACGGTCATCTCAGTGAAAAGAATCAAAGAAGAAGTACAAGGACGAAAGTTGTAATGACTCAAAGAAAAAGAAGAAATCTTCAAAGTCCTTATGTGCAAAGTCCTCATCTTTAAAGTCCTCATCGCACAACAAGAATGGTTCCAGAAAGGCTCAGGCTGTCATTGGCAAGGAAATGGATTCTGAAGAAGAATCTAAAGAATCTGAAGAAGAGGAAGAATCTGAGGTGGAATCTGAATCTGGTGTTGCTGGCCTTGCTCTCGCCACTGCTTTCGTTAGCAAGTCCATCTTCAATGATGAAGAAAATGACTACTCCAATGACTATGGACTGATGACTCAATCTTGATGACATTGAATATCCTAGCTGGAAAGTTCTGATGAAGAAGCATCTCATATCAATGAACATTGAGCTATGGACTGTTACTGAACTTTGATTGACTAAACTCTGCAAGATGGCAAATGCTAAGGAAATTCGCAAGTACACTCAACTTGATGCTCAGGCGAGGAACATCATCTCCACAAGCCTATTTATCGTTGTTTTCTCACGACAGATGCCATGGGTAGGCTTATCGAAGGTGGTTGCGGCCGGAGGATGCCGACGGGCTCCGGGTGTAGGATTAGGCACAAGCGATGGTGACACACAATGTACCCAGGTTCAAGGCCCTCCGTGGGAGGTAACACCCCTAGTCCTGCTTGGTCTAGTTGATCGATGGGTATGCTTACAAGGTTGCTCCTGGAGCTGTGTCTAGAGGAGGAAGAGGGAGCAGCTAGCTCGCCTTCCTATGCTATGAAGTGTGAGTGTGAGGGAAGTGTCTCGTAGGTGTGTGTGTGTGAGACTCGTCATCCCCGTTGCATGGGTGGCTTGGGGTTTTTTATAGGCTAACCTCCCGGATTACAATATTCCTAAGGTAAATAAATGAGGGGCCCGGCTGGCAGCCTCTCCAGCTGACCAGGGGATCCCGCCCCTCAAGCCATCTCGTCGCTCATAGGGTCCACCGGCTGAGCGGTCCCATCGCCCGCTGGGGCCTCCCAGCCGGCTCCGCGATTGACCCCTGCCCACCTGCTACGGCACGGGTCGCCCGGGCGACGTCGTCTAGTGCCAGCCAGCAGAAGTCTCCAGTACGGTCGGCTGCACTGTAGCCACGCCGGAGCAGGTAATCGAGTGGGCGGGGGCGTGTCGGCACTGTTCCCCCGCCCGGTCACGGTCGCCAAGGTTAGCGGCACGAATGGCAGAACTGTAGCCACGCGCGCCCGTGCGTTAATGGCCCCTATGGCTACATTGGCGTCCGTCGTGGCGGTCAAGTCGTGTCGCCGTAGCCGCGCGCAGTGGGACGGGACGGGTGCTTGTCCGCCCAGGGGTCAACGGGGGAGCTGGTTCGAAGGCAACCGACAGTGCTCAGCCAGTCGGGGGCCAGGCCGTCTCCGCGACCAATCGGCCTCGGCTCAGCCGGCAATGCGTCTGCCGGCTGCGCGCCGACCGGCCGTAAGCAGCCGGCCATGAGCTAATTTCTTGAAGTGGGGGAGAGAACCCCGGTGCTTTGGCCTACCCAGGGGTAATAACCCCGTCTGTAGTCCTCGAAGCTGGCGGGGGCCCGCGTCCAGCAGATGGGGGGGGAGCCGGGGGATTCTCCCTAGCAATACCCGCCTCCGGTGCGATGTCGAAAAGCCAGCCGGGTCGGCAGCTAAACTTGACGACTCGGGTCCCGACGCGGCACCCTAGGACCCGGGCCGGCCTGCCGCGCACCACGCGGCGAGTAATGATGGCATGGGTCTCGCGCGCCTGGGCAGACGGGACGTCGCCCTGGGCCTAGCCTGCTAGGCCTCGGTTGTAGCCTAGTAGGCCACGGGGTGCGGGCAGGGATCTTCTGCGCCACGAAGCAGCGGTTGCGGCCCAGGATGGCCGCGCGTGCACGGAGATTCCGGGGGGGGGGCGCAGTTAATCCCCATGTCCCCCGGTCGTGGCCTCCCCATTTAAAAGGGGAGGGAGGGCAGAGGGCGGAAGCACCCGCACCCCAGTCGCCCCCTCGTTTCCTCTTCCCTCGTCTTCTCCGCTCCCTCGCGCGCCGCTGCTCTTCTCGCACGCAACCGCGCTCGCACACTGTCCTGCCGTCGCAATGGACGAAGGGCATGTAGGAAGATGGGCCGGATCGATGGTCACGGAGGCCACCATCGCGGATCTCTGCCACGCGCGTATCATGCTGCCGGTGGAGCGCGTGATCGCCCGCGCACTGCGCGAGGAGTTGGTACCCGAGCCGCGGCCAGGAGAGTTTGCTGTCTTCGCCTGGCACTTCTCCAGTGGCTTCGGGCTCCCTATGAGCCACTTCTTCCGTCTGATGATGGATACTTTCGACCTCCAACCACACCACCTCGGCCCCAATGCCATCCTCTACATCGCGGGCTTCGTGACGTTGTGTGAGGGGTACTTGGGGATTCTCCCCTTCATTGACTTCTTCAACACGTTATTCTACCTCAAGGAGTTGAAGAGCAACGCCTGCGGGGGGCCCGGTGGTGTGTTGCCGCGGCACACGCTTCCCGCACTTCAGCCTAATCGACTTTGTCAAGGGCTGGCATCGGACGTTCTTCCACGTGAAGAACACCGACCCGCAGCGGGATTACATCCGGCTGCCGGCGTTCATCAACGTGCATTCCTCCGGAGTGAACTAGTCGGGAGCCGCCACGCGCGGAGTGGATCTTCCGCAGCTCGGCCGGCTCGTGCAGCTGAGGAGCGGGGAGGGGCTGGTCGCCTCCGATCTAGTTGCGGCCTTCATCACGCGCCGGGTGCTGCGTCTCCAGATGAGGCTGCACCGGATCTGTGATAAGTCCGGCCGCTGGTACCCCTATCGGCTGACGACCGACGACCTGACGCCGGCTCAGGTGGCGAGGAGGGTGAACGCCATCACGACGTTCAAGCTGGCGCCAACGTCATGGACCTTCGGCAAGGAGCTGTACGACCGCCTCAACCGACCTCCCCTTGTACGCTTCGTCGAGGCGGCTCTTTTTGTTCGAACCCCCCTAGTCGGCAGCCGACATCCGACCTTACTTCTCCGTGCTGACCATAGTTGTTTGTCCGAACGAACATGCCGGATGGCCCACACCCCTAGATCTTCAAGGTGGAGCGGGACCACTTCGACTCTGAGGACTACGAGCAGGGAGGCCCACCCGAGGAGGGGGTTGACTCCTCGGGGGGGGGGGGGGGGTCAAGGAGGCGGCCGATCCCGGGAGCCGGCGGGCCTGGCGGAGCCGGAGGGTTAGGCGCAGCCGGAGAGCCTAGCTGAGCCGGTCAGTACCCTACCGGTCCCATGATCAGGGACTGGATCAATGACGATGATGATGATGATGATGATGATGATGATGACGATGTGATGATCTTGAACATGCCTCCCCCTCAGTTCAGCAGGGCCGACGCGGACGGAGCGAGGAGTAGCCCACCCAAGCCCCACCAGCCGGAGTCGCCAGCCAGGGGAAGAGGACAACTTAGGAGGAGCCTGCGGCCCCGCCACTTGCCTTTAAGAGGGTGAAAGTAGCCGTGCAGAAGCCACCGGCACGCGCCAGGCGGGTTCTGCCCATCGTCACTGGGTACATGACCTTTCTTTTCTTCATGTGTCCCTTTCCAAGTCGTGGGTCGGTGGGTGTTTGGCCCTTATGCGTCTTAGGGACCCCATCGACCTCCACGACGTGGAGTCGACGGTTGACCCGGCGAACGCGACCATGCAGCAGGAGGAGAAGAGGAGGCTGGTGGAGCTGCGAGCCTCAAAGTTCGGAGCGCAAGCTGGGGCCTCATGCTCTGGGACCTGGAGCGGCGGGAGGCGGAGGAGGTCTATGGACCGCGAGCTGGCATCCGACTCGGCGGCGAAATCAACCCTCCAGCCGAGACCCTCGTCAAGGGAGCCGCGGCCCAGGTCGATGTGCCGGAGGTTCCGATGGCCTCGGAGGCGGCGCGGGAGGCGCCGGCCATGGATACGGAGGCACCATCCATTACGGTCGTCGTGTCGGGCCGACAGGAGGAGGAGGCAACGGTAGCGCCGAGCGAGGGGCAATTGGGGACCGATTCCCGTGCCCTTGCCGTCATCAACCCTCCCCCGGCGATCAGCATCGTGGTGAACGTCGGGACAAGCAGCGATAATAGACAGCCCGGAGGTCCATCCAGGACGTCATTCGAGACTGGGAGGCGCTGGCGCGCGTCCCAACCCTTTCAGCTCCCTCGACAGACGGCCCGGTCCCCGCATTCGGGGAGTTGGGGAGCATCCTGGATCGGTGCCACCAGGAGCTGGCTCGGTTCGCGGAGGCGGCCGACACCACCCTGTGGCGCACGGAGGTAAGCATCGTTATCCTTGTTGAAATTTTCAATGGGGGCGCGTAAGCGCACCCAATGGGTGTAGCTGTTGGGGAACGTTGCATGGGAAAAAAAATTCCTACGCACACGCAGATCTATCCATGGTGATGAGCATCTACGAGAGGGAGAGTGAATCTACATATCCTTGTAGATCGCTAAGCAGGAAGCGTTAAGAAACGCGGTTGGTGTAGTCGAACGTCTTCGCGATCCAAATCACGGTGCGTCCCGCGATCCAATCAGGATCCGTCCTACGATCCAATCACGATCCATCCCGCGATCCGATCACCATCCGTCCCACGAACTTGATCATGATCCGTCCCACGAACTTGATCATGATCCTTCCGATCTAGCACCGAACGGACGACACCTCCGCATTCAGCACACGTACAACTTGATGACGATCTCCACCATCTTGATCCAGCAAGAAGGAGTGGAGAGGAAGAATAGTTCTCCGGCAGCCTGACGATGCTCCGGCTATGGTGGTGGAGCAATTCCGGTAGGGCTTCGCCTAAGCACTGCAGAAATCCGATCTAGAGGAGAAACTATGCACTGGAGGAACGGGTAGCACATGGCTGAAAATCTAGTGCAAAAACCCTAAAACCTCTAGTATATATAAGAGGAGAGGAGGAGAGGAGGCATCCTTGGCTTCCTAAGCCAAGGGCTTCGGCCGAAGGAGGTGGAGGAGATGGAGTCCACCTCCAACTAGTAGGACTAGGATTCACCTATTTTGCCCTTTTTTCCACCTTTTTCTCTTGGGTTTTTTCTTCTAGCCGCATGGGCGTCTTGTGGTTGTTCCATCAGCGCAATAAGGGCTGGTTTCCACTATCCCACAGCCCATGTAGACTCTTGGATCGAAATACCCCTCCTGGAGGTCTCCCGGTACACTACCGACACTCTCGGTACCCTACCGATGAGCCCAAAACTTTTCCGGTGACCAAAACAGGACTTCCAATATATGAATCTTTACCTCCGAACCATTCCAGAGCTCCTCGTGACATCCGGGACTCGGAACAAAACTTCGGTCACCACCATACATAACTCTATACTACCGAAACGTCACCAAACCTTAAGTGTGCAGACCCTGCGGGTTCGAGAACTATGTAGACATGACCATGACACCTCTACGGTCAATAACCAATGGTGGGACCTGGATGTACACATTGGTTCCCACATATTCTACGAAGATCTTTATCGGTCGAACCTCTATGTCAAGGATTCAGTTAATCCCGTATGATGTTCCCTTTGTTCTTCGGTATGTTACTTGCCCGAGATTCGATCGTCGGTATCTCCATACCTAGTTCAACCTTGTTACTGGCAAGTCTCTTTACTTGTTCCATAATACAAGATCTCGTAACTAACACTTAGTCACATTGCTTGCAAGGCTTATTGTGATGTTGTATTACCGAGTGGGCCCTGAGATACCTCTCCATCACACGGAGTAACAAATCCCATTCTTGATCCATGCCAACTCAACAGACACCCTCGGAGACACCTGTAGAGCACCTTTATAGTCACCCAGTTATGTTGTGATGTTTGATACGCACAAGGTACTCCTCCGACATCTGTGAGTTGCATGATCTCATGGTCATAGGAACATATACTTGACATGCAGAAAACAGTAGCAATAAACTGACACGATCATAAGCTACGTTTGTAGTTTGGGTCTTGTCCATCACATCATTCTCCTAATGATGTGATCCCGTTATCAAATGACATCTCATGTCCATGGCTAGGAAACCTTAACCATCCTTCGATCAACGGGCTAGTTCACTAGAGGCATACTAGGGACATTGTGTTTGTCTATGTATCCATGTTTCCAATTAATAAAATTATAGCATGGATAATCAACGATTATCATGAACAAGGAAATACAATAATAAACACTTTATTTATTGCCTCTAGGGCATATTTCCAACAGTGGCCCCGAGATGCGGGCCGGCTGACCGATTGTGGGGCAGCCGGGCTGGATCTCCTTGTGCACCTTCTGATTTTGACTTCTTGTTGTAGGAGGGGAACTCCCAACAATAGAAGCTGTTTGATTAGGTAGTCTCCATCCACAACCGCGGCAAGCATGACTTTTACTGGTTGGAGGAGGAGCTGGCGCAGGTGCGAGGTATATCAGGTCTTACGGGGGGTGCGTAGCCCTCGGGAGCCAGGCCGGCTGCCTGGCAGCCAGAAAGGGCCTGGAATGTCCGGCTGATGCCCGTTTTGCTTTGCAGAGGAGCTGACCACCCTCCAGGCGGAGAAGACCGGGGCGGTCTCCAAGCGGGACCGGCTGGCGTAGAGCGTCCAGGCGGTCACCCAGGAGAAGGATCGTCTCAGCGCCCAGCTGGCGGATGGGCAGGTGGCCCAAGACCGCTTAATGGCCGACATGGCACGGGAGGTGATCGCCAAGGAGAAGGCCGTCAAGGAAGCGGCCGAAGCCGGTCAACGCACCGCCGCCCTCCAAAACAAGGTGACCCAGCTCGATAGGACCCTCGAGGAGCATAGGGTGGCTCTTGCCGAGGCGGAGGCGACACTGGTGTCGGAGCGGGACTCGTCGCTCCACTTCGCCATCGAGCTGGACAACTCCCTTGACCGTAAGTACCCGTTTTTCTTTTTTCGGACACCTGCTTTCTTCTTGCCAGTTCTTGTCCTTGATTATCTTTCTTCTCCTTCTCCCCTTTTTTCTTCAGGACACTTCCTAGAAACCCAACGCCGCACTGAGCATGCTGTCGAGGAGCACCGGGAGTGTCTCCAATCGCGTGGGCGTTCCATCGAGGACGACTCCACTTGGGACATGGCGGAGCTTGGGCTCTCCATAGAGAATCAGCTGATCCACTCGAGCGGAGCGTGGAGCGGATGAACACGGCCGGCAAGGAGGTCATCGCCGCCTTGTGGCCGGGCCGTGGAGCTCCGGAGAACTTTGTGGCCTTGTGGATGGAACATGCCGTGGCCCATCTTGAGGACTGGAAGGCGTCGGTGGCTAGAGCCAGCATGCAAATGGCGCTCTAGTTTGTCACCTCGTGGTACCACAACGTTGACCTGGACCGGCTGGACACTTTGCGGGACGAGCCGGCCGAGGAGCAAGCGGCCCGCGAGCCGGTCATTGTCTGCCGGGCCAACGAGCTCGCGTCGTACGTCGACCCGGACGAGCACCTGCCGGCCCTTGGCGAGGACGGCGAGCCGGTGGCCAAGGACTCCTTCGGCAACCTCCAAGGTCTGGAGGATGAGGAGGTCGCCGATGAGAGCATCGACTCTAGCACCAAGATGGCTGGGACCGCGAAGGTTGCCCCGAAGGCCAAGGAAGATGGCCCGAAGGCCGCGACTACCTTCGATCCGAGAGTCAAGCCGTCTGGCAATGCACCGGCTGGTGATGCGCCGGTGCCCTAAGCCCCCGGGCATCTTTGCTTTTCTTTTGTTTCTTTTGCATGTTAGACTCAAGTCCACCCACTGGGGAGTAATGTAATGAATCGTAATGGCCGTGGGCCTTCTTTATTTTATGTTTGGGCACTGAATGCTTAATGTCTTTGCCTATAATGCGTGCTGGCTCGTCCTTACCCTTTTTTGCTCCCTTGGTTCCGTCTGCTCAGCCCCTTTTCTCCTTTGGCTTCGGCCTCGCCATCTCGACAGTCGGGAGACGGTCTGTAGCTAGGTCGGGGCGTCCGCCTCGAGAGAGGCGGTTCTGAGCTTAGAAACCGCAAGAGTTTTTTGGTGTAAGTTGAGTGGCAGAGGCGAGGCGGTAGTCCGGCTAGACCTAGCCGGCAATACCCTTGTGATCGATTTTTCGTGTGCGCTAAGTTTTGCCGCCCCGAGGCCCCATCAGCCGGACAGCCGAGAGCCGGTCTGTAGCTGGGAGGGGGTGGGAGGGCTTGCTTAGCTCGCACTACTTGGCCGGTTTCGGGAGAGGCGGTCTAGGACCAGCCGGAGAGCCCCCGATCCCAGGAGCCAGATCCGAGAGCCGGTGAGTGAGGAGACCTTGGAGGGAAACGAAAAGGGCATGCCCCAAGAGCCAGCCTGGGGCACCCATTGCATTCATAAGCCCAAAAGGGAAGGGATATATACATACACTAGTTTTATCAGCAGTAAAACAGACGGAGGAGCGCCGCGTTCCATGGGCGCTCGGTCTCCTCGCCGAAGGCGCCTCTTTTGCGCTTCTGCGGCTTCTGGGCGTCTATCAGGCTATATGTGTTGTTGTGTAACGCGTTGCTGATGATGAACGGGCCCTCCCATGGGGAGGACGACTTCTGCTGTCCGGCTGTCCGCTGGATCCGCTTGAGCACCAAGTCTCCTTCGCGGAAGGAGAGCGGCCAGATCCGCTTGCTGTGGTCGTGCCCGAGCTTCTGTTGATAGATTGATGTCCGGCTTAGGGCCAGTTCGCGGGCTTCTTCGAGTTGGTCGACGGTGTCCTCTCTTGCCTCCTTTGCATCCTTCTCCGTGTACAGGGCGACCCGAGGTTAGTCGAATTCGATATCGGTGGGGATGATCGCCTCAGACACATACACAAGGAAGAATGGCGTGTAGCCGGTTGATCGGTTGGGAGTGGTCCTGAGGCTCCAGAGGACAGCTAGTAGCTCGTCAACCCAGTGGCCGACTTATCTCACCAGTGGCGGTACGAGCCGGGGCTTGATGCCGGCCAAGATTAGGCCGTTTGCCCTCTTGACCTGGCCGTTTGACTGTGGATGAGCGACGGAGGCCAGGTCGAGCTGGATACCCTGCTTGGAGTAAAAACGTGCGAGCACGCCCTTGGCAAAGTTTGTGCCATTGTCGGTGATGCTGCTGGCAGGAATGCCGTAGCAAATAGTGATGTCATCGATGAACCAGATGGCCATGGGGCCGTCCAGCTTCTTGATTGGCCGGGCCTCGATCCACTTGGTGAATTTGTCGACAGCCACCAATAGATGTGTCATGCCGCCTCGTGCGGTCTTGAAGGGACCCATCATGTCCAGCTCCCAGACGGCAAAGGTCCATGAGAGGGGGATGATCTCGAGGGCCGACGCCAGTAGGAGGCTCTACATGCTGAAGCGCTGGCAACCCTCACATTCGTTGACCAGCTTCTTGGCTGCCTCCAAAGCGGTGGGCCAGTAGAAACCATGGTGAAAAGCCTTGGCCACCAGGGTCCTGGAGGCGGTGTGGTGCCCGCACTCGCCCTGCTGGATGTCGAGGAGGATCTCCTGACCCTTCTCCGTATCGACGCACCGTTGGAAGACGCCGGTGGTGCTGCGGTGGACGAGCTCGCGATTGATGATGTTGTACGCCAAGGCTCGGTGCTGGATTTGTCTTGTCGTGGCCTCGTCTGGGGGGACCTCCCCGCGCAGAAGGAACACCAGGATGGGCTGGGCCCATAAGAGAGCCGAGATGGGGGCTAGCTCGGGAGCCCCCGGGCCTGGTTGATCAGTCCCCGGGACCGGATCGCCAGCCCCCAGGGCTGGCTTGCCAGCCCCCGGATTGGGGACGACAGGAGGGGCATCGATTGCCATCATGACAGCCACGGCGTCGGAGCCGGCTGCTTTGGACGCAGCCAACTGGGTCGGCTTAGTCGGCGCCGACAGGGCAGCTGAGGCAGGAGGAGCCGGTGGCGTAGATGCCTAGGGGAAGACCGAAGCCGCCGATGGTCCGGCGGCATCGACCGGTACAAAGATGGACTCCAACTCCGGGGAAGGCTTGATTGATGGTTTGAGCAGCCGCTCGAGGGAGACGTCGGCTGGGATGGACTGCCGGGTGGAGTCAATTTTTGCCAGCATGTCGGACGCCTTGTTGTCCGCCCGTGGGATGTGGTGGAACTCACAACCCTTGACTGAGCCGGTGAGTTGTTGTACGCGGAAGTGGTAGCTAGCCATGTTGGCGTCCCTGGCCTCCCATTCACCAGAGACTTGCTGCACCACGAGGTCAGAGTCGTCGAAGCATACGATGCGCCTGATGCCGATCTCCTTGGCGAGACGGAGGCCATGGACGATGGCCTCGTATTCGGCCACGTTGTTGGAGGCGGTGAAGTGGATCTGGAGGGCATACTTGAGCTGTTCACCTTTTGGGGAGGAGAGGACTATGTCGGCACCCAGGTAGGTCCTCATTTTTGAACCATCGAAATGCATGCGCCAATGCGTGGAGTCCGGGGAGGCGACATGAACTCGGTCTCCGCCCAGTTGACGAGGAAGTCGGCCAATGCCTGCGACTTGATGGCAGTACGCGACTTGTACCAGATCTCGTGGTTTGCAAGGGCGATGACCCATTTGGTGATCCGGCCGGTGGAGTCCCGACCGCTCATGATCTCGCCGAGCGGGACCGCGCTCACCACGGTGATGGTGTGCTCCTAGAAGTACTGCTTGACCTTCTTGGCGGCGAAGTATATGCCATAGCACATCTTTTGGTAGTGGGGGTAGTTTTGCTTGGAGGCGGAGAGGACTTCAGTGAGGTAGTAGACGGGACGCTGGACCAGTAGGGATTTGCCCTCCTCCGGCCGCTCGACCACCAAGATGACGCTGAACGCGGGTGGTCGCCATGATGTAGGCGAGCAAGGGCTCCTTCTCAGCAGGCGCGACCAAGATGGGCGCGTGGGTGAGAGCCTTCTTGAGGCCGCGGAAGGCCTCATCCGCCTCGTCGGGCCAATCGAACATGCCCGGCTTCTTGGTGTGACCCAGCTTGGCTAGAGCCATCTTGCAACTGAGCGAGGCGAGGCAACCGGTGAACTTCTGGACATCGCGGAGCCGGGTCGGCTTGGGCATGCGCTCGATCGCGCTGATCTTCTTTGGGTTAGCTTCGATGCCGCGGGCGGATACGAAGAAACCCAGTAGCTGGTCGGCTGTGACGCTGAATACGCACTTCTCCGGGTTGAGCTTGATCTTGTACTCCCGCAGGTTAGCAAAGGTCTCCCGGGGATCATCGAGGAGGCTGAAGTGCTTCTTGGTTTTGACGACGATGTCGTCGACATAGACGTGGACGTTCCTGCCTATCTGAGGCTGGAGACACTTCTACCTGCACCGTTGGAAGGTCGCACCCGTGTTCTTCAGGCCGAAGGACATGGTGATATAGCAGTAGGCCCCGAAGGGCGTGATGAAGGAGGTCTTGAGCCGGTCCTCTGGATCCAGCTTGATCTTGTGGTAGCCGGAGTAGGCGTCCAGGAAGGACAGCAAATCGCAGCCGGCCGTGAAGTTGATGACTTGATCGATCCGTGGCAGGGCGAATGGGTCCTTAGGGCACGCCTTGTTCAGGCTGGCGTAGTCAATGCACATGTGCCAGGTCTTGTTCTTCTTCAGCACCAGGACTGGGTTGGCCAGCCAGTCGGTTGGAAAACTTCCATGATGAAGTCGGCTGTGAGCAGCCGGGCAATCTCTTCTCCTATAGTACGCCACTTCTCCTTAGAGAAACGGCATCGGGGTTGCTTGACAGGCTTGACGTCCGGCAGGACATGTAGTTTGTGCTCGGCGAACTTCCTTGGAACACCCAGCATGTCCTTGGGGGACCATGTAAAGATGTCCCGATTCTCACGGAGGAAGTCGACGAGCTCGCCTTCCTATTTTCTGTTGAGGTGGGAGCCGATGGTGACGCACTGAGCGGGGTCGGCCGGGTCGAGCGGGATCTGGTTGGTGTCCTTGGATGGCTGGAAGGAGCACTCGCCGACGGACTGTGAGGGAGGAGCCGACATGGTCGGCTGGCTGGTAGTGAGGGCCATGAGCCGGTCGAGCTGCCGCTTTTCCTCGGCTATCTCCAGGGCCTTGGCCAGCCGACTACCGTCTCGAGCACACTCGAGCGACAACTTGTAGTCACCCGTGATGGCGATGATTCCCTTGGGGCCCGGCATCTTGAGCTTGAGGTAGGCGTAATGGGGGACCACCATGAACTTGACGAGAGTCGGTCGGCCCAGCAATGCATGGTAGGGACTTTCCAGTTCTACTACCTCGAACAACACTGGCTTGCGACGGAAGTGGCCGGATCCGCCGAAGAAGACGTCAAGCGTGATCTTGCCGATAGGGGACCAGGACTTTCCAAGCACGATGCCATGGAACACCGTCTGGCTCGCCTGCAGTTCTTATGTTTTCAGCCCCAACTTGTGCATCGTGTTGAGGTAGAGGATGTTGATGCAGCTGCCACCATCAATTAGCACCCGCGAGAAGCGGCAGGTGTGCTTCTCGGCGGCGATGGTGGTGTCGAGGACTAGGGCGTAGCTCCTGGGACTCGGCATCACAGCCGGGTGGTCTACCCGGCTCTAGGTGACCGGCTTCTCCGACCAGTGCATGAACTGGGGAGTTGTCGACATGGTTGCGTTAACCTCATGATGGAGACGGTGTTGAGTATGTTTTCTCATCTCTTCACTGGTGAAGACGACGTAGCAACCATCCTGGTTGGGGAACTGGTCGTGCAGGCAACCATTGTTTTGGGCCGGCGTCGGAGCCGGCGCCGGGGCGGCAGCTGGGGCTGGGGCCAGCGCGCGGGCAGGCGGCACGGAGGGAGCCTGAAGGCCATCCCCACAGGCCAGTCGCTATGAGAAGCTGCACTACCGGAGCGTGTGCATGGAGGGCTTGGCCCCAGAGTGGTTCTTGCAGGGGAGGTCGAGCATCTACTCAAACATGAGCTTGGGCTGCCAGGCAGCCCTACCAGAGCGCTGGCGGTGGCTGGAAGACTAGGCAATCGGCTCCTGCTCCTCGATGGTGGCGACCTGTCGGCTCCCGTAGCGAGAGTCCGGCTGGTCCTTCTTGCGCTTGTTATTCTAGAGTTGTCGGTTGTTGGCAGCCGGTCGGGACACTACCGGCGTTGGCGTTGCCTTGGTAGGGGGGTCATCTTGACCCGAATGGCGGAGTCAGCCGTGGCGTACTTGTCCACCTTGGTCATGAGCTCGGTGATCTTAGACGGCTCAGAGCACAGGAGCTTGTGCTTGAGGGGATGCCGTCACAACAGCCTTCGATGAAGTACTGTATGGCCTGCACCTCATGCACCCCCTCACAGGAGTTGTGGAGCTCGGTCCACCGGGTGAGGTAGTCATGTGAAAGGCTCCCCCGGCCCCTAAATGCACATAGCTAGTTCGCGGGGGCGGCCGGGGCACTTGTAGGTGTCGGTGAAGTTGCGGACGAAGGCTTCCTCGAAGTTTGTCCAGGTCTTGATGCTACCGGCTGCAAGGCTATTGAGCCCGGTGCAGGCCGAGCCTATCAACATGAGGGGAGCATAGCATACGGCTACGCGTTTGTTCCCCCCTTGCAATGCCGACCGCAGTGGTGTAGTCGATCAGCCAGTCTTCGAGCTTGGCGGCCCCGTTGTAATTTGGGGTGTCACAGGGGAGCATGAAGCCGGTCGGGAACGGCTCGTTGTGGATCCGAGGGACGAAACAGGCTGGGCCAATCGAGCCCTCGTCCTCAAGGAGGGCCGACTGCGCGAGCCGGTCGATGCGGAGATGGGCGTCATTCTCTTTGTGGGGGGCACGTGGTCCGAGCCAGGCCGAGAGCTTAGGGGGATGACGGGCGGAACCGACCGTTTCGGCTCGCGCCACGGGGGTGGTGTATGCCCGCGGCTGCGCCGGCTACCATCTACCGACGCCTCGTGGAGGCGGCCGCTCCGAGGCCGGTCGTTGGTGCGTCGGCTGTTTACAACCGGCTGCTCATTCCCCGGCAGTTGAGAGGGACGAGGGTTGCTTGCCCTGACCCGGCGACCGGAGACATGAGGGGAGCAGGAGTGGTGAGCCGGCTAACGGCCAGCAGTCCCCGTGCCCTCGTGCTCGAGCCGGGGGCCTTCCGAGGTGGCACCGCCCGCCACGAGCAGTGTTGCTGTGCTCGGCAGCGTCGATGAGGTCCTTGATGTGACGCTCATGGGCGGCACATTCTTCGCCCTCCAAGGTAGCCAAATCCTCGTAGGCTACCTTGGCAGCCCACAGGTTGGCTGCAAGGGTGTCATAGACGGGCATGTTGCCACCCAAGATTTCGGCGACCATGCGACCGCGGTCGCGCATAGCCCCACGCCGGCTGGGCTCAGTGCCAGCCGGGGTGAGACCATAGGCGGAAGTGTATTCCCGCTGAGTGGCCTCCATGCGGCGTCGTGCGGCCACGAGGGCGCTGGCGTCCTCGAACAAGAGGCGGCGCGGCTCCAGCTCGGCTGTGGGAATGTCGGGGTTTGCCGTTGGGGCAATGGGAGTGCTCAGGCCCCGGAGGGCTGCACCGAGCGGGTCGGAGGTGCCGACGCGGGCCGTGGCAGTGTCGGCCTCGGCCCGCGCACGCCCGGAGGAGGTGGAAGAGATGATGGCCATTGCTCCCGCACGAATGTGAGAGCTGCTAGGCTGGGTCGCAGCCAATGCGCCCACAGCCGTGGGAGGATCGGTGCAGACGAGCACCTGGCTAGGGTACTCATCGGTCACCGGTGCTTCGGCAAGGCTTAGCATTCCAACGCGCTCGGTGAGCGCGTCGATGTCGAGCGTGTATGGCCCCACGGTGGGAGCAAACTATCATCGTTTTCTCCCGACAGATGCCATGGATAGGCTTCTCGAAGGTGGTTGGGGCCGGAGGACGCCGAAGGGCTTCGGGTGCGGGATTAGGCACAAGCAGTGGTGACACACGATGTACCCAGGTTCAGGGCCCTTCATGGGAGGTAACACCCCTAGTCCTGCTTGGTCTAGTTGATGGATGGGTATGTTTACAAGGTTGCTCCTGAAGCTGTGTGTAGAGGAGGAAAAGGGAGCAGCTGGCTCGCCTTCCTATGCTATGAAGTGTGAGTGTGAGGGAAGTGTCCCGTAGGTGTGTGTGCGTGAGAAACTCGTCGTCCCAGTTGCATGGTGGGCTCGGGTTTTTTTATAGGCCAACCCCCACCCGGCTTACAATATTCTTGAGGTACATAAATGAGGGGCCCGGCTGGCAGCTCTCCGGCTGACCAGGGGGGTCCGCCCCTCGAGCCGTCTCGTCACCCATAGGGTCCACCGGCTGAGCGGTCCCATCGCCCGCTGGGGCCCGCCAGCCGGCTCCGCGATTGGCCCCCGCCCACCTGCTACAGCACGGGTCGCCCGGGCGACGTCGTCTAGTGCCAGTCGGCCGAAGTCTCTGGTACGGCCGGCTACACTGTAGCCACACCAAAGTAGGTAATCGAGTGGGCGAGGGCATGTCGGCACTATTTCCCCGCCCGGTAGCGGTCTTCAAGGTCAGTGGCACGGCCGGCCAAACTGTAGCCACGCGCGCCCGTGCGTCAACGGCCACTATGGCTACATTGGTGTCCGTCGTGGCGGTCACGTCGTGTCGCCGTACCCGTGTGCATTGGGACAAGATGGGTGCTTGTCTGCCCAGGGGTCAACGGGGGAGCCGGTTCGAAGGCAACCGGCCATGCTCAGCTGGCCGGGGGCCAGGCTGGCTCCTCGACCAGCCGGCCTCGACTCCGCCGACAATGCGTCTGTCGGCTGCGCGCCAGCCGGCCATAAGCAGATGGCCACGCGCTAATTTCTTGAAGTGGGGGAGAGAACCCCGGTGCTTTGGCCAACCCAGGGGTAATAAGCCCGTCACTATCATGCGTCATGTTCAAAGGCATCTATCATCTCCAAAACGCCAAGCTCATCTGGGATAGGATCATGGACATCAATGAAGGCTATCGCACTCGTCAAGACCCCATGTTCATCGAACTCAAGAAATTACTCAAAACCCAGGAAGCAGATCATGCTTCATCATCTTCACTTTGCCTTATGGAAAAAGGTTCCAAGGTACACAAGCATCACTCCTCTTATGAATCAAGTGAAGGTGAATCTAATGAATATGTGAAACCTAGTTATGCGAAACTTGCTAATATTGCCACTAAGCAACAAAGTGCACTTGAAAAGCTTCAGAAACTGTTAGACAAAAGTGATGATCTGTTGAATGAGGAAGTGGATCGGACTCAAACTCTGTCTAGTGATCTCAAAAGTCTTCACGCAAAGTATGATAACCTTCAGAGTCATCATAATGCTCTCTTAGCTTATCATGGGAAGCTTTTATATGAATTTCTTCAAAGAAAGCAAGATCTTGAGAAACTAAGAGTGTCTCATGAGGATCTCCAAAGGGAAATCGATTCTTTACTAGCTCAACAGATCAGTACCGCTCAGGAAGAATTTGTTCCACCTTGCTTGAAATGCATCGAGCGTGAAACTGCTAATTCTTCACCTGAATGTTCAAATGATTCTATTACTGCAGATTCTTCAACTATCTTCGTGGTCACAAATTCCTCATCTGAGGATATCACACGTATCTTTGACGAAAATGCATGGTTGAAGGAATTGTATGTGATAGGCATGTACAAAAGTCTCAAAAGGCATCAAACCCTTTGCGATGTGCTGAAAAAGCAGATTCTGAACAGGAACCCTAGGAAAGAAGGTATTGCATTTGAGAGGAAACTCAATGCTGATGGATCCTACTGGACACCTGAGCAGTACCCCAAAACCTCATGGGTTGCTGCAAAAGGAACTCCTGTAGATCCATCCACTTTATCTGGCTTTACTTGTGAAACTTCATATTCCTCTGATGAGTCACTTGACTCCAACTACAAGTTCTTCAAAAATAAGAAAGGTGAAGTATTTACCAGATTTGTGGGAACTAACTGTAGGAACGGTTCATCTATGAAGAAAATCTGGGTTCCTAAGTGTCACGCCCAAGATGCGGTCCTGTCCTTATTTTGGCACGAGGGCCTCGACGGGGATAGAAGCGCATCTCGTCGTGTTGCAAGAATGGATATCATTACAAGTACATGTACAGAAGAGAATAGTATATGGAATTGGCTTACACTCGCCACAAGCTACAACAAGATCACATCAATACAACAACATACTCAAACATCATACAGAAGAGCAGGGTCCAACTACGAACGAAAACAAACGACAAAATGACATCCATCCTTGCAATCCCAGGTTGCCACCTAGAACCCATCCTAGATCGATGAAGTAGAAGAAGAATAACTTCAAATAAAACAAGCATCATGCTCACATCAAATCATCAGATTACCTCTACCTACAACTGTTGTTGTAGTAATCTGTGAGCCACAGGGACTCAACAATCTCATTTCCAAGGGTATCAAGACTATTAAAGCTTAAAAGGTGAGGTATGGTTAAGTGGTGAGGCTACAGCAAGCGACTAAGCATTTATTTGAGTGACTAACTTATGAATACATAAAGTAAAGTATGGTGGTCTACGCAAAACGGACGTGAACTAGTGATGATCACTAACTGATCCTGAACACCTACTTACGTCAAACATAACCCCACCGTGTTCTCTCTCGACTAAGGACTCACGAGAAGAGACAGTCACGGTTATGCACATAGTTGGTGTATTTTATTTGATTTTTACTTCAACTTTGCTATGACTGGGTGTTAAACAAAGTATCCAAGTTTGCCACATAACCACGGGCATGACTTTCCGAAAGATTTAACCCTGCAGGGGTGCTCCAACTCATCCATCACAAATTAACCACACGCAGCGGGAATAACCTCGACCACGGATCTCGTGATCTTCCTAGGCAATTCCATAGGAAATCCGCCACCTCGAGATAGCCCGAAGAAAGATCAGAATTGCTCACTCAAGACATTCGAGAAAGGTATAACAAATCCAGCAAGGCCGCCCGACGTACCGACAAAATCCGGTAGGAGCCGCGTCTCTCGTTCTCAGGGTACGACCGGATGGGCAAGACGTCGGGTTGGCTAAGACCCCGGGTGACCAGGGGGCGCCGGACATCGCCCGGTTTGGACCAACACTCATGAGGAGCACTTGCCCGGGTTGTTGATTAAAATCCTCGGGTTAATTACTCCCTATGCAGGTTTATTAGTTATTAGGCAAATGTAGTACCAATGTTGAGCCTTGCTATACAAGGTTTATCCTAAAACAAAAATCAAGTGGGTCCCCATAACAACCCCGAGCATGTTAGGAGTGCTCACTTATGGAACATAACACCGGTTCACAAGTAGCTAGGGCGGCAAGAGTGGAACAAAACACCGAGCAAAAGTCCAAGCCTTTCACCCTTTACCAAGTGTATAAGTGCATTAAATTAAATAGCAATAATATTGTGATAACAAAAGAATGTCCATGTTGTCAATTGGGACCAATTGCACCTGCAGCTAGAAACGCTATAAGAAGGGCTGAGCAAGCGGTAACATAGCCAAACAAAGGTTTGCTGGGAAGGTGGAGGGTTAGTGGCTTTCATGGCAATGTTGGGAGGCTTGACAAACAAGTGGTAGGTAGCGAGACATAACGATAAAAGAGGGACAACTAGCATGGCAATGATAGTAGTGGTATCCAGGGAAATGTGTCATCTTGCCTGAGATCCCGTTTGAAAGAAGAACGAGTCGATGAAGAAGACGGGCCAACATAGCCGAACAAATCCTCACACTCCAAACACTTTCGGAACTCTATCGAGAAGAAGCAATCCAAAAAAACAATCAACACAAGATACACCACAACATATGAATGACATGATGCACAAACAAATATGATGCATGTCCGATTTAATAGGTAACGCATGGCCAAAACACATAAAACAACTACTACACATTAAAGTGAAGCTCAATATGCAACTCGTTCGAACATCAAACATTGATGAAACTCCACGTTCGAATTATTTAGTTCACTCCCGTTTAGGTACTCATCAATGTTAAATGTTGTTAGACATGGCAAGAGGTGAAGCATAAGTAAACTACACTATCCAGGCATCTTAAATGAGGTCGGAAACAACTTATAGTATTTCAGAAACGACCTCATATGTTAATTTCGAAATTGGTCCAGATCTGAACTAACCATATATTATATTTGTTTAACGATAGAATAAAGTATACCATGCCATTCTACACGTCATTCTAGTCGATTTACATATATGGAACATATCAAACAGAGCTACGGCCTAAAAGATATGAGCAACACAAGATGCATATGTCATGAAAGCAATTGCATGGAAAATACAATCACAAACATTTCAAATCATAAATGCAGCAATTTATTATGAAACTACATGAGATTCTAAGAAAGTCTCATATGCAACATGTTCAAAACGGACCTATGGTTCAACAAATACAACCAACACAAGTTTTAGTTGAAATCTGCCAAAACAGCAAGATAGCATTTTGCATACATCAAAATAACAAGTTACACTATTCTAAAATGCACAAATGAATCATGGGGTAGTATCATACAACAAACACTTCATTTCATCTTCACATATCATACTCAAAAGAGCCATGGATCACATGGTAGGGAGCTCACAACATGGTATATTGAACTAAGCAGTTTTCAGACTTAGTGAAAATAACCCATTTTTTGACAGTGCAATTTTTATCACGAAGGCATATTGACAGAAGTAAAACTATTTGATACAGGTCATATTATGGTATGAAAATTAACGGCATACTAAAGGGCATCATCAACTACAAATAACTCCATTACACCTACCCCAAAGGGGTTCTAGATCACTAGCAAAACACCTGGCAAGACAGTAGCAAAACGTTACAGATTCCAGACTTGAAATATTTTAGCATCTCAAAACAACACAATTTTTATAGCATGTTGACAATAATAAAACAACACCTAAACATGCATTTCTATGGCAAGCAAACTGACCAGGTGCTAGTGCACATATCACAGGGCATATCTCATGTTCAAAATTATTTCATATCATGCATGGATTAAATCACACGAAATAGACAAAAGGGCATCACAAGAAAAATGATATGCACACCAAAATTCTCAAATGACAAAACTAAATGCATAGATAATTTCTATGGATTTTCTACCCCGGAAACATATATATAATATGATAGGTTCAAGTAGGAAAATATGTCACATTCAATTATGCACGTTATGACATAAACCGATTAACAAGCAATTCATGCAATTAAATTCAACAATCACACCAATATTAGTAGCATGCATGAAAATGCGATAATAGTAATCCACACATTTATTTCATATAGGGATTGGTTCATTTCGATGCACGGTAAAATATATATGTGCAATGCAAAGTATGACATTTATGTGAATGATGCAAACAGCAAGTTTAAGTACTTTTGACATGGCTGAAAATGGCATATAATTAATCTACACATTTTTCTAAGCATTTTTCATATATAAAACACTTTAATCTGACGTACGGTTATGAAGTTATTAGATGCATGATTTTAGGGCTTTTTCTGTAATTTTATTATCCTGGAATACTTAGAAAAAATCCCACGCAGGAAAAAAAACACTCTGTGCCGAATCAACGACAGGCCCGAAACAGAGGCATGAGCGATAGATAGCTATATGACGCCTGCGCATCGGATAGGGGTGGCTGGCTGTGCTCACCATGGGCTGGTCGGTGGGGGTTGCAGCCGGGCCTTGGGGAGGTCGCGGCCCACGAGCCGTTGGCGCTCGTCCTGCTCTCTCGGGCAGGACCACGAGCAGGAGGCCATGCTGGCAGCGGCCAATGGCATGGCAATCCGGCAAGGGGCGGCGAGATTCGATGAGGGGATGGTCGGAGAAGAGCAGATCGGGGGCGGGGCTCTCCATTCCCGACGATGAGGAGACTTGGCGGCTACTGGTCGAGGAGATCGGGCGGCACTGCAGATCCTGTCCATGGCAGAAGAGAGAGGGATTAGGGAGAGGGAGGAGAAGCCGAGCAGGGGAGGAATGAGAAGGCGACGCGAGGGTACTGGCCTCCGGCGCCGAGGTCCGGCAAGGTTGGCGGCGCTCCGGCGACGGGGAGGCAAGGCGGCGACACGACTGGAGGCATGGGACTCGGGAGCAAGCACTTCGGAGGCGAGCGGCGGCGGCGATCCGGGCCCGGGGCGGGCCTAGATGGGCTTCGGTGGGCCTGGCGGCTGGGAGGAGGGAGGCTGTGGCTGGGTGGCGGCTGGTGGGTGGTTTGGCATGGGATTCGAGGAGGGATTAGGGTTTTCCCAATTAGGCAGGCTAGGGGGTATAAATAGCAGTTTGGGATCTAGGGGAGGGGTTTTTGCACCATTTTCGGATCGTTCGATCTCGATCGGACGGCCTAGAAGCGGAGGGGGGCAAAGTGGGCAGCATGGCCATCGAGAGGTGGTTGGGCCAAGAAGAGAGGGAAATGTGAGCCCGTGACACGAGTTTTTAAAACACCAAGAAACGTGTGACTAATAAACGATGACCGCACTGCTACGGCTGACAGATCGGGTATCAAACGAACTCGGAACACAATGAAATTCGGAAGGCGGTCAACCTACAACATAATAAGACCGCACGCCAAGTTTCGAGCCCATCCGAGAATATTTTTCACGCGCTTTAAAAACAGTTTTAACGATGTCGCGGGCGCGTGGCGGTGTGATTGGTCTCGAAACGGGCAACGACAAGAACGGAGAATACCGACAACTACAAATGGATGCAAGTTTTCTAAAACGAGTGACGGTGCTATGCAAATGATGTCAATGATGCGATGATGAGTGCACCAACCTGACGAAACACAGACGAGAAAGAAAATAAAAGGGGAATCTTCTGGAGCGTCGGTCCTAGGCTGTTACAACTCTCCTTCACTACATGAGGATCTCGTCCCGAGATCTAGAATGAGAAGCGGAAGAGAAAGAGCAAGAGGTAAAACTTAGTTGCTTCTTTGCCAAACGAGTGAAAACAAAGAAACATGAAGGTTGGAAAGAGACAAAGAATGAAATGAGGAACAAGCAAGAATACACAAGAAATTTTGGCAGCACTTCGGTAGGATAGAGGGGAAAAATTTAATAAGAAGGAGAAGAACTTGAACATAGAACACAACACTCTGGTAAATGAACAAGCAAGGGAAGAGCATGATCTTAATGAAACTAGATGTGAGATCGAAGAGAGCAACATCATAATGCCTTCAGAACACAAGAATAGAAACTAGATCTTGGAAGGAAAAGAATGGAGAGAAAAATAACAACTTCTACCACCATTGAACTTGAGAAGCATAGGTTGAATGGAGTTTTTGAAAGACCAACAACGAAAAGAAAAGCTTGTTATGGGCTTATGGAAAACATCTCAAAATTATGAGGTGACAACCTGCCACAACAGAAACAATTAATTGCTTGAGAGCACAAGATATGCAAAGCTTCTTTCACCAAGAGGTGGAGGAGACACTTGAATCATTTATAACACCATGATAGCAACAATCCTTAGGAAATGCTTTAGGTGAAATCCAACCCAAGATAACTCCGAGAAAGGAATGATGGGTTTGCTTATCTCGTTCTTGACAATTTCCTTCGATACTCCTCATAATCAAGAATTTAATAACACCACCTCAAAATACAATGGAGAAGGAATTGAACTTAAAATCCAAGAGAAAGAACACTTGAGCACCTCCAACAAGAATCTTGAAGAACACTTGAAAATGAAAGAAAACTTGATGAACCACCATGAAGAACCTCCGAAAGAACTCTGAAATGAAAGGACGATAGAAAAGAATTGAAGGTTGAAAAAGAACAATATTGGTGCTTTCCAATGAGTTAGATGAGGCTTCGGGACAAGATACTTGAGCAAAACTAGGAACTCCAGAAAAGAAAGATGACCACTTGGGATAAGGAATTTGATATCGTGAACAACTCCGGAAGAAGGATTGAAATCACTTGGATGAAACAAGAATAAGAATTGTGACATGCCTATCCTTCATCAAGATAAATTGATGACAAACAACAGATTTGGCATAACACTTATCCTTTTGGAAAAGATAGGAAAGATAGATAGAGCACAAACTTGAAGAGGTCTTGAACGAGAACACTGGTTAGAACTCAGAAACGAATGAGGATACAACGATTGAACAAACATACATGAGAACGAAGAGATCACGATCCACCTAATGGAAAACTTGAACGAAGCACCAGAATAATTGATACGAATGAAGGAACAATAATTGAGAAGAATTTGAAAATGAAAGTTGAAAGCTGAGAACGAAGAAATCTTCTAGAACGATGGCCTTCGGAGGATCAAGAAATGAAAACAATTATGAAATGCACAGGATAGATATGGGAGGAATAACTCATGATCAAAACAATTTGAGATGATAGCAACAGCCTGAAACCAAAAATCTTTGGAAGAACGAACAACGATTTAAGAGAAACTCTCCTCCGGTCTTCAGTGCAGAGAATGATGACGAGAAACACCACCACGAATTACTGAGGCACTCCAGAACAATGAATAAAGAAAAGGTTGAGCCAACAATGAAAATGATTTAGAAGCGATCATGGAAGAGTAATATGACTGATGAAAATCATTCTTACATCATATTGAAAAGAACTTGAGGACATCTCCGGAAAGATTAGAAGAGTCAGGTAAGATCCTAGGGCAAACACATGTGGATTATGGGGCCACTCAAAAGAAACCACCATTGAAACACTTGATTAAAAGAGAGATTGCACCGGTACAAATTAAGAACTTGATTATATGAGACCCTTGAAATAATTTAAGAGGATAAGAATGAAAATGAATGTCTTCTGAGATATCTTCAACACTCCGGATAGAATAGAGAGGGATGAATAAACAAGAGAAGCTTGGATAAGAATTTCCAACATGGGAATGCATTGAACGAATGATAAAGGATATGATGAGCACCGAAGCTTGAATTGAATCCATCCGGGAAGAATAACAACGAGAATAAAGAATATGAGGATAGATCTTGAAACTGAAACTCCTGAGAATATTCACAAAGAATCACCGGAAACAAGATAGAAGAAAAGATAGTGGAAGCATTACATGAATAGAAAGACACTTGGATGAGAATTTAATCATTGAAGAAAAAGGGTGGGAGGGTGGGAAAACCAAATACAACTTGAGACAGATGAGATGAACTACGGAGAATAATAAGAGGATTGATCTTGCAATATTGAGGAGGATAGAATTATCTTGAAGCGAAGCACACCAGTAGGAAAAGAATTGATATGATAACTTGATTGAGCACAAGAATAAGCAATCCCACAGATATATGAGAACACTACTTCGCAAGATATGAAATCACCACTTGACATCGAAGCAACTCGAATTACCATATACAAAACAAAACGAAGGATGAGGCTTACGAAACAATCTAGAACAAATACATACCCACTATATACTTGTTGGAAAGATAATCCTAGGTACCTACTTGAATTCCCACCTAAGAACCCCCGAAAACTTTCTGGTTATGCAATCCGGTGTGGGGGATACAAGGAGGAAATATCTCACACAACTAGCAAACCTACACCCCAACTGTATCCATCCTTCAACACATAACCAGAGGCTTTCGGAAATCCATCTAACTCAGATCCTCGAATGCACAACGATACTAACCATGGTGGTACCCCGGACGCATCCCTAGTACTGGGTGACTCCGACCTTATCTCACCACGACAAGTATTGAAGCAATTCCGAACATCCTCCGTCCTGAGATACTAAGGAAGCTGAATGATAATGATGTGCAAGGAATTCCCTGGATCTCAACTCCCTGGAAGAAATCAAGTCAGACAGGAGGCACCAAGACAGAAGTACGTCACATTGGTATCATATAGTTTCCAAAATATCCGTGTGATCCTAAAAAAATTGAGCGAGAAGAGGAGTAGAATCAAAATTCCTAAGTCATAATTCCTCACCAGAGCATAGAAGAGGAGTAAAAAGAATCCTTATAACTAGACTGAAAACAGTTTTTAAGTAGACTCGACTCAGCCAAGTTCGATCAATCAAGGGGGCTCCTAGGTCGATACAGGCTCTGATGCCAACTTGTCACGCCCAAGATGCAGTCCTATCCTTTTTTTGGCACGAGGGCCTCAACGGGGATAGAAGCGCATCTCGTCATGTTGCAAGAATGGATATCATTACAAGTACATGTACAGAAGAGAAGAGTATATGGAATCGGCTTACACTTTCCACAAGCTACAACAAGATCACATCAATACAACAACATACTCAAACATCATGCAGAAGAGCAGGGTCCGATTACAGATGAAAACAAATGACAAAATGACATCCATCCTTGCTATCCCAGGCTGCCGCCTGGAACCCATCCTAGATTGATGAAGGAGAAGAAGAATAACTCGAAATCAACCAAGCATTGCGCTCACGTCAAATCATCGCATTACCTGTACCTGCAACTGTTGTTGTAGTAATCTGTGAGCCACAGGGACTCAGCAGTCTCATTTCCAAGGGTATCAAGACTATTAAAGCTTAAAAGGTGAGGTATGGTTAAGTGGTGAGGCTGTAGCAAGCGACTAAGCATTTATTTGAGTGGCTAACTTACGAAATCATAATGTAAAGTATGGTGGTCTACGCAAAACGGACGTGAACTAGTGATGATCACTAACTAATCCTGAACACCTACTTACGTCAAACATAACCCCACCGTGTTCTCTCTCGGCTAAGGACTCACGAGAAGAGACAATCACGGTTACACACACAGTTGATGTATTTTATTTGATTTTTACTTCAAGTTTGCTATGAACGGGTGTTAAACAAAGTATCCAAGTTTGCCACATAACCGCAGGCACGGCTTTCCGAAAGATTTAACCCTGCAGGGGTGCCCCAACTCATCCATCACAAATTAACCACACGCAGCGGGAATAACCTCGACCACGGATCTCGTGATCTTCCTAGGCAATTCCATAGGAAATCCGCCACCTTGAGATAGCCCGAAGAAAGATCGGAATTCCTCACTCAAGATGTTCGAGAAAGGTAAAACAAATCCAGCAAGGCCACCCGGCGTACCGACAAAACCCGATAGGAGCCGCGTCTCTCGTTCTCAGGGTACGACCGGATGGGCAAGACGTCGGGTTGGCTGAGACCCCGGGTGACCAGGGGGCGCCGGACATCGCCTGGTTTGGACCAACACTCAAGAGGAGCATTGGCCCGGGGTTGTTGATTAAAATCCTCGGGTTAATTACTCCCTATGCAGGTTTATTAGTTATTAGGCAAATGTAGTACCAATGTTGGGCCTTACCAGACAAGCTTTATCCTAAAACAAAAATCAAGGGGGTCCCCATAACAACCCCGAGCATGTTAGGAGCGCTCAGTTATGGAACATAACACCGGTTCACAAGTAGCTAGGGCGGCAAGAGTGGAACAAAACACCGAGCAAAAGGCCAAGCCTTCCACCCTTTACCAAGTGTATCAGTGCATTAAATTAAATAGCAATAATATTGTGATAACAAAAGAATGTCCATGTTGTCACATGGAAGCAATTGCACCTGCAGCTAGAAATGCTATAAGAAGGGCTGAGCAAGCGGTAGCATAGCCAAACAAAGGTTTGCTGGGAAGCTGGAGGGTTAGAGGCTTTCAGGGCAATGTTGGGAGGCTTGACGAACAAGTGGTAGGTAGCGAGACATAACGATAAAAGAGGGACAACTAGCATCGCAATGATAGTAGTGGTATCCAGGGAAATGTGTCATCTTGCGTGAGATCCCGCTTGGAAGAAGAACGAGTCCATGAAGAAGACGGGCCAACGTAGTCGAACAAATCCTCACACTCCGAACGCTTTCGGAACTCTATCGAGAAGAAGCAATCCAAAAAAAACAATCAACACAAGATACACCACAACATTTTCATGACATGATGCACAAACAAATAAGATGCATGTCCGGTTTAATATGCAACGCATGGCCAAGACACATCAAACAACTACTACACATTAAAGTGAAGCTCAATATGCAACGAGTTGCATATTGACGAAACTCCATGTTCGAATTATTTAGTTCACTCCCGTTTAGGTACTCATCAATGTTAAACGTTCTTAGACATGTCAAGAGGTGAAGCATAAGCAAACTGCACTATCCAGGCATCTTAAATGAGGTCGGAAACAACTTATAGTATTTCCGAAATGACCTCATATGTTAATTTCGAAATTGGTCCAGATCTGAACTAACCATATATTATATTTGTTTAACGATAGAATAAAGTATACCATGCCATTCTACACGTCATTCTAGTTGATTTACATATATGGAACATCTCAAACGGAGCTACGGCCTAAAAGATATGAGCAACAAAAGATGCATATGTCATGAATGCAAATGCATGGAAAATACAATGACAAACATTTCAAATCATGAATGCAGCAAGTTATTATGAAACTACATGAGATTCTAAGCAAGTCTCATATGCAACATGTTCAAAACGGAGCTATGGTTCAACAAATACAACCAACACAAGTTTTAGTTGAAATCTACCCAAAACAGCAAGATATCATTTTGCACACATGAAAACAACAAGTTACACTATTCTAAAATGCACAAACTAAGCATGGGGCACTAGCATACAACACACGCTTCATTTCATCTTCACATATCATACTCAAAAGTGGCATGGATCACATGGTAGGGAGCTTACAACATGACATATTGAACTAAGCAGTTTTCAGACAGTGAAAATAACCCAGTTTTTGACAGTGCAGTTTTTATCATGAAGGCATATTGACAGCAGTAAAACTATATGCTACAGGTCATATTATGGCATGAAAATTAACCGCATACTAAAGGGCATCATCAACTACAACTAACTCCATTACACATACCACAGAGGGGTTCTAGATCACTAGCAAAACACATGGCAAGACAGTAACAAAACGTCACAGATTCGAGACTTAGAAATATTTTAGCATCTCAAAACAGCACAATTTTTATAGCATGTTGATAACAAGAAAACAACACCTAAACATGCTTTTCTATGGCAATAAAAAAGACCAGGTGCTAGTGCACATATCATAGGGCATATCTCATGTTCAAAATTATTTCATATCATGCATGGATTAAATCACACGAAATAGACAAAAGGGCATCACAGCAAAAATGACATGCACACCAAAATGCTCAAATGACAAAACTAAATGCATAGATAGTTTCTATGGATTTTCTACCCCAGGAAACATATATATAATATGATAGGTTCAAGTAGGAAAATATGTCACATTTAATTATGCACATTATAACATAAACCGATTAACAAGCAATTCATGCAATTAAATGCAACAATCGCACCAATATTAGTACCATGCATGAAAATGCGATAATAGTAATCCACACATTTATTTCATATAGGGATTGGTTCATTTTGATGCACGGTAAAACATATATGTGCAATGCAAAATATGACATTTATGCGAATGATGCAAACAACAAGTTTAAGTACTTTTTACATGGCTGAAATGGCATATAATTAATCTACACATTTTTCTAAGCACTTTTCATATAAAATACATTAATCGTACATACGGTTATGAAGTTATTAGATGCATGATTTTAGGGATTTTTCTGCAATTTTATTATCCTGGAATACTTAGAAAAAATCCCACGCAGGAAAAAAACACTCTGGGCCAAATCAACAATAGGCCCGAAATAGAGGCATGAGCGATAGATAGCTATATGACGCATGTGCGTCGGATAGGGGAGGTTGGCTGTGCTCACCATGGGCTTGGTCTGTGGCTAGTCGGTGGGGGTTGGAGCTGGGCCTTGGGGAGGTCGAGGCCCACGAGCCGCTGGCGCTCGTCCTGCTTGCTCGGGCAGGAGCACGAGCAGGAGGCCATGGCGGCAGTGGTCAACGGTAGGGCAATCCAGTGAGGGGCAGCGAGATCCGCTGAGGGGATGGTCGGAGAAGAGCAGATCGGGTGCGGGGCTCTCCATTCCCGGCGACGAGGAGGCTTGGCGGCTACGGGTCGAGGAGATCGGGCGGCGCTGCAGCTCCGTCCATGGCAGAAGAGAGAGATTAGGGAGAGGGAGGAGAAGTCGGGCAGGGGAGGAAGGAGAGGGCGACGCGAGGGGACTGACCTCTGACGGCGAGGTCTGGCAAGGCTGGCGGCGCTCCGGCGACGGGGAGGCAAGGCGACGACGCGGCTGGAGGCGCGGGATTCGGGAGCGAGCGCTTCGGGTACAAGTGGCAGCGGTGATCCGGGCCCGGGGCAGGCCCAAATGGGCTTTGGCGGGCCTAGCGGCTGGGAGGAGGGAGGCTATGGCTGGTTGGCGGCTAGTGGGTGGTTTGGCATGGGATTCGAGGAAGGATTAGGGTTTTCCCAATTAGGCAGGCTAGGGGGTACAAATAGCAGTTTGGGAGCTAGGGTGGGGGTTTTGCACCATTTTTGGACCGTTCGATCTCGATCGGATGGCCCGGAAGCGGAGGAGAGCTAAGTGGGCGGCGTGGCTGTGGAGAGGTGGTTGGGCCAAGAAGAGAGAGAAATGTGAGACCGTGACACGAGTTTTTAAAACACCGAGAAACGTCCGACTAATAAACGATGACCGCACTGCTATGGCTGATCGATCGGGTATCAAACGAGCTCGGAATGCGACGAAATTCGGAAGGCGGTCAACCTACAACATAATAAGACCGCACGCCAAGTTTCGACCCCATCCGAGAATATTTTTCGTGCGCTTTAAAAATGGTTTTTTAACGATGTTGCGGGCGCGTGCAGGTGTGGTTGGTCTTGAAACGGACAACGGCAAGAAAGGAGAGAACCGACAACTACGAACGGATGCAAGTTTTCTAAAACAAGTGACGGTGCTATGGAGATGATGTGAATGATGCGATGATGAATGCAACAACCTGACGAAACACAGACGAGAACGGAAATAGAAGGGGAATCTTCTGGAGCGTCGGTCCCGGGCTGTTACACTAAGAGTTGCTTACAAAATCTTCATGTGACTGTCCTCACGACGCCACTTATGAAGAAAAAGAACCCCGGATCAAATTCCTCATATGAAACAAAGCCTTCACTTGGACCAAATTCCTCAAATGGTCAAAAATATGATTCTTGTGCTAATGCATCTGTTTCGTAGGGAAAATCTAAGAGTTCTGAATATGTGCATTATTCTTCAAATCGTTATGTTCATAAGTCCTCGAAGAATTTCTCTGCTTATTCATATGAGTACTCTAACCCTCGTCCTGTGAAACGAAGTGCACTAGCTTGAATGCCTTCTTTCTCATATGGTGCTCGCAGAATGATGAACTCTTTGCCATGCCTCCAGATGTGGGTGGTAAAGAAATTGAACTAACGCAGGGTCAGGTCTCCAGATGAACTTGAACGTCTGATGAATTTGCTGGAGACCTAAGGAAATGTTTGAAAGGACGCAAGCTAATCATGTAGAAATGAATTCCTCATTTCTTATGTTCTCACACTGATTAACTTACTATGTTGTGTGATGAAATTTTTCCTGATGGATTTGATGTCATATTCTTCACTTTGAAGCACATTAGTTCGTAAGTTGTACTAATTCATCTACAGGGTGAAACTCCAAAAGATACTGAGTGGGTCCTCGACAGTGGATGCACCAACCACATGACTAGTGACAAGAACCTACTGATTAATATGCCAATGGCCCCACTCATTATTCCACACTAACAAATTCTTCAAGTTTGTATGGCTTTGTCATTGTTGATGATTACTCCCGTTACACTTGGGTGCATATTATTCTGTATAAGTCTGAAGTGCAGGATGTCTTCAGACAATTTGCCTCAAGGGCCTCAACAAACTTCGGCGTCAAGATCAAGCATATTAGGAGTGATAATGGGACTAAGTTCAATAACACTAATCTTGATGAATATCTTGATGAACTTGGTATTACTCATGAGCTATCTGCCCCATATACTCCTCACCAGAACGGCGTCGTGGAGCACAAGAACAGGACTCTTGTTGAGATGGCTAGCACCATGCTTGATGAATACAAGTCTCCTTGTTGCTTCTGGCCTGAGGCAATTGATATAGCTTGCCACATCATCAACAGGGTATATCTTCACAAATTCTTCAAGAAGACTTTATACGAACTCATGACTGGGAAGAAACCCAATGTAAGTTATCTCAAATTCTTCGATGCAAAATGCTGGATTAGAGATCCTCACCATAGTTCTAAATTTGCACAAAAAGCACATGAAGGTTTTATGCTTGGTTACGGAAAGGACTCGCACACCTATAGAGTCTTCAACACCTACCACCAAAAGGTTGTTGAAACTGTAGATGTGCGGTTCGATAAAACTAACGGCTCGCAAAGAGAGCACCTGCCTTTTATGCTAGATGAGAAGTCCCCTGAGGAATCCATTAAGTTGAAGGCTACTGAAGATGTCATACCCACTGAAGAACCTCAACCTACTGATGAAGTCATTCAACAAATGAAGACATTCATGCTGATACACCTGAAGAAAATGGTGTTGAAGAAAATCCTCATCCACATAAACCTGATCATCCAAGAGTTGCAAATGAAGTGCAGATTGACAAAATCATCAATGACATCAATGCACTAGGTCCCCTCACTTGCTCAAGAGCTTCACATTTGACTAACTTTTGTGGGCACTTCGCTTTTGTCTCTATCATAGAGCCCACTAAAGTTGATGAAGAATTCAAGGAGCCTGAGTGGATTCAAGTTATGCAAGAGGAATTACATCAAGTCAAGCTAAACAACGTGTGGGAACTTGTCAAACAGCCCGATCCTCGTAAGCACAACATCGTAGGTACGAAGTGGATCTACCACAACAAGCAAGATGAAAATGGCCTTGTGGTAAGAAATAAGGCTCGTCTTGTAGCTCAAGCCTACACATAGGTTGAAGGAATTGACTTTGATGAAACTTGTGCACCTGTTGCTAGACTTGAAGCTATTCGCATATTGCTTGCTTATGCTAATCATCATGATATCATCTTATATCAAATGGATGTGAAAACTGCATTCCTCAATGGTAAGCTTGAGGAAGAAGTATATGTTGCTCAACCCCCAGGTTTTGAAGACCCTAAGCATCCTGACAAAGTCCTCAGACTCAGCAAGGCCCTCTATGGCCTCAAGCAGGATCCTCGGGCGTGGTATGACACTCTGAAGGAATTCCTCATGAAGAAAGGCTTCAAACCCGGTTCACTCGACGCAACTCTTTTCACTAAATCCTATGACAATGAACTGTTTATATGCCAAGTATATGTAGACGATATTATCTTTGGCAGTACTGACAAACATTATAGTGATGAATTTGCCTATATGATGAGTGAAGAATATCAAATGTGTATGATGGGAGAGTTGAAATTCTTCTTAGGTCTTCAAATTCGTTAGCAAGACAATGGCATATTCATCTCTCAAGATAAATACCTCTAGGATGTTCTGAGGAAATTCAACATGCAAGACTGCAAAGGCGTCAAAACTCCAATGCCTTCAAAAGTCTGCCTCTGCACTGACAAAAATGGTAAATATTTCGAGCAGAAGGTATATCGTTGCATGATTGGCTCTTTATTGTATCTATGTGCATCTAGGCCAGATATTATGCTGAGTGTTTTCATGTATGCCCGATTCCAAGCAACACCGAAGGAATCACACCGTAAGGTTGTGAAACATATTCTTCGATACTTAGCTCACACATCAATGCTTGGATTATGGTATCCCAAGGGCTCAAATCTTCACCTCGTCGAATACTCAGATGCTGACTATGCTAGTGATCATGTGGATCGCAAGTCAACCTCGAGCACATGTCATTTCCTTGGACGATCCTTAGTTTGTTGGTCCTCAAAGAAGCAGAACTGCGTGTCACTATCTACTGCTGAAGCTGGGTACATTGCTGCAGGTTCGTGTTGCGCTCAGTTGCTCTGGATGAAGCAAACCCTGAAGGACTATGACATCAAGGTGAAGAATGTGCCTCTCTACTACAACAATGAGAGCGCTATCAAGATTGTGTACAACCCAGTTCAGCACTCCAAGACCAAGCACATCTAGATCCGTCATCATTTTCTTCGAGATCATGTACCCAAGGGCGACATCTCCATTGACCACATTCCCACTGAAGAATAGTTGGCTGATATCTTCACTAAGCCCATGGATGAAAAGAGATTTTGCAAGGTGCCATGTGAGCTAAATATCTTAGAATCTTCGAATGTTCTTTGAAAAGACACACATCCTCACACTTATGCAAAATTGATGACTTAGATGTGCAACACACGAAGTAGCATTTTTCTTCAATCAATGAAGAATAACCCTCTAAGTGTGAAGAAATTAATGAAGAATTTGATTCTTAGAACCGTATGACAATTGTATGCAGTGTCTGAAATCATCATTCTTATACTGTGGGTCATGCCACCAACCATAGTTGAAATTCTTCAAAGTTGAGTTTTTTGTCATTTTGCAAATTCTTCAACTTTTCAAATTCCTCAAGTTTGCAAATTCCTCAAAATTTCAAATTCTTCAACCTATGAAACTATTGTTTTTCATTGACTATATATATATATATATTTGAGTTTTCAATGGCCTCAATAGCATTGAGTTATTGCTAATTCTTCAGGTTGATTTTCATCTAAGTGAATG
Source organism: Hordeum marinum (assembly GCA_022496015.1). Taxonomy (NCBI): domain Eukaryota; kingdom Viridiplantae; phylum Streptophyta; class Magnoliopsida; order Poales; family Poaceae; genus Hordeum; species Hordeum marinum. The sequence continues at coordinate 523,596,405 of CM039674.1, read as the reverse complement.
TGATCGGACCTGTTCCCCCTCCTTGCTAAACTCAACCCAGTCTGTTCACAAATTCTTCATATGCATTCTACTTTGAAACTCATTCAAAGTCTTCTCTATGTCCTTGGTAGCTGAAGAATTTGCAAACGGAAAATTCAAAATTTTCACTTTCAAAATTTTGGTGCTTCCTGCTCAAATCGTTTGGATTCCCATGACTGGATCCCCCACGATCTCCACTACACAGTATGTGGGTGACACATGTCGTGTGGAGAGTAAGGGTCATGGGCAATCTGGTCTGCAATCCTCAAGACAGTTTGTTTTCACTACAAATATAAATGCCCCATCCCTTCCCACTTGCTCGAGTTACTCCTCACTCCCATCTCTCCCGAGCTCAAACCTAGTGCCGCCGCTAAAATCATCGCTGTCAGAGAGGAAGAGCTTTACTGCCTCGACCTCGTTGTCGCCATACTCGCATCGGCCGCGGAAATCTTCTCTCCGCCGCCGTTGTAGTTGTATCCCTCTGCCAAGCTAGGGCGTGGGAGATCTGATCTGACGAGCTTATCCACTTCCTCTCATTGTTCGTTGTGTTCTTCACTAGGTTAATTAAAATCTAATTTTACTGCCCTATTTTGATATTCATGTTGTTACACAAATTCCTCAAAGGTGATTATTCTTCAAGTATCATCTCCTTAAACACTCTATAAGCTTATTTCCCTTCGTATTTTTCCTATGTTATGATTTTCTTCAAGATTTTTCAATTGTGTGGATCCACAAATTCGCACAACTCTGGAACCTAAGACAAGAACACTTAGTGAAATTCCTCAAAGACACCTATGGTCAAAATCCTCAACTTCATGTATTTTGAAAATTTTCTAAGAACGCATATGACCTCTTCAAATTCCTCGCACCTATACTCTGTTCACAGGTACCAAATGCCTGCTGATGAATCACTAGGTTCTCATTCAACTTAACTCATTTTCAGCATTCCTTGAAGAAAATTTGCACACTTCCTTAGAATCCTCAAAAGTTTAGAATCCTCAGCCAAAGAAACTGGCTGATGGGAAAAGGTCACCGAAAGGTGGAAAGAAACCTGAAGCGAAAACTGCATTTGAGATACCTGATGAATTGTATGAGGAATATTGCACTCCAGATGAAGAAACTCATGGCAAGGAAACCAAAAATTAGCGAAAGATTCACATACAGAGAATTGAGAGGAGATGGACACGAGAGTGGAAAGAATACAAATATGTCACTCCAAAATACATGAAGAAATTGGCTGTTAAACCCCCTTGCAATAGGCCACCATTGGCTCCAAACCAATCTGCTAATCCCACCAGTCTCAAAACTGGTGAAGACTTTCCTCAAGAATGGGAAAGACAACAAGCCAAGATAGCTAAGGGCAAAAGAGGTTGTGAGGAAATTCAATAAAGACTCTGCCGGTGCTGCCTCTGCCAGAGCCTCTGCTAGTGCTCTAAAGAAATCAATTGCGAAGAAGTTCGCAGTGAAGCCAAAATCCTCAATTTCAAAGTCCTCACTACAAAATCCTCAAGGAAGTTCTTCAAAGGCCACTTCGATGCCTTCAATACCTGCACAATCATCATCTGCTGCCACAAAGTCCTCAACACCTGTACATCTTGCAACTTGTCAGAGGACAACAAGATTTGCTATTGCTTCAGGGGCTTCAGCAAGTTCATCAGCCCAAGCTCATTCTTCAACAAGCTCAACTCTGCTGAAGATAATGAAAACTACTAGACGAGGTCAGAGACCAAGTCCTCACAATAGCCAAGCTATTGTGAATGTACCCTCAGGATCTAAGGCTGATGATAAGGCTGATGATGAAGAATTGGAAGAAATCATTAGTAACAGCTAGCAAAGAGCTGCAATTGCTAAGGGAAGCTTTGTTCCTCTCATACTGGATCCAAAGTTGATCCTCAAATTCATCGACATATGGCATGAGGATCCCAACATTCCACTTTCCTCAGTGAACTTACCTCTTGGTGTGGACCATGTCCTCACACACTTCATAGCTAAAGAAAAGTGGAAGAGAGATCAAGCTCAGAGATCTAAAAGGAACAGGGCAAGAAAAGAAAATTTTCTGAGGAACAATGTGATGAATTTGACTCCTAATCAACTTGCCATAGTTCAGTCTGAGATTCGCAGCCTCACTAAAGAACAAGATAATTATATGCTGAATGGAAAGGCACCAAGGTGAGGTTTGTCAAAGCATCTCAAGCTGCAGTCAAGGACCACAACACAAGGGTCGCAGCTCGATCGCAACCACAAATTTCTCACGCTGAAGAATCTACTCAGCCTGCTAAAGAAACTGCAAGCGCACCTGAAGAATTCAGGATGCTGAAGAACCTGTCAGGGCAACCTCCACTGTTGCGCCTGAAGAAATTGACAGGCCAGCTGAAGCTTTTGCTGTGCCTGATGAAATTGAGACCACAAGGACTACTGCTTCAGTCGTGCCTAAAGAAACTACTCCTCCTTCACCCTCTGCTGAAATTGCAAAATCTTCAAGGGTGAAGAATATCAACCTTCCTTCTGCATCAGAAGTGAAGAAAACTAAGGCTGCGGAGAAGAAGTCTGCTCTGAAAAGAAAAGCATCGACCTCAAATTCCTCAGCTATGAAAAAGTTGAAGACTATGCCAAGTTCTTCAATTGAGCCCATTGATGCTACCTCAATCTCCTCAGCGCCTGCATGTGAGATCGTTCCAATTGATGTTGACTATGTCATTCCAAATGATGAAGATGAAGAAGATCATTCTGCTTCTTCCTCATAGCAGATTCATGTAGAAATTGAGGTGGAAGCAAATGCTTCAACCCCCTTGGTATCATCGCCCCAGACTCAGTTGACTATTGAAGAGGTCATCGTAGAAGAAATGGAAGTGGACGTGGACATTGGAAACACAACTCCTCTTATCAATGATGAATATTGGGAAGCTACACATCCAACTTCACCAATGACCATGCCCCTCACTCAAATTCCTCAGGCTCTAGCCTAGACTAAAGCAATTCATACAGGATCTGATGACTTGGCCACACCGATCACTTCAATCCCTAAGGATATTCCAGCTGAATCATCTGAAGAAATTGTTGCTCCTACTACAACTGAGGAAACTGTTGTTCAAATTCCTCAGACTGAAGAAGTTCCTGCCATAACAAAGGAGATTGTTAGTCACATCATGCCAAATCTTCAACCTAAGCCAAGAAACCCCTACTCAAAGAATGTCAAATTCAACAAGGAGAAGTTCTTTGCTGAGCACCACTTCTTCACTGGTGAAAATCCTTATGAAAAGCCAAGAATCAGACGTGAGAGATTTTGGACTCAGGCTCAGATGAACTTCTATGCCTCAGTCTTACTCAACAAGAAGAAAGTCTTTGAGCATCATCAAATTCCTCATATGGATATGGAATCAATGCCCTGCTTCACACCTATGCTCGATGTACTCCATGATGCTGAGCTTCTTCCATTCTGTGTGGACATATATGATTGGAATGAAGAGCTAATTCTTTAATTATATGCAACGCTGTATATCTTAGGTGATGCTTCTGATGTGAACTCTTGGATTCTGGATTGGATGTCAGGAACAACCCACTTCACTGCTCCTCCCACTGAATTGCCTCAAGTCCTGCCAATAGTTATTCCCTCAGAAGGAGCATGTCGCATCTATGATGATCCTAAACTTCCTAATCAGTTGATGCAAGTGCTGATGAAGCCTTGGCTCCTAGAAAACCTCATAGAACCACCATTCTAGTGAGGGATCTGCTCTTTGTTCTGAGGACCATCTATAGTATCTTGACCAAAACCCTCAGTCGTCCTATCAAGGGTCACAACTCTGAAGAAGAAGAAGTTGTGGGTGTCATGAAGAATCTGGAATTCAACATCATCCATGGGATTCCCATCAACTACCATGATTTATTCATGAGGACTTTGGTCAACATAGCTATGTCACCTTTTGAATTGAAGCCTTACGCTCCTTGGATCATGCAATTCATCAGAAGAAAGTCCTCAATTCACTTCAAGGCTGACTTCCAGAATCACTTCAGCTTCCTGCCTCCGATTGAAATCCTCAAGAACACATTCTCTCCAATTGAGGGAAAAGGCAAAGCTGTCATTGATGAAGGTACTCTTCCATTGGATGGTCAGTTTCACCAAGCAGCATCTTACTCCACCAACGATGACACTGCTTCCCAAGATTCAACTTCAAAAGCCTCAACGCAAAAACCTAAAGCCATTACCCCTCGTGTAATGACCAATCACGAGCTTCTCCTAAGTCTTCATCAAAAGATTGATCGCAATCAAAAGTGGGTCAAGTGTCAGTTTGGTTCACTTCTTCGTGACATGACTGTCACGCACAGTGCTGTGAGGAAGAACCAATACTATCTTCATGAAGTCTTCAATCGCACTTGGGACATTCTTTCTCACCTCAAGACTCCTGAAGAACTCAAGGAGATGAACCTTGAGCAGAACTTTGATTGGCCCGACCTCCTCAAAAGAAATTCAAGAAAGTTCAAGTTCCTCAGCTGGTTACAATCTCATATTCTTCATCGCGCAAGACGGATGAAGCTGAGGAAATTGATGACACTGTTGCGGGCCTTGCATCAACAAACGACCCCGACAACGCTGTCGCTCCTCCATCACCTTCAAGACGAAATTCTTCAGGGGCGTTAGTCCTTAGTTTTCGTCCCTTTTGGTCTTCGATGACAAAGGGGGAGAAAATTTGAGTTAGTCTTCAAGCAGGTCTCTATATATTGGCTGCTTTTGTTGGTTGAGTTGTAAACTTAAGTTCGATGGTGGTCTGGCGCTTTTGAACTGCATGCATGCTGAATTTCGTCAGACACCATTTTCATCATGCATTTCAAATTCTTAATATCATAAGATAAATGAGTGTATGAATTACAAGATATAGGGGGAGTTCTCCATGTTTTTAACCTGCCAAGTGCATTTGCAGTCCAAAGCAAATTCCTCAAATATGCACATCTTCACGGGGAGTTATTCTATATCTTGCAATCAAATTCCTCAAACTCAGTACTTACACTTCATATTTTTATCCCCGTTCAAAACTTAACCTATTTGTCATCAATCACCAAAAGGGGGAGATTGTAAGTGCATCTAGTGCCCCTTAGTGATTTTAGTGTATTGAAGACTTATAGGTTAAGGAACTAAAGTGTTTGTGAGTGTACACAGTCTCTATAAGTCGATGAGGAGTTTGATATATTTAGAGATTATCGACCCCTAAAAATGTATGTCTTCAACTGAAGACTTTGGTGAAGACTTTGCTAAAGACTTTGGTATTCCTTGAAGACTTTAAAAATGAAGAAGTTGGTGTGACCTTGAAGATATGAACAAGGACTATGAAGCGTGAAGACTTTTGTTTTCGTAGTTTCATTTCCTTTCTTTGAGTCATAGAAAACACCGTACTGTTAAAGGGGGCCGAGCTAATACTAAGGAAAATTTCCAACTGATGCTCAATTCCGGGAGGGGTATTTCAACCCCAAGAGGTCCATGGGCTGTGGGAGAATAATAACCAGCCCTTAGTGGTCTGGGAAAACAGCCACAAAGGCCCATGGCGCAGGAGAGAAAGTCCTAAAGCAAAAAGTGGAAAATCAGCCAATAGGAGGCAATCCTACTCCAACTAGGATTGGAGGTGAAGTAGGATTGCTTCCACCTCCTATTTCGGCCGACCCAAAGGCCTTGGCTGCCTCTCCTCTCCTCTCCTCCTATATATACTAGTGGATTGGGTGGTTTTTGGACAGAATTTCCGGCCACGTGCTACCCGTTTCACCGGTGCACAGTTTCTCCTCTAGATCGGTTTTCCGCAGCGCTTAGGCGAAGCCCTGCCAGAATCACTCCACCACCATCACCGGAGCGCCGTCACGCTGCCGGTGAACTATCTCTCCTCTCCACCTCCTCTTGCTGGATCAAGACGGTGGAGATCGTCATCAAGCTGCACGTGTGCTGAACACGGAGGTGCCGTCCGTTCGGCGCTAGATCGGAAGGACCGTGATCGAGATCGCGAGACGGTCGTGATGATATCACGGAACGGATCATGATGAGTTCGCGAGACAGATCGTGATCAAGATCGTGAGACGGATCGTGATGAGATCGCGGGGCGGATCGTGATGCGTTCACGGGATGGATCATGATTGGATCGCGGGACGGATCGTGATGAGATCGCGGGACGCTCGGCGATTTGGATCGAGAAGATGTTCGACTACACCAACCGCGTTTCTTAACGCTTCCCGCTTAGCGATCTACAAGGGTACGTAGATCCACTCTCCCTCTCGTAGATTCTCATCACCATGGATAGGTTTGCGTGTGCGTAGGAAATTTTTTGTTTCCCATGCGACGTTCCCCAAAAGTGGCATCGTGAGCTAGGTTGATGGTTCGATGAGATCTCGAGTAGAACACAAAAGGTTTGTGGGCGTTGATGCTTAGATTGCTTCCTCCCTTGGTTGTATTTTGGTTCAGCGGGATTGTGAGATGAAGCGGCCCGGACCAACATTACTCGTACGCTTACAAGAGACCGTTTCCCTCGACGCAACTTGTTGCCTAGATGGCTTGCGGGTGATAGTTTCTCTCACTTTAGTTGGATCGGATTCGACAAAGGCGGTCCTTGAGAAGGTTGAAAAGCAAACTAGTGTATCACCGTTGTGGTTTATGCGTAGGTGAGAATCGTTCTTGCTAGATACCCATAGCAGCCACGTAAAATATGCAACAACAATTAGAGGACGTCTAACTTGTTTTTGCAGGGTATGTTGTGATGTGATATGGCCAATTACATGATGAGATATATGTGATGTATGAGATGATCATGTGATGTATAGATTATCACGACTTGCATGTCGATGAGTACGGCAACCGGCAGGAGCCATAGGGTTGTCTTTAATTATTGTATGACCTGCGTGTCAATCATTAAGCGCTATGTAATGCTTTACTTTATCGCTACGGTAGCAATAGTAGTAGAAGCATGCAGGGCGTGACAACCCCAATGGAAACACATTGATGGAGATCAAGATGATGAAGATCATGGTGTTGTGCCGGTGACGATGGAGATCATGCCGGTGTTTCGAAGATGGAGATATTAAACACAAGTTCATGGCCATATCATGTCACTTATGAATTGCATGAGATGTTAATCCTTTTATGCACCTTGTTTTGCTTAGTACGGCGGTAGCATTATAAGGTGATCCCTCACTTGAATTTCAAGATGAACTGTGTTCTCCCTGAGTGTGCACCGTTGCGAAAGTTCGTCGTGTTGAGACACCACGTGATGATCGGGTGTGATAGACTCTACGTTCACATACAACGGGTGCAAGCCAGATTTGCACGCGCAGAACACTCGGGTTAAACTTGACGAGCCTATCATGTACAGACATGGCCTCGGAACACGAGAGACCGAAAGGTCGAACATGAGTCATATAGTAGATATGATCAACATAATGATGTTCACCATTGCAGCCACCTCAACTCACGTGATGATCGGACTTGAGTTGGTGAATTTGGATCATGTGTCACTCGAATGATTGGAGGGATGTCAATTTGAGTGGGAGTTCTTAAGTAATATGATTAATTGAACTCATTATCATGAACATAGTCAAAGTGTCTTTGCAAATTATGTTGTAGATTACTAGCTCGCGCTGTAGCTCCCTTTTATTTTTATATGTTCCTAGAGAAATAGAATTGAAAGATGTTGGTAGCAAAATTGCGGACTGGGTCCGTGATCTGAGGATTGTCCTCATTGCTGCACAGAAGGCTTATGTCCTTAATGCACCGCTCGGTGCGCCACCCCCTCTAGCGTCGTCTATAGATGTTGTGAACATCTAACATGCACGTTTCGATGACTACTTGATAGTTTAGTGCGTCATGCATTACGGCTTAGAATTGAGGCTCCAAAACATTTTGAACGTCACGGAACATATGAGAAGTTCTAGGAGCAGAGATTGTGATCTCAGGCTCGTGCCTTTGTTGCGAGATATGAGATCTCCAACAAGATTCTTCGCTTGTAAGATGAAGGAGAATAGCTCAATCGTTGAGCATGTACTCAGATTGTCTGGGTACTACAATCGCTTGAATCAAGTGGGAGTTGATCTTCCAGATAAGATAGTGATTGATATAGTTCTCCAAGTCACTGTCACTAAAGCTACTAGAACTTAGTGATGAACTATAATACACCAGGGATAGAAGTATTGATCCCTGAGCTGTTCGCGATGTTTGACACCGCGAAGGTAGAAATCAAGAAGGAGCGTCAAGTGTTGATGGTTAATCAAACCACTAGTTTCGAAAAGGGCAAGAGCAAGCAGGGAAACTTCATGGATAGCAAGTCAGTTGCTGCTCCAGTGAAGCAACCCAAAGTTGAACTCAAACCCGAGACTAAGTGCTTCTATTATGAGGTGAGAGGTCGCTGAAGCGGAACAACCCTAGATACTTGGTAGATAAGAAGGCTGGCAACATCGACAGAAGTATATTTGATATACGAGTTATTGATGTGTACCTTGCTAGTACTCCTAGTAGCACCTGGGTATTGGATACCGGTTCGGTTGCTAAATGTTAGTAACTCGAAATAAAAGCTACGGAATAAACGGAGAACTAGCTAAGGGTGAGGTGACGATGTGTGTTGGAAATGTTTCCAAGGTTGATGTGATCAACATCGCACGCTCTCTCCACCTTTAGGATTAGTGACGAACCTAAATAAATGTTATTTGGTGTTTTGCGTTGGGCATGAACATGATTAGATCATGTTTGTTGCAATACGGTTATTCATTTAAGTCAGAGAATAATAGTTATTCTGGTTACATGAATAATACCTTCAATGGTCATGCACCCAGTGAGAATGGTTTGTTGAAATCTTGATCGTAGTAGTACACATGTTCATAACATTGATGTCAAAAGATACAAAGTTAATAATGATAGTACCACATACTTGTGGCACTGCCGCTAAATGTCATATTGGTATAAAGCGCATGTAGAAACTCCATGCTGATGGATATTTGGACTCATTCGATTTCGAATCGGTTGAGACATGCGAACCATGCCTCTTGGGCAAGATGACTAAAGGACCCCGTTGGATGGAGCGGGCAAGTGATTCATTGGAAATGATACATGTTGTATGCAATCTAGTGAGTCTTGTAGCGTGCAGTGGATATCGTTATTTTCTTACCTTCACTGATGATTTGAGTAGATATAGTGCATATTTACTTAATGAAACACAAGTCTGAATCGTTTGAAAGGTTCAAGGAAATTCAGAGTGAAGTTTAAAGATCATCGTGACAAGAAGATAAAAATGACCGCGATATGATCGTGGAGGTGAATATCTGAGTTACGAGTTTGGCATACAACTTAAGACAACGTGAAATTTGTTTCACAGCTAACGCCACCTGGAACACCATGGTGTGATGGTGTGTTCGAACATCATAGTCATGCTCTATTGATATAGTGCATACTGTGATGTCTCTTATCGTTTTACTACTATAATTTTTGGGGTTATGCATTAGAGACAACTACATTCACTTTAAATAGGGCATCATCTAAATCCGTTGAGATGACACCGTGCAAATTATGGTTTGATAGAAACCTAAGCTGTCATTTCTTAATGTTTGGGGCTGCGATGCTTGTGTGGAAAATGTTTTCACATAATAAGCTACAACCCAAAGCGGACAAATGTATCTTCATAGAATACCCTAAGAACAGATGGGTACGCCTTCTATCTCAGATCCGAGTGTAACGTGTTTGTTGCTAGAACTGGGTCCTTTCTCGAGAAAAAGTTTCTCTCGAAAGAATTGAGTGGGAGGAAGATAGAACTTGATGAGGTTGTTAAACCTTTGTTCAACCAGAGAGTAGCGCAGCACAGAAAGATGTTTCTGTGAAGCCTACGTTAGTTGAAGAGGAAGTTAATGATGATGATCATGAAGCTTCAGGATCAAGTTACTATCGAACTTCGTAGGTCGACAAGGATGTGTAATCCTCCTGAGCGGTACGACAACTCTGTCTTGGAGGTCATGTTGTTGGACAACGATGAACCTACGAGCTATGGAGAAGCGATGATGGGCCCGGATTCCGACAAATGGTTGGAGGCCATGAAATCCGAGATGGGATCCATGTATTAAAACCAAGTGTAGACTTTGGTAGACTTGCTCGTTGGACGGCAGGTCGTTGAGTACAAATGGATCTTTAAAATGAAGACAGACACTGATGGTGAATGTCACTATTTGTAAAGCTCGACTTGTTACAAAGATGTTTGTGACAAGTTCAAGGAGTTGACTACGATGAGACTTTCTCACTCGTAGCGATGCTAAAAGTCTGTTGGAATTATGTTAGCAGTTGCTGTGTTTTCAAGTATGAAATCTGGCAGATGGATGTTAAAACATCGTTTCCTTAATGGTTTACTTGAGGAAAGGTTGTATGTGATACAACCAGAAGGTTTTGTCAGGCCTAAGGATGCTAAAAGGTGTGCAAGCTTCGGTGATCCTTCCATGGACTGAAGCAAGCATCTCGGAGTTGGAATATACGCTTTGATGAGGTGATCAAAGTTTTGATGTTTATACAAAGTTTATGAGAAACTTGTATTTGCAATAAAGTGAGTGGGAGCACTATAGAATTTCTGATAAGTATATGTGGATGACATATTGTTGTTCAGAAATAATGTAGAGTTTCTGGAAAGCATAAAACGGTTATTTGGAAAGTGATTTTCAAAGGAAGACCTGGATAAAGCTACCTAATTGTTGAGCATCAAAATCTATAGAGATAGATCAAGATGCTTGATGAGACTTTCAATGAGTGCATACCTTCACAAGATTTTGAAAGAGTTCAAAATGGATCAGCCAGAGAAATAGTTCTCGTCTGATTTGTAAGGTGTGAAGTTGAGTGAGACTCAAAGCTCGACAACGGCAGAAGAAAGAGAAAGGACGAACGTCGTCCCCTATGCCTTAGCCATAGGCTCTATATTATGCCATGCTGTGTACCGCACCTATGTGTGCCTTGCCATGAGTCTGTCAAGGGGTACAAGAGTGGTCCAGGAGTGGATCACTGGACAGCGGTCGGAATTATCCTTAGTAACCAGAGGACTAAGGAAATGTTTCTTGATTATGGAGGTGATAAAGAGTTCGTCGTAAAGAGTTACGTCGATGCAAGCTTTAACACCTATCCGGATGACTAGTAGTAGCAATCTGGATACGTATAGTGGAGCAGCCATTTGGAAATAGTACCAAGTGGAGTGTGGTAGCAGTGTTTACGGTTTGACATAGAGATTTGCAAAGTACACACGGATCTGAATATCGCAGACCCGTTGACTATAAGATCTCTCTCACATGCAAAGCATGATCGAGCCCCAGAACTCATTGGGTGTTAGATTCATAACAATGCGAATCACATGGTGATGTGAACTAGATTATTGACTCTAGTGCAAGTGGGAGACTGTTGGAAATATGCCCTAGAGGCAATAATAAATTAGTTATTATCATATTTCCTTGTTCATGATAATCGTTTATTATCCATGCTATAATTGTATTGACCGGAGACTTAAATGCATGTGTGGATACATAGACAAAACCATGTCCCTAGTATGCCTCTAATGGACTAGCTCGTTGATCAAAGGATGGTTAAGGTTTCCTAGCCATGGACATGAGATGTCATTTGATAACGGGATCACATCATTAGGAGAATGATGTGATGGATAAGACCCAAACTACAAACATAGCATATGATCGTGTCAGTTTATTGCTACTGTTTTCTGCATGTCAAGTATATGTTCCTATGACCATGAGATCATGCAACTCACAGATATCGAAGGAGTGCCTTGTGTGTATCAAAAAATGGAACGTAACTGGGTGACTATAAAGGTGCTCTACAGGTATCTTCGATGGTGTCTGTTGAGTTGGCATGGATCGAGACTGGGATTTGTTACTCCGTGTGACGGAGAGGTATCTCGGGGCCCACTCGGTAATGCAACATCACAATAAGCCTTGCAAGCAATGTGACTAATTGTTAGTTGCGGGATCTTGTACTACAGAATGAGTAAAGAGACTTGCCGGTAACAAGGTTGAACTAGGTATGGAGATACCGACGATCGAATCTCGGGCAAGTAACATACCGAAGAACAAAGGGAACGTTATACGGGATTAACTGAATCCTTGACATAGAGGTTCGACCGATAAAGATCTTTGTAGAATATGTAGGAACCAATGTGGAAGTCCAGGTCCCGCCATTGGTTATTGACCGTAGAGGTGTCTCGGTCATGTCTACATAGTTCTCGAACCCGCAGGGTCTGCACACTTAAGGTTCGGTGACGTTTCGGTAGTGGAGAGTTATGTATGGTGGTGACCGAAGTTTGTTCGGAGTCCCGGATGAGATCCCGGACGTCACGAGGAGCTCCGGAATGGTCCGGAGGTAAAGATTCATATATAGGAAGTCCCAGTTTGGTTTCCGGAAAAGTTTCGGGCTCATCGGTAGTGTACCGGGAGTATCGGTATTGTACCGGGAGTGCCGGTAGTGTACCGGAGGACCTCCGGGGGGGGTATTTCGACCCCAAGAGGCCCATGGGCTGTGGGAGAATAATAACCAGCCCTTAGTGGTGTGGGAAAACAGCCACAAAGGCCCATGGCGCAGGAGAGAAAGTCCTAAAGCAAAAAGTGGAAAATCAGCCAATAGGAGGCAATCCTACTCCAACTAGGATTGGAGGTGAAGTAGGATTGCTTCCACCTCCTATTTCGGCCGACCCAAAGGCCTTGGCTGCCTCTCCTCTCCTCTCCTCCTATATATACTAGTGGATTGGGTGGTTTTTGGACAGAATTTCCGGCCACGTGCTACCCGTTTCATCGGTGCACAGTTTCTCCTCTAGATCGGTTTTCCGCAGCGCTTAGGCGAAGCCCTGCCGGAATCACTCCACCACCATCACCGGAGAGCCGTCACGCTGCCGGTGAACTCTCTCTCCTCTCCACCTCCTCTTGCTGGATCAAGACGGTGGAGATCGTCATCAAGCTGCACGTGTGCTGAACGCGGAGGTGCCGTCCGTTCGGCGCTAGATCGGAAGGACCGTGATCGAGATCGCGAGACGGTTCGTGATGAGATCACGGAACGGATCGTGATGAGTTCACGGGACAGATCGTGATCAAGATCGTGAGACGGATCGTGATGAGATCACGGGACGGATCGTGATGAATTCACGGGACGGATCATGATTGGATCGCGGGACGGATCGTGATGAGATCGCGGGACGCTCGGCGATTTGGATCGCGAAGATGTTCGACTACACCAACCGCGTTTCTTCACGCTTCCTGCTTAGCAATCTACAAGGGTACGTAGATCCACTCTCCCTCTCGTAGATGCTCATCACCATGGATAGGTTTGCGTGTGCGTAGGAAATTTTTTGTTTCCCATGCGACGTTCCCCAACATAAATATCTTAAGTGACCGGCTCACTCCCCTGGCCGGCTTATTTCACTGAAATGGATCCTCAAAAATCCGGGTTTCTTCTTCATATGAATGAGTCGTCTTCTCAATCGTCTTGTAGGTACGTGCCCTTTGCAATAAAATATATTGGGAATAAAACATCCATATTCCATTGAGTCGGCCTCCAAAACTTTGGCTTGATGAAATTATTAGAGATAAGAAAACCATATGAAGTTGAGCCGGCTTCCATTGCTTCGGATTGATAAAAATATTGAGAATAGAACTTCATCCATTGTTACAACACTTCAACCTGTGAAGCCGGGTTGCTCATATAGAATCTGTCAGGTCATGATCTTTTGATAATGTCGGGTGATGATTGTTGGTGACGCCGGGTCAAACAACTGGACTCCAGCTGACTTCATAAATTTATTGGGAGTAAAGAAATCCATATGATGCTGAGATGGTCTTTCAATGCTTTGGCTAGATAAAAATATGTTGAGCCGGTCTCACTCACAATTGACATCTTGAAGACTCTCTTCAGTTTTTTTATATATCCATATTACCTGTAGCCTCCAAGCTCCAAGTTTATCCATGATGACTTGGTGTTTTGCAATAATATCTTTAATTGTGTATCCCCCAAGTACCAGGTTGTCTTGCCTGCAGCAGCCTGGGACTTTTAACTGTCTTATACCTTATAAAGCTTCAGCTGGTGTAGCCCCCAAGGGATGGCTCATCAATATGTGATGGGCTGGGTCTTCAATTTGGACCTTATAATCTGCTTGATCAACTGAATGTTGTATCCCCCAAGTGATGGGTCAGTAAGAAATACTAGGCTGGGACTTAGAAAATATAGAAAGGCTGGCTCATCTCCTTGAGACAACATGATCTGTTGACCATGTAATGATTTGAAAAGCAACTTGCATTAGCCCCCAAGTGTCGTGATGCATGCTTGCAGCAACATGGGACTTGCATAATTGATATAAACTGGACTTGAATAATGTAGCCCCCAAGTGTTGGGTCCTCTGCCTACGGCGACTCGGGACTGTGTGAGAATAATATGACTCATCATAATTGTTTGAATGAATCCTTGACCGTGGTTGTAACCCGGTATTTTGTCGAATATCCTGGAATAATGCCTTTATCCTTGAAAATGAAAATCCCTGCTCGTGGTTGCGGTGCAACCTAGCAAATATATGTCTGAGAAGTCCATGAGTGTTGTAGTATACTACAAAGCACAGGTTGAAGAAATCCAATAGCAGGTCAATTAAATGACACGGCATTATATCTGATAGGGCGGCTCTTCAAAAATAATAAATTCTCCAAGCTGGCTTGAAAAAACCCAATCATTTAATATTGTTTATGATTAACCATGATGAAGATCCATCCATGTTGCCTATTAATGATCTATTTGTTCCTGCAGAGGTTACAATGTAACCTGGTTTGATGACCGGCTTTCCGCAGCATAAACAAATATGGATATGCATGTATGATGATGCAATGCAGGATGATGTAATGCAAGATGCAATGTATGACTCAAGATTTTCTTCCTTTTCTTGTCAAAAACTCATATGATGGTTCTTCTGGGTGGACTCAATGCTTCAACTCATACTAGTGCAGGGTCTCTAACGAGAGTGATCGTTAACTCCTTTGAGCGGCTGAGGGTCTCTAGGCGAGATTAACTGATAAGAGCGCAACGAACCAGAAAGAGACATATCCACCGGTTCTTCTGGCTGGACTCGTTGCTTGAACTCATAACAATACTCGGTTTCCAGGCGAGATTGAAGAGCGCAATGTCCTAGAAAGAGACACAGATGCTGGTTCTTCTAGGTGGACTCGCTGCTTGAACTCATAACAATACTTCGTTTCTAGGCGAGATTGAAGAGCGCAACGTCCCAGGAAGAGACGTAGCAGGGCATGAGTATCCCTAGGGACAATAACCCCCCACTCACGTGACACAAGCCGCCGTTTGAACCTTAACCAGTGCTCAGGGTCTCCTGGCAAGATTAACTGTCCAGTACATTGGACAGACAGTGTCTCTAAGTGGTGATTAACTGGTAAGAGTTCGGCGGGTCACCTGTTGGAGAGGCATCAAAAGGAGGTATAACCTGCACCCCTATTGACCTTGTTGATGGAGTCAACTTTTTAGGTATACAACCCGCCTTACGGTGTGCCATCATCTTGTAAGCCGCCGTCTTGTGGACCGCCAACTTGTAAGCCGCCATCTTATGGACTGCCAACTTGTAAGCCATCGTCATGTTTGCTATTGTTGGTGAAGAGCCAATCAAGAGGGTGAGTAAGCTAAACCTAGCGGGTTGGAAGCCCCCAAATTACCTTTGTTGAAGTATCCTCCTTTGCACAATCTCAAATTCATAGACAATAGAAACTCCAAGTTACTTTATGATGATCCACTAAATCAGGGCACCCATGTTTGAACGGTGCATCATGGCGGCTCGTCTTCTTGGGCAACTTTTAAATCTTCCGCCAATAATATGGTAGCCCCCAGGATCAGGTTAAATTTCTTGCAACGTCCCAGGGTTCTCATTGAAAACGGCCAAGTGTGTCGAGCCATGTCTATAGCCCCCGAGTCTGAAGTCAACTCGAAGAGTTGGCTTGATATTCTCCATACTTGACCGTGGCAGGTTATAGAGGATCCCATCTGAATTGTTTCAATAATCCGGTCGATGGTTTGTCCGGGTTGGTTGTTAAAGTTATCCAAACTGCAGTGGCAGCGACCTGTGCACCTGTCCATTTGGGTGGCTCGTATAGACGAACAGTGCACCGATATGTCCATGTACAATCAGACTGTGGGCGGTGTCTTGCACGCGTCCATTGGGCGGCTCGTACATGTGAACACCGCATTGATATGTTGATGTAGATCAGACCGCGGGCGGCATCTTGCGCTCGTCCGTTGGGCAACTCGTACAGGTGAGCCCGGCACCAGTATGCCAATGTAGATCGGACCGCAGGGCGGCGATTCAGAATCGTCCGTTGGGCGGCTCGTACTGGTGTATGTGGCCACTAGCGTGTTTATGTAGATGTAGAAGCAGCCGTGATGTTGTAAGCCAGTGCGGTCGCGAGAAACGGCCACGACGTTGTAAGGCGGTGAGGTCACGAGAAACGGCCACGGCGTTGTAAGCCGGTGCACGAGTCCATTGAGTAATGGACAAACACCAGTGCAGAATGATGCTGGTGCACCTCCATCTCCGTGGTATGGTGCCGCTTTGGTAATGAATATCTGCTCTGCGTAAAAATATCACTGGACAGAGTAATTGTTTTCGAGCAAAATTGAAAATATATCAATACGAATATACCAGATGAATTTCACCTGGCATGTTTTTTTACCCACCACACTTTCTTAACCGGCTACCCCACCTCTTATCCATCCAAACAGGCCCGAGAGGAGCGTCGAGCCGGCAGGCGCAGGGGAAACTGGCGAGGCGAAGCCAATGACAAGGCACAGCTACGGAGTATAGGCAGAGCCAGTGCAATGCACGGCTGTGGGCGGCGGTTGCGCTGAGCCGGCGGCGAGGTGCGGCTGCGGCCGGCGCTTGCGGAGGCATGACGCGTAGCTAGCGGCGACGTAGGCTGGACACGGCCAGAGCGGCTCGGAGGCGCAGGGGAAACTCGCGGCAGTGGCCTGGACAGGCTTTGGGCGAAGCCGATGGCTGGGGGCTTCTCTTGTGAGCCGCCCATCTAGGCCCGTCCATGAGCCGCCTTGCACTGACTCACATGCTGGGCCATGGGCCTGGTCATCCTTTGACCCGGTAATAGAGGTGACGCATGCACAGACCTAAGATGAGTCGGGTCATACCTCCTGTCGGGTCACCAATGAATCATCAAGTTCGACCAAGGCTCCAGTGAGTCGCCAAGTCCTGGTCGGGTCATACTTCCAGCCGTGTTATACCGTGGGGTATATCCCCAATAGCCTCGACCTCGTTGTCACCGTACTCACATCGGCCGTCGAAGTATTCACCCCGCCGCTGATGTAGCTATCTCCCTCTGCAAAGCTAGCGCATGGGAGATCTGGACGGATGAACTTCCGAGATTTCATCTCTCTATTCGTTGTGTTCTTCATCAGGGTAAATAAAATCTAATTTTACTGGCCTTGTTCGAGCTTCATGTTCTTACACAAATTCCTCAAAGGTGTGTATTCTTCAAGTATCATCTTCTTAAACACTCTATAAACTTATTTCCCTTGATGTTTTTCCTAAGTTATGATTTTCTTCAAGATTCCTCAA
This sequence comes from Hordeum marinum, assembly GCA_022496015.1. Classification (NCBI taxonomy): domain Eukaryota; kingdom Viridiplantae; phylum Streptophyta; class Magnoliopsida; order Poales; family Poaceae; genus Hordeum; species Hordeum marinum. The sequence goes on along the minus strand of CM039674.1, from coordinate 523,578,799 downwards.
TTGTGTGGATCCACAAATTCGCACAACTCTCGAACCTAAGACAATTACACTTAGTGAAATTCCTCAAAGACACCTATGGTCAAAATCCTCAACTTGATGTATTTTGAAAAAATTCTAAGAATGCATATGACCTCTTCAAATTCCTCGCACCTATAGTGTGTTCACAGGTACCAAATGTCTGCTGATGAATCACTAGTTTCTCATCAACTTAACTCATTTTGCACACTTCCTTAGAATCCTCAAAAGTTCAGAATCCTCAGCTGAAGGAAATGGCCGATGGGAAAAGGCCACAGAAAGGTGGAAAGAAACCTGAAGTGCAAACTGAATTTGAGATACCTGTTGAATTGTATGAGGAATATTGCACTCCATATGGAGAAACTCATGGCAAGGTGACCAAAAAGCAGCGAAAGATTTGCATACAGAGAATTGAGAGGAGATGGGCAATAGAGTGGAAAGAATACAGATATGTCACTCCGAAATACATGAAGAAATTTGCTATTAGATCCCCTTGCAATAGGCCACCATTGGCTCCAAACTAACCTGCAGATCCCACCAGTCTCAACAATGGTGAATACTTTCCTCAAGAATAGGAAAGACAACAAGCCAAGCTAGCAAAGAAGGCACAAGAGGCTGTGAGGAAATTCAATGAAGACTCTGCTGCTGCTACCTATGCCGGAGCCTCTGCTAGTGCTTCGAACAAATCAATTGTGAAGAAGTCTGAAGTGAAGCCAAAATCCTCAAATTCAATGTCCTCACTGCAAAATCCTCAAGCAAGTTCTTTAAAGGCCACTACAATGCCTTCAGTAGTTGTACAATCATCAGCTGCTGCCACAAATTCCTCAACACCTGTACATCTTGCAAACTGTCAGAGGACAACATGATTTACTATTCCTTCAGGGGCTTTAGCAAGTTCATCAGCCCAAGCTCATTCTTCAACAAGCCCAACTCTGTTGAAAATAAAGAAAAATGCTGGACGAGGTCAGAGAGCAAGTCCTCACAACATCCAAGCAATTGTGAATGTACCCTCAGGATCTGAGGATGATGAAGCTGATGATGAAGAATTGGAAGAAATCATCAGGAACAGCCAGCAAAGAGTTGTAATTGCTAAGGTCAGCTCTCTTGCTCTCATGCTAGATCCAAAGTTGATCCTCAACTTCATCGACATATGGCATGAGGATCCCAGCACTCCACTTTTCTCACTGAACTTACCTCTTGGTGTGGACCATGTCCTCACTCACTTCATAGCCGAGGAAAAACGGAAGAGAGATCAAGCTCAGAGAGCCAAAAGAAACAGGGCCAGAAAAGAAAAATTACCGAGGACCAATGTGATGAATTTGACTCCCAACCAACTAGTCATAGTTCAGTCTGAGATTCGCTGCCTCACTGAAGAACAAGATAAATATGATGCTGAATGGAAAGCCACCAAGGTAAGGTTTATCAGGACAGCTCAAGCTGCAGTCAAGGACCACAACACAAGGGTTGTAGCTCAATCGCAACCACAAATTCCTCAGGCTGAAGAATCTGCTCAACCTGCTGAATAAATTGCAAGCACAGCTGAAGAAATTCAGGATGCTAAAGAACCTGTCAAGGCAACCTCCACCGTTGTGCCTGAAGAATTACCAGGTCAGCTAAAGCTTTTTCTACGCCTGATAAAATTGAGACCACAAGGACGGCTGCATCAGTCGTGCCTGAAGAAACTGCTCCAGCTTCACCCTCTGTTGAAATTGCAAAATCTTCTAGGGTGAAGAATATCAACCTTCCTTCTGCATCAGAAGTGTAGAAACTAAGGCTGCAGAGAAGAAGGCTGCACTGAAGAGAAAAGCATCAACTTCAAATTCCTCAGTTGTGAAGAAGTTGAAGACTATGCCAAGTTCTTCAATTGAACCCATTGATGCTACCCCAATCTCATCAGCACCTGCCTATGAGATCGTTCCATTTGGTGTTGACTATGTCATCCCAAATGATGAAGATGAAGAAGATCATTTTGCTGCTTCCTCAGAGTAGATTGATGAAGAAATTGAGGTGGAAGCAAATGCTTCAACCCCCTTGGTATCATCGCCCCAGCCTCAGTGTACTGCTGAAGATGCCGGCGTTGAAGAAATGGAAGCGAATGTGGACATTGGAAATACAACTCCTCTTATCAATGATGAATATTGGGAAGTTGCACACCCAAATTCTCCATTGACCTCTCCCCTCACTCAAATTCATCAGTCTCGAGCCCAGACTGGAGAAATTCAAACAAGATCTGATGGCTTGAACATACCTCTTGCATCTATACCTGAAGAAGTTAGCTGCATCAGCTGATGAAACTCATGCCCAGACCACATATGTAGAAATTGCTGCTCAAGTTCCTGAAACTGAAGAAGTTCTTGCCATGACAAAGGAGACTGTTAGTCATATCATGCCAAATCTTCAACCTAAGCCAAGAAACCCCTACTCAAAGAATGTCAAATGCATTAAGGACAAGTTCTTCGCTAAGCATCGCTTCTTCACTGATGAAAACCCTTATGACAAGCCGAGAATCAGACGTGAGAGGTTCTGGACTCAGGCTCAGATGGAATTATATGCATCAGTCTTGCTCAACAAAAAGAAGGTCTTCGAGCATCATCAAATTTCTCATGTGGATATGGAATCAATGCCTTGCTTCACACATGTGCTCGTTGTACTCCATGATGCTGGACTTCTTCCTTTCTGTGTGAACATATGTGACTGGAGTGAAGAGCTAATTCTTTAATTCTATGTAATGCTATATATCTCAGGTGATGCTTCTGATGTGAACTCTTGGACTCTGGCCTAGATGTCTGGAACAACACACTACACTGCTCCAGCCACTAAACTGCTTCAAGTCCTGCCAATAGCTATTCCTTCACAAGGAGCACGTCGCATCTATGATGACCCTGAACTGCCTAATCAATTGATGCAAGTGTTGATGAAGCCTTTGGCTCCTGGAAAATCTCAAAGGACCACCTTTCTAGTGAAGGATTTGCTCTTTGTGCCCAGGACCATCTACGGAATCTTGACCAAAACCCTCAGTCCTATCAAGGGTCACAAATCTGAAGAAGAAGAAGAAGAAGTTGTGGCTGTCATGAAGAATCTGCTATTCAACATGATTCATGGGATCCCCATCAATTATCATGATTTCTTCATGAGGACTTTGGCTAACATAGCTATGCCACGTTTTGAGTTGAAGCCTTACACTCCTTGGATCATGCAATTCATCAGAAGAAGGTCTTCAATTCATTTCCAGGCTGACTTCCAGAATCACTTCAGCTTCTTGCCTCTGATTGAATTCCTCAAGAACAATTTTTCCTTGGTTGAGGGAAAAGTCAAAGTAGTCATTGATGAAGGTACTCACCCATTGGATGGTCAGTTTCGCAAAGCTGCATCTTACTCCACCAATGATGACACTGCTACCCAAGATTCCACTGCAAAAGTCTCAGCGCAAATCCTCAAGCCACTGTCCCTCATGTGATGACCAATCGTGAGCTTCTTGTAAGTCTTCATCACAAGGTTTATCACAATCACAAGTGGGTCAAGCCTCAGTTTGGTTCACTTCTGCGAGACATGACTGTCACGCACGACACTGTGAGGAAGAACCAATACTATCTTCCTGAAGTCTTGTAAGTGCATCTAGTGCCCCTTAGTGATTTTTGTGTATTGAAGACTTATAGGTTAAGGAACTAATGTGTTTGTGAGTGTACACAGGCTCTATAAGTAGATGAGGAGTTTGATATATTCAAAGATTATCGAACCCGAAAAATGTATGTCTTCAACTAAAGACTTTGGTGAAGACTTTGCTGAAGACTTTGGTATTCCCTAAAGACTTTGATAATGAAGAAGTTGGTGTGACCTTGAAAATATGAACAAGGACTATGAAGCGTGAAGACTTTTCTTTTCATAGTTTCATTTACTTTCTTTGAGTCATAGGAAACACTGTACTGTTAATGGGGACCGAGGTAATACTAAGGAAAATTTCCAACTGATGTTGAACTCAAAAGCCTCAACCTATCCAATCCTTCGAGTGAAGCCTTTGGAAATCTCTTCCGGTTCAATCAAGTTCTTTAGTGACCCGGACAATGTTCTTCTGGTCTCTGATGAAATTGATCTGACTAAGGAGTTAGGATTTTGCCAGTGTGAATTGCCTACAAGTCAGGAACATGTAAGCCGAAGGACTTTTATAGTTTGAAATTCCGACCGTTGTTGTGCTTAGTGCCAGCTATCCCCAATCATCGTATCCACATAATGGTCATATTATTGGGGGCATTTATGTCTTATCATGTCAGGTTGCACCCTTGCTATAAATAGCCACCCCCACAACCATTAGTTGATTGGCTGCTCCAAGAGAAAACTGACACTTGTCATTTGAGAGCAACCCATCCTCCGACGACTTTGAGAGAAAATCATCAGTGAGGAAAACCCCAAATACAAACCACCAAACCCAAAGTGATTGAGCATCAATAAAGAGATTGTTCCTATGTGGAACCGATGCTTGTTACCTTTGAAGACTGTGTATCTTCCAGACGGTTAGACGTCATGGTCTAGTGCATCCTGCAGTCAATTGGGGATCATAGAGTGACCTTGGTCTAGAGCATCTAGCAGTCAATTGTGGATCGTCGGGTGACCAGTTTGTGAGGGTTTTGGAAGTCTACCCTGAAGACTTACCATGAGTGTTGGGAGAGGACTTTGTGACCTTAGCTCAAGGAGAATATGGTAAGGACTCTGTGTCCTGGGACATCGTGTCCTCTGGTTTAAATACCAAGCCGCTCCAAACCAGATGTACAACTGTCACAGCAGTTGGAACTGGGTCATCAAACCATTGTCTTCATCGAGCTACCTGGTTCTATTTCCTCAACCCTTTCATTTCCTCATATACCTATTGATGAAATTGATCCTTACTGTTTGAACAATTTGACTGAAGACTTTCACAATTTCCTCACCTCAAATTCTTCAAGTTACCTTGTTCATCACCTGCTTATCCTGTATCACGCTACTTGTAATCTGTGCATGTTTTATTTCATCGTGATGACTATGTTGTCGCTTTGTTTCTCATGCACTGGAGTACTTATTCTGCTGCTAGTTATTCATCACATTTCAAATTCCTCAAGTTGAAATTCCTCAAGTGATGAATTTATAAAAATCGCCTATTCAGCCCCCCTCTAGTCGATACAACGCACTTTCAATTGGTAGCAGAGCAAGGTACTCCCTTGTTCTATGTGATTTTGGTTTAACCGCCTGGAGTTCTACTTATGTCGACTTCAGGTATGATCAAGGTTTCCGTGGGATGTCCTACCTTCGATGGGACAGATTACCCCTACTGGAAGAACAAGATGCGCATGCATCTGGAAGCTATTGACAACGATCTCTAGTACGTTGTGGAAAATGGTGTTCCCTGCACTTCTCCGACTGTTACTGCTGCTGATATGAAGAAATTCAAGCAACTCGATTCTCAAGCGAAGAATATCATCTGTGGCCATCTAAGCAAAGGTTAGTATGGCACAGTGAGTGCTTTGGAGTCTGCTAAGCTTACCTGGGATAGGTTGTCCAAAGTCAGCGAAGGTATTTCCACTCAACGTGACTCTCGTGTTGATGTTCTTCGCAATCTCTTCAACTGCTTCAAGTGACTCGACAATGAAAATGTTCAGCAAACTTTTGATTGTCCCACTGATATCTCCAATGAGCTTCAAGCACTGGGTGCTACCGATATCACCGACCACAAGGTCGTGAAGAAACTGCTAAGATCCCTTGATTCCTTATTCGATACTCTGGCTTTGATGATTCAAGAGCATTGTTAGGGATATAACCCCGCGGTATGACCCGCCTTAAGGGCTCTGGGTTATGCTTGATGGTTCATACACTGGCCCAAGGTGAGCCGGTGGTCCTAAAGCCCAGGAAGCTTGGCGGCTCATAAGGTTGGCCGGACAGTGGCCCAGAAGACCCGGATGTGTAAGCCGCCCGGGGACAACTTGGACAAGAAGATAGAGGAAGACTCGGATAAACAATGAGAGTCGGTTACCAATTGTATGACCCGTGGTCTAGACCTCCTATATAAAGGCAGACCCGAGGCGACTTAGAGATCAGGTTGTCGAATACTAGGTCAAGCTTTAGCTCCCTTGTAATCGATACATCAAGCAATATAAACATAAGCAGGACGTAGGCTATTACCTCGAGTTGAGGGGCCGAACCTGGGTAAATCTGTGTCTCTCGTCCCCATCAACCCCTTTGAGTCCATCACGTTAGTAATGGCCTCGAACCGAAGTCCGTTTATCCGGACATCTGCCGTGACAAAACCACTACAGTTGGCACCCACCATGGGGCTTGCGCTCGGTGGTGTTGAGTTCTCAAAGGGCTCTGTCCTGGGGCTCGAGGGATACATGGTTGGTAGGATGAGCAAGAGTCACCGCGGCCGGCTCTACATCGACGACGCCGGCTGGGGGCTTGAGACCAGCTCTGTGGAGTATGGCTTCCGGCTTCCATTCGGTGGGATCCACGTGTTCATCGGAAAGGTTGATGGAGCAACACCCGGGCCGGACGTCGGCACCAACCTCGTCGAGCCGGCTCGGAGTCTGCAACCTACTCGTAGTGTGCAACCCACCCACGTTAGCCTAGGACGGAAGCACGTCTTCGTGGGCTTTACTCAAGGTATGGATCTGGAAGCTTCCGGATCACACGAAACTCTCGTTTACTCAGAGGACGAATCTTCAAGCGGAGAAACAGAGTCGGTCTACAGGCTTCGCAACGGCGGGCTCGGGGGCTATGATAATCTCTCCCCTGAGTCGGATCGCTCTAAGGTGGACGATCTTGGGCCGCCGGTTCATGCTGTCGTGTTCATGCCAGGGTCAGTCCCAGGCACGAATAGTATGCCCGCAGGGGCCGCCACCTCAGGCGATAACCCGCCGCCGCCGGCTCAAGTTCTTTTGGAGCTGATGGACGAGCTCGCGGCCCTAATGGCTACTGACGTTACACCGGACAATCAAGCGGCTAGGAACTTGGAGATTGCAAGGATCAAGGACCGGATGGCGAAAGAGAAGCAGAGGATGGCTGACTCTCAAAAGCCCAGATGGAGCAAGAGGGAGAATGCATCAGAATAGATGCTTTCCGTCTTGGGTTGGAGCAACAATCGTCAGCCGCGGTTCATCGGATGAGGCATCAATCCCATCTGCCGGAATGTTATGAGGCAACAAACCTCTTCAACACGCCAGGGACAGGGCAAACAGCGGATGCACCTGGAAGCCGCCCGGCGGCTCGGCCAGTGACTCAACCGACCTGGCGAAATCAGGCCTTGCCTGCGGCCTTTTCAACACCGGTGGGTCATTATTCTAACTCGGACGAGAATATGGTGGCAGCAGCCACCCGGCTCGAAACAATTCCTATTCCGGATGAAGCGCCCTTTGCGGAGGATATGCGAAATGCCATTGGATACTTGCAGACGGTGATGGCCCAGCAGGAAAAGTACACCTACATCCAGAGCCGTGTTCATTCAACCCATCTCCCTAGCCGGAGTTTTAGCCGGCGCTACGAGTCGTCGGCGGGTTCCAACAGCAACCGGCACCGAGAGATTCCAACGGGTCATCGGCCGGCTGTGGATACAAAAGCATTCGGAAATCGTGCAAGAGGCCAGCAAGAGGTGACAGCTTTAGCCGAGGCGGCAGCTCGCCAGGAGCCCGCGCCATCCGTGTCAGTAGGAGTTTGAGGAACCAACAGAGTGGGGGGTGCCATGTTTATCACCGGATCTGAGGAGTGAGTGGCTGCCAAAGGATTTCAAAGGGCCTCGCAAAGTTCCAAATTACACCGCTGATTTACCCCTAGATGCTTGGGTGGAAAGTTATGAACTAGCCATGGAGATGTTGGATGTCAGTGAGGCGGTTTGTGCCAAATACTTCGTCATGATGCTTGAAGGCCCAGCCCGCACATGGTTAAAGGGAATGCCACCCAATACCATCAACTCATGGGTAGAACTGAGAGCTAGATTCATTAAAAACTTTCAAGGAACGTGTAAACAGCCCATGACCATCGTGGATCTTGATCACTGGGTTCAACAGGAGAATGAGTCGGCTCATCATTGGGTATGGCGGGTCTCGACCATCATCCACTCTTCGGAGCAGATCATGGCGGCTCAGGCAGTCCTGATCCTAGAGAAGAACTGCCACTTTGTCCCGCTAAAGCAGAAGCTTGGCCGGCTCAAGCGCACATGTCAAGATATGGGAGAGCTCATGACGGCTCTCACGAAATATGCCGACTCTGACAACACGAAGGATCCGGGCTCCGACGAGGGGAAGGTCGGCCAAGGCAAGAAGGGTAATCAGAGCAAGGGTACGGCAAACAATGGTAGCCAGAGCAAACGTAAGAATCCTGAGGCCGGGTCAAAACTGGTGGCCAATGCAAGTACCAATCAGAATCAACCCAGGGGTAACAGGAGGTTTAGGCCACCTTTTAAGGACAGGCATGCCTTTAATTTGGAGGAGGCGTTTAAGGGTCCTTGTCCGGATCACGGCCATCCTGATAAGCCGGCAAACCACACATGGGGAGAGTGTCGTTTCATGTAGAAACTTAAGAATCACTTTACACAACCCAACAATCAGGACGGTGGCCCGCCGAGCGGCTCTGGACATGGCGGGTCAGGGGCCGGTTTTGGGTCCGGCGGCTCAGGGTCTGGTCACCCAGGTCAAGGTAATCAAGGAGGACACTAGCAGCATTCTGGTAACAACAATCAGCAACAGCATAATCAGTCTGGCTATCAGAGTAACCCAAAGCAGCTCAGCTCCGGTGAGTATCATGTTTTCACAACCAGCCTCAACAAAAGGAATCAGAAGTTGCGCAAGCGGACGGTCAATGCGGTTGCACCAGCCCTGCCACAGTATTTACGATGGTCTGAGTATGATATAACATGGAGCCGAGAGGATCACCCGCCGCGTGTCGATGACCCCGGGCGGTTGGCTTTGGTTGTGGCCCCCCAAGTGGGAGGGTATATGGTGAATAAAGTGTTAATGGATGGAGGCAGCAGTATTAATATCCTCTACTATGATACTTTTTGGAGGATGAAATTGCTAGACAAGGATTTAAAACCCTCGTCCATCGTTTTTCATGGTGTGGTGCCAGGCAAGTCGACGTATCCGGTGGGCAGGATTTCTTTGGAAGTGGCCTTTGGCAACGAGTATAACTACAGGGTAGAGTCCTTGTGGTTTGAGGTGGTAAAAATCAAGAGTCCTTACCACGCACTATTTGGATGTCCGGCTTATGCAAAGTTCATGGCTAGGCCTTGCTATGTATACCTACAGCTGAAGATGCCCGGCTTAAAAGGTGCTATTACTATTCATGGTGACCGAAAGGTGGCCGTTGAGTGTGAGGAAGGAGATGTGGCTTATGCAGAGTCCAGTTGCGCTTAGGAGGAGCTTAAATTTTACAAGGACAATGTTGACCCGGAGGATATGACCCCGCTAAAAAAGCCCTCCACGGAGGTTGAGCCGCCCCTTAAGTTTTCAGCGGATGATACTAAGGCGGTAGATTTCACTCTAGGCGACTCATCCAAATAGTTCATCATTGGAGCTCACATGGATCCCAAATAGGAAAGCGCGCTCATCGAATTCATCCGTGAGAATCTGGACATCTTCGCATGGAAACCTTATGACATGTCGGGTGTACTGAGAGAGTTCTCTGAGCACAACCTTAATGTGGATCCAAAGTTTAAGCCAATTAAGCAGTTTTTACGGCGGTTTAAGGAGGAGAGGCGCAAGGCCATTGGGGAAGAAGTTGCCCGGCTATTGGTGGCAGGTTTCATTGTTGAGGTTTTTCACCCATAGTGGTTGGCTAACCCAGTGCTGGTGCTCAAGAAGAATGGCACGTGGCGTATGTGTGTGGACTACACGGACCTTAACAAGGCTTGCCCGGTTGATCCGTTTGCCCTCCCTCGTATTGATCAAATCATTGATGCTACGGCGGGTTGTGAAAGCTTGTGTTTCTTGGATGCTTACTCAGGTTATCATCAGATCAAGATGGCGGTTAAAGACCAGGAGAAGACGGCTTTTATTATACCTTTCGGGGCTTTCTGTTATGTATCTATGCCTTTCAGGCTCAAGTGTGCCCAGGCAACATATCAGCGATGTGTGCAAAACTGCCTTCATGGTTAGATTGGCCGCAACGTCCATGCTTACGTAGATAACATTGTGATCAAATCCAGGAAGAAGGAGACTCTTTTGGCGACTTAAATGAAACCTTTGATAATCTCTGGGTCTATAAGATGATGCTTAACCCGACTAAATGTGTCTTTGGAGTTCTAGCTGGCAAGCTCCTGGGATTTCTAGGTTCTGAACGTGGCATTGAGGCTAACCCAGATAAAATCAAGGCTATCACTTCTTTGGCAAAGCCGGCCTGTATTAACGATGTCCAACGCTTGGTGGGGCAGATCGCCGCGTTAAGCCGTTTCATAAGCCACCTTGGAGAGAAGGCTATTCCTTTATATCAGATGATGAGGAAGACGGATAAATTTGTCTGGAGCAAGGCGGCGGCTGAAGCACTTGAGATGCTCAAGAAACAGTTGACTGAGCCGCCGGTGCTAGCTGCTCCTGCTGAGAAAGAACCGTTACTTTTATACGTGGCAGTTAATAATCGGGCAGTAAATGTTGCGATTGTGGTCGAGCGCAAGGAATCTGGAAAGGAGTATCCGGTTCAAAGGCCGGTTTATTATATAAGTGAGGTCCTGACGGAGTCCAAGCAAAGGTATCCGCATTGGCAGAAGCTGGTATATGGGGTTTTCATGGCCAGCCGCAAATTAAAGCACTATTTTTTAGGGCACCAGATAACCGTGGTTAGTTCTTCTCCGTTGGGGGACATAATCGAGAATAGAGAAGCCACTGGAAGGATTGCTAAGTGGGCATTGGAGTTAGGATCTCTTAATCTAAAATATGTGCCTCGTACGGCCATCAAGTCCCAAGCTCTTGTGGATTTTATAAATGATTGGACGGAATGTCAAGCCCCTGAGGAAAAGTCGGATGACACATACTAGACTATACACTTTGATGGATCCAAGCAGCTAGAAGGGTCAGGCGCAGGAGATGTTTTGACGTCTCCTAAAGGTGATAAGTTTTGTTATGTGCTCCAGTTGATGTTCCCATGCACTAACAATGCGGCTGAGTATGAGGCTCTGCTTTATGGGCTTAGATTAGCCAAGGAGATGAATTTGAGCCGGGTAAGGTGTTTGGGCGACTCAGATTTGGTGGCTCAGCATGTTTCGGGCACTTGGGACTCCAAAGACCGACGGATGGCGGCTTATCGACAGGCGGTTGATATTATTGCCGGCCACTTCAAGGGGTATCAGGTCGATCACATTGATGGTCGCAAGAATGAGGCGGCAGATGCGTTGTCACGGCTAGGCTCCCAACGAAAGCCGGTGCTGCCCAATGTATTCTTGGACGTCTTACATCATCCGACTGTTAAGTTACCTTCGGAAGAGGATTTGGCTATTCCTGACCCGGAGGGGGAGTTAGTGGCGGCTTTGCATGCTACCCCAGATTAGACTGTCCCCTACCTGGTCTATCTGACCCGGGCGAGTTACCTGATGATGAAGACCTGGCCAGACAGATCACCTGGCGCTCCAAATCAATGACGATAGTTAATGGTGAGTTGCACAAATGCAGCGTGACTGGCATTTTTCAATGCTGTGTCTCACCTGAGGAGGGTTAGCAAATCTTAAATGAAATTCATGCTGGAGATTGTGGACATCACGCCGGCTCGAGGTCGCTGGTAGCCAAGGCCTTCCGGCATGGGTTGTTTTGGTTGACGGCTCACAAGGATACAGAAGACTTGGTTCGCAAATGTGACGGCTATCAAAAGTTCGCCCGGCGTGCTCATGTTCCGGCTCAAGAGTTAAGGATGATACCATTACATGGCCGTTTGCATTCTAGGGGCTAGACATGGTAGGACCTTTCAGAAGATCCAAAGATAAGAAAACGCACCTCTTTGTGGCGGTTGATAAATTCACCAAATGGGTGGAGGCAGAGCCAGTTAGCAAGTGTGACGCGGCTACGGCGGTTCAATTTGTTAAGAAGTTGATTTATTGTTTTGGTTACCCTCACAGCATTATCACCGACAATGGCACAAATCTATCTAAGGGGGCTATGAAAGAGTTTTGTGACAAGGAGCACATCCGGCTGGATATTTCAGCAGTTGCGCATCCACAGTCTAATGGTCAGGCGGAGCGTGCTAATCAAGAGATTTTAAGAGGCATCAAGCCAAGGCTTATGGTTCCTTTACAACGAACGCCCGGGTGTTGGGTAGAAGAATTGCCTTCCGTCTTATGGAGTGTCAAGACTACCCCCAACAGATCTACAGGCTATACACCTTTCTTTATGGTGTACGGTACCGAGGCAGTATTGCTGAGTGACATCCGGCCTGATTCACCACGTGTAGCGGCTTATGTTGAGACGGATAATCAGGCGGCACGTCAAGACGCGTTGGATGCTTTGGAAGAAGCACGGGAGCTGGCGGCTGCTCGATCGGCGATCTATCAGCAAGACTTGCGCTGCTACCATAGCCGCAGAATCAAGACCCGAACGTTCCAGGAAGGCGACTTAGTGCTCCGGCTGATTCAAGACCAGTCAGGCATACATAAGTTATCTCCTCCTTCGGAAGGACCTTTTGTGGTCAGCAGAAATCTCAACAATGGGTCATACTATCTCGTCGATATCAGGGATGACTCAGAGAAGGCGGGTCAGGAAACCCGCCGGCCATGGAACATAGCACGTCTACGGTTGTATTACACATGAGGGCATTGAGACTCGCCATTATACACTATCATTGTACATACCATATATAAATAAGATAACATACCCGCAAGACGGGACCTCTTTTGTTACACGCATCGTTGTTCATACAAGAAGAGTTCATAAAAAATCTAGTTGATAGATCAACTGTGGCGGAGGGCGGCTTCTTACCTTCGGGTATCGCTTCTAATGCTTATCGGCCCGGCTCTATGCCAAAATCTCCGGCTAACATGATTAGCCGCGGCGGAGGGCGGCTTCTTACCTTCGGGTATCGCTTCTAATGCTTTATCGGCCGGCGTTTACGCCATATTGCTGAAGGGGACTTCTTACCAACGGGTATCGCTTCTAACGCCCTATCAGCCGGCTTCATGCCAAATCTCCGGCTAACATGATTAGCCGCGGTTGTAGGAAGTTTTTTACCGATGGGTATCTAACCCTAACAAATGGCAGAGGGCGGCTTCTTACCTCAGGGTATAGCTTCTAATGCCTTATTGGCCAGGCTTTATGCCATCTCAGGCTAACCAGATTAGCCATGGTTGTCAAGGGGGCTTCCCACCTCCGGGAGTAGCTTATCTAACCTTAAACAACCGGTGGGGGCGGCTTATTACCTCTAGGTATAGCTTCTAATGCCTTTTCGGCCAAGCTTTATGCCATCTCCGGCTAACCAGATTAGCCATGATTGCCAAGGGGGCTTACCACCTCCGGGTGTAGCTTACCTAATCTTGGCCACCGATGTCTTCTATGTTGACAAAGCAGCATAAGGGCTCAAAGCAGCATACAAAGGCAATGACAGTTGAAGAGCCGGATCGTTTTATATAGCATAATAGAACAAAATTCAGTAGAAGCAAAAGTGATATCTAGTCTATTACATACACTCCCTGAGGAGCCCAAAATTTCGGACAAGTCTTTGCAACGCCACACGGCGAGTCATGGAGAGTCGGTTGTTACAAGTTTTTCAAAGTAAGGACTAGCTAGCTACTTGGTCATCTTGCTCCGGCTCTTCGGTGGCCCCGATCTGGAGATTGTCCAAGTCCCAGTTGCAGTTCGTTAGAGCCGCAAAAGAGCCTTCTTCAAAGTAAGGAGACGGGTCAAGGTCAGGAGCGAAGAGGTCCTTACTACAGGCAGGCGTTAAGTCCTTGCACTCGTAAATCGGGCCACGGATTCTCTTTTGGTCAGGGCCATAAGCCGCCTGGTAGGTCATCAGGTCAGCTTCCTTCGCTAAGACGGAAGCCCGCACTCTGGAATCCTTTTATGCACCGGCTGTAGTCAGCATCGGTGAACTCAGAGCCGTCGTCTTTCTTTGAAGGGAATCCATCCATCATCTCGGCTGATGTCAACTCCGGAGAGAAAGCCAAGGCCCGGCTGATGCCCACAATCGCCCCTTGGCGGGTGGCTGATTTCTTTAACTCGGCAATCTGCTTGGGCATGGTGGGCAAGAGATCCAAGACACCCTTGAGAGTCGCAGGAATCTTGTCTTTGTATTGCACAGCTTTAATAGTGCACATCGCGCTGCAGTACAGCTGCTCTGTCAGGGTATAGATAGCCTTCAACGGCAACAGACTGTCAGAAGCTAGTTGCCAGCTCCTAGGGCCTGCATAAGTCAAAAATTTAATGATGAGTCGCCAGTACAAGTATTATATGACCATTGAAGCACAAGTTATCAGAAACTTACCGAAGAGGGCGGCTGTCATTTTGGTAATATGACGCTTCAAGGCTTGGAGTTCATCTGATGCAGCTATCAGCCGTTGATCAGCATCCTCCGCCCGCTTGGTCAAGGAGGCCTTCTCAGACTCGGTTGACTCTTTAAAGGCGGCAAAGTCGGCCTTGATTGTAGCCAACTCCTTGGAGAGGAGCCGGCACTGCTCGTCTATAGCACTTCGAGCCGTTTGTTGAGCCGCCAGATTGTCTTCAGATCCGTCAACTCCGACCCGGCTTCAACTAAAGTTTCCTATGGTATGTCAAAGCATAATGTCAGTAGGCAAGTCTCCAAACAGATCGCAAGCAATATGTATGACACTTGGGCTAATGTCTATTTCCAGACGTTTTGGCACTTAAAGACCCGACTCAACTTTGGACTAGATTAAGCCGGCCCTTGGGGGCTACGGATTTGGATTTTCTACAAGGAAGATCATGAAATATCCGGCTCAACTTTGGACTAGATTAAGCCGGCCCTTGGGGGCTACAGATTTGGATTTTGTACAAGGAAGATCATGAAAGACCCGGCTCAACTTTGGATTCGAATGAGACAGCCCTTGGGGGCTAAGGAAGGTTATAACAGGAAACGGAGTACCTCGTATTTCTTCTTCATCAGACTGACCAGTCGAAGCTCCAGATCCCGGCTGGTGGAAAGCCGGTTCATGTAACCGGCGTGAAGCTCTTCGGCGGTCATCTTCTCAAAGGCAGAGGAGTCAAACTCCAACTTCTTCGAGGCTTCAGCCGGTTCGTTATGCTTGGTCAGCACGTGAGCCGGGGGGACTAGAAGCCAAAGCCAGTGATCGCGACGTCCGGAGTGGCAGCATCCTTGGTCATCTGGGCAGGACTTGGTGGCTTCGAAGGATCCCTTGGAGGGATCTCTGGGATGATGTCTTCCACAGCCGGCCCAGTAGATGCGGCTGGTAGATCCACATCCGGTCGTGACTCATCCAGTTGTTCGTGCTCCAGCTCTTGGGCTGCGGGGCTAGGTGAGGACTTGTTTGTCTTTTGACGCTTCACTTGAGCCCTGGAGAGCACGAATGTCAGAAGCCAAGGATTACAGCCGCCAAAGGGAACATAAATGCACGGTTAAAGGAAATACTTACAGAGGATTAATCTTAGGAGGTGGCAGGGCGGTTGCCGTAGAGTCGCCAGAGGAAGGTGACCTCTGAGAGATAATTGAGAAAAGATAAGACAGTATTGAAATGACAAGGTAAACCAGTCAAACAAGAGATACATACCTCTGCAGGGTGCTTCTTTGGAGCCGGAGAGTTCGGTAAACCGGACACGAGGTCTGTAGATCCGGCGCTCCGGGTCTGACGACGATCAGCATGTTGTTGCTTTTTAAAAAGAAATTGAGGGTCCACATAAGCAAGAGGATGAGATAGAGGAACTTTTCCAATAACCCGCCACGGCTTCTGGGGGACAAAATATTCTGAGCCGAAAGAAACGTAGATCACCTCAGGGGCGTTGGCACGGCTGGTCTCCACATCATCCTGAGAGTAAAACAGGTGTTAGTGAGATGAGAAGACAAGGTCTCATAAAACAGCTAAAATTTTACCTCTGGGCCGGATGATTGTGGCGGGTCAAACCATCCCTCTTGCGGGGTGTCCTTCTTGGGCTTCTTGGCCGGGGCTTTCTTCTTGGTCTTCTTCAAGGAGGGATGTACTCTTTCTTCCAGAAGTCAGAGTTGGCCTTAAAGAATAAGCCGGTTAAGGGCAATAGATCAGCAAGGTACAAGTAAGGTCCAAGAGACGGATGGGAAGAAATCGCCTTACATCTGGGGCCGGATTAAGGGCACTAAAGGGGATCAACCCGATAGCGCTGCAGGCTCCTGTTGTCTCATGAACGAGACTCTTGATAGCAGTGGTGATGTCGTCCTCTGTCAAGGTTGACCAGCTGAAGCAGAGTGAGCTGTCCTATTCGCCCTTATACTTGCACATAAGGCGGCTTTTGTGGCTTAACGGCATGATCCACCAAGAGATCCAGCAGCAGATCAGGTCCAGTCCGGTTAAAGCATTGGCCATGAGGGCCCTAATCTTGGCATGAGCCGGCTCGTATCTTGCACGCTCTGAAACTGACAGCCGGCCAGGAACCTCTGAAGTTGTCTTGAGCCGAGAAGCACGATAACCCGGCAGTGGACGTTCATTCTCTAGAGAAGTATCTTTGCAATAGAACCATGTTTTATTCCAATCCTTTGGGTGACTCGGCAGCTGCATAGCCGGGAAGGTAATGTCTCGGCGCCTCTGGATAGAAATTCCTGTTAGTGCATCTAGTTCCCCTTAGTGATTTTGGTGTATTGAAGACTTATAGGTTAAGGTACTAATGCGTTTGTAAGTATACACAGGTTCTATAAGTCGATGAGGAGTTTGATATATTCGGAGATTATCGACCCCTAAAAATGTATGTCTTCAAGTGAAGACTTTCTGAAGACTTTGGTAAAGACTTTGTGAAGACTTTGAAAATGAAGAAGTTGGTGTGACCTTGAAGATATGAACGAGGAATATGAAGCGTGAAGACTTTTGTTTTCGTAGTTTTGTTTCCTTTATTTGAGTCATAGGAAACACCGTACTGTTAAAGGAGGCTGAGGTAATACAAAGGAAAATTTCCAACTGATGCTCAACCCATACAATCCTTCGAGTGAAGCTTTTGGAAATCTCTTACGGTTCAGACAAGTTCTTCAGTGACAAAGACGAAGTTCTTCTGGTCTCTGAGGAAATTGATCTGACTGAGGAGTTAGGATTTTGCCAGTGCGAATTGCCTACAAGTGAGGAACATGATAAGCTGAGGACTTTCATAGTTCGAAATTCCGACCGTTGCTTTGCTAAGCGCCAGATGTCCCCAATCATTCTTATCCACATAACGGTCATATCATTGGGGGCATTTATGTCTTATCATGTCAGGTTGCATCCTGGCTATAAATAGCCACCCCCCACAACCACTAGCTGGTTGGCTGCTTCGAGAGAGAGAACTGACACTTGTCATTTGAGAGCAACCCATCCTCCGAGGAGTTTTTGAGAGAAAATCATCAGTGAGGAAAAACATACAATCAAACCACAAAACCCAAAGTGATTGAGCATCACTGAAGAATTTCTTGTGTGGAACCGATGCTTGTTACCTTTGAGGACTGTGCATCCTTCAGACGGTTAGGCGTCATGGTCTAGTGCTCCTGCAGTCAATTGGGGACCACGAAGTGACCTTGGTCTAGAGCATCCAACAGTAAATTGTGGATCGCCGGGTGACCAGTTTGTGAGGGTTTTGGAAGTCTACCCTGAAGACTTACCACGAGCGTTGGGTGAGGACTATGTGACCTTAGCTCAAGGAGAATATGGTAAGGACTGTGTGTCCTGGGACTATGTGTCCTCTGGTTTAAATACGAGGCCGCTCCAAACCAGACGTACGACTGTCACAGCAGTTTGAACTGGGTCATCAAACCATTGTCTTCATCGAGCTCTCTGGTTCTATTTCCTCAACCCCTCTATTCCTCATATACCTGTTGATGAAATTGATTGTTACTGATTGAAGAATTTGACTGAAGACTTTCACAAATTCCTCACCTCAAATTCTTCAAGTTACCTTGTTCATCACTGCTTATCCTGTATCACGCTACTCTCTATTTGTGCATGTTTCATTTCATCATGAAGACTATGCTGTTACTATGTTCCTAATGCACTTGAGTACTTATTTCGCTACTAGTTATTCATCACATTTCAAATTCCTCAAAGTTGAAATTCCTCAAGTGATGAATTTGTAAATATCGCCTATTCACCACCCCCTCTAGTTGATATAACGCACTTTCAATTGGTATCAGAGCAGGTACTCCCTCGCTCTGTGTGATTTTGGTTTAACCACCTGGAGTTCTAGTTATGTCGACTGCAGGTATGATCAAGGTTTCCGCGGGATGTCCTACCTTTGATGGGACAGACTACCCCTACTGGAAGAACAAGATGCGTATGCACCTTGAAGCTATTGACAACGATCTCTGGTATGTTGTGGAAAATGGTGTGCCTCTGTCACTCCCACTGTTACTACTGCTGATGTGAAGAGATTCAAGCAACTCGATTCTCAAGCGAAGAATACCATCTGTGGCCATCTGAGCAAAGGTTAGTATGGCAGAGTGAGTGCTTTGGAGTCTGCTAAGCTTATCTGGGACAGGCTGTCCAAAGTCAATGAAGCTGTTTCCACTGAACGTGACTCTCGTGTTGATGTTCTTCGCAATCTGTTCAACCGCTTCAAGAGACTTGACAATGAAAATGTTCAGCAAACATTTGATCGCCTCACTGATATATCCAATGAACTTCAAGCACTGGGTGCCACTGATATCACTGACCATGAAGTGGTGAAGAAACTGCTACGATCTCTCGATTCCTCATTTGATACTCTGGCTTTGATGATCCAAGAATGTGGAGATTATAAAGCTCTTGATCCTGCTGATATTCTTGGGAGACTCAATACTCATGAATTCCAACAAGCTGAAAAGAGAGACCTCTATGGGCCAATTATGGAAGATCTCGTGCTCTGAAGGCAAAAGCAATTTCCTCATCTGAAGAAGAAGATTCTGACAGCAGCCTTGGTGATCCTGAAGAACTAAGTCAGGAACTAGCAATGCTTGTGAGGAAATTCCAGAAGTTCTCAAGAATAGGTGGATTTGGAAAGTCATCAAAAAGTGGTTTGAGGAAATCAGATTCCTCAGAAGATTACAAGAAAAGAACCTGTCATCATTGCAAGAAGCCTGGTCACTTTATCTCTGACTGTCCTCTCTGGGAAAAAGACTCAAAGAAGAAGAAGAAATACAAGGATGATAGTTCTGATGACTCGAAGAAAAAGAAGAAATCTCCAAAGTCCTCATCTTCAAAGTCCTCAAAGCACAAGAAGAATGGTTCCAGAAAGGCTCGAGCATTCATCGGCAAGGAAATGGATTCTAAGGAAGAATCTGAAGAATATGAAGAAGAGGAAGAATCTGAGGAGGAATCAGAATCTGGTGTCAGCATGTCCATCTTCAACGATGAAGAATATGACTACTCCAACGACTCTGACATCAGCAATGACGATTATGCTACCACTTATTGCTTCATGGCAAAAGGCTCAAAGGTACACAAACATCATTCCTCATCTGAATCAAGTGAAGGTGAATCTGATGAATATGTGAAACCTAGCTATCCTAAACTTGTTAACATTGCCACTAAGCAACAAAGTGCACTTGAAAAGCTTCATAAAATGCTAGACAAAAGCGATGATCTGTTAAACCATGAAGTGGATCGGACTCAAACTTTGTCTGTTGATCTCAAAAGTCATCAGACAAAGTATGATAACCTTCAGAGTCATCATAACAACCTCCTAGCTGATCATGAGAAGCTTTCTTATGAATTTCTTCAAGGAAAGCAAGATCTTGAGAAACTGAGGGTGTCACATGAGGATCTCCAAAGGGAAAATGATTCCTTACTGGCTCAATAGATCAGTACCGCTCAGGAAGACTTCATTCCACCTTGTTTGAAATGCATCGGATGTTAAACTGCTAATTCTTCACCTGAATGTTCAAATGCTTCTATTGCTGCAATTTCTTCAACTATTCCCGTGGTCTTAAATTCCTCATCTAAGGATACCACTAGTATCACTGATGACAATGCAGGATTGAAGGAATTTTATGTGACAGGCATGTACAAAAGTGTCAAAGGGCATCAAACCCTTTGCGATGTTCTCAAAAAGCAGATTCTGAACAGGAACCCTAGGAAAGAGGGTATAGCCTTTGTGAGGAAACTCAACGCTGATGGATCCTACTGGACACCTGAGCAGTACCCCAAAACCTCATGGGTTGCTATGAAAGGACCTCCTGTAGATCCATCCACTTTATCTGGCTTTACTTGTGAAAGTTCATATTCCTCTGATGAATCACTTGACTCGATCTACAAATTCTTCAAAAATTAGAAAAGTGAAGTATTTGCTAGATGTGTTGGAACTAATTGAAGGAACGGTTCTCCTATTAAGAAAATCTGGGTTTCCAAGAGCTACCTACAAAATCTTCAAGTGAATGTCCTCATGACACCAATCATAAAGAATAGGAACCCCAGATCAAATTCCTCATATGGATCAAAGTCCTCACTTGGACCAAATTCCTCAAATGGTCAAAATCGTCATTCTCGTGCTAATGCCTCTGTTTCGCAGGGAAAACCTAGAGTTATGAATATGTGCATTATTCTTCAAACCATTATGTTCATAAGTCCTCGAAGAATTTCTCTGCTTATTCATTTGAATACTCTAACCCTCGCCTTGTGAAACGAAACGCACTTGCTTCTATACCTCCCTTCTCATATGGTACTCACAGAATGATGAATTCTTTGCCACCCCTTCAGATGTGGGTGGTGAAGAAATCAAACTGACATCTTATGCAGGGTCAGGTCTCCAGATGAATTTGAACATCTGGTGAATTTGCTGGAGACCTAAGGAAATGCTTGAAAGGACGCAAGCTAACCATGATGAAATGAATTCTTCATTTCTCACATCCTCACTCTACTTGCTTACTATCTTATGTGATGAAATTCTGTTTGATGAATTTGATATCATATTCTTCACTCCGAAGCATATGGGTTCGTAAGTTGTACTAATTCATCTGTAGGATGGTACTCTAAAAGCTACTGAGTGGGTTCTCGATAGTCGATGCACAAACCACATGATGGGTGACAAGAATCTACTGATGAATTTGCCACTCACTCCATCTCCTCTGAAGCATATCACCTACACAGACAAAGGAAAAAGCAAGGTATTAGGACTTGGTAAGGTTGCTATCTCAAAGGACCGAACCATGGATAAGGTGATGCTTGTTGAATCCCTCGGGTTCAACCTTATGTCTGTCTCAATGCTTTGTGATCTTGATATGGTGGTCGTGTTTGGAAAATTTGGTTGTGTTGTCATCATGGAATCTGACAATTCCAAAGTCTTCGAAGGCTTTAGGAGAGGAGACTTGTATATTGTTGATTTTTCTACAGGTCCTCAACCTGCCACTTGATTACTTGCAAAGTCTTCAGAAGGCTGGTTGTGGCATCGACGACTTGGACATGCTGGTATGAGGAACCTGCACACACTCGTGAAGAAAAAGCACGTTATTGGCATCGAGGGTGTCAAATTCCTCAAGGACCACCTCTGTGGTGCATGTGAATCTGGGAAGATGACCAGATCCAAGCATCCCTCGAAGACAATCATGACTACGACTCGACCCTTTGAATTGCTTCACATGGATCTCTTTGGCCCCACTCATTACTCCGTACTAACAAATGCATCAAGTTTGTACGACTTTGTCATTGTTGATGATTACTCTCGTTACACATGGGTGCATATTATTCTATACAAAAATGAAGTGCAGGACGTCTTCAGACGATTTGCTTCAAGGGCCTCCACCAACTTCGGCGTCAAGATCAAGCATATCAGGAGTGATAATGGGACTGAGTTCAAGAACACTAATCTTGATGAATATCTTGATGAACTTGGTATTACTCATGAGCTATCTGCCCCTTATACTCCTCAGCAGAATGGCATCATGGAGAGCAAGAACAGGACTCTTGTTGAGAAGGCTCGAACCATGCTTGATGAGTACAAGACTCCTCGTCGCTTCTGGCCTGAAGCAATTGATACTGCATGCCACATCATCAACAGGGTATATCTTCACAAATTCTTCAAGAAGACTTCATATGAGCTCATGACAGGCAAGAAACCCAATGTAAGTTATCTCAGAGTCTTCGGTGCAAAATGCTGGATCAGAGATCTTCACCACTGCTCTAAGTTTGCATCGAAAGCACATGAAGGTTTTATACTTGGTTACGGAAAGGACTCGCACACCTACAAAGTCTTCAACACCTACCATCAAAAGGTTGTTGAAACTATAGATGTGCGGTTCGATGAAACTAATGGCTTGCAAAGAGAGCACCTACCTTCTGTGTTAGATGAACAATCTCCTGAGGAATCCATCAAGCTGAAGGAAACAGAAGATGTCATACCCACTGAGGAAATCATTCCATCAAATGAAGGCTCTCATGCTGATATACCTGAAGAAAATGGTGCTGATGAAAATCCTCAGCCTCGTCAACCTGCTCATCCAAGAGTAGCAAATGAAGTGCAGATTGACAAAATCATCGATGACATCAATGCAACAGGTCCTCTCACACGCTCAAAAGCTTCACATTTAACTAACTTTTGTGGACACTTTGCCTTTGTCTCTATCATAGAGCCCACCAAAGTTGATGAAGCATTCAAGGAGCCTGAATGGATTCAAGCTATGCAAGAGGAATTGCATCAATTCAAGCTCAACAATGCGTGGGAACTTGTCAAGCGGCCAGATCCTCGCAAGCATAACATCATAGGTACCAAGTGGATCTACCGCAACAAGCAAGATGAAAATGGCCTTGTGCTGAGGAATAAGGCTCGACTTGTAGCTCAAGGCTACACACAGGTTGAAGGAATTGATTTTGATGAAACTTTTGCACCTGTTGCTAGACTTGAAGCTATTCGCATATTACTTGCTTACGCTAACCATCATAATATCATCTTATATCAAATAGATGTGAAAAGTGCATTCCTCAATGGTAAGCTTGAGGAAGAAGTATATGTTGCTCAACCCCCAGGTTTTGAAGACCCTAAGCATCCTGACAGAGTCTTCAGACTAAACAAGGCCCTCTACGGCCTCAAGCAGGCCCCTTGGGCGTGGTACGACACTCTGAAGGAATTCCTCATGAAGAAAGGCTTCAAACCCGGTTTACTCAACCCAACCCTTTTCACAAAATCTTATGACAATGAACTGTTCATATGCCACATATATGTAGACGATATTATCTTTGGTTGTACTAACAAACGTTACAGTGATGAATTTGCCTATATGATGAGTGAAGAATATCAAATGTCTATGATGGGAGAGTTGAAATTCTTCTTAGGTCTTCAAATTCGTCAGCAAAACAATGGCATCTTCATCTCACAAGAGAAATACCTCAAAGATGTTCTGAGGAAATTCAACATGCAAGATTGCAAAGGCGTCAAAACTCCAATGCCTTCAAAAGGACACCTCTACACTGATGAAAATGGTACAGATTTCGATCAGAAGGTATACCGCTCCATGATTGGCTCCTTATTGTACATATGTGCATCTTGGCCTGATATAATGCTAAGCGTTTGCATGTGTGCTCGATTCCAAGCAACACCGAAGGAATCACACCATAAGGTTGTGAAACATATTCTTCAATACTTAGCTCACACACCAACACTTGGATTGTGGTATCCCAAGGGCTCAAATCTTCACCTCGTCGGATACTCTGATGCTGACTATGCTGGAGATCGTGTGGATCGCAAGTCAACCTTAGGCACATGTCATTTCCTCGGACGATCCTTAGTCTGTTGGTCCTCGAAGAAGCAGAACTGCATTTCACTCTCTACTACAGAAGCTGAGTACATTGCTGCTGGCTCGTGTTGTGCTCAGTTACTATGGATGAAGCAAACCCTCAAGGACTACGGCATCAAGTTGAAGAATGTTCCTCTTTACTGCGACAACGAGAGTGCCATCAAGATTGCTTATAACCCAGTTCAGCATTCCAAGACCAAGCACATCCAAATTCGTCATCACTTCTTTTGAGATCATGTACTCAAGGGTGACATCTTCATCGACCACATCCCCACTAATGAACAGCTGGCCGATATCTTCACTAAGCCCTTGGATGAAAAGAGATTTTGCAAGTTGCGGTGTGAGCTAAATATCTTAGAATCTTCGAATGTTCTTTGATGAAGAACACACATCCTAACACTTATGCAAAATTGATGACTTAGATGTGCAACACACGAAGTAACGTTTTTCTTCAATCAATGAAGAAAAACTCTCTAAGTGTGAAGAAATTAACGAAGAATTTGATTCTCAGAACTCTACAACAATTGTACGTGGTGTCTGAAATCATCATTCTTATACGGTGGGTTACGCCACCAACCAAAAGTTGAAATTCTTCAAAATTGAGCATTTCGTTGTTTTTGCAAATTCTTCAAACTATCAAATTCCTCAAATTTGCAAATTCCTCAAGTTTTTAAATTTCCTCAACTTTTCAAGTTCTTCAAACTTTGAAACTCATGTTCTTCATTGACTATACATATATATTTATATTTAAGTTTTCAATGTCCTCAACAGCATCACTTATTGCTAATTCTTCAAGTTGATTTTCATCTGAGTGAATGTGATCGGACCCCTTTTCCCCTCTATGCTAAACTCAACCAAGTCTGTTCACAAATTGTTCATATGCGTTCTACTTTGAAACTCGTTCAAAGTCTTCACTGTGTCCTTGACAGCTGAAGAATTTTCGAACGAAAGCTTTGAAATATTCACTACCAAAATTTTCGGCGGTTCCCGCTCAAACTGGTCCTATTCCCGCACCTGGATAACCCATGACCACCCACGATCTCCACCGCTAAGTACGTGGGTGACACCTGTCGCATGGAAAGCAAGGGTCAGGGGCAATCCTGTCCAAAATCTTTGGGCGGATCGGTTTTCACTTCCTCTATAAATGCCCCCTTCCCATCAACTGTGCTCGGTTACTCCGCATCTCATCCCTCTCCCAAGATCCAACCTAGCGCCGCCGCTAAAGTCATCGTCGCCGGTGAGGAAGAGCTTCACTGCCTCAACCTCGTCGTCGTCGTACTCGCACGGGCCGTGCAAATCCTCATCCCGCCGCCGCTGTAGCTGTCTCCCTCTGCCAAGTTAGGGTGTGGGAGATCTGAACGCACGAACTTCCCAAGCTCATCTCTGAGTTTGTCGTGTTCTTCACCAGGGTAAATAAAATTTATTTTTACTGCCCTTGTTTGATCCTCAAATGCTCTTCATATTCCTCAAAAGGTGTTTGCTCTTCATAAACCTTATTTTAAAGCACCTTACATCTCCTCATACTTGATGATTTTCTCTAAGTAATGATTTTCTTCAAGATTCCTCAATCGTACAAATCCTCAAAAAAATTACAACTCGGGAACCTGAGACAAAGAACACTTAGTGAAATTCCTCAAGACATCCATGGTCAAATTCCTCACACCTAATTTTTCTTCAAAATTACTGAGAAATTCCTCGCACCTATACTCTGTTTACAGGTACAACAAGTCCACTGATGAATCACTAGGTTCTCATCAACTTAACTCATTTACAGCGCTTCTTGAAGAAAAATTGTGGACTTGTTCAGAATCTTCAAGAGTTCATATTCCTCAAGTAAAGAAAATGGCTGACAGAAAGAAACCTCGGAAAGGAGGAAAGAAGCCAGGTGTGCACACTGCCTTTGAGATTCCAGAGGATGTGTATGATGAATATTGTACACCTGATGAAGAAACACATGGAAAAGAGACGACCAAGCAGAGAAAGATCCGTCTGCAAAAGATTGAGAGGAGATGGGCAAAGGAATGGAAAGAATATCGTTATGTAACCCCAAAGTACATGATGAAATTTGCAGTGAAACCACCTTGCAGCAGGCGTCCTCAAGCTCATAACCAAATCACTGATCCCACCAGCCTAAAGACTGGTGAGGACTTTCCTCATCTATGGGAGAAGCAGCAAGCCAAGCTGGCTAGGAAAGCCAAAGAAGCAGTGAAGAAATTCAATGAAGATTCTGCTGCTGCTGCCTCTGCCGGAGCTTCTGCAAGTGCTCCGAAGATAATCATGAAGAAATCTGCTTTGAAGATAGGTTCTTCAACAACAAGATCTTCACAGCAGATCCCTCAAGGTCAAAGGACTCAGCCTACAAAGTCCTCAGCACCTGGAACTATCGCTGCTCAGTCTTCTACAGCAGTTATAAAGTCCTCAACACCAGTGCATCTGGCTACATGCAAGAGGACTGAGGGTTTCACCAAAGTCCCAAAGATCACTGCTAGCTCCTCCAACATAGCAAAGTCTTCAACCAGCCCCTCTGCGTTGAAGCTGAAGAAAACTGCTGGACGAGATCAAAGACCATCTCCTCACACAAGCAAGACTGTGATGACCATACCCTCACGTTCTGAGGATAATGATAGTGATGATGATGAAGCTGATGATGAGGAATTCTAAGAAATCATCAGACAAAGTCAGCACAAGGCTGCTAGAGCAAAGGGTAGCTCTGTTCCTCTCATGCTGGATCTCAAGATGATCCTCAACTTCATCGATATATGGCATGAAGACCCAAGCACCCCACTTTCTTCACTAAATCTGCCTCCTGAAGTGGTTCATGTCCTCACCCACTTCATCTCTGAAGAACAGTGGAAGAGAGAGCAAGCTCTGAGAGCAAAGAGGAACAGGACTCGAAAAGAAAAGTTTCTGCGCGAAAATGTGATGAATTTGACCCCAAATCAACTCGTCATAGTTCAGTCCAAAATTCACACACTCTCGGTGGATCAACAGAGATATGATGCTGAATGGAAGGGCACCAAGGTCAGACTCGTCAGGGCTGCTCAAGTAGCTGTAAAGGATCACAACACCAGGGTTGCAGCTCGATCGCAACCACAAAAGCCTCAATCTGAAGAAATTGCTCAAACTGCAGATGAAACTCCTCAGGCAGCTGAATTAAATGCTCTGCCTGATGAAACTACTGAAGGAAATGCTTCTGCACCAGAAGCAACTACCAGTGCTCCTTAGAAAACTCAGACCACTGATGAACATGCCAGGGAAACCTCCATTGTTGTGCCTGAAGAAACTGCTATGCCAACAGGTACTTCTATTGTACCTGAAGAATCTGATAGGCCAGCTGAAGAATCTGTTGTGCCTGAAGAAACTGAACCACCCAGGGCAGCTGCATCAGTCATTCCTGAAGAAACTGCTACTGCTAAGGAAAATCCACTCAAGAGAAAAGCGTCAACTTCTGATGCCCCTGTGTTGAAGAAGTTGAAGACTTCATCAAGTTCCTCAGCAACTCCAATTTCCTCAGCACCAACCTATGCTATTGTGCCATTCGGGAAGGAGTATGTCATTCCTGAAGAAGAAGAAAATCATTCGGCTGCTTCCTCAGAGCCTCTTGATGAGGAAATAGTCATTGATGACACTACATCAACCCCAAGGTATCATCGCTCCAGCTTCTGGTAACTGCTGAGGAAGCTGGCGTAGAAGAAATTGATGAAGAAGTTGACATTGGTAACACTACTCCAGTCAATGAAGAATATTGGGAATCTGCACATCCCAATTCACCAATAGCAACTCCTCTGATGTTGATTCCTCAGTCACTTGCATAGACTGAAGAAATCCCAGAAGACTCTGAACATCTATACCTTTCAGACAG
Source organism: Hordeum marinum (assembly GCA_022496015.1). Lineage (NCBI taxonomy): Eukaryota > Viridiplantae > Streptophyta > Magnoliopsida > Poales > Poaceae > Hordeum > Hordeum marinum. Next base: position 523,551,111 of record CM039674.1, on the reverse strand, counting down.
TGAAGAAATTCCAGCTGCAATAGCTGAGGAAAATGATGCTTCGGCCACTACCGAGGAACCAGTTCTTCAAATCACTCAGTCTGTTGTTCCACCAATGCCAACGGAGATCAAGGGGCGCTCACGAACAAATCTTCGACCCAATCCAAGACTGCCCTTCAAAGGCATCGTTCGTCCCAAATTCCTCAAGAATAATTTCTTCATTGAACACTCATTCTTCTCTGGACCAAACCCCTATGACTCTGCAAGGGCTGGTCGCAACAGATTCTGGACTGCCTCTCAACTCAACTACTATGCATCAGTCCTATATTAGAAGAAGAAAGTATTCGAGCACCATCAGATTCCTCATGCTGATATGGAAAGTCTTCCATCATTCACTCCAGTGCTCCAAGTTCTCTATGAAGCAGGCCTTCTTCCATTCTGTGTCGACATCTGCAACTGGAATGAAGAAATCATCATTCAATTCTATGCCATGCTGCATATTAGTGGAAATTCCTCACATATCAACTCATGGATATTGGACTGGATGGCTGGCATGACCAACTTCACTGCTCAAGCCTCTGAATTGCTTCTATGTGTCCCTGTTCCAATTCCCTTAGATGAAGCCCGCAAACTGTTTAATGAGCTTGCACTTCCAAATCAACTAATGCAAGTGTTGATGAAGCCTTTGCCTCCTGGAACGCCTCAACCAAACACCTTTCTTGTGAAGAATCTGCTATATGTGCCCAGGACTGTTTACCATATCCTCACAAATAAACTATGTCCTCAGAAAGGCCACGATTCTGAAGAAGAAGAAGTGGAAGGAGTCATGAAGAATATGCTCTTCAACATCATTCATGTGATTCCCATCGACTTGCATGATTTCTTCATGAGGACATTGGCCAGTGCTGCCTTAGCTCCATTTGAACAAAAGCCCTATGCGCCATGGATCATGAAATTCATCAGGGCAAAGTCCTCAGTTCCCTTCAAGGCTGATTTCCAGAATCACTTTGGCTTTCTACCTCCAATAGAAGTCATCAAGAGGTCAATTGCCTCAGTTGAAGGAAAAGGCAAATCTGTCATTGATGAAGGCACTCGTCCTTTGGATGGACAGTTTCGCAAAGCCGCTTCCATCTCCACCAATGATGACACTGCCACTCAAGACTCCGGTGCAAAAGCCTCAGCTCAACAACCTCAAGCGTCTGCCCCTCGTGTGATGACTGATCGCGAGCTTCTAATAAGTCTTCATCAGAAGGTTGATCACAATCACAAGTGGGTGAAGCATCAACTTGGTTACATTGTGCAGAACATGACTGTGATGCAGAACACAGTGAAGAGAAATCGTTACTATGCGCATGAAACCCTCAAACGCACTTGGGCCGTACTGTCTCACATCATGTCTTCTGAAGAACTAGATGAGCTGGATATTGAGGAACATCCCGACTGGGCTCGACGACCTCAGAAGAAATTAAAGAAAGTTCAAGTTCCTCTGATGTTAGCAAGTTCATATTCTTCATCTCGTGAGTGTCATGACGATGAAGACATTGACGACACTGCTGCAGGACCTGCATCGACAAATGACCCTGACAACGCTGGCGCTCCTTCCTCACCAACACGATGAAATTCTTCAAAGGGGCGTTAGTCATCACTTTTTCTTCCCTTTTGGTCTTCGATGACAAAGGGGGAGAAAATTTGAGCTAGTCTTCAAGCGGGTCTCTATAAATGGGCTATCTTTGTTTAAGTTACAATTCTCGCTCTTCCGAAACTTTTGTTAATTGAGTTGTAAACTTAAGTCCGATGGTGGTCTGACACTTTTGAACTATTTCCTCGCATGTTTATTTCTTCAAATACCTTAATGCATGCATGCTGAATTTCGTCAGACACCATTTTCCTCACGCATTTCAAATTCTTCATATCATATATTCAAATGCGTGTATGAATTACAAGATATAGGGGCAGTTCTCCATGTTTGAATCTGCCATGTGCATTTGCAGTCCAAAGCAAATTCCTCAAATATGCACATCTTTAGGGGGAGTTCTTCTATATCTTGCAATCAAATTCCTCAAAATTTGTACTTTCACTTCATATGTTTATCCCCGTTGAAAACTTAACCTATTTGTCATCAATCACCAAAAAGGGGGAGATTGTTAGTGCATCTAGTGCCCCTTAGTGATTTTGGTGTATTGAAGACTTATAGGTTAAGGTACTAATGCATTTGTAAGTATACACAGGTTCTATAAGTCGATGAGGAGTTTGATACATTCAGAGATTATCGACCACTAAAAATGTATGTCTTCACGTGAAGACTTTGCTGAAGACTTTCTGAAGACTTTGCTGAAGACTTTGTGAAGACTTTGAAAATGAAGAAGTTGGTGTGACCTTGAAAATATGAACGAGGAATATGAAGCGTGAAGACTTTTGTTTTCGTAGTTTTGTTTCCTTTATTTGAGTCATAGGAAACACCGTACTGTTAAAGGAGGCCGAGGTAATACAAAGGAAAATTTCCAACTGATGCTCAACCCATACAATCCTTCGAGTGAAGCTTTTGGAAATCTCTTACGGTTCAGACAAGTTCTTCAGTGACAAAGATGAAGTTCTTCTGGTCTCTGAGGAAATTGATCTAACTGAGGAGTTAGGATTTTGCCAGTTCGAATTGCCTACAAGTGAGGAACATGATAAGCTGAGGACTTTCATAGTTCAAAATTCCGACTGTTGCTGTGCTAAGCGCCAGCTGTCCCCAATCATTCTTATCAACATAACGGTCATATCATTGGGGGCATTTATGTCTTATCATGTCAGGTTGCATCCTGGCTATAAATAGCCACCCCCCACAACCACTAGCTGGTTGGCTGCTTCGAGAGAGAGAACTGACACTTGTCATTTGAGAGCAACCCATCCTTCGAGGAGTTTTTGAGAGAAAATCATCAGTGAGGAAAAACCTACAATCAAACCACAAAACCCAAAGTGATTGAGCATCACTGAAGAATTTCCTGTGTGGAACCGATGCTTGTTACCTTTGAGGACTGTGCATCCTCCACACGGTTAGGTGTCATGGTCTAGTGCTCCTGCAGTCAATTGGGGACCACGAAGTGACCTTGGTCTAGAGCATCCAGCAGTAAATTGTGGATCGCCGGGTGACCAGTTTGTGAGGGTTTTGGAAGTCTACCTTGAAGACTTACCACGAGTGTTGGGCGAGGACTATGTGACCATAGCTCAAGGAGAATACGGTAAGGACTGTGTGTCTTGGGACTGTGTGTCCTCTGGTTTAAATACCAGGCCGCTCCAAACCAGACGTACGAGTGTCACAGCAGTTGGAACTGGGTCATCAAACCATTGTCTTCATCGAGCTCTCTGGTTCTATTTCCTCAACCCCTCTATTCCTCATATACTTGTTGATGAAATTGATTGTTACTGATTGAACAATTTGACTGAAGACTTTCACAAATTCCTCACCTCAAATTCTTCAAGTTACCTTGTTCATCACTGCTTATCCTCTATCACGCTACTCTCTATTTGTGCATGTTTCATTTCATCATGAAGACTATGTTGTTACTATGTTCCTCATGCACTTGAGTAGTTATTCCACTTCTAGTTATTCATCACATTTCAAATTCCTCAAAGTTGAAATTCCTTAAGTGATGAATTTGTAAAAATCGCCTATTCACCCCCCCCCTCTAGTCGATATATCGCACTTTCAATTCCGCCCAGCTCGACACTCAGACCAGCCTTCACTTTAGTTTGACGGTTGGCATAGAATAACTCCCGGAACAGGCCTACCGACAGCTTGGCTTGCAGATAGACTTCACACAATACTTGAAAGTTGCAGATGTTTGAGACGGAGTTGGGGGCGAGGTCTTGAGGATGGTGTTTGTAAAAATTAAGAATGTCGCGAAAGAATTTTGACCCGAGAGGCACAAAACCCCGCTCAATATGGTCCAAGAAAACGACCACCTCTCCTTCTTGGAGAACGGGCTTCAGTTCATCACCTGGGACCCGCCAGTGGATGGCATCTTTGGAAGGGAGAGTGCCAGCATGAACAAAGTCCATCAAAAACTCTTCCGTAACGCACGACCCGACCCAGTTACAGGAGTTCGAGGCACGAGACATTCTGCCGGTTCAAAGATTGTGAAAATTAAAACATGGCGGGTCAAGAAGAAAGTAAAATCTATGACGTCTTACGAGCTTAAAGATTCTCCGTATAAGATGCTATACTCCGGCTGATGAGAGCCAGCACAGAGGGGGGAAATTTGGCTAAGTCCTGGAAAACAGATTTCACAAACTACCGCTATATTTATGGATCTAAAAAAGCAGGAAAAAGGTTCTTATTTTTAGACGTAGCGAAGAACAGACGAAGTGGAGGAAAACTGAAACGGCAAGAAGGAGCCGTGAGGGGCCCGTGCATTGTGCACGACCGCCCCGTGCGCGGCGGTGCGGCCGGGATGAGCGTCAAGGGTACGACCGACGTCGGAGGACCCCGAGCAACGGAGTCGGAAGAACCCGCGTGAAGGCAACGAGCTTCCTACAAATCCTACCGGTGCGGTAATGGATCTAATGAGCAGCACATGCTTACCGGCCACGGCATAGTGAAGCGCAGGCGAAACTCTGGTTCGCACAGGTTGATGCAGCGGCCTAGCGTCGACAGAGCGGAGGCGGCGCCGGGACTGGAAGAGATGGAAGCATTTGCGTCAGAGGAGGAGGACGAGGAAGCAAGCGGGAGAAGTAATAGACCGCCCGGGGCGGTCCTATTTAAAAGGATAAGGAAGAATGAGCGCCAAAATCTAGGCGACAGAAACGTTTCGGCCGAGGCGGACGCCTCGATTTTCAGGATGGTCACTTAATGCGAAGATTTGGTGAGTACGTTAATGAATCTTTTCTGCAGGGTTAACGTGACGTCATGGCGGGTCATTCCGGGTGACTCGACAAAAGAGCAAGACAAGAGGATGAAGTGAGCAGGCTCAAATCAACCTGGGGCCTAATGTTGGGGATATAACCCCGCGGTATGACCCGCCTTAAAGGCTCCGGGTTATGCTTGACGGTTCATACACTGGCCCAAGGTGAGCCGGTGGTCCTAAAGCCCAGGATGCTTGGCGGCTCATAAGGTGGGCCGGACAGTGGCCCAGAAGACCCGGGTGTGTAAGCCGCCCGGGGACAACTTGGACAAGAATATAGAGGAAGACTCGGATAAACAATGAGAGTCGGTTACAAATTGTATGACCCGTGGTCTAGACCTCCTATATAAAGATAGACCCGGGGCAACTTAGAGATCAGGTTGTCGAATACTAGGTCAAGCTTTAGCTCCCTTGTAATCGATAAATCAAGCAATATAAACATAAGTAGGACGAAGGCTATTACCTCGAGTTGAGGGGCCGAACCTGGGTAAATCCGTGTCTCTCATCCCCATCAACCCCTTTGAGTCCATCATGTTAGCAATGGCCTCGAACCGAAGTCCGTTTATCCGGACATCTGTCGTGACAAAACCACAACAAGCGTAAAGACTACAAGTCACTTGATCATGCTAATATTCTTGAGAGACTCAATGCTCATGAATTCCAACAAGCTGAGAAGAGAGACCTCTGCGTGCCAATCTATGGAAGATCTCGTGCTCTGAAGGCAAAGCAATTTCCTCATCCGAAGGCGAAGATTCTGATAGTAGCCTTGGTGATCCTGAAGAACTGAGTCAGGAGCTAGCAATGCTCGTGAGGAAACTTCAGAAATTCTCAAGGAGAGCTGGATTTGGAAAGTCATCAAAAAGTGGCTTGAGGAAATCAGATTCCTCAGATGACTACAAGAAGAGAACTTGTCACAAATGCAAGAAATATGGTCACTTCATCTCTGATTGTCCTCTTTGGGAAAAAGAATCAAAGAAGAAGAAGAAGAAGAAGTACAAAGATGACAGTTCTGATAACTCAAAGAAAAAGAAGAAATCTTCAAAGTCCTCATCTACAACATCCTCATCTTCAAAGTCCTCAACGCACAAGAAGAATGGTTCTAGAAAGGCTCGGGTTTTCATTGGCAAGGAAATGGACTCAGAAGAAGAGTCTGAAGAAGAGGAAGAAGAGGAAGAATCTGAGGTGTGCTACTTCTCGAGCATGCGTTGGTTTCCTGTGAAGAGGAACGGTTTGATGCAGCAAAGTAGATAAGTATTTCCCTTAGTTCTTGAGAACCAAGGTATCAATCTAGTAGGAGATACAAGCGAGCCACCAATAGATATACATGCACAAGGAATCAAACTCTTGCACCCAACGCTATAAAGGGGTTGTCAATCCCTTCATGGTTATTTGCAAGGATGAGATCTAGTAGAGATAGATATAATAGCATGCTTGAACGAAAAGTAAAAGTAAAAGTAAAAAAACAAGGCAGCAAGTATTTGTGGTGTTTTGGGTTTTAGATCTGAAAATATAATATGGAAAATAGACCCGGGGGCCATAGGTTTCACAAGATGGCTTCTCTCAGGATGGCAAGTATTACGGTGGGTGAACAAATTATTGTCGAGCAATTGATAGAAAAGCGAATAATTATGAAGATATCCAAGGCAATGACCGAAACGATTCTGCATCTACTACTATTACTCCACACATCGACCGACTCCTGCCTGCATCAACAGTATTAAGTTCATGAAGAACAGAGTAACGCATTAGGTAAGATGACATGATGTAGAGGGATAAACTCAATATGATGAAAACCCCATCTTTTTACCCTTGATGGAAACAATACAATACGTGCCTCGCTACCCCTACTATGTCACTGGGTAAAGACACCGCAAGATTGAACCCAAAACTAAGCACTTCTCCTATTGCAAGAATTACCAATCTAGTTGGCCAAACCAAACCAATAATTCGAAGAGACTTGCAAAGATATGAAATCATGCATATAAGAATTCAGGAAAGACTCAAATAATATTCAGATAATCTAAACATAAACCCGCAATTCATCGAATCTCGACAAACACACCGCAAAAGAGTATTACATCGGATAGATCTCCATGAAGATCATGAAGAACATGGTATTGAGAAGCAAAGAGAGAGAGAAGAAGCCATCTAGATACTAGCTATGGACCCTTAGGTCTATGGTTAAGTACTCACCCATCATCGGAGGGGAAATTTAGTTGATGTAGATGCCCTCCATGATCGAATCCCCCTCCGACAGATTACCGGAAAAGGCTCCAAGATTGGATCTCTCGGGAACGGAGGCTTCTGGCGGCGGAAAAGTGTTTTTGTGGCTTGTTCTCATAATGATGGAATATTTGGGTATTTATAGGACGAATATTTGGGTTAGAGGAGGTGCCAGGGGCCCACAAGCCTGCCCGGTGCGGGTGCCCCCCTAGCCGCGGCAAGCGGGCTTGTGGCCCCGTGGCAGCTCCTCTGCCTTGGTTCTCAAGTCTTGTGGCTTCCATATTTTCCAGAAAAAAATCTTTCCGGAGGTTTTATTCCATTTGGACTTCGTTTAATATTCCTTATCTATGAAACTCAAAAATAAGGAAAAAATAGAAACTGGCACTAGCCTCTAGATTAATAGGTTAGTCCCAAAAAATAATATAAAATAGAATATTAACGCTTATAAACATCCAAAACAGATAATATAATAGCATGGAACAATCAAAAATTATAGATACGTTGGATACGTATAAGGTGGAATCTGAATCTGGTGTCATTAGCCTTGCTCTCGCTACAGCTTTTGTTAGCAAGTCTATCTTCGGTGATGAAGAAAATGACTACTCCAATGACTCTGACGTCAGCAATGATGATTATGCTCCCACCTATTGCTTCATGGCTAAAGTTTCCAAGGTACATAAGCATCAATCCTCCTCTAAATCAAGTGATGGTGAATCTGATGAATATGTGAAACCTAGCTATGCCAAACTTGCTAATATTGCTACTAGGCAACAAAGTGCACTTGAAAAGCTTCAGAAAATGCTAGAAAAAAGTGATCATCTCTTGAATCAGGAAGTGGATCGGACTCAAACTCTGTCTGACCATGTCAAAAGTCTTCAAACAAAGTATGATAACCTTCAGAGTCATCATAATGCTCTCTTAGCCGATCATGAGAAGCTTTCTTATGAATTTCTTCAAACAAAGCAAGATCTTGAGAAACTAAGGGTGTGTCATGAGGATCTCCAAAGGGAAAACGATTCCTTACTGCCTCAACAGATCAGTACCGCTCAAGAAGAATTTGTTCCACCTTGTTTGAAATGCATCGAACGTGAAACTACTAATTCTTCAACTGAATGTTCAAATGCTTCTATTGCTGCAAATTCTTCAACTATTTCAGTGGTAACAAATTCCTCATCTGAGGATACCACAAGTATCACTAACGAAAATGCAGGGTTGAAGGAATTGTATGTGACAGACATGTACAAAAGTCTCAAAGGGCATCAAACCCTTTGCGATGTCCTCAAAAAGCATATTCTGAACAGGAACCCTAGGAAAGAGGGTATTGCATTTGAGAGGAAAATCAATGCTGATGGATCCTACTGGACTTCTAAGCAGTACCCCAAAACCTCATGGGTTGCTGCAAAAGGCCTCGTGTAGATCCATCCACTTTATCTGGCTTTACTTGTGACACTTCATATTCCTCTGATGAGTCAGTTGACTCCAACTACAAATTCTTCAAAAATCAGAAAGGTGAAGTATTTGCCAGATTTCTTGGAACTAACTGCAGGAACGGTTCACCCATGAAGAAAATCTGGGTTCCCAAGAGCTGCTTACAAAATCTTCAAGTGAATGTCCTCACGACACCACTCATGAAGAACAAGAACCCCAGATCAAATTCCTCATATGGACCAAAGTCTTCACTTGGACCAAATTCCTCAAATGGTCAAAAATATCATTCTCGTGCTAATGCCTCTATTCCACAGGGAAAATCTAAGTGTTCTAAATATGTGCATTATTCTTCAAATCATTATGTTCATAAGTCCTCAAAGAATTTCTCTTCTGATTCATATGAGTACTCTAACCCTCGTCCTGTGAAACGAAGCGCACTAGCTTCAATGCGTCCCTTCTCATATGGTGCTCATAGAATGATGAACTCTTTGCCACCCCTCCAGATGTAGGTGGTGAAGAAATTGAAATATTTTTTTATGCAGGGTCAGGTCTCCAGATGAACTTGAACATTTGATGAATTTGCTGGAAACCTGAGGAAATGCTTGAAAGGACGCAAGCTAATCATGTAGAAATGAACTCCTCATTTCTCACGTCCTCGCACTACTTTACTTACTATGTTGTGTGATGAAATTATGTCTGATGAAATTGATATCATATTCTTCACTCTGAAGCATATGAGTTTGTAAGTTATCTCAAAGTCTTCAATGCAAAATGCTGGATTAGAGATCCTCACCATAGTTCTAAATTTGCACCGAAAGCACATGAAAGTTTTATGCTTGGTTACAGAATGGACTCGCACACCTACAGAGTCTTCAACACCTACCACCATAAGGTTTTTGAAACTGTAGATGTGCAGTTCGATCAAACTGATGGCTCGCAAAGAGAGCACCTGCCTTTTGTGTTAGATGAACAGTCTCCTAAGGAATCCATTAAGCTGAAGGCTACTCAAGATGTCATACCCACTGAAGAAGTCATTACAACCAATGAAGACATTCATGCTGATACACCTGAAGAAAATGGTGTTGAAGATAATCCTCAGCCACGTCAACCTGCTCATCCAAGAGTTGCAAATAAAATGCAGATTGACAAAATCATCGACGACATCAATGCACCAGGTCCCCTCACACGCTCAAGAGCTTCACATTTTACTAACTTTTGTGGGCACTTTGCTTTTGTCTGTATCATAGAGCCTGCTGGAAATATGCCCTAGAGGCAATAAATAAAGAGTTTATTATTATATTTCCTTGTTCATGATAATCGTTTATTATCCATGCTATAATTGTATTGATTGGAAACACATTACATGTGTGGGTAAATAAACTACACTCTGTCCCTAGTATGCCTCTAGTGAACGAGCTCGTTGATCAAAGATGGTCAAGGTTTCCTAGCTATTTACATGTGATGTCATTTGATAATGGGATCACATCATTAGGAGAATGATGTGATGGACAAGACCCAAACTACAAATGTAGCTTATGATCGTGTCAGTTTATTGCTACTGTTTTCTGCATGTCAAGTATATGTTCCTATGACCATGAGATCATGCAAATCACGGACATCGGAGGAGTGCCTTGTGTGTATCAAACATCGCAACGTAACTAGGTGACTATAAAGGTGCTCTACAGGTATCTCCGAGGGTGTCTGTTGAGTTGGCATGGATCAAGACTGGGATTTGTCACTCCGTGTGACGGAGAGGTATCTCAGGGCCCACTCGATAATACAACATCACAATAAGCCTTGCAAGCAATGTGACTAAGTGTTAGTCACGGGATCTTGTAATATGGAACAAGTAAAGAGACTTTCGGTAACGAGGTTGAACTAGGTATGGAGATACCGACGATCGAATCTCGGGCAAGTAACATACCGAAGAACAAAGGGAACGTCCTACGGGATTAACTGAATCCTTGACATAGAGGTTCGACCGATAAAAGATCTTTGTAGAATATGTAGGAACCAATATAGGCATCCAGGTCCCGCTATTGGTTATTGACCGTAGAGGTGTCTCGGTCATGTATACATAGTTCTCGAACCCGCAGGGTCTGCACACTTAAGGTTTGGTGACGTTTCGGTAGTATAGAGTTATGTATGGTGGTGACCGAACGTTCTTCGGAGTCCCGGATGAAATCCCGGACGTCATGAGGAGCTTCGGAATGGTCTGGAGGTAAAGATTCATATATAGGAAGTCATGTTTTGGTCGCCGGAAAAGTTTCGGGCTCATCGGTAGTGTACCGGGAGTGCCGGTAGTGTATCGGGAGGCCACCGGGAGGGGTATTTCGACCCAAGAGGATTCATGGGCTGTGAGAGAGTGACTATCAGCCCTTAGTGGGCTGGTGGAAACTCCCACACAAGGCCCATGTGGCTAGAGAAGAAACCCAACAGGAAAAGGTGAAAAAAGGCACAAAAAAAGGAGCAATCCTAGTCCTACTAGGATTGGAGGAGGAGTCCTCCTCTCCTAGTAGGTTCGGCCGAACCATAGGGGCCTTGGCCCTTGCGCCAAGGCTCTCCTCCTCTCCTCCTATATATACTGGTGGGTTTTGGGGTTTTGCACTAGTTTTTTCAGCCACGTGCTACCCGTTCCTCGAGTGCATAGTTTCTCCTCTAGATCGGATTTCTGCAGTGCTTAGGCGAAGCCCTGCCGGAATAGCTCCACCACCATCGCCGGAGCGCCGTCACGCTGCCGAAGAACTATTCTTCCTCTCCACTCCTTCTTGCTAGATCAAGACGGTGGAGATCGTCATAAAGTTGTACGTGTGCTGAACGCGGAGGTGCCGTCCGTTCGGCGCTAGATCGGAAGGATCGTGATCAAGTTTGTGGGACGGATCGTGATCAAGTTCGCGGGACGGATCGTGATCAAGTTCGCGGGATGGATCTTGATTGGATCGCGGGACGGATCGTGATTGGATCACGGGACGCACGGCGATTTTGATTGCGAAGACGTTCGACTACACGAACTGTGTTTCTTAACGCTTCCCGCTTAGCGAACTACAAGGGTACGTAGATCCACTCTCCCTCTCATAGATGCTCATCACCATGGATAGATCTGCGTGCGCGTAGGAAAATTTTGGTTTCCCATGCAACGTTCCCCAACAGTGGCATCATGAGCTAGGTCTATGTGTAGATGAGATCTCGAGTAGAACACAAAAGGTTTGTGGGCATTGATGCTCAGATTGCTTCCTCCCTTGGTCGGATTTTGGTTCAGCGATATTGTGAGATGAAGCGGCCTGGACCAACATTACTCGTATGCTTACGAGAGACCGGTTCCCTCGACCGCAACTTGTTGCATAGATGGCTCGCGGGTGCCAGTTTCTCTCACTTTAGTTGGATCGGATTCAACAAAGGTGGTCCTTGAGAAGGTTGAAAAGCAACTAGTGTATCACCGTTGTGGTTTTTGCATAGATGAGAATTGTTCTTGCTAGATACCCGTAGCAGCCACGTAAAACATGCAACAACAATTAGAGAACGTCTAACTTGTTTTTGCAGGGTATGTTGTGATGTGATATGGCCAATTACATGATGTGATATATGTGATGTATGAGATGATCATGAGATGTATAGATTATCACGACTTGCATGTCGATGAGTACGGCAACCGACAGGAGCCATAGGATTGTCTTTAATTATTGTATCACCTGCGTGTCAAGCATTAAGCGCTATGCAATGCTTTATTTTGTCGCTAAGCGGTAGCAATAGTAGTAGTATCATGTTGGGCACGATAACCCCAATGGCGACACGTTGATGGGGATCAAGATGATGGAGATCATGGTGTCTTGCCGGTGACGATGGAGATCATGCCGGTGCTTTCTAGATGGAGATCAAAAGCACAAGTTCATGGCCATATCATGTCACTTATGAATTGCATGTGATGTTAATCCTTTTATGCACCTGTTTTGCTTAGGACGACGGTAGCATTATAAGGTGATCCCTCACTTAATTTCAAGATAAATTGTGTTCTCCCCGAGTGTGCACCGTTGCGAAAGTTCATCGTGTTGAGACACCACGTGATGATCGGGTGTGATAGACTCTACGTTCACATACAACGGGTGCAAGCCAGTGTTGCACGTGCAGAACACTCGGGTTAAACTTGACGAGCCTAGCATGTACAGACATGGCCTCGAAACACAAGAGACCGAAAGGTCGAACATGAGTCATATAGTAGATACGATCAACATAATGATGTTCACCATTGAAGCCACCTCAACTGACGTGATGATCGGACTTGAGTTGGTGGATTTGGATCATGTGACACTCAGATGACCTGAGGGATGTCAATTTGAGTGGGAGCTTTAGTAATTTGATTAACTAAAATCGTTATCTTGAACAATAGTCTCAGTAAACTTTGCATATTTATGTTGTAGATCAATGGCTTGCACAGTAGCACCCCTGAATTTTAATGCGTTCCTAGAGAAAGCTAAGTTGAAAGATGATGGAAGTAACTTTGTTGACTGGGCCCGTAATCTGAGGATTATCCTCACGGCTTCCCAAAAATCATATGTCCTTGATGCACCGCTTGGTGACCAACCAAAAGACATGACCTCCGAAGACGTTAAGAACGCTTGGGAGGCACGTACTGGAGATTACTCAATAGTTCAGTGTGCAATATTGTATGGCTTAGAACTGGGACTTCAAAGACGTTTTGAACGTCATGGAGCATATGATATGTTCCAGGAGTTGAAGTTTATCTTTCAGAAGAATGCCCGGATCGAGAGGTATGAAACCTTCGATAAGTTCTATGCTTGCAAGATGGAGGAGAACGGGTCTATCAATGAACATATACTCAGAATGTCTGGGTATTCAACTCGTCTAGCGGAGTTGGGAATTGCCCTTCCGCCAGAGGCGATCACTGACAGAGTTCTTCAATCACTGCCACCTAGTTACAAGAGCTTTGTGATGAACTATAACATGCGCGGGATGAACAAGTCAGTCGCCGAGCTGTTTGCGATGCTAAAAGTCGTTGAGTCTGAAATCCAGAAAGAACATCAAGTGTTGATGGTCAATAAAACCACTAGTTTCAAGAAAATGGTAAGGTCAAGGGCAAGGGAAAGAAGGGTAAAACCAAGAAGGATGGCAAAGCAGTTGCTACTCCTGTAAAGAAGCCCAAGCATGGACCCAAGCCAGAAATTGAGTGCTTTCATTGCAAGGGAACTGGTCACTAGAAGTGGAACTGCCCCAAGTACCTGGCTGACAAGAAGGAGGCCAATGACAAACAAGGTATATATGATATACATGTTATTGATGTGTACCTTACTAGCTCTCGAAGTAGTGTCTGGGTATTTGATACCGGTTCGGTTGCTCACATTTGCAACTCAAAGCAGGAACTACAGAATAAATGAAGGCTGGCAAAGGACAAAGTGAAGATGCGCGTGGGAAATGGTTCCAAGGTTGATGTGATCGCCGTCGGCACGCTCTCTCTTCGATTACCATCGGGATTAGTGATGAACCTGGATAATTGTTATTTAGTGCCTGCATTAAGCATGAACATTATATCTGGATCTTGTTTATTGCGAGACGGTTACTCATTTAAATCAGAGAATAAAAGTTGTTCTATTTATATGAGTAATATCTTTTATGGTCATGCACCCAATGTGAGGGGTTTCTTCATATTGAATCTTGATAGTGAGGATACACATGTTCATAACATTGATGCCAAAAGATGTAGAGTTGATAATGATAGTACCACTTTCTTGTGGCACTGCCGTTTAGGTCATATTGGTGTTAAACGCATGAGGAAGCTCCATGCTGATGGACTTTTGGCGTCACTTGATTTTGAATCACTTGACACATGTGAACCATGCCTCATGGGCAAGATGCCTAAAAGGCTATTCTCTAGCACAATGGAACGGGCAAGTGACTTATTGGAAATCATACATACTGATGTGTGCGGTCCAATGAATGTTACAGCGCCTGGTGGATATCGTTATTTTCTCACCTTCACTGATGACTTAAGTAGATATGGGTATATTTACTTAATGAAACACAAGTCTGAAACGTTTGAAAAGTTCAAGCAATTTCAGAGTGAAGTTGAGAATCATCGTAACAAGAAGATTAAGTTCCTGCGATCGGATCGAGGAGGTGAATATCTGAGTTATGAATTTGGTAGTCACTTAAGATAGTGTGGAATTGTTTCACAGTTGACACCGCACAGAACACCACAGCGTAATGGTGTGTCCGAACGTCGTAATCGAACCTTATTAGATATGGTGCGTTCTATTATGTCTCTTGCTGATTTGCCACTATCGTTTTGGGGTTCTGCATTAGAGACAGCTGCATTCACTTTAAATAGGGCACCATCAAAATCCGTAATATGAACTGTGGTTTGGCAAGAAGCCAAAGTTGTCGTTTCTTAAAGTTTGGGGATGTGATGCTTATGTCAAAAAGCTTCAGCCTGAAAAGCTGGAATTCAAAGCGGAGAAATGCGTCTTCATAGGATACCCGAAAGAGACAGTCGGGTATACCTTCTATCTCAGATCTGAAGGCAAAGTGTTTGTCGCTAAGAACGGAACATTTCTTGAGAAAGAGTTTCTCTCAAAAGAATTGAGTGGGAGGAAAATAGAGCTTATGAGGTTATTGAACCTTTACTTCAACCAGAAAGTAGCGCATCGCAGAAAGATGTTTCTGTGGAACCTACAACGGTAGAAGAGGAAGTTAATGATGATGATCAGGAAGCTTCGGATCAAGCTGCTATTGAACCTCATAGGTCGACAAGGCCGCGTACTACCCCTGAGTGGTACGGCAACCTTGTCTTGGAGGTTATGTTGTTGGACAACAATGAACCTACGAGCTATGGAGGAGCAGTGATGGGCCCAGATTCCGAGAAATGGTTAGAGGCCATGAAATCCGAGATGGGATCCATGTATGAAAACAAAGTATGGACTTTGGAAGTATTACCTGAAGGGCGAAAGGCCATTTAGAACAAATGGATCTTTAAGAAGAAGACAGACGCGGACGGTAATGTCACCGTCTATAAAGCTCGACTTGTGGCAAAGGGTTTTTCACAAGTTCAAGGAGTTGACTACGATGAGACTTTCTCACCCGTAGCGATGCTTAAGTCTGTCAGAATCATGCTAGCAATATCTGCTTATTTCGACTATGAAATTTGGCAGATGGATGTCAAAACAGCATTCCTCAATGGTTTCCTTGAGGAAGAGTTGTATATGATGCAACCTGAAGGTTTTGTCGATCCAGAGAATGCTGACAAAGTTTGCAAACTCCAGCGATCCATTTATGGACTGGTGCAAGCATCTCGGAGTTGGAATAAGCGCTTTGATGAGGTGATCAAAGCATTTGAGTTTATACAAGTTTACGAAGAAGCTTGTATTTACAAGAAAGTGAGTGGGAGCTCTATAGCATTTCTAGTATTATATGTGGATGACATATTGCTGATTGGAAACAATATAGAAATGCTGGAAAGCGTGAAGGAATATTTGAACAAGAGTTTTTCAATGATGGACCTAGGAGAAGCTGCTTTCATATTAGGCATTAAGATCTATAGAGATAGATCGAGACGCTTAATAGCACTTTCACAGAGCACATACCTTGATAAAGTTTTGAAGAAGTTCAAAATGGAACAGTCCAAGAAGGGGTTCTTGCCTGTGTTACAAGTTGTGAAGTTGAGTAAGACTCAATGCCCAGTAACTGCAGATGATAGAGAAAATATGAGTGTCATCCCCTATGCTTCAGCCATAGGCTCTATCATGTATGCAATGTTGTGCACAAGACCCGATGTCAGCCTTGCCATAAGTATGGTCGGAAGGTTTCAAAGTGATCCTGGAATGGAGCACTGGCGAGCGGTCAAGAATATCCTTAAGTACCTGAAAAGGACTAAGGAAATGTTTCTCGTTTATGGAGGTGATGAAGAGCTCGTCGTAAAGGGTTACGTCGATGCAAGCTTTGACACTGATCCGGATGACTCTAAATCGCAAACTGGATACGTCTTTATTCTTAATCGGGGAGCAGTAGGCTGGTGCAGTTCCAAGCAAAGCATGGTAGCCGATTCTACGTGCGAAGCGGAATACATCGCAGCCTTGGAGGCGGCGAAGGAAGGTGTATGGATGAAGCAGTTCATGACAGATCTTGGAGTAGTGCACAATGCACTGAATCTAATGAACCTGTTCTGTGACAACACTAGTGCCATTGCTCTGGCCAAAGAACCAAGGTTTCACAAGAGGACCAAACACATAAAGCGACGCTTCAACTCCATCCGTGATTACATCGAGGAGAAGGACATAAATATTTGCAAAGTGCACACGTATCTGAATATTGCAGACCCGTTGACTAAACCTCTTCCAAGGGCTAAACATGATCAACACCAGAACTGCATGGGTGTTCGATTCATTACAATGTAAATCACATAGTGATGTGAGCTAGATTATTTGCCCTGGCCAAGGAACCAAGGTTTCACAAGAGGACCAGACACACAAAGCGATGCTTCAACTCCATCGGCGATTACATCGAGGAGAAGGACATAAATATTTGCAAAGTGCACACGGATCTGAATATTGCAGACCCGTTGAGTAAACCTCATCCAAGGGCTAAACATGATCAACACCAGAACTGCATGGGTGTTCGATTCATTACAATGTAAATCACATAGTGATGTGAGCTAGATTATTGACTCTAGTGCAAATGGTAGACTGTTGGAAATATGCCCTAGAGGCAATAAATAAAGTGTTTATTATTATATTTCCTTGTTCATGATAATCGTTTATTATCCATGCTATAATTGTATTGATTGGAAACACATTACATGTGTAGGTAAATAAACAACACTCTGTCCCTAGTATGCCTCTAGTGAACTAGCTCGTTGATCAAAGATGGTCAAGGTTTCCTAGCTATTGACATGTGATGTCATTTGATAACGGGATCACATCATTAGGAGAATGATGTGATGGACAAGACCCAAACTACAAACGTAGCTTATGATCGTGTCAGTTTATTGCTACTGTTTTCTGCATGTCAAGTATATGTTCCTATGACCATGAAATCATGCAACTCACGGACATCGGGGGAGTGCCTTGTGTGTATCAAATTTCGCAACGTAACCGGGTGACTATAAAGGTGCTCTACAGGTATCTCCGAGGGTGTTTTTTGAGTTGGCATGGATCAAGACTGGGATTTGTTACTCAATGTGACGGAGAGGTATCTCAGGGCCCACTCGGTAATACAACATCATAATAAGCCTTGAAAGCAATGTGACTAAGTGTTAGCCACGGGATCTTGTATTATGGAATGAGTAAAGAAACTTGCCGGTAATGAGGTTGAACTAGGTATGGAGATACCGACGATCGAATCTTGGGCAAGTAACATACCGAAGAACAAAGGGAACATCATATGGGATTAACTGAATCCTTGACATAGAGGTTCGACCGATAAAAGATCTTCGTAGAATATGTAGGAACCAATATAGACATCCAGGTCGCGCTATTGGTTATTGACCGTAGATGTGTCTCGGTCAAGTCTACATAGTTCTCGAACCCGCAGGGTCCGCACACTTAAGGTTTGGTGACGTTTCGGTAGTATAGAGTTATGTATGGTGGTGACCGAAGGTTGTTCGGAGTCTCAAATGAGATCCTGGACGTCCCGAGGAGCTCCGGAATGGTCCGGAGGTAAAGATTCATATATAGGAAGTCCTGTTTTGGTCGCCGAAAAAGTTTCAGGCTCATCAGTAGTGTACCGGGAGTGCCGGTAGTGTACCGGGAGGCCACCGGGAGGGGTATTTCGACCCAAGAGGCTTCATGGGCTGTGGGAGAGTGAATATGAGCCCTTAGTGGGCTGGTGGAAACTCCCACACAACGCCCATGTGGCTGGAGAAGAAAACCCAATAGGAAAAGGTGAAAAAAGGTGGAAAAAAAAGGAGCAATCCTAGTCCTACTAGGATTGGAGGAGTTCTCCTCCCCTAGTAGGTTCAGCCGAACCATAGGGGCCTTGGCCCTTGCGCCAAGGCTCTCCTCCTCTCCTCCTATATATACTGGTGGGTTTTGGGGTTTTGCACTAGTTTTTTCAACCACGTGCTACCCGTTCCTCCAGTGCATAGTTTCTCCTCTAGATCGGATTTCTGCAGTGCTTAGGCGAAGCCCTGCCGGAATAGCTCCACCGCCATCGCCAGAGCGCCGTCACGCTGCCGGAGAACTCTTCTTCCTCTCCACTCCTTATTGCTAGATCAAGACGGTGGAGATCGTCATCAAGCTGTACGTGTGCTGAACGCGGAGGTGTCGTCCGTTCGGCGCTAGATCGGAAGGATCGTGATCAAGTTCGTGGGATGGATTGTGATCAAGTTCGCAGGATGGATCGTGATTAAGTTCGCAGGACGGATCGTGATTGGATCGTGGGACGGATCGTGATTGGATCACGGGACGCACGGCGATTTGGATCGCAAAGACGTTCGACTACACCAACCGCGTTTCTTAACGCTTCCCGCTTAGCGATCTACAAGGGTACGTAGATCCACTCTCCCTCTTGTAGATGCTCATCACCATGGATAGATCTCCGTGCGCGTAGGAAAATTTTTGTTTCCCATGCAACGTTCCCCAACAGATCCCACCAAAGTTGATGAAGGATTCAAGGAGCCTGAGTGGATTCAAGCTATGCAAGAGGAATTGCATCAATTCAAGCTCAATAATGTGTGGTAACTTGTCAAGCAGCCAGATCCTCGTAAGCACAACATCATAGGTACCAGGTGGATCTTCTGCAACAAGCAAGATAAAAATGGCCGTGTGGTAAGGAATAAGGCTCGTCTTGTAGCTCAAGGCTACACACAGGTTGAAGGAATTGACTTTGATGAAACTTTTGCACCTGTTGCTAGACTTGAAGCTATTCACATGTTGCTTGCTTATGCCAACCATCATGATATTATCTTATATCAAATGGATGTGAAAAGTGCATTCCTCAATGGTAAGCTTGAGGAAGAAGTATATGTTGCTCAACCCCCGGGTTTTGAAGACCCTAAGCATCCTGACGAAGTCTTCAGACTCAACAAGGCCCTCTATGGCCTCAAGCAGGCCCCTCGGGCGTGGTACGACACTCTGAAGGAATTCATCATGAAGAAAGGCTTCAAAACCGGTTCACTCAACCCAACTCTTTTCACTAAATCCTATGACAATGAACTGTTCATATGCCAAATATACGTTGACGATATTATCTTTTGTTGTACTGACAAACGTTACAGTGATGAATTTGCCTATATGATGAGTGAAGAATACCAACGGCATCTTCATCTCTCAAGATAAATACCTCAAGTATGTTTTGAGGAAATTCGACATGAAAGACTACAAAGGCGTCAAAACTCCAATGCCTTCAAAAGGACACCTTTGCACTGACGAAAATGGTAAAGATTTCGACCAGAAGGTATATCGCTCCATGATTGGCTCTTTATTGTATTTGTGTGCATCTAGGCTTGGTATTATGCTCAGTTTTTGCATGTGTGCCCAATTCCAACAACGCCGAAGGAATCACACCACAAGGTTGTGAAACATATTCTTCGATACTTAGCTCACACACCAATGCTTGGATTATGGTATCCCAAGGGCTCAAATCTTCACCTTGTCAGATACTCAGATGCTTACTATGTTGGAGATTGTGTGGATCACAAGTCAACCTCAGGCACATGTCCTTTCCTCGAACGATCCTTAGTCTGTTGGTCCTCAAAGAAGCAGTACTATGTGTCACTATCTACTGCTGAAGCTGAGTACATTGCTGATGGTTCATGTTGCGCTCAGCTACTGTGGATGAAGCAAACCCTCAAGGACTATGGCATCAAGGTGAAGAATGTGCCTCTCTACTACGACAACGAGAGCGCCATCAAGATTGCTTACAACCCAGTTCAGCATTCCAAGACCAAGCACATCCAGATTCGTCATCACTTTCTTCGAGATCATGTACTCAAGGGCGACATCTCCATCGACCACATTCCCACTGAAGAACAACTGGCCGATATCTTCACAAAGCCTTTTGATGAAAAGAGATTTTGCAAGTTGTGGTGTGAGCTAAATATCTTAGAACCTTTGAATGTTCTTTGAAAAAGGACACACATCCTAACACTTATGCAAAATTAATGACTTAGATGTGCAACACACGAAGTAACGTTTTTCTTCAATCAATGAACAATAACCCTCTAAGTGTGAAGAAATTAATGAAGAATTTGATTCTCAGAACCCTATGACAATTGTACGCGGCGTCTGAAATCATCATTCTTATACGGTGGGTCATGCCACCAACCATAGTTGAAATTCTTCAAAGTTGAGTTTTTCGTCATTTTGCAAATTCTTCAAATTTTTAAATTCCTCAACTTTTCAAATTCATCAACTTTTCAAATTCTTCAAACTATAAAACTCATGTTATTCTATATATATATATATATATATATATATATATATACACTTGAGTTTTCAATGTCCTCAACAGCATTCACTTATTGCTAATTCTTCAAGTTGATTTTCATCAAAGTGAATGTGATCGGACCCTTTCCCCCTCTATGCTAAAGTCAATCCAGTCTGTTCAAAAATTCTTCATATGCGTTCTACTTTGAAACTCGTTCAAAGTCTTCAGTGTGTCCATGACAGCTGAAGAATTTGCGAACGGAAACTTTAAAATTTTCACTATCAAAATTTTCGGCTTTTCCCACTCAAACTGTTCCGATTCCCACGACTGGATAATCCACGATTCCCCACTATCGCCACTACTCAGAACGTGGGTGACACATGTTGCGTGGAGAGAAAAGGTCAGGGACAATCTGGTCCAAAATCTTCGGGCAGATTAGTTTTCACCTCCGCTATAAATACCCCTTCCCTTTCACTATGCTCGGTTACTCCTCACTCCGACCTAGCGCCGCCGCTAAAATCATCGCCACTGGTATGGAAGAGCTTCACTACCTCAACCTTGTCGTCGCCGTACTCGCATCGGACGGGGAAATCTTCACTCTGCCACCGCTATAGCTGTCTCCCTCTGCCAAGCTAGGGCGTGGGAGATCTGGACGGACGAACTTCCTCGATTTCATCTCACTATTGGTCGTGTTCTTCATCAGCGTAAATAAAAACTATTTTACTACCCTTGTTTGATCTTCAAGTCATCCACAATTTCCTCAAAGATGTTTATTCTTCAAGAATCTCATTCTAAAGCACCTTACATGTTCATACACTTGATGTTTTTCCTAAGTTATGATTTTCTTCAAGATTCCTCAATTGTGTGGATCCTCAAAAATTTGCACAACTCTAGACCTAAGACAAAGAACACTTAGGCAAATTCCTCAAGACACCCATGGTCAAATTCCTCACACTTGATGTTTTTGAAAAACTTCTGAGAACGCATATGACCTCTTGAAATTCCTTGCACCTATACTATGTTCACAGGTACAAACATGTCCGCTGATGAATCACTAGGTTCTCATCAACTTAACTCATTTGCAGCATTTCTTGAGGAAAAACTGTGTACATCTTCAGAATCTTCAATAGTTCAGAATCCTCAGCCGAAGGAAATGGCCGATGGGAAGAAGCCACAGAAAAGTGGAAAGCAACCTGAAGTGCAGATTGCGTTTGAGATACCTGATGAACTGTATGAGGAATATTGCACTCCAGATGAAGAAACTCATGGCAAGGAAACAACAAAGCAGAGAAAGATTCTCATACAAAAAATTGAGAGGAGATGGGCAAGGGAGTGGAAAGAATATCGATATGTCACTCCCAAGTATATGAAGAAATTCGCAGTTAAACCCCCTTGCAACAGGCCACCCTTGGCTCCAAACCAAACTACTGATCCCACTAGTCTCAAGACTGGTGATGACTTTCCACAAGAATGGGAAAGACAGCAAGCCAAGCTAGCAAAGAAGGCAAAAGAGGCTATGAAGAAATTCAACAAAGACTTTGCTGTTGCTGCCACTATCAAAGCCTCTGCTAGTGCTCCGAAGAAATTTATTGTGAAGAAATCTGTTGTGAAGTAAAAAACTTCAACTTCAAAATCATCACTTCAGATTCCTCAAGCAAAGCCTTCAAAGGCCTCAGCCACTGGTTCAGTAGCTGCTCAGTCCTCTATTACTTCCGCAAAGTCCTCAACACCTATACACCTTGCAACATGTCAGAGGACAGAGGGCTTCTGAATTGCTTCAAGGGTCTCTGCAAGTCCCTCTGCTCAAGCACAGTCTTCAACAAGTCCTACTATGTTGAAGCTAAAGAGAACTGTTGGACAAGGTCAAAGGCCAAGTCCTCACACAAGCAAAGTTGTGGTGAATGTACCCTCGGGGTCTGAGGATGATGATGAGGCTGATGATGAAGAATTGGAGGAAATCATCAGAGAACGTCAGCAAAGGGCCACAATTGCCAAGGGCAGCTCTATTCCTCTGATGCTGGAACCCAAGATGATCCTCAACTTCATTGACATATGGCATGAGGATCCCAGCACCCGACTTTCCTCACTGAACCTACCTCTTGGTGTGGATCATGTCCTCACACACTTCATTGCTGAGGAAAAATGGAAAAGAGATCAAGCTCTGAGAGCTAAGAGGAGCAGGGCTCGAAAAGAAAAATTTCTGAGGACTAATGTGATGAATTTGACTCCAAATCAACTCATCACTGTTGAGTCTAAAATTCGTTGCCTCTCTGAGTAACAAGACAAATATGATGCTGAATGGAAGGGCACCAAAGTAAGATTTGATAGGGCAGCCCAAGCTATCGTTAAGGACCATAACTCAAGGGTTGCAGCTCGATCGCAACCACAAAGTCCTCAGGCTGAAGAATCTACTCAGCCTGCTGAAGAAACTGCTCCCGCAGCTGAAGAAATTCAGGCTGCTGAAGAACATGCCACGACATCCTCCACTATTGTGCCTAAAGAAATTGCCAGGCCAGCTCAAGCTTTTGTTGCGCCTGAGGAAATTGAGACCACAAGGGCGACTACATCAGTTGCGCCTAAAGAAAATGCTCCTCCTTCACCCTCTGCAGAAACAGTAAAATCATCAAGGATGAAGATCATCAACCTTCCTTCTGCATCAGAAGCGAAGAAAACCAAGGTTGTGGAGAAGAAGGCACTGAAAAGAAAAGCATCAACTTCATATTCCACGGCAGTGAAGAAATTAAAGACACTGCCAAGTTCTTCAACAGAACCAATTGATGGAACTCCGATCAGCTCTGTGCCAGCTTATGAAATTGTACCATTTGGTGTTGACTGTGTCATCCCAAATGATGACAAAGAATAAAAGGATTAGTCTGTTGCAACCTCTGAGAAGATTGATGAAGAAATTGAAGTGGAAGCAAATGCTTCAACTCCACAGGTATCATCGTCCCAGCCTCAGTTAACTGCTGAAGAGGCCGGCGTTGAAGAAATTGATGAGGATGTGGACATTGGCAACACAACTTCCATCATCAATGATGAATATTGGGAAGTTGCACACCCAAATTCACCAATGACCACTCCTTTGTCACAGATTCCTCAGTCTCCAGCCCAGATTGAAGAAATTCAACCAGGATCTGATGACTTGACTGCAATTGCTACTGAAGGAATTCCAGCTGCATCAGCTGAGGAAATTGTTGCTCCAACTGCCACTAAGGAAACTATTGTGCAAATTCCTCAGACTGGAGAAATTCCTCCTGTTCCTAAGGAGATTGTGGGCCGCTTTAAACCCAACCTTCAGCCAAAGCCAAGAATGCCATTCAAAGGCTCAAACCACCCCAAATTCATCAAGACCAATTTCTTCAATGAACACATTTTCTTCAATGGACCCAATCCATATGACTCTGCAAATGCCAGTCGCACCAGATTCTGGACAACCACGCAGATGAATTACTATGCATCAGTGCTGTTTGACAAGAAGAAAGTCTTTGAACACCATCAAATTCCTCATGCGGATATGGAAACACTCCCATCCTTCACAGCGGTACTCACAGTTCTTCATGATGCAGGAATCCTTCCATTCTTTGTGGACATCTGTCATTGGAATGAAGAGCTGATTCTTCAATTCTATGCCACCTTGCACATCACATGTAATGCTTCTGACGTTAGCTCATGGGTCTTGGACTGGGTGACTGGATCTACTCACTACACTGCACCAACATTAGAATTGCTTTGTTCTGTCCCAGTTCCAATTCCTTCAGAAGAAGCCCGTTGCCTGTTTGATGAACCTGCTCTGCCCAACCATATGATGCAAGTGCTGATGAAGCCATTGGCTCCTGGAAAACCACAATGGACCACCTTCCTTGTGAAGGATTTGCTCTATGTGCCCAGGACAGTTTATCGCATCCTCACCAACACCCTTTGTCCTCAGAAGGGTCACAGCTCTGAAGAAGAAGAAGTTGAGGGAGTCATTCATGGGATTCTCATCAACTACCACGATTTCTTCATGAGGACTTTGGCCAATGCAGCATTAGCCTCATTTGAACTGAAGCCTTATGCCCCCTTGATCATGAAATTCATCAGATCAAGGTCTTTAATTCCCTTCAAGGCTGACTTCCAAAATCATTCGGCTTTCTACCTCTAATTAAAGTCATCAAGAACACAATTGCCTCAGTTGAAGGAAAAGGCAAAGCTATCATTGTTGAAGGTACTCGTCCATTGGATGGTCAGTTTCGCAAAGCTACATCTTATTCCACCAATGATGACACTGCTACCCAGGACTCAGCTGCAAAATCTTCAGCGCAAAAGCCTCGAGAGTCTGCCCCTCGTGTGATGACTGATCATGAGCTTCTCATAAGTATTCATCAGAATGTTGATCGCAATCACAAGTGGGTGAAGCGTCGGTTTGCTTCAATTCTTCAAAACATGACTGTGACGCAGAACTCTATGAGGAAAAATCACTACAATGTGCATGAAATCTTCGATCGCGCGTGGGCCATTCCCGCACATCTCAAGACACCTGAGAAACTTAAGGACATGGACTTTTAGCAGAACTTTGACTGGTCTCATCCTCCTCAGAAGAAATTCAAGAAGGTTCAAGTTCCTCAGCTGGTTACCAGTTCGTATTCTTCATCGCACGAGACCGATGAAGTTGAGGATGTTGATGAGACTATGGGAGGCCCTACATCGACAAACGACCCCGACAACGCTGGCGCTCCTCCATCACCATCAAGATGAAATTCTTCAAGGGGCGTTAGTCCTCAGTCTTCGTCTATTTTGGTCTTCGATGACAAAGGGGGAGAAAAATTGAGTTAGTCTTCAAGCGGGTCTCTATATATGGGTTGTTTTTGTTTAAGTTACAACTCTCACTCTTCTGAAGCTTTTGTTGGATGAGTTGTAAACTTAAGTCCGATGGTGGTCTAACTCTTTTCAACTGTCTTTCACATGCTTATTTCCTCAAGCACCTTAATGCATGCATACTGAATTTCGTCAGACACCATTTTCATCATGCATTTCAAATTCTTCATATCATATGTTAAATGCGTGTATGAATTACAAGATATAGGGGGAGTTCTCCATGTTTTAACCTGTCATGTGCACTTGCAGTTCAAAGCAAATTCCTCAAATATGCACATCTTCAGGGGGAGTTCTTCTATATCTTGCTATCGAATTCTTCAAACTCAGTACTTACACTTCATATGTTTATCCCCGTTGAAAACTTAACCTATTTGTCATCAATCACCAAAAAGGGGGAGATTGTAATTGCATCTAGTGCCCCTTAGTGATTTTGGTGTATTAAAGACTTATAGATTGAGGAACTAATGTGTTTGTGAGTGTACACAGGCTCTATAAGTAGATGAGGAGTTTTATATATTCGGATATTATCGACCCCTAATAATGTATGTCTTCACTGAAGACTTTGGTGAAGAATTTGCTGAAGACTTTGGTATACCCTGAAGGATAATGAAGAAGTTGGTGTGACCTTGAAGATATGAACAAGGACTATGAAGCGTGAAGACTTTTGTTTTTGTAGTTTCATTTCCTTTCTTTGAGTCATAGGAAACACCGTACTGTTAAAGGGGGCCGAGCTAATACTAAGGAAAATTTCCAACTGATGCTCAACTCAAAAGCCTCAACCTATCCAATCCTTCGAGTGAAGCCTTTGGAAATCTCTTGCGGTTCAGTCAAGTTCTTCAGTGACAGAGACGATGTTCTTCTGGTCTCTAATGAAATTGGTCTGACTAAGGAGTTAGGATTTCGCCGGTGCGAATTGCCTACAAGTGAGGAATATGATAAGCCTGTGGACTTTCATTGTTCGAAATTCCGACAGATGTTGTGCTTAGCGCCAGCTGTCCCCAATCATCTTATCCACATAACGGTCATATCATTAGGGGCATGTATGTCTTATCATGTCAGGTTGCACCCTGGCTATAAATAGCCACCCCCACAACCACTAGTTGGTTGGCTGCTCCGAGAGAGAACTGACACTTGTCATTTGAGAGCAACCCATCCTCCAGGGACTTTGAGAGAAAATCATCTGTGAGGAAAAACCCAAATCCAAACCACCAAACACAGAGTGATTGGGCATCACTGAAGAGATTGTTCCTATGTGGAACCGACGCTTGTTACCTTTGAAGACTGTGTATCTTCCAAATGGTTGGGCGTCATGGTCTAGTGCATCCTGCAGTCAGTTGGGGATCACGGAGTGACCTTGGTCTAGAGCATCCACCAGTCAACTGTGGATCGTCGGATGACCAGTTGGTGAGGGTTTTTCGAAGTCTACCCTGAAGACTTACCACGAGTGTTGGGCCAGGACTGTGTGTCCTTAGCTCAAGGAGAATATGGTAAGGACTGTGTGTCCTCTGGTTTAACTACTAGGCCACTCCAAACCAGACATACGACTGTCACAACAGTTGGACCTAGGTCATCAAACCACTGTCTTCATCGAGCTACCTGGTTCTATTTCCTCAACCCTTACGTTTCCTCATATACTTCTTCATGAAATTGATCGTTACTGTTTGAAGAATTTAACAGAAGAATTTCTCAATTTCCTCACCTCAAATTCCTCAAGTTACCTTGTTCCTCACCTGCTCATCATGTATCACGCTACCTGTAATATGTGGATGGTTCATTTCATCATGATGACTATGCTACGGCTATGTTTCTCATGCACTTGAGTACTTATTCCGCTGCTAGTTATTCATCACATTTCAAATTCCTCAAGTTGAAATTCCTTAGTGATGAATTTGTAAAAATCGCCTATTCACCCCCCTCTAGTCGATATAACGCACTTTCACAACCGCATTGTCTTCTTCCCCACGACTCTCATCTTTTTTTCTCCAATCTCTTCCCTCCTAATGCAGATCGGTGAGGCATTGGAAATCGGCCGCCGCCATCGCTTACAAGGGTAGTCAGCCCGCCCCACCACTCACATCTCTTCTGCCATGCATCTAGATCGGGATTACTAAGCCACCTCCCGATGTTGGCAATAGTACCTCAGATTTGTGCGGCCAGCGCACGGCCTCTTCATTGGCGGTGTCGGTGTCAGGTTAGTCATCCCTGATGGATCGGTCTCATCCCTGTGCGGCTTGTTTACGGGCTTTGCAACATCATCAATGTTTGTAAAACAAAGCTCTTGTTGTAATAGTCAATTGTGTTTTCTGAATAGTCAACAATCTTTTCCGAAATAAAGTTCTTGTTACAAAGATTGATCATACGCGAAGATGCTTTGCAACGTCACCGATGTTTATGAAACAAAACTCTTGTTGCAATAGTCACCAATGTGTTTCTGAAACAAGGCTCCTGTTGCAATAGTCATCTTTATTCTACGAAACAATACTCTTGTTGCAAAGAGGGATCATACGCTAAGCAACCAAGATCGAACGGTTCACGAGGCAGCGATATTTTAAGAGGATCCGCCGACCATGCTACGCCCGCCCCACAAAATTACGGGTGTTTTTATAAAACGGAAAAGAAAAGAGAAGGATAATGCTATGTTTGAAGGCAAAGTATTAGATAAACCGTAGTATTAAAATCCATAGTATTTTAGTCAATAGGTACAAGCTACCGCAGTTTTGACATACCAAAGCATCTTGATGTTTCGAAAATACTACTACCCGTTTGGCAAGTGCTTGTATGCACCAACGTAAATTAGCTAGCTAGCATATGAAGCGGTCGGGAGTCCTGCTTCGGTACGACCCCTTACAATAGTTATAAAAGGTAAGATGGACTTTTCACAATAATTGGCTGGAATGTACAAGCCATATATGTAGAGAGGTAACAGCGACTGGGCCGGCCCACTCAACGGCATGGGAGTTAGCTGCATTTAGTGCGAGAGAAAAAAGGCAAAAAGCACAAATTATGGCAAGAATCGAACTCGGGACTTCAAGTTAGTAACCGAGTGCTGCTAACCAGTAGAGCCAACAACTTCTCGTGACTGACCCAAGCACAAATGTTTTTAAGAATTAACACTAACGGCACATTCTCTGTAGCAGCATTCCTGGCTGCACCGTACAGATAATTAAAATATTTGCAAACATCTTGAAAAACAAGAATTTTTTTTTTTACAAAAAAAACTGAATATATTTAAAATTTCTATACGTTTTTTGAAAAACCTGAACATTATTGGAAACTTCCAACATTTTTCAAAAACATTAACAAATTTTGAAAACCAGATCATTTTCCAACATAATGAACATTTTCAAAATTCCTTGATTTTTTGAATTTGGACCCAAATTTTAAACATGAACACTTTTTATTTTTTTGTTTTTCTTCAAAATGAGAACATTTTCTTGAAATTTCCCGAACAATTTTTCAAACATGAATGTTTGTTGACTTTGTGAACAAAAAAAATAAAAAAATAGAAATATTTAAACGTTTTTCAAACTTCCCTGAAAAAAATTTAACTTAAAAACGTTGCAAAACAAGTTTGAGAAGTTGAAAAAGATTCAAATATTTGAGAAAAAGTTCACAAATTATTAGTTTTTACTATTTTTAAAAGTTCATGCATATGAAAATAATAATAAGAATAATAAGAATAAAAAAGAGCAAAAATTGAAATAAAAAAATACAGAAAACCAATGGGAAATTTGCTCGTTTCTGCTCAAGTAGGTTTCGCCCTGCTTACAAATCATAAACCTGATGTTAGGCCGAGTGGCTAGCACTCTTGCCCATCATCCTGAAATTCTAGGTTTGATCCTTCTTACTCGACGTTTCTTTCTTTTTCTTTAAATTGTGCTCGCACCAGCCGATTACTGTAGGCGAAGGCTAAGGCTTCTTCCATATCAGTCGACGACGTAAGGGGTATGGAGTAATTTTCACGGTTGATGTATTTACGGGGTTGAATCGAAACAAAAATGAGCAGTTGCTTTTCTTGTTCTTTAAATTGTGTGCGTGCCAGCCGATTACTGTAGGCGAAGGCTAAGGCTTCTTCCATATCAGTCGACGACGTAAGGGGTATGAAGTAATTTTCACCGTTGATGTATTTACGGGGTTGTACCGAAGCAGAAGTGAGCAATTGCATTGTGCGCCGTGCTAGCTAGCTAGCCGAACGCATTGAATGGCCATGCATAAAAGCATCTCTAACCACGCCCCCAACAGGCCTCCCCACGTGTCTTTTTTACTGCCGGCATTGAAAAATCACCCAGTCACGCCCCTAGGACCCCGTTTTCCGCCGGTTAGAGCCCTTTTTTGGGCCGTCGAACCCAGGCCGAACCCAGCGCGCTGGGGGCCTCTTGGGGGGCTCCGGCAGAAACAAACCGGTGTGTGGGACACCACTGTCAGGCGAATCTCGTCCTTTTCCTCGCCCGAGCCACTCCTCCCCCCCTCGCGTTCTCCCCAATTCTGACCCCGGCGCCCCTCGCCTATTCACGGCCACTGCGCCGCCGCTAGAAGGCCCCCCTTCACCCCTCCTCGCTGAATTTTGCTTCCCCCGACCCTCGCCCATCGATGTCCTTCGGCCCAAATCACACCGGCAGGGTGCTGGCGGCTGCTCGCCCGTCACGCCGACAAGGTGTTCGTCGTTTTGCCTGCTCGGCCATGGACTCGAACGACGAGGAGGCGTTCGCGGCCATGTTGGAGGAAGAAGCGGTGGCCGACACCGCCTACGAAGAGCACCTCATGATAATCGCCTTGCTGGCCGGCCTGTTCATCAACAATGACAAGCCCCGACGAGGTGGCTCTGTTGGGGAACGTTGCATGAGAAACAAAAAAAAATCCTACACAACACCAAGATCAATCTAGGAGATGAGCATCTATGAGAGGAGAGATTGGATCTACATACCTTGTAGATCGCTAAGTGGAAGCGTTAAGAAACGCGGTTGATGTAGTCAAACATCTTCACGATCCAATCATGATCCGTCCCGCGATCTCATCACGAGCCGTCCCGTGATCCCATCATGGTCCTTCCGATCTAGTGCCGAATGGATGGCACCTCCGCGTTCAGCACACGTACAGCTTGATGACAATTTCCGCCTTCTTGATCCAGCAAGAGGGAGCGGAGAGGTAGACAAGTTCTCCGGCAGCGCGGCAGCGTTGCGGCGATGGTGGTGAAGGAATTCCAGCAGGGCTTCGCCTAACCACCATTGAAAATCGATCTAGAAAAGAAAACGATCTAGAGGAAGAAGAGGGCAGCACGTGGCAATTAGGGTTGGGGCTGCCCTCAAAATCCTCGAGTATATATAGGAGGGAGGGGAGAGGAGGCAGCCCTAGCCTCTCATCCAAGGAGAGGTTCGGCCGAAGCCTAGGGGGAGAGTCCATCTCCCACAAGGGAGGTGGATTCCGAGTGGGACTCTCTCCCAAACTTGGCTCCTACTATGTCTCCTTCTTCCCTGCGTATAGGCCCTTATGGGCTGGCTTTCCTAGCCCACCAAGGGCTGGTGCGCCACCTCTAGGGCCCATGTGCCCCTTGGGGTATGTGGCCCCCACTTGGTGGTCCCCGAAACCCATTCGTCACTCCCGGTACACTGCCGGAAATGTCCGAAACTTTTTCGGGAGTTCAAACACCACTTTCCTATATATCAATCTTTACCTTTGGACCATTTAGAAGCTCCTCGTGACGTCCGGGGTCTCATCCAGGACTTCAAACAACCTTCAGTCACCACCATACATAATTCTATACTACTGAAACGTCATCGAACCTTAAGTGTGCAGACCCTGCAGGTTCGAGAACTATGTAGACATGACCGAGATACCTCTACGGTCAATAACCAATAGCGGGACCTGGATGCCCATATTGGCTCCTACATATTCTACAAGGATCTTTATCGGTTGAACCTCTATGTCAAGGATTCGGTTAATCACATATGATGTTCCCTTTGTTCTTCGGTATGTTACTTGCTCGAGATTCGATCGTCGGTATCTCTATACCTAGTTCAATCTCGTTACTGGCAAGTCTCTTTACTCGTTTCGTAATACAAGATCCCGTGGCTAACACTTAGTCACATTGCTTGCAAGGTTTGTTGTGATGTTGTATTACCGAGTGGGCCATGAGATACCTCTCCGTCACACGGAGTAACAAATCTCAGTCTTGATCCATGCCAACCCAACAGACATCCTCGGAGATACCTGTAGAGCACCTTTATAGTTACCCAGTTACGTTGCGACGTTTGATACACACAAGGTACTCCTTCGGTGTCAGTAAGTTGCATGATCTCATGGTCATAGGAACAAATACTTGACATGCAGAAAACTGTAGCAATAAACTGACACAATCATATGCTATGTTTGTAGTTTGGGTCTTGTCCATCACATCATTCTCCTAATGATGTGATCCCGTTATCAAATGACATCTCATGTCTATGGCTAGAAAACCTTAACCATCTTTGATCAACGAGCTAGTCCATCAGAGGCATACTAGGGACATGGTGTTGTCTATGTATCCACACATGTATTTGAGTTTCCGATCAATACAATTCTAGCATGGATAATAAACGATTATCATGAAAAGGAAAATATGATAATAACTAATTTATTATTGCCTCTAGGACATATTTCCAACAGGCTCGGCGCCGGACCGACGCAAGAGCAAGCAGATGGGTATTGCATGCTCTACGCTGACTACTTTGCTGAATCTCCATTGCACGGTGAGAAAGTATTTCAGCGTCGCTACCGGATGAGCTGGAAGCTCTTCCTCATGATTGTTAATTCCGTCCGGGAGTTCGACGGCTATTTCGTTTGCAAGGAGGATTGCACCAGCACAGTTAGATTCTCCTCACTCTAGAAATATACCCAAGCTATGAGGATGCTTGCATACGAAGCTCCCGCGAACATACAAGAAGACTATGGGCGAATGACCGAGTCCACCACCATTGAGTGTCTATACAAGTTCTGCAGGGCAGTGGTGGCAGTATTTGGACTACAATATTTGCGATCACCCAATGCTGAAGACACTGCTCGAATCCTAGCACAAAATACAGCAAGAGGATTTTTAGGGATGCTTGGAAGCATCGACTGCATGCATTGGTCATGAAAAAACTGCCCATTTGCTTGGCAAGGGATGTACAAAGGCGCCAAAGGTGGTTGCAGTGTGGTACTTGAGGCAGTAACCACCCATGACCTATGGATTTGGCACTCCTTCTTTGGTATGCCAGAAACTCACAATGATATCAACGTCTTGCAATGCTCGAATGTCTTCGCCAAGCTTGTTGAAGGTCATGCTCCTCCGGTGAACTTTGAGGTCAATGAACGCCACTACAACAAGGGATACTATCTAGCAGATGGTATCTATCCGAGATGGTCCACATTTGTGAAGACTATCTCAAAACCTGTGACGCCAAAGAAGGCACACTTTGCTAAGTGTCAGGAGGCTTGCAGGAAAGATGTCGAGCGAGCATTTGATGTGCTCCAATCGCGATTTGCTGTTGTCCGATACCCCGCTATGACCTGGTCGAAAACGCAGATGTGGAAGATCATGAATTGATGTGTCTGCTTACACAACATGATCATTAAGAGCGAGCAGGAAGAGCCAGTGTTTGACCCTGAACCATATCACAGGATGGGACCTCTTCCAGTTGTTGATCACCAGGTACCAGCAACATGGGTTGCCTACCTCAATATACGCCAGGAGATCCGAGACACACAAATGCATCAATAACTGCAAGACGATCTGGTGGAGCACCTATGGAGGCTCAAGGGCAACGCCTAGCTCGATTTGTTTTAATTTATGTTG
Organism: Hordeum marinum; assembly: GCA_022496015.1. Taxonomy (NCBI): domain Eukaryota; kingdom Viridiplantae; phylum Streptophyta; class Magnoliopsida; order Poales; family Poaceae; genus Hordeum; species Hordeum marinum. The sequence goes on along the minus strand of CM039674.1, from coordinate 523,517,559 downwards.
AAACTTGCTTCATTAAACTATTTGATTTTGTATTAATTTCTATGATGAACTGTGGTACGAAACATTCAGTTTTTTATTGAATTTATGCCGAAAGAGCGTCAATTTTGTTGATTTTAAAGCCGAAAGAGCGTCGAGTTTGTCAAAATACTGCCGAAATAGCACCGACTATGGGCCGAATTTGAGCCGATATGCGTCCATACTGGGCCGAAATCACCGGTTGGGGGCACCCGTGATGCGACGGCTGGAAAAACGGACCCATCAGACCGATTTTAACACCGGCTCGACCCCAGGCAACGCTATTTCGACCCCCTTAAGGGGCCAACGGCTGGAGATGCTCTAATAATCAGCCGCATGCACACTACCATGCACAAAGATAGCTTACAAAAAGAAGGCAGTTCAACTCGATGCAAGGAGGGGAACAAAGCAGCCGCGCAGAGGCAGGTGCCAACGGCCAATGTCGAGAGGCGGGAGGACAAAGATCAGAAATGCTAGACATACGGACTAAAGTACAGGATTTACGGATCAGCTGATTTGTCCTTTGGTAATTGGGCTAAATAACCTTCCCTCATAATTAACCGGACACCTGATTTCAACTGATGGGGTGGGCGTCCAGGCCCGTAAAACATCCGTAATTGTCCGTTGATGTAGCTCGGACAAAGATTAAGATAGTCACGCTTCTCTCTCCTTTGCCATCTCTTGGTTTGTCCCCGAGACGATATTCAGAAACGACATGGTGGTTGCAGTTTAGAAGGAGGAAGATAACGAGGACAGCATTTCTTTCACATGCTCTATTTAAAAAAAAAGGTCAAGGGTTCTTTTTTTAAAACGGAGAAAATACTGTGGTTTTATAAATACTGTAGTTTTAATACCACAGTTTTCACTCATAGCCAAACAACTCATAGTAATTAAAACTACGGTATTTGAAAAAACTGGAGCTATAGTTAGAGAAATCAACGCCCGCATAGCTGAATCTGGTGAATGCCTGTTTGTCCATGAACGAAGGAACATTGACCATGAAACACATGGCCTAGCCAAAATTTTGTCTCTCTAACCGTCGGCCGCCATTTGATGACTCCAAAAATCCCGCTGAAGGCCACTGTTACTTAAAAGGTAGCTAGAGTCTCTGCAGAAAAAAGTACTTCAAATAGGCCAGTCGGCGGAGTGAACCCAGTTGCAATGCAGCTGACTGGGCACCTTCAGCTAGTACTTCAGATAAACTACGATCGAAAATAAACTAAAACCATCCACGCACGATCACGAGTTCACGACAACCACCGGTCTGTAGTTGCCACACAGACCATCCAAAAATGTGCAAACTAGGGACCGAGCACCGACAACACATCATCGCAAGTCAGTAAGCAAAGCATATTCACAAGTAAGACTCCGTTCCCCCATTTCATTTCTTTTTGGGTAGATGGATGTAACAACCTACCTGAATTGCCACATTGCCAGGAAAATCAGCACAGCAAGCAATTTTTGTGCCCCCCTAATACGACACGAGTACATGACCTTTTTCAATTAAACAACTATCAGTGTGGGATAAACCGACCGACCGACCAAATCGCTGCATCTGGAGCAATCTGGGTAGCAGCTCCGATGACGAACCTAACGAGTGACTCGAAGCTAAATTACTGTACAACGCGACAAAGTTGCCAGGATACAAGGCCCGGTTTCCTCTTCTTCGCACCGGGAGAATTATTGGTGGAGCTCCCAGGGACTGCAGCGCTCCCCGCAGCACCGTTATCTACAGAGGCCGATGGATCACCCGATCACCGGAGGACCAACCTCGAGTGACTCTGGAGGACCAACCTCAAGTGATTCTGGTGCTTCAGGCAGCGCTTCGGGTGTTTTCCCGCGGCCCAACCTCTGCAGCAGCTTGAGGTGCTTCTCTGCAGCCGCCTTGTCAGCAGCCTCCCGCTTCTGAGCCCTTCTTGCCCGCCGTCCTGCGACATCCTTGGACACTGAACCTGATCCTGAACCTGATGCTGATGCCTCTTTCTTCTTGGGAGTCCTGGATGGAACAGCATCAGCAGCAGGAGGGATCACTACTGGCCTGGCCTCTCTCCTGCCCCCTCTGACATACCCATTGTCACCCCACCTCCTGTTACCAATTCGAATGCTAGGTGACCTGCTTATGTATTCCTCATAAAGGTCATCCTCATCGCCGTCATCATACTGGTAACTGCGGTAAATGTCTTCTTCCTCCTGAGCCTCCTCGTGAGCCTCTACGGCCAACGGCTTAAACCAGGTGGCTCTCAAAAGAAGACAAACGCTCTCATCGAACATGTAGTCATGAAGGCTGAAGAAAAGAAAGAAGCATCAAGCCAAAAGTCTACCTGAAATAACTGTGCCCACCAGATACTAAAGAAACAACAACGGGGTTACCAGCCATCAAGAGAGCGGTGCACACTGAGGAACTCAAATGGGTGCTTGCATTGCGGGCATACTGGTGTCTGCTTGTAGGATGCCCACCTCAGAATGCAAGTGACGCTGCATGCACGTAATGGATTCAAACAAAATAAGTGAGCAGTCGTTCACAAACAAAACAATTATCATAATAAAAGAGCAAAAGGAAGTTGTGATATACTCCCTCCGTTCCTCTATATAAGGTGTATTTGTTTTTTGATAAAATTTCAGAATGTAAGGTGCATTTCTTTTGATTCTCCATAATTCCCTTGTTAGCCCTCCAAAAAAAGGAAAGAATCTATTTTCTGATTGTCTGTGTCTCTTTTTATAGCAAATGAAGGAAAGTATCTCTTTGTCGATTGCATGTATCCTGGACTAATTGATTCACTTTCCACTAACCAACAAAAATTCCAAGGGTAATTTAGTCTTTACATGTCTATAATTATGTGCCTTGGTCACCGTGCCAAAAATAATACACCTTACATAAAGGAACGGAGGGAGTATGTATCAACGTCAATTTCTACTGCCCCCAAAAAAGTGATCTACTAACTAATGAAATTCCCACATAAAGTGCTAAGCAAATAACAATAACATAAGTGGTTCTTCAGGTCAATGTCAATGCATGCATATAGAAATCTCAATATCTCACAAAGAAGAGAATCATTTTAGCATATAGTATCAGATAAAGCCTCGACCCCATCAGCGATGTTGACAACAAAACAACTCTTGAATACGGAACGTGGTTGGTTGGAAAGAAATAGACAACCAACTGCACATGCAAAGCAAGATGAGGAACATATTATACTCCAATACAAATTACCAGAAGCCTACAAATTAGAACCGGTTCGTCACTGATCACAACCACAAATGCTTCCAACAACCCTGGAATACGAAACAGGTTTACTGGGACAGAAATAAGGAACCGCACATGGAAACTAAGATGGGTACCATGCTAGTATCCATACCAAGCACCCAAAACCTACAAATTAGGCTCAGTTCATAAATAATGAGAAGACCTTTAATAGGGTGGGTGGGCTGGCTATGCTAAATACAGCATTTAGCAGCAAAAATAAAATAGCACTCTCCCCAAATTTCAGCGGATAAGGGCAAAAGCCTACTAGAGTCATAAATTAGTACTTGTGGTTCACGGGCATAGCGTCGGTTGATAGTGGTTAGTATACGAATCTAACGGGAATATTCGATCGAAATCACCAATATCTATCCATCATCAGACCTCTACAGCGATAAAATCATCGACGAGACAAACGCAGGGAACGACAATCTACCACACGAATCGGATCTCCAGTGTGAAATCAATGGCGGGGAAGGGGATCGGGGGGAGAGAGGGTCGAACCAGTAGGCGTGGTCGCAGCCCTTGACGAGCGCCGTCTCCTGGAGCGGGATCTTGTCGAGGCAGATCGCGCACACCCCGCAGTCCCCCGCCGCCCGGTCGCCGCCGACCCCGCCGCCCACGGCCGTCGCCTGCCACGAACAAACAAGCCGAACCAGATCAGATCACCGACGGAGGAGCGGATTCGACCCGGGAGATCCAGGGAGGGAGGGAGGGAGGGAGCGCCCACCTTGTCGTTGAGGGGGAGTGGAGCCGGGAGGGAGGCGGCGGAGGAACCGGCGGCGGCGGCGGCGGCCATGTCGGTCGGCGGTCGGGAAGGTAGGTTTTCCTCCTTTCCTTTCCCCTGTGTGGAGAGCGTTTGGTTTGGTGGGGAGGGGGGTGGGGAAAGGGGGCCCGTCGCGACGACGCGAGAGGGGGGAGGGGGAATCGGTGGGGGGAGATGCGGTCCGTTTATTCGGTCGGCACGCACCGGATGCTGCGGGTGCCAGCGGCTTGGGCGCCACGCTTGCTTCCGTGGTGGTCAATGAACGGCGCGGACGGGGGGCGGGAGCGAATGGCAGCAACGCAAAGCAAAGTGCGGAGCCCGGCAGAGCAGAGCAGGCCATATCCATCTGCTGGGTGTCGTGTTGGGCTGAGACGAGCCGATGCACGCGTGGCGGGCTCGCGTTCCGCCGCGTGCTCCGTGGACCGGGTTCTTCTGGGGCTCTTCTAAGCCTAAACGAGTTTCGGCCCGGCACGCTGATCTCCTACGTCGCATGCCATGACGTAAGTACACGCCGGCGTCGTTGGCTGCCACGGCAGTCAAGCCCGACGCCTCATCAGACACTGCCTATAAACGTCTAAAGTCTGAAATGAAACCTAAACGTCTAAAGTAAACCGTGGTTGAAAAGAATCCACGCTGCTGACCCTTTTGTGTAGCGTTCGCTACACTACACTACGCTATGTAGCGTTCGCTATACTACACTATGTAGCGTCTGTTAGTCACACGATTACACTTGTGACCAGCGTGGCATCCCGGGCCAAGTCAAGCCTCACTCTGTTAGTGTCGTGTCTAGATCACGGGTTGGTAGTGTGGCGCCTAGTGCGGAGGCGCTACACATTGACTTCTCCAGCAACGGGTTAACCCTTCCTCATTCGCACCCACCCATTCATTTCCCTAGCCTGAACATTCCCCCCGGTTTACTCCCTCCCTCCCCTCTCAAATCCCTTCCCAAATCAAGAAAATCTCAACATTTGGTCCGTGAATTTTGACCCCAATCCCTTCCTCCAGGTAATCCTCTCTAATCCCCTCCCTTTTGTAAACAAAATGCTCATATTTGCTTAATTTTTGCAAGTTTAGGAAAATCCTAGTTCTTCATGGATTTCAGAATGTGTATGGAAATATGAGATGATTGTTTGGCATTTTCCTAGGGTTAGGCTTCTTAGTATGTTAGGGTTAGGGTTATGGCTCTTTTTATGTTGGGGTTAAGGTTAGGGCTGTTAGTACGTTAGGTTAGGGTTAGGGTTATGGCTCTTGTTATGTTGGGGTTAAGGTTAGGGTTGTTAGTATGTTAGGTTAAGTCGGAGTTAAGGTTATTATTTGATTTTTATGTAGGGCTATGGATTTGGGGTCAATCTTCGATGAGTACTGATGGAATAACATGTATATTTTTCATTGCGTTGTTTCAGTTATTTTAGGGATGGGAAGAACATGTGTTTTTGTTCATCATGTAGATAAGGACGCCTTTTTGACAGGCAATATCGAGACGGATCCGGATGAGATTGACATGGTTTTCGAGAGTAGTCCTAGCTATGCAAAGGTCTTAGAACAACAGAGAAAAGATTTGAATTGGATGGACCCAAGTGATATTGTTGAGTTGAAGGGAAGGCATAATTTGCGGTTTGAAATGCATATCCATTGAAAAACAATGCATACAAACTCCGAGCAACATTGGGTTGCATACAAAGAGACGATGGTCGGATCTCTAGACAAGGATCTTAAGTTATTTGCTACCAAAAAGGTTGATGCTAGTTTGCACTTGGATTTGAATCAGCATGTCTGCTAGGAGGCCTCCACCCATTAACCAAGATAAAATGAGTGAAACTTTTTTGCCCCAACAAGTGAGACCAACATTGGACCCAATTTCAAACAACCAAGATGAAGCATTGCAAGAGGAGAACGATGAGTATGAGGATGATGTTGATCTTCATGACAAAAATGTTGTTGATTTGGACGCATATCGTGTGCACTATCAACTCTCGATTGACGTAATATCCCAGTCAATCTTTACCTACTAGTAAAGGGCGGACTACTTCTACCCGTCCGTCGTGCTTTTTGTAGAAAACCCCTGCATTTTCCTGAAATCAACCCGCAATCCTATTTTAAGTGAGAATAGAAAACATTTTCACGTTTTGCAAAAAAAACCTCTAAGATTTTGGTTAATAAATCCGGTGGTCCTGTTTTAAGTGAGAATATAAAATGTTTAGCTTTTTGCAGGAAAAAAACTAGTGGTTTCGGTTAATAAATCCGTGTCCGTCTAGAAAAAAACTTTTTTACAAATTCAAATGTTTTTTCTTAATATTCATATCTTTTAAACCGTAACTGTAATTTTAATGTGTTATATATGAAAATATATTAGAAAAATATGTAGAATCTAAATATGATATTTTTTTACCCGTTAACCATTTGTAAATGTTGTTTAGGCACATATTCAAATGCTTTAAAAAATATTTTATCTTTTAAACCCTAACTGAAATTTTAAAATATTATATATGAAAATAGAATAGAAAAATTGTAGAATCTGAGTATGACGTTGTTTCACTGTTAATAATTTTTAAAATGATGTTTAGGATGCAACATTAATCAATAGTGCACGGACTGTCTTTTTTTTCTTACCGGTCATATTCCAGATTGTAAATAAACACCTCGACAAAAACAAATTGAAGATGAAATAAACCATCTATAGCGATGCATGTCCGTCGACGAGGGTGGGAAGAAGGATAACGGCAAGACTGATAAGATGTCATGTTGAAATAAAGGATGCGGACCTATTGGGGTCTTGAGCACTGGCGGAGCTACGGCCAAGCAAAACTGTGCCGTGGCCCGCCAGCCCAGTGAAGAATCACTAAGATATAAGAGCAACATGTGTCATCAGAGTAAAATATAGATGGACTTTCCTTCAATGGCCCGCCCAAGTTTTCAAATATAGCTCCGCCACTGGTCTTGAGACATGGTTACTATGTTAAGAGCGTGTGGCCCTTTTCTACATCGTTACAATGTTGCTAGTTTATGTTAAATTGTTTAGAGTACCAGAAAAAGGATGACCTTAAGAGGATCACTCGCTACCCTCATTGACTACTTGGGCCCATGTGTCATATTTAGCTCCCTCCTTGGTATTTTTCTCTCTCTCTCTCCTCCACCAGATCCAGCCCTGACGCCCTATTTGTGCCGTGGTGGCTAATGTTGAATTCTTCATCTATTTTTCTCCTGCCTCGTGCAGCAAGCTTTTGCATTGATCAACGAGCTCCAACCGAAATGCCTTGGAGAATAGGTTGTTGTGTAGTGGTGCAATCCATTGGTGCGAGAAGTTTCCGATGTTACACGGGGTCCATGCCGAACAACTTGTTACCGCTCAGGTCCAATGTCTTGAGATGTGTGGGCTTCATGAAGGACGAGGCTAGCTTGCCATCAAGATTGTTTGACCGGTAAGCTATTACACAATCTTTAAACGGTGGTTGCTTCTAGGTAAACATTGTGGTTGTTTTTGCAACCCCCATCCCCGCCCACCTCCTTTATCACTGAAAGTTCATTTAGGGGCTTTAGCTGGTGATCCAGGTTGTTTAGCTCTCGAGGATGAAGGCTTATTGGTAGAAATTAATCATTTATCCCTAGATTTGTCATTCCCTTTTTAAATTCTACTTTTTACTATGGGAGGGATAGATTTCTTCATGATATGCAAAAATATAATCTTTTCCAATCTCTTTTTAAGTACCAGAAGGGAAAAGGGGAAAATGGATTGGGTTAAACCTCAGAGTCATGAAAATTATGGTAAAACCCATTAAAAATTATATATTCAATCAGAGAATATTTATAAGCCTTAATGTACCCATTGTCAAATCTCTGCCAAGAAACGCATGCCAGAAAACACAATCGCGTAGCAAACCTGCAACACCTTATGACTCCATATATCTAGATTTGTTATAATTTCTCCTGAAATACTCCAACAATCCCATGTATACATTATTCCTAAATGAGTGGTGAAAGGAATTAAGAGCATACCTTGTCTACACACTGGATCAACAATAGGATCGGAGGGATAAAAAACTGCTAATTCTTACAAAGTCATTGAGTCCGCCATTCCGAGTGTGGTCGGAGACACCACAAGGAATGCCACCAATTAGGATAGCGAGAACAGGAGTATCACACTAGTAGAAAAATGCTCATTTGTCCCGATTCATAAGGCCCATTTGTCCCAGTTCTGGAACCGGGACTAAAGCCCAAAACCTTTGGTCCGGTTCGCTTACCAACCGGGACAGAAGGGGCTTCACGTGGCCGGTGCTGGGAGCCCAGGCAGGAGGACCTTTAGTCCCAGTTGATAATACCAACCGGGACCAAAAGGCATCCACGCGTCAACATCTAGCAGTTGCTGGTTTTTCTTTTTTGAAAGGGAGCTGTTTAGGGGGTTTTGGAAGGTTAATTTAGGGGTTTTATATTGTTTTAGCTAGCTAATTAATAGAGAGAAGTGTCCTTTCTTTCTCCGTGCTTGGTCGACGCTAGCTACTATAAAGAGAACTCGACACGCTAGCTAGTAAGAAACTGAAGGAACCATTAAGTACAGAAGATCATCATGAACATATACAGAGAGAAGTGATCGTTCTCTCTTTTTCCATTTGTCCCGGTTCCAGAGGCCCATCTATCCCGGTTCTGAACCCAGGACTAAAAGGTCGGGACTAAAGCCCATGACCTTTAGTCCCAGTTCGCTTACGAACCGGGACAGATGGGGTTACACGTGGCCGCTCCGCCGAGCCCAGGGAGGAGGGCCTTTGGTCCCGGTTGGTAACATCAACCGGGACCAAAGAGCGTCCACGCATCAGCAGCTGAGGAGCTGTTTTTTTTAAAGAGGGAGAATTTTGAGGGTTTTGAAGGGTTAATTTAGGGGTTTCATATATTTTGTTAGCTAGCTAATAGAGAGAAGTGATCTCTCTTATCTCCGTGCTTGGTCACGACGCTACGTACTATACGTATAGAGAGAACATATAACACTATTTAATTATCATTTTCGTCAATGAGACATCATATAACAAGTTGGTCACTAGTCATAATCACAACTCCTCCTCCTCCTCCTCCTCATCAACTCTAACACATTGTAGCACATAATAACTGTTGGAGAACGTTGCATGGGAAACAAAAAAAATTCCTACGCACACGCAGATCTATCCATGGTGATGAGCATCTATGAGAGGGAGAGTGGATCTATGTACCCTTGTAGATCGCTAAGCGGGAAGCGTTAAGAAACGCGGTTGGTGTAGTCGAACGTCTTCGCGATCCAAATCGCCGAGCGTCCCGCGATCCAATCACGATCCGTCCCGCGATCCAATCACGATCCGTCCCGCGAACTTGATCAAGATCCATCCCACAAACTTGATCATGATCCTTCTGATCTAGCGCCGAACGGACGACACCTCCGCGTTCAGCACACATACAGCTTGATGACGATCTCCGCCGTCTTGATCCAGCAAGAGGGAGCGGAGAGGAGAAAGAGTTCTCTGGCAGCATGATAGCGCTCCGGCGATGGTGGTGGAGCTATTCCGACAGGGCTTCGCCTAAGCGCTGCAGAAAACCAATCTAGAGGAGAAACTATGCACTGGAGGAACGGGCAGCACGTAGCTGTAAATTCTGTGCAAAAACCCTAAAACCTCCGGTATATATAAGAGTAAGAGAGGATTAGGCTTGGCACAAGGGTCAAGCCTCCAAGGAGTCGGCCGAACCAGGTGGAGGAGGTGGACTCCACCTCCAATCCTAGTAGGACTAGGATTCACCCTATTTTTGCCTTTTTCCATTTTTTCTCTTAGGGACTTTTTCCCCCAAACCGCATGGGCCTTGTGTGGGACTTCAACCAGCCCACTAAGGGCTGGTAAACACTCTCCCACAGCCCATGGAGCCTCTTGGGTCGAAATACCCCTCCCGATGGTCTCCCGGTACACTACCGGCACTCCCGGTACACTACCGATGAGCCCGAAACTTTTCCGGCAACCAAAATAGGACTTCCTAGATATGAATCTTTACCTACGGACCATTCCGGAGCTCCTCATGACGTCCGAGATCTCATCCGGGACTCCGACATTCGGTCACCACCATACATAACTCTATACTACCGAAACGTCACCAAACCTTAAGTGTGCAGACCCTGCGGGTTCGAGAACTATGTAGACATGACCGAGACACCTCTACGGTCAATAAACAATAGCGGGACCTAGATGCCCATATTGGTTCCTACATATTCTATGAAGATCTTTATCGGTCCAACCTCTATGTCAAGGATTCAGTTAATCCCGTATGATGTTCCCTTTGTTCTTCGGTATGTTACTTGCCCGAGATTCGATCGTCGGTATCTCCATACCTAGTTCAACCTCGTTATCGGCAAGTCTCTTTACTCGTTCCGTAATACAAGATCCCGCAACTAATAATTAGTCACATTGCTTGCAAGGCTTATTGTGATGTTGTATTACCGAGTGGGCCCTGAGATACCTCTCCGTCACACGGAGTAACAAATCCCAGTCTTGATCCATGCCAACTCAACAGACACCCTCGAAGATACCTGTAGAGCACCTTTATAGTCACCCAGTTATGTTGCGATGTTTGATACACACAAGGCACTCCTCCGGTATCCGTGAGTTGCATGATCTCATGGTCATAGGAACATATACTTGACATGTAGAAAACAGTAGCAATAAACTGACACGATCAAATGCTACGTTTGTAGTTTGGGTCTTGTCCATCACATCATTCTCCTAATGATGTGATCCCGTTATCAAAGGACATCTCATGTCAATGGCTAGGAAACCTTGACCATCTTTGATCAACGAGCTAGTTCACTAGAGGCATACTAGGGACAAAGTATTGTCTATTTACCCACACATGTAATGTGTTTCCAATTAATACAATTATAGCATGGATAATAAATGATTATCATGAACAAGGAAATATAATAATAAACACTTTATTTATTGCCTCTAGGGCATATTTCCAACAATAACACATTGTACCTAGGACCTACGTACTCCTATCTCGTAGGACCTACTCTACCCTCTCTTAGGTACAATATCATAAAAGAAGATAGGCTCTGACTCTCCATTATGGAGAACGGAGATCATCTTGTCTCCCATTCTTGGCCTATGCACAATGTTGCTTCCAAGTAGCTCTTTATGATTGAGCATACATTTTTTTCCAATCTTTGATTGTCATGACTCCATCGGTTTTAAAAATCCGGTATGGACAGGAGTGATGCGTAGGCTGACCTGGTCATGGTGGCCCTAAGCTCGTAACAACAACGCGACCTCTCGGAAACATCAGATGAGGCACACAATCCTTCGGGATTTTCTGTTGAAAAACATAGTAATAACTTTGTAGTTAGCAATGTAGTTTAGTTTTAGAATAATTTATGCAAAAGATGCACGGATGTCGTAATAGTAGAATTAAAATCTTACCATGCAATCTCCATGGATGTTACCGTAGTTCATCACGTGCACTAGTGGCACGTATTGACCATAATGTGTATAAGTTTGATAATCGCTATTGCAATTCTCAAGATGACTAAGAAATGCGGTAAGATGATCTTTCTCCTTATAAGTTAATTCTGCTTCATCACTATAGCAGTAGGTTCTGTCTACCATCTTCCGTACATTTTTTGAAGAATGAAAATAAGCTGTCAATGCAAATAAGTTGTCAACTATTTTTAAATAAACAATATAAATTACTTAATAAATATGGTTGAGAAACTCACATAATGGTAGAACTAGAGGCGTCTGCACATCGACCCAGATGTCGATATTACCTTCAGTTTCATCTTCCAGACGAATATCAAAGGTGATAAGCATATTAGGCTCAAATGCATAATCCTTGTATAGTGCTTGCCAAGTTTTGCATTCAAAATAGCAGTAGGTGTCTGCATGGTGCAATTTTACCGCAAAAGTAAAACCATGCTCGGTCCTCAAGTGAACTATCTTTACCTCCATATCTTTTTTAGTATTGAAACCAATCTTATCCAAGACAGTAATTCTTGCATGGCAGGGGATACGCTAGTATAATAGTAAAAAAATTAAAATTATAAGTTGAAGCAAAAGAAGCAGAAGTCATGCTTAATTACAAAAAAGACTTGTCGTTGTGACTTACTGTATCCACTTCGAAGGTCTCATCCAGCATGATGCTGAAGCGCCTACAATCAACTAGGAAAGGCGTGTCACAAAGGCCGTGCTCGTCTTCGCAGTATTCGCACATAGCGAATTTCCTTTCGTCGTTAGACATTTCCTATGTTCATAGTTGAAACATTTAAAATCGATCGAAGGAAACTACGAGAAAATTGATCAACACACAGATCACTATTACTCAATATGCAACGGGTTGACTTTAGGTTTGTCGAGTCTTTCCTTCCTAAACTCTCATCTCACGTATATGGTGGGCACTCCCTCTGATATTGCGACCGTCGGTGATGGTGGCTCCTCCATTCATCCCAGAGTGCATTACACCAAAATGTCTAGCACACTGGAACGAAGGAGAAGCAACCCCCACGACAACAATCGGGATTCTTCCTCTGTCATATATATATGGTGGACACTCTCCCTCACTGAAAGACACACAAGGAGCCGAAACAGACATAAAGTCAACCCGTTTCATATATCGAGCAATGACATAGAAAAAATTCCATATGTTTTACCGGAATGACTTGCAAATCACAAATACATTTATAATGAACTCGAATATAATATCACTAATACATCATCCCGAATAAGCCAATTCAAGAATTACGGCACGCTTTGGATCCTAATGCGTGTGTGACTTTCGGTCCGTCGAGGCTTTCCTTAAGTAACTATCATATCTCATGGTGTGTTGGTGCGCTCTTTCTCTCACACTGATATGGTGGTGTATATATGTTGGTGGGCACTCTCTCACAGTAGTAGTTCGACTGCCGGTGATGGACGCCCCCCTCTTCTCTTCTTGCACAATATATCGATGAGTATATCGCAAAGAAGAGAAAAAAGAGGAGGCGCCCCCCACGACAACAGTCGGGATTCCTCCATCAAGAACACACATGAAAGTCACACAAGGAGCAATGACAGACCGAAAGTCACACACGCATTATACCGATAAAATATCACAAATAAATTAATATTTATAATGAACTCGAATATAATTTCACTAATACATCATCCCGAATAATCTAGTTAATGCATCATCAAATATTAACCAATACATCTCGAATATTATCATATAAGATCATTAATACAGATCGAATATCCTAGAATCCAAAGTGGAGGACGGTGAACTCGGTTCACTACCGGTCTCTGAGTCGCCGGCGATGGACACCCAAAGATAAGGAACCATCACGGGATCATAACTCGGGTGAGATCCCTGAAGGATCTGCCAGGTATTGTCGAACCGGACGTCCAACGCCGCCATGTAGCGATAGACGTGCTGGTCCTCCTCCCTGATACGGCGACGTACCACCTCCGCGGGTGCCTGCTCCCTCTGCACCGAAGATGGCCCGCGTGACCGCCACCATAGAAGGTCCGGATCGACGACGATACCTGGATTCCTCACCAACCTCCGAGCCCGGAAAGGTAACACCTCCCAATGCCAACCCGGCGGAGCCTAGTCCCGGACATGGCGCCTATCAAGCAGGCTCTCGCGGACTACTCGACGACGAGGATGCGGGCCGGGCATCATCGACAAATTCCTATGAGAACGTTTTCTTATCGTTTACTCCCTAATTTTTCATAAAACCCCAAAATTTCTATAATCTAACATACACATACTAATTTTTCCTAAGACTCCTAATAATTAAATAAAACATAAAACAATTAAAACATAAACATTCATCATATAAACATAAACCCTACGGCTCACACATAGGGCGCATAAAATCAGTAGATAAAACAAGCAAAATGGTATTAGTGATGAAAGCAGTTTTTAAGATACGATGTTGATTTTAGCTAATGGTCAGTTATATCTAGATTAGCATGATGCAATTCAGCGGACAAGTGACATCCTGAAAAATGTTTAACCAAACAGCTTAACACTAGAATAATTGTCCATAAACTACAATAACTTAACTGCAAGCAAAACAATAGACAACATTACAACAATAGACAAAATGTTTAATCAACTAATTTTTCCTAAGGCTCACAGCGGGGGCGGCGGCGATGGGGCGGCGGGGCAGCGACGGAGAGGGCGACGACAACGGGGGTGGCGACGAAGAAGGCAACGGCGACGGGGCGACGACGGAGAGGGCGACGATGGGGCAGGGTCGCGTCAACGGCGACGGGCAGGGGCGCGGCGACGGCGTCGGGTCATCCTGGCGGCGGCGGCGGCGGCGGGGCGATATGAAGAATGCTAAAAATCGCAAAGTGTTGGCTTATATAGCCAGAGCATTGGTCCCGGTTGGTGGCACAAACCGGGACCAATGCCACCTTTAGTCCCGGTTGGTGCCACCAATCGGGACCAAAGCCCTGTTTTCAGCAGTCCAAAGGGCGGGAAATAGGGACCTTTGGTCCCGGTTGGTGGCACTAACCGGGACTAAAGGGGGGCATTGGTCCCGGTTGGTGCCACCAACCGGGACCAATGGTCCCTTTTCGTCGGCCGACGGGAAAACAGGGACCTTTGGTCCCGGTTGCTGCCACCAACTGGGACCAAAGGCGTGGCGCAGCAGGTGTCAAATGTTTAGTCCCACCTCGCTAGTCGACGGGAGACCACACCTGTTTATAAGCCCCAATGCGTTTGACCTGTCGAGCTCCTCTCATAGTGAAAATAGATGCCCTTATACATGAAATTCGACCTAAATTCAAAATGCTAGTTAGCTGCCTAACTAGCACTTTGAATTTAGGTTGAATTTCAGTTTAAGCGCATCTATTTTCACTTTTGCTATTTTTTATGTTATTTCCTTGCTATATTTCCTGCTATTTAATGTTACTTTGTTTTAACATTATATTCAATTTGGTAATTTTTAGGTTACTTTACATGGTTGTTTAAATCAAAAACAGATTTTGTTATTTTAGTTTGCTATTAAAGTTTCTAACAAAAAATTATTTTTGCTAATATTACTTTGTTTTAACATTATATTCAATTTGGTAATTTTTAGGTTTTATATAATTTTAGTTTCAAAAATAATAGAGGTTTATTAAAGCTTTTATAGTTTCTTTTTGCTATTAGAGTTTTATAAAAGCTTCTTAGTTGATTCTTTTTGCTATTGAAGAATATTATAGTTCATAAAATAATATTTAAATTGATTATTTTTAGTTCATTCTTTTTGCTGCATGCACTTCGTATACAGAACGGATAGTCTCTTTCGAAGTATCAGGGTTTCGAACGGAAACTCGTCTGTTACAAAAGGCATTTAATTTTCTTGAACTTATTTGAAATCCAGGCTTTTTGTGTGTTCAAAATGCACCATTCAAGGCCGCATCATCAATTTTCAACCCTTGCTCACTTCATTTGTTATTTTTCATGCAGTTATTGATTTTTTTGAGCTAATGACCCTGGAATTGAAAAGCACTACAAATGAACTCTGAAAAGGTTGAAAGTTCGCATGGTATCATCATTTCACCCACATAGCATGTGCTAAAAAGTTGAGACGGTTACGGCAAAAGCAGGATGCGCCTCATGTACAAAACGGACAGTCTCTTTCGAAGTATCAAGGTTTCGGACAAAACTCATCGGTTACGAAAGGCATTTCATTTTCTTGAACTTATTTGAACTCCAGACTTTTTGTGTGTTCAAAACGCACCATTCAAAGACACATCATCAATTTTCAACCTTCCCGACTTCATTTGTTATTTTTATGCAGTTATTGATTTTTTTGGAGCTAAATGACACTGAAATTGAAAAGCACTATAAATGAATTCTGAAAAGGTTGAAAGTTGGCATGGTATCATCATTTCACCCAGATAGCATGTGCTAAAAAGTTGATAGGGTTACGGCAAAAGCTAGATGCACTTCGTGTACAAAACGGACAATCTCTTTCGAAGTATCAGGGTTTCGGACGTAAACTCATTTGTTACAAAAGGCATTTCATTTTCTTGAACATATTTGAACTCCAAACTTTTTGTTTGTTCAAAATGCACCATTCAAAGCCACATCATCAATTTTCAACCCTTCCCGACTTCATTTGTTATTTTTCATGCAGTTATTGATTTTGTTGAGCTAAATGACACTGAAATTGAAAAGCACTATGAATGAACTCTGAAAAGGTTGAAAGTTGGCATGGTATCATCATTTCAACCAGATAGCATGTGCTACAAAGTTGAGAGGGTTACGGAAAAAGCTGGATGCACTTCGTGTACAAAACGGACAGTCTCTTTCGAAGTATCAGGGTTTCGAATGGAAACTCGTGTGTTACAAAAGGCATTTCATTTTCTTGAACTTACTTGAACTCCAAGCTTTTTGTGTGTTCAAAATATACCATTGAAAGCCACATCATCAATTTTCAACCCTTTCTCACTTCATTTGTTATTTTTCATACAGTTATTGAATTTTTTGAGCTAAATGACCCTGAAATTGAAAAGCACTAGAAATGAACTCTGAAAAGGTTGAAAGTTGGCATGGTATCATAATTTCACCCACATAGCATGTGGTAAAAAGTTGAGAGGGTTACGGAAAAAGTTGGATGCAATTCGTGTACAAAACGGACAGTCTCTTTCGAAGTTTGAGGGTTTCGGACGTAAACTCATCGGTTACAAAAAGCATTTCATTTCTTGAACTTATTTGAACTCCAGACTTTTTCTGTGTTCAAAACGCACCATTCAAAGACACATAATAAACTTTCAAACCTTCCTAACTTCATTTGTTATTTTTATTGCAGTTATTAATTTTTTTGAGCTAAATGACACCGAAATTGAAAAGCACTATAAATGAACTCTGAAAAGGTTGAAAGGTTGCATGGTATCATCATTTCACCCACATAGCATGTGCTAAAAAGTTGAGAGGTTTATGGAAAAAGCTGGATACAGTTCGTGTACAAAACGGACAGTCTCTTTCGAAGTATCAGGGTTTCGGTCGTAAACTCATCTGTTACAAAAGGCATTTCATTTTCTTGAACTTATTTGAACTCCAGACTATTGGTGTGTTCAAAATGCACCATTCAAAGCCACATCATCAATTTTCAACCCTTCCCGACTTCATTTGTTATTTTTCATGCAGTTATTGATTTTTTTGAGCTAAATGACACCGAAATTGAAAAGCACTATAAATGAACTCTGAAAAGGTTGAAAGTTGGCATGGTATCATCATTTCACCCATATAGCATGTGCTACAAAGTTGAGAGGGTCACGAAAAAAGATGGATGCACTTCGTGTACAAAACGGACAGTCTCTTTCGAAGTATCAGTGTTTCGGACGGAAACTCATCGGTTACAAAAGGCATTTCATTTTCTTGAACTTGTTTGAACTCCAGACTTTTTGTGTGTTCAAAATGCATCATTCAAAGACACATCATCACTTTTCAACCCTTCCCGACTTCAGTTGTTATTTTTATGCATTTATTGATTTTTTTAGCTAAATGACCCTGAAATTGAAAAGCACTAGAAATGAACTCTGAAAAGGTTGAAAGTCGGCATGTTATCATCATTTCACCCACATAGCATGTGCTAAAATGTTGAGAGGGTTACGACAAAAGTTGGATGCCCTTCGTGTACAAAACGGACAGTCTCTTTCGAAGTATGAGGGTTTCGGACGTAAACTCATCGGTTACAAAAAGCATTTCATTTCTTGAACTTATTTGAACTCCAGACTTTTTCTGTGTTCAAAACGCACCATTCAAAGACACATAATCAACTTTCAACCCTTCCTAACTTCATTTGTTATTTTTATTGCAGTTATTAATTTTTTTGAGCTAAATGACACCGAAATTGAAAAGCACTATAAATGAACTCTGAAAAGGTTGAAAGGTTGCATGGTATCATCATTTCACCCACATAGCATGTGCTAAAAAGTTGAGAGGTTTATGGAAAAAGCTGGATACAGTTCGTGTACAAAACGGACAGTCTCTTTCGAAGTATCAGGGTTTCGGACGTAAACTCATCTGTTACAAAAGACATTTAATTTTCTTGAACTTATTTGAACTCCAGACTTTTTGTGTGTTCAAAATGCACCATTCAAAGCCACATCATCAATTTTCAACCCTTCCCGACTTCATTTCTTATTTTTCATGCAGTTATTGATTTTTTGAGCTAAATGACACTAAAATTGAAAAGCACTATAAATGAACTCTGAAAAGGTTGAAAGTTGGCATGCTATCATCATTTCACCGACATAGCATGTGCTAAAAAGTTGAGAGTGTTATGGCAAAAGCTGGATGCACTTCGTGTACAAAACGGATAGTCTCTTTCGAAGCATCAGGGTTTCGGACGGAACGTCATCTGTTACAAAAGGCATTTCATTTTCTTGAACTTATTTGAACTCTAGGCCTTTTGGGTGTTCAAAACGCACAATTGAAAGCCACATCATCAATTTTCAACCCTTTCTTACTTCATTTGTTATTTTTCATGCAGTTATTAATTTTTTTGATATAAATGACCCTGAAATTGAAAAGCGCTAGAAATGAACTCTGAAAAGGTTGAAAGTTGCATGGTATCATAATTTCACCCACATAGCCTGTGGTAAAAAGTTGAGAGGGTTACGACAAAAGTTGGATGAACTTCGTGTACAACACGGACAGTCTCTTACGAAGTATCAGGGTTTCGGACGTAAACTCATCGGTTACAAAAAGCATTTCATTTCTTGAACTTATTTGATCTCCAGACTTTTTGTGTGTTCAGAATGCACGATTCAAAGACACATAATCAATTTTCAACCCTTCCCGACTTCATTTGTTATTTTTTATGCAGTTATTAATTTTTTTGAGCTAAATGACACCGAAATTGAAAAGCACTATAAATGAACTCTGAAAAGGTTGAAAGGTTGCATGGTATCATCATTTCACCAAGATAGCATGTGCTAAAAAGTTGAGAGGTTTACGGAAAAAGCTGGATACACTTCGTGTACAAAACGGACAATCTCTTTCGAAGTATCAGGGTTTCGGACGTAAACTCATCTGTTACAAAAGGCATTTCATTTTCTTGAACTTATTTGAAATCCAGACTTTTTGTGTGTTCAAAATGCACCATTCAAAGCCACATCATCAATTTTCAACCCTTCCCGAGTTCATTTGTTATTTTTCATGCAGTTATTGATTTTTTTGAGCTAAATGACACCGAAATTGAAAAGCACTGTAAATGAACTCTGAAAAGGTTGAAAGTTGGCATGGTATCATCATTTCACCCAGATAGCATGTGATACAAAGTTGAGAGGGTTACGAAAAAATCTGGATCCACTTCGTGTACAAAACAGAAAGTCTCTTTCGAAGTATCAGGGTTTCGAATGGAAACTCGTCTGTTACAAAAGGCATTTCATTTTCTTGAACTTACTTGAACTCCAAGCTTTTTGTGTGTTCAAAATGCAGCATTGAAAGCCACATCATCAATTTTCAACCCTTTCTCACTTCATTTGTTATTTTTCATGCAGTTATTGAATTTTTTGAGCTAAATGACCCTGAAATTGAAAAGCACTAGACATGAACTCTGAAAAGGTTGAAAGTTGGCATGGTATCATAATTTCACCCACATAGCATGTGGTAAAAAGTTGAGAGGGTTACGACAAAAGTTGGATGCCCTTCGTGTACAAAACGGACAGTCTCTTTCGAAGTATGAGGGTTCCGGACGTAAACTCATCGGTTACAAAAAGCATTTCATTTCTTGAACTTATTTGAACTCCAGACTTTTTCTGTGTTCAAAACGCACCATTCAAAGACACATAATAAACTTTCAACCCTTCCTAACTTCATTTGTTATTTTTATTGCAGTTATTAATTTTTTTGAGCTAAATGACACCGAAATTGAAAAGCACTATAAATGAACTCTGAAAAGGTTGAAAGGTTGCATGGTATCATCATTTCACCCACATAGCATGTGCTAAAAAGTTGAGAGGTTTATGGAAAAAGCTGGATACAGTTCGTGTACAAAACGGACAGTCTCTTTCGAAGTATCAGGGTTTCGGTCGTAAACTCATCTGTTACAAAAGGCATTTCATTTTCTTGAACTTATTTGAACTCCAGACTATTGGTGTGTTCAAAATGCACCATTCAAAGCCACATCATCAATTTTCAACCCTTCCCGACTTCATTTGTTATTTTTCATGCAGTTATTGATTTGTTTGAGCTAAATGACACCGAAATTGAAAAGCACTATAAATGAACTCTGAAAAGGTTGAAAGTTGGCATGGTATCATCATTTCACCCATATAGCATGTGCTACAAAGTTGAGAGGGTCACGAAAAAAGATGGATGCACTTCGTGTACAAAACGGACAGTCTCTTTCAAAGTATCAGTGTTTCGGACGGAAACTCATCGGTTACAAAAGGCATTTCATTTTCTTGAACTTGTTTGAACTCCAGACTTTTTGTGTGTTCAAAATGCATCATTCAAAGACACATCATCACTTTTCAACCCTTCCCGACTTCAGTTGTTATTTTTATGCATTTATTGATTTTTTTAGCTAAATGACCCTGAAATTGAAAAGCACTAGAAATGAACTCTGAAAAGGTTGAAAGTCGGCATGTTATCATCATTTCACCCACATAGCATGTGCTAAAATGTTGAGAGGGTTACGACAAAAGTTGGATGCCCTTTGTGTACAAAACGGACAGTCTCTTTCGAAGTATGAGGGTTTCGGACGTAAACTCATCGGTTACAAAAAGCATTTCATTTCTTGAACTTATTTGAACTCCAGACTTTTTCTGTGTTCAAAACGCACCATTCAAAGACACATAATCAACTTTCAACCCTTCCTAACTTCATTTGTTATTTTTATTGCAGTTATTAATTTTTTTGAGCTAAATGACACCGAAATTGAAAAGCACTATAAATGAACTCTGAAAAGGTTGAAAGGTTGCATGGTATCATCATTTCACCCACATAGCATGTGCTAAAAAGTTGAGAGGTTTATGGAAAAAGCTGGATACAGTTCGTGTACAAAACGGACAGTCTCTTTCGAAGTATCAGGGTTTCGGACGTAAACTCATCTGTTACAAAAGACATTTAATTTTCTTGAACTTATTTGAACTCCAGACTTTTTGTGTGTTCAAAATGCACCATTCAAAGCCACATCATCAATTTTCAACCCTTCCCGACTTCATTTCTTATTTTTCATGCAGTTATTGATTTTTTGAGCTAAATGACACTAAAATTGAAAAGCACTATAAATGAACTCTGAAAAGGTTGAAAGTTGGCATGCTATCATCATTTCACCGACATAGCATGTGCTAAAAAGTTGAGAGTGTTATGGCAAAATCTGGATGCACTTCGTGTACAAAACGGACAGTCTCTTTCGAAGCATCAGGGTTTCGGACGGAACGTCATCTGTTACAAAAGGCATTTCATTTTCTTGAACTTATTTGAACTCTAGGCCTTTTGGGTGTTCAAAACGCACCATTGAAAGCCACATCATCAATTTTCAACCCTTTCTTACTTCATTTGTTATTTTTCATGCAGTTATTAATTTTTTTGAGATAAATGACCCTGAAATTGAAAAGCGCTAGAAATGAACTCTGAAAAGGTTGAAAGTTGCATGGTATCATAATTTCACCCACATAGCCTGTGGTAAAAAGTTGAGAGGGTTACGACAAAAGTTGGATGAACTTCGTGTACAACACGGACAGTCTCTTACGAAGTATCAGGGTTTCGGACGTAAACTCATCGGTTACAAAAAGCATTTCATTTCTTGAACTTATTTGATCTCCAGACTTTTTGTGTGTTCAAAATGCACGATTCAAAGACACATAATCAATTTTCAACCCTTCCCGACTTCATTTGTTATTTTTTATGCAGTTATTAATTTTTTTGAGCTAAATGACACCGAAATTGAAAAGCACTATAAATGAACTCTGAAAAGGTTGAAAGGTTGCATGGTATCATCATTTCACCAAGATAGCATGTGCTAAAAAGTTGAGAAGTTTACGGAAAAAGCTGGATACACTTCGTGTACAAAACGGACAATCTCTTTCGAAGTATCAGGGTTTCGGACGTAAACTCATCTGTTACAAAAGGCATTTCATTTTCTTGAACTTATTTGAAATCCAGACTTTTTGTGTGTTCAAAATGCACCATTCAAAGCCACATCATCAATTTTCAACCCTTCCCGAGTTCATTTGTTATTTTTCATGAAGTTATTGATTTTTTTGAGCTAAATGACACCGAAATTGAAAAGCACTATAAATGAACTCTGAAAAGGTTGAAAGTTGGCATGGTATCATCATTTCACCCAGATAGCATGTGATACAAAGTTGAGAGGGTTACGAAAAAAGCTGGATGCACTTCGTGTACAAAATAGAAAGTCTCTTTCGAAGTATCAGGGTTTCGAATGGAAACTCGTCTGTTACAAAAGGCATTTCATTTTCTTGAACTTACTTGAACTCCAAGCTTTTTGTGTGTTCTAAATGCACCATTGAAAGCCACGTCATCAATTTTCAACCCTTTCTCACTTCATTTGTTATTTTTCATGCAGTTATTGAATTTTTTGAGCTAAATGACCCTGAAATTGAAAAGCACTAGACATGAACTCTGAAAAGGTTGAAAGTTGGCATGGTATCATAATTTCACCCACATAGCATGTGGTAAAAAGTTGAGAGGGTTACGACAAAAGTTGGATGCACTTCGTGTACAAAACGGACAGTCTCTTTCGAAGTATGAGGGTTTCGGACGTAAACTCATCGGTTACAAAAAGCATTTGATTTCTTGAACTTATTTGAACTCCAGACTTTTTCTGTGTTCAAAACGCACCATTCAAAGACACATAATCAACTTTCAACCCTTCCTAACTTCATTTGTTATTTTTATTGCAGTTATTAATTTTTTTGAGCTAAATGACACCGAAATTGAAAAGCACTATAAATGAACTCTGAATAGGTGGAAAGGTTGCATGGTATCATCATTTCACCCACATAGCATGTGCTAAAAAGTTGAGAGGTTTATGGAAAAAGCTGGATACAGTTCATGTACAAAACGGACAGTCTCTTTCGAAGTATCAGGGTTTCGGTCGTAAATTCATCTGTTACAAAAGGCATTTCATTTTCTTGAACTTATTTGAACTCCAGACTTTTTGTGTGTTCAAAATGCACCATTCAAAGCCACATCATCAATTTGCAACCCTTCCCGACTTCATTTGTTATTCTTGATGCAGTTATTGATTTTTGAGCTAAATGACACGGAAATTGAAAAGCACTACAAATGAACTCTGAAAAGGTTGAAAGTTGGCATGCTATCATCATTTCACCGACATAGCATGTGCTAAAAAGTTGAGAGTGTTACGGCAAAATCTGGATGCACTTCGTGTACAAAACGGACAGTCTCTTTCGAAGCATCAGGGTTTCGGACGGAAAGTCATCTGTTACAAAAGGCATTTCATTTTCTTGAACTTATTTGAACTCCAGGCTTTTTGTGTGTTCAAAATGCACCATTGAAAGTCACATTATCAATTTTCAACCCTTTCTTACTTCATTTGTTATTTTTCATGCAGTTATTAATTTTTTTGAGATAAATGACCCTGAAATTGAAAAGCACTACAAATGAACTCTGAAAAGGTTGAAAGTTGCATGGTATCATAATTTCACCCACATAGCATGTGGTAAAAAGTTGAGAGGGATACGACAAAAGTTCGATGCACTTCGTGTACAACACGGACAGTCTCTTACGAAGTATTAGGGTTTCGGACGTAAACTCATCGGTTACAAAAAGCATTTCATTTCTTGAACTTATTTGATCTCCAGACTTTTTGTGTGTTCAAAATGCACGATTTAAAGACACAAAATCAATTTTCAACCCTTCCCGACTTCATTTGTTATTTTTTATGCAGCTATTAATTTTTTTGAGCTAAATGACCCAAAAATTGAAAAGCACTATAAATGAACTCTGAAAAGGTTGAAAGGTTGCATGGTATCATCATTTCACCAAGATAGCATGTGCTAACAAGTTGAGAGGTTTACGGAAAAAGCTGGATACACTTCGTGTACAAAACAGACAGTCTCTTTCGAAGTATCAGGGTTTCGGACATAAACTCATCTGTTACAAAAGGCATTTCATTTTCTTGAACTTATTTGAAATCCAGACTTTTTGTGTGTTCAAAATGCACCATTGAAAGCCACATCATCAATTTTCAACCCTTTCTCACTTCATTTGTTATTTTTCATGCAGTTATTGAATTTTTTGAGCTAAATGACCTTGAAATTGAAAAACACTAGAAATGAACTCTGAAAAGGTTGAAAGTTGGCATGGTATCATAATTTCAACCACATAGCATGTTGTAAAAAGTTGAGAAGGTTACGGCAAAAGTTGGATGCACTTCGTGTACAAAACGGACAGTCTCTTTCGAAGTATGAGGGTTTCGGACGTAAACTCATCAGTTACAAAAAGCATTTCATTTCTTGAACTTATTTGAACTCCAGACTTTTTCTGTGTTCAAAATGCACCATTCAAAGACACATAATCAACTTTCAACCCTTCCTAACTTCATTTGTTATTTTTATTGCAGTTATTAATTTTTTTGAGCTAAATGACACCGAAATTGAAAAGCACTATAAATGAACTCTGAAAAGGTTGAAAGGTTGCATGGTATCATCATTTCACCCACATAGCATGTGCTAAAAATTTGAGAGGTTTATGGAAAAAGCTGGATACAGTTCGTGTACAAAACGGACAGTCTCTTTCGAAGTATCAGGGTTTCGGTCGTAAACTCATCTGTTACAAAAGACATTTCATTTTCTTGAACTTATTTGAACTCCAGACTTTTTGTGTGTTCAAAATGCACCATTCAAAGCCACATCATCAATTTTCAACCCTTTCCGAGTTCATTTGTTATTTTTCATGCAGTTATTGATTTTTTTGAGCTAAATGACACCGAAATTGAAAAGCACTATAAATGAACTCTGAAAAGGTTGAAAGTTGGCATGGTATCATCATTTCACCCAGATAGCATGTGCTACAAAGTTGAGAGGGTTACGAAAAAAGCTGGATTCACTTCGTGTACAAAACGGACAATCTCTTTCGAAGTATCAGGGTTTCGGACGGAAACTCATCGGTTACAGAAGGCATTTCATTTTCTTGAACTTGTTTGAACTCCAGACTTTTTGTGTGTTCAAAAAGCACCATTCAAAGACACATAATCAATTTTCAACCCTTTCCGACTTCATTTGTTATTTTTATGCATTTATTGATTTTTTTAGCTAAATGACCCTGAAATTGAAAAGCACTAGAAATGAACTCTGAAAATGTTGAAAGTTGCATGGTATCATAATTTCACCCACATAGCATGTGGTAAAAAGTTGAGAGGGTTACGACAAAAGTTGGATGCACTTCGTGTACAACACGGACAGTCTCTTACGAAGTATCAGGGTTTCGGACGGAAACTCATCGGTTACAAAAGGCATTTCATTTTCTTGAACTTGTTTGAACTCCAGACTTTTTGTGTGTTCAAAATGCATCATTCAAAGACACATCATCACTTTTCAACCCTTCCCGACTTCAGTTGTTATTTTTATGCATTTATTGATTTTTTTAGCTAAATGACCCTGAAATTGAAAAGCACTAGAAATGAACTCTGAAAAGGTTGAAAGTCGGCATGTTATCATCATTTCACCCACATAGCATGTGCTAAAATGTTGAGAGGGTTACGACAAAAGTTGGATGCCCTTCGTGTACAAAACGGACAGTCTCTTTCGAAGTATGAGGGTTTCGGACGTAAACTCATCGGTTACAAAAAGCATTTCATTTCTTGAACTTATTTGAACTCCAGACTTTTTCTGTGTTCAAAACGCACCATTCAAAGACACATAATCAACTTTCAACCCTTCCTAACTTCATTTGTTATTTTTATTGCAGTTATTAATTTTTTTGAGCTAAATGACACCGAAATTGAAAAGCACTATAAATGAACTCTGAAAAGGTTGAAAGGTTGCATGGTATCATCATTTCACCCACATAGCATGTGCTAAAAAGTTGAGAGGTTTATGGAAAAAGCTGGATACAGTTCGTGTACAAAACGGACAGTCTCTTTCGAAGTATCAGGGTTTCGGACGTAAACTCATCTGTTACAAAAGACATTTAATTTTCTTGAACTTATTTGAACTCCAGACTTTTTGTGTGTTCAAAATGCACCATTCAAAGCCACATCATCAATTTTCAACCCTTCCCGACTTCATTTCTTATTTTTCATGCAGTTATTGATTTTTTGAGCTAAATGACACTAAAATTGAAAAGCACTATAAATGAACTCTGAAAAGGTTGAAAGTTGGCATGCTATCATCATTTCACCGACATAGCATGTGCTAAAAAGTTGAGAGTGTTATGGCAAAAGCTGGATGCACTTCGTGTACAAAACGGACAGTCTCTTTCGAAGCATCAGGGTTTCGGACGGAACGTCATCTGTTACAAAAGGCATTTCATTTTCTTGAACTTATTTGAACTCTAGGCCTTTTGGGTGTTCAAAACGCACAATTGAAAGCCACATCATCAATTTTCAACCCTTTCTTACTTCATTTGTTATTTTTCATGCAGTTATTAATTTTTTTGATATAAATGACCCTGAAATTGAAAAGCGCTAGAAATGAACTCTGAAAAGGTTGAAAGTTGCATGGTATCATAATTTCACCCACATAGCCTGTGGTAAAAAGTTGAGAGGGTTACGACAAAAGTTGGATGAACTTCGTGTACAACACGGACAGTCTCTTACGAAGTATCAGGGTTTCGGACGTAAACTCATCGGTTACAAAAAGCATTTCATTTCTTGAACTTATTTGATCTCCAGACTTTTTGTGTGTTCAAAATGCACGATTCAAAGACACATAATCAATTTTCAACCCTTCCCGACTTCATTTGTTATTTTTTATGCAGTTATTAATTTTTTTGAGCTAAATGACACCGAAATTGAAAAGCACTATAAATGAACTCTGAAAAGGTTGAAAGGTTGCATGGTATCATCATTTCACCAAGATAGCATGTGCTAAAAAGTTGAGAGGTTTACGGAAAAAGCTGGATACACTTCGTGTACAAAACGGACAATCTCTTTCGAAGTATCAGGGTTTCGGACGTAAACTCATCTGTTACAAAAGGCATTTCATTTTCTTGAACTTATTTGAAATCCAGACTTTTTGTGTGTTCAAAATGCACCATTCAAAGCCACATCATCAATTTTCAACCCTTCCCGAGTTCATTTGTTATTTTTCATGCAGTTATTGATTTTTTTGAGCTAAATGACACCGAAATTGAAAAGCACTGTAAATGAACTCTGAAAAGGTTGAAAGTTGGCATGGTATCATCATTTCACCCAGATAGCATGTGATACAAAGTTGAGAGGGTTACGAAAAAATCTGGATCCACTTCGTGTACAAAACAGAAAGTCTCTTTCGAAGTATCAGGGTTTCGAATGGAAACTCGTCTGTTACAAAAGGCATTTCATTTTCTTGAACTTACTTGAACTCCAAGCTTTTTGTGTGTTCAAAATGCAGCATTGAAAGCCACATCATCAATTTTCAACCCTTTCTCACTTCATTTGTTATTTTTCATGCAGTTATTGAATTTTTTGAGCTAAATGACCCTGAAATTGAAAAGCACTAGACATGAACTCTGAAAAGGTTGAAAGTTGGCATGGTATCATAATTTCACCCACATAGCATGTGGTAAAAAGTTGAGAGGGTTACGACAAAAGTTGGATGCCCTTCGTGTACAAAACGGACAGTCTCTTTCGAAGTATGAGGGTTCCGGACGTAAACTCATCGGTTACAAAAAGCATTTCATTTCTTGAACTTATTTGAACTCCAGACTTTTTCTGTGTTCAAAACGCACCATTCAAAGACACATAATAAACTTTCAACCCTTCCTAACTTCATTTGTTATTTTTATTGCAGTTATTAATTTTTTTGAGCTAAATGACACCGAAATTGAAAAGCACTATAAATGAACTCTGAAAAGGTTGAAAGGTTGCATGGTATCATCATTTCACCCACATAGCATGTGCTAAAAAGTTGAGAGGTTTATGGAAAAAGCTGGATACAGTTCGTGTACAAAACGGACAGTCTCTTTCGAAGTATCAGGGTTTCGGTCGTAAACTCATCTGTTACAAAAGGCATTTCATTTTCTTGAACTTATTTGAACTCCAGACTATTGGTGTGTTCAAAATGCACCATTCAAAGCCACATCATCAATTTTCAACCCTTCCCGACTTCATTTGTTATTTTTCATGCAGTTATTGATTTGTTTGAGCTAAATGACACCGAAATTGAAAAGCACTATAAATGAACTCTGAAAAGGTTGAAAGTTGGCATGGTATCATCATTTCACCCATATAGCATGTGCTACAAAGTTGAGAGGGTCACGAAAAAAGATGGATGCACTTCGTGTACAAAACGGACAGTCTCTTTCAAAGTATCAGTGTTTCGGACGGAAACTCATCGGTTACAAAAGGCATTTCATTTTCTTGAACTTGTTTGAACTCCAGACTTTTTGTGTGTTCAAAATGCATCATTCAAAGACACATCATCACTTTTCAACCCTTCCCGACTTCAGTTGTTATTTTTATGCATTTATTGATTTTTTTAGCTAAATGACCCTGAAATTGAAAAGCACTAGAAATGAACTCTGAAAAGGTTGAAAGTCGGCATGTTATCATCATTTCACCCACATAGCATGTGCTAAAATGTTGAGAGGGTTACGACAAAAGTTGGATGCCCTTTGTGTACAAAACGGACAGTCTCTTTCGAAGTATGAGGGTTTCGGACGTAAACTCATCGGTTACAAAAAGCATTTCATTTCTTGAACTTATTTGAACTCCAGACTTTTTCTGTGTTCAAAACGCACCATTCAAAGACACATAATCAACTTTCAACCCTTCCTAACTTCATTTGTTATTTTTATTGCAGTTATTAATTTTTTTGAGCTAAATGACACCGAAATTGAAAAGCACTATAAATGAACTCTGAAAAGGTTGAAAGGTTGCATGGTATCATCATTTCACCCACATAGCATGTGCTAAAAAGTTGAGAGGTTTATGGAAAAAGCTGGATACAGTTCGTGTACAAAACGGACAGTCTCTTTCGAAGTATCAGGGTTTCGGACGTAAACTCATCTGTTACAAAAGACATTTAATTTTCTTGAACTTATTTGAACTCCAGACTTTTTGTGTGTTCAAAATGCACCATTCAAAGCCACATCATCAATTTTCAACCCTTCCCGACTTCATTTCTTATTTTTCATGCAGTTATTGATTTTTTGAGCTAAATGACACTAAAATTGAAAAGCACTATAAATGAACTCTGAAAAGGTTGAAAGTTGGTATGCTATCATCATTTCACCGACATAGCATGTGCTAAAAAGTTGAGAGTGTTATGGCAAAATCTGGATGCACTTCGTGTACAAAACGGACAGTCTCTTTCGAAGCATCAGGGTTTCGGACGGAACGTCATCTGTTACAAAAGGCATTTCATTTTCTTGAACTTATTTGAACTCTAGGCCTTTTGGGTGTTCAAAACGCACCATTGAAAGCCACATCATCAATTTTCAACCCTTTCTTACTTCATTTGTTATTTTTCATGCAGTTATTAATTTTTTTGAGATAAATGACCCTGAAATTGAAAAGCGCTAGAAATGAACTCTGAAAAGGTTGAAAGTTGCATGGTATCATAATTTCACCCACATAGCCTATGGTAAAAAGTTGAGAGGGTTACGACAAAAGTTGGATGAACTTCGTGTACAACACGGACAGTCTCTTACGAAGTATCAGGGTTTCGGACGTAAACTCATCGGTTACAAAAAGCATTTCATTTCTTGAACTTATTTGATCTCCAGACTTTTTGTGTGTTCAAAATGCACGATTCAAAGACACATAATCAATTTTCAACCCTTCCCGACTTCATTTGTTATTTTTTATGCAGTTATTAATTTATTTGAGCTAAATGACACCGAAATTGAAAAGCACTATAAATGAACTCTGAAAAGGTTGAAAGGTTGCATGGTATCATCATTTCACCAAGATAGCATGTGCTAAAAAGTTGAGAAGTTTACGGAAAAAGCTGGATACACTTCGTGTACAAAACGGACAATCTCTTTCGAAGTATCAGGGTTTCGGACGTAAACTCATCTGTTACAAAAGGCATTTCATTTTCTTGAACTTATTTGAAATCCAGACTTTTTGTGTGTTCAAAATGCACCATTCAAAGCCACATCATCAATTTTCAACCCTTCCCGAGTTCATTTGTTATTTTTCATGAAGTTATTGATTTTTTTGAGCTAAATGACACCGAAATTGGAAAGCACTATAAATGAACTCTGAAAAGGTTGAAAGTTGGCATGGTATCATCATTTCACCCAGATAGCATGTGATACAAAGTTGAGAGGGTTACGAAAAAAGCTGGATGCACTTCGTGTACAAAATAGAAAGTCTCTTTCGAAGTATCAGGGTTTCGAATGGAAACTCGTCTGTTACAAAAGGCATTTCATTTTCTTGAACTTACTTGAACTCCAAGCTTTTTGTGTGTTCTAAATGCACCATTGAAAGCCACGTCATCAATTTTCAACCCTTTCTCACTTCATTTGTTATTTTTCATGCAGTTATTGAATTTTTTGAGCTAAATGACCCTGAAATTGAAAAGCACTAGACATGAACTCTGAAAAGGTTGAAAGTTGGCATGGTATCATAATTTCACCCACATAGCATGTGGTAAAAAGTTGAGAGGGTTACGACAAAAGTTGGATGCACTTCGTGTACAAAACGGACAGTCTCTTTCGAAGTATGAGGGTTTCGGACGTAAACTCATCGGTTACAAAAAGCATTTGATTTCTTGAACTTATTTGAACTCCAGACTTTTTCTGTGTTCAAAACGCACCATTCAAAGACACATAATCAACTTTCAACCCTTCCTAACTTCATTTGTTATTTTTATTGCAGTTATTAATTTTTTTGAGCTAAATGACACCGAAATTGAAAAGCACTATAAATGAACTCTGAATAGGTGGAAAGGTTGCATGGTATCATCATTTCACCCACATAGCATGTGCTAAAAAGTTGAGAGGTTTATGGAAAAAGCTGGATACAGTTCATGTACAAAACGGACAGTCTCTTTCGAAGTATCAGGGTTTCGGTCGTAAATTCATCTGTTACAAAAGGCATTTCATTTTCTTGAACTTATTTGAACTCCAGACTTTTTGTGTGTTCAAAATGCACCATTCAAAGCCACATCATCAATTTGCAACCCTTCCCGACTTCATTTGTTATTCTTGATGCAGTTATTGATTTTTGAGCTAAATGACACGGAAATTGAAAAGCACTACAAATGAACTCTGAAAAGGTTGAAAGTTGGCATGCTATCATCATTTCACCGACATAGCATGTGCTAAAAAGTTGAGAGTGTTACGGCAAAATCTGGATGCACTTCGTGTACAAAACGGACAGTCTCTTTCGAAGCATCAGGGTTTCGGACGGAAAGTCATCTGTTACAAAAGGCATTTCATTTTCTTGAACTTATTTGAACTCCAGGCTTTTTGTGTGTTCAAAATGCACCATTGAAAGTCACATTATCAATTTTCAACCCTTTCTTACTTCATTTGTTATTTTTCATGCAGTTATTAATTTTTTTGAGATAAATGACCCTGAAATTGAAAAGCACTACAAATGAACTCTGAAAAGGTTGAAAGTTGCATGGTATCATAATTTCACCCACATAGCATGTGGTAAAAAGTTGAGAGGGATACGACAAAAGTTCGATGCACTTCGTGTACAACACGGACAGTCTCTTACGAAGTATTAGGGTTTCGGACGTAAACTCATCGGTTACAAAAAGCATTTCATTTCTTGAACTTATTTGATCTCCAGACTTTTTGTGTGTTCAAAATGCACGATTTAAAGACACAAAATCAATTTTCAACCCTTCCCGACTTCATTTGTTATTTTTTATGCAGCTATTAATTTTTTTGAGCTAAATGACCCAAAAATTGAAAAGCACTATAAATGAACTCTGAAAAGGTTGAAAGGTTGCATGGTATCATCATTTCACCAAGATAGCATGTGCTAACAAGTTGAGAGGTTTACGGAAAAAGCTGGATACACTTCGTGTACAAAACAGAAAGTCTCTTTCGAAGTATCAGGGTTTCGGACATAAACTCATTTGTTACAAAAGGCATTTCATTTTCTTGAACTTATTTGAAATCCAGACTTTTTGTGTGTTCAAAATGCACCATTGAAAGCCACATCATCAATTTTCAACCCTTTCTCACTTCATTTGTTATTTTTCATGCAGTTATTGAATTTTTTGAGCTAAATGACCTTGAAATTGAAAAACACTAGAAATGAACTCTGAAAAGGTTGAAAGTTGGCATGGTATCATAATTTCAACCACATAGCATGTTGTAAAAAGTTGAGAAGGTTACGGCAAAAGTTGGATGCACTTCGTGTACAAAACGGACAGTCTCTTTCGAAGTATGAGGGTTTCGGACGTAAACTCATCAGTTACAAAAAGCATTTCATTTCTTGAACTTATTTGAACTCCAGACTTTTTCTGTGTTCAAAATGCACCATTCAAAGACACATAATCAACTTTCAACCCTTCCTAACTTCATTTGTTATTTTTATTGCAGTTATTAATTTTTTTGAGCTAAATGACACCGAAATTGAAAAGCACTATAAATGAACTCTGAAAAGGTTGAAAGGTTGCATGGTATCATCATTTCACCCACATAGCATGTGCTAAAAAGTTGAGAGGTTTATGGAAAAAGCTGGATACAGTTCGTGTACAAAACGGACAGTCTCTTTCGAAGTATCAGGGTTTCGGTCGTAAACTCATCTGTTACAAAAGACATTTCATTTTCTTGAACTTATTTGAACTCCAGACTTTTTGTGTGTTCAAAATGCACCATTCAAAGCCACATCATCAATTTTCAACCCTTTCCGAGTTCATTTGTTATTTTTCATGCAGTTATTGATTTTTTTGAGCTAAATGACACCGAAATTGAAAAGCACTATAAATGAACTCTGAAAAGGTTGAAAGTTGGCATGGTATCATCATTTCACCCAGATAGCATGTGCTACAAAGTTGAGAGGGTTACGAAAAAAGCTGGATTCACTTCGTGTACAAAACGGACAATCTCTTTCGAAGTATCAGGGTTTCGGACGGAAACTCATCGGTTACAGAAGGCATTTCATTTTCTTGAACTTGTTTGAACTCCAGACTTTTTGTGTGTTCAAAAAGCACCATTCAAAGACACATAATCAATTTTCAACCCTTTCCGAC
This sequence comes from Hordeum marinum, assembly GCA_022496015.1. NCBI lineage: Eukaryota > Viridiplantae > Streptophyta > Magnoliopsida > Poales > Poaceae > Hordeum > Hordeum marinum. The sequence goes on along the minus strand of CM039674.1, from coordinate 523,484,252 downwards.
TTCATTTGTTATTTTTATGCATTTATTGATTTTTTTAGCTAAATGACCCTGAAATTGAAAAGCACTAGAAATGAACTCTGAAAATGTTGAAAGTTGCATGGTATCATAATTTCACCCACATAGCATGTGGTAAAAAGTTGAGAGGGTTACGACAAAAGTTGGATGCACTTCGTGTACAACACGGACAGTCTCTTACGAAGTATCAGGGTTTCGGACGTAAACTCATCGGTTACAAAAAGCATTTCATTTCTTGAACTTATTTGAACTCCAGACTTTTTCTGTGTTCAAAACGCACCATTCAAAGACACATAATAAACTTTCAACCCTTCCTAACTTCATTTGTTATTTTTATTTCAGTTATTAATTTTTTTGAGCTAAATGACACCGAAATTGAAAAGCAGTATAAATGAACTCTGAAAAGGTTGAAAGGTTGCATGGTATCATCATTTCACCCACATAGCATGTGCTAAAAAGTTGAGAGGTTTATGGAAAAAGCTGGATACAGTTCGTGTACAAAACGGACAGTCTCTTTCGAAGTATCAGGGTTTCGGTCGTAAACTCATCTGTTACAAAAGGCATTTCATTTTCTTGAACTTATTTGAACTCCAGACTATTGGTGTGTTCAAAATGCACCATTCAAAGCCACATCATCAATTTTCAACCCTTCCCGACTTCATTTGTTATTTTTCATGCAGTTATTGATTTTTTTGAGCTAAATGACACCGAAATTTAAAAGCACTATAAATGAACTCTGAAAAGGTTGAAAGTTGGCATGGTATCATCATTTCACCCATATAGCATGTGCTACAAAGTTGAGAGGGTCACGAAAAAAGATGGATGCACTTCGTGTACAAAACGGACAGTCTCTTTCGAAGTATCAGTGTTTCAGACGGAAACTCATCGGTTACAAAAGGCATTTCATTTTCTTGAACTTGTTTGAACTCCAGACTTTTTGTGTGTTCAAAATGCATCATTCAAAGACACATCATCACTTTTCAACCCTTCCCGACTTCAGTTGTTATTTTTATGCATTTATTGATTTTTTTAGCTAAATGACCCTGAAATTGAAAAGCACTAGAAATGAACTCTGAAAAGGTTGAAAGTCGGCATGTTATCATCATTTCACCCACATAGCATGTGCTAAAATGTTGAGAGGGTTACGAAAAAAGTTGGATGCCCTTCGTGTACAAAACGGACAGTCTCTTTCGAAGTATGAGGGTTCCGGACGTAAACTCATCGGTTACAAAAAGCATTTCATTTCTTGAACTTATTTGAACTCCAGACTTTTTCTGTGTTCAAAACGCACCATTCAAAGACACATAATAAACTTTCAACCCTTCCTAACTTCATTTGTTATTTTTATTGCAGTTATTAATTTTTTTGAGCTAAATGACACCGAAATTGAAAAGCACTATAAATGAACTCTGAAAAGGTTGAAAGGTTGCATGGTATCATCATTTCACCCACATAGCATGTGCTAAAAAGTTGAGAGGTTTATGGAAAAAGCTGGATACAGTTCGTGTACAAAACGGACAGTCTTTTTCGAAGTATCAGGGTTTCGGTCGTAAACTCATCTGTTACAAAAGGCATTTCATTTTATTGAACTTATTTGAACTCCAGACTATTGGTGTGTTCAAAATGCACCATTCAAAGCCACATCATCAATTTTCAACCCTTCCCGACTTCATTTGTTATTTTTCATGCAGTTATTGATTTGTTTGAGCTAAATGACACCGAAATTGAAAAGCACTATAAATGAACTCTGAAAAGGTTGAAAGTTGGCATGGTATCATCATTTCACCCATATAGCATGTGCTACAAAGTTGAGAGGGTCACGAAAAAAGATGGATGCACTTCGTGTACAAAACGGACAGTCTCTTTCAAAGTATCAGTGTTTCGGACGGAAACTCATCGGTTACAAAAGGCATTTCATTTTCTTGAACTTGTTTGAACTCCAGACTTTTTGTGTGTTCAAAATGCATCATTCAAAGACACATCATCACTTTTCAACCCTTCCCGACTTCAGTTGTTATTTTTATGCATTTATTGATTTTTTTAGCTAAATGACCCTGAAATTGAAAAGCACTAGAAATGAACTCTGAAAAGGTTGAAAGTCGGCATGTTATCATCATTTCACCCACATAGCATGTGCTAAAATGTTGAGAGGGTTACGACAAAAGTTGGATGCCCTTCGTGTACAAAACGGACAGTCTCTTTCGAAGTATGAGGGTTTCGGACGTAAACTCATCGGTTACAAAAAGCATTTCATTTCTTGAACTTATTTGAACTCCAGACTTTTTCTGTGTTCAAAACGCACCATTCAAAGACACATAATCAACTTTCAACCCTTCCTAACTTCATTTGTTATTTTTATTGCAGTTATTAATTTTTTTGAGCTAAATGACACCGAAATTGAAAAGCACTATAAATGAACTCTGAAAAGGTTGAAAGGTTGCATGGTATCATCATTTCACCCACATAGCATGTGCTAAAAAGTTGAGAGGTTTATGGAAAAAGCTGGATACAGTTCGTGTACAAAACGGACAGTCTCTTTCGAAGTATCAGGGTTTCGGACGTAAACTCATCTGTTACAAAAGACATTTAATTTTCTTGAACTTATTTGAACTCCAGACTTTTTGTGTGTTCAAAATGCACCATTCAAAGCCACATCATCAATTTTCAACCCTTCCCGACTTCATTTCTTATTTTTCATGCAGTTATTGATTTTTTGAGCTAAATGACACTAAAATTGAAAAGCACTATAAATGAACTCTGAAAAGGTTGAAAGTTGGCATGCTATCATCATTTCACCGACATAGCATGTGCTAAAAAGTTGAGAGTGTTATGGCAAAAGCTGGATGCACTTCGTGTACAAAACGGACAGTCTCTTTCGAAGCATCAGGGTTTCGGACGGAACGTCATCTGTTACAAAAGGCATTTCATTTTCTTGAACTTATTTGAACTCTAGGCCTTTTGGGTGTTCAAAACGCACCATTGAAAGCCACATCATCAATTTTCAACCCTTTCTTACTTCATTTGTTATTTTTCATGCAGTTATTAATTTTTTTGAGATAAATGACCCTGAAATTGAAAAGCGCTAGAAATGAACTCTGAAAAGGTTGAAAGTTGCATGGTATCATAATTTCACCCACATAGCCTGTGGTAAAAAGTTGAGAGGGTTACGACAAAAGTTGGATGAACTTCGTGTACAACACGGACAGTCTCTTACGAAGTATCAGGGTTTCGGACGTAAACTCATCGGTTACAAAAAGCATTTCATTTCTTGAACTTATTTGATCTCCAGACTTTTTGTGTGTTCAAAATGCACGATTCAAAGACACATAATCAATTTTCAACCCTTCTCGACTTCATTTGTTATTTTTTATGCAGTTATTAATTTTTTTGAGCTAAATGACACCGAAATTGAAAAGCACTATAAATGAACTCTGAAAAGGTTGAAAGGTTGCATGGTATCATCATTTCACCAAGATAGCATGTGCTAAAAAGTTGAGAGGTTTACGGAAAAAGCTGGATACACTTCGTGTACAAAACGGACAATCTCTTTCGAAGTATCAGGGTTTCGGACGTAAACTCATCTGTTACAAAAGGCATTTCATTTTCTTGAACTTATTTGAAATCCAGACTTTTTGTGTGTTCAAAATGCACCATTCAAAGCCACATCATCAATTTTCAACCCTTCCCGAGTTCATTTGTTATTTTTCATGCAGTTATTGATTTTTTTGAGCTAAATGACACCGAAATTGAAAAGCACTGTAAATGAACTCTGAAAAGGTTGAAAGTTGGCATGGTATCATCATTTCACCCAGAAAGCATGTGATACAAAGTTGAGAGGGTTACGAAAAAATCTGGATCCACTTCGTGTACAAAACAGAAAGTCTCTTTCGAAGTATCAGGGTTTCGAATGGAAACTCGTCTGTTACAAAAGGCATTTCATTTTCTTGAACTTACTTGAACTCCAAGCTTTTTGTGTGTTCAAAATGCACCATTGAAAGCCACATCATCAATTTTCAACCCTTTCTCACTTCATTTGTTATTTTTCATGCAGTTATTGAATTTTTTGAGCTAAATGACCCTGAAATTGAAAAGCACTAGACATGAACTCTGAAAAGGTTGAAAGTTGGCATGGTATCATAATTTCACCCACATAGCATGTGGTAAAAAGTTGAGAGGGTTACGACAAAAGTTGGATGCACTTCGTGTACAAAACGGACAGTCTCTTTCGAAGTATGAGGGTTTCGGACGTAAACTCATCGGTTACAAAAAGCATTTGATTTCTTGAACTTATTTGAACTCCAGACTTTTTCTGTGTTCAAAACGCACCATTCAAAGACACATAATCAACTTTCAACCCTTCCTAACTTCATTTGTTATTTTTATTGCAGTTATTAATTTTTTTGAGCTAAATGACACCGAAATTGAAAAGCACTATAAATGAACTCTGAATAGGTTGAAAGGTTGCATGGTATCATCATTTCACCCACATAGCATGTGCTAAAAAGTTGAGAGGTTTATGGAAAAAGCTGGATACAGTTCATGTACAAAACGGACAGTCTCTTTCGAAGTATCAGGGTTTCGGTCGTAAATTCATCTGTTACAAAAGGCATTTCATTTTCTTGAACTTATTTGAACTCCAGACTTTTTGTGTGTTCAAAATGCACCATTCAAAGTTACATCATCAATTTGCAACCCTTCCCGACTTCATTTGTTATTCTTCATGCAGTTATTGATTTTTGAGCTAAATGACACGGAAATTGAAAAGCACTACAAATGAACTCTGAAAAGGTTGAAAGTTGGCATGCTATCATCATTTCACCGAAATAGCATGTGCTAAAAAGTTGAGAGTGTTACGGCAAAATCTGGATGCACTTCGTGTACAAAACGGACAGTCTCTTTCGAAGCATTAGGGTATCGGACGGAAAGTCATCTGTTACAAAAGGCATTTCATTTTCTTGAACTTATTTGAACTCCAGGCTTTTTGTGTGTTCAAAATGCACCATTGAAAGCCACATTATCAATTTTCAACCCTTTCTTACTTCATTTGTTATTTTTCATGCAGTTATTAATTTTTTTGAGATAAATGACCCTGAAATTGAAAAGCACTAGAAATGAACTCTGAAAAGGTTGAAAGTTGCATGGTATCATAATTTCACCCACATAGCATGTGGTAAAAAGTTGAGAGGGATACGACAAAAGTTCGATGCACTTCGTGTACAACACGGACAGTCTCTTACGAAGTATCAGGGTTTCGGACGTAAACTCATCGGTTACAAAAAGCATTTCATTTCTTGAACTTATTTGATCTCCAGACTTTTCGTGTGTTCAAAATGCACGATTCAAAGACACAAAATCAATTTTCAACCCTTCCCGACTTCATTTGTTATTTTTTATGCAGCTATTAATTTTTTTGAGCTAAATGACCCCAAAATTGAAAAGCACTATAAATGAACTCTGAAAAGGTTGAAAGGTTGCATGGTATCATCATTTCACCAAGATAGCATGTGCTAACAAGTTGAGAGGTTTACGGAAAAAGCTGGATACACTTCGTGTACAAAACAGACAGTCTCTTTCGAAGTATCAGGGTTTCGGACGTAAACTCATTTGTTACAAAAGGCATTTCATTTTCTTGAACTTATTTGAACTCCAGACTATTTGTGTGTTCAAAATGCACCATTCAAAGCCACATCATCAATTTTCAACCCTTCCCGACTTCATTTGTTATTCTTCAAGCAGTTATTGATTTTATTGAGCTAAATGACACCGAAATTGAAAAGCACTATAAATGAACTCTGAAAAGGTTGAAAGTTGGCATGGTATCATCATTTCACCCAGATAGCATGTGCTGCAAAGTTGATAGAGTCACGAAAAAAGATGGCTGCATTTCGTGTACAAAACGGACAGTCTCTTTCGAAGTATCAGTGTTTCGGACGGAAACTCATCGGTTACAAAAGGCATTTCATTTTCTTGAACTTGTTTGAACTCCAGACTTTTTGTGTGTTCAAAATGCATCATTCAAAGACACATCATCACTTTTCAACCCTTCCGGACTTCATTTGTTATTTTTATGCATTTATTGATCTTTTTAGCTAAATGACCCTGAAATTGAAAAGCACTAAAAATGAACTCTGAAAAGGTTGAAAGTCGGCATGTTATCATCATTTCACCCACATAGGATGTGCTAAAAAGTTGAGAGGGTTACGACAAAAGTTGGATGCCCTTCGTGTACAAAACAGACAGACTCTTTCGAAGTATGAGGGTTTCAGACGTAAACTCATCGGTTACAAAAAGCATTTCATTTCTTGAACTTATTTGAACTCCAGACTTTTTCTGTGTTCAAAACGCACCATTCAAAGACACATAATCAACTTTCAACCCTTCCTAACTTCATTTGTTATTTTTATTGCAGTTATTAATTTTTTTGAGCTAAATGACACCGAAATTGGAAAGCACTAGAAATGAACTCTGAAAAGGTTGAAAGGTTGCATGGTATCATCATTTCACCCACATAGCATGTGCTAACATTTTGAGAGGTTTATGGAAAAAGCTGGATACAGTTCGTGTACAAAACGGAGAGTCTCTTCCGAAGTATCAGGGTTTCGGACGTAAACTCATCTGTTACAAAAGACATTTCATTTTCTTGAACTTATTTGAACTCCAGACTTTTTGTGTGTTCAAAATGCACCATTCAAAGCCACATCATCAATTTTCAACCCTTCCCGACTTCATTTGTTATTTTTCATGTAGTTATTGATTTTTTGAGCTAAATGACACTAAAATTGAAAAGCACTATAAATGAACTCTGAAAAGGTTGAAAGTTGGCATGCTTTCATCATTTCACCGACATAGCATGTGCTAAAAAGTTGAGAGTGTTACGTCAAAATCTGGATGCACTTCGTGTACAAAACGGACAGTCTCTTTCGAAGCATCAGGGTTTCGGACGGAACGTCATCTGTTACAAATGGCATTTCATTTTCTTGAACTTATTTGAACTCTAGGCCTTTTGGGTGTTCAAAACGCACCATTGAAAGCCACATCATCAATTTTCAACCCTTTCTTACTTCATTTGTTATTTTTCATGCAGTTATTAATTTTTTTGAGATAAATGACCCTGAAATTGAAAAGCGCTAGAAATGAACTCTGAAAAGGTTGAAAGTTGCATGGTATCATAATTTCACCCACATAGCCTGTGGTAAAAAGTTGAGAGGGTTACGACAAAAGTTGGATGAACTTCGTGTACAACACGGACAGTCTCTTACGAAGTATCAGGGTTTCGGACGTAAACTCATCGGTTACAAAAAGCATTTCATTTCTTGAACTTATTTGATCTCCAGACTTTTTGTGTGTTCAAAATGCACGATTGAAAGACACATAATCAATTTTCAACCCTTCCCGACTTCATTTGTTATTTTTTATGCAGTTATTAATTTTTTTGAGCTAAATGACACCGAAATTGAAAAGCACTATAAATGAACTCTTAAAAGGTTGAAAGGTTGCATGGTATCATCATTTCACCAAGATAGCATGTGCTAAAAAGTTGAGAGGTTTACGGAAAAAGCTGGATACACTTCGTGTACAAAACAGACAGTCTCTTTCGAAGTATCAGGGTTTCGGACGTAAACTCATCTGTTACAAAAGGCATTTCATTTTCTTGAACTTATTTGAACTCCAGACTATTTGTGTGTTCAAAATGCACCATTCAAAGCCACATCATCAATTTTCAACCCTTCCCGACTTCATTTGTTATTCTTCATGCAGTTATTGATTTTTTTGAGCTAAATGACACCGAAATTGAAAAGCACTATAAATGAACTCTGAAAAGGTTGAAAGTTGGCATGGTATCATCATTTCACCCAGATAGCATGTGCTGCAAAGTTTATAGAGTCACGAAAAAAGATGGCTGCATTTCGTGTACAAAACGGATAGTCTCTTTCGAAGTATCTGTGTTTCGGACGGAAACTCATCGGTTACAAAAGGCATTTCATTTTCTTGAACTTGTTTGAACTCCAGACTTTTTGTGTGTTCAAAATGCATCATTCAAAGACACATCATCACTTTTCAACCCTTCCCGACTTCATTTGTTATTTTTATGCATTTATTGATCTTTTTAGCTAAATGACCCTGAAATTGAAAAGCACTAGAAATGAACTCTGAAAGGTTGAAAGTCGGCATGTCATCATCATTTCACCCACATAGCATGTGCTAAAAAGTTGAGAGGGTTACGACAAAAGTTGGATGCCCTTCGTGTACAAAACAGAGAGTCTCTTTCGAAGTATGAGGGTTTCGGACGTAAACTCATCGGTTACAAAAAGCATTTCATTTTCTTGAACTTATTTGAACTCCAGACTTTTTGTGTGTTCAAAATGCACCATTCAAAGCCACATCATCAATTTTCAACCCTTCCCGAGTTCATTTGTTATTTTTCATGCAGTTATTGATTTTTTTGAGCTAAATGACACCGAAATTGAAAAGCACTATAAATGAACTCTGAAAAGGTTGAAAGTTGGCATGGTATCATCATTTCACCCAGATAGCATGTGCTACAAAGTTGAGAGGGTTACGGAAAAAGCTGGATGCACTTCGTGCACAAAACGTAAAGTCTCTTTCGAAGTATCAGGGTTTCGAATGGAAACTCGTCTGTTACAAAAGGCATTTCATTTTCTTGAACTTACTTGAACTCCAAGCTTTTTGTGTGTTCAAAATGCACCATTGAAAGCCACATCATCAATTTTCAACCCTTTCTCACTTCATTTGTTATTTTTCATGCAGTTATTGAATTTTTTGAGCTAAATGACCTTGAAATTGAAAAGCACTAGAAATGAACTCTGAAAAGGTTGAAAGTTGGCATGGTATCATAATTTCAACCACATAGCATGTTGTAAAAAGTTGAGAAGGTTACGGCAAAAGTTGGATGCACTTCGTGTACAAAACGGACAGTCTCTTTCGAAGTATGAGGGTTTCAGACGTAAACTCATCGGTTACAAAAAGCATTTCATTTCTTGAACTTATTTGAACTCCAGACTTTTTCTGTGTTCAAAATGCACCATTCAAAGACACATAATCAACTTTCAACCCTTCCTAACTTCATTTGTTATTTTTATTGCAGTTATTAATTTTTTTGAGCTAAATGACACCGAAATTGAAAAGCACTATAAATGAACTCTGAAAAGGTTGAAAGGTTGCATGGTATCATCATTTCACCCACATAGCATGTGCTAAAAAGTTGAGAGGTTTATGGAAAAAGCTGGATACAGTTCGTGTACAAAACGGACAGTCTCTTTCGAAGTATCAGGGTTTCGGTCGTAAACTCATCTGTTACAAAAGGCATTTCATTTTCTTGAACTTATTTGAACTCCAGAATTTTTGTGTGTTCAAAATGCACCATTCAAAGCCACATCATCAATTTTCAACCCTTTCCGAGTTCATTTGTTATTTTTCATGCAGTTATTGATTTTTTTTGAGCTAAATGACACCGAAATTGAAAAGCACTATAAATGAACTCTGAAAAGGTTGAAAGTTGGCATGGTATCATCATTTCACCCAGATAGCATGTGCTCCAAAGTTGAGAGGGTTACGAAAAAAGCTGGATGCACTTCGTGTACAAAACGGACAATCTCTTTCGAAGTATCAGGGTTTCGGACGGAAACTCATCGGTTACAGAAGGCATTTCATTTTCTTGAACTTGTTTGAACTCCAGACTTTTTGTGTGTTCAAAATGCACCATTCAAAGACACATAATCAATTTTCAACCCTTTCCGACTTCATTTGTTATTTTTATGCATTTATTGATTTTTTTAGCTAAATGACCCTGAAATTGAAAAGCACTAGAAATGAACTCTGAAAATGTTGAAAGTTGCATGGTATCATAATTTCACCCACATAGCATGTGGTAAAAAGTTGAGAGGGTTACGACAAATGTTGGATGCACTTCGTGTACAACACGGACAGTCTCTTACGAAGTATCAGGGTTTCGGACGTAAACTCATCGGTTACAAAAAGCATTTCATTTCTTGAACTTATTTGATCTCGAGACTTTTTGTGTGTTCAAAATGCACGATTCAAAGACACATAATCAATTTTCAACCCTTCCCGACTTCACTTGTTATTTTTTATGCAGTTTTTAATTTTTTTGAGCTAAATGACACCGAAATTGAAAAGCACTAGAAATGAACTCTGAAAAGGTTGAAAGGTTGCATGGCATCATCATTTCACCAATATAGCATGTGCTAAAAAGTTGAGAGGTTTACGGAAAAAGCTGGATACACTTCGTGTACAAAACAGACAGTCTCTTTCGAAGTATCAGGGTTTCGGACGTAAACTCATCTGTTACAAAAGGCATTTCATTTTCTTGAACTTATTTGAAATCCAGACTTTTTGTGTGTTCAAAATGCACCATTCAAAGCCACATCATCAATTTTCAACCCTTCCCGACTTCATTTGTTATTTTTCATGCAGTTATTGATTTGTTTGAGCTAAATGACACCGAAATTGAAAAGCACTATAAATGAACTCTGAAAAGGTTGAAAGTTGGCATGGTATCATCATTTCACCCATATAGCATGTGCTACAAAGTTGAGAGGGTCACGAAAAAAGATGGATGCACTTCGTGTACAAAACGGACAGTCTCTTTCAAAGTATCAGTGTTTCGGACGGAAACTCATCGGTTACAAAAGGCATTTCGTTTTCTTGAACTTGTTTGAACTCCAGACTTTTTGTGTGTTCAAAATGCATCATTCAAAGACACATCATCAATTTTCAACCCTTCCCGAGTTCATTTGTTATTTTTCATGCAGTTATTGATTTTTTTGAGCTAAATGACACCGAAATTGAAAAGCACTATAAATGAACTCTGAAAAGGTTGAAAGGTTGCATGGTATCATCATTTCACCAAGATAGCATGTGCTGAAAAGTTAAGAGGTTTACGGAAAAAGCTGGATACACTTCGTGTACAAAACAGACAGTCTCCTTCGAAGTATCAGGGTTTCGGACGTAAACTCATCTGTTACAAAAGGCATTTCATTTTCTTGAACTTATTTGAACTCCAGACTTTTTGTGTGTTCAAAATGCACCATTCAAAGCCACATCATCAATTTTCAACCCTTCCCGAGTTCATTTGTTATTTTTCATGCAGTTATTGATTTTTTGAGCTAAATGACACCGAAATTGAAAAGCACTATAAATGAACTCTGAAAAGGTTGAAAGTTGGCATGGTATCATCATTTCACCTAGATAGCATGTGCTACAAAGTTGAGAGGGTTACGAAAAAAGCTGGATGCACTTTGTGTACAAAACGGATAGTCTCTTTCGAAGTATCAGGGTTTCGGACGGAAACTCATCGGTTACAAAAGGCATTTCATTTTCTTGAACTTGTTTGAACTCCAGACTTTTTGTGTGTTCAAAATGCATCATTCAAAGACACATCATCACTTTTCAACCCTTCTCGACTTCATTTGTTATTTTTATGCATTTATTGATTTCTTTTAGCTAAATGACCCTGAAATTGGAAAGCACTAGAAATGAACTCTGAAAAGGTTGAAAGTCGGCATGTTATCATCATTTCACCCACATAGCATGTGCTAAAAAGTTGAGAGGTTTATGGAAAAAGCTGGATACAGTTCGTGTACAAAACGGACAGTCTCTTTCGAAGTATCAGGGTTTCGGTCGTAAACTCATCTGTTACAAAAGGCATTTCATTTTCTTGAACTTATTTGAACTCCAGACTTTTTGTGTGTTCAAAATGCACCATTCAAAGCCACATCATCAATTTTCAACCCTTTCCGAGTTCATTTGTTATTTTTCTTGCAGTTATTGATTTTTTTGAGCTAAATGACACCGAAATTGAAAAGCACTATAAATGAACTCTGAAAAGGTTGAAAGTTGGCATGGTATCATCATTTCACCCAGATAGCATGTGCTACAAAGTTGAGAGGGTTACGAAAAAAGCTGGATGCACTTCGTGTACAAAACAGACAATCTCTTTCGAAGTATCAGGGTTTCGGACGGAAACTCATCGGTTACAGAAGGCATTTCATTTTCTTGAACTTGTTTGAACTCCAGACTTTTTGTGTGTTCAAAATGCACCATTCAAAGACACATAAAATTTTCAACCCTTTCCGACTTCATTTGTTATTTTTATGCATTTATTGATTTTTTAGCTAAATGACCCTGAAATTGAAAAGCACTAGAAATGAACTATGAAAATGTTGAAAGTTGCATGGTATCATAATTTCACCCACATAGCATGTGGTAAAAAGTTGAGAGGGTTACGACAAAAGTTGGATGCACTTCGTGTACAACACGGACAGTCTCTTACGAAGTATCAGGGTTTCGGACGTAAACTCATCGGTTACAAAAAGCATTTCATTTCTTGAACTTATTTGATCTCGAGACTTTTTGTGTGTTCAAAATGCACGATTCAAAGACACATAATCAATTTTCAACCCTTCCCGACTTCACTTGTTATTTTTTATGCAGTTTTTAATTTTTTTGAGCTAAATGACACCGAAATTGAAAAGCACTATAAATGAACTCTGAAAAGGTTGAAAGGTTGCATGGCATCATCATTTCACCAATATAGCATGTGCTAAAAAGTTGAGAGGTTTACGGAAAAAGCTGGATACACTTCGTGTACAAAACAGACAGTCTCTTTCGAAGTATCAGGGTTTCGGACGTAAACTCATCTGTTACAAAAGGCATTTCATTTTCTTGAACTTATTTGAACTCCAGACTTTTTGTGTGTTCAAAATGCACCATTCAAAGCCACATCATCAATTTTCAACCCTTCCCGAGTTCATTTGTTATTTTTCATGCAGTTATTGATTTTTTTGAGCTAAATGACACCGAAATTGAAAAGCACTATAAATGAACTCTGAAAAGGTTGAAAGGTTGCATGGTATCATCATTTCACCAAGATAGCATGTGCTGAAAAGTTAAGAGGTTTACGGAAAAAGCTGGATACACTTCGTGTACAAAACAGACAGTCTCCTTCGAAGTATCAGGGTTTCGGACGTAAACTCATCTGTTACAAAAGGCATTTCATTTTCTTGAACTTATTTGAACTCCAGACTTTTTGTGTGTTCAAAATGCACCATTCAAAGCCACATCATCAATTTTCAACCCTTCCCGAGTTCATTTGTTATTTTTCATGCAGTTATTGATTTTTTGAGCTAAATGACACCGAAATTGAAAAGCACTATAAATGAACTCTGAAAAGGTTGAAAGTTGGCATGGTATCATCATTTCACCTAGATAGCATGTGCTACAAAGTTGAGAGGGTTACGAAAAAAGCTGGATGCACTTTGTGTACAAAACGGATAGTCTCTTTCGAAGTATCAGGGTTTCGGACGGAAACTCATCGGTTACAAAAGGCATTTCATTTTCTTGAACTTGTTTGAACTCCAGACTTTTTGTGTGTTCAAAATGCATCATTCAAAGACACATCATCACTTTTCAACCCTTCTCGACTTCATTTGTTATTTTTATGCATTTATTGATTTCTTTTAGCTAAATGACCCTGAAATTGGAAAGCACTAGAAATGAACTCTGAAAAGGTTGAAAGTCGGCATGTTATCATCATTTCACCCACATAGCATGTGCTAAAAAGTTGAGAGGTTTATGGAAAAAGCTGGATACAGTTCGTGTACAAAACGGACAGTCTCTTTCGAAGTATCAGGGTTTCGGTCGTAAACTCATCTGTTACAAAAGGCATTTCATTTTCTTGAACTTATTTGAACTCCAGACTTTTTGTGTGTTCAAAATGCACCATTCAAAGCCACATCATCAATTTTCAACCCTTTCCGAGTTCATTTGTTATTTTTCTTGCAGTTATTGATTTTTTTGAGCTAAATGACACCGAAATTGAAAAGCACTATAAATGAACTCTGAAAAGGTTGAAAGTTGGCATGGTATCATCATTTCACCCAGATAGCATGTGCTACAAAGTTGAGAGGGTTACGAAAAAAGCTGGATGCACTTCGTGTACAAAACAGACAATCTCTTTCGAAGTATCAGGGTTTCGGACGGAAACTCATCGGTTACAGAAGGCATTTCATTTTCTTGAACTTGTTTGAACTCCAGACTTTTTGTGTGTTCAAAATGCACCATTCAAAGACACATAAAATTTTCAACCCTTTCCGACTTCATTTGTTATTTTTATGCATTTATTGATTTTTTAGCTAAATGACCCTGAAATTGAAAAGCACTAGAAATGAACTATGAAAATGTTGAAAGTTGCATGGTATCATAATTTCACCCACATAGCATGTGGTAAAAAGTTGAGAGGGTTACGACAAAAGTTGGATGCACTTCGTGTACAACACGGACAGTCTCTTACGAAGTATCAGGGTTTCGGACGTAAACTCATCGGTTACAAAAAGCATTTCATTTCTTGAACTTATTTGATCTCGAGACTTTTTGTGTGTTCAAAATGCACGATTCAAAGACACATAATCAATTTTCAACCCTTCCCGACTTCACTTGTTATTTTTTATGCAGTTTTTAATTTTTTTGAGCTAAATGACACCGAAATTGAAAAGCACTATAAATGAACTCTGAAAAGGTTGAAAGGTTGCATGGCATCATCATTTCACCAATATAGCATGTGCTAAAAAGTTGAGAGGTTTACGGAAAAAGCTGGATACACTTCGTGTACAAAACAGACAGTCTCTTTCGAAGTATCAGGGTTTCGGACGTAAACTCATCTGTTACAAAAGGCATTTCATTTTCTTGAACTTATTTGAACTCCAGACTTTTTGTGTGTTCAAAATGCACCATTCAAAGCCACATCATCAATTTTCAACCCTTCCCAAGTTCATTTGTTATTTTTCATGCAGTTATTGATTTTCTTGAGCTAAATGACACTGAAATTGAAAAGCACTATAAATGAACTCTGAAAAGGTTGAAAGTTGGCATGGTATCATCATTTCACCTAGATAGCATGTGCTACAAAGTTGAGAGGGTTACGAAAAAAGCTGGATGCACTTTGTGTACAAAACGGACAGTCTCTTTCGAAGTATCAGGGTTTCGGACGGAAACTCATCGGTTACAAAAGGCATTTCATTTTCTTGAACTTGTTTGAACTCCAGACTTTTTGTGTGTTCAAAATGCATCATTCAAAGACACATCATCACTTTTCAACCCTTCCCGACTTCATTTGTTATTTTTGTGCATTTATTGATTTCTTTTAGCTAAATGACCCTGAAATTGGAAAGCACTAGAAATGAACTCTGAAAAGGTTGAAAGTCGGCATGTTATCATCATTTCACCCACATAGCATGTGCTAAAAAGTTGAGAGGGTGACGACAAAAGTTGGATGCACTTCGTGTACAAAACGGACAGTCTCTTTCGAAGTACCAGGGTTTCGGACGTAAACTCATCGGTTACAAAAAGCATTTCATTTCTTGAACTTATTTGAACTCCACACTTTTTGTGTGTTCAAAATGCACCATTCAAAGACACATAATCAATTTTCAACCCTTTCCGACTTCATTTGTTATTTTTATGCATTTATTGATTTTTTTTAGCTAAATGACCCTGAAATTGAAAAGCACTAGAAATGAACTCTGAAAAGGTTGAAAGTTGCATGGTATCATAATTTCACCCACATAGCATGTGGTAAAAAGTTGAGAGGGTTACGACAAACGTTGGATGCACTTCGTGTACAACACGGACAGTCTCTTACGAAGTATCAAGGTTTCGGACGTAAACTCATCGGTTACAAAAAGCATTTCATTTCTTGAACTTATTTGAACTCGAGACTTTTTGTGTGTTCAAAATGCACGACTCAAAGACACATAATCAATTTTCAACCCTTCCCGACTTCACTTGTTATTTTTTATGCAGTTATTAATTTTTTTGAGCTAAATGACACCGAAATTGAAAAGCACTATAAATGAACTCTGAAAAGGTTGAAAGGTTGCATGGTATCATCATTTCACCAAGATAGCATGTGCTAAAAAGTTGAGAGGTTTACGGAAAAAGCTGGGTACACTTCGTGTACAAAACAGACAGTCTCTTTCGAAGTATGAGGGTTTCGGACGTAAACTCATCTGTTACAAAAGGCATTTCATTTTCTTGAACTTATTTGAACTCCAGACTTTTTGTGTGTTCAAAATGCACCATTCAAAGCCACATCATCAATTTTCAACCCTTCCCGAGTTCATTTGTTATTTTTCATGCAGTTATTGATTTTTTTGAGCTAAATGACACCGAAATTGAAAAGCACTATAAATGAACTCTGAAAAGGTTGAAAGTTGGCATGGTATCATCATTTCACCTAGATAGCATGTGCTACAAAGTTGAGAGGGTTACGAAAAAAGCTGGATGCACTTTGTGTACAAAACGGACAGTCTCTTTCGAAGTATCAGGGTTTCGGACGGAAACTCATCGGTTACAAAAGGCATTTCATTTTCTTGAACTTGTTTGAACTCCAGACTTTTTGTGTGTTCAAAATGCATCATTCAAAGACACATCATCACTTTTCAACCCTTCCCGACTTCATTTGTTATTTTTATGCATTTATTGATTTCTTTTAGCTAAATGACCCTGAAATTGGAAAGCACTAGAAATGAACTCTGAAAAGGTTGAAAGTCGGCATGTTATCATCATTTCACCCACATAGCATGTGCTAAAAAGTTGAGAGGGTGACGACAAAAGTTGGATGCACTTCGTGTACAAAACGGACAGTCTCTTTCGAAGTACCAGGGTTTCGGACGTAAACTCATCGGTTACAAAAAGCATTTCATTTCTTGAACTTATTTGAACTCCAGACTTTTTGTGTGTTCAAAATGCACCATTCAAAGACACATAATCAATTTTCAACCCTTTCCGACTTCATTTGTTATTTTTATGCATTTATTGATTTTTTTTAGCTAAATGACCCTGAAATTGAAAAGCACTAGAAATGAACTCTGAAAAGGTTGAAAGTTGCATGGTATCATAATTTCACCCACATAGCATGTGGTAAAAAGTTGAGAGGGTTACGACAAACGTTGGATGCACTTCGTGTACAACACGGACAGTCTCTTACGAAGTATCAAGGTTTCGGACGTAAACTCATCGGTTACAAAAAGCATTTCATTTCTTGAACTTATTTGAACTCGAGACTTTTTGTGTGTTCAAAATGCACGACTCAAAGACACATAATCAATTTTCAACCCTTCCCGACTTCACTTGTTATTTTTTATGCAGTTATTAATTTTTTTGAGCTAAATGACACCGAAATTGAAAAGCACTATAAATGAACTCTGAAAAGGTTGAAAGGTTGCATGGTATCATCATTTCACCAAGATAGCATGTGCTAAAAAGTTGAGAGGTTTACGGAAAAAGCTGGGTACACTTCGTGTACAAAACAGACAGTCTCTTTCGAAGTATCAGGGTTTCGGACGTAAACTCATCTGTTACAAAAGGCATTTCATTTTCTTGAACTTATTTGAACTCCAGACTTTTTGTGTGTTCAAAATGCACCATTCAAAGCCACATCATCAATTTTCAACCCTTCCCGAGTTCATTTGTTATTTTTCATGCAGTTATTGATTTTTTTGAGCTAAATGACACCGAAATTGAAAAGCACTATAAATGAAATCTGAAAAGGTTGAAAGTTGGCATGGTATCATCATTTCACCCAGATAGCATGTGCTACAAAGTTGAGAGGGTTACAAAAAAAGATGGATGCACTTTGTGAACAAAACGGACAGTCTCTTTCGAAGTATCAGGGTTTCGGACGGAAACTCATCATTTACAAAAGGCATTTCATTTTCTTGAACTTGTTTGAACTCCAGACTTTTTGTGTGTTCAAAATGCATCATTCAAAGACACATCATCACTTTTCAACCCTTCCCGACATCATTTGTTATTTTTATGCATTTATTGATTTCTTTTAGCTAAATGACCCTGAAATTGGAAAGCACTAGAAATGAACTCTGAAAAGGTTGAAAGTCGGCATGTTATCATCATTTCACCCACATAGCATGTGCTAAAAAGTTGAGAGGGTTACGACAAAAGTTGGATGCACTTCGCGTACAAAACGGACAGTCTCTTTCGAAGTACCAGGGTTTCGGACGTAAACTCATCGGTTACAAAAAGCATTTCATTTCTTGAACTTATTTGAACTCCAGACTTTTTGTGTGTTCAAAATGCACCATTCAAAGACACATAATCAATTTTAAACCCTTTCCGACTTCATTTGTTATTTTTATGCATTTATTGATTTTTTTTAGCTAAATGACCCTGAAATTGAAAAGCACTAGAAATGAACTCTGAAAAGGTTGAAAGTTGCATGGTATCATAATTTCACCCACATAGCATGTGATAAAAAGTTGAGAGGGTTACGACAAAAGTTGGATGCACTTCGTGTACAAAACGGACAATCTCTTTCGAAGTATCAGGGTTTCGGACGTAAACTCATGTGTTACAAAAGGCATTTCATTTTCTTCAACTTATTTGAACTCCAGACTTTTTGTGTGTTTAAAATGCACCATTCAAAGCCACATCATCAATTTTCAACCCTTCCCGACTTCATTTGTTATCTTTCATGCAGTTATTGATTTTTTTTGAGCTAAATGACACCGAAATTGAAAAGCACTATAAATGAACTCTGAAAAGGTTGAAAGTTGGCATGGTATCATCATTTCACCCAGATAGCATGTGCTACAAAGTTGAGAGGGTCACGAAAAAAGATGGATGCACTTCGTGTACAAAACGGACAGTCTCTTTCGAAGTATCAGGGTTTCGGACGGAAACTCATCGGTTATAGAAGGCATTTCATTTTCTTGAACTTGTTTGAACTCCAGACTTTTTGTGTGTTCAAAATGCACCATTAAAAGACACATAATCAATTTTCAACCCTTTCCGACTTCATTTGTTGTTTTTATGCATTTATTGATTTTTTTAGCTAAATGACACCGAAATTGAAAAGCACTATAAATGAACTCTGAAAAGGTTGAAAGGTTGCATGGTATCATCATGTCACCAAGATAGCACGTGCTAAAAAGTTGAGAGGTTTACGGAAAAAGCTGGATACACTTCGTGTACAAAACAGACAGTCTCTTTCGAAGTATCAGGGTTTCGGACGTAAACTCATCTGTTCCAAAAGGCATTTCATTTTCTTGAACTTATTTGAACTCCAGGATTTTTGTGTGTTCAAAATGCACCATTCAAAGCCACATCATCAATTTTCAATCTTTCCCCACTTCATTTGTTATTTTTCATGCAGTTATTGCTTTTTTTGAGTTAAATGACACTGAAATTGAAAAGCACTACAAATGAACTCTGAAAAGGTTGAAAGTTGGCATGGTATCATAATTTCACCCACATAGAATGTGCTACAAAGTTGAGAGGGTTACGGAAAAAGCTCGATGCACTTCGTGTACAAAACGGACAATCTCTTTCGAAGTATCAGGGTTTCGAATGGAAACTTGTCTGTTACAAAAGGCATTTCATTTTCTTGAACTTATTTGAACTCCAAACTTTTTGTTTGTTCAAAATGCACCATTCAAAGCCACATCATCAATTTTCAACCCTTCCCGACTTCATTTGTTATTTTTCATGCAGTTATTGATTTTGTTGAGCTAAATGACACGGAAATTGAAAAGCACTATGAATGAACTCTGAAAAGGTTAAAGTTGGCATGGTATCATCATTTCAACCAGATAGCATGTGCTACAAAGTTGAGAGGGTTACGGAAAAAGATGGATGCACTTCGTGTACAAAACAGAAATTCTCTTTCGAAGTATGAGGGTTTCGAATGGAAACTCGTCTGTTACAAAAGGCATTTCATTTCCTTGAACTTATTTGAACTCCAGGCTTTTTGTGTGTTCAAAATGCACCATTGAAAGCCACATCATCAATTTTCAACCCTTTCTCACTTCATTTGTTATTTTTCATGCAGTTATTGAATTTTTTCAGCTAAATGACCCTGAAATTGAAAAGCACTAGAAATGAACTCTGAAAAGGTTGAAAGTTGGCATGGTATCATAATTTCATCCACATAGCATGTGGTAAAAAGTTGAGAGGGTTATGGAAAAAGTTGGATGCACTTCGTGTACAAAACGGACAGTCTCTTTCGAAGTATGAGGGTTTCGGACGTAAACTCATCGGTTACAAAAAGCATTTCATTTCTTGCACTTATTTGAACTCCAGACTTTTTCTGTGTTCAAAACGCACCATTCAAAGACACACAATAAACTTTCAACCCTTCCTAACTTCATTTGTTATTTTTATTGCAGTTATTAATTTTTTTGAGCTAAATGACACCGAAATTGAAAAGCACTATAAATGACCTCTGAAAAGGTTGAAAGGTTGCATGGTATCATCATTTCACCCACATAGCATGTGCTAAAAAGTTGAGAGGTTTATGGAAAAAGCTGGATACAGTTCGTGTACAAAACGGATAGTCTCTTTTGAAGTATCAGGGTTTCGGTCGTAAACTCATCTATTACAAAAGGCATTTCATTTTCTTGAACTTATTTGAACTCCAGACTTTTTGTGTGTTCAAAATGCACCATTCAAAGCCACATCATCAATTTTCAACCCTTCTCGACTTCATTTGTTATTTTTCATGCAGTTATTGATTTTTGAGCTAAATGACACTGAAATTGAAAAGCACTACAAATGAACTCTGAAAAGGTTGCAAGTTGGCATGCTATCATCATTTCACCGACATAGCATGTGCTAAAAAGTTGAGAGTGTTACGGCAAAATCTGGATGCACTTCGTGTACAAAACGGACAGTCTCTTTCGAAGCATTAGGGTTTCGGACGGAAAGTCATCTGTTACAAAAGGCATTTCATTTTCTTGAACATATTTGAACTCTAGGCTTTTTGTGTGTACAAAATGCACCATTGAAAGCCACATTATGAATTTTCAACCCTTTCTTACTTCATTTATTATTTTTCATGCAGTTATTAATTGTTTTGAGATAATGACCCTGAAATTGAAAAGCACTAGAAATGAAGTCTGAAAATGTTGAAAGTTGCATGGTATCATAATTTCACCCACATAGCATGTGGTAAAAAGTTGAGAGGTATACGACAAAAGTTGGATGCACTTCGTGTACAACACGGACAGTCTCTTACGAAGTATCAGGGTTTCGGACGTAAACTCATCAGTTACAAAAAGCATTTCATTTCTTGAACTTATTTGATCTCCAGACTTTTTGTGTGTTCAAAATGCATGATTCAAAGACACATAATCAATTTTCAACCCATCCCGACTTCATTTGTTATTTTTTATGCAGTTATTAATTTTTTTGAGCTAAATGACCCCAAAATTGAAAAGCACTATAAATGAACTCTGAAAAGGTTGAAAGGTTGCATGGTATCATTATTTCACCAAGATAGCATGTGCTAACAAGTTGAGAGGTTTACGGAAAAAGCTGGATACACTTCGTGTACAAAACGGACAGTCTCTTTCGAAGTATCAGGGTTTCGGACGTAAACTCATCTGTTACAAAAGGCATTTCATTTTCTTGAACTTATTTGAACTCCAGACTATTTGTGTGTTCAAAATGCACCATTCAAAGCCACATCATCAGTTTTCAACCCTTCCCGACTTCATTTGTTATTTTTCATGCAGTTATTGATTCTTTTAGCTAAATGACACCGAAATTGAAAAGCACTATAAATGAACTCTGAGAAGGTTGAAAGTTGGCATGGTATCATCATTTCACCCAGATAGCATGTGCTACAAAGTAGAGAGGGTCACGAAAAAAGATGGATGCACTTCGTGTACAAAACGGACAGTCTCTTTCGAAGTATCAGTGTTTCGGACGGAAACTCATCGGTTACAAAAGGCATTTCATTTTCTTGAACTTGTTTGAACTCCAGACTTTTTGTGCGTTCAAAATGCATCATTCAAAGACACATCATCACTTTTCAACCTTTCCCGACTTCATTTGTTATTTTTATGCATTTATTGATTTTTTAGCTAAATGACCCTGAAATTGAAAAGCAGTAGAAATGAACTCTGAAAAGGTTAAAAGTCGGCATGTTATCATCATTTCACGCACATAGCATGTGCTAAAAAGTTGAGAGGGTTACGACAAAAGTTGGATGCCCTTCGTATACAAAACGGACAGTCTCTTTCGAAGTATGAGGGTTTCGGACGTAAACTCATCGGTTACAAAAAGCATTTCATTTCTTGAACTTATTTGAACTCCAGACTTTTTCTGTGTTCAAAACGCACCATTCAAAGACACATAATCAACTTTCAACCCTTCCTAACTTCATTTGTTATTTTTATTGGAGTTATAAATTTTTTTAAGCTAAATGACACCGAAATTGAAAAGCACTATAAATGAACTCTGAAAAGGTTGAAAGGTTGCATGGTATCATCATTTCACCCACATAGCATGTGCTAAAAAGTTGAGAGGTTTATGGAAAAAGCTGGATACAGTTCGTCTACAAAACGGAGAGTCTCTTTCGAAGTATCAGGGTTTCGGACGTAAACTCATCTGTTACAAAAGACATTTCATTTTCTTGAACTTATTTGAACTCCAGACTTTTCGTGTATTCAAAATGCACCATTCAAAGCCACATCATCAATTTTCAATCTTTCCCCACTTCATTTGTTATTTTTCATGAAGTTATTGCTTTTTTTGAGTTAAATGACACTGAAATTGAAAAGCACTACAAATGAACTCTGAAAAGGTTGAAAGTTGGCATGGTATCATAATTTCACCCACATAGAATGTGCTACAAAGTTGAGAGGGTTAGGAAAAAGCTCGATGCACTTCGTGTACAAAACGGACAATCTCTTTCGAAGTATCAGGGTTTCGAATGGAAACTTGTCTGTTACAAAAGGCATTTCATTTTATTGAACTTATTTGAACTCCAAACTTTTTGTTTGTTCAAAATGCACCATTCAAAGCCACATCATCAGTTTTCAACCCTTCCCGACTTCATTTGTTATTTTTCATGCATTTATTGATTTTTTTGAGCTAAATGACACGGAAATTGAAAAGCACTATGAATGAACTCTGAAAAGGTTGAAAGTTGGCATGGTATCATAATTTCAACCAGATAGCATGTGCTACAAAGTTGAGAGGGTTACGGAAAAAGCTGGATGCACTTCGTGTAACAAACAGAAATTCTCTTTCGAAGTATGAGGGTTTCGAATGGAAACTCGTCTGTTACAAAAGGCATTTCATTTTCTTGAACTTATTTGAACTCCAGGCTTTTTGTGTGTTCAAAATGAACCATTGAAAGCCACATCATCAATTTTCAACCCTTTCTCACTTCATTTGTTATTTTTCATGAAGTTATTGAATTTTTTGAGCTAAATGACCTTGAAATTGAAAAGCACTAGAAATGAACTCTTAAAAGGTTGAAAGTTGGCATGGTATCATAATTTCACCCACATAGCATGTGGTAAAAAGTTGAGAGGGTTATGGCAAAAGTTGGATGCACTTCGTGTACAAAACGGACAGTCTCTTTCGAAGTATGAGGGTTTCAGACGTAAACTCATCGGTTACAAAAAGCATTTCATTTCTTGCACTTATTTGAACTCCAGACTTTTTCTGTGTTCAAAACGCACCATTCAAAGACACATAATCAACTTTCAACCCTTCCTAACTTCATTTGTTATTTTTATTGCAGTTATTAATTTTTTTGAGCTAAATGACACCGAAATTGAAAAGCACTATAAATGACCTCTGAAAAGGTTGAAAGGTTGCATGGTATCATCATTTCACCCACATAGCATGTGCTCAAAAGTTGAGAGGTTTATGGAAAAAGCTGGATACAGTTCGTGTACAAAACGGACAGTCTCTTTCGAAGTATCAGGGTTTCGGTCGTAAACTCATCTCTTACAAAAGGCATTTCATTTACTTGAACTTATTTGAACTCCAGACTTTTTGTGTGTTCAAAATGCACCATTCAAAGCCACATCATCAATTTTCAACCCTTCCCGACTTCATTTGTTATTTTTCATGCAGTTATTGATTTTTGAGCTAAATGACACTGAAATTGAAAAGCACTACAAATGAACTCTGAAAAGGTTGCAAGTTGGCATGCTATCATCATTTCACCGACATAGCATGTGCTAAAAAGTTGAGAGTGTTACGGCAAAATCTGGATGCACTTCGTGTACAAAACGGACTGTCTCTTTCGAAGCATTAGGGTTTCGGACGGAAAGTCATCTGTTACAAAAGGCATTTCATTTTCTTGAACTTATTTGAACTCCAGGCTTTTTGTGTGTTCAAAATGCACCATTGAAAGCCACATTATAAATTTTCAACCCTTTCTTACTTCATTTGTTATTTTTCATGCAGTTATTTTTTTTTGAGATAATGACCCTGAAATTGAAAAGCACTAGAAATGAACTCTGAAAATGTTGAAAGTTGCATGGTATCATAATTTCACCCACATAGCATGTGGTAAAAAGTTGAGAGGGTTACGACAAAAGTTGGATGCACTTCGTGTACAACACGGACAGTCTCTTACGAAGTATCAGGGTTCCGGACGTAAACTCATCGGTTACAAAAAGCATTTCATTTCTTGAACTTATTTGATCTCCAGACTTTTTGTGTGTTCAAAATGCATGATTCAAAGACACATAATCAATTGTCAACCCTTCCCGACTTCATTTGTTATTTTTTATGCAGTTATTAATTTTTTTGAGCTAAATGACCCCAAAATTGAAAAGCACTATAAATGAACTCTGAAAATGTTGAAAGGTTGCATGGTATCATCATTTCACCTTATAGCATGTGCAAACAAGTTGAGAGGTTTACGGAAAAAGCTGGATACACTTCGTGTACAAAACGGACAGTCTCTTTCGAAGTATCAGGGTTTCGCACGTAAACTCATCTGTTACAAAAGGCATTTCATTTTCTTGAACTTATTTGAACTCCAGACTATTTGTGTGTTCAAAATGCACCATTCAAAGCCACATCATCAATTTTCAACCCTTCCCGACTTCATTTGTTATTTTTCATGCAGTTATTGATTTTTTTTAGCTAAATGACACCGAAATTGAAAAGCACTATAAATGAACTCTGAAAAGGTTGAAAGTTGGCATGGTATCATCATTTCACCCAGATAGAATGTGCTACAAAGTAGAGAGGGTCACGGAAAAAGATGGATGCACTTCGTGTACAAAACGGACAGTCTCTTTCGAAGTATCAGTGTTTCGGACGGAAACTCATCGGTTACAAAAGGCATTTCATTTTCTTGAACTGGTTTGAACTCCAGACTTTTTGTGTGTTCAAAATGCATCATTCAAAGACACATCATCACTTTTCAACCTTTCCCGACTTCATTTGTTATTTTTATGCATTTATTGATTTTTTTTAGCTAAATGACCCTGAAATTGAAAAGCAGTAGAAATGAACTCTGAAAAGGTTGAAAGTCGGCATGTTATCATCATTTCACGCACATAGCATGTGCTAAAAAGTTGAGAGGGTTACGACAAAAGTTGGATGCCCTTCGTATACAAAACGAACAGTCTCTTTCGAAGTATGAGGGTTTCGGACGTAAACTCATCGGTTACAAAAAGCATTTCATTTCTTGAACTTATTTGAACTCCAGACTTTTTCTGTGTTCAAAACGCACCATTCAAAGACACATAATCAACTTTCAACCCTTCCTAACTTCATTTGTTATTTTTATTGGAGTTATTAATTTTTTTGAGCTAAATGACACCGAAATTGAAAAGCACTATAAATGAACTCTGAAAAGGTTGAAAGGTTGCATGGTATCATCATTTCACCCACATAGCATGTGCTAAAAAGTTGAGAGCTTTATGGAAAAAGCTGGATACAGTTCGTGTACAAAACGGAGAGTCTCTTTCGAAGTATCAGGGTTTCGGACGTAAACTCATCTGTTACAAAAGACATTTCATTTTCTTGAACTTATTTGAACTCCAGACTTTTTGTGTGTTCAAAATGCACCATTCAAAGACACATAATACATTTTCAACCCTTCCGGCTTCATTTTTTTATGCAGTTATTACTTTTTTTGAGCTAAATGACACCGAAATTGAAAAGCTCTATAAATGAACTCTGAAAAGGTTGAAAGGTTGCATGGTATCATCATTTCACAAAGATAGCATCTGCTAAAAAGTTGAGAAGTTTACGGAAAAAGCTGGATACACTTCGTGTACAAAACGGACAGTCTCTTTCGAAGTATCAGGGTTTCGGACGTAAACTCATCTGTTACAAAAGGCATTTCATTTTCTTGAACTTGTTTGAACTCCAGACTTTTTGTGTGTTCAGAATGCACCATTCAAAGCCACATCATCAATTTTCAACCCTTCCCGACTTCATTTGTTATTTTTCATGCAGTTATTGATTTTTTTGAGCTAAATGACACCGAAATTGAAAAGCACTAGAAATGAACTCTGAAAAGGTTGAAAGTTGGCATGGTATCATCATTTCACCCATATAGCATGTGCTACAAAGTTGAGAGGGTTACGAAAAAAGCTGGATGCACTTCGTGAACAAAACGGACAGTCTCATTCGAAGTATGAGGGTTTCGGACGGAAACTCATCGGTTACAAAAGGCATTTCATTTTCTTGAACTTGTTTGAACTCCAGACTTTTTGTGTGTTCAAAATGCACCATTCAAAGACACATAATCAATTTTCAACCCTTTCCGACTTCATTTGTTATTTTTATGCATTTATTGATTTTTTTAGCTAAATGACTCTGAAATTGAAAAGCACTAGAAATGAACTCTGAAAAGGTTGAAAGTTGCATGGTATCATAATTTCACCCACATAGCATGTGGTAAAAAGTTGAGAGGGTCACGACGAAAGTTGGATGCACGTCGTGTACAACACGGACAGTCTCTTACGAAGTATCAGGGTTTCGTACGTAAACTCATCGGTTACAAAATGCATTTCATTTCTTGAACTTATTTGATCTCCAGACTTTTTGTGTGTTCAAAATGCACGATTCAAAGACACGTAATAAATTTTCAACCCTTCCCGACTTCATTTGTTATTTTTTATACAGTTATTAATTTTTTGAGCTAAATGACACCGAAATTGAAAAGCACTATAAATGAACTCTGAAAAGGTTGACAGGTTGCATGGTATCATCATTTCACCAAGATAGCATGTGCTAAAAAGTTGAGAGGTTTGCGGAAAAGCTGGATACACTTCGTGTACAAAACGGACAGTCTCTTTCGAAGTATCAGGGTTTCGGACGTAAACTCATGTGTTACAAAAGGCATTTCATTTTCTTGAACTTATTTGAACTCCAGACTTTTTGTGTGTTCAAAATGCACCATTCAAAGCCACATCATCAATTTTCAACCCTACCCGACTTCATTTGTTATTTTTCATGCAGTTATTGATTTTTTGAGCTAAATGACACCGAAATTGAAAAGCACTATAAATGAACTCTGAAAAGGTTGAAAGTTGGCATGGTATCATCATTTCACATAGATAGCATGTGCTACAAAGTTGACAAGGTTACGAAAAAAGCTGGATGCACTTCCTGTACATAACGGATAGTCTCTTTCGAAGTATGAGGGTTTCGAACGGAAACTCATCGGTCACAAAAGGCATTTCATTTTCTTGAACTTGTGTGAACTCCAGAATTTTTCTGTGTTCAAAATGCATCATTCAAAGACACATTATCACTTTTCAACCCTTCCCGACTTCATTTGTTATTTTTATGCATTTATTGATTTTTTTAGCTAAATGACCTTGAAATTGAAAAGCACTAGAAATGAACTCAGAAAAGGTTGAAAGTCGGCATGTTATCGTCATTTCACCCACATAGCATTTGCTAAAAAGTTAAGAGGGTTACGACAAAAGTTGCATGCACTTCGTGTACAAAACGGACAGTCTCTTTCGAAGTATCAGGGTTTCGGACGGAACGTCATCTGTTACAAAAGGCATTTCATTTTCTTGAACTTATTTGAACTCCAGGCCTTTTGTGTGTTCAAAACGCACCGTTGAAAGCCACATCATCAATTTTCAACCCTTTCTTACTTCATTTGTTAGTTTTCATACAGTTATCAATTTTTTTGAGATAAATGACCCTGAAATTGAAAAGCACTAGAAATGAACTCTGAAAAGGTTGAAAGTTGCATGGTATCATAATTTCACCCACATAGCATGTGGTAAAAAGTTGAGAGGGTTACGACAAAAGTTGGATGCACTTCGTGTACAACACGGACAGTCTCTTACGAAGTGTGAGGGTTTCGGACGTAAACTCATCGGTTACAAGAAGCATTTCATTTCTTGAACTTATTTGATCTCCAGACTTTTTGTGTGTTCAAAATGCACGATTCAAAGACACATAATACATTTTCAACCCTTCCCGACTTCATTTTTTTTATGCAGTTATTAATTTTTTTGAGCTAAATGACACCGAAATTGAAAAGCACTGTAAATGAACTCTGAAAAGGTTGAAAGGTTGCATGGTATCATCATTTCACCAAGATAGCATGTGCTAAAAAGTTGAGAAGTTTACGGAAAAAGCTGGATACACTTCGTGTACAAAACGGACAGTCTCTTTCGAAGTATCAGGGTTTCGGACGTAAACTCATCTGTTACAAATGGCATTTCATTTTCTTGAACTTATTTGAACTCCAGACTTTTTGTGTGTTCAGAATGCACCATTCAAAGCCACATCATCAATTTTCAACCCTTCCCGACTTCATTTGTTATTTTTCATGCAGTTATTAATTTTTTTGAGCTAAATGACACCGAAATTGAAAAGCACTATAAATGAACTCTGAAAAGGTTGAAAGTTGGCATGGTATCATCATTTCACCCAGATAGCATGTGCTACAAAGTTGAGAGGGTTACGAAAAAAGGTGGATGCACTTCGTGTACAAAACGGACAGTCTCTTTCGAAGTATGAGGGATTCGGACGGAAACTCATCGGTTACAAAAGGCATTTCATTTTTTTGAACTTGTTTGAACTCCAGGCTTTTTGTGTGTTCAAAATGCACCATTCAAAGACACATAATCAATTTTCAACCCTTTCCGACTTCATTTGTTATTTTTATGCATTTATTGATTTTTTTAGCTAAATGACTCTGAAAATGAAAAGCACTAGAAATGAACTCTGAAAAGGTTGAAAGTTGCATGGTATCATAATTTCACCCACATAGCATGTGGTAAAAAGTTGAGAGGTTCACGACGAAAGTTGGATGCACTTCGTGTACAACACGGACAGTCACTTACGAAGTATCAGGGTTTCGGACGTGAACTCATCGGTTACAAAAAGCATTTCATTTCTTGAACTTATTTGATCTCCAGACTTTTTGTGTGTTCAAAATGCACGATTCAAAGACACATAATCAATTTTCAACCCTTCCCGACTTCATTTGTTATTTTTTATGCAGTTATTAATTTTTTGAGCTAAATGACACCGAAATTGAAAAGCACTAGAAATAAACTCTGAAAAGGTTGACAGGTTGCATGGTATCATCATTTCACCAAGATAGCATGTGCTAAAAAGTTGAGAGGTTTACGGAAAAAGCTGGATACACTTCGTGTACAAAACGGACAGTCTCTTTCGAAGTATCAAGGTTTCGGACGTAAACTCATGTGTTACAAAAGGCATTTCATTTTCTTGAACTTATTTGAACTCCAGACATTTTGTGTGTTCAAAATGCACCATTCAAAGCCACATCATCAATTTTCAACCCTACCCGACTTCATTTGTTATTTTTCATGCAGTTATTGATTTTTTTGAGCTAAATGACACCGAAATTGAAAAGCACTCTAAATGAACTCTGAAAAGGTTGAAAGTTGGCATGGTATCATCATTTCACATAGATAGCATGTGCTACAAAGTTGAGAAGGTTACGAAAAAAGCTGGATGCACTTCCTGTACATAACGGACAGTCTCTTTCGAAGTATCAGGGTTTCGGACGGAAACTCATCTGTTACAAAAGGCATTTCATTTTATTGAACTTGTTTGAACTCCAGAATTTTTCTGTGTTCAAAATGCACCATTCAAAGCCACATCATCAATTTTCAACCCTTCCCGACTTCATTTGTTATTTTTCATGCAGTTATTGATTTTTTTTGAGCTAAATGACACCGAAATTGAAAAGCACTATAAATGAACTCTGAAAAGGTTCAAAGTTGGCATGGTATCATCATTTCACCCAGATAGCATGTGCTACAAAGTTGAGAGGGTTACGAAAAAAGCTGGATACACTTCGTGTACAAAACGGACAATCTCTTTCGAAGTATCAGGGTTTCGGACGGAAACTCATCGGTTACAAAAGGCATTTCATTTTCTTGAACTTCTTTGAACTCCAGACTTTTTGTGTGTTCAAAATTCATCATTCAAATACACATTATCACTTTTCAACCCTTCCCGACTTCATTTGTTATTTTTATGCATTTATTGATTTTTTTTTAGCTAAATGACCCTGAAATTGAAAAGCAGTAGAAATGAACTCTGAAAAGGTTGAAAGTCGGCATGTTATTATCATTTCACCCACATAGCATGTGCTAAAAAGTTGAGAGGGTTACGACAAAAGTTGGACGCACTTTGTGTACAAAACGGATAGTCTCTTTCGAAGTATCAGGGTTTCGGACGTAAACTCATCGGTTACAAAAAGCATTTCATTTCTTGAACTTATTTGAACTCCAGACTTTTTGTGTGTTCAAAATGCACCATTCAAAGACACATAATCAATCTTCAACCCTTTCCGACTTCATTTGTTATTTTTTATGCAGTTATTAATTTTTTTGAGCTAAATGACACCGAAATTGAAAAGCACTATAAATGAACTCTGAAAAGGTTGAAAGGTTGGATGGTATCATCATTTCACCCACATAGCATGTGCTAAAAAGTCGAGAGGTTTATGGAAAAAGCTGGATACAGTTCGTGTACAAAACGGACAGTCTCTTTCGAAGTATCGGGGTTTCGAACGTAAACTCATCTGTTACAAAAGACATTTCATTTTCTTGAACTTATTTGAACTCGAGACTTTTTGTGTGTTCAAAATGTACCATTCAAAGCCACATCAGCAATTTTCAACCCTTCCCGACTTCATTTGTTATTTTTCATGCAGTTATTGATTTTTTTGAGTTAAATGACCCTGAAATTGAAAAGCACTAGAAATGAACTCTGAAAAGGTTGAAAGTTGCATGGTATCATTATTTCACCCACATAGCATGTGCTAAAAAGTTGAGAGGGTTACGACAAAAGTTAGATGCACTTCGTGTACAACACGCACAGTCTCTTATGAAGTATCAGGGTTTCGGACGGAAACTCATCGGTTACAAAAGGCATTTCGTTTTCTTGAACTTGTTTGAACTCCAGACTTTTGTGTGTTCAAAATTCATCATTCAAAGACACATCATCACTTTTTAACCCTTCCCGACTTCATTTGTTATTTTTATGCATTTATTGATTTTTTTAGCTAAATGACCCTGAAATTGAAAAGCACTACAAATGAACTCTGAAAAGGTTGAAAGTCGGCATGTTATCATCATTTCACCCACATAGCATGTGCTAAAAAGTTGAGAGGGTTACGATAAAAGTTAGATGCACTTCGTGTACAACACGCACAATCTCTTATGAAGTATCAGGGTTTCGGACGGAAACTCATCGGTTACAAAAGGCATTTCGTTTTCTTGAACTTGTTTGAACTCCAGACTTTTTGTGTGTTCAAAATTCATCATTCAAAGACACATCATCACTTTTCAACCCTTCCCGACTTCATTTGTTATTTTTATGCATTTATTGATTTTTTTAGCTAAATGACCCTGAAATTGAAAAGCACTAGAAATGAACTCTGAAAAGGTTGAAAGTCGGCATGTTATCATCATTTCACCCACATAGCATGTGCTAAAAAGTTGAGAGGGTTACGACAAAAGTTGGACGCACTTCGTGTACAAAGCGGACAGTCTCTTTCGAAGTATCACGGTTTCGGACGTAAACTCATCGGTTACAAAAAGCATTTCATTTCTTGAACTTATTTGAACTCCAGACTTTTTGTGTGTTCAAAATGCACCATTCAAAGACATATAATCAATTTTCAACCCTTTCCGACTTCATTTGTTATTTTTTATGCAGTTATTAATATTTTTGAGCTAAATGACACCGAAATTCAAAAGCACTATAAATAAACTCTCAAAAGGTTGAAATGTTGCATGATGTCATCATTTTCATTTTCTTTCAAAAGGCATTTCATTTGTTATTTTTCATCCAGTTATTGATTTTTTTGAGTTAAATGACCCTGAAATTGAAAAGCACTACAAATGAACTCTGAAAAGGTTGAAATTTGGCATGGTATCATAATTTCACCCACATAGCATGTGGTAAAAAGTTGATAGGGTTACGACAAAAGTTGGATGCACTTCGTGTACAAAAAACGGACAGTCTCTTTCGAAGTATCAGGGTTTCGGACGTAAACTCATCGGTTACAAAAAGCATTTCATTTCTTGAACTTATTTGAACTCCAGACTTTTTGTGTGTTCAAAATGCACCATTCAAAGACACATAATCAATTTTCAACCCTTCCCGACTTCATTTGTTATTTTTTATGCAGTTATTAATTTTTTTGAGCTAAATGACACCGAAATTGAAAAGCACTATAAATAATCTCTGAAAAGGTTGAAAGGTTGCATGGTATCATCATTTCACCCACATAGCATGTGCTAAAAATTTGAGAGGTTTATGGAAAAAGCTGGATACACTTCGTGTACAAAACGGACAGTCTGTTTCGAAGTATCAGGGTTTGAGACGTAAACTCATCTGTTACAAAAGGCATTTCATTTTCTAGAACTTATTACAACTGCAGAATTTTTGTGTGTTCAAAATGCACCATTCAAAGACACATCATCAATTTTCAACCCTTCCCGACTTTATTTGTTAGTTTTTATGCAGTTATTTATTTTTTTGAGCTAAATGACACCAAAATGTAAAAGCACTATCAATGAACTCTAAAAAGGTTGAAAGTTGGCATGGAACATCATTTCACCCAGATAGCATGTGCTACAAATTTGAGAGGGTTACGGAAAAAGCTGGATGCACTTCGTGTACAAAACGGATAATCTCTTTCGAAGTATGAGAGTTTCAGACGTAAACTCATCTGTTACAAAAGGCATAATCTGTTCCAAAAGGCATTTCATTTTCTTGAAACTTATTTGAACTCCAGGCTTTTTGTGTGTTCAAAATGCACCATTCAAAGCCACATCATCAATTTTCAATCTTTACCGACTTCATTTGTTATTCTTCATGCAGTTATTCCTTTTTTTGAGTTAAATGACACTGAAATTGAAAAGCACTACAAATGAACTCTGAAAAGGTTGAAAGTTGGCATAGTATCATTATTTCACCGACATAGCATGTGCTAAAAATTTGAGAGGGTTACGGAAAAAGCTGGATGCACTTCGTGTACAAAACGGACAATCTCTTTCGAAGTATCAGGGTTTCGGACGGAAACTTATCTGTTACAAAAGGCATTTCATTTTCTTGAACTTATTTGAACTCCAGGCTTTTTGTGTGTTCAAAATGCACCATGGAAAGCCACATCATCAATTTTCAATCTTTACCGACTTCATTTGTTATTTTTCATGCAGTTATTGCTTTTTTTGAGTTAAATGACCCTGAAATTGAAAAGCACTACAAATGAACTCTGAAAAGGTTGAAAGTTGGCATCGTATCATAATTTCACCCACATAGCATGTGGTAAAATGTTGAGAGGGTTACGACAAAAGTTGGATGCACTTCGTGTACAAAACGGCAGTCTCTTTCGAAGTATCAGGGTTTCGGACGTAAACTCATCGGTTACAAAAAG
Organism: Hordeum marinum; assembly: GCA_022496015.1. NCBI lineage: Eukaryota > Viridiplantae > Streptophyta > Magnoliopsida > Poales > Poaceae > Hordeum > Hordeum marinum. The sequence goes on along the minus strand of CM039674.1, from coordinate 523,450,516 downwards.
CATTTCATTTCTTGAACTTATTTGAACTCCAGACTTTTTGTGTGTTCAAAATGCACCATTCAAAGACACATAATCAATTTTCAACCCTTCCCGACTTCATTTGTTATTTTTTATGCAGTTATTTATTTTTTTCAGCTAAATGACACCGAAATTGAAAAGCACTATAAATAAACTCTGAAAAGGTTGAAATGTTGCATGATGTCATCATTTCACCAAGATAGCATGTTGTAAAAAGTTGAGAGGTTTACGAAAAAAGCTGGATACACTTCGTGTACAAAACGGACAGTCTCTTTCGAAGTATGAGGGTTTCAGACGTAAACTCATCTGTTACAAAAGGCATTTCATTTTCTTGAACTTATTTGAATTGCAGACTTTTTGTGTGTTCAAAAGACATCATTCAAAGACACATCATCAATTTTCAACCCTTCCCGACTTCTTCTGTTATTTTTTATGCAGTTATTGCTTTTTTTGAGCTAAATGACACCGAAATTGAAAAGCACTATAAATGAACTCTGAAAAGGTTGAAAGTTGGCATGGTATCATCATTTCACCCAGATAGCATGTGCTACAAAGTTGAGAGGGTTACGGAAAAAGCTGGATGCACTTCGTGTACAAAACGGATAATCTCTTTCGAAGTATCAGAGTTTCGGACGTAAACTCATCTGTTACAAACGCCATAATCTGTTCCAAAAGGCATTTCATTTTCTTGAACTTATTTGAACTCCAGGCTTTTTGTGTGTTCAAAATGCACCATTCAAAGCCACATCATCAATTTTCAATCTTTCCCGACTTCATTTGTTATTTTTCTGACAGTTATTGATTTTTTTGAGTTAAATGACACTGAAATTGAAAAGCACTACAAATGAACTCTGAAAAGGTTGAAAGTTGGCATGGTATCATAATTTCACCCACATAGCATGTGCTACAAAGTTGAGAGTGTTACGGAAAAAGCTGGATGCACTTCGTGTACAAAACGGACAATCTCTTTCGAAGTATCAGGGTTTCGGACGTAAACTTATCGGTTACAAAAAGCATTTCATTTCTTGAACTTATTTGAACTCCAGACTTTTTGTGTGTTCAAAATGCACCATTCAAAGACACATAATCAATTTTCAACCCTTCACGACTTCATTTGTTATTTTTTATGCAGTTATTAATTTTTTTGTGCTAAATGACAACGAAATTGAAAAGCACTATAAATAATCTCTGAAAAGGTTGAAAGGTTGCATGGTATCATCATTTCACCCATATAGCATGTGCTAAAAATTTGAGAGGTTTATGGAAAAAGCTGGATACACTTCGTGTACAAAACGGACAATCTCTTTCGAAGTATCACAGTTTGAGACGTAAACTCATCTGTTACAAAAGGCATTTCATTTTCTTGAACTTATTAGAACTGCAGACTTTTTGTGTGTTCAAAATGCACCATTCAAAGACACATCATCAATTTTCAACCCTTCCCGACTTCATTTGTTATTTTTTATGCAGTTATTTATTTTTTTGAGCTAAATGACACCGAAATTGACAAGCACTATCAATGAACTCTGAAAAGGTTGAAAGTTGGCATGGTATCATCATTTCACCCAGATAGCATGTGCTACAAAGTTGAGAGGGTTACGGAAAATGCTGGATGCACTTCGTGTACAAAACGGATAATCTCTTTAGAAGTATCAGAGTTTCGGACGTAAACTCATCTGTTACAAAAGGCATAATCTGTTATAAAAGGCATTTCATTTTTTTGAAACTTATTTGAACTCCAGGCTTTTTGTGTGTTCAAAATGCACCATTCAAAGCCACATCATCAATTTTCAATCTTTCCCGACTTCATTTGTTATTTTTCATACATTTATTGCTTTTTTTGAGTTAAATGACACTGAAATTGAAAAGCACTACAAATGAACTCTGAAAAGGTTGAAAGTTGGCATGGTATCATCATTTCACCCACATAGCATGTACTACAAAGTTGAGAGTGTTACGGAAAAAGCTGGATGCACTTCGTGTACAAAACGGACAATCTCTTTCGAAGTATCACAGTTTCGGACGTAAACTCATCTGTTACAAACGCCATAATCTGTTCCAAAAGGCATTTCATTTTCTTGAACTTATTTGAACTCCAGGCTTTTTGTGTGTTCAAAATGCACCATTCAAAGCCACATCATCAATTTTCAATCTTTCCCGACTTCATTTGTTATTTTTCTTACAGTTATTGCTTTTTTTGAGTTAAATGACACTGAAATTGAAAAGCACTACAAATGAACTCTGAAAAGGTTGAAAGTTGGCATGGTATCATCATTTCACCCACATAGCATGTGCTACAAAGTTGAGAGTGTTACGGAAAAAGCTGGATGCACTTCGTGTACAAAACGGACAATCTCTTTCGAAGTATCAGGGTTTCAGACGGAAACTCATCTGTTACAAACGGCATTTCATTTTCTTGAACTTATTTGAACTCGAGGCTTTTTGTGTGTTCAAAATGCACCATGGAAAGCCACATCATCAATTTTCAACCCTGTCTGACTTCATTTGTTATTTTTCATCCAGTTATTGATTTTTTTGAGTTAAATGACCCTGAAATTGAAAAGCACTACAAATGAACTCTGAAAAGGTTGAAAGTTCGCATGGTATCATAATTTCACCCACATAGCATGTGGTAAAAAGTTGAGAGGGTTACGACAAAAGTTGGATGCACTTCGTGTACAAAACGGACAGTCTCTTTCGAAGTATCAGGGTTTCGGACGTAAACTTATCGGTTACAAAAAGCATTTCGTTTCTTGAACTTATTTGAACTCCAGACTTTTTGTGTATTCAAAATGCACCATTCAAAGACACATAATCAATTTTCAACCCTTCACGACTTCATTTGTTATTTTTTATGCAGTTATTAACTTTTTTGAGCTAAATGACACCGAAATTGAAAAGCACTATAAATACTCTCTGAAAAGGTTGAAAGGTTGCATGGTATCATCATTTCACCCATATAGCATGTGCTAAAAATTTGAGAGGTTTATGGAAAAAGCTGGATACACTTCGTGTACAAAACGGACAATCTCTTTCGAAGTATCAGGGTTTGAGACGTAAACTCATCTGTTACAAAAGGCATTTCATTTTCTTGAACTTATTAGAACCGCAGACTTTTTGTGTGTTAAAAATGCACCATTCAAAGACACATCATCAATTTTCAACCCTTCCGGACTTCATTTGTTATTTTTTATGCAGTTATTTATTTTTTTGAGCTAAATGACACCGAAATTGACAAGCACTATCAATGAACTCTGAAAAGGTTGAAAGTTGGCATGGTATCATCATTTCACCCAGATAGCATGTGCTACAAAGTTGAGAGGGTTACGGAAAATGCTGGATGCACTTCGTGTACAAAACGGATAATCTCTTTCGAAGTATCAGAGTTTCGGACGTAAACTCATCTGTTACAAAAGGCATAATCTGTTATAAAAGGCATTTCATTTTGTTGAAACTTATTTGAACTCCAGGCTTTTTGTGTGTTCAAAATGCACCATTAAAAGCCACATCATCAATTTTCAATCTTTCCCGACTTCATTTGTTATTTTTCATACATTTATTGCTTTTTTTGAGTTAAATGACACTGAAATTGAAAAGCACTACAAATGAACTCTGAAAAGGTTGAAAGTTGGCATGGTATCATCATTTCACCCACATAGCATGTGCTACAAAGTTGAGAGTGTTACGGAAAAAGCTGGATGCACTTCGTGTACAAAACGGACAATCTCTTTCGAAGTATTAGGGTTTCGGACGGAAACTCATCTGTTACAAAAGGCATTTCAGTTTCTTGAACTTATTTGAACTCGAGGCTTTTTGTGTGTTCAAAAGGCACCATGGAAAGCCACATCATCAATTTTCAACCCTATCTGACTTCATTTGTTATTTTTCATCCAGTTATTGATTTTTTTGAGTTAAATGACCCTGAAATTGAAAAGCAGTACAAATGAACTCTGAAAAGGTTGAAAGTTCGCATGGTATCATAATTTCACCCACATAGCATGTGGTAAAAAGTTGAGAGGGTTACGACAAAAGTTGGATGCACTTCGTGTACAAAACGGACAGTCTCTTTCGAAGTATCAGGGTTTCGGACGTAAACTCATCGGTTACAAAAAGCATTTCATTTCTTGAACTTATTTGAACTCCAGACTTTTTGTGTGTTCAAAATGCACCATTCAAAGACACACAATTAATTTTCAACCCTTCCCGACTTCATTTGTTATTTTTTATGCAGTTATTAACTTTTTTGAGCTAAATGACACCGAAATTGAAAAGCACTATAAATACTCTCTGAAAAGGTTGAAAGGTTGCATGGTATCATCATTTCACCCATATAGCATGTGCTAAAAATTTGAGAGGTTTATGGAAAAAGCTGGATACATTTCGTGTACAAAACGGACAATCTCTTTCGAAGTATCAGGGTTTGAGACGTAAACTCATCTGTTACAAAAGGCATTTCATTTTCTTGAACTTATTAGAACCGCAGACTTTTTGTGTGTTCAAAATGCACCATTCAAAGACACATCATCAATTTTCAACCCTTCCGGACTTCATTTGTTATTTTTTATGCAGTTATTTATTTTTTTGAGCTAAATGACACCGAAATTGACAAGCACTATCAATGAACTCTGAAAAGGTTGAAAGTTGGCATGGTATCATCATTTCACCCAGATAGCATGTGCTACAAAGTTGAGAGGGTTACGGAAAATGCTGGATGCACTTCGTGTACAAAACGGATAATCTCTTTCGAAGTATCAGAGTTTCGGACGTAAACTCATCTGTTACAAAAGGCATAATCTGTTATAAAAGGCATTTCATTTTGTTGAAACTTATTTGAACTCCAGGCTTTTTGTGTGTTCAAAATGCACCATTAAAAGCCACATCATCAATTTTCAATCTTTCCCGACTTCATTTGTTATTTTTCATACATTTATTGCTTTTTTTGAGTTAAATGACACTGAAATTGAAAAGCACTACAAATGAACTCTGAAAAGGTTGAAAGTTGGCATGGTATCATCATTTCACCCACATAGCATGTGCTACAAAGTTGAGAGTGTTACGGAAAAAGCTGGATGCACTTCGTGTACAAAACGGACAATCTCTTTCGAAGTATTAGGGTTTCGGACGGAAACTCATCTGTTACAAAAGGCATTTCAGTTTCTTGAACTTATTTGAACTCGAGGCTTTTTGTGTGTTCAAAAGGCACCATGGAAAGCCACATCATCAATTTTCAACCCTATCTGACTTCATTTGTTATTTTTCATCCAGTTATTGATTTTTTTGAGTTAAATGACCCTGAAATTGAAAAGCAGTACAAATGAACTCTGAAAAGGTTGAAAGTTCGCATGGTATCATAATTTCACCCACATAGCATGTGGTAAAAAGTTGAGAGGGTTACGACAAAAGTTGGATGCACTTCGTGTACAAAACGGACAGTCTCTTTCGAAGTATCAGGGTTTCGGACGTAAACTCATCGGTTACAAAAAGCATTTCATTTCTTGAACTTATTTGAACTCCAGACTTTTTGTGTGTTCAAAATGCACCGTTCAAAGACACATAATAAATTTTCAACCCTTCCCGACTTCATTTGTTATTTTTATGCAGTTATTAATTTTTTTGAGCTAAATGACACCGAAATTGGAAAGCACTATAAATAAACTCTGAAAAGGTTGAAAGGTTGCATGTTATCATCATTTCACCCAGATAGCATGTGCTAAAAATTTAAGAGGTTTATGGAAAAAGATGGATACACTTCGTCTACAAAACGGACAGTCTATTTCGAAGTATTAGGGTTTCAGACGTAAACTCATCTGTTACGAAAGGCATTTCATTTTCTTGAACTTATTAGAACTGCAGACTTTTTGTGTGTTCAAAATGCACCATTCAAAGACACATCATCAATTTTCAACCCTTCCCGACTTCATTTGTTATTTTTTATGCAGTTATTTATTTTTTTGAGCTAAATGACACCGAAATTGACAAGCACTATCAATGAACTCTGAAAAGGTTGAAAGTTGGCATGGTATCATCATTTCACCCACATAGCATGTGCTACAAAGTTGAGAGGGTTACGGTAAAAGCTCGACGCACTTCGTGTACAAAACGGATAATCTCTTTCGAAGTATTAGAGTCTCGGACGTAAACTCATCTGTTACAAAAGGCATAATCTGTTCCAAAAGGCATTTCATTTTCTTGAAACTTATTTGAACTCCAGGCTTTTTGTGTGTTCAAAATGCACCATTCAAAGCCACATCATCAATTTTTAATCTTTACCGACTTCATTTGTTATTTTTCATGCACTTATTGCTTTTTTTGAGTTAAATGACACTGAAATTGAAAAGCACTACAAATGAACTCTGAAAAGGTTGAAAGTTGGCATGGTATCATCATTTCACCCACATAGCATGTGCTACAATGTTGAGAGTGTTACGGAAAAAGCTGGATGCACTTCGTGTACAAAACGGACAATCTCTTTCGAAGTATCAGGGTTTCGGACGGAAACTCATCTGTTACAAAAGGCATTTCATTTTCTTGAACTTATTTGAACTCGAGGCTTTTTGTGTGTTCAAAAGGCACCATGGAAAGCCACAACATCAATTTTCAACCCTATCTGACTTCATTTGTTATTTTTCATCCAGTTATTGATTTTTTTGAGTTAAATGACCCTGAAATTCAAAAGCACTACAAATGAACTCTGAAAAGGTTGAAAGTTCGCATGGTATCATAATTTCACCCACATAGCATGTGGTAAAAAGTTGAGAGGGTTACGACAAAAGTTGGATGCACTTCGTGTACAAAACGGACAGTCTCTTTCGAAGTATCAGGGTTTCGGACGTAAACTCATCGGTTAGAAAAAGCATTTCATTTCTTGAACTTATTTGAACTCCAGACTTTTTGTGTGTTCAAAATGCACCATTCAAAGACACATAATCAATTTTCAACCCTTCCCGACTTCATTTGTTATTTTTTATGCAGTTATTAATTTTTTTGAGCTAAATGACATCGAAATTGAAAAGCACTATAAATAATCTCTGAAAAGGTTGAAAGGTTGCATGGTATCATCATTTCACCCAGATAGCATGTGCTAAAAATTTGAGAGGTTTATGGAAAAAGCTGGATACACTTCGTGTACAAAACGGACAGTCTATTTCGAAGTATCAGGGTTTGAGACGTAAACTCATCTGTTACAAAAAGTATTTCATTTTCTTGAACTTATTAGAACTGCAGACTTTTTGTGTGTTCAAAATGCACCATTCAAAGACACATCATCAATTTTCAACCCTTCCCGACTTCATTTGTTATTTTTTATGCAGTTATTTATTTTTTTGAGCTAAATGACACCGAAATTGACAAGCACTATCAATGAACTCTGAAAAGGTTGAAAGTTGGCATGGTATCATCATTTCACCCACATAGCATGTGCTACAAAGTTGAGAGGGTTACGGAAAAAGCTGGACGCACTTCGTGTACAAAACGGATAATCTCTTTCGAAGTATTAGAGTCTCGGACGTAAACTCATCTGTTACAAAAGGCATAATCTGTTCCAAAAGGCATTTCATTTTCTTGAAACTTATTTGAACTCCAGGCTTTTTGTGTGTTCAAAATGCACCATTCAAAGCCACATCATCAATTTTTAATCTTCACCGACTTCATTTGTTATTTTTCATGCACTTATTGCTTTTTTTGAGTTAAATGACACAGAAATTGAAAAGCACTCCAAATGAACTCTGAAAAGGTTGAAAGTTGGCATGGTATCATTATTTCACCCACATAGCATGTGCTAAAAAGTTGAGAGGGTTACGGAAAAAGCTGGATGCACTTCGTGTACAAAACGGACAATCTCTTTCGAAGTATCAGGGTTTCGGACGGAAACTCATCTGTTACAAAAGGCATTTCATATTCTTGACCTTATTTGAACTCCAGGCTTTTGTTTGTTCAAAATGCACCATGGAAAGCCACATCATCAATTTTCAACCCTGTCTGACTTCATTTGTTATTTTTCATGCAGTTATTGATTTTTTTGAGTTAAATGACTCTAAAATTGAAAAGCACTACAAATGAACTCTGAAAAGGTTGAAAGTTGGCATGGTATCATAATTTCACCGACATAGCATGTGGTAGAAAGTTGAGAGGGTTACGACAAAATTTGGATGCACTTCGTGTACAAAACGGACAGTCTCTTTCGAAGTATCAGGGTTTCGGACGTAAACTCATCGGTTACAAAAAGCATTTCATTTCTTGAACTTATTTGAACTCCAGACTTTTTGTGTGTTCAAAATGCACCGTTCAAAGACACATAATAAATTTTCAACCCTTCCCGACTTCATTTGTTATTTTTATGCAGTTATTAATTTTTTTGAGCTAAATGACACCGAAATTGGAAAGCACTATAAATAAACTCTGAAAAGGTTGAAAGGTTGCATGTTATCATCATTTCACCCAGATAGCATGTGCTAAAAATTTAAGAGGTTTATGGAAAAAGATGGATACACTTCGTCTACAAAACGGACAGTCTATTTCGAAGTATTAGGGTTTCAGACGTAAACTCATCTGTTACGAAAGGCATTTCATTTTCTTGAACTTATTTGAACTGCAGACTTTTTGTGTGTTCAAAATGCACCATTCAAAGACACATCATCAATTTTCAACCCTTCCCGACTTCATTTGTTATTTTTTATGTAGTTATTGATTTTTTTTGAGCTAAATGACACCGAAATTGAAAAGCACTATAAATGAACTCTGAAAAGGTTGAAAGTTGGCATGGTATCATCATTTCACCCAGATAGCATGTGCTACAAAGTTGAGAGGGTTACGGAAAAAGCTGGATGCACTTCGTATACAAAACGGATAATCTCTTTCGAAGTATCAGAGTTTCAGACGTAAACTCATCTGTTACAAAAGGCATTTCAGTTTCTTGAACTTATTTGAACTCCAGGATTTTTGTGTGTTCAAAATGCACCATTGAAAGCCACATCATCAATTTTCAATCTTTCCCCACTTCATTTGTTATTTTTCATGCAGTTATTGATTTTTTAGCTAAATGACACTGAAATTGAAAAGCACTACAAATGAACTCTGAAAAGGTTGAAAGTTGGCATGGTATCATCATTTCACCGACATAGCATGTAATAAAAAGTTGAGAGGGTTACGGAAAAAGCTGGATGCACTTCGTGTACAAAACGGGCATTCTCTTTCGAAGTATAAGGGTTTCGGACGGAAACTCATCTGTTACAAAAGGCATTTCATTTTCTTGAATTTATTTGAACTCCATGTTGGAAATATGCCCTAGAGGCAATAATAAATTGGTTGTTACCATATTTCCTTGTTCATGATAATCGTTTATTATCCATGCTATAATTGTATTGATCGGAGACTTAGATGCATGTGTGGATACATAGACAAAACCATGTCCCTAGTATGCCTCTAATAGACTAACTCGTTGATCAAAGATGGTTAAGGTTTCCTAGCCATGGACATGAGATGTCATTTGATAAACGGTATGACATCATTAGGAGAATGGTGTGATGGACAAGACCCAAACTACGAACGTAGCATATGATCGTGTCAGTTTATTGCTACTGTTTTCTGCATGTCAAGTATATGTTCCTATGACCATGATATCATGCAACTCACTGACACCGGAGGAGTACCTTGTGTGTATCAAACGTCGCAACGTAACTGGGTGACTATAAAGGTGCTCTACAGGTATCTCCGAGGGTGTCTATTGAGTTGGCATGGATCAAGACTGGGATTTGTTACTCCGTGTGACGGAGAGGTATCTCAGGGCCCACTCGGTAATACAACATCACAATGAGCCTTGCAAGCAATGTGACTAATTGTTAGTTGCGGGATCTTGTATTAAGGAACGAGTAAAGAGACTTGCCGGTAACGAGGTTGAACTAGGTATGGAGATACCGACGATCGAATCTCGGGCAAGTAACATACCGAAGAACAAAGGGAACGTTATACGGGATTAACTGAATCCGTGACACAGAGGTTCAACCGATAAAGATGTTTCATACATGGATCCTATCTCGTATTTCATCGCTTCTCCATAGCTCGTATGTTCATCGTTGTCCAACAACATGATCTCCAAGACAGGGTTGTCGTACCACTTTGGAGCAGTACACATCCTTGTCGACCTACGAAGTTCAATAGTAACTTGATCCTGAAGCTTCATGATCATCATCATTAACTTCCTTTTCAACTAACATAGGCTTCACAGAAACATCTTTCTGCCCTGCGCTACTCTCTGGTTGAACAAAGGTTTAACAACCTCATCAAGTTCTATCTTCCTCCCACTCAATTCTTTCGAGAGAAACATTTCCTCGAGAAAGGATCCATTTAAGCAACAAACACTTTGCACTTGGATCTGAGATAGAAGGTTCAACCAACTGATCTTAGGGTATTCTATGAAGATGCATTTGTCCGCCTTGGGTTCGACCTCATTAGGTGAAAACATTTTGCACACAAGTGTCGCCGCCCAAACATTAAGAAATGACAGCTTAGGTTTCTATCAAACCATAATTCACACGGTGTCATCTCAACAGATTTAGATGGTGCCCTATTTAAAGTGAATGTAGTTGTCTCTAATGCAGAACCCCAAATTATAGTAGTAAAATGATAAGAGACATCATAGCACGCACCATATCCAACAGAGCATGACTATGATGTTCGGACACACCATCACACTATGGTGTTCCAGGTGGCGTTTAGTTGTGAAACAACTTTCACATTGTCTTAAGTTGTATGCTACTGGGTTATTGCTACTGTTTTCTGCATGTCAAGTATGTGTTCCTATGACCATGAGATCATGCAACTCAGGGACATCGAAAGAGTGCCTTATGTGTATCAAACGTCGCAACGTAACTGGGTGACTATAAAGGTCCTCTACAGGTATCTCCGAGGGTGTCACTTGAGTTGGCATGGATCAAGACTGGGATTTGTTACTCCGTGTGACGGAGAGGTATCTCAGGGCCCACTCGGTAATACAACATCACAACAAAGCCTTGCAAGCAATGTGACTAAGTGTTAGCCACGGGATCTTGTGTTATGGAATGAGTAAAGAGACTTGCCGTTAACGAGGTTGAACTAGGTATGGAGATACCGACGATCGAATCTCGGGCAAGTAACATACCAAAGAACAAAGGGAACGTTATACGGGATTGACTCAATCCTTGACATAGAGGTTCGACCGATAAATATCTTCGTAGAATATGTAGGAACCAATATGTTAATCCAGGGCCCGCTATTGGTTATTGACCGTAGAGGTGTCTCGGTCATGTATACATAGTTCTCGAACCCGCTGGGTCTGCACACTTAAGGTTTGGTGACGTTTCGGTAGTATAGAGTTATGTATGGTGGTGACCGAAGGTTCTTCGGAGTCTAGGATGAAATCCCGGACGTTACGAGGAGCTCCGGAATGGTCCGGAGGTAAAGATTCATATATAGGAAGTCCTGTTTTGGTCGTTGGAAAAGTTTCGGGCTCATCAGTAGTGTACCGGGAGTGCCGGTAGTGTACCGGGGGACCATCGGGAGAGGTATTTCGACCCAAGAGGATTCATGGGCTGTAGGAGAGTGAATATGAGCCCTTAGTGGGCTGGTGGAGAAGAAAACCCAATAGGAAAAGGTGGAAAAAGAAAAAAAGGGACGAATCCTAGTCCTACTAGGACTGGAGGAGAGTCCTCCAATCCTAGTGGATTCGGCCGACTCCTATGGGGCCTTGACCTTGCGCCAGCCCTCCTCCTCCCTCCCTATTATATATACTGGTGGCATTGGGTGTTTTGCACTAGATTTTACGGTCACATGCTACCCGTTCCACCGGTGCTCCAATAGATCGGATTTCCGCAGCGCTTAGGCGAAACCCTGCCGAAATTGCTCCACCACCATCGCCGGAGCGCCGTCACGTTGCCGGTGAACTCTTCTTCCTCTCCACTTACTCTTGCTGGATCAAGATGGTGGAGATCGTCATCAAGCTGCACGTGTGCTGAACGCGGAGGTGCCGTCCATTCGGCGCTAGATCGGAAGGACATTATCAAGATCGCGAGACGGATCGTGATGAGATCGCGGGACGGATCGCGGTGAGATCGCGGGATGGATCATGATGAGTTCGCGGGGCAGATCGTGATTGGATCGCGGGACGGATTGTGATGAGATCGCGGGACGCTTGGCGATTCGGATCGCGAAGACGTTCGACTACACCAACCACGTTTCTTAACGCTTTCCGCTTAGCGTTCTACAAGGGTACATAGATCCACTCTCCCTCTCGTAGATGCTCATCACCATGGATAGATCTACGTGTGCATAGGAATTTTTTTGTTTCCCATGCAACGTTCCCCAACAGTGGTATCAGAGCTAGGTCTATGTGTAGATGAGATCTCGAATAGAACACAAAGAGTTTGTGGGCGTTGATGCTTAGATTGCTTCCTCCCTTGGTCGTGTTTTGGTTCAGCGGTATTTGTGAGATGAAGTGGCTCAGACCAACATTACTCATACGCTTACGAGAGACCGGTTCCCTCGACCGCAACTTGTTGCATAGATGGCTTGCGGGTGCCATTTTCTCTCACTTTAGTTGGATCGGATTCGACAAAGGCGGTCCTTGAGAAGGTTGAAAAGCAACTAGTGTATCACCGTTGTGGTTTTTGCGTAGATGAGAATTGTTCTTGCTAGATACCCGTAGCAGCCACGTAAAACATGCAACAACAATTAGAGGACGTCTAACTTGTTTTTGCAGGGTATGTTGTGATATGATATGGCCAATTACATGATGTGATATATGTGATGTATGAGATGATCATGTGATGTATAGATTATCACGACTTGCATGTCGATGAGTACGGCAACCGGCAGGAGCCATACGGTTGTCTTTAATTATTGTATGACCTGCGTGTCAATCATTAAGCGCTATGTAATGCTTCACTTTATCGCTACGGTAGCAATAGTAGTAGAATCACGTTGGGCGCGACAACCCCGATGGCGACACGTTGATGGAGAACAAGATGATGGAGATCATGGTGTCGTGCCGGTGACGATGGAGATCATGCCGGTGCTTTCTAGATGGAGATCAAAAGCACAAGTTCATGGCCATATCATGTCACTTATGATTTGCATGTGATGTTAATCCTTTTATGCACCTTGTTTTGCTTAGGACGACGGTAGCATTATAAGGTGATCCCTCACTTAATTTCAAGATAAATTGTGTTCTCCCCGAGTGTGCACCGTTGCGAAAGTTCGTCGTGTTGAGACACCACGTGATGATCGGGTGTGATAGACTACGTTCACATACAACGGGTGCGAGCCAGTGTTGCACATGCAGAACACTCGGGTTAAACTTGATGAGCCTAGCATGTATAGACATGGCCTCGGAACACAAGAGACTGAAAGGTCGAACATGAGTCATATAGTAGATATGATCAACATGATGATGTTCACCATTGTAGCCACCTCAACTCACGTTATGATCGTACTTGAGTTGGTGAATTTGGATCATGTATCACTCGAATGACTGGAGGGATGTCAATTTGAGTGGGAGTTCTTCAGTAATATGATTAATTGAACTCATTATCATGAACATAGTCAAGTAGTGTCTTTGCAAATTATGTTGTAGATTACTTGCTCATGTTGTAGCTCCCTTGAACTTTTATATGTTCCTAGAGAAATAGAGTTGAAAGATGATGGTAGCAATATTGCGGTCTGGCTCTGTGATCTGAGGATTGTCCTCATTGTTGCACAGAAGGCTTATGTCCTTAATGCACCGCTCGGTACGCCAACCTCTCTAGCATCGTCTGTAGATGTTTTGAACATCTGACAGGCATGTTCTGATGACTACTTGATAGTTTAGTATGTCATGCATTACGGCTTAGAATTGAGGCTTCGAAACGTTTTGAACGTCATGGAACATATGAGATGTTCTAAGAGCTGAAATTAGGATCTCAGGCTCGTGCCCGTGTTGCGAGATATGAGATCTCCAACAAGATTCTTTGCCTGTAATATGAAAGAGAATAGCTCAATCATTGAGCATGTGCTCAGATTGTCTGGGTGCTACAATCTCTTGAATCGAGTGGGAGTTGATCTTTCCAGATAAAATAATGATTGATATAGTTCTCCAAGTCACTGTCACTAAGCTACTAGAACTTGGTGATGAACTATAAAATGCCAGGGATAGAAATAATGATCCCTGAGCTGTTCGCGATGTTTGACACCGCGAAGGTAGAAATCAAGAAGGAGCGTCAAGTGTTGATGGTTAGTCAAACTACTAGTTTCGAGAAGGGCAGGAGCAAGGAGGGAAAACTTCATGGATAGCAAGTCAGTTGCTGCTCCAGTGAAGCAACCCAAAGTTGAACCCAAACCCGAGACTAAGTGCTTCAATTATGAGGAGAGAGGTCGCTGAACTAGAACAACCCTATATAATTGGTAGATAAGAAGGCTGACAACGTCGACATAAGTATATTTGATATACGTGCTATTGATGTGTACCTTGCTTGTACTCCTAGTAGCACCTGGGTATTGGATACCGGTTCGATTGCTAAATGTTAGTAACTCGAAGTAAAAGCTACGGAATAAACGGATACTAGCTAAGTGTGAGGTGACGATGTGTGTTGGAAATGTTTCCAAGGTTGATGTGATCAACATTGCACGCTCTCTCTACCTTCGAGATTAGTGATGAACCTAAATAAATGTTATTTGGTGTTTTTGCATTGAGAATGAACGTGATTAGATCATGTTCATTGCAACATGGTTATTCATTTAAATTAGAGAGTAATGGTTATTCTGTTTACATGAATAATACCTTCAATGGTCATGCACCCAGTGAGAATGGTTTGTTGAAATCTTGATCGTGGTAATACACATGTTTATAACAATGATGCCAAAAGATACAAAGTTAATAATGATAGTACCACATACTTGTGGCACTACCGCTAAATGTCATATTGGTATAAAGCGCATGAAGAAACTCCATGTCGATGGATCTTTGGACTCATTCGATTTCGAATCGGTTGAGACATGCGAACCATGCATTTTGGGCAAGATGACTAAAGACCCCGTTTTCTGGTTTGATGGAGCGGGCAAGTGATTTATTGGAAATGATGCGTGTTGATGTATGCAATCCGATGAGTCTTATAGCGTGCGGTGGATATCGTTATTTTCTTGCCTTCACTGATGATTTGAGTACATATTTACTTAATGAAACACAAGTCTAAATTTTTAAAAAGTTCAAGCAATTAAGAGTGAAGTTTAAGATCATCGTGACAAGAAGATAAAAATGCCCGCGATGTGATCGTGGAGGTGAATATCTGAGTTACGAGTTTGGCATACAACTTTAGACAATGTGAAAGTCGTTTCACAACCCACGCCACCTGGAACACCATAGTGTCATGGTGTGTCCGAACGTCATAGTCGTGCTCTATTGGATATGGTGCGTGCTATGATGTCTGTTATCATTTTGCTACTATAACTTTGGGGTTATGTTATGCATTAGAGACAAGTACATTCACTTTAAATAGGGCACCATCTAAATCCGTTGAGATGACACCGTGTGAATTATGGTTTGATAGAAACCTAAGCTATCATTTCTTAATGTTTGGGTCTGCGATGCTTGTGTGAAAAATGTTTTCACCTAATGAGCTCGAACCCAAAGCGGACAAATGCATCTTCATAGAATACCCTAAGAACAGTTGGGTGAACCTTCTATCTGAGATCCAAGCATAAAGTGTTTGTTGCTAAAAACGGGTCGTTTCTCGAGAAAGAGTTTCTCTTGAAAGAATTGAGTGGGAGGAAGATAAAACCTGATGAGGTTGTTGAACCTCTGTTTCAACCAGAGAGTAGCGCAATGCAGGAAGATGTTTCTGTGAAGCCTACGTTAGTTGAAGAGAAAGTTAATGATGATGATCATGAAGCTTCGGAGTTGCGAAATGTTTGTGACAAGTTCAAGGAGTTGACCGCGATGAGACTTTCTCACTCGTAGCGATGCTAAAGTCTGTTGGAATTATGTTAGCAGTTGCTGCATTTTTCAATTATGAAATCTGGCAGATGGATGTCAAAACATCGTTTCCTTAACGGTTTACTTGAGGAAAGGTTGTACGTGATACAACCAGAAGGTTTTGTCAGTCCTAAGGATGCTAAGAGGTGTGCAAGCTTCAGTGATTCTTCTATGAACTGAAGCAAGCATCTCGGAGTTGGAATATACACTTTGATGAGGTGATCAAAGTTTTTGAGTCTATACAAAGTTTACGAGAAACTTGTATTTGCAATAAAGTGAGTGGGAGCACTATAGAGTTTCTGATAAGTATATGTGGATGAGATATTGCTAGTAGGAAATGATGTAGAATTTCTGGAGAGCATGAACGGTTGTTTGAAAAGAGTTTTTCAAAGGAAGACCTGGATAAAGCTACCTAATTGTTGAGCATGAAAATCTATAAAGATAGATCAAGATGTTTGATAAGACTTTCAATGAGTACATACCTTGACAAGATTTTGAAAGAGTTCAAAATGGATTAGTTAGAGAGGAGTGTTCTCGCCTGCTTTGTAAGGTGTGAAGCTGAGTGAGACTCAAAGCTAGACAACGGCAGAAGAAAGAGAAAGGACGAATGTCGTGCCCTATGCCTTAGCCATAGGCTCTGTATAGTATGCCATGCTGTGTACCGCACCCGTGTGTGCCTTGCCATGAGTCTGTCAAGGGGTACAAGAGTGATCCAGGAGTGGAGCACTAGACAACGGTCAAGCTTATCCTTAGTAACTAAAAGACTAAGGAGATGTTTCTCGATTATGGAGGTGATAAAGAGTTCACCGTAAAGAGTTACGTCGATGCAAGCTTTAACACCAATCCAGATGACTCGTACTAGCAATCTGGATATGTATATTGGAGCAGCCATTTGGAATAGTACCAGGTGGAGTATGGTAGCAGTATTTACGGTTTGAAATAGAAATTTGCAAAGTACTCACGGATCTGAATGTCGCAGACCCGTTAACTATAATACCTCTCTCACATGCAAAGGATGATCAAGCCCCACAATTCATTGGGTGTTAGATTCATAACAATGCGAATCACATGGTGATGTGAACTAGATTATTGACTCCAGTGCAAGTCGGAGACTGTTGGAAATATGCCCTAGAGGCAATAATAAATTGGTTATTATCATATTTCCTTGTTCATGACAATCGTTTATTATCCATGCTATAATTGTATTGATCGGAGACTTAGATGCATGTGTGGATACATAGACTATCTCGTTGATCAAAGATGGTTAAGGTTTCCTAGCCATGGACATGAGATGTCATTTGATAAACAGGATCACATCATTAGGAGAATGGTGTGATGGACAAGACCCAAACTACGAACGTAGCATATGATCGTGTCAGTTTATTGCTACTGTTTTCTGCATGTCAAGTATATGTTCCTATGACCATGAGATCATGCAACTCACTGACACCAGAGGAGTACCTTGTGTGTATCAAACGTCGCAACGTAACTGGGTGACTATAAAGGTGCTCTACAGGTATCTCCGAGGGTGTCTGTTGAGTTGGCATGGATCAAGACTGGGATTTGTTACTCCGTGTGACGGGCCCACTGGGTAATACAACATCACAACAAAGCCTTGCAAGCAATGTGACTAAGTGTTAGCCATGGTATCTTATATTATGGAACGAGTAAAGAGACTTGCCGGTAACGAGGTTGAACTAGGTATGGAGATACCGACGATTGAATCTCGGGCAAGTAACATACCGAAGAACAAAGGGAACGTTATATGGGATTGACTGAATCCTTGACATAGAGGTTCGACCCATAAAGATCTTCGTAGAGTATGTAGGAACCAATATGGTCATCCAGGGCCCGCTATTGGTTATTGACCGTAGAGGTGTCTCAGTCATGTCTACATAGTTCTCGAACCCGCAGGTTCTGCACACTTAAGGTTTGGTGACGTTTCGGTAGTATAGAGTTATGTATGGTCGTGACCGAAGGTTGTTCGGAGTCCCGTATGAGATCCCTGACATCACAAGGAGCTCCGAAATGGTCCGGAGGTAAAGATTCATATATAGGAAGTCCTGTTTTGGTCGCCGGAAAAGTTTCGGGCTCATCGGTAGTGTACCGGGAGTGCCGTAGTGTACCGGGGGACCATCGGGAGAGGTATTTCGACCCAAGAGGATTCATGCGCTGTGGGAGAGTGAATATGAGCCCTTAGTGGGCTGGTGGAAACTCCCACACAAGGCCCATGTGGCTGGAGAAGAAAACCCAATAGGAAAAGGTGGAAAAAAAAGGGACGAATCCTAGTCCTACTAGGACTGGAGGAGAGTCCTCCAATCCTAGTGGATTCGGCCGACTCCTATGGGGCCTTGGCCTTGCGCCATCCCTCGTCCTCCCTCCCTCTTATATATACTGGTGGTGTTGGGTGTTTTGCACTAGATTTTACGGCCACATGCTACCCGTTCCACCGGTGCTCCTCTAGATCGGATTTCCGCAGCGCTTAGGTGAAGCCCTGCCGGAATTGCTCCACCACCATCGCCGGAGCGCCGTCACGCTGCCGGTGAACTCTTCTTCCTCTCCACTTTCTCTTGCTGGATCAAGGCGGTGGAGATCGTCATCAAGTTGCACGTGTGCTGAACGCGGAGGTGCCGTCCGTTCGGCGCTAGATCGGAAGGACCATGATCAAGATCGCGAGATGGATCGTGATGAGATCGCGGGATGGATCGTGATGGGATCGTGGGACAGATCGTGATGAGTTCGCGGGACGGATCATGATTGGATCGCGGGATGGATCATGATGAGATCGCGGGACGCTCGGCGATTTGGATCGCGAAGACGTTCAACTACCCCAACCGCGTTTCTTAACGCTTTCCGCTTAGCGATCTACAAGGATACGTAGATCCACTCACCCTCTTGTAGATGCTCATCACCATGGATAGATCTGCGTGTGCGTAGGAAATTTTTTGTTTCCCATGCAACGTTCCCCAACACTACAGGCTTTTTGTGTGTTCGAAATGCACCATTCAAAGCCACATCATCAATTTTCAACCCTTTCTAACTTCATTTGTAATTTTTCATGCAGTTATTGATTTTTTTGAGCTAAATGACCCTGGAATTGAAAAGCACTACAAATGAACTATAAAAAGGTTGAAAGTTGCCATGGTATCATCATTTCACCCACATAGCATGTGCTAAAAAGTTGAGAGGGTTAGGGCAAAAGCAGGATGCACTTCATATACAAAACGGACAGTCTCTTTCGAAGTATCAGGGTTTCGGACGAAAACTCATCGGTTACGAAAGGCATTTCATTTTCTTGAACTTATTTGAACTCCAGACTTTTTGTGTGTTCAAAACGCACCATTCAAAGACACATCATCAATTTTCAACCCTTCCCGACTTCATTTGTTATTTTTTATGCAGTTATTGATTTTTTTTGAGCTAAATGACACTGAAATTGAAAAGCACTATAAATGAACTCTGAAAAGGTTGAAAGTTGGCATGGTATCATCATTTCACGTAGATAGCATGTGCTAAAAAGTCGAGAGGGTTATTGCAAAAGCTAGATACACTTCGTGTACAAAACGGACAATCTCTTTCGAAGTTTCAGGGTTTCGAACGTAAACTCATCTGTTACAAAAGGCATTTCATTTTGTTGAACTTATTTGAACTCCAGACTTTTTGTGTGTTCAAAATGCACCATTCAAAGCCACATCATCAATTTTCAACCCTTCCCGACTTCATTTGTTATTTTTCATGCAGTTATCGTTTTTTTAGCTAAATGATACTGAAATTGAAAAGCACTACAAATGAACTCTGAAAAGGTTGATAGTTGGCATGGTATCATCATTTCACCCACATAGCATGTGCTAAAAAATTGAGAGGGTTACGGCAAAAGCTGGATGCACTTCATGTACAAAACGGACAGTCTCTTTCGAAGTATCAGGGTTTCGGACGTAAACTCATCTGTTACAAAAGACATTTCATTTTCTTGAACTTCAGCTTCCCTCATTGCAGCATCACCATATTCTGGGGGAGGGTAGTTTCCGTCATCCTGTTCTTCTTCGTTGTCTTCCATCATAACCCCTCTTTCTCCGTGCTTGGTCCAAACATTATAGTGTGGCATAAAACCCTTCTGAAGCAGGTGGAGTGAAGGGTTTTAGTGTTGGAGAAAGACTTCATATTCTCACAGACAGTACATGGACAAGGCGTAAAACCATTTTTGCTTGTTTGCCTCAGCCGCTTCGAGAAAATTATGCAGACCCTTAATATACTCGGAGGTGCGTCGGTTACCGTATATCCATTGCTGGTTAATCTGCGTGTGTTATATAATAAAGTGTATTAAAAACCATTATAACATATCATGAATAGACAAGTGACCAAATTAATAAAAATCCATCATCACATTAAAGCCAAAGTACAATAATGACCAAAATAAATACGTACAGTTCATACATAGTTGTCATTATTGAACAACATATAGCTCTCTAGAGCATCTAATTAAACATACAACAAAACTATGTAAAAAATTTAAATGCAACAACAAATACAATCATAACCGCTACTAAGGTACCAATTGATCCAACGGCATAATGATACCAAGCCTCAGTATGAATGACATATTTTCTAATCTTTGTAAGCTTCAAGCACATTGCATCCATCTTGGTCTTGTGATCGTCGACGATATCGACAACATGCAACTCCAATCCCATATTGTCATCTTCAGTTTTTTTCAATTTTTGTTTGAAATAATCGATTTCTTTTTCAGCTTTAGTTAACCTGTCGAGCAGAATTGCATAGTCGGTATCCATTTCTGGTTCAACTACTTCCTATAGATAAAAACATCTACGTCAAGTTGGTGGCATAATTAATTGTCATAGACATTAGATGTGTGAAATAGTTATATAAAAGATAATATACCACATCTGAATCATAGACTGGACGAGGGACGACGTGGGCAGATACCATAACCATGGCACTATATAATAATGAACAATAATAAAAGTAAGAAAATCATACGAGTAAGTATATTTTCTTTTAGCAAGAAGATAAGATCAAGAGGCTCACCACGCGCGGGCGATCGACGGCGGTTTCAGGATGAGGACGGGACAGGACGGACCGCCAAACCCAGACAAATCTTGACAAAAATGGAGTTTGGACAAGGAGCTTCGAGAGGAGAAAGCTTAAGTTTGGCTTGGGCATTTCATCAGACACCTCATGTGCATAGGAGGTGAGCTAGAGCACCACAAAGCTCTCCCCTCGCCGGCCAGAAAAACAGAGCAATGTGAAGTGCTCTGCTCGCTGGCAAGGGGGTATATATAGGCATCTCATTGGTCCCGGTTCGTGGCTGGAACCGGGACTAAAGGACCCCCTTTGGTCCTGATCCAGCCACGAACCGGGAGCAATGGTTGTGGGCCAGGAGCGTGGCACATTGGTCCCGGTTCGTGTGTGGAACCGGGACCAAAGGTTCCAGACGAATCGGGACCAATGCCACACGTGGCCCGCCCAGCCCCCTGTAGGTGATATGCCCTAGAGGCAATAATAAATGTTATTGATTATCTCCCTATTCATAATTAGGTTTATGTTCCATGCTATAACTGCTATGGTTCTCGAGTCTACAATAACCACGAGGCTTGAAGGAAGACTCATATGCACGTGTGGAATAATAAACGGTAAATTGTATTCCTAGTCTGGCCTCTAAGACTGGCTCAAGTATTGTATGATGATCCTGTTTTCCTGATCATGGGCATGTCTATGCCGGCAATTTTGAGGGCACAATGTTAGAAGAACATTTGTGTTGAATCGACCCGAATTGATGTTATGCTATGAGATACATACATCATAAGTTAATGGTTAATAACACAAAGAAGTTAATGTTTGCATAATTCCTTAGACCATGAGAGTATCGAGTTTCTTCATGCTTGCTTCATGAACTTTGGGGTTTGTTAAACGTCATCCATAAATGGGTGGCTATTACGGCGGCTTACGGGTTCATGGAAAAGTATGTCAAGTAACTTGATAGATCAAGATTGGGATTTGCTCCTTCGACGATGGAGAGATATCTCTGGGCCCTCTCGGTGTTACAGTATCCGTCATCATCTGGCCAAACACTTTGTGATTTGATCACGGGGATGCCGGAACACGGGAACGAGAAAAGAGAACAATACCGGTAACGAGGTAACTGGCATAGTGGACAAGTTGTTGATCCACGGGTATGCCAACATGTCTCACCTCAGGTATTTGTAACATATCGTGAAGCAACAGGAATAGCACACGACAACTGGAGGTTCACTCGAATATTCATTTGTGTGGGTATAGGGGTCAATATGGGTGTCCACGGCTCCGATGTTGATCATTGATCGGAAGGGGTTCCGGGTCATGTCTATACTTCACCGAACCTATAGGGTCACACGCTTAAGGCTCATCTATCTGCTGAATACTA
This sequence comes from Hordeum marinum, assembly GCA_022496015.1. Classification (NCBI taxonomy): domain Eukaryota; kingdom Viridiplantae; phylum Streptophyta; class Magnoliopsida; order Poales; family Poaceae; genus Hordeum; species Hordeum marinum. The sequence goes on along the minus strand of CM039674.1, from coordinate 523,428,101 downwards.
GACAAGGAGTCCGAGAGAAAGTCACTGAAATAGTTTCGGAGACGGCGGAAAAGTTCCGGAGAGAACACCGAAAAAGTTTCGGTAAAACCGAAAAGATTTTTTGGATAAAACCATTGATACAAAAAGGTTTCGGCAAGCATCGAGAATGTTTTGGAGGTTGCCAGATCGGTCTGGTAATTTCTGGAATTTTTTGGAAAAAAACCGGAAAAGGTTTTCAGAGCTGCCGGAATTGTTTACCAGGTAAACGAAGATGGTTTTGAATTAAACCACCATACCGGAAATGTTCCAGAGCGTGTCTAGATAATTTTAGAGGGTGTCGGAAATGTTCTGGGACCTTTCAGAATTTTTCCGAAGTAATAGTCACGGAAAACATCTTGTCCCGGCGTGAGGGGGCAAGATCCCACGTTTCGTGGGGCTGTTTTCGGGCGCCTCCCTTTGGGGGGGGGCAGCCCCTTGTGGCTGGACAAAAGGTGTTGGGGCCCCCCATGGTGGGGGCAGCCTCCAAAAATGGTGGAGAGTGTGGGGAGGAAGGTGGGGCCCCATGGGGGAACACCATGGACAAGGGAACATGTTTTCTCCATGTTTGGTGGGAACATGCTTCCTTGTTTTGTGGGTGCTTGTCATGTGGCTGAAATTTCAGCCACCACCACCCCTTCCTTCCCCTATAAAAGGAGTTGGAGAGGAGCTCTCCATCCCCACTCCAACTATCATACACATGCCATGTATTATCTGGCTTCTTCTCTCCCTCCCACGAAAAGAGTTTCGTAGAGCCAAAAGGCTATCTGGGTTCCGGTGGGAACTAGTTCTGGATGGCGAAGCCCTGCCGGATAGATGACACCGTATGTGTGCAACTCTATAGAGAGATCGTAGTTTCGGTCTTAGTTCGAGAGTGCCTCCCGAAGGGCTGTCCGTGTGACCGTCCGAGTTTTGGAGGTCCTCCCGAAGGGTTGTCCGAGTGACAGTCCAAGTTTCGGAGGTCCTCCCAAAGGGCTGTCCGCGACACCATCCGGGTGACTGTCCGGCCGCCTCCCGGAGGGCTGTCCGCGGGGCAGATGAGGGTATACATCCTCGCGGTTGGGAGGTTGTAAAATCCTAGCTGCGGGGATCTACACCACCGTTCGTCATCGACTCTACTTCCGCAGCGCTACGAGCCGGTAACGAAAATGATCAAACCTTGTATGCAGTCTCCATAGTGGTCCTGGGCTGGTGCGTAGGTCGGAAAATTTTGTTTTCTGCTACGTTGCCCTACAGTGGCATCAAGAGCCGTGTTATGCGTAGATGCAGGTTGCGATCTAGAATACATAGAGATGTATGGGTGTTGCACAATATAATTAGGTAGTAGATGAGATATATTGCTGAAAATTATTTGTGTGGGTAGCATATGAAATCTGTTACCCGATGTTCCTTTTGCTTCCCCTGAATTTGCATAGTCCTGATCTTGACGGAATGGTCAAATCTCACAAAGTTCTGGCAATCCGCGATCCTTTCATGCTGCTCCTGAGTATGCTGATTGACAGATCAATGAAGTGCTAATAGTTCTTTGGGTTCCACCATAGTTGTGAAAGATGGATGTTTCGCAAACGAAAGGGCAATGCAGATGTGATCTGCACGGGGGTCACGCGTATGATGAAGTTTAGTATGGGGCTCGAGATTTTATTATCTCGTGTTTTATACACCCTGGAAAGTTAATCTAACAACTTGAATTATCATACTTGATGATGGACGTTGGTAGATTCGGTTTGTTTCAAAACCTTAGAAGCCACGTAAAACAAGTTTTTGCATGAACCGATTAGAGGCGTCTAACTTGGTTTTGCAGGATGGTTTGCATGTGCATATGATGTGGTATAGCAATGCTCATATTAATTTGATTATGTATGAGATGACTATATGATGTAATATTAACATGACCTGCGTGTCATGATTCGGCATGATGGCTGGAGCCATATGATTGTCACTTTAATGACCTGCGTGTCAACCTTAAGTAATGCACTTATTTTATTAGCTACAGAGATAGCAATATTATCTGGTGCATCGACAAGGTGGTGGCAATCTTCACGAAGGTGAACACCGACTCGAATGCCGAAGACGAAGGAATGAAAGACTTCTCCGTCAGAAAAGGCTATACCATATCATGCTATTATGAATTGCCTGAGATGTTTATCCCTCTTGATGCACCCTTCTTGATTGCACGGTAGTCGCTTTTTATTAGGGTGATCTCTCACAAACTATCAAGTAGTTAGTGTTCTCCCAAGTGTAGCACCGTCACGACACCTATCTCTTTGGGGTATCACATGGTTACATGGGTACGAACGATTAGAGAAGTGTGAGGCGGGTGAATGAGACCTCGCAACGAGATCACTTGGTTGTCTTGACGTTCGGGCATGAAAGTCATGAGCTCGGAACACACGCATCGAAAGATGAACAAGAGTCACATAGAGATGTGATTGGCAAGTTGTCCTACCAATTTAAATTCTCGTCACTTGAGATGGTTACATCCTTGACGTCGAATTGAAAGTTGGGTCTTGCATCACTCAAAATCAATTATGAGAGATATTGATTTGAGTGGGAGCGCACTATAGAATTAACTTTTTTAATTCTTAGTGCAATTAATTTTGAACAATGTCTAAGTGTGATTTGCATAATAGTTGTAGAATAATGGCTCGCATTTCCACCTTCCCTATTAAAATTTAATAGCTGTTAAATATCTGGTTAAAACTTTACGGTTGGTAACGTAATGTTAGGATTGTCCTCAAGAGTGCTGAGAAGGACTTTGTCCTATCGCATGCTTTTGGTATTCTCCCGCTAATGCTATGGATCATGTGACTCTCATCCTTCGATCCAAAAGCTAGAAATCCTTTTCAGTCAAAGTGCAATATGTTTGCTTCCATGAGACCTGAACTTCGAAAGTTTGGATAGTTATGTGATATTCATGGAATCTGAAAATCATTTTCAGAGACAAACAAAGGCTAAAATATATGAGATATCCAAAGCAATGTTTGTTTGCAAACTACTAGTAAAGAAGTTTACTATGCATTAGACTGATAAGAGAGGGATCTAGGAGAACGCCTGTCATATGATGAAAGGTGAATAAAACAACAACTTAAAGAGAAAGGAAGTGTCCGAAGGGTGTTAGTGAGACTTTCACGCCTAGGAAGTCCAGGGCTAACGCCACTCTTAAGTTGGATGCTTCTTCTGAGAGTAGGAGAAACACTGAAAAGTTAAACTGTTAGAAGTATAATGGCAAAAGGAAAGAAGACTGGAATATCCACCTCATGTAAGAATGTCATACAAAGTTTTTGATGTATAGAAGGCTGGTCAAAGACATAGTTCTTGGGAATTATGGTTAAACATGTTAATCACTAATTCTTGGGTATTGTGAGTTAATCACAAAGATACCCGCTCGATTGCATTCTATTGCAACTCGATGTAAGAACTACTATGGCCTGAAAGACTAGCCAGGGATGAGGTTTAGATACACGCAGGGAACATAGTAAATGTTACTATGCCTTCCATCGGTGTATCCCTATGTATTAAGTTTCATAATTCATTTTAGAGTTTCACACTCTAGCCCTTTGCATAAGGTATCTTGCAAGAAGGTTGTTCATAAGAGAACTTTTCATGTTCGGTGTTATGTATAACATAAGAGCCATACTTTCATTATGAATGAGACGTATGTTATGAATATTGGTAATATTACATTACCTCTGGGTTTACTTTTATAATTCATTTTAGAGTTTCATACACTCTAGCCCATTGCACAATGTTTGTTGCAAAAGAGTTGTTCATAAAAACAACAATTGTTGTTCAGTATTATGAATAACATGAAGGGCCATGCTTCCATCCTAGATGGGATGTATGTTATGAATATTGATGGAAATATGATACATCCATAACACTGACGCTAAATGTCGCATGACTAAAAGAATACCACATATGTGTGGCACTGCATTTGGTCACATTGGAGAAACCCGCATGGAAAATTCCCTTATGATGGATTTTGAAGTCGTTTGATTTTGAATCATCTAACACTTGCAACTTTCCTCCAAAACAGGTGAACTAACTAAAATACCGTTCACAAGCCATAAGGAACGAGCAAAGAACTTATTGGTGATCATACAGTTGATGTATGTAGTCCGATAAATGTTGTTGCAAACAGTGGATTTGTCTACCTTAAAAAATTGACTCAAGTAGATATATGGATATTTACTTGATGAGACGTAAGTCTGGATCTTTAGAAATCATTTGAAAGGTTTTCAAAAATAAAGTAGAAGTTATTGTACCAAGAAAATTATGTTTCTGCAATTTTATTGCGGAAAGGAATATTTGAGTTACAAGTTTAGCGAATGTCTGATGAGTTGTGAAAAAGGTTTCATAACTTGCACCTCCTGGAACACCACAGCAAGTGGAAAGTCCGTGAAGATGTAATCGAACCATTTATGACATGGTAAGATCAAAGATGACATAAATAGATTTGCCATTATCCCTTTTATAGAGTGATGCTTTAGAGACTGCGGCTTTTACACTGAAAAGAGATCCATCAGGTCTGTTGAAATGACGCCATGGTATGGTACGCCCAACCATGTTATATCTTTTCTTAAAATTTGGAATATGGGGCTTGTGTAAAAGGTTACAAACCTATTCCAAATCAGACAAGTGCTACTTTGTATGGTTATCCCAAGTCATTGGGTATTCCCCCACCACTATACCGAGGCAAAGTGTTCTGCCACAAAACGGTATGCTTTTAAAGAGAATAGTTCTTACAAAAGGTGAGTGGGAGGACAGTGCAACTCAACGAGATAACCGGTATCTTCGTCATCAGCTCAAAGGAAAGAAACCCTAGAAATGATTCTGTTGTTTCCTACTACGATTGATACGGAAGTCTCTACAATAAAATGTATGGACTTCGGTCGAACGTGCAGCTGAACCACATAGGCAAAGCTCGTGCAAACCTATCAGGTGCGGAAATGAGATATTGTTGTTAGACAACAGTATACCTACAATACACAAGGAAGCGTTGATGGGCCCTGACTCCGGGATTGGCTAAATGCCAATACAATCCGAGATAGTTTCCATATAAGTGATTCAAGATTAAAACCTTGATACACCTGTTAGAGGACTTAGAGTCTAACGAATATTTATGGAACTAAAAACTGATACGGAAAAAATGTTTTATCCATAAAGCTCGAATTGTTGAAATAACAAGTTCAAGGAGTTGACTACGATGAGGTTGTTTCACCGTAGCGATGCTTAAGGTCGGTTCGGGTTGAACTAGCAATTAATGCATATATCAATCATGAGATATGAAACCTGGATGACAAAAGGATTTCCATCTGATGGAAATGAAACCTAGGACTTGTATGTGATACAGTCCAAAGTAATTTGTCGATCTAAAGGATGCTAGTAAGTATGCAAACTTCAGAGTTCCAGCAATGGACAGAAGAGAGCAAAATGGAGTTGGAATCTTCGTGGTTTGATGAAATGGTCAAAAGGGTTTTTGACTTAATCAATGGTAACGAAGATGCTTGTGATTCAAGAAAGTAAGTGGGAGCATAATAATATTTCTAAAAACATTGTGTGCTTGACACATTGTTAATTGGAAATAAATTTCTTGACACGAATTAGGACTTCATTTGAAAATAGTTTTTCGATGAAGTGCTTAGGCTAAATAGCCTCCATATTAGGCATGATGATCTATGGAGATAGATTTACCTAATGGGGCTAAGCAATGAATACATATTGACAAGGTGCTAAAACCTTTTAGCATTTAAAACGCCAAGGAGTGATTCTTGCCGAAGTCACATGGAAAGAGTTTTTGCAAGACTCAGTGTCCCAAAACACTGACGAGTAAAATACATGATGGAGATTCCACACACTCCAGTGTTTGGATTAATCATGTATTCCATGGTATGTAAAAACAACCAGATATGTCCGATATTCCCAAGTTGTTGCTAGTATAGATACCAAAGTGATCAAAGCACTGATCATGGGACAACAGTGAAAGATGTCATTAAGTACTAGAGTAGTGCTGATGACATGTTTTCTCGCAAGCAGAGATTATGAAGTGCTCGTTGTAAGTAATTACATCGATACAGTCTCAATCAATGTTCCATGCAATTTTCGATTTAAGTTAAGGGTTTTGTGTAATACACAATATGGTGGCACGGTAGTTGGAAATTGTTCCAAACAAGATACTGTGGCAAATTCTATAACAAAGGCTAAGTATATTGATTCTTTGGAAGCGACAAAGAAGTTGTTGAATCATATAGTTCATTCATGAACTTAGTATGGTTCCAAGATGGCTTTGGTCTATGAGACACTATTGCAGATAGTTGCTCCATAGCTCAGTCTGAGGAATCAGGTTTCGACCAATGATTCACACATATGCAAAACCAAGTTCACACAAAATACGAATTTTGTGATAGCGTGAAAACGCGAGGATATGCAAAGTTACACACGGAGCTGAAGTTGTCAGATCCGTTGGACATCAGGCTATACCACAAGCGAAGCATATTTTACACCAGTCTGCCATAGGTGTAAAGTGCATTAGCGTTGACTAGATTATTGACTCTAGTGCAAGTGGGAGTCTGTAGGAGATATGCCCTAGAGGCAATAATAAATGTTATTGATTATCTCCCTGTTCATAATTAGGTTTATGTTCCATGATATAACTGCTATGGTTCTCGAGTCTACAATAACCACGAGGCTTGAAGGAAGACTCATATGCACGTGTGGAATAATAAACGGTAAATTGTATTCCTAGTCTGGCCTCTAAGACTGGCTCAAGTATTGTATGATGATCATGTTTTCCTGATCATGGGCATCGCTATGCCGGCAATTTTGAGGGCACAATTTTACAAGAAGATTTGTGTTGAATCGACCCGAATTGATGTTATGCTATGAGATACATTCGTCATAAGTTAATGGTTAATAACACAGAGAAGTTAATGTTTGCATAATTCCTTAGACCATGTTAGCATCGAGTTTCTTCATGCTTGCTTCATGAACTTTGGGGTTTGTTAAACATCATCCGTAAATGGGTGGCTATTACGGCGGCTTAGGGGTTCATGGAAAAGTATGTCAAGTAACTTGATAGCTCAAGATTGGGATTTGCTCCTCTGACGATGGAGAGATATCTCTGGGCCCTCTCAGTGTTACGGTATCCATCATCGTCCGGCCAGATACTTTATGATTTGATCACGGGGATGCCGGAACACAGGAACGAGAAAAGAGAACAATACCGGTAACGAGGTAACTGGCATAGTGGACAAGTTGTTGATCCACGGGGATGCCAACATGTCTCACCTCGGGTATTTGTAACATATCGCGAAGCAACAGGAATAGCACACGACAACTGGAGGTTCACTCGAATATTCATTCGTGTGGGTATAGGGGTCAATATGGGTGTCCACGGCTCCGATGTTGATCATTGATCGGAAGGGGTTCCGGGTCATGTCTATACTTCACCGAACCTATATGGTCACAAGCTTAAGGGTCATCTATTTGCTGAATACTAGACAAGGAGTCCGAGAGAAAGTCACTGAAATAGTTTCGGAGACAGCGGAAAAGTTTCGGAGAGAACACTGAAAAAGTTTTGGTAAAACCAAAAAGTTGTTTCGGATAAAACCATTGATACAAAAAGTTTTCGGCAAGCATCGCAAATGTTTTGGAGGTTGCTAGATCGGTCTGGTAATTTCTGGAATTTTTCGAAAAAAAACCGGAAAAGGTTTTTGGAGCTGCCGGAATTGTTTACGAGGTAAATGAAGATGGTTTAAAATTAAACCACCATACCGGAAATGTTCCAGAGCGTGTCCAGATAATTTTAGAGGGTGTCGGAAATGTTCTGGGACCTTTCAGAATTTTTCCGAAGTAATAGTCGCGGAAAACATCTTGTCCCAGCGTGAGGGGGCAAGATCCAACGTTTCGTGGGGCTATTTTGGGGCGCCTCCCTTTTGGGGGGCAGCCCCTTGTGGCTGGACGAAAGGTGTTGGGGCCCCCCCATAGTGGGGGCAGCCTCCACAAATGGTGGAGAGTGTTGGGAGGAAGGTGGGGCCCCATGGGGGAACACCATGGACAAGGGAACATGTTTTCTCCATGTTTGGTGGGAACATGCTTCCTTGTTTTGTGGGTGCTTGTCATGTGGCTGAAATTTCAGCCACCACCACCCCTTCCTTCCCCTATAAAAGGAGGTGGAGAGGAGCTCTCCATCCCCACTCCAACTCTCATACACATGCCATGCATTATCTGGCTTCTTCTCTCCCTCCCACGAAAAGAGTTTCGTAGAGCCGAAAGGCTATCTTGGTTCCGGTGGGAACTAGTTCTGGACGGCAAAGCCCTGCCGGATAGATGACACGGTATGTGTGCAACTCTGTAGAGAGATCGTAGTTTCGGTCTTAGTTCGAGAGTGCCTCCCGAAGGGCTGTCCGTGGGACCGTCCGAGTTTTGGAGGTCCTCCCGAAGGGTTGTCCGAGTGACAGTCCAAGTTTCGGAGGTCCTCCCGAAGGGCTGTCCGCGACACCATCCGGGGGACTGTCCGACCGCCTCCCGGAGGGCTGTCCGCGGGGCAGATGAGGGTATACATCCTCGCGGTTGGGAGGTTGTAAAATCCTAGCTGCGGGGATCTGCACCGCCGTTCGTCATCGACTCTACTTCCGCTGCGCTACGAGTCGGTAACGAAAATGATCAAACCTTGTATCCAGTCTCCATAGTGGTCCTGGGCTGGTGCGTAGGTCGGAAATTTTTGTTTTCTGCTACATTACCCTACACCCCCTGGTCTCACGAACAGGGACCGTTGCCCCCATTGGAGCCGGTTCGTGACTAAACCGGGACTAATGGGCTGGCCCGGCCTGGACCAAAGCCCTGTTTTCTACTAGTGACAGCACCATGCCATCTCGTTAACGTTAGGTCAACTAGCGCCAGAGCGGTGCTTCAACAACGATGAAAGAGACCAACTTGACCCGAAGTCTTGCAATCATGACATGGGAGAAGACAGAGGAGAAATTTAAGGGGGGGGGGGCACAACATCCACAACTACGACACGAGGAGAGCTAGATCTGTTGAAAGAGAAAGACCAAGAGAAAGAGGAAGATGAATATGACATGTGGGCTCATGTAGTCAATGAGAGTTTCATGATCATAGTTTTCCACTGCTACAAAAGAGAATTTAGCAAAAATTAATAGTGATAAATCAATATTTAGAGAGTATGTGACACAGTTTCATGTATTTCGAGGTCAAGTTTGTTTCATGCTTAGAACAAGAGTATGAATTTAAGTATACATATGACTTTTTCTTAAATGTTCTCTCACCTTTCTCTCGGTGGATAGGGTAAATTCTCATCCCCAAACTTCCTCGGATAGACCATGAAATTGTCCCCCTGCCTCTACTGCTTCGACGACTGGTGGCGGAAAAGGAAATCATGGTGCTTTCGCTTTGACTAGTAGTTTAGCTAGTGTTTTTGTCTTTGCGGGTGCAACGCTCGGGCAGAGAGTGGCACTTGTTCTTCGAATTTGGCCTTCGGGTTTCAATTCTCCTTGAGTTCATCCATTTGGAGGGAGCTTCGACGTAGATTCTTGTTGTCTTCTTAGAACGGTAAGATTAGGGTTTCTTCTCGTGCGGGCGACGATGAGATTTTGGGCAGTTGCGCTAGATCTATTCATCGGTTCAACGGGAACGACTACGACACCAGGGCGTCGTTCCTTAGGGGCACCTGCGCGAAGAATTTTGGCCGTCTTTACAAGGTCAAGCCTGCTCCGGTAGGGGAGCTGTGACAACAACACATCGGCGGTTTGTTCCGACAACATCAGTGGTCATTCGGTGATCCAACGACCTCGATGTAATCTTAATTATGCTTTAGATGCTCTTTTAGTAACAGTTTGAATTATTTTTTAATATATATATATAATTTAAAGTTTATACAAGACTTTTCTCGCCAGCACCGCTCACATGGGAGGCGTCGTTCCAGCATCGCGCGGCGGCGACGCAGCGTACGTACGTAGTACGGGGGTACGCCGGCGATGGCGATGGATAAGGACGATGTCTGTCCGCGCCCCAAGTCGCGCCAAATTTGTGCTGGTTCCATCTTGCATGGATCCACGCCACGCCACGCAACGTATGCTTGACGTGCCACCACGTGCCCAGAGCCTCCGCATCCTATGGCTGATGCTCGACTGGGAATGGACCGTGCACATGCATGCACGCTGGCAGGCCACGATCGGTCCTATGCGCCTTGTCCACCAAAATGTTGATTTTCTTCGCACGCCCATGCATGGCGCCGAGAACTGATGATGATATCTCTCTGCCCGACGTTCTCGATGGTCACGGCCCACGGGTTCTTTCCTCTTGGAGCTTTCCCCCGCCAGAGAATCAATCTATAGAGACACACCATGGAGTTACCGTGCACATGCATTCAGATTTTTGGGCACGCATGCATTTTCAGGGGTGCTCTCCCTGCGCTGCGTGTTAGTACGTTTTATTGAAAATGAAGATGGCTTCGTTCATTTATTTTTATTATCAGTTTTGCTAAAGCACATCTAGATATGTGTCGTAAGTATCATACATATATATTTAACACGGTACAGACGCAAGTGTTCATATATACGTACATATACTTATCCCTATAAATGCACACACATCCTATCACTATGAGTATCTTTGACAGACTTAGACGGAATATCATCTTAAAATTTATGAAGTCACCATATGCACTTCGTCGTCGACGAGAACGTCTCCTCCAACTGAATGTACATCGCTGAAAATCTTAAAATAAATTCATGAATAATGCGAGCATCAGGACAAGCCTTGATGGACTGAGATGTCACTGTCCTTCCAACCGTTCAATCACAGGTTGGTTCACAGTATCATACATCTAAGGCTCCTCCCAATGCTCCACCTTGTACAGGTGCTAAGTCTGTCACATAGGTAAAAAAATCTGATGTGACATGATATTTAAGAGAAGAGAGATGGATGTGATAACCCAGGAAAAAACGATGTCAAGCGCGTGAACCTAGATAAAATACTTAAATAAAAAAAGATCATCAATACATGAAGAACTTTAGTAACTAAATCATTAAATAAAGTGTGCTTAGTTACAACAAGTTAAGCACCTATGCATTGAGAGCTTTGGTTGCTAAACTTTTAAATGTGCTTAACACCTCATCTTAGCACCAATGTATTGAAAGTAGCCTAAGTCCTATGTCATTGACCTCACACGAATTTTTTTTTATGCTCGATTGAGTCATTTAGATGTGTAATAATTAGATGTGCCATACACATTATACTATCCAACAAGACCTCATAAATAAAATAAAGTAAAACTGCCATCGTGTCTTCAAATTTGATGATGTATTTTGACCTCAAACCAATACAAACCACGAAATGTGTGTTGCGTTGCGTGACCAGTCAATTGTTTTGTGCGTCGACGATGATTTATGCCGGAGACTAGTCGACGTACTGGACCGACCGGGGCGGTCCCTGTCCACAAGCCGACGCTGCAAGACGTTGCGTCCGGTAACAGGATTCGCCGTACACGATCGATCACGGGGCACTGACGCGCGGCACCGCGATCGAGCAACCCCTGACGGACGCCGAGCTTTATCCATGAAATCCACATGCACATGCATGGTCGTTTAGCGTAACTTCAACGCATGATCTTAAATGAACTGAACGTCCGTTTTATTAAGGTTTCATTTATTGGAGGTGAAAATGAAGCGACGTCCGTTCGAATTTCTGCATGCGCCGACCATGCATCTACGTGTGATCGCTTTTCAGCCGCATCTCGTGTTGAAATATATTATTCATCTTCCTTTATCAGTTCGAATTTTTGAATAAATTGGCTGGAGCATGAATTCAAATATGGTATCCGAGTCAAGAGGTCTTTAGTTTAAAAACCTGCAGCTTACATCCACTAGTGAAAAAAGACTCATTTGTTCCGGTTCCAAAGGTCCATCTGTCTCGGTTCTGCACCCGGAACTAAAGTGTCGGGACTAAAGCCCATGACTTTTAGTCCCGGTTAGCTTACGAACCGGGACAGATGGAGCTACACGTGGCCGTTCCGTCGATCCCAGGCAAAAGGGCCTTTGGTCCCGGTTGGTAACACCAACCGGGACCAAAGAGCGTCAGCAGCTCAGGAGCTGTTTTTTTAGAGGGGGCGGGGGGTTAAGGATTTTGGAGGGTTAATTTAGGGGTTTCATATATTTTGTTAGCTAGCTAATAGAGAGAAGTGACCTCTCTTATCTCCCTGCTTGGTCGTGACGCTACGTACTATACGTATAGAGAGAACTCACGACACACTAGTTAGTAAGCAAATGAAGGAAACCATTAAGTACACAAGATCGTCATGAACATATACAAAGATGAGTGATCGACCTCCTCCTTCTCCGAGAGATTGGTCAAACAACAAGTTTTCGTATATCTATCGTATGTTACAATCCCTAACATCTAATTTCAATTTCCATATGGTATTCTCCGGCTTTATTGATGACGTGGTCAATAAAGAATCCCGTCAATTCCTCTTGAATTGCTCGTATGCGATCTTGTGGTAGGAGTTCATCCTGCATCCACCACATCTAAATTGAAGAAGAGGGTCAATACATGTATATGAATGAAACTCAACCCAAATGATGGTAATAAAATAAAATTGTGAATATTTTTGCTTACGCACTTCATATTCTTTTTTAGTGTAGCCCCGCTTATTAGGATTTGTCACGTTGTAGATGAACTCGCAAACGTAGTATCGACAAAAATTAGTCCCTTGTTCCTGAAGCAAGCACATTACGAGGAATAGAGGTCAATCAAACTGATAAGCAAGCATGCTAAATGGTATATATTGATGAAACTAGCTAGAATCAATGAGAGATGGGCGGAACTAGGTAGTATATATTACTTACTTTCGGGTGTCTAAATTGCAGCTCGGTAGGCAGTCCTAGAGCAATTTTGGTGAAATCTTTCCAAACCCTGCCAGACAAAGAAAATAATTACTTGATATATATCAGGAAATGAATAAAGTTGCCGATATGGTGCGATAATGATCAATTGAACTTACCTCTGGAGCATTTCAGTGAGGTTCGCATACAACTCGGGTTTATTTCGTCTCGAGTCTAAGACGGTTACTACTCCCCGGTCAAGCTTAATATCTAGTAGAATAAAGTGGTGGCTGCGCACACATGCATAGCTCATCAATTACATTACTATACCCTCGAGTAATAAGGGAGAAACCGAATATGCACAAGACAGTAACACTCGCTTGAAGTTGTAAGGAAGGAGTATTTTGTCTTTGTTTTGATTTTTAAGCATCGATTCTAGCAAGTTCTCCTCGGTTTGTTTAGGATACATTTAAACCGTCACTTCATGTATGATATTTGGGTTAATGAACCCAATGTCATACATTTCTGCTTTTCTGCATTCGACGATCTTCAATCTGCATAATATAGTGATGAGGATAATTATATATGTACATGCAATGAAAGATGTGAGCTATATATAGAGACTTAATTACAGAAGTACTTACAGACAGTAGCAAGTCATGATTTGTATGTCGATGTCCTTTTGATTGTAAAACTGGAAAAGCTCGTTAAATTCAACATGAATCAGCTCCTGACCAAAGAAGTCATGCTTCTCTTTAATACTCATCATCAAACAATCCTTCCCAGGTTCGTTGCAGGTTTTCATGTACCAATTATGCAATTGTCTCATCATCGTTCCTAGAGGAGGACTTCCATCTTTGACGAGAGGCTTCCCGTACCGGTATTTGAAATCGTCCACCTCCAACGGCTCAAACAGTACATCATCGCTCATGTAATCAGCAGGATTGGTACCGGGCACCATCCCCAGATGATCAGAGGAGATATCGGTAGACACCTTCAGTGGGGGGCACGATTGGTTAGCCTGTTTGCCGAGCTGGGGAATTGTTTTCCCACTTCTTCATTTTGCTAACCTCTCATCACTGGAAGTAGTTCCCGTCTGCACCGCATTTTGATATGCCTTTTTAGTAGCGCGGACATAGTTGGTATCCAGCGGAGGCGGTGGTGGTCGCTTCAGGGCCTCGACAGTGTGCTTCGCTACCACCGGATCTATCGTCTGCTTCGGAGGTGAAGCTTTCTTTGCAAAATGGGCCCTCACTTGGTCTTGAGAGATCTTCGCGGTTTCCTCCGAGGTCCTCTCGTATGGCAACTTTTCCAATGGCTTGAGAGACTTAAGACCGTATTCGTATGGCCTCCCGCCACTTACTGTACTGCTAGCAGCCGGAGCGACAACGTTTCTCTTCCGTCGTTGCTTACGAGGCAGAGAAGGAGGCGGAGTGCTCCGACGCGCCGGAGGAGGAGGAGCGGCGGCGGCTGTATTCCGCCGTTGCTGAGGAGGCGGAGGAGGAGGCGGACTGCTCGAATGCACCGGAGGAGGCGGAATAGGAGGCAATGTGCCTTGATCGTCAACGTCACGCGCCAGACGAGGCGAAGGAGGAGGCAGAGTGTCTTGATCCCTCACCGGAGGAGGAGGAGGATGAGTGCCTTCATCACTCGCCGGAGGAGGAGGAGGAGGCGGAGTGCCTTGATCCCTCGCCGGAGGAGGAGGAGGAGGATGAGTGCCTTCATCACTCGCCGGAGGAGGAGGAGGAGGAGGCGTCCAGTTCGGAAGCTTGATTTGCTCCTTCCACCATAGACATGTAGTCCTCAGAGCAAATCTCAGCTGCGTCTCCCCTTCACCTGTAGGGTGGTCAAGCTCGAGCTCCTCAAATCCCCCCATTATTTCATCTACTTGCACAACAGCATAGCCATGTGGAATCTGGACATGGTGAAAAGTTCTGTCCGTTCGAGGAGGTGCAACAAAGTCATCAGTTGCCTTCAAGGTGAGGTTAACGCATTTCGTCATAAGCTCGCAATGTTGGCCATCTATGATAGCATCCATGGGGTAGCTAGGTGAAGCGACCCGACCTGAAAGGTCAAATCTCCGGTGTTTCTGTACCATCCCAAGATCATGCTGGTACACACACGGTACATCAAAGTGTATATATCAAAGGGAAATCACACAACATTATATTAATCGAAATCTCATATCGAGTCCTTTATTACAATAAAAAAGATTACAATAAAGTGGCTGAAGGCCAACTCATGAGAATGTCTAAATCTTGCGGAAGCGTCGAAGGTAGATGAGTCCATCTGATTCCAAGGGCATCTCACTGAGCGTAGAGCGTATCCTCACTCCTGGTCGGAAAAGTACTCTGCAACATGATACGTTGCAGCCATGTAGGTCAGCATATGGAATATGCCGGCAAAGTCACAAGAGAGGGGTGAAAAGATAATCATCTAGTCTATATGCATATAAGGCAGGTGGGGTGGTAAGTTTTTGCGTAAAGCCAAGTTTTTCCTACATCAAGGGAGGGGCTAAGCAAAATATTACTAAGTTGGTTGATTAATGAGATGGTTCCACCAACCAATTCTCATTCCCAAATTATTAATACCCACATCCTCATTATTAATTGTATTGAGAGTTCCGGAAGTTTCAATTCCTTTGGCTCAAGTCGTCCATGACCGTGGACACGGCTAATCGATTAGGTTTGAGTACTCTGCAGAGTTTTGCACACGTTCCCCACAAGATTTGGTCGCCTCTGTTTGATTTCTCGCACTTCAGGGTGTTTGAGAAACGGATGACCAAAACATGGTCTTCCAAAGGGTTTCCCTGCGACTCTGTCGGTGCCCATCCTTTCCTATCGTTCTTCTACCTCTCGTAGCACCGCCTGTCCAGGGTCACCACGATATCCAACCAAGCCAGAGCCCATAATGACTTGTGGCTGTGCAGGTAAGCCTTGGGTCTTGAAGCACCCATCCATCTCTTTGTGCCTGGGTGGATCTTTCCGCGTGAATACTGGCCATCTCCAGCATCACCTAGGCAATTCCACTGGTTTCTCCAGGGTGCCGTTCAACCATCATCCACCCAGAGGTATGTTGAAAACTCGGAGTCTTAAATCTTGATCATTATGTAGGTCTTGAAATTATTAACTCTCTCAACTCTCATGAATCACACAACCAACCCCGTCTACTAATAGCATAGCAAAAGTAAAACAACGTTTCCCGGGGCCAATGTTGTCAAAGGGGTTGAGGGGGTACCTACCACATGATACTAATACAAAGTAACCAAGTTTCCAACTAACCTATCTTGCATGCAATTGGGGAAGATGGTAGAACTAATGCATATAAAACATGGGTAAACATGATCAAAGTGACTTGCCTGATTGATGATCTTCGTACGTGAGTGACTCTAAGTAACAAGCTTCGCACTCCGGATAATCTAACGAAACAAACAAACACTCAATAAGCATACAACAGAATATTGTAACCCACAAACATCAATCAAGAACTAGTAAACAGTCAAGAAAAAACAATGTACACATCACAAGTAAGGAAAACACACAAAGTTTTGTTTACTAGGAGGTGATTGATAAAACACTACTAACATAATAAAACTATTTTGAAATAACCAAAACAATTGTTGACAGCAAGGAAACAATAAAGTATTTTTATTAATAAACAGAAGAAAATCAATTTAAGTTTGTTGAGAAAACTTTTGTAAAGTTTGTAAAAGTTTTGATAAGCACTAAATGGAACAAATATAGTTTTACTAACAAGAGAGCAAAACAAAACTTATTAGTTATTAATAAAACATGTTCTTAACAGAAAATAATTTACAAATAAACTTGTTTTATAAAACAAAATTAAATTATATAAAACTTTGTTTGAAAGCAAAACTATTACTAACTAGTTGTTTTAATCAAAATAAACCTATTTGAAAAGAAGTTGTGATTCCTATCTTAACAAGGAAATAAACTAAACAATTTTATATTTTTATTAACAATAAGTAAAACACTAGGTATATAACCAACAGAACCTACTAAACAAATTAAAACTAAATCTAAGTTAAACTAACTAAAACTAAGTAAATAAAACTATACTATAATACTAGGCAGATTCTGTTTATAGCTAGAACACTAATCAAAATCATCCTAAAAATCCTCAAACTAAACATGGTGATAGTCCTAACCAATATCAAACAGTAGCAAAAAGATTCATATAAAAATCTATTTTCAAACTCTAGTTATTCAGATTTGAAGATTTTGAGCAAAATTGATTCAATTCAAATTTTATAGTTCAAAATTGAAATTTAGAAGTACAGTGTGAAACTACATGAAAAATTTGAGCTATTGCAAAAAGAATCAACTCAAAACATTTAATAGATTAAAAGTTATAAGCAAAACAAAATTTGGATTCACTCTGTTAACTAAAACAAAAACAGAAAAGAGTGAAATCTACCGGACGGCCAGGGGGCTACGTGGCACTGTCCTATTGGCTAAGGGGGTGTGCGCGCGAGTGTTTGTGGGCGGGCGACCGGTCGGTAGGGGATACCCGTTCAGAATTATTTCCGATCTAATCTCAGGCGTTGATTATAGATCCGACGGTCCAGGGAGCTTACGGAGGAAAGGTCGCCGGCGTTGGAAGTCTCCGGTGGATCCGAAAGCGGCGAAGACGACAGCGAGGAGCTCCGGTGGTCGAGGGAGGTAGCGAAGCAGTTTAGACGACGGCGGGCGAGGTCCGGCGTCGAACGAAGGGGTCGGAGAGGCGAGGGGACGTCCGAGGCGACGGGCACGTGGGGAGGGAGCTTCGGTGGTCGGAGTTACTCCAGCGAGGAATTGCGGCAACGATTCGGCGAGGGACAGAGGGGGCTCGGGGAAAACTGGATGCGGGGAGTGGCCGGCTTTTATAGGGGCGCTGGGGAGTACGGGGGAGTAATGGGAGGCGAGATCCGCGAGGAAGAAGAAACTGCCGGCGAGGTCCGGCGTCGCGTGCGGGAGGAAGAAGGCGTCCGCGCGGAGCAACGGTCGGTCGACGTGGGGCCCAGTGTCAGTGAGAGAGGAGGCGTCCGTTGCGCGTTAGTCGGCCGACCGGTAACGGTCTCGGCTTTTAAAGCCGTTGGGCCGGCCCGTTTAATACAGGAAACCGTTACCGTTTCTTTTAATGATTTTCCAGCGACATTCAAAAGCTTTTAAAACATTCAAAACGTTTATAAATATAGGGGTATTATATATCAAAATTAACAGAATAATAAATTATATTTAATGAACATTTTTATTCTGTCATTTGAACACTTTGAAAAAAATAATATTTTCAGAAATTGCCTAATTGTTTTTAAATCCTTTTTGCAAATATTTTCAAAATAACTCCTGGTTATTTTTGTTCAAATAGATCACCAAGATGACCCTGGTGTGGAGTGTAATGTTACTCCCCTCTTATTTTGAACATTTTACCAAGATTTCAAATAGGTGAAAGCAACACATTGAAAGTAGAAAGGGGTTTCAGAAATTCAGAGAAGGCATTTCAACTAACGCATACATTCAAACAATGGTGATGATAGATGCATAGCTATAAATATAACATTCCAAAATGGAATTTTGGGATGTTACGCTAGGAGCCGTGAAGTAAGGCTGCTAAAGGAGCTCCGTGGAAGCCACGCTGCTTCCTCGCTGAGATGGCGGGGTAGCTTCTGGGGTAGCTTCGTGCCCCTGAACAAGCCGTTGGTCGGGAGCTCGCTGGTTCATAACTTCTTCCTCTAGCCTTCGTACTCTTGCATTGAGCTCCTGCACAATGCCCAGCTCCTGTTTCGTCTTCCTCTCCCGGCTTTTGTGACCGCCTACATCGGGAAACCCAAGCTTCCACGAAATGGAGCCTAGCGTGCCTCGTGTTCGTCCAGGGTGCTCAGGATTCCCGAGGGCCTTAGTCAGCTCATCCTTCTCTTTGCTGGGAATGAACCTCCCTTCCAGCGCTTCCTTGATAACTTGGTTAAGCTTCCTAACGAGTATTGCAAGTTGCTTGTCCGTCCAAACCCACTTCCCTGTTTCAGGGTCCAAAGTTCCCCGAACCCCTAAGAACCAAGTCCTTGAACGATCTGGCCAGTTCCCTTTCTCTGGTTCGACACCTTTAGCTCGCAGGTCATCCTCCCATTTGCCCACAATGCCCATGCTCTGAGGTAGCCACCTGACCCCGTGCGATGGTGATACTGCTTCTTCTCAGCATTTTTCTTGTTTATCGTTGACATTTTCTTACTCTTTTCAGAAGTCTTGTAGGCCACTAACGCGTCCCATTGATCCCTTATCCCCGCATATCGGCCGACGAATACTGGAGTCTTCTCTTGGTCGACAAACTTAGCTTTCAACTCATTCTTCCACCTCCTGAAAAGATCTGCCATCTTCTTAAGAGCACAAGACCTGACCAGTGGCTCTATAACTGGATTACTCTCATCCTCCTCTGGCGGTAGGGTGAAATTTGCCTTCAGGGCCTTCCAAAGATCTTCTTTCTGTCTATCGGTGACATAAGAAACTTGAGGGTCGTAGTTCTTAGCGTTCTTAGCTGGCTCATTCCATTGATGGATGCCGATCGGGATGCTGTCCTTGAAAATAGCTCCACACTGAGCAGAAAATGCATCCTTGATCATCTTCGGTTCAATCGGTTGGCCATCGTTCGCGATTAAGGTGATCGTGAACCTTTCTTCCTTGCCCAACCTTTTCTTCAGGCCTCGTCTCATTACCGAAGTTTGGCTCGATCCGGAGGGCTATATAAAGAAGAAATAAGAGTTAATATATGTACATACCAAAACAATGAATGCATCAATTAGTCAGCACATGCTTAATTAATATATATACCTCGCCGGATGACTTTGCAACAGCTCCCTCCGTTCGGTCACCGGAGCCGTCATCATGGTCTCCTTCTTCCTCCGGCTCTCGATCATCGGAGCCGTCATCATGGTCTCCTTCTTCCTCCAGCATTCGGTGACCGGAGCCGTCATCATCATGTCCTAGCTCTTCTATGTCAAAATTGATTAACGAGAAGATATCACCGTCGCCGCGGATCATGTCCCCCAACAACTCTTCTCCTTCAAAGTCTCTGTTCATGGTTGGATCCATGGTTGGATCCATGGTTGGATCCATGGTTTCTTCAAATATTACAACATGGCAATTAATATACAAACATGAGAGATGGATATATTAATTAGTGGCAAACATAGACAAGGGATCATATTAGTGGCCTCGACGCTTCTACTGTTTGGGGTGGCCTCGACAACGTTTCTAGGGATTGGGTGGCCTCGACGCTTCTAGGGTTTGGGTGGCCTCGGCAACGCTTTTAGGGATTGGGTGGCCTTGGCAACGCTTCTAGGGTTTGGTCGGGCGAGAGGGGGTTGATCAAAGTTACCAGAGTTTTCTTCTAGTGGTTTGGGTGGCCTCGAGAGTTTGTCGGGTAGGGGCGAGAGGGGGTAGGAGACCGACAACGCTTTTTCAGTCCCGGTTTAGGCGGCTCGGGAGTTGGTCGGGCAAGAGGGGGTTGATCGAAGTTATCGGAGTTTTCTTCTAGTGGTTTGCGTGGCCTCGAGAGTTTGTCGGATAGGGGCGAGAGAGGGTAGGAGTCCGACAACGCTTTTTTAGTCCCGGTTTAGGCAGACTTGAGAGTTGGTCGAGCGAGAGGGGGTTGATCGACGTCCCCCCTCATGTCAAAATTACCGGAGTTTTTTATATGAACAAAAAAATGTCGGACGCACATATCATCACGCAGCGGCGGTAACAAAACGTGATGCATATCATCACGCGGCGGCGGTAACAACTTTTTCTGCCGACTATTTTCATACACACATATATATATCATCATACACACATATATATGAACAAAAAACATCATACACACATATATATGAATAAAAAACATCATACGCACATATGTATGAACAAAAAACATCATACACACATATATATGAACAAAAAACAAAAAATCATCCTGATGTATAGGGGAGGGGGGATGTGGCCGGAGCGGGGTGGGGCGGCCGGCGCGTGGCGGGGCGGCCGGAGCGGGGTGGTGCGGGGCGGGGCGGCCGGAGCGAGGTCGAGGAGATCGGGGCCGGCAGCCAGCGGCGGCGACGACGACAGAGAGCGCGCGAGATTCGGGCAACCTGATGGCGTGGGAGGGATCTGGCCTTCGGGGGAGCGATATGGATCGAAAACAGCTAAGTGTGGGGTCTTATATAGGGAGCATTGATCCCGGTTGGTGGCACGAACTGGTACCAATGCCCCCCTTTGGTCCCGGTTTGTGCCACCAACCAGGACCAAAGGCCTCTGCTTCCCGCCCTTTTGGCTGCTGGGACCAAAGGGTGGCATTGGTCCCGGTTGGTGCCACGAACCGGGACCAATGATCCCTTTTCGTTAGCCCAAAGGGTGGGAAATAGGGACCTTTGGTCCCGGTTGGTGGCACCAACCAGGACTAAAGGTGTGTATTAGTCCCAGTTGATGCCACCAACCGGGACCAATGACCTTGCATAGCGGTGTGGTGGGAGTGTAGTCCCACCTCACCAAGCGAAGGTTGCCTGGCCTGTTTATAAGCCCCGCCGCGTCTGCTACATTGAGCTCCTCTCATAGTGAAAATAGATGCCCTTATACAGGAAATTCGACCTAAATTCAAAATGGTAGTTAGGCGCCTAACTAGTACTTTGAATTTAGGTTGAATTTCCCTATAAGCGCATCTATTTTCACTTTTGCTATTTTTTATGTTATTTCTTTGCATATTAAAAGTTTTTAACAAAAACTACTTTATGAATATTCTTTTTGCTATTAATTTTTTTAATAAAAATAACTTTGATAATTTTAGGTGCATGAATTGTATATAATATCAAGTTTAGTTATATAACTTTTATTGAATGCAAACATGTGTGTTACAAAATGATTTCAATTTTTTTATAAATATTTGAACTCAAGAATTTTTCTGCATTCAATATGCACCATTCAAAGCCACATCATCCCTTTTCAACCCTTTTCTGACTTCATTTGCTTTTTTCATGCATTTCAGCATTTATTTTGAGCTAAAATGACCCTGAATTAAAAGGCACTGCAAATAAACTCTGAAATGGTTGAAACTTGGCATGGTACCATCATTTCACCCACATAGCATTTGCTAAAAATTTGAGAGGGTTACGGAAAAAATTGGATGCACTTCGTGTACAAAATGGGGAATCTCTTTCGAAGTATGAGAGTTTCGCACGAAAACACATTTGTTACAAAAAGATTTCAATTTTTGAAACATATTTGAACTCAAGACTTTTTCTGCATTTAATATGCACCATTCAAAGCCACATCGTCCCTTTTCAACCCTTTTTGACTTCATTTGCTATTTTTTATGCATTTCATCATTTATTTTGAGCTAAAATGATCCTAAATTGAAAAGCACTTCAAATCAACTCTAAAAAGGTTGAAAGTTGGCATGGTATCATCATTTCACCCACATAGCATGTGTTAAAGAGTTGAGAGGGTTACAGCAAAAACTGGATGCATTTCGTGTACAAAATGGACAATCTCTTTCGAAGTATCACGGTTTCGGACGAAAACTCATCTGTTACAAAGGGATTTTATTTTTTTGAACTTATTTGAACTCCATAATTTCTGTGTGTTCAAAATGCACCATTCAAAGCCACACCATCAATTTTTAACCCATTTTGACTTCATTTGGTATTTTTTTCATGCACTTACTGATTTTTTTGAGCTAAATAACCCTGAAATTGAAAAGCACATCAATGAACTATGAAAAGGTTGAAAGTTGGCATGGTATCATCATTTCACCCACATAGCATGTTATAAAAAGTTGAGAGGGTTACGGCAAAAACTGGATGCACTTCATGTACAAAACGGACAATCTCGTTCGAAGTATCAAGATTTCGGACGGAAACTCATCTGTTACAAAAGGCATTTGATTTCTTCACATGTAACTACAGTGATATTCTAGATCAAAGGCATCATCATAATAGTTGTGGAGAGAAAGTCTTCACTTTTTCTTCGCTTGTGTCCTTTGCTTATTGCGCCATAACCATGGATAATCTTCATTGTTTAACAGGGTGCTTGGGTCAACCTTGACTTTGAAGGGAGGAATTTCCTGAAACTTTTCGTAATCTTCAGACATGTCTGTCTTGCCCTCCAATGCCACGATGTCTCTTTTGCCTGAAAGAACTATGTGACGCTTTGGCTCATCGTATGATGTATTCACTTCCTTATCTTTTATTTTTCTCGGTTTGGTAGACATGTCCTTAACATAGAAAACCTGTGCCACATCATTGGCTAGGACGAATGGTTCGTGTGTGTAACCAAGATTGTTGAGATCCACTGTTGTCATTCCGTAATGCGGGTCTACCTGTACCCCGCCTCTTGTAAGATTGACCCATTTGCATCGAAACAAAGGGACCTTCAAATCGTGTCCATAGTCAAGTTCCCATATCTCCTCTATGTAACCATAATATGTGTCGACCTTCCCATTGGTCGTTGCTTCATCAAAGCGGACATTGGTATTTTGGTTGGTGCTCCTTTGATCTTGGGCGATCGTGTAAAATGTATTCTCATTTATCTCGTACCCTTTGTAAGTCAATACAGTCAAAGATGGTCTCCTGGCCAACGAGTACAGCTCATCAGAAATAGTGTTGTCACACTTGAGACGTGTTTGCAACCAACTGCCGAAAGTCTTGATGTGTTCACATGTAATCCAGTCGTCACACTGCTCTAGGTGTTTGGAGAGTAGAATGTTCTTGTGTTCATCGACATACGGGGTCACTGAGGCAGAATTCTGTAGAACTGTGTTGTGTGCTTGAGACCAAGAATGCCCGTCCCCACATATTATTCACTTTGCTCCTAGCGTGCCTTTTCTAGCCAGTCTCCCCTCATACCGCGATTGAGGGAGACCAATCTTCTTAAGATTAGGAATGAAGTCAACACAAAACCCAATGACATCCTCTGTTTGATGGCCCATGGAGATGCTTCCTTCTGGCCTAACGCAGTTATGGATATATTTCTTTAGGACTCCCATGAACCTCTCAAAGGAGAACATATTGTGTAGAAATACAGGGTCCAGAATGACAATCTTGTCGACTAGATGAACTAGGATGTGCGTCGTGATATTGAAGAAGGATGATGGGAATGTTGGAAATATGCCCTAGAGGCAACAATAAATTAGTTATTATCATATTTCCTTGTTCATGATAATCGTTTATTATCCATGCTATAATTGTATTGATCAGAGACTTAGATGCATGTGTGGATACATAGACAAAACCATGTCCCTAGTATGCCTCTAATAGACTAGCTCATTGATCAAAGATGGTTAAGGTTTCATAGCCATGGACATGAGATGTCATTTGATAACGGGATCACATCATTAGGAGAATGGTGTGATGGACAAGACCCAAACTACAAACGTAGCATATGATCGTGTCAGTTTATTGCTACTGTTTTTTGCATGTCAAGTATCTGTTCCGATGACCATTAGATCATGCAACTCACTGACACCGGAGGAGTACCTTGTGTGTATCAAACATCGCAATGTAACTGGGTGACTATAAAGGTGTTCTACAGGTATCTCCGAGGGTGCCTGTTGGGTTGGCATGGATCAAGACTGGGATTTGTTACTCCGTGTGACGGAGAGGTATCTTAGGGCCCACTCGGTAATACAACATCACAATAAGCCTTGCAAGCAATGTGACTAAGTGTTAGTCACGGGATCTTGTATTACGGAACGAGTAAAGAGACTTGCCGGTAATGAGGTTGAACTAGGTATGGAGATACCGACGATCGAATCTCGGGCAAGTAACATACCGAAGAACAAAGGGAACATCATACGGGATTAACTGAATCCTTGACATAGAGGTTCGACCGATAAAGATCTTCGTATAATATGTAGGAACCAATATGGGCATCCAGGTCCCGCTATTGATTATTGACCGTAGAGGTGTGTCGGTCATGTCTACATAGTTCTCGAACCCGCAGGGTCTGCACACTTAAGATTCGATGACGTTTCAGTAGTATAGAGTTTTGTATGGTGGTGACCGAAGGTTGTTCGGAGTCCCGGATAAGATCCCAGACGTCACGAGGATCTCCGGAATGGTACGGAGGTAAAGATTGATATATAGGAAGTCCTGTTTTGGTCGCCGGAAAGTTTCGAGCTCATCGGTAGTGTACCAGGAGTGCCGGTAGTGTACCGGGGGACCATCGGGAGACGTATTTCGACCCAAGAGGCCACATGTTCTCTGGGAGGAGGTAAGCCAGCCCCTGGTGGGCTGTCCTAAGCCTCCTCTAAGGGCCCATGCGGCTGGAGTGGTTTGAGAAGGAAAAAAATCCAAAGGTGGAGAGGTGGAAAGAGTTTCCAAGTGGAAAGGAGGAATCCTATTCCTAATAGGATTGGAGTAGAACTCCTCCACCTCCAATTTCGACCAAACATTGAGGGTTTGAGTCTGCCTCCTCCCCTCCCTCCCTCCTATATATACTAGAGGATTTATAGGAAAAATCTAACCCTAATAGTCACATGCTACCTCTCCTCTAGATCGCGGTTTCTCCTCTAGATCGGTTTTCAACGGTGCTTAGGCGAAGCCCTGCTAGAATAGCTCCACCATCATCGCCACAACGCCATCACGCTGCCGGAGAACTCATCTACCTCTCCACTACCCCTTGCTGGATCAAGAAGGCGGAGATCGTCATCGAGCTATACGTGTGCTGAACGCGGAGGTGCCATCTGTTTGGCGCTAGATCGGAAGGACCGTGATCAAGATCACGAGACGGATCATGATGAGATGGCGGAATGGATCGTGATGAGTTTGCGGGATGGATCGTGATTGGATCAAGGGACGGTTCGTGATGAGATAGCGGGACGCTCAGCGATTTGGATCGCGAAGACGTTCGACTACACCAACCGCGTTTCTTAACGCTTCCCGCTTAGCGATCTACAAGGGTATGTAGATCCACTCTTCCTCTCGTAGATGCTCATCACCATGGATAGATCTTGCGTGTGCGTAGGAATTTTTTTGTTTCCCATGCAACGTTCTCCAACAGTGGCATCATGATCTAGGTCTATGTGTAGATGAGATCTCGAGTAGAACACAAAGAGTTTGTGGGCGTTGATGCTTAGATTGCTTCCTCCCTTGGTCGTGTTTTGGTTCAGCGATATTGTGGGATGAAGCGACCTGGACCAACCTTACTCGTGCGCTTGTAAGATGAAGGAGAATAGCTCAATCATTAAGCATGTGCTCAGATTGTCTGGGTGCTACAATCGCTTGAATCGAGTGGGAGTTGATCTTCCAGATAAGATAGTGATTGATATAGTTCTCCAAGTGACTTTCACTAAGCTACTAAAACTTGGTGATGAACTATAAAATGCCAGGGAAAGAAATAATGATCACTGAGATGTTCACGATGTTTGACACCGCGAAGGTAGAAATCAAGAAGGAGCATCAAGTGTTGATGGTTAGTGAAACCACTAGTTTCGAGAAGGGCAAGGGCAAGGAGGGAAACTTCATGGATGGCAAGTCAGTTGCTGCTCCAGTGAAGCAACCCAAAGTTGAACCCAAACCCAAGATACTTGGTAGATAAGAAGGCTGGCAACATAAACAGAAGTATATTTGATATACGTATTATTGATGTGTACCTTGCTAGTACTCCTAGTAGCACCTGGGTATAGGATACCGGTTCGGTTGCTAAATGTTAGTAACTCGAAATAAAAGCTACGGAATAAATGGAGACTAGCTAAGGGTGAGGTGACGATATGTGTTGGAAATGTTTCCAAGGTTGATGAGATCAACATCGCACGCTCTCTCTACCTTCGGGATTAGTGACGAACCTAAATAAATGTTGTTTGGTGTTTTGCGTTAAGCATGAACGTGATTAGATCATGTTTATTGCAACACAGTTATTCATTTAAGTTAGAGAATAATGGTTATTCTGTTTACATGAATAATACCTTCAATGGTCATGCACCCAGTGAGAATGGTTTGTTGAATCTTGATCGTAGTAATACACATGTTCATAACATTGATGCCAAAAGATACAAAGTTAATAATGATAGTACCACATACTAAATGTCATGTTGGTATAAAGCGCATGAAGAAACTCCATGCTGGTGGATCTTTGGAATCATTCAATTTTGAATCGGTTGAGACATGGGAACCATGCCTCTTGGGCAAGATGACTAAGGACCCCGTTTTCCGGTTTGATGGAGCGGGCAAGTGATTTATTGGAAATGATACATGTTGATGTATGCAATCCAATGAGTCCTGTAGCGTGCGGTGGATATCGTTATTTTCTTACCTTCACTGATGATTTGAGTAGATATAGTGTATATTTAGTTAATGAAACACAAGTCTGAATCGTTTGAAAAGGTCAAGAAAATTCAGAGTGAAATTTAAGGACATCGTGACAAGAAGATAAAAATGTCTGTGATATGATCATGGAGGTGAATATTGAAGTTACGAGTTTGGCATACAACTTTATACAATGTGAAAGTGGTTTCACAGCTCACACCACCTGGAACACCATAATGTGATGGTGTGTCCGAACGTCATAGTCATGCTCTATTGGATATGGTGCGTGCTATGATGTCTCTTATCGTTTTGCTACTATAGTTTTGGGGTTATGCATTAGAGACAACTACATTCACTTTACATAGGGCACCATTTAAATCCGTTGAGATGACACCGTGTGAATTATGGTTTGATAGAAACCTAAGCTGTCATTTCTTGATGTTTGGGGCTGCGACGCTTGTGTGGAAAAATGTTTTCACCTAATGAGCTCGAACCCAAAGCGGACAAATGCATCTTCATAGAATACCCAAAGAACAGTTGGGTGAACCATCTATCTAAAGATCCAAGCATAAAGTGTTTGTTGCTAAAACTGGGTCCTTTCTCGAGAAAAAGTTTCTCTCGAAAGAATTGAGTGGGAGGAAGATGGACCTTGATGAGGTTGTTGAACCTTTGCTTTAACCAGAGAGTAGCGCAGCGTAGAAAGATGTTTCTGTGGAGCCTACGTTAGTTGACGAGGAAGTTAATGATCATGATCATGAATCTTCAGATCAAGTTACTATCAAACCTCGTAGGTCGACAAGGATGCGTACTGCTCCTGAGTGGTACGACAACTCTGTCTTGGAGGTCATGTTGTTGGACAACAATGAACCTACGAGCTATGGAGAAGCGATGATGGGCCTGGATTTTGACAAATGGTTAGAGGCCATGAAATCCAAGAAAGGATCCATGTATGAAAACCAAGTATAGACTTTGGTAGACTTGCTCGTTGGACGGCAGGTCGTCGAGTACAAGTGGACTTTTGAGATGAAAACAGAAGCTGATGGTAAATGTCACCATTTATAGAGCTCGACTTGTCGCAAAGAAATTTTCGACAAGTTCAAGGAGTTGACTATGATGAGACTTTCTCACTCGTAGCGATGCTAAAGTCTATTGGAATTCAATTAGCAGTTGCTGCTTTTTTCAATTATGAAATCTGGCAGATGGATGTCAAAACATCATTTCCTTAACAGTTTACTTGAGGAAAGGTTTTATGTGATACAACCAAAAGGTTTTGTCAGTCCTAAGGATGCTAAAAGGTGTGCGAGCTTCAGTGATCCTTCTGTGGACTGAGGCAAGAATCTCGGAGTTGGAATATACACTTTGATGAGGTGATCAAAGTTTTTGAGTCTATACAAAGTTTACGAGAAACTTGTATTTACAATTAAGTGAGTGGGAGCACTATAGAGTTTCTGATAAGCATATGTGGTTGACATATTGTTGATCGCAAATGATATAGAATTTCTAGAAAGCATAAAGGGTTGTTTGGAAAGAGTTTTTCGAAGGAAGACCTGGATAAAGCTACCTAATTGTTGAGCATCAAGATCTATAGAAATAGATCAAGATACTTGATGAGACTTTCAATGAGTACATACCTTGACAAGTTTTTGAAAGAGTTCAAAATGAATCAGTCAGAGAAAGAGTTCTTGCCTGATTTGTAAGGTGTGAAGTTGAGTGAGACTCAAAGCTCGACCACGACAGGAGAAAAACAAAGGACGAGTGTCGTCCCCTATGCCTTAGCCATAGGTTCTATATTATGCCATGCTGTGTACCGCACCTGGTGTGTGCCTTGCCATGAGTCTATCAAGGGGTACAAGATTCATCCAGGAGTGGATCACTGGACAGTGGTCAAAATTATCCTTAGTAACAATAGGACTAAGGAGATGTTTCTCGATTATGTAGGTGATAAAGAGTTCGTCGTAAAGAGTTACGTCGATGCAAGCTTTAACACCAATCCGGATGACTCGGAGTAGCAATCTGGATATGTATAGTGGAGCAGCCATTTGGAATAGTACCAAGTGGAGTGTAGTAGCAGTGTTTACAATTTGACATAGATATTTGCAAAGTACACACGGATCTGAATGTCGCAAACCCGTTGACTATAAGACCTCTCTCACAAGCAAAGCATGATCGAGCCCTAGAACTCATTGGGTGTTAGATTCATAACAATGCGAATCACATGGTGATGTGGACTAGATTATGGACTCTAGTGCAAGTGGGAGACTATTGGAAATATGCCTTAGAGGCAATAATAAATTAGTTATTATCAGATTTCCTTGTTCAGGATAACCGTTTATTATCCATGCTATAATTGTATTGATCAGACACTTAGATGCATGTGTGGATACATAGACAAAACCATGTCCCTAGTATGCCTGTAATAGACTAGCTTGCTGATCAAAGATGGTTAAGGTTTCCTAGCCATGGACATGAGATGTCATTTGATAACGGGATCACATCATTAGGAGAATGGTGTGATGGACAAGATCCAAACTACAAACGTATCATATGATCGTGTCAGTTTATTGCTACTGTTTTCTGCATGTCAAGTATCTGTTCCTATGACCATGAGATCATGCAACTCACTGACACGGAGGAGTACCTTGTGTGTATCAAACATCGCAACGTAACTGGGTGACTATAAAGGTGCTCTATTGGTATCTCCGATGGTGTCTGTTGGGTTGGCATGGATCAAGACTGGGATTTGTTACTCCATGTGACGGAGAGATATCTCAGGGCCCACTCGGTAATACAACATCACAATAAGCCTTGCAAGCAATGTGACTAAGTGTTAGCCACGAGATCTTGTATTACGGAACAAGTAAAGCGACTTGCCGATAACGAGGTTGAACTAGGTATGGAGATACCAACGATCGAATCTCGGGCAAGTAACATACCGAAGAACAAAGGGAACATCATACGGGATTAACTGAATCCTTGACATAGAGGTTCGACTGATAAAGATCTTCATAGAATATGTAGGAACCAATATGGGCATCCAGGTCCCGCTATTGGTTATTGACCGTAGAGGTGTCTCGGTCATGTCTACATAGTTCTCGAACCCGCAGGGTCTGCACACTTAAGATTCGGTGACGTTTCAGTAGTATAGAGTTATGTATGGTGGTGACTGAAGGTTTTTGGAGTCCCGGATAAGATCCCAGACGTCACGAGGATCTTCAGAATGGTCCGAAGGTAAAGATTGATATATAGGAAGTCCTGTTTCGGTTACGGGAAAAGTTTTGAGCTCATCGGTATTGTATCGGGAGTGCCGGTAGTGTATCGGGGGACCATCAGGAGACGTATTTCGACGCAAGAGGCTGTGGGAGGAGGTAAACCAGCCCCTGGTGGGCTAGCCGAAGACTCCTCTAAGGTTCCATGCGGCTGGAGTGGTTTGAGAAGGAAAAAGTCCAAAGGTGGAGAGGTGGAAAGAGTTTCCAAGTGGAAAGGAGGAATCCTACTCCTAATAGGATTGGAGTAGAACTCCTCCACCTCCAATTTCGACCAAACCTTGAGGGTTTGAGTCCGCCTCCTCCCCTCCCTCCCTCCTATATATACTAGAGGATTTAGAGGAAAAATCTAACCCTAATAGCCACGTGCTACCTCTCCTCTAGATCGCGGTTTCTCCTCTAGATCGATTTTCAGCGGTGCTTAGGCGAAGCCCTGCTGGAATAGCTCCACCATCATCGCCGCAACGCCATCGCGCCGCTGGAGAACTCATCTACCTCTCCGCTCCCTCTTGCTGGATTAAGAAGGCGGATCGTCATCGAGTTGTACGTGTGCTGAAGCGGAGGTGCCGTCCGTTCGGCGCTAGATCGGAAGAACCGTGATCAAGATCGTGAGACAGATCATGATGAGATCGCAGGACGGATCGTGATGAGTTCACGGGATGAATCATGATTGGATCATGGGAAGGATCGTGATGAGACCGCGGGACGCTCGGCGATTTGGATCGCGAAGACGTTCGACTACACCAACCGCGTTTCTTAACGCTTCCCGCTTAGCGATCTACAAGGGTATGTAGATCCACTCTCCCTCTCGTAGATGCTCGTCACCATGGATAGATCTTGTGTGTGCGTAGGATTTTTTTTGTTTCCCATGCAACGTTCTCCAACAGGGAACACCAGCTCGAAACTAACAAGACAATGCGCCACATCACTCCTTAACCTTGGTAGGATTTCTGGATCTATCACCTTCTGAGAGATTGCATTGAGGAATGCACATAGCTTCACAATGGCTAATGAACGTTTTCCGGTAGAAGCAGTTGCGTCATAATCACGTGGCAGTCATGAGACTTTAGGTTCTGGAACTTTTTCTCTGCCATATTGATTATTCCTCTTATATTCGACGAGAAGTCAGACAGGACCTTCATACTGAGCAGGTATTCAAAGAAGATTTCCTTCTCTTCTTTGGTAAGAGCATAGCTGGCAGGACCTTCATACTGCTTTGGAGGCATGCCGTCTTTTTCGTGAACACGTTGCTGGTCCTTCCGTGCCTTCGGTGTATCTTTTGTCTTCCCATACACGCCCAAGAAGCCTAGCAGGTTCACGCAAAGATCCTTCGTCACGTGCATCACGTCGATTGCAGAGCGGACCTCTAGGTCTTTCCAGTAGGGTAGGTCCCAAAATATAGATTTCTTCTTCCACATGGGTGCGCGTCCCTCAGCGTCATTCGACACAGATAGTCTGCCGGGACCCTTTCCAAAGATTACTTGTAAATCATTGACCATAGCAAGTATGTGATCATCGGTATGGATGGCGGGCTTCATCCGTTGATCTGCCTTGCCTTTGAAATGCTTGCCTTTTTCAACATTGATGGTTGGTCAGAAGAAATCGACGATGCCCCAGGTACACATTCTTCCTGCAATTGTCCAGGTATATAATTTCGGTGTCATATAAACAATGCGTGCATGCGTGGTATCCCTTATTTGTTTGTCCTGAAAGTTTACTGAGAGCAGGCCAATCATTGATGGTTACGAACAGCAACGCATGCAGGTCAAAATCCTCCTGTTTGTGCTCATCCCACATGCGTACACCGTTTCCATTCCACAACTGTAAAAGTTCTTCAACTAATGGCCTTAGGTACACATCAATGTCGTTGCCGGGTTGCTTAGGGCCTTGGATGAGAACTGGCATCATAATGAACTTCCGCTTCATCCACAGCCAAGGAGGAAGGTTATAAATACATAGAGTCACGGGCCAGGTGCTATGATTGTTGCTCTGCTCCCTAAAACGATTAATGCCATCCGCGCTTAAACCAAATCATACGTTCCTTGCGTCACCTGCAAACTCCTTCCAGTACTTTCTCTCGATTTTTCTCCAATGCGACCCGTCAACGGGTGCTCTCAACTTCCCGTCTTTCTTGCATCACCTGCAAAGCATATTCTTGTCATGCTCTTTGTTTCTGAACAGACGTTTCAACTATGGTATTATAGGAGCATAGCACATCACCTTGGCAGCAACCCTCTTCCTTGGGCGCTCGCCCTCAACATCACCAGGGTCATCGCGTCTGATCTTATAGCGCAATGCACCGCATACCTGGCATGCGTTCCGTTCCTCGTACTCACCGTGGTATAGGATGCAGTCATTAGGGCATGCATGTATCTTCTGCACCTCCAATCCTAGATGGCATACAACCTTCTTTGTTGCGTACGTACTGTCGGGCAATTTGTTATCTTTTTGGAAGCTTCTTCTTCAATATTTTCAGTAGCTTCTCAAATCCTTTGTCACGTACACCGTTCTCTGCCTTCCACTGCAACAATTCCAGTGTGGTACCGAGCTTTGTGTTGCCATCTTCGCAATTGGGGTACAACCCTTTTTTGTGATCCTCTAACATGTGATCGAACTTCAACTTCTCCTTTTTACTTTCGCACTATCTCTTTGCATCAACAATGACCCGGCAAAGATCATCATCGGGCACATCGTCTGGTTCCTCTTGATCTTCAGCTTCCCCGATTGCAGCATCACTGTATTCAGGGGGCACATAGTTGTCATCATCCTCTTCTTCTTCGCCGTCTTCCATCATAACCCCTATTCTCCGTGTTTGGTCCAAACATTATAGTGTGGCATGAAACCCTTCACAAACAGGTGGCTATGAAGGATTTTCTGGTCAGAGTAAGACTTCAAATTCCCACATGTAGGGCATGGACAACACATAAAACCATTCTGCTTGTTTGCCTCGGGCACTTCGAAAAAACGATGCACCCCTTTAATGTACTCGTCGGTGCGTCTGTTACCGTACATCCATTGCCGGTTCATCTGCGTGCATTATATATAATTAAGTGTGTCAAAAACCATTACAGAACATCAAGAATACACAAGTGACCAAATTAATAGAAGTTCATCATCACATTAAAACCAAAGTAGATACATAGTTCTCATTGACCAACATATAGCTCTGCAGAGCATCTAATTAAACCATACATTGAAACTATTTAAAACATTTCAAAGCAACAACAAATGCGATCATAATCAGAACTAAGGTAACAATTGATCCAACGGCATAATGATACCAAGCCTCTTTATCAATGGCATATCTTTTAATATTTCTAAGCTTCAAGCACATTGCAGCCATCTTGGTCCTGTGATCATCGACGATATCGACAACATGCAACTCCAATCCCATCTTCTCATCTTCAGTTCTTTTCAATTCTTCTTTCAAATGATCGATTTCTTTTTCAGCATTAGTTAACTTGTCGAGCAGAATTGCATAGTCGGTATCCATATCTGGTTCAACTACTTCCTATAGATAAAAACATCTACGTCAAGTTGGTGGCATAATTAATTGTCATAGACATTAGATATGTGAAATAGTTATAAAACATAATATACCACATCTGAATCATAGACTGGACGAGGGCCGACGTGGGCGGATACCATAACCATGGCACTATATAATAACAAACAATAATAAAAGTAAGAAAATCATATGAGTAAGTATATTTTCTTTTAGAAAGAAGATAAGATCAAGAGGCTCACCACGCGCGGGCGATCGACGACAGTTTCAGGACGGGGACGGGACAGGACAGACTGCCAAACCTAGACAAATCTTGACGAAAATGGAGTTTGGACAAGGAGCTTCGAGAGGATAAAGCTTAAGTGTGGCTCGGGCATTTCATCGAACAACTCATGTGCATAGGAGGTGAGCTAGAGCACCACAAAGCTCTGACACTACTGTCCTGAAAAAACAGAGCACTCCACGGCTCTGCTAGCGGCGGGCGAGGGTTTATATAGGCAGACCATTGGTCCCGGTTCATGGCTGGAACCGGGACAATAGGTCTCCCTTTGATCCCAGTTCCATCCACGAACTGGGACCAATGGTCATGGGCCAGGAGCAAGACGCATTGGTCCCGATTCGTGCCTGGAACCGGGACCAAAGGGGCCAGACGAACCGGGACCAATGGCCCACGTGGCCCGGCCGGCCCCCTGGGCTCAGGAACCGGGACGGTTGCCAACTTTGGTCCCGGTTCGTGAACGAACCAGGATTAATGGGATTAGGAGCCCGAACCAATGCCTTGTTTTCTACTAGTGATCGGTCCCAGGTCTAAGGACACAAATAGCCTAGACGTGAGAGGGAGTGTTGAAATCTATTGTCCAGCTCCCTCCATCAGTTCGGACTTTTGGATGAGTTGGTTGGAGCATGAATTCAATACCTCGTCCGTCCAAATATAACAAATAGTTCAAATCAAACAAATCAAACATAATAAATAGGTCCACATTGGAAATTGTATTTCAACCCAATCGAATTTGTTTGCATGAAAAGATATTTAACCGACATATCCCATCAAGATTGAAATACATCAAAAGCACGCTCCACATCCAAAGGCATCCTATTTACACTCAAAGTATGAGTCATATCCTACTATTCCCTTTCGAATACGATTGAATACATGTCTCCTCATTTGGAAACAGAGACGAAATTGATGTAGTTTAAAGACTGTGGTATTCTCAAAGTAATCAGCATAGAGAAGGATGTGGCCTTTCTTCCTATTGCGGTTCAAGGCCGGAGCATGGTCGGGGATTAATCCCTTGAACCGAGGCCACTTCCTACTATTGTGGTCATGGACGACCAATGTAGTCACCACAAGCTCTTCATCATCCGATGAACAAATGAAGTTGTAAAAAAAAACCATCCCCGTTATCCATGGTACCTTATGAGCAAAGCGTCGAACACCTTATGGTTGTGGTGAAGACGCGGACATAGCTTCTCTCCACCAGCAACAAGAAACCCCGAACGCCGGCAAAAACACTTCCGAAACGTGGGTGTTGGCTGGCTATGTCATGGCGTGGTCGTGTTTTGGACGACCTTGGTGGAAGTCGACGCGACCGAGGAACGGGGGTGGCAGCGGCGATGGTGGGGGCGGAGGGAGAGTGAGGGAAGAAAAAAGGACGTATGTGTCCCCGACAGGCGAGTCAAGAAAGTACAAAGGCGTGCGTCCTGTCAGTCCGCGCGTGTCCATTTAACC
This sequence comes from Hordeum marinum, assembly GCA_022496015.1. Taxonomy (NCBI): domain Eukaryota; kingdom Viridiplantae; phylum Streptophyta; class Magnoliopsida; order Poales; family Poaceae; genus Hordeum; species Hordeum marinum. The sequence goes on along the minus strand of CM039674.1, from coordinate 523,392,484 downwards.
ACGAACGCGGCCAAGGTTGAATAGAAAATGAGTAAAAACGAATAAAAACAGGCATTGATCCGTTTACTTTCACACATTGAATCGCATGTTCTGTCTATTATCCTTTCGAATCATTTGGGATCGTGCCTTGGAGTTACCCTTGTTTGTCCGTTGCCGAGCGCCTGTGCATGGGTGGCCCCTGGCTTCCTCCCTCCTATAAAGGCGAGGCCCTCCGTCGTTCACCGGCACTCCCACATCCAGAGATCAACAATGATCTAGCAGCAGCAGCTTGCCATCGAGCTGGAGCGTGCCACGTACACGTAGCTAGGAGCACGTCTATCTTGCTAGGTAGCTAGCTAGCTTGCCAACTGACAGTGCCATGACGTCGCGCCACCGGCGGCAGCCGTCGCGCGCGCTGCCTTTGGACTTTGACGCCGTCGACGTCGGCGACGAGCCCGTGGGAGCCGCATCCAAGGGCGCGGCGTCGACGCGCGGTCCCGATGACGGCGGCCGGAGCGATGCTGCCAAAGGTGCAGGGCAGGAAGGCCCCGCGAAGAAGCTGCCTCCGGCCGCTGGCGGCGGCCGCTCGCTGACGGCGGAGGGAGCCGGGAAGGGGCCGTGTGGCGGCAACAGTAGCGCGTAAGTTGGTGGCCACACGTTGCCCGCACATGGCACGCGGCAGCTAGCGCACGTTGTTCGATCTGCCTGAAAAGTACGGCGTAGCTTGGCCGTGCTCTGTCTTTTGCCCGAAGTCTACAATGTTTGGGAGTCCAGTATGTGATCCCTAGCTACTACTCAATGTTATCTACGATTCTATGTTCGTGGAGAGCTCCCGTCCCGTCCACTGTACCTCTGCTGGCTAATCTGTATTAAGTACAAACGTGCTAGTACAGTAGTAGTACTTTGTATAATGCAAATACCGTAAGCAATAAGACCCGGAGTTCTTCGACAGGCTGAGATTTGAACTTTGCACCATGGCTTTTGGCTTATGACACTGTATCAGAACGGATCTGGAACATGCATGCAAGATGAACGTGGGTGGACAGGGACGGACACACATTATCGCTTTCGCCGAGACAGCGCGCATGCGTCTCTGCAATGCGGGCTGCCCACAGGACACCATCAGGTGCATGCCATCGCATGGTAAACCTGACGCAGACATGGACGATCAACAGTACGGACACATCTGTCGTGATCAAAGCAGGACTACAAGAGAGGCAATTTAACTGGGGAGATTTCGACAAATCGGAGGTAATATCGATTATTATGGAGTTGAAATCGAAGGTACTTCGTAGCTTAATTAACAAGGTCTGAAATATGTCGTAGTGCTCGTTACATTGTCCACGGATCAAGGGGTCAAAGCCCTGTGGAGTTCCAGGGTACTAGTGGGAGTCTGGGAGATCATCGGGGCTGCTCGTGCTCGTGCTGCTGTGAAGGGTATTCCCTCGCCCATCTCCAGCTAAGCGTCCACCATGTGAAGAAGATCCGGTTAATCGAGGTCATCACACCCTTCTTCCTACAAATTTCACCAGTAGAATGTGTATGAATATGAAATAGTGTGAAAATTGTCAAATGGCTCTATTTATTTCGATTTTAGTTCATACGTCTGTGGATTCATCGCCGTCAGATCTCTGGCCTTGATCGTATGAGCATTGCCCTGTATGTCCTCTGCCAGGGCTGGTCTCGGGGAATGGATTATCTACCTCCATCGCTCCGGAGTCGAACTGTATCCAATATCAAATGTTACTGCATCGCACATGCAATCGTTGTGAATGTAAGTAAATTAGTGTGAGCTTCACCTGATGTTCTGGTCGTGAAGCGCCGAACTGAGAGCGCTGCAAGGGAGAGTTGGCTGGCATACGCAATAACGCTGAGTCCTGGCGTGCCCCCGCCTGTCCCAATACACCACAAAACATATCATACATACATGCATAATACTCCTTCTGTCTCAAAATAAGTAACTTAACTTTGTACTAACTTTAATACAAAGTTGAGTCACTTAATTTGGGACGGAGGGAGTACTAAATATAGTAGATATGGATAGTACTAAGCGCTAAATTTTCGTTTCAAACATGTCAGGAAAAAGTGAAATGTTAGATATCAGAAATTTGGGAATATACCTCACAATCCAGTGGAGTGGTAAGGCTTGGACCCGCCTCACTTGGTAGTGCCGACCGTACCTCCGTCATGTCGTACGGGCGGAATGCAATGTCGTCTATGCGATAGCAACTCCAACGCTCCATAATCTTCTCGGCAGTTTCATAAATGCTTATAGTGCTATGTCCAAAAGAGGGGCCTGTCCGAAGGATTTCCAACGCATTCGCCATGATCATCCGCATGCCTCTAATCTGTATGAAGAGGAGACTGCTATGTCAGCAAATTATTTGGTGAAAATTGCAAGATGGGAAATGGTAGTACCATCTCATCACGATGGTGGGCTATGTCGCTATCCGTCCATCTCCCCATTAAGGGCGTCATGGTCCTCTGCCGAATGACAAGAGGCTGAGACAGATAACCTCCTTCATCATCGTCATCACTACTATCATCGTCAGACCATCCCTCCCACCCCTTCGCCCGAGCAATCTCAGACACATCCTCCTTTATGCTCCTCGTGTCTCTAATATGTATAAAGCGGCGATTGTTATGTTGACAAATTATTCGTAACAATTTGCAAGATGGGAAATAGTAGTACCGTGGCATCATGAAGGTAGGCTATGTCACTATTCACGTTTGGAACAACCACACTTTCTTCACACACACGACTGGCCCCCATCGTCGCCACTGGTTGGGTGTGAGCACCTGCAGTGGTAGTTAACTGGAGCACACTAGCTGTGTTGCTGCATCCAGCCTCACCACCAACATCAACAAACCACACATACACCATCGGCTGTCTATACATAGAATTACCAGGCGTGCTTGCAAACTTCATGTAACTACCCCAAGATAGGTCGCTTTCCACCTGCCTCAAGCCCCAACGGCAGGTGTCCCATCAACTCTGCCTACGACGACGAAAGCTTCGACAATCATATTCTTTCCAGCCGTCTCAAGACCAAACTCGGCTTGGATGCATCTTTTAACGTCCATGAACCCTCTGTTGACCATGTCTTTCACAAAAACTATCTTAATTGTGCACCTCGAGACATCAAGCCCACAAGGGCTGTCGCGTATGTCACCATAAAACATTAACAGTTTTTCCATTGTACCTACCCAGAACCATATTTATGCATAGAGAGTTACTAACAGATCAATTTAATTCAATTCAATATTCCACATGCTACTAACTCCGAAGAAAATAGAATAACTCCTTAACAACTCACATCATTGATCTAGTTAGAAAATAATAAAATCTAAATAGAACAATGTGCATGCAGCAAAAACATTATTACTTACTAACATGATAATTATATTTCCTTGTTCATGATAATTGTTTATTGTTCATGCTATAATTGTGTTGATTGGAAACTAAATGCATGTGTGGGCATATAGACAACAATGTGTCCCTAGTATGCCTCTAGCAGACTAGGTCGTTGATCAAAGATGGCTAAGGTTTTCTAGCCATGGAAATGAGATGTCATTTGATAACGGGATCACATCATTAGGAGAATGATGTTATGGACAAAGACCCAAACTATAAACGTAGCATATGATCGTGTCAGTTTATTGCTACAGCTTTTTGCATGTCAAGTATCTGTTCCTATGACCATGAGGTCATGCAACTCACTGACGCCGGAAGAGTGCCTTGTGTATATCAAACGTCGCAACGTAACTGAGTGACTATAAAGATGCTCTACAGGTATCTCCGAGGGTGTCTACTGAGTTGGCATGGATCAACACTGTGATTTGTTGCTCTGTGTGACGGAGAGGTATCTCAGGGCCCACTTGGTAATACAACATCACAACAAGCCTTGCAAGCAATGTGACTAAGTGTTAGCCACGGGATCTTGTATTACGGAACGAGTAAAGAGAATTGTCGGTAACGAGATCGAACTAGGTATAGAGATATCGACGATCGAATCTCGGGCAAGTAACATACCGAAGAACAAAGGGAACGACATACTGGATTGTCTGAATCCTTGACATAGAGGTTCGATCGATAAAGATCTTCATAGAACATGTAGGAACCAATATGGACATCCAGGTCCCGCTATTGGTTATTGACCGTAGAGGTGTCTCGGTCATGTCTACATAGTTCTCGAACCCACAGGGTCTGCACACTTAAGGTTCGGTGATGTTTCAGTATAGATGAGTTATGTGTGTTGGTGACCGAAGGTTGTTCGGAGTCCCGGATGAGATCCCGGACGTGATGAGGAGCTCTGGAATGGTCTGAAGGTGAAGATTCATATATAGGATGTTCCGTGTTGGTCACCAGGAAAAGTTTGGGCATCACCGGTAATGTACCTGGGGTGCCGGCACGGTCCCGGGGGTCCACCGGAAGGGGCCACCAGCCCCGAAGGGACGCATGGGCTGTGAGAGAGGGCGTACCAGCCCCTGGTGGGCTGGCCGCCCCTCCCACAAGGGCCCATGCACCTGGGGTTGGTGGAAGGGCCAACCCTAGGGTTGGCTCCACCTTGCCTTGGGTGGCAAGCCACCCTAGGGCGCCTCCACCCTTGGTCGCCGGCCACAAAGGGGAAACCCTAGGGGTTGGGAACCCCACCCTCCCCCCTATATATGTGAGAGGGAGGAGGGCAGCCACACCTTAAGCCACGGCGCAGCCCTTCCTCCCTCTTCGATAGCCTCTCCTATCGGTTGATTTGGCGACGGTTAGCGAAGCTCTGCTGGATCAGCTCCACCACCGCCGCCGCCATGCCGTCGTGCTGCCGGCGAACCCATCTACCGCTCTTCTCCCTCTTGCTGGATCAAGAAGGCTAAGATCGTCATCGAGATGCACGTGTGCTGAACGCGGAGGTGCCGTCCGTTCGACACTTGATCGGGAGCTCGTGGAATGACTTGCGATTTGGATCACGGAGATGTACGACTACATCAACCGCGTTCTTTAATGCTTCGGCTTAGCGATCTATAAGGGTATGTGGATCAAATCTCTCCTCTCGTAGATGCTCATCTCCTAGATTGATCTTGGTGAAGCATAGGAATTTTTTTATTTCCCATGCAACGTTCCCCAACAGTAGCATCATGAGCTTGGTCTATGCGTAGATGAGATCTTGAGTAGAACACAAAGGAGTTTGTGGGCGTTGATATTCAGATTGCTTCCTCCCTTAGTCTTTTCTTGGTTCAGCGGTATTGTGGGATGAAGTGGCTCGGACCAACTTTACTCGTACGCTTATGAGAGATCGTGTTCCATCGACTGACATGTGACTTTGTTGCATAAAGATGGCTGGCGGGTGTTTGTCTCTCCCACTTTAGTTGGATCGGATTTGATTAAGGCGGTCCTTGTAGAAGGTTGAAAAGCAATCTTCATATCACCGTTGTGGTTTTGCGTAGGTAAGAATCGTTCTTGCTAGATACTCATAGCAGCCACGTAAAACTTGCAACAACAATTAGAGGATGTCTAACTTGTTTTTGCAGGATATGTTGTGATGTGATATGGCCAATTACATGATGAGATATATGTGATGTATGAGATGATCATGTTTTGTATAGAATATCACGACTTGCATGTCGATGAGTACGACAACCGGCAGGAGCCATAGGGTTGTCTTTGATTATTTTAAGACCTACGTGTCAATCATTAAGCGATATGTAATGCTTTACTTTATCGCTAAGCGGTAGCAATAGTAGTATGATCATGGTGGCCGCGACAACCCCGATGGAGACACAATGATGGAGATCATGATGATGGAGATCATGGTGTTATGCCGGTGACGATGGAGATCATGCGGTTGCTTTGGAGATGGAGATCAAAAGCACAAGTTCATGGCCATATCATGTCACTTATGATTTGCATGTGATGTTAATCCTTTTATGCACCTTGTTTTGCTTAGCACTACGGTAGCATTATAAGGTGATCCCTCACTTAAATTTCAAGATGAATTGTGTCCTCCTCGAGTGTGCACCGTTGCAAAAGTTCATCGTGTCGAGACACCACGTGATGATCGGGTGTGATAGACTCTACGTTCGCATACAACGGGTGCAAGCCAGTGTTGCATATGTGGAACACTCGGGTTAAACTTGACGACCCTAGCATGTACAGACATGGCCTCAGAACACAAGAGACCAAAAGATCGAGAATGAGTCATATAGTAGATATGATCAACATGATGATGTTCACCATTGAAACCACCTTAACTCACATGATGATAGGACTTGAGTTGGTGAATATGGATCATGTATCACTCAGATAACCCGAGGGATGTCAATTTGAGTGGGAGCTTTAGTAATTTGATTAACTAAACTCATTATCTTGAACAAATAGTCTTAGTAACCTTTGCTTATTTATGTTGTAGATCAATGGCTCGCGTAGTAGCACCCCTGAATTTTAATGCGTTCCTAGAGAAAGCTAAGTTGAAAGATGATGGAAGTAACTTTGTGGACTGGGCTCGTAATCTGAGGATTATTGTCACGGCTTCCCAGAAGGCTTATGTCCTCGATGCATCACTTGGTGACCCACCCGCTCCCGTGTCATCCGAAGACGTTAAGAACACTTGGGAGGCATGTTTTGGAGATCACTCAATAGTTCAGTGTGCAATATTGTATGGCTTAGAACCGGGATTTCAAAGACGTTTTGAACGTCATGGAGAATATGAGATGTTCCAGGAGTTGGAGTTTATATTTAAGGAGAATGCCCGGATCGAGAGGTATGAGACCTCCGATAAGTTCTATGCTTGCAATATGGAGGAGAACGGGTCTATCAGTGAACATATACTCAGGATGTCTGGGTATTCGACCCGTCTGGCGGAGTTAGGGATGCCCCTTCCGCCGGAAGCGATCACTGACAGAGTTCTTTAATCATTGCCATCTAGCTACAAGAGCTTCCTCCTGAACTATAACATGCATGGTATGAACAAGTCAGTCGCCGAGCTGTTTGCGATGCTAAAAGTCGCCGAGTCTGAAATCTAGAAAGAACATCAAGTGTTGATGGTCAATAAAACTACTAGTTTCAAGAAGAATGGCAAGGACAAGAAGGGTATCTCCAAGAAGGATGGCAAAGCAGTTGCCCCTCCCGGGAAGAAACCCAAGGCTGGACCCAAGCCAGAAACTGAGTGTTTTCATTGCAAGGGAACTGGTCACTGGAAGCGGAACTGCCCCAAGTACCAAACAAGGTATATAATGATATACATGTTATTGATGTGTGATGATCCACAAGTATAGGGGATCTATCGTAGTCCTTTCGATAAGTAAGAGTGTCGAACCCAATGAGGAGCAGAAGGAAATGACAAGCAGTTCTCAGTAAGGTGTTCTCTGCAAGCACTGAAATTATCGGTCACAGATAGTTTTGTGATAAGATAATTTGTAATGGGTAGCAAGTAACAATTGTAACAACGGTGCAGCAAGGTGGCCCAATCCTTTTTATAGCAAAGGATAAGCCTGGACAAACTCTTATATAAAGCAAGCGCTCCCGAGGACACATGAGAATTTATGTCAAGCTAGTTTTCATCATGCTCATTTGATTCGAGTTCGCTACTTTGATAATTTGATATGTGGGTGGACTGGTGCTTGGGTGCTGTCCTTACTTGGACAAGCCTCCCACTTATGATTAACCCCTCCCGCAAGAATACGCAACTATGAAATAAGAATTAAGATAAATCTAACAATAGCATGAAACATGTGGATCCAAATCATCCCCGCACAAAGCAATGCATAAACTAGGGTTTAAGCTTCTGTCACTCTAGCAACCCATAATCTACTTTTTACTTCCCAATGCCTTCCTCTAGGCCCAAACAATGGTGAAGTGTTATGTAGTCGACATTCATATAACACCACTAGAGGAGAGACAACATACATCTCATCAAAATATCAAACGAATACCAAATTCACATGATTACTTATAACAAGACTTATCCCATGTCCTCAGGAACAAACGTAACTACTCACAAAGCATATTCATGTTCATAATCAAAGGAGTATAAGTGATGATCAAGGATCTGAACATATAATCTTCCACCAAGTAAATCAACTAGCATCAACTACAAGGAGTAATCAACACTACTAGCAACCCACAATTACCAATGTGAGGTTTTGAGACAAAGATCGGATACAAGAGATGAACTAGGGTTTGGAGAGGAGATGGTGTTGATGAAGATGTTGCTGGAGAATGACCGCCTCTCGATGAGGGGATTGTTGGTGATGACGATGACTTCGATTTCCCCCTCCCGGAGGGAAGTTTCACCGGCAGGATCGCCCTGTCGGAGCTCTAGATTGGTTCTGCCCAAGTTCCGCCTCGAGCCGGGGACGCTTCGTCCCGAAAGCTCTGACATGATTTTTTTTCCAGGATGAAACCCTCAATATAGAAGAAGATGGGCACCGGAGGGCTGCCAGGTGGGCCATAAGCCCCAGGGGCGCGACCAGGTGGGTGGCCGCACCCAACAGGCTTGTGGCTCCCTGGTGGGCCCTCTGATGTAGTTCTTTCGCCCAGTATTTTTTATATATTCCAAAATAATTCATCGTAGATTTTCAGGACTTTTGGAGTTGTGCAGAATAGGTATCTCAGATTTGCTCCTTTTCTAGTCCAGAACTCCAGCTGCCGGCATTCTCCCTCTTCATGTAGACCTTGTAAAATAAGAGAGAAAAGGCATAAGTATTGTACCAAAATGTGTAATAATAGCCCATAATGCAATAAATATCAATATAAAATCATGATGCAAAATGGACGTATCAACTCCCCCAAGCTTAGACCTCGCTTGTCCTCAAGCGAAAGCCGAAATCAATAAATACGCCCACATGTTTAGAGATAGAGGTGTCGATAAAATAAAATACGGACATGAAGGCATCATGATCATCTTTAGAACAGCAACATATATTGACATATAATTTCTTATGATAAATTAACAATTCATTCACAATGGCAAAGTATGAATCAAGAACTCTATTGAGAACTGACAAACTATGATCTCAATCATTGAAGCGATTCCAATTTATCATAACGTAGGAAAGAATCAATATAATAGCTTGTAAAGAAAACTCACATACTCAATCATCTTTTAGTCTTTCACAATTGCTAACACTCATGAGGTACCTATGAGTTCAAAGATTCAATCGGACACAGAGGAAGATAGGGGCTTATAGTGTTGCCTCCCAACTATTTACCTCAAGGGTAATGTCAATAGTAATAACTCATGCTCATCCACTTCCGAGTGGATATATGTGCCTAGATCATTCCCCAACACGTGACACTTGCCAGAAGATAAAGGAGAAAATAGCGAAGGTGATGGAGATCACCACGACTCTTGCATAAAGGTAAGTATTAGAAAATAAAAGTAACAGATAGGCCCTTCGCAGATGGAAGCAGAGATTGTCATGCGCTTTTATAATTGGATGCACAATCTCTTAATGCAAAAGAACGTCACTTTATATTGCCCCTTATGATAGAGAACTTTATTATGTAGTTCGTCGCTTTTATTTGTTCCCTATCACAAGTTCGTATAAAGTTTATTTTCCTAACACTAATAGATCACACATATTTAGGGAGCAATTTTTATTGCTTGCACCGATGACAACTTACTTGAAGGATCTTATTCTATCCTTAGGTAGGTATGGTGGACTCTAATGGCAAAACTAGGTTAAGGGTGTTTGGATGCACAAGTAGTATTTCTACTTAGTGCGGAAGTTTTGGCTGATATGATATGGAAGCAAGTGACACATGTTGAGGGATCTATAACAATATAACTCCTGTTCGGAAATAAGCAAACATAAGCCATTGTGTTGTCTTCCTTGTCCAACATCAACTTCTTAACATATAATATTTTAATGAGTACTCACAATCATAAAATATGTCCAAGATAATATATTTATATGTGAACCTCTCTTTCTTTATTACTTCCTTTTAATTGCCCCAACGACCAACAACTATGTTTGTCAACCCACAACACGTTTCAATTGACATACTTTTTATATGTGAAGTCATCACTCCCCATAAGATGTTCATATGTACTCTTTGCTTTTATTCTACACTTCTTTCTACTTTATCTTTCTCAAGATTAAGATCATACCAAACAAGCAAAGCCCTCAACTTAAAAGAACTTTTTATTATATAACTCACGGACTTGCTTACATAGGAGGAATCATAAAGCAAAATCTCAAAGCTAGATCACACGAAAACTTTATTCTACTAGATCAAGATATAACCAAAAGGGTTGAACTAAGAAAAGATGATGAAAATAAAAATAAAAATAAAAATAAAAAACAAAAGATGTGATGGTGATACGATATCGGGGCACCTCCCCCAAGCTTGGCACAAGCCAAGGGTAGTGCCCGTGCCCATGTGTTTAGTTGTCTGGCTTCGGAGGTGATGATGTGGGAGTTGTTGATGAGGTTGGAAGCTTGTCCTCCATCTTCCAAGGCATAGGCTCACCATCATAAAAGGACGAACGAGTCTCCGGAATCCTCAAATCTGTAGCCAAACTGATTCTCTTAAATCTGTATTCATACTCACAGTTTTGGTTTTGGAGGTCGTAGATCTGGGCTTGGAGGTGCTCAATTATCTCGTAAAGCTTGAAGATGTGATCCACAACGTCCTTGGCGTCCATCTTATGTTTATGGGTAAACTCTGCGATCATCATCTGATTAGCATTGAGTCCCCGTTCCACCATCCCTTGGCACTTGAAGACCTGCTACTCCATTGCTTTGGGCCTTGTCTCCATGCTTCCGGTTTTCTTTGGCCCCTCCACATCACGGATGTGCAGCACCCCCTCACGCACCTCAATGGTTTGAGGGTGTTGCAGCACCTCCGCAAGGTAGGGGCTGATGATCTTCTCGAAGAACTTGTCCTTCGAAACACTTGGGGGCGCCATGTTGATCTAAGTCTGCTGCAGCAATAGCTCAAAAAGAAAACAGGAGGTATCGTCGTGATACGAGAATCAAAACCTCCGAGAGATTATATAATGAATTTTTACCGACCCGAAGGAGTATGCCACAAGAAAACAGAGTCTAGGTGGTGCACAAGGTGGCCACAAGCCCCAGGGCCGCGGCCAAGGGGTGGCCATGCCCAGCAGGCTTGTCGCCTCCTCATGCACTATTCGAACTACTTTAAATTTTACTAATTTTTTAAATATTCCAAAACAGATAAAATTTGCCATTGAAAAAGTTTTGGAGTCTCTTTGCTTACCGTACTACATACCTATTCCTCTTTGGAGTCTGAAACGTTCTGGTAAGTCTCCCTAATGTACTCCTCCTGAGTTATGGTATTGATGATATCAGTTTCAACATTTATGGAAGTACCTGAGATATAATGTTTGATTCTTTGACCATTCACCACCTTCGGGTTTGTGCCTTTGGCATTGTTAATATTGATGGCACCGGAATGGTACCTCTTCGATGCCGTAAGGACCTTCCCATTTAGGGAGAAGTTATCCTGCAAAAAATCTTAAACGAGAATTGTATAGCAAGACATGATCACCTACATTAAATTCACGCTTTTGTATCCTTCTATCATGCCATCTCTTAACCTTTTCTTTAAACAACTTAGCTTTCTCATAGTCTTGGGCTCTCCATTCATCAAGTGAGCAATGTCAAATAACCTCTTCTCACCAGCAAGTTTGAAATCATAATTGAGCTCTTTGATTTCCCAATAAGCCTTATGTTCTAGCTCTAGAGGTAAGTGACATGCTTTACTATAAACCATCTTATACGGAGACATACCCATAGGGTTTTTGTAAGCAGTTCTATAAGCCCACAATGCATCGTCGAGTTTCTTAGACCAATTCTTCCTAGATCTATTAACTGTCTTCTACAAAATCAATTTAATCTCTCTATTGCTCAATTCTACTTGACCACTAGACTAAGGATGATAAGGAGATGCAACTCTATGATTAACATCATATTTAGCAAGCAATTTACGGAAAGCACCATGAATAAAGTGTGAACCACCATCAGTCATCAAATATCCAGGGACTCCAAATCTAGGGAAAATAACTTCTTTAAACATTTTAATAGAAGTGTTATGATCAGCGCTACTAGTTGGAATAGCTTCTACTGACTTAGTGACATAATCAACAGCAACTAGAATATGAGTATACCCGTTAGATTGTGGAAAAGGCCCCATATAATCAAAGCCCCAAACATCAAATTGTTCGATAACAATAGAGTAATTCATAGGCATTTCCTGATGTCTACTAATATTACCAATTCTTTGATATTCATCGCACGATAAGACAATCTTACAAGCATCCTTGAAGAGAGTAGGCCAATAAAACCCAGATTGTAGTACCTTGTGCGCGGTTCTATCTCCAGCGTGATGTCCTCCGTAGGCTTCGGAGTGACACGTGTGTAAGATCTGTTCCTGTTCATGCTTAGGTACACCACTTCTAATAATACCATCTACTCCTTTATAAAGATGTGGGTCATCCCAAAAGTAATGCCTTAAATCATAGAAGAACTTTTTCTTTTGTTGGTATGTGAAACTAGGAGGTATAAATTTAGCAACAATATAATTGGCGTAATCAGCATACCAAGAAGCATTATGTGAAGTATTCATGACACCTAATTGTTCACCAGGAAAGCTATCATCAATAGGTAGTGGGTCATCAAGAACATTTTTCTAACCTAGACAAGTTATCTGCCATAGAACATTTTTGTAACGTGTAGCAAGTAACAATTGTAAAAATGGTGCAGCAAGGTGGACCAATCCTTTTTATAGCAAAGGATAAGCTCGGACAAACTCTTATATAAAGCAAGCGCTCCCGAGGACACATGAGAATTTATGTCAAGCTAGTTTTCATCATGCTCATTTGATTCGCGTTCGCTACTTTCATAATTTGATATGTGGGTGGACCGGTGCTTGGGTGATGTCCTTACTTGGAAAATCCTCCCACTTATGATTAACCCCTCCCGCAAGCATCCGCAACTACGAAAGAAGAATTAAGATAAATCTAACCATAGCATGAAACATGTGGATCCAAATCAGCCCCTTACAAAGCAACGCATAAACTAGGGTTTAAGCTTCTGTTACTCTAGCAACCCATCATCTACTTATTACTTCCCAATGCCTTCCTCTAGGCCCAAACAATGGTGAAGTGTTATGTAGTTGATGTTCCAATAACACCACTAGAGGAGAGACAACATACATCTCATCAAAATATCGAACGAATACCAAATTCACATGATTGCTTATAACAAGACTTATCCCATGTCCTCAGGAACAAACATAACTACTCACAAAGCATATTCATGTTCATAATCGGAGGAGTATAAGTGATGATCAAGGCTCTGAACATATAATCTTCCACCAGTAAACCAACTAGCATCAACTACAAGGAGTAATCAACACTACTAGAGACCAACAGTTACCAATCTGAGGTTTTGAGACAAAGATCGGATACAAGAGATAAACTAGGGTTTGGAGAGGAGATGGTGTTGATGAAGATGTTGCTAGAGATTGACCCCCTCTCGATGAGAGGATCGTTGGTGATGACGATGGCTTCGATTTCTCCTTCCCAGAGGGAAGTTTCACCGGCAGGATCGCCCTGCCGGAGCTCTAGATTGGTTCTGGCCAAGTTCCGTCTCGAGAAGGTGACGCTTCGTCCTGAAAGCTCTGATATGATTTTTTCTAGGACGAAACCCTCAATATAGAAGAAGATGGGCACTGGAGGGCTGCCAGGTGGGCCACAAGCCCCAGGGGCACGACCAGGGGGGTGTCCGCGCCTAGTAGGCTCATGGCTCCCTGGTGGCCCCCCTGATGTATTTGTTTCACCCAATATTTTTTATACGTTCCAAAATAATTCTCCGTAGATTTTCAGGACTTTTAGAGTTGTGCAGAATAGGTATCTCAGATTTGCTCCTTTTCCAGTCCAAAACTCCAGCTGTCGGCATTCTCCCTCTTCATGTAGAACTTGTACAATAATTGAGAAAAGGCATAATTATTATACCAAAATGTGTAATAACAGCACATAGTGCAATAAATATCATTATAAAATCATGATGCAAAATGGACGTATCAATGTGTACCTTACTAGCTCTCGTTGTAGTGCCTGGGTATTTGATACCGGTTCCGTTGCTCACATTTGCAACTCAAAGCAGGACCTACAGAATAGACGGAGGCTGGCTAAGGATGAAGTGTTGATGCACGTGGGAAATGGTTCCGAGGTTGATGTTACCGCCATCAGCACACTCGCTCTTCGACTACTATCGGGATTAGTGATGAACTTGAATAATTGTTATTTAGTCCCTGCGTTAAGCATGAACACTATATATGGATCTTGTTTATGTCTACATAGTTCTCGAACCCGCAGGGTCTGCACACTTAAGGTTTGGTGACGTTTCGGTAGTATAGAGTTATGTATGGTGGTGAATGAAGGTTGTTCGGAGTCCCGGATGAGATTCCGGACGTCAAAAGGAGCTCCGGAATGGTCAGGAGGTAAAGATTCCTATATAGGAAGTCCTGTTTTGGTCACCGGAAAAGTTTTGGGCTCATCGGTAGTGTACCGGGAGTGCCGGGAGTGTACCGGGAGGGGTATTTCGACCCAAGAGGTTACATGGGCTGTGGGATAGTGGAAACCAGCCCTTTGTGGTCTGGTGGAACAACCACAAGAGTCCCATGCGGCTGGAAGAAAAAAGCCCAAGTGAAAAAGGTGGAAAAAGGAAAAAAAAAGGAACGAATCCTAGTCCTACTAGGATTGGAGGAGAGTCCTCCAATCCTAGTTGGTTCGGCCGAAGCCCTTGGCTTGGGAAGCCAAGGCTGCCTCCTCTCCTCCTCTCCTTTTATATATACTATAGGTTTTAGGGTTTTTGCACTAGAATTTCAGCCACGTGCTACCCGTTCCTCCAGTGCATAGTTTCTCCTCTAGATTGGATTTCTGCAATGCGTAGGCGAAGCCCTGCCGGAATTACTCCACCACCATCGCCGGAGCGCCGTTAGGCTACCGGAGAACTCTTCTTCCTCTCCACTCCTTCTTGCTGGATCAAGACGGTGGAGATCGTCATCAAGCTGTATGTGTGCTGAACGCGGAGGTGTCGTCCGTTCGGTGCTAGATCGGAAGGATCGTGATCAAGTTCGTGGGACAGATCGTGATCAAGTTCGTGGAACGGATCGTGACTAGATCGCGGGACGGATCATGATTGGATCGCGGGACGCACGACAATTTAGATCACGAAGACGTTCGACTACACCAACCGCGTTTCTTAACGCTTCTCGCTTAGCGATCTACAAGGGTATGTAGATTCACTCTCCCTCTCGTAGATGCTCATCACCATGGATAGATCTGCCTGTGCGTAGGAAATTTTTTGTTTCCCATGCAACGTTCCCCAACAATGGTATCAGAGCTAGGTCTATGTGTAGATGAGATCTCGAGTAGAACACAAAAGGTTTGTGGGCGTTGATGCTTAGATTTCTTCCTCCCTTGGTCGGATTTTGGTTCAGCGGTATTGTGAGATGAAGCGGCCCGGACCAACATTACTCGTATGCTTACGAGAGACCAGTTCCCTCGATGCAACTTGTTGCCTAGATGGCTTGCGGGTGGCAGTTTCTCACTTTAGTTGGATCAGATTCGACAAAGGCAGTCCTTGAGAAGGTTGAAAAGCAAATTATGTATCACCATTGTGGTTTATGCATAGGTGAGAACCGTTCTTGCTAGAAACCCGTAGCAACCACGTAAAACATGCAACAACAATTAGAGGACGTCTAACTTGTTTTTGCAGGGTATGTTGTGATGTGATATGGCCAATTACATGATGTGATATATGTGATGTATGAGATGATCATGTGATGTATAGAATTTCACAACTTGCATGTCGATGTGTAGGACAACCGGCAGGAGCCATAGGGTTGTCTTTAATTATTGTATGACCTACGTGTCAATCATTAAGCGCTATGTAATGCTTTACTTTATCGCTAAACGGTGGCAATAGTAGTAGAAGCATGTTGGGCCCGACAACCCCGATGGCGACACGTTGATGGAGATCAAGATGATGGAGATCATGGTGTCTTGCCGGTGACGATGGAGATCATGCCGATGCTTTCAAGATGGAGATCTAAAGCACAAGTCCATGGCCATATCATGTCACTTATGAATTGCATGTGATGTTAATCCTTTTATGCACCTTGTTTTTCTTAGTACGATGTAGCATTCTAAGGTGATCCCTCACTTAAATTTCAAGATAAATTGTGTTCTCCCCGAGTGTGCACCATTGCGGAAGTTCGTCGTGTTGAGACACCAAGTGATGATCGGGTGTGATAGACTCCACGTTCACATACAATGGGTGCAAGCCAGTGTTGCACGCGCAGAACACTCGGGTTAAACTTGACGAGCCTAGCATGTATAGACATGGCCTCGGAACACAAGAGACCGAAAGGTCGAACATGAGTCATATAGTAGATATGATCGACATAATGATGTTCACCATTGAAGCCACCTCAACTCTCGTGATGATCGGACTTGATTTGGTGGATTTGGATCATGTGACACTCAGATGACCTGAAGGATGTCAATTTGAGTGGGAGCTTTAGTAATTTGATTAACTAAACTCATTATCTTGAACAATAGTCTAAGTGAACTTTGCATATTTATGTTGTAGATCAATGGCTCGCGCAGTAGCACCCCTGAATTTTAATGCGTTCCTAGAGCAAGCTATGTTGAAAGATGATGGAAGTAACTTTGTTGCCTGGGCCCGTAATCTGAGGATTATCCTCACGGCTTCCTAGAAATCGTATGTCCTTGATGCACCGCTTGGTGACCAACCAGAAGACATGACCTCCGAAGACGTTAAGAACGCTTGGGAGGCACGTACTGGAGATTACTCAATAGTTCGGTGTGCAATATTGTATGGCTTAGAACCGGGACTTCAAAGACGTTTTGAACGTCATGGAGCATATGAGATGTTCCAGGAGTTGAAGTTTATCTTTCAGAAGAACGCCCGGATCGAGAGGTATGAAACCTCTGATAAGTTCTATGCTTGCAAGATGGAGGAGAACGGGTCTATCAATGAACACATACTCAGAATGTCTGGGTATTCAACTCGTCTAGCGGAGTTGGGAATTGCCCTTCTGCCAGAAGCGATCACTGACAGAGTTCTTCAATCACTGCCACCTAGTTAGAAGAGCTTTGTGATGAACTATAACATGCATGGGATGAACAAGTCAGTCGCCGAGTTGTTTGCGATGCTAAAAGTCACTGAGTCTGAAATCCAAAAAGAACATCAAGTGTTGATGGTCAATAAAACCACTAGTTTCACGAAAAATGGCAAAGTCAAGGGCAAGGGCAAGGGCAAGAAGGGTAAAACCAAGAAGGATGGCAAAGCAGTTGCTACTCCTATAAAGAAGCCCGAGCATGGACCCAAGCCAGAAACTGAGTGCTTTCATTGCAAGGGAACTGGTCATTGGAAGCGGAACTGCACCAAGTACCTGGCTGACAAGAAGGCGGCCAACGACAAACAAGGTATATATGATATACATGTTATTGATGTGTACCTTACTAGCTCTCGTAGTAGTGCCTGGGTATTTGATACCGGTTGGGTTGCTCACATTTGCAACTCAAAGCAGGAACTATGGAATAAACGAAGGCTGGCAAAGGACGAAGTGACGATGCGCGTGGGAAATAGTTCCAAGGTTGATGTGATTGCCGTCGGCACGCTCTCTCTTCGATTACCATCGGGATTAGTGATGAACCTGAATAATTGTTATTTAGTGCCTGCGTTAAGCATGAACATTATATCTGGATCTTGTTTATTGCGAGACGGTTCCTCATTTAAATCAGAGAATAAAGGTTGTTCTATTTATATGAGTAATATCTTTTATGGTCATGCACCCAATGTTAGGGGTTTATTCATATTGAATCTTGATAGTGATGACACACATGTTCATAACATTGATGCCAAAAGATGTAGAGTTGATAATGATAGTACCACTTTCTTGTGGCACTGTCGTTTAGGTCATATTGGTGTAAAACGCATGAGGAAGCTCCATGCTGATGGACTTTTGGAGTCACTTGATTTTGAATCACTTGACACATGTGAACCATGCCTCATGGGCAAGATGACTAAAACACCGTTCTCTGGAACAATGGAACGGGCGAGTGACTTATTGGAAATCATACATACTGATGTGTGCGGTCCAATGAATGTTACAGCGCGTGGTGGATATTGTTATTTTCTCACCTTCACTGATGACTTAAGTAGATATGGGTATATTTACTTAATGAAACACAAGTCTGAAACATTTGAAAAGTTCGAGCAATTTCAGAGTGAAGTTGAGAATCATCATAGCAAGAAGATTAAGTTCCTGCGATCTGATTGAGGAGGTGAATATCTGAGTTATGAGTTTGGCAGTCACTTAAGAATATTACATCAGATAGATCTCCATGAAGATCATGAAGAACATGGTATTGAAGCACAAAGAGAGAGAGAGAGAACAAGCCATCTAGCTACTAGCTATGGACCCGAAGGTCTGTGGTGAACTACTCACGCATCATCAGAGGGGCAATGGAGTTTATGTAGATGCCCTCCGTGATCAAATCCCCCTCCGACAGATTACCGGAAAAGGCTCCAAGATTGGATCTCTCAGGAACGGAGGCTTCAGGCGGCGGAAAAGTATTTTCGTGGCTCCCTTTGGTATTGGGGGAATATTTGGGAATTTATAGGCCGAAGAATAGGGTTAGGAGACCTGCTGGGGGCCACAAGCCTGCCAGGCACGGCTAGGGGTCATGGTCGCGCCCCCTGGCTTGTGACCTCCTGGCAGGTCTCTTGCCTTCTCCTCCAAGTCTTGTAGATGTCTTCTGGTCCAAGAAAAATCATCACAAAGATTTTATTCCGTTTGGACTCCGTTTAATATTCCTTATCTGCAATACTCAAAAACAAGGAAAAAACAAAAACTGGCACTAGGCTCTAGATTAATAGGTTAGTCCCAAAAATAATATAAAACAACATATTAATGCATATAAAACATCCAAAACAGATAATATAATAGCATGGAACAATCAAAAATTATAGATACGTTGGAGACGTATCAGGTACATATTGTTGTTCGCATCCCTTCTAGTAGCTGCTAGTATTTGTGCCCCGCTAGTCAACTTAATGAAACAACCATCTAGGCCTATGAATGACCTGCATCCATTCAAAAATCCCTCAACACATGCATTTAAACAGAAAAAAGACCATGAAACCTTGGTCCTGCAGTTGGATTATCTCTTGTTTTTTCCACTCACAGTAGTGACAATGCATCTTGATCCAGGATTTGTAGCTTTCACAGTCTCCAACTAATCTCTCAGCCTCTTGTATTGCCTCTTGTGATCTCCAAGCACAATATCCTTTGCTTTCCTCTTTGCTCTCCATGCCATCATCTTGGGGACCTCAACACAAAACTGCCTCTTAGCGTTGTCAACTATAGCAGGTACAGTAGTGTTGGGGTCTAATCTGATAGTTTCAAGCATTTTGTTGCCAAGCCACTTTGAGCTAATCCTTGTCTTCTCAGATTGGGTGGGAAATGTGTGCTCCAATATCATCTTCTTAATGCAGAAAGTGGGCTCATTACTGATCATTGATGCAACCATGTGGAACTGACAACCATCTCCATCACAACATACTATATTCCTTTCACTACAGCTTTTGTGATGTTTGTATCTTCTAAGTTGTTTGACATGCAAATTCACAAGAGCCTCTCTAAATTGGTAAGCATCTCCGAAACAAAGGCTAAGCTGGAATTGCTGCTCTGGATGCAGCCTGTCCTCATCATACCAGGCCCTGGGTGGTATTTTCTTAGCTCTACTCCTTCTATCAGAGGGGATTACAAAGGACAATTGTTCATTTCCATCATCATCAGCTTCAAAGGATGCATCATCCTCTTCTGAAGATGGATACCATTCCTCATTCATGGTTCTTGCACCACTAGAGTGGGACCTACTTGTAGGCCCAGGCCTTTTTACCTTCTTCTCAACAGGCTCAGGAACCGCAAGCTCTTGACAATCATCACTCTCTTCCTCCAAGTCTATGTCATATAAATCTTCAGGGTCTGTGTCCCCTTCACAGTGTGTACTACTCATGTGTTGAGCTGTACTCCTCTTAATGTCAGAAATTGTTTGTTTCAGATCACTGTCCACTTTCCTCCTCTGTTCTTCTCCTCTAGCTACACTATGTTCTTCTTCATACTCCATTGACTCTGTTTCTTCTTCTTCTTCTGCATCCGGGAGGTCCAAATGAGGTACAAAATCTTCATCAAATACTGAGTCATCATCTTCATCACATGTGTCCTCATTTGTTGCATGCTCCTCCTCATCTGTATCAAACTGGAAATCTGCATAATTAATACTAACTTGACTGTTGACCTGCTGCAATGCATTATTTTCCTGCTCTGCATCTACCATATCTGACTCAATTGGGTCATTTTGTGTCCCAAGAAGTAACTGACATGGTGGAGGAACTACTTTTATTGACATATAGTTCACACTTTCTTGTGTAACAACAAAATATGATGAGCCAACATAATCATATGTTGTTTTGTGCACAACACCTGACTCATTAACAGCAAATACAACAGGTGGGTCCACTGTTAAATCTTCAATTGTTTCAGTTGGGTCCACTTCTTCATCTTCTCCATTTTTGTGAACTGGGGATTGCGTCATATTTAACTTCCCCTCTGGAAGATACAAACACAATGTCTGACTGGTTTTAAATTGATGAATCATCTCATCTACTTCAGTGTTGTTTCTGATGACAGAAATACCTTGCAGCCCACTCCCTTCCTTCCTGAAGTAGCAAATACTGTCATCACTTCCATATCCATTTCTGACCATCACATTAAGAAAACTGCCATAACTGATGTCTCTCTCATATATCTGCACAAGGGCATACTTTTTTGCAACATCTTTAGAAGGAAACTGAAAATATAATGACCATGGCTCCACTGGCCTACAAAAAACAAAAGAAAATAACAACATTTTCAATACAGTGCCACAATAAGATCTATGACAGGTGTAGTAAAAACTCTGATACATTAAGTATTTCAGAGGAAAAAAATTAACAGCATTTTGAATATCATTTAATTCAGAAAAATGTAGAGATTATAGCTACCATTTAATTCAGACAAACTCTTAACTAAGCAGTATTGCCACAACTAACCCTAGGTTTTTGGCACTGAGATTGACTTGGGTGGAGATGGAGCGAAGGGGGGTACTTCCTCCCCCAATGAATGAGTCGGCACCGCAGCCTTCTCTGCCTCCGCAGTAGCCTTCTATGCATCCTCCGCATACAGGGAGACGACGACATGACAACTTTTCCCACCGTTGACGAGTGCGAATCCAGGTCGCAGACGCCATTGGGGTTGGGGCCCAATTTTCCAACGAGGGCGCATTGCGGGCGGCGGCCACTGGAAGAAGAGAGGGCACCGCTGCCGTCGAGAGCTTCTCCGCCATCGCCGCCGCCCGAGCTAGTTGCCATGAGTTCCGCGGGAGGAAACTGAATCGGGCATTGGGGGAAACGGCCGGCGGGAGACCTAAGCCACAGGCAAAGAAACGGCCGTCTGTCGCCGTCTAACGGCGCCCATCAGCCCGCGCCACGTCGACCCAACAGGTGGGACCCACCTATCGGTTTTGCTGCTTCCGCGGCCAATTCAGCCAGTCAATGCTCCGCATTATGCATTAGGCTCGGAACTGGTGGTTTCTTGTGACCTGGCTCAAATCTGGTACTAACCTGTTATCCTAGCCCCAAGTGTGGTGGTTTTGGGTAAATAACTCGATTTAGTGCATATTTTCTAATGAGCAGTGAAAAAATATCGATTATTTGCTGCCAAAAATGAGTTTTTCGATGGTTTTAGCATCACTTGACCCGGTGATACATTTTTTTGGCTCCGCCACTGCTCAGACCGACCTACTGATAGGACAACTAGAGCTTTTGTTGTAGTGAAATCTTTGTAGGGTTAGGATGTCTCAACGATTCTATCTACCTAAAGTGAGTTATCACCCTTTGCGCTGAAAATGGTATTCTCTTGTTTTAGAAAATTCCATAGGGTGGTGCATTGATGATGCTTGAGACTATCAATTGATTCTCTAGTCTTAGGTTGTGTGGGTGATTTCTAAGCCGCTCAAGTCATGAACCACTTTTTTTTACAGGGGATAGAAAATCAATGATAAAAATCTCCTGACTTAAAAACAAAAACTCAGCAATCGACTTAGAGACACCTAAATATATACATGCCCACATGCAAGCGTGAAAGAGATAGACAATAGAATTTGATTGTACATGTAAGGAGTATATGGTAAAAATAGATCACAATACTTTTACATGAGAAATTTTAACTAGATGTACATTTGGACAATACAATCCTAATGCCTGACACTTAAAAGTTCATAAGACAGCAAAGCATATGAAAAAATCACGAATCATAAAAGACCTAGCCGCGCCATACACATGGGTTTGTACAAAGTCTTAAAATAGATATTAGAAATGGCATTTAAAAAAAAGCTAATTAGTCTAATAAAAGTGCCTAATAAATCCAGGATGCATGGACACAATAGATACAACAGCAAAAATATCAAAACATTAATGTCAAAATGAGCTTTGCAAACACCAAAAAGTAAAATAGAATGGTTATACATGAGAATTACAACCCATAACTAAAATAGGAAGCAAAATAATAATTTGATTTTCAGCCGACGAATAAAATATGCAAATGTAACACGGCTAGATGTTCAACACCTATGGGTTATTTAGACATGGAAGAAATGGATGGACCTAAACTAATTCATCTTAAATTCCTATATAAATCAAGAAATAAATAGAAAGCAAAAAAATAAGAACAAAAAATCAACATTAATGTCAAAACGGGCTTTCCAAACACCAAAATAATAATAATAGAAAATCCAGATTAATAAAAATATAAGATTTATACATGAGAACTACAACAAATAACTAAAATAGGTAAAAAGATAACAATTTGATTTTCAGCTGGTGAATGACCTAGGTGAATGTAACATGCCTAGATGAAATAAATGCACGGTAAATCGGGAAATAAAATGCAAGAAAATATGAAGGAGTTAAAATGGTAAATCGAGAAATAAATGCAACACAAAATATGAAATGAACATTAATATCAAAATTTGGCTTTTGCGAAACCCAACCATTTAAAAACAAATCAAATCGCCCACCTTGGGGCTCGAACCCAAGAGTACAAGGTTAAGAGCCTTGCGCTCTACCGACTGAGCTACACAGGCAATTTAACTAATTTTTTCCAAATTGTTATTTGTGAACCCTTCGGTGTCAAGTGATGGGAACAAAAAGTGCTACATGTGCGTAAGTTTATGGTAGGCAAGATTTTTTAGCAGACAACCGAAATGTTCCAAATAATTAATTGGTACTCTGATTTATAATTTGGGTGTGCACTCTGCCAATAGCAGGATGTGATGATATAATGTTGAATCTCAAGATGTCATGTACTCCCTCCGTCCAGAAATACTTGTCCTAAAAATGAATAAATGGATGTATCTATAACTAAAATAAGTCTAGATACATCCATTTATAGGACAAGTATTTTCGGACGGAGGGAATGGTTCTGTAATAAATGGGAACATTATAACAATGGAAGAGAGTGTCAAGGAGAAGCAAATGAATCCGAAGCATCGCTACTTATAATAACTGACAACATGCCATCTTTGGAGAAGTCCAAAGTATATGGCCACTCAAGGGAACAAGAATGCTCCTAGTCCACACAAGAGCACAACCAAAGCACGAGAAATCCCTTGAACGTGTCACCCGCCACTTGGCACGCCGGTGCCTATCTGTGGGATACCTTCGCAGGAAACCCCTTCCTTTCCTTTTAGGCACTCAGCGGCGAACATGCCTTTTGGGTAGCCAAGGAAGATGATGTAGCTGAACATCGTGTCTGCACAGTTAGTGCTCTGGTTGTTGATATACGCGGCAAATGGGCATGCAAATTCCTTGAAAGCACCACAACATTCAGTAGGAGGGTAATGTGGCTCTTTGCACTTGCTTGTGAGGATCGTGTAGTTCTGGGTCTCGAAGCTCATAGGGTAGTCTGATAAGCATGGACAAAAATAAACGTTAGCGTATCAGATGAAGGTACTGGGAAGTCCTGAACATGGTGAGAACTGAGAAGTATTATGCCTGTTTTTTCCTATGCAAGGATGGACATCCTGGTTTTAAGTAAGGGAGTGTCTAGGTCTCAGTCGACCGAGACTTCACGAAGTCTCAGTCAAGTAGTATAGTAGTATGCAAGAAGAAGAAAAAACTGAAAAAATTGTTTGCACGAATCTTGATGCAAGATCAATGGATTATAGTGTTGACTGAGACTTCGCAAAATCTCGCTCAACTGATTTTTAGCAGAGCCGATAGTTGGTAAGTTCCATTGGTAGTTTATACGGTCACACTCTGTTTCTATAAGTCCAGAAACTCCACATCAACCTCTCAATCCTAAGTGCATATGAGCACAATCAAGAGAATTATATTCAGTTAACAAGCATGTGGATTCAGTATCTTCAGCGTCTCCACAAATCCGCACCAAGTCATCTTTCTCAAAGTCAGAATATCTCTTCCAACCAGATCTTCTGTAGTTCTGTATCAGACCTGACCAAATGGACCGGCCCGGCCCGACACGGCATGGCCTGCCTAGGCATGTTTAGTAAATGGGCCATGCCATGCCAGCCCGTGGGCTGCGCCTCCAGGCCCAGGCACGACCTGATTACTAAACGGGCCGGCCCGTTGACCCGTTTAGCACGCTGGGTAAAAGAAATAGTCTATTGGGCTCATTTTAATGCCTATTGGGCTATATTTAAGTATATATGTATTAAAAAAAATTAAAAATACATAAAAAAATAAACGGACCGTGCCGTGCCGACCCGTGTGCCTAGCCTCCAGTCCCAGGCATGGCCCGATGCATGCCGCGTGGCGTGCCCGGTCCATGACGAACCGTGTCACGTGTTCGCGGGCCGACCCAATTAGCCCGGTCCGTTTGGCCAGTTATATTCTGTATCACTAAAACCAGAGCAAATCCGTCCACCCATCATCGCACCTATCCCTAAACTTAGCAAGACCACGAAAGGAAACCACGTACCATTCTTGGTCTGCAGCAAGCTCCTCCTCCCCGTAGATCCGGTGCTGGTCTGAAATTCGCTGTCTGCTCAAGCACCAAGAAAACAGAACAAACCCATCACAGCTCGCTCCAAGAAGCAAAAAACTAGTGCGGAGCAGTTGGGAGCACCGGAACACGCACGGACCTGACAGGAAGGGCGACGCGGAGGCGGAGACAGTGGCGAAGCCACACATGAGCCGTGCAGTCCATTCACCACGCAACTTTTTGCAAAACACATCCTACAACATGTAGACATCATGCCAAAAAAAACTAGAAATGCATATTCTTGACTACACACTATTTAATTGACTACACATGATTGAATTCCTGACACCGTCACTAGGCAGAGGCGAGTCCAGCCATGACGGCGGCAGGGAAGAGGAAGATGAAAAGCCGGGTCAGCGCCATCGCCGGAGCCTCTTGACCGGGTGGTTCCGTTCTTGGGCAGGCTCCACGGTCAACTTGCGCAGGCTTCCCTGGACGCGAAGATGGCTTGGCACTCTGTTCTATAGACTATAGTGGACTAGTGTGTGGTGCGGATGTGGGAACCTCTGGTCTCCGCTAGCACTTCAAAGGCGACGACGACCGCCATGACAGCGCAATATGTGAGGTGGAGTCTAATTTCCTGCGGCCGCTGGCTCGGCAACTTCCTCAGGCATGTACGGTCAAGAGAAAGGTGGGGAAGCTTTCCCCTGTCACTCTCTTTAGAAAACAAACACTACAGTATGTAAAAGTTTCGTTTTTGCGAGAAATTATGTAAAAGAAATAACACTATAGTGCTCAATATGAGTAAAAACCTACCTATTTTCTTAATTTTTTAAAAACCTACCACAAGATTGGTTGTTTGTTCAAAAAAACCAAATGTCCAAACAGTTAGTACCTCTGTCTTGGTTTATTAGTCCTCTTTGTATTTTGGATCATATTTTGACCATAATTTTAACTAATGAAATATAATTTATACATGTCAAAAATTATATCATTGGAAAGTACATTGAATACGAATTTGACAACATAATTTTTGATGACATGCATTCACATTTTGTTAGTTAAAGATGTAGTCAAACTTAGACTCAAAATATGATGGGGACTAATAAACCCAGACAGAGATAGTATCTTTTAATCGTGATTATGACAATGTTGGCCCACCAATCAGGTCTGGCGTGGCGTAAAAGCAACACCGTTAACTTTGACTGTCATGTTGACTGTTATGACAAGTGGAGACCACACGTCAGTCACTTTCAAAAAAAAAGTTAAAAGCACTTAGGTCCCTCTAACTTATTCAAAAAACCAACGACTGCTCGGCATGCGGCTCAGGCGCCAACAACTTCTTCCTCCTTGTCGGTGCCGGCCCTTTGCGTCCACCCTTGGCAAAGAGGGGACCGACGGAGGAGAGGGAGGCAAGGCCGGCGGCGGCGTCGAGGGTCAGCGCACCGTCGTCGTCCATGGCGCGCACGAGAGAGTGGGCGGGAGGTTTTGGGGAAATTTGAGAGGCAATGGTGGAGTTCTGCCACCAGTTGGTGGTCTGGGGGAAGAAGGGCGGACGTCGCGCGCATCTGTCCTGTGTTCGCGTCGACGCATATTCAGCCCATATTTGAGTCTGAAATGGGTTGCGAACGGATAAAAAACGGACGTGTATCCGTTTGGGTCGACGCATCCCAATGCGAATTGTGTCTGCGGTAACCAAACGAACACACGCGGATAAAATGGATCACGCGGTTGGAGTTGATTTCATGGATGATATCAACCATGATGGTGTGGAGTGTGGACACGTGCAAACATACTTATATTGCATAAATGGACGACACACATTTATTGTGACCCGGGTGGGCGTGATTCTTATGAAAAAGAGCAGTATGCAAGCCACAATTTTTTTTTTAACCTCGCAAGCAAGCCTGCCCCAAGTGCCAAAAAAAGATAATGACAAGGAAATTTGGAAGCCCAAGATTTTACTAAAAATGAGAATTTTGATGTGATATTTTCGTTGGGAAGTTGTATTAATTAAAGACAATCTCGCACGATGCAACTGACAAGGAAGTAAAAAGTGTTGTTCTTTTACTCATGAAGAGACAATCAAATACCTCTTTTTTCAATTCAAGTTTGCACTTTTTAAGTGATTAGTCATCCAAATAGCGTCTAATTTGCATCTGTCCATAAGTGTTGCCAATATTTTTGGTCATTCATTGGATGGTATTCCAAATAGTTTCAAAAACGCTAATAAGGGTAGGAGCGTATGACTTAATTTGGTCGCTTTGGCTATGTAGAAATGATTTTTTTTAATGGCAAAAATGCTCCTCCTCTGCAGGTTATTTTTTGATGTACGCACTCGTTACATACGTGGTCTATGCTATAACCATCGAAGTACCAACCACTATTCAGGGCGGTGTGTATGTGATTAGAGCAGGTGGCTATAGTTTTTTTTTCCTAACATGAGTGACATCATAACCTTTAGATCGATCCACCACCTCCTTCGACATAGACATAGTGTCGGTCTATAGGGCTCTACCGTGCCGATTTGTTGGTTTTTATTTCAAGAATTTTTGTCAGACTTTTGAATTTGGTTGTGTGCATCCTAGTTATGCAGAGTCCTGATGTTACTCATAATGCTTTGAGTCAATTACACCGCAGGTGACTGAACTTGGCAAGAAAAGTCAGTTTGATGCTAAAACTCACGACATACATTGAAGCAGTGACAAAACTTGCTTGGGTGTGTATCTACGATACTAATCACAGTTTGTATATGCATAGTGTGCTAACAAGGCACGCCAACATAGCGTGTGACCCGATGTCAGTGACCGGAAGGCCGGGTCGGATGTTTGGCCTGATTGTTTGCAAAAAATGTTCATGTTTTTTTTGTTTGGAATTTTAAAATTCTGCTTCGAATGTTTTTGTTCAGAATGTTCAAAAAATTCTCATAATTTCAAATAAGGTTCTCGTTTTCCAGAATTATTCACAAACTTTAAAAATGTTTGTGTTTCTATTTTTAGTTGTTTATAAAAATATTCCCGTTCAAGCATTGTTTGCCAGTTTGAATTTTTTGTGTGTGTTTCCAATTTTTGTTCATATTTTTAAAAAAGAATGTTTTTCTTCAAAATTTTCAGAACTTTTCAAAAACTCTTTGAATTTCTAAAAATGTTCCTGTTTAAAAATGTTCTTGTTTCTATTTTTTCAGGAGTTTCTAAAATTGTTAGCAAGTTTAAATAAATATTCTTATTATTTTTGGTTCATGTTTCTTTAAATGTTTTGTTCAAAATTACCTGACCTTTTTAGAAAATATTTGTAATTTTAAAAAAGCTCCCCGTTTAAAAACAATAAAATTTAAAAATGTTAATGGTTCCATACTTTCACGGGTTTCAGAAAATGTTCCCTTAAAAAAATACAAGAAATGTTCGTGTTTTCAAATTCTGTTCGGGGGTATGAAATAATGTTCATATTTCCAAAAAATTGGAAGTTCAAAAAATATTCCCATTTCTAAATTGTACTTGATTATTAGAAATGTTTTAAATTGTTTCAGAATTTGTTCACAAATTTGAAAAGTGTTCGCGTTTCACAAAACATTCCATTTTTTCATAAAGAATTCTGTTCAAAATTTCAAAAATATTCGGATATATGCTGGGTATTTGTTGTTATTGTCTTGCATTGCTTTAAAATTGGTAAAGCTCGGTAGCTCAACCGGTAGTAGCGTGTTGTGTCTAGCACAAGATCCTGGATTCGTCTCCCTGCGACTGCGAGGGCGCATCTTTTGGAGCTATAGTATGCCGTCGTTTTAATACCACATTGGTTTTTCTCTGTCATTTTAATACACATTGGTTAACAGTCGTTTATCATTTCACTTTGTACGAGCCATATAATTTTATCATGGTTTTATACAAGAGTCGGATGTAAAATGGTCGCACGCTGAGCCATATAATTTTATCATTGGTTGTTGACAACACATACTAGTGCGTGTGATTATTATTCTAGCATTGCTATGGGTACGGTTTTTTTCTATAGACACTAACTAGCCTGTCCGCATGACCGCAGCAGACTTTCCGTGGATGAGCCTGAGCGCGAACGCGTGCAGGGAAAGAAGGATCTTCCTCAGCAGCTCCCCAGTCTCCGGGTCGATGAGGTTGCCGTCGTGGTCGAACTTGCTCTGCGGATGGTGCGCCGACACGAACCCCTCCGGCTTGTTGATGAAGTGGATGTCGAGGAAGACCCCGACCTGCCGGACGTGGTACGCCGACCTCTTGCCGCCGGACTTCCCTGACGCGCTCACTATGGCGCCGGCCCTGTCCGCCCACACGTTCGGCGGCCGCGACCCCCAGTCCAGCGCGTTCTTCAGAGGGCCTGCACAACGAAGTAGATTTCTCACTTCAGAATCGGGAACGTTGTGTGTTTCAGACTCTTTTTCAGCAAGCAAAAAACTCCTGACGAACAGTTGCGCTCGGTAGGGAGGTACCTGAGATGGAGTAGTTGTACTCGGGGGAGGCGAAGAGGAAGCAGTCGGCGTTGCGGACGCGGTCGCGGAAAGCCTCGACGGCGGCCGGGAAGGCGTTGCCGTCGACGTTCTCGAGGTCGGTGTTGAGGAGCGGCAGGTCGGAGATGTCGACGTGGTCGATCTGCAGCCCCGGGATGGACTCCTCGCACATTTTGGCGGCTTGCATAGGCAGAGACACGGAGGGAACGCATCAGTTCCAGAGGGAGTTACCACGGTTGAGATGCGTACGCCAGCTGAGAGGCTAGCAGGTCATGGGGTTAGCTATCTTACCGGCGCGGATGAGGCCGGTGTTAGCTGAGGCCCGGCGGAGGGAGCCGGAGATTGCCGCCACCGTCAAGACGGTCTTCGCCCGCTTCACCGTCGGCAACTCCGACGACGAGCCGTCCATCGGTGCAGAGCTGATTTCCTGATCCTAGCTGAACTGAAGCGTGGGTCGAGCAATTCCGCTTGTTATGGCCACAAAACCGAGGTGCAATGAAATGCGTACGCAGCTGTCTTGACCAGACTGGAAAATGGAGATTGCAGCTGCGAGGTGTGCAGTTGGCGCGGATATTTTGGTACGTCATTACCAGCTTTGAATTTGTTTCTTTTCTTGAGTCTAGCTTTGAATTGGACGAGTCGATGCTTTCTGGTGTGTGTGTGGTGTGGGCCATTCAAACGATCGTCTCTTTCCCAGTGGACCATGCTGAAAGGGATATAGTTGTGTACTATGATAATTTTTCTTCTCGTCACGTCAAACTGCAAAGTAGCAATTAAACGGTACCCCTTGTAAAGATCACTCTTATCTTCGTACGTTTCGAAAAATAGTGTATTGTACCATTTGTTGCAACTTAAATTGTTCATGGTCGCGCCGCTGAGAGGTCGGGTTCGCTCTGGACAAGAATGAATGTGGCACCGACATACTGGAGATGTGTTGACCGTTTACAGCGGAAAGTGCGCACAGGCGAGGGAGTGGGGTTCTTGACGTCCGTAAAGCCGTCCCACGTTTGTCTTCGGTTTGCGGGCAAAATTACGTGTGGACCGTCCTTCGGACGCATAGAAGCCCATAATGAATGGCTTTCGCAGTCCGGATGTATGCATGGCTTGTGAGAAGCCCTAAAAATTTGTTTATTTAAAATGTTTTATCCCTTAAAGTGTGCGTTCAAACCCCGAATCAAAATTACCATTGATTTCTCGCGCCGATATATTTGAAATTAGATCCGATATTATAAGTTTTGAGGAACATTTTTTCACGGGAAAAAACCCAAGCTGGAAGCACATTTTTTCTCCTTTCAGATGTGCCTTTCATGGAAGCGAACTATGTCTCCAGGACAAGCAAATCTTGTCTCTCGCTGAACATTTTTTTTTCCATTTTCCATAGACACAACTATATCTCCCTCTCGAGGAAGAAAAAAAAGTGTTAATTCCCTTTCTGAGAGGCATATGTGTGCCTCTTGCGGAAGTAAATTTCTTTTTCTCATGGAAGCAAAAAAAATAATTCACATTTTTAGCGTAATTTTGGTTTTTATTATTTTTCTTCAAAACCTAGGAAAAACGAATAAAACATCGGAAAGCAAAAAAAAACATTTAAAACCCTAAAACACTTATAGAAAAATAAAAAAATTCAGAGGAAAGGCTCAACATGTGACATGTGGCGATGGTTGAGAGTGCGCCACTTAGCATGCTCTTAGCCCCCCACCAAAAGTGACATTTGTGGGGCTTTCGGAAGGGGAAACCCTTAATTAGTTGCTCCCGCTAAAATGTCATTGGTTTGCACCCTTAGTTCCAACTGTACATCTTCAGCGCCGCATATTAATACAAATCACAACCAGGCGCACAACCTCAACTGAATTATATTCTAAAAGGGCCGACACATGTTGATATTTTTCCCACCGTTTTTTAGATGCTTTCCCAATCATTTGTTATGTGTCTTTCTGCAAGGTTTTTCCCAGCTAGTTTCTCATTTTGTTTTTCATTTTTAGTTTCCTTTTCCTATTTTTCTATATCGGTTATAAGTTTCTTTTCTCCTTTTAGTTTTAGTTAAATTTGTGAACATTTTCAAAAATCACTGAACTTTTTTCAACTATATCGGTTAATAGTTGCCGTCTATATTCTCGAGGTTGGTGTTGAGGAGGAGCAGATTGGAGATGTCGACATGGTCGATCTACAGCCCCGGGATTGACTCCTCGCATATCTTTGCGGCTTGCATACGTAGTGACACGGAAGGGACACCTCAGTTTAAGAGTTACCCAGGTTGCGATGCCGACGCCAGCTGTGAGGCTAGCAGGCCGTGAGGTTAGCTAGCTTAAAGGCGCGGATGAGGCAGGTGTTGGCTGAGGCCCAGCGGAGGGACCCGGAGATTGCTGCCACCGTCAAGACGGACTTCGCCCGCTTCACCGTCGGCAACTCCGATGATGAGCCGTCCATCCTTGCAGAGCTGATTTTTGGATATGAGTGAAACAACTTTTGAAATTCGCGATTATTTTTTTGGAAGTATGATCATTTTTTGAATTGGCGACTTTTTCGAATGAATAAACTATTTATTAACTCATGAATTGTTTTCAATTTTTAAGATATTTTTCCATTCATGGCAATTTTTCAAATGTGCGAAATTTACTTCAATTGCTTTTCCATTTTTAACAGACGAACCTTTTAAACAATCATAAATATTTTTTATTTTCCGAAAATTTATTTTCAGTATTTCGATCATTTCTTTAATAAGAAAAAAAACAATACCGCACACATTATTTGAATCCATGGACATTTTACAATTTATTAAAGATTTAGTTTCAAAATTATAATTTCATTTTCAGAACTTTTTTGAAGTTCCAAACTATTTAAAGTATAAAAAACGAAAACGGAAATGAAAAATAGAAAAATAAAATTTCAAACTTTATAAAACAGCCTGCCAGGACATGGACTGGTCCGAATTGGCGCGCTGTGTCTTCTTCTAGCGCCAAAGCGTAGTATAGGAGGTCTCTACTACATGAGCCGGCCCTGGAGGAGGATTCCCATGTATAAAAGTTTTTTTTATCACTTATAAGTGTTATTGGTGGGTAATATTTTACAACTTTGGCGGAAGGGTCCGTGCGTTGCAACGAGGAAAGATAAATCGTAATCTTAAATGCCATGATCACATTTCACTGCATCACCGAGATAAACTATCATTCTCAATTTCATGAAATTATAAAAAACTATTAAATAGGTCAACATATTAGAATCCTGATCATTTTTGCAATTCATGGATACTTTTAAGAAAATTCGAATATTTGCTAAACGCAAGACCATGTGTTGAGTTCATGAACATTTTATACTATTTGCAAACATATTTTCAAAATTTTGAGTATTGTTTAAAAAATCCTTGAATTGGTGAACATTTCTAAAATGAACGAACATTGTTTTGGAAATTGGTGGAACCATTTTCTAAATTGACAAACATTTTTTTTGATTTAACGAGCATTGTTTGAAGTTTATGACCATTTTTTTAATCAGCAATATTTTATGAAGGAGTAAACTATTTTGTAAGTCACGTAGAGTTTTTGAATTTTAGTGATAATTTTACATTCACGAACATTTTCTCAATTGAGATTTTTTTTTGAATTTCAATACCATTTTTTAATACACAAACTTTTTTAAAAGTCTTGAACTTTTTTTGATTTTCCAAAAATTTGTTTTTGGAATTTCAAAAATGAATAAGCACACTTTTTTTTCAAACACAGATTGTTTTGAATACACAAACATTTTATAAGTTACTAAATATTTAATTTCAAAACTAGATCCTAGATTAATAGTTTTGAACAAACTTTTTCTTTCACGTGAAAAAAGCAAGCCGGAATCACGGTTTTTCCCTTTATGAAGTAAAATCTGTGCCTTTTGTGGAAAAACGATATACATTTTTGACTATTCATAGACACAATTGACCCTCACGCGGAAGAGAAAAATTGTTTTAATTCCCTTTACGAGAGGCAAATATGTGCCTCTCGCAGAAGCAAATCTGTTCCTCTCGCAGAAGCAAAATATGCGCCTTTCATGAAATCTTTGTTTTTGAAAATACTTTTCTCCAGAACTGAAGGAAACCGACGCAAAAACCGAAAAGCAAAAAAGGAAACATTTTAAACCCAAAATTGCGTAATTTTTTTTTTAAAACAAACGTCCAGCACATAATACGTGGTGGTGACCGAGAACGCGCCAGTTAGCGTGCTCTCCGCCCCACACCAAAAGTGCTGCTTGCAGGGTTCCATAAGGGGAACCCATTGGTTAGTTGCTCTAGTCAAAATGTCATTGGTTTGCACCCACAGTTCCTATTCTATGCCTTCCGCATCGGATATAATACAAATCACAACCAGGCACACAACGTCCACTGCATTATATTCTAACAGGGCCAGCCCACGCTGATCTTCTTTTTCCGCTGGTTATTTTTTTAGGATGCTTTTTCCAACGATTGTTATGTTTATGTGTTTTCCTGGATGGTTTTCTTTAGGTTTTCCCCAGCTAGTTTCTCATTTTGTTTTCATTTTTTGTCCATTTTCATAGTTTTTTCTATATCAGTTTAAGCTTTCATTTCTCTTTTCAGTTTTATATCAATGTTGATAAATTTTTTAAAATTATGAACGTTTTTCAATTCTTCTATTCATTTTCCAAATTGCAGTATAGTTTTTTCAAAAACCATGAATATTTCTCAAGTTTCTGGACTTTTTTTGTTTTTTCTGAATTATTTTAAAAACTCTATGAATTGTTTTTAAATTTTTTTTTTGCAAACTTGTAGCAAATTACCAGACTTTTCGAAGCCGGTCAATCTTTCAAATCCATGAATTTATTTCCAATTGATGCGCATTTTTCGAAGCCATGAACCGTTTCTTCAAAATCAATTAATGCTTTTCAAACCATGAACTTATATTCAAAATTTTGATTTTTTAAACGATGAAGTTTCATCAAAATTTTGAACTTTTTTTTTGAAATCGATGAACTTTGCTTCAAAATTGATTTTTTTTTCAAATTGAATTACATTTTTTAATCAGCAAATGCTTTATCAAATTCTTGTTTTTCCCAAATTCTTAAATCTTTTCATGTTCATTAACTTTTTTCAAATTCATGAGATTCTTCATTTCCCCGAACTTTTTCCAATTTTTATGTACTTTTTTTTCAGATTCGTTGTTGTTTTCAATATTTTGAAAATTATTTTTCAAATTTATATATATTTTAAATAATTTATACTAGGTAACTAAAGCAAGTGTCAAATAGCATTGTTTGCTGAGTGTGGTCTAACAAATGAACTCGACTTGGTTGTTATTAGCTACAGCCATCAACGCTCTCGTCGGATTTTGAATCCCGCTTCTCCCATTATAGCGAGAGGAACGGAACAACCACTTTTTTTTTTAAAAAAAATAGTGTTTGCTTTGTTTGAGAGCAGGTTGCTGGGACCGATCGTATTTATTGGACCGGCGCAGAAGCGCGGCGTGTCAGTGCCACGTGCAGCAACTAGGAGCCCTCGTTGCTTCCTCCCACAGCCTCCGTCTGGGCTGCTGCTCGCCTGCCCTCGCACCTCCATAATGTGCGCGCGGCCGCCGGTGATCGCTAATAATCTTGATGGTTGAGGCTGCCTATGATGCAAATGGAGCAGCCATACCCAGGCATCGCGTAACTCGTGTTCGTGCTCGTGACCGTCCAGCCTGACATCCATGGCGGTCAGCCACACGGCGGCGACCATGCTGGGGCTGGAGGTCAGTCTATCACCTGAAAGTCAAATTGGTGCGCTCGTCTCGCGGTCGTCAATCGAGCCCATAAATGTTTGATCATGGAGCCTGATCAACCGATGAACTTTTACGTTACCTAAAATTAGCAAAATTGGAGCCAAAGAATTGTTGAGGAACGAGAGATGCGGAGAAAAGTAGTTACAATCAGTATTTGTGAAACGTGTTTTTGCAAAAAAAGACTAATTGTCGTTTTTCCACAAATGCAGAATCCCGGGTTTCTAGAAACTAAGTTTTGTAAATCCATAGATTAGGTGGAGTAGTTGTCGTGGAACGAGGCTGATAGTAGAAGACAGGGGTATGAAAGAAAAGGACAGAGTCTTAGCTACGGCGAGGATATACACACGGATGTATGAGTTCATGCCCCTCTCGTGGAGGTAACAACCCTACGTCTTAGTGTTCGGGAGCTTTTGTCGTGTGGAGAACTTGAGTTACAGAGGTTGCAAACCCTTGTGACAGAGGGGAGGGGCGGCTTATATAGAGTACGCTGCCCCTCATAAGTGCGAGGCATCCAAGGGTCCGATCGTAGGTATAAAGACGAACGTTATTGGTAACATACATCATAATTGCTACTAATGACGATTGGCTTAACGCCTGCCCGTTGGCCTTCCAGGAGCGGCTTCTGGTCTTCTGGCGTCAACTGAAAGCGAGGTCTTCCGAGTATCAGGTGTCTGTCGAGTGGAGGGAGAAGATGTCGAGTGGACAATCGAGTGACTTGAACATCATGAAGAATCTAATCGGAATCTCTCTCGTAATCTTTAAGTCCTCCAATATAGCGCCCTCAGGTAGGGTATGTGGGTCTGGCCTAGGACCCTACCCTAGGTACATACCCTCATCATTAGCCCCCGAATGGATCAGGGTTCGTATGATAAAAGGGGATCGATGCCAGTTCTGAAGAAGGCGCCAAACTTCCGAATGAACTTCGGGGCTTCAACGAAATTTGCGTCGATTGAAATATTTTTCATTCGCCCAGATCGATTCTTTCTTGAAAGTGTCTGTGTGAATTCTCAATGTCAATTTTGTTCCGAGTGACCCGAAGGGATCTTTAGACGTGACGGGTCGCTCTACCAGGCCCGGATTTTGCGGGATTCAAAAATTTGGAAAGCGCGCATCTGCGATGATGATGCCATGACTGGGGCAAGTGGGGGCACTACGCCTCGATTCACGCGCTGCTCATTTCGCCACGTACTATGTGGCGTCTGCGGTCGAGATATGCGGGGATCCCACGGGCCCACGAGTCAGCAAGACACTCGATGGGGTATAAATCCCGTTGCGTCGTGGTCTGAACAATACTTTTCCCCCAAATATTCTCTCTTCCTCCGCCTCCCCTGCTTCCAGCGCACCGCTCTGCTTCGCCCCGACGAACACCGCCGCCGCGATGACGAAGGGGAAGACGGAGAAGTTGGAGCATGCCAAGAAGGGGGCTGCGAAGGGCAAGGCCAAGAAGCCGTCGACCGCGCGGTTCACCGCGCCGCCGGGGTGGTTCCAGGGGGATTTTCTCCCATCGACGGTTACCACCGCGGACGTCGAGAATCTCTTCGTCAACGGGCTCGTGGCGGAAGGCTCATGGAGGCTGTCGGAGGGGGAGCTCAAGCCGGAGTCGCGGGAGGGGGAGCGGGTCCTCCTCCTCACCCACGTCGAGAGAGGTTTCTCCATGCCCCCATCCATTCTTTCGAGGGTTTCTAAAAATTTTCGGAGCCTAGCTCCACCATTTTCCTCCGAATGCTATTTCCTATCTTTCTGCTTTCATTACTCTGTGTGAATGCTTCCTGGGTTGTTCTCCCCACTGGGTCTGTTCAAACATATTTTGACCATCAGATCTCAGTCGGTCAAAAAGGCCAATCCTGAGGATGGTAAAAGCCATGTCGTCCAACCGTGTGGCGGCTTGGGAATCTAGAAGAGAGCTAGGAGTTCTTTTCCTTCTATGACCTTCCCAGAATCTGTTAGGGGTTGGCAGTCGACATGGTTTTACTGCAAGGATATAGCTTCTCCCAATATGTCGACTGGTCTTTCCCCTTTCACGTTAGATCGTCCTGCCATTCCCAAATCCTTGAAAGTGTCGGAGGGGAAGAAACTCCAAGTGGGGATCCTGGTGGACGCCATAGTGAACCTTGTCCGTGGTGGACTGACGGGTATGGATCTCCTAGAGACATTCCCCAGTCGACGGATCCAGCCGCTCCACGCAAGGGACCACACTATGTGGCATTACGCAGGCCCTAAGGACTCGACCCGGATGCACCCAGAAGAGGTTTCACATAAAACTATCGAGCAATGGCTTTGAAGCATTACCGGTGCTTGCAACAACCCCTGGGGAGCCAAGAGGATCCAGCCTTACTCTGCTGAGAATCCACCGAAGAATCTGGTAAACATTATCTTGTCGACTGCCATATTATTTTGTTGAGTAATTGGTTCATACGTCGACTGACTTCATGGTTTGAATCTTGCAGGAGTGGACGCACATGCACTCGCTTGTGCCCAACGGGAACCAGCCTGAAGATGGCGGAGAGAGCAAGGGAGGCAGCATGGACGTCGACAACGCCGACGACAACAAAGATGACTATGAATACAATGATGATGACTAGGAGGAAGTCAAGTCTCCCCCATGCACGGAGCATCGCTCTAAGCTGCGTCAGAACCCTGCGACTACCCCAGGCAAGGCCTTGGCGTCGAGTGAAAAGACCCTGAAGCGGGACCGAACCTCGACCATTGAGTCGAGTGAACGGGCTGCAAAGCAGCCCAAGCCCAATGCGCCTAAACCTCGTAAAGCTTTGCCCCGCATGAAGATCACTATGCCCGTCGTTTCGACGTAAGTGTTTGCTTACCTCTTTCGCTGTCGAGTGTGATTTCAAATTCTTGCTGACCGATTGGAACTTGGTCTACCAGTGCCGCTACTTCAGTGACGTCACCTCCACGGGACGAAGAGGATCAAATGGACGTGGATACTGCCGATGCAACGACCTCCCAACGAGGTAAACAAATCTTCGTTCAGCTCTGATTCTTGAAAAATGACTCGCCGATTGTATAAGTTAATGTTGTCGATTGATGCTTGCATAGATTATTCAACTGGAGGACGATGAAGAACTTCCCTGGGGTACAGGGGGTGAAGGTGCGACATTAGGCACCCCGCGCATACGCGCCCGAAGAACACCATCGGCACACACGCGTTAACGGTCGACTGCTGCATCATCCCAGGGGATAGGCGACTCGTCCCGAGCTAGAACCGAGCCCGCGGTTCCATTGTCGAGTGCTCCACCAGCTGCCTCAACCATCGTGGCATCGACTCCAATCGGACCACCCCATACTACCTCAATTACTCCAGCCGCAGCATCAACACCACCAATGACCGCCTTTCCTCTGCACCACGTCCCGGAAGATCAGACCGGAGCTACGAAATAAGCCATGATCTAGGCGCACCAAGGAGGCGTACGAGGCCAGCAAGCTGGCTTATGATGCCAGCGCAGCGCTGCGTACCAACGTTCGAGTAAGTGCGATTGTAAGTGCATTTCCGATTGAATTCCTGTCTTTCTTGATTGTACACCCAGTGGGTGTTTTCCTTTTGTAGAGTACTTGTAAGTTCTCCACTCAAATAGATTAGGTATTAGTCGAGTAGGTTTCGGTCCAGTGGGGGCACGCTGAGTGCACCCACTGGGTGTAGTCCTTGAGACCGCTGTCGAATGGTGAAGACATCAGCAGGGGTCTTAGAATTGTTTTGGTAGCCACTCGACAGATCGAGTGTTAGAATGTCTAGTGGGGACACGCTGAGTGCACCCACTGGGTGTAGTCCCCGAGACCACCGCCGAGTGCTTGCACTAGCAGGGGTCTGAAAAGAGACGATGTTCATATGCTTGCGCATGTTTTTTTTAATTTTTCTGCCACTCGACAGATCGAGTGTTAGCAGATCCAGTGGGGGCATGCTGAGTGCACCCACTGGGTGTAGTCCCCGAGACCTCCGTCGAGTGCTTGCACTGGCGGGGGTCTAATGGAGACCATCTTATGCTCAGACAGGGCAGACCTTGTCGAGTGATCCAGGAACCAGTGGCGACACGCTGAGTGCACCCACTGGGTGTAGTCCCCGAGACTACTGTTGATTGTTGATGATGAGCGGTAGTCTTAAGAACATGAACTCAGGGTTCTTTGTCGTACGTGGAGTATGCTTGTCACTCGACATGTCGAGTGAAATTTTCGCTTTAGCCGCACCACTCCGAAGATATCTTGTAGGTTTCATGGATATCACTGCCATCAACCATGATATGACACAACTTTCATGGACATAATTTCATCAACCATGATATGACGCTATTTCAGGAGTGTGGGGTGGGGTGGTGGGCCCCCCTTCAGTCGACCCTTTCCACTCGGAAGTGAAGGAACTTTTCTTTCGACTGAATTGTATATTTTTGTTGATTTCAGAGAGCTTGTGAACTTGGCACCCAGTACAAGGACTTGGAAGAGGAAAGGAACTAGCTACGATTGGATCTGGAGGTCTCCAAGAACAGCCTGGAACGTGCGCGGATCGAGCTGACAACTATGGGAGGTAACCTTTGTTGACCCCATGCATTCTTATTCCCACTTTTCATCCTTTGAACCGACTGCTCTCACTCGAACAGACGTACGTGATGAAAATCGTCGACTCCAAGCGTGACTCAACAATGCTATTTCTTTAGATACCATGAAGAAGGCAATGGAGGACAAGGACAAGGCGCTTGCTGACGCCCAAAAGGTGGCGAGGGAGAAAACTGATACCGCCGAGAAGAATCTTGAAAGGACCACGATGTTGCCTAGAGGGGGGTGAATATGCGTTTTAATTTTTTTTTACGGATTTGGCTATATCGTAATGCGGAAATAAACTAAGCGGATACTTTTCAAGCACAACCCCTAAATATACTAAGCTCACTAAGTGCACCAACAACTTAGGATAAACAAGATGAGAACAATGAGGATATGAGTAAGCACAAGTAAGTTACACAAACTTACTCAATGTATATCACAAGATATGGAAATGAATAATACACACAACCACAAGTAAGCAATACAAGCTTACACAAATTTATGTCACAAGATATGTCAATAGTAGCAAGTATGAATTGCGTAATATAAAGTGAAGGCCTAAATAGTCTCTACAAGGGGATAGCCAACACAATATAATGAGGACAACAAGATATAGGAATGCACGGTCAAGTGACCAAAGTAAACCACAAGTAAGGAGTTAGGGTTAGGGATAACCGATGTCACAGAGACGAGGATGTATCCCGATGTTCATTTCCTTGGAGGGAAGCTAGCCACTGTTAGAGAGGTGGATGTTACCACGAAGGCACACCAATGCCATGAAGGCTCGCCCTATTCTCTCCTTGAGACAACACCACGAAGGCGTTTCTCAACCACTAGTGGTAGACCTTGGGATGGTCTCCAAACCCTGACAAACTTTCCGAGGGTAATCACAATGGTTGATTCCTCACCGAAGAACTCCTACCGCCTAGGAGTCTCCAACCTCCAAGAGTAACAATAACGATGGGGAAAAGCTCAAGACTTGCTCAAATCACGAATTCCTTTGGTCACAAGAGGGAGAGGGAGTGGATCTATCACTTGATTGGAAAATCTCTCAAGAACTCTCACGAATCTCACCAGGATCTAAGATTTGGAGTAGGAGAAGTGAGAGGGAGCCACTTGCGTTCATGGTGCAATTTGGGATGAAGTGGTCAACCCTCTATCGGATTGGTAGAGGGGTATATATAGCAGGCCAAGAAAACTAGCCGTTTTTGAGTAAGTGGCTGAGACGGGTCGGACATTCGGGCCAGGGCTGGACCTCTGATGGCTGAGAATTGCACACACGCATATGAAAAATACAGGCCAGAGTATAGGGCCCAGACATCTGGCCGAACTTGGGTCCCCGGACATCCGGCCAAGTGCCGGACATCCGCCGGGCACAGCCAATATTTCGAAACAGGTTCTGGACATAGTCGGGCTGGATTTCCGGGAGGATCCCAGACATCCGGGGTGACCCGATTTCCCGGATATCCGGCCAAGTCCCGGATATTCGGACGAAGAAAAACAGGAGGAACCCCAAAACTAAAACATGCATAACTTTCACATCCGGACTCCGATTTTGATGATCCTGGGCTCGTTTTGAAGCTATGGAAAAAGCCCAGGTCCTCACATAGAGAACCACCCAAGATGAAACAAAATGAAGGATGCAAATTATGCAAATATTTTATCATTTATTTGGGTAACCTATTTGGCTTTGGATTTTCTTTGATAGATGTATAGCCATATTGTATTTGTACTGAATAGGAGTGAAATATGCCTATGTTCGAATATGATGTGAGTAAGTAGAAATAGAAGATTTTGACTTGAGGAAATCTATCACTAACCCCTTTGATCCCCTCTTAATAGTGCGGGATCCTATAACTCAAGAATCATAAAAGAACTATACTAGATAGCTTGCAGAAACTCATTTTTGAGCATATATCCTTTTCGATGGTCATCGATCCTCACAACTAAAGCCAAAGGAACTAATACCTTTGACTAAAGCATTCCATTTGAGCTTGGTGTTGACGTTTATGCTTGGCTCAAGTCAGAACAATGATCTTGATCATTACACTTGGTGAAGACTTCAAATAGCTCCCCCATAAGTCATGTGAGGAGCATTGCATTTCATTCATCTTCATACGTTTGTCATGTGATCATCCACAAGATTTAAGCATGTAATCCTTCAGGATGGCTATCTTGAACTTGCCCTTGTCAACCATGATCATCAACTCTTGATGTCGTCCTCTAACAGGAACTTGAAATCTTTCTCTTGATGTAAGTCCATGAGAATCACCTAACCTTCATAGATGTAGAAAACACATAGACTGGGTTAGTACACAAAGCGCAATTGACAAATTCTTACCATACCACAAGATCCCATGTGGTACATGATTTGCGCTTGTGTGTTGACCATCTTTGAATTCAATCTTCGATCTTCATCTTGGTCAACAATTATCTTTGCTCCATGAATAATCTTGATGCACAACTATATGTATATGGCATTCATTCTGAATCCATTCAGTCTCCTTCTTGCATCACCCATGGAACAAACCTTTCTATATAACTTGATGTCATTGTTTCTCCATAGGAATTGTCATTCATTATCAAGTCTCAATGCATTGCAAATGGAACTTTCTTTCAAATGTATATCTCAATGCAAACATTAGTCCATTAGGATTGTCATTTAATTACCAAAACCATACATGGGGACTACATGTACTTTCAATCTCCCTCATTTTGTTAATTGATGACAATCGCAACAAGAGGGTTTATATAATGAATTTTTAAAGAAGCATGCAATTTATCCGAAGATAAATTTAATACTTGGGGTGATTTTGATAGCATAAAGTATTACAAACAAACTTGATGTTATCAGAATCGGT
The DNA here is from genome assembly GCA_022496015.1 of Hordeum marinum. Taxonomy (NCBI): domain Eukaryota; kingdom Viridiplantae; phylum Streptophyta; class Magnoliopsida; order Poales; family Poaceae; genus Hordeum; species Hordeum marinum. The sequence goes on along the minus strand of CM039674.1, from coordinate 523,349,776 downwards.
TGTATTAATATCAAAATACCACACAAGTATGTGATGTTAGTAGGACCATAATCTATAGAGCAAGCTCCCCCATAATATATGCATATGTGGATGAACTTAGAATTTCATTGCATAGATATAAACTAGGTGGAGTTTTCTCTATGTACTCATTCATCCAACAAGCACATATAACTAGGGTAGCTATGCATGAATGTCAACAAAAACTTCAAAAGATATTTATCTTAAACCCTCTAAACTTCTCCCCCATTGGCAACAAATGCCAAAATGGAAGACAAAACATATAGAAGACCAATATAGTATGAGTTCCTCCTTGATGTGTGCATATCACAAAATGGGAGTGAAAACAAATGCACATATTCAATGATGAACAATTGGAGGAGCTCGAAAACTATAGAATGCAACCAGATACTAAGATATGAAAACAAGCATTAGACATGCGAGGAAAACATCCAGAAGATCCAAAGAACATATTTTGGACAAGATATAATAGGAATATCCAATGTGATCATCATGTCAAGCATGGGAACAACATACATTCAAAACACATGAGTATGCAAGATTGTATGCAAAACATACAAGCACTCATGACACAACCTCTTACCGAAGCCACTATACGAATAAAAGGAACACACAAAGTGGCCGACGAGGAATAAATGATATCAAGAAAAGATATGAACTTTCTTATGTATAAAAATTTCTGAGTGGTCAAAAATAATCATGATATGTATCCACAAAGAAACTCGTATACACAAAAAGGTTGTAATTGATAAGAACATGATATCCATAGGTGAATCCACTATTATACAACTTTGAGCCTAGCAGAAGAGAAAGGCACATGGCAAAAAGCACATGGCACAAATTGATCTCATTTGCATAACACAAGGTGAAGCAAGCAATCAAAATATCTGACGAGCCAAAAAGATAAAAGAATATTATGATTTGGGAAAAGGAGTGTTCTAAGAAAAATAGAGAAGCTCCTCATAATTTGTGCACTATTTAGATTTTTTTTGTATTTGGATACAAGTGCAAAAAATAGGATCATCACTCCCCCCAAATCAATGGGAAGACAAAACAATTGCAAGCAAGCATAGATTAGAAAACAGACCTAGCATTTGCAACAAACATATGGTTGAGCAACATGTAAATGAGGCAACATAAGAATAGGCACAACCAAAATTATGTGTGTGAGTCACTTCAAAGCACTTTGAGAAGACTAATATAAGGATGATAATTAATCATCAACATAGTCTTAAGTAAATTAGATACAAGGTGCAAGACATGTCCTTCCCACACATACGAAGTTAAGCAGGTCACACACACATCAAGCAAACGGGTTCACAAGCTCACTAATATGAAAATTTAAAAATCAAAGCTTGTAACAACCCATGGTGAAGATATGAAATAATAGGCTTGTCAAGACAAGCAAGAGGACAACAATCTTCACCAAACATGAGTGCACTAAGATGCAAAGGGGTAAGACACACACTCATACAACAAATGCTTCCACGGAGCCACCAAAAATATAAAAAGAGGATGAAACAATGGACATGAAAGAATAGGGATATCAACTAGAGATGTAACTTCTCTCGTGTGTATAAGATTCTAGGTAGATGACAATCATGACGATATATATCCGCAAAGAAGGATATACACATGACATAGTTACAAAAGGAAAGAATAAGATATCCAAAAGGGAGTCATAAAATATACCAATGAGATCTTTGCTTGAAAGTATAGCACATGGATTAATATTATATTATTGAATATTAATGAACTCCGAACACACAACCATCAAAGACATCACAACTAGCAACAAGAGATCATTATTGGGATGTTTTGAGTATGGAAACAAGTATCACAAGAACGAGTCAAGACATTCATGCCATGATGCAACATACACAAGGTTGAATGAAAGAAATGTATGCATGAAGTAAATACTTGTTACCGAGAAAGCATTGGCATGAAGTAGCAAATCAATACAATGTCCAAGCTTGGCTCTAATTTCCCCCATAGTGCCACAACCTTCATGAAGAAGCCAAGTACCCAATGCTTCTCAAATGTACCTAAGACAATTTAAGTACAATATGGTCCCCAAACTTATTGGGTCCGAAGTAGTTAGCATAACTACAAACGTAGGGCAAAACCACTTAAATATGTGCATATGGATATGGATTTGAATTTCATGCATATCTTAACTATTAAGGATTAGATGGATCTACCTTATATATTGGATCAAATAAGGCAAAAAAAGGCATGCATATATACACATAATAAATATGCATGCACAAGCCTACCAAGATCCAAAGAGATACAAGTAAGACAAAAGAACACATAAACCATGAATACTCCAATAACATCATAAATTATTCATGTTGTCCAAATTGCATCGAAGTAACGACTCAACACATGATAGCGCACAAAGTTCTACATATGAACTAAGCAAAACCAATGAGCATGTGAATATACATTGCACACCTCTCATAGGCATATCTCATTCAAGTGGATATAAGATAGTACAAGCAATAAGATAACTACCTCCCATAACTCCATAAAACCAAGAAGATGAACTCGAACAAAGGCAAGGGAGAATACCGGGAGGCAAATGAATTTCTTGGCTAGATATAAAATGCAAGTTGAAACGAAAGCCGAGAAGAAGATGATAAACAAATTCTACCACATGAAGGAATACCAAGTTTAATGATATCAAGGATAACATTCGGTGATAGAAATCAAGGATATGTAAAATCAACTTCAATATCCAAAGCATGTGAGAAGAGTTTTAGAATAAAACACATTGCTTGGATAGCGTATTCATGACATTCCAATTAGGTAGATAATCATGCATAACAATAATTGGAATGGCTTAAATAAAATTCCTTTCCAAATGTAATTTTTAAGATAAACCATGGGTAAAACCACACAAGAATACCATACTCAAACAAAGCATTGCATGCCACAAAGATATAAGGTAATCTCAAATATGAATTCGAAGTGGCAATCCTCAATTGTTCACAATTACAAGGATTGTGATATGCACAAAGCACATCACTCCCCCATAATGTGATTTTTCATATATTATCAACAAGGGGCAAGTGAAATACAACCAAAGATAATTAATGAATGAGAATTTGAATTTGAAATGAGCTTAACATACCACATGGTAACTAGATAATATTGCACTAACAATACTAGGTGGTATCCCACATATATACACATTTAAGGTTTGTGATATGCATAAACATAACACTCATCCATAATGTGATGATACATTAATATCTCACAAGAGCCAAATAAGATTCAACTAATGAATCAATAAAAGCTCGGAACCACACACACAAATATATGAAGTGCATTGCGACCTAGACATGCTAGATAACTCAAATCAAGCATACTAGGAAGCACGACATATACAAACACATGCTAGGTATAGAACCTAAAGATGAGAGGGACTAGTAACTTTCAATGTAGACAATATAAATAACAAGTTACCACCACGAGGGGCATTGTAATGGCAAATATGATGATAATCCACTTGACTTGGCTTGAACCATAATACATGGTGAAAATAATTTTTCTTCATGAATTAGCCAAGTCTCCAATGTCCTCCACACACCTATTGATCAAGTTTGAGCTTGATGGTCCCCAACCAAGTTGGGTCCTAAGAAGTTCGTCACAATAGGTTTGGCAACCCAAATGGTCTTATCTACTTTCAAACCATTTTGGGCACCAACATTATCCTTTCTAAGTAAATAATGATCATTGACAATTGGAGGCTTAGAGACATTATAGTTGGGACATGATGAAGATATGTGTCCCTTCTCACGGAAAATATAGCAACATATGCTCCCCTTTCTCTTCTTCTTTACCTTGTCAACTTGGGAATCATTAACTTGATTTGTCAAAGGTATTGGCCTTTCTTCAACTTGAGGTTGAGCTTGAGGCCGCTTCCCTTGTTGCTTCTCATTTAAGGCCTTATTCTTTGATGGACAAGATCTAACATGGTGTCCAATATTTTTGCACTTAAAGCAAGAAATGTTGGACTCATTCTTGGCTTGGTCTTGTCCCCTTTTCTTGTTCGTGGACTTCTCCTTGTTGGAGTGAAAACCATGTCCATCATCGCACTTTTCCAAGTCTTTCTCCAAACTAGTGACTTGGGCCTTGAGCTCATCTTCCTCTACATGGTTAGTTTCAACACTAGAAACAAGAGGACTAGTGGAAGTAGAAACTTCATGGTTAGAGCAACAAGACAAGGTGATCAATTCATCATGAGATGTACCAATATCATGTAGAGATGAATTGCAAGGACTAGCACATGGCAATAAGGCATTTCGAGTAGAAGATGTGCTAATATCCATATGAGACTCACACGATTTTACCTTGGTGACCATAGCCTCATGAGCTAACTTTAGCCCATCATGAGAGATTAGAAGATCCTCATGGGTGGTCGAGAGCTTTTCATGGCTTTCTTCCAATTTCCCATAATTTCTAGTGAGAAAATCAAGTTGAGTCCTAAGCTCAACATTTTATTTCAATATCGATGCTTCACACAAGATAGAGTTAGTAGCACAAGCATCATTATCAATATGAGAGGAGCATGTAGAAACTCGAGACTTCGCATGAGTAGCTTGAAGTTCCTCATGAGAATTAGAGAGTTTGGTGAGATCTCCTTTGAAATTCTTGTAGCCAAGGTCAAGGTGCTCAAAATCCTCTTTAAGTTTACAATGAGTAATTTCAATCTCTTCTTTTGAAGACCTCAAGTCACTAAGAGATTGATGAGCCTTAGAAAGTTCATGTTCAAGTTGTTCACTTTTCACTTGCTCGTTAAGAAATAAATCATTACGTTTTTCAAAGCAAGCAAGAACATATTGGAACCTTTTATAAGTGTTATTTTTATCTCTATGAAGAGTTTTCCCAATCTCATAGAGATTTTGAGTCAAGTCATCATCATCTTCCTCATTACAACTATCATCATTATCACTAAGAAGAGATGATATGTCATCATTACCTCTCGCCATGAGGCACATGTGGGTAAAGGGTGTTGATGTTGATTCTTTTGGAGAAGAGGGATCATCATCAATCAAATGTGTCCCATTCTTCTTGATTTCCTCTACATGGTTAGTTTCACAAAGAGAACTAGAGGGAATCAAGGCATTTTGAACATGGCAACACAAACGAGCAAGCATACCATCGCAAGAATTTATGAGTGAATCCTTAGATGATATGCATGGACTAACATCACAAGAATGTATGACATTTTTGGTTCTAGATGTGATCAAGTCCATGGAATCTACAATACTAGCATTTACACGTAAAGGATCATCAATGACATTGTCAACATCATCATCATAGAACATTTCTCCACTCACCTTGTCATTACCTTGTGACAAGCCACATGTTGGTGAAGTGGAAGATGTTGAAGTGTCTAGGGAATCGGATGTGGAAGCAATAGAGAGCTCTTCATGATATAAAAAGGTGGAGAACTCCTCCATTACTTCCTTCCAAATAGCATTGACTCCCACAAGGTTGGACCCACCATATGTAACTTCAAGTTTGGACCAAGCCTCCTGAGCCAACGAACAAGTCGAGATTGACTTGAACACCTCGAAGGATATAGCTTGGTGAATGGCACTCAAAACTTGACTATCAAGATGCATATCCTCAAGTGATGAAGATTTCCCATCCTTTATATTTGAATCCCCTAAAACAACAATCCGCAAAGCATTTGGACCCATGGCCCGAAAGTGACAAAGCATGCGTAATCTCCACATAACGTAATTTGTGCCATTAAAACAAAATGTGTAATCGTGCACTAGTTCACTAGTCGACATCGTTACTCTCTAGGCGGTGAAGCCTAATAAGGATAGACCTTGCTCTGATACCAATTGAAAGACCACGATGTCGCCTAGGGGGGGTGAATAGGCGTTTTAAAATCTTTTACGGATTTGGCTATATCCTAATGCGAAAATAAACTAAGCAGATACTTTTCAAGAACAACCCCTAAATATACCAAGCTCACTAAGTGCACCAACAACTTAGGATAAACAAGATGAGAACAATGAGGATATGAGTAAGCACAAGCAAGTTACACAAACTTACTCAATGTATATCACAATATATGGAAATGAATAATACACACAACCACAAGTAAGCAATACAAGCTTACACAAATTTATGTCACAAGATATGTCAATAGTAGCAAGTATGAATTGCGGAATATAAAGTGAAGGCCTAAGTAATCTCTACAAGGGGATAGCCAACACAATACAATGAGGACAACAAGATATAGTGAATGCACGGTCAAGTGACAAAAGTAAATCACAAGTAAGGATTTAGGGTTAGGGATAACCGAAGTCATGGATACGAGGATGTATCTCGACGTTCACTTCCTTGGAGGGAAGCTTTTCACCGTTAGAGAGGTGGATGTTACCACGAAGGCACACCAATGCCACGAAGGCTCACCCTATTCTCTCCTTGAGACAACACCACGAAGGTGTTTCTCAACCAGTAGTGGTAGATCTTGGGGTGGTCTCCAAACACTCACAAACTTTCCGGGGGTAATCACAATGGTTGATTCCTCACCGAAGAACTCCTACTGCCTAGGAGTCTCTAACCTCCAAGAGTAACAAGAACTATGGGGAAAAGCTCAAGATTTTCTCAAATCACGAATTCCTTTGGTCACAAGAGGAAGAGGGAGTGGATCTATCACTTCATTGGAAAATCTCTCAAGAACTCTCGCGAATCTCACCAGGATCTAAGATTTGGTGTAGGAGAAGTGAGAGGGAGCCACTTGTGTTCTTGGGGCGATTTGGGATGAAGTGGTCAACCCTCTACCGAATTGGTAGAGGGGTATATATAGCAGGCCGAGAAAACTAGCCGTTTTTGAGTAAGTGGCTGAGACAGGTCGGACATCCGGGCAAGGGCCGGACATCCGACGGCTGAGAATTGCACACACGCATATGAAAAATAGAGGCCAGAGTATAGGGCCCGGACATCTGGCCAAGGCCTGGACATCTGGCCGAACTTGGGTCCCCGGACATCCGGCCAAGTGCCGGACATCCGGCAGGCACATCCAATATTTTGAACCAGGTTCTGGACATAGTCGGGCCGGATTTTTGGGAGGATCCCAGATATCCGGGGTGACCCGACTTCTCGGACATCCGGCCAAGTCCCGGATATCCGGACAAAGAAAAATATGAGGAACCCCAAAACTAAAACATGCATAACTTTCACATCCGGACTCCGATTTTGATGATCTTGCGCTCGTTTTGAAGCTATGGAAAAAGCACAGGTCCTCACATAGAGAACCACCCAAGATGAACCAAAATGGAGGATGCAAATTATGCAAAGATATTATCATGTATTTGGGTAACCTATTTGGCTTTGAATTTTCTTTCATAGATGTATAGGCATATTGTATTTGTATTGAATAGGAGTGAAATATTCCTATGTTCGAATATTATGTGAGGAAGTAGAAATAGAAGATGTTGACTTGAGCAAATCTATCACTAACCCCTTTGATCCCCTCTTAATAGTGCAGGATCCCTATAACTCAAGAATCATAAAAGAACTATACTAGATAGCTTCCAGAAACTCATTCTTGAGCATATATCCTTTTCGTTGGTCATCGATCCTCACAACTAAAGACAAAGGAACTAATACCTTTTACTAAAGCATTCCATTTGAGCTTGGTGTTGATGTTTATGATTGGCTCAAGTCAGAACAATGATCTTGTTACACTTGGTGAAGACTTCAAATAGCTCCCCCATAAGCCATGTGGGGAGCATTGCATTGTATTCATCTTCATACGTTCGTCATGTGATCATCCATAAGCTTTAAGCATGTAATCCTTCAGGATGACTATCTTGAACTTGCCCTTGTCAACCATGATCATCAACTCTTGATGTCATCCTCTAATGGGAACTTGAAATCTTTCTCTTGATGTAAGTCCATGAGAATCACCTAACCCTCATAGATGTAGAAAACACATAGACTGGGTTAGTACACAAAGCGCAATTGACAAATTTACCATACCACAAGATCCCATGTGGTACATGATTTTCACTTGTGTGTTGACCATCTTTGAATTTAATCTTCGATCTTCATCTTGGTCAACAGTTATCTTTGCTCCATGCATAATCTTGATGCACAACTATATGTATATGGCATTCATTCTGAACCATTCAGTCTCCTTCTTGCATCACCCATGGAACAAACCTTTCTATATAACTTGATGTCATTGTTTCTTCATAGGAATTGTCATTCATTATCAAGTCTCAATGCGTTGCAAATGGAACTTTCTTTCAAATGTATATCTCAATGCAAACATTAGTCCATTAGGATTGTCATTTAATTACCAAAACCATACATGGGGACTACATGTACTTTCAAAGCTGGCCACCACCAAGAAGATAGAGGAGGAGAACTCTAAACTGAAACTAGAACGGATTGAAATCAACGAGAAGTAAGAGCAGCTGTCCAAGAGAAGCACTTGGGCGAATTCGCGAGGAAGATGTTCATCATGCTCGACAGTAACTATCCTTGTCGAATGAATTTCCTCAATCCCCACAGACTAGAAATGTAATCATCTTCCCATTCCTTCTTCCATTTAGAATTCTACCAAGACTTTGAAAAAACGACTGAAGAAATCAAGCCCAATCTGGATCCCACTAAGTTGCCAGTTGGAGATGCCGTGGCCATGAACATGTTCTGACTCAATGTTCGACTCGAGGGCCTTCAAGCATACATCGTCCGACTGAAGGCTATGCTGGTGAAGATCGATAAAGAACTGCGGCCTAAAGACACCCTTCAGATTGACCTGTCATCCATGATGGCTCGTCTCAATGATATCCTCAGCCGAGTGCAAGCTTGGAAGAAGTTAGCTGCCCGCTGCGGAGCTGATGTGGCGCTCTCCCTTGTCAGGGTCCATTGCAAGGAAGCAATGGAGGACAAGTTGAATGACCTCAGAGTGATGAACATGAAGAAGCTCCAGTTTGAAGATTTCATGGAGACCTTCATTGATGCTGCCACTAGGATCGTAGATGGGATTGACTTGGACACCTTCGTCGAGCCAGCAAGTCCGTCTTGTGCTTGAAAAAACATTATTTGCAGTGAAAAATTTATTTGCCTTGGAATGCCGAGTGAAAATGTATTGGTCGTAAAACTTCATTCGGGCCTTAATCCTGAGCACCTTTACTTGTGCGCGAAAACCTTTATCCGCGCTGAAACCTATGAAAATTTATATGTATCTTGTTTTCAATCACTTGCTCGACTAAATTTATTTTTTGACTTAGGAAAATGCTGGTTCGCAGCTAAGCCTCTGAGTGTGAGGATTGCTCAACACTCGGAAAGGTTTTGAACTTAGACGGATATTAGTTCATAGCTAAGTTTCCGAGTGAATAGATCATAAGCCACTCAGAATTTATTTTTAACTTAGGTGAAAGCTGGTTCGCAGCTAAGATCTCCGAGTGTTACGATTTCTCAATGCTCAGAAAAGTTTTGAACTTAGATGAAGACCGGTTCGTAGCTAAGTTTTCGCATGAATAGAGCGTAATCCACTCGAAATGGGTTGCAACTTAGGAGAAAGCATGCTCACAGCTAAACCCCCGAGTGTGAGGATTTCTCAACACTTGGAGAAGTTTTGAACTTAGACGAAGACTGGTTCGCGGCTAAGTTACTGAGTGATTGGACTGCTATCCACTCGGCAGGATTTTTAACTTATGCGAAAGCATGTTCGCCGCTAAGCCCCCGAGTGTGAGGATTGCTCAACACTCGGAGAAGTTTCAAACTTAGATGAAGATTGGTTCGCAGCTAAGTCACCGAGTGAATGGACTGCTATCCACTCGACAGGGTTTTTAACTTAGCCGAAAGCATGTTCGCAGCTAAGCCCCCGAGTGTGAGGGTTGCTCAATACTCGGATAAGTTTCGAACTTAGAAGAAGACTAGTTTGCAGCTAAGTCACCGAGTGAATGGACTACTATTCACTCGGCAGGGTTTTTAACTTAGGCGAAAGCATGTTCGCAGCTAAGCCCCCAAGTGTGAGGGTTGCTCGACACTCGGAGTGTTCCCAAGCGTGAAATTGTGCGATCGGAATCGACAAAGGACTGCAGAAATCATACTTGTATAAATGACATTGTTTGCAATACTCTTATTACATTAACACAAATTTGTCTTTAGGTATAGAAATGTTGGAGCAGATCCGCATTCCAAGCTCGTGGCTCGTCAATCTTCTTCTCGAGGTTGTAGAGGTGATAGGCTCCATTGTTTAACACCTTGGTGACGACAAAAGGAACTTCCCACGCCAGAGCGAGCTTGTGGGGTCGCTGTTGATCCACACGGAGCACCAAATCACCCTCATGAAATGACCAACTCTTGACGTGTTTCGGATGGAAGCGTTGCAGATCTTGCTGGTAGGTAGTTGTCCAAATCAAAGCCATCTCTCGCTCCTCTTCTAGGAGATCTACACCATCCTATCTTGCTTGTTCAGCTTCAGCTTCAGTATAAATATCCACTCTGGGAGAATTATGAAACAAGTCACTCGGCAGGACGGCTTCAGCTCCGTAGACCAGGAAAAAAGGAGTTTGTCCAGTCGACCGATTAGGAGTAGTTCTTAGTCCCCATTAAACAGATGGCAACTCACACACCCAAGCTCCGGCAGCACGTTCTAAATCTCGCATGAGACGAGGCTTCAGACCTTGCAAGATGAGACCATTAGCTCGCTCAGCTTGACCATTAGTTTGGGGGTGTGCAATGGAGGCATAATCCACCCGAGTGCCTTGGGAGAAGCATAAGTGTCTAAACTCTTCCAAGTCGAAGTTTGAGCCATTATCTGTGATGATGCTGTGGGGAACTCCATACCGGTAAATTATCTCTCTCATGAACTTGACTGCAGTACGAGAGTTCAATTTATTTATTTGCTTGGCCTCGATCCACTTCGTAAACTTATCGACTGCAACAAGCAAATGAGTAAATCCACTCTGTCCAGTCTGAAAGGGACCAACCATATCTAGACCCCAGACAGCGAACGACCAAGCGAGGGGAATGGTGTTCAGAGCAGACACAGGTTTGTGAGACAAGTTTGCATAGAACTGACATCCTTCACAATGATCTACAATGTCCTTGGCCATCTCATTGGCACGTGGCTAGAAGAAACCAGCTCGACACGCTTTAGCGACAATTGTCTGGGAGGATGCATGATGACCACAAGTTCTCAAGTGAATTTCTTCCAGGATCATTCGACCTTCTTTAGGGGAAATGCATCGCTGCGTCACACCAGTTGTGCTTTCTCTGTATAGCTATTCATCCATCACAGTAAAAGCTTTGGATCTGCACACGATCTGTCAGGCTTCAGTCTCATTTTCAGGGAGTTCTTGCCTCAAAATATATGCAATATAAGGCACTGCCCAGTCGGGAATGATGAACAAAACCTCCATAACCAAATCAATAACTACATGGACATCAACTTCAATCAGATCAGAGGGGCTCATAGCTTGTGGGGGCACTTTGGTGAAGGGATCCTCCTGTACCGAAGGAGTGTGAAGATGCTCCAAGAATACATTGCTGGGGATAAGTCGTCGAGTGGATCCAATCTTTGCCAGCTCATCGGCCGCTTGATTCTTCACTCGGGGAACATGATGGAGTTCCAGACCTTCAAACCTCTTCTCGAGCTTTTTGACAGCATTGCAGTATCTAGTCATAGCGGGGTTCCGAACATCCCACTCTTTCACCACTTGATTGACCACCAAATCTGAGTCGCCATACACCATCAAGCGCTTGACGCCGAGTGCGATAGCCATACACAACCCGTACAAAAGTGCTTCATATTCTGCTTCATTGTTGGAGGAATCAAAGTGAATCTGCAGGACATAACTGAGTTTGTCGCCTTTTGAGGACACCAAAACAATACTAGCACTGGACCCATTCAACATTTTAGAGCCATCAAAGAACATGGTCCAGTGTGCCGAGTGGATCTATATTGGCTGCTGCTGTTCAATCCACTCGACCATAAAATCGGCAAGTGCCCGAGACTTGATCGCTTTCTTGGCTTCCAACTTGATGTCAAAGTATAGGATTTCAATCGCCCATTTAGCCACTCGACCAGTCGCGTCTCGATTGTTGAGGATCTCAGATAAAAGAGCATCACTGACAACTGAAATTGAGTGGTCTTGAAAATAATTGAAAGTGCGTTATATTGACTAGAGCGGGGGTGAATAGGCGACTTTTACAAATTCATCACTTGAGGAATTTCAAATTGAGGAATTTGAAATGTGATGAATAACTACCAGCAGAATCAGTACTCAAGTGCATGAGAAACATAGCAACAACATAGTCATGATGATGAAATGAACATGCACAGATTACAAGTAGCGTGATACAAGATAAGCAAGTGAGGAACAAGCTAACTTGAAGAATTTGAGATGAGGAAATTGTGAAAGTCTTTAGTCAAATTCTTCAAACAGTAACAATCAATTTCATCAACAAGTATACGAGGAAATAGAGGGGTTGAGGAAATAGAACCAGGTAGCTCGATGAAGACAATGGTTTGATGACCCAGTTCCAACTGCTGTGACAGTCATATGTTTGGTTTGGAGCGGCCTCGTATTTAAACCAAAGGACACACAGTCCCAGGACACACAGTCCTTAACATATTCTCCTTGAGCTAAGGTCACAAAGTCCTCGCCGAACACTCGTGGTAAGTCTTCGGGGTAGACTTTCAAAACCCTCACAAACTAGTCACCCAGCGATCCACAATTTACTGCTGGATGCTCTAGACCAAGGTCACTTCGTGATCCCCAATTGACTGCAGGATGCACTAGACCATGACGCCTAACCGTCTAGAGGATACACAGTCCTCAAAGGTAACAAGCGTCTGTTCCACACATGAACAATCTCTTTAGTGATGCTCAATCACTTTGGGTTTGGTGGTTTGGGTTTGGGTTTTTCCTCAGTGATGATTTTCTCTCAAAGTCCTCTAAGGATGGGTTGCTCTCAAATGACAACTGGCAGTTCTCTCTCGGAGCAGCCAACCAACTAGTGGTTGTGGGGGGTGGCTATTTATAGCTAGGGTGCAACCTCACATGATAAGACATGAATGCCCCCAATGATATGACCGTTATGTGGATAAGATGATTGGGAACAGCTGGCGCTAAGCACATCAATGGTCAGAATTTTGAACTATGAAAGTCCTCAGGCTTATCATGTCCTACTTGTAGGCAAATCGCACTGGCGAAATCCTAACTCCTCAGTCAGATCAATTTCATCAGAGATCAGAAGAACATCGTCTCTGTCACTGAAGAACTTGACTGAACTACAAGAGATTTCCAAAGGTTTCACTCGAAGGATTGGATAGGTTGAGGCTTTTGGAGTTGAGCATCAGTTGGAAACTTTCCTTAGTATTACCTCGTCCCCCTTTAACAGTACGGTGTTTCCTTTGACTCAAAGAAAGGAAATGAAACTACGAAAACAAAAGTCTTCACGCTTCATAGTCCTCATTCATGTCTTCAAGGTCACACCAACTTCTTCATCTTCAAAGTCTTCAGGGAATACCAAAGTCTTTAGCTGAAGACATACATTTTTAGGGGTCAGTAATCTCTGAATATATCAAACTCCTCATTGACTTATAGAGCCTGTGTACACTCACAAACACATTAGTTCCTTAACCTATAAGTCTTCAATACACCAAAATCACTAAGGGGCACTACATGCACTTACAATAATGTGCTACCTTCTTCGCTGACAGATAGATGCCATAGACAAGCTTCTGGTAATGCGAGTACCTTTGCTTCGAAGGAGTTAACACTTCAGAAATGTAGTAGACTAGGTGCTGGACTTTGTAGGCCTTTCCTTCCTCTTCCCGCTCGACAGTCAAAACCGTACTGACGACCTGATTAGTGGCCGCGAGATACAGGAGCAAAGGCTCTTTGCTGCGCAAAGCAGCAAGCACCGGCTGGGTGGAAAGCAGGGATTTGAGCTCGACAAACGCTGCTTCAGCTTCTGGAGTCCACTCGAACATGTCAGACTTCTTCATTAGTCGCTACAAAGGCAATGCCTTCTCACCGAGACGAGAAATGAATCAACTCAATGCTGCCAAGCAACCTGTGACCTTCTGAACATCGTGCACTTGCACGGGACTCTACATTTGGGTAATGGCGCTGATTTTCTCAGGGTTAACGTCGATCCCTCGTTCGGAAATGAGAAAACCGAGCAACTTGCCACCAGGAACACCGAAAGTACACTTAGCCGGATTCAGCTTGATATCATACCTCCTTAGATTGGCGAATGTCTCGACCAAGTCAGCCAGCAGGTCGGAACCTTTGCGGGACTTGATGACAATATCGTCCATGTACGCTTCAACATTCTGAGGAATCTGGTCAAGTAAACACTTCTGAATCATGCGCATAAAAGTAGCGCCAGCATTCTTCAAACAAAATGGCATGGTGATATAGCAAACACACCCAAATGAGGTGATGAAGGCTGTTTTTATTTCATCTGGTCCAAACAGAAGGATCTGATGGTAACCGGAGTATGCATCTAGAAACGATAAATGCTCGCACCCCACAGTCGAGTCAACAATCTGATCAATGCGAGGGAGCGGGCAATGATCTTTCGGACAGACCCGATTGATATGCTTGAAGTAAATACACATGCGGAATGACTTGTCCTTCTTGGGAACCATGACAACATTTGAGAGACACTCGGAGTGGTAAATCTCCCGAATGAACTTGGCCTACAAGAGAGGAGCCACCTCTTCGCTGATTGCTTTATGCTCCTCTGCCGCAGACTGACGCAAATGTTCTTTAACCGGCTTGGATTTTGGATCAACTCTCAGTCGGTGCTCAGCCAGCTCCCTGGGAACCCCCAGCATGTCAGCAGGCTTCCATGCAAAGATGTCCCAGTTCTCATGGAGGAATTGGACGAGCTCGGCTTCCTATTTGTTGTCAAGTGTTGACAATATGTTGGTTGGGGCAACAGTCGAATTTGTCGGGTGGATGTGCACCTTTTTCACTTCCCCTGCGGACTGAAAAGCTGACTCAGAAGCAGGCTTCTTAGCATGCAACAAATCAGCAGGGTCAGCTCTCTTCTCGTACTCTTCTAGCTCGACCATAGCCATCTAATGATCGACAATTTTGGAGACCTGCTGGAGGCACTCCTCAGCCTTCTATCGATTGCCAGTGACTGTGCTCACACCCTTGGGCCCAGGCATCTTTAGTTTGAGATACACGTAACATGGACGGGCCATGAAATGAGCATAAGCTGGTCGACCAAGAATGGCATGGTATGCGCTTTGGAAGTCCACGACTTCAAATGTCAATTTTTCCTTGCGATTTTTTTATCCGTTCCGAATGTCACATCCAATGCGATTTGGCTGAGTGACTTGGGCCTTCTTCCCTGGGATGACTCCATGGAACTGCATGTTGCTCTCACTGAGTCAGGACATCGGAATGCCCATCCCTTTAAGGGTATCCGCATACAGAATGTTCAAACCGCTTCCACAATCCATGAGGACCTTGCGGAGTCGAGTGCGTCCCACAATGGGATCAACCACCAAAGCCTGCCGACCGGGAGTGGCCACATGAGCAGGATGATCTGACTGATCAAATGTGATGGCAGTCTGAGACCACTTTGAGGTAGGTGGGAGTTGTAGGAATGGCCATGTTGACTTCTGTGTTTATAACCATCAATCGACTCTTGCATTCAACATAAGTAAAATCATCAACGTAGCGTTGACATTGGGAAAAGTTTTTTTGTCTTCATCATCATCCTTTTCAAGGGTTTTCTTACTTGACAGGGCCTCCTTGAACCGCTGGATCAACAGACGGCACTGCCGAGTGGTATGCTTGGGCAATATCAGATTGCCTTCTTCATCTTTCCTCATGTGGATCGCACAAGGTAAATCCATGACATCAGTTCCTGGCTGATTTTTCCCTTTCTTAGGGTTGAACTGTCCCTTGGACTTCCCCTTGTTTTTTTCCTTGGGCCGCTAGAGCGTCCGCCTCTGCCTGAACATGGCCATTAGTCTTCCGCTTCTGCTTCCGACTGGAATTACCGCCATCATCATTGTCGATTGCTTTTTCTTTGCCGCTATGGAGGCGGTCTTCTTCTTCGCCATTGGCGTACAGACTGGTGATTTCCATCATCTTACTCAAAGAAATATCCCCTGTTCACCCAAACTTCAAGTAAAGCTCCCTGTACTTCACTCCGGCCTTGAAAGCACAAACAACCTAATGCTCGGAAACATTCTCCACTGTATGATGCAAAGTGGACCAGCGCTGAATGTAATCTCTCAAAGACTCATTGGGCTTCTGAACACAATGCTACATTTCAATCAAACCGACAGGACGTTTGCAAGTGCCCTCGAATGTTCTGATGAACACTCGAGCAAGATCCTCCCAGCAATGGATGCTAGAAGGAGCCAAGCGATTCAGCCATGCACGAGCCGAACCATCTAACATCTAGGGCAAGTGTTCCATTGCAATGTTGTCATTACCACCACCAATCTGAACAGCCACTCAGTAATCATCCAACCATGTCGCTGGCTTTGACTCGCCAGAAAACTTGCCTATCCCAGCCACCAACCTGAAGTTGGGGGGGGGGGGAATCTCTGCAGAACGAATAGCCCTGCTAAAGCACTCAGGACCAGAAATAACAACAATGCTGCCACTTAGGAAATCTCTGTCACACCCATCCCTGTGGGCTCTGCCTTTGCCGATTCGCCTCTGAGTGAGGATGTCTCGAGCATCAAACCCTGTGTTCCGCTCATCGCCAAATGAGCGCCTTTCGTCCTAGTGCCGGGGCACATGTGGACCGCCCCGCGGAGGAGTGGACAATCGACGATGGTCATCACGGTGAAACAGATCTCTGTACTAATCCTCACGGAAACCTATGCCCCTGCGAAGCAAAGGCGAACCGGGACTGTGTGCCGATTGAACAGTCTCTGCTCTTGGTGAATTACTATGAATCCTATTGCGTGACTACGAAACAACTGAATTCTGATGTTGTGCTGCATCAAGCAATTCTCTAATCTGCAACAAACCTCTGCCAGCCTCTGATCGTGACAGTTGAATGGAATCTGCTATTCTAGCGCTGCTGCAACATTTAAGACTGGAGTACCGTATACCTCAACATTGTTGTGTGAACCACTCGGAAACAACTGTCGTTGCCGTCAACTAGGAGCTGGTGGATGTTGGCGAGCAAGCTCATCGAGCTCCCTCTGGAGCTCTTTGAGCCGAATGCGTGTGGCCTACAAGGCCTGAGCCTCAGAGGTCGCTTTGACAATGGGAGTATGGAGGACCTCCTCATCTCGGCGCAACTGCTCATTCGACGGTCCACCAGTCTCCTGCTTGCCGTGGCCGAAGTCTGGCGGAAGGCTCTGGTGAGAACCAGCCATAAGAACCTCTGCTGTAGGATCACAGCTCTCGCACTCGGAGGGAATGTCAGACTGATCGGAGTCGCACTCGAACACACTGTGAAGTGACTCGGCGGGTTCGATCGCCGCAATCTATTGAGACGGAACTTGGCGGGACGCCGCATGCCACACCTAGCGCTGGAGCCATGAGCGACCGGATCGCTTGCGACATCGAACATCGGGGAGAGCCGAAGAGTACGGGGTCAACGGCTGCCACAAAAGTACACCACAGGAGCTCGCACGGAAGTGTGCGGCTTTGCGGACTGGGAGTGCCTCAATGTCGAGAGGTGCTTCCTTGAGCCATGCCGAATCGTCGGGGATGAAGGTGAGCACTCCGAACCGGATCTCGTGGCTCAGGAGAAAACACCGCCGGAAGATATGACGAAGGGGGAAAATGCAACCTCGCCGGAAGTCGCTTACAAGCTTGCCCCACGGTGGGCGCCAACTATCGTGGGAACGAGTTTGACAGTAGAAGACAAGGGTATAAAAGGAGAGGGCAGAGTCCTAGCAACAGCGAGGATGTACACACGCATGTATTAGTTCAGGCCCCTCTCGTGGAGGTAACAACCCTACATCTCAGTGCTCGGGAGCTTTTGTCGTGTGGAGAGTTTGATTTACAGAGGTTGCGAACCCTTGTGCTAGAGGGGAGGGGCGGCTTGTATAGAGTACACTGCCCCTCATAAGTGCGAGGCATACATGGGTCCGATCGTGGGTATAAAGACGAGCATTACTGGTAACGTACATCATAATTGCTACTAATGACGACTGGCTTAACGCCTGCCCGTTGGCCTTCCAGGAGCGACTTCTGGTCTTCTAGCGTCGACGGAAAGCAAGGTCTTCCGAGTGACAGGTGTCTGTCGAGTGGAGGGAGAAGATGTCGAGTGGAGAAATTGTCGAGTGACTTGAACATCATGAAGAATCTAATCAGAATCTCTCTCGTCATCTTTAAGTCTTCCAATATAATGCCCTTAGGTAGGGTATGTGGGTCTGGCTTAGGACCCTACCGTAGGTACATATCCTTGTGAGTAGGCAAACAAGGTTTTATACGGTTAAACTTCTTTCCTAGTTTATAGAGATCTGGTTTTGTATATTCTTCCTATCCAAACAACGCCTTAGAGAGCAAGATGTACCCTGTTTTGGGAAGGAACGTTCCCATCGGTTCGTTTTTGGTCCAGTTTATTTTGTTCTTATCCTTTTTAGGTTTTATTTCTACAAATTTGAAAAACACATTTGGACATATAAAAGGTGTTCATGTTTTATAAATTGTGAACATTTTTCCAAATATATCAATTAAAAAATTCACATTCTAAGAGTGTTCAAAAATTTCAAAAATGTTTGTGTTTAATATTTTTGATAATTAAAACATCTTGACTTTTTAGAAATACTAATATATTTTTTAAAAATATCTTACAATTTTGGAAAAGTACTCCTTTTTATTAAAAAATGTTCGTGTTTAGTCAATAAATGTTCTCAATTGCAAAAAAATTATGTTTTCCAAAACAATGTTCATATTTTTCTAGAATGGGACTTTAAAAAATGGTTCATGTTTTAAAATTGTTCTTAAATTTCCAAAAATATTCATGTTTTAAGAAGGCAAAATGTTTGAAAAAAGGCTAGGAAACATTTTGTGATTGCAGTAAAGCACCTCGGTATGGTTTTCCATCTACCCAATGACCAGAATGGCTTGGGAGATTTCGTTTTAAATATATCTAACCTTTATTCCTTTGTTAGGTAGAAGCAATAATTTCGAAGCAGATAGAATAGCTAAAAGTTTGTTGTCTTTAGTTTTGGCGGTCATGTCTAGGTGGGAACGCCACATGATTGTGTTACTGTACCTGTTAATATCCTCGAACAAAGTTGCATGATCCCTACAAAAAAGCTAAATGCCCCAACAAGATGTTTGGTGAAGATAGGTGAAGTTTCTCTCTGAGAAATGCTTGAACAATTGTACTCTTTGTCAAGTTAAATGTAATCATGGAGATTTACATTTTAGAAATGGGACATTTAAATGAATTAAAAGGCTATGTTATAGAATGAATGAAGGGTAGTGGAGAGAGGACTATTTTTGGAGTGATGTCTAGATTGGCAACATTTATTAGCCTTATTAACACTATCGACAAAAACAAATATACCTCTTTAAACCCTTGCACTACAAGTAAAAGAGCTATGGGCAGTAGGATTCAATGTGGGAGTTTCCTCGTATCACTAGGTGGGGGTGGGGGTGGAGAAATGAAATGGCTTTAAGGAGTTTTTTGAAGGTTTAACACTAAACACAGATACAAATAGTGTGTATGACTATTATCCTCTAATAGTCATGTTAATGTCAAATCCACTAGCAATGCAAAATATTGGGTAAGTGCCATTCGGATTCCTGTGGAAAAGTAAAATTCCGCTAGGTCAATTTTATGTTTGCGGCTTGTTCTAAAAGACATTTTAAGTATTGTTGTTCTATAGCTTAGATCGAGCGGAGGTTTGTACTAAAACGTTTTATTCGTGGATGTGATTTAACAATATACCATATTTACTTTGTTTGTCCTTTGACCACATACATTCGGAGTGTTGTTAGCTGTGCCACATGGCATAAATAGCCTCACCTCATTGATCAATATTACAAAGTATGGTTGAAGTGTTCAATGGCTGAAGGTGGGCGGAAAAGAGAACTCTTTATAGTGGGATTGCAGACAACTAACATGTGGTGTTTGGAAAGCAATGAATATACCATGTTTTCAAAAATACTGGTCAACTAAGCCAACATGGATTATGTACCAAATTTTCACTAGATTAACTGGTGGATAAACATGCATGTGAGGAAACCAATAATGGAGCGACATTTCTGCCTCTTACTGTTGGGATACATCGTGGCTGAGGTGTCTCAAGTGGAACGAGGAAGGATGTTGTGTAGTATGAGACAATGTTTGATGGAACAACTCGCTGCTATGAGTTCTTCATTTGGTGTTGATTTTTCAGAAGTCCTCCCTTTTTTGCTCTCAATTGCTAGTTTCCTTCTTTTCCTATATCTTGCATTTGTCCCTAACCTCGGCTCTCACCACTTGCAATGAACTTGGTATTTTTCTCATTTTGTAGAAATCTAGAGGCAACAGATTTGATGATGCTCAGCGAATGTTTCTTTGTGGGCATAACTCTTTATAGCTTGATTTTCAAATGGAAATAAAAGGTGA
Source organism: Hordeum marinum (assembly GCA_022496015.1). NCBI lineage: Eukaryota > Viridiplantae > Streptophyta > Magnoliopsida > Poales > Poaceae > Hordeum > Hordeum marinum. The sequence goes on along the minus strand of CM039674.1, from coordinate 523,329,196 downwards.
AACCCCTTATTTAAAAAGGAAAAGATATGGTACCTAGTTTGAGTAAGTAGAGAAAATGATTACCTCTTTTTTTCTTAATGTATACAGTGTTCATGATTCTAGTACCTACCAAGGATCACATTAATGATACTACCAACACCAAACAATCGGTAGTGAGTATACATTACATTTATTGAATCAATGTTTTCATGTATAAATCTAATACATAAAAAAGTAGTTTATATTTCAACACATTTTGGTATGATTGTATAGAGTCTAATAAAACGCCATTGCGTTCAAAGTGAAACATTCACTTAATTTTTTCTTTTAACTTTGAACTTGACATGCATCGGAAGAAACAAAACACAAGCATAACGACCCTTCCAACCTCAACACAATCTTCATCATGTAGTTTCACATGACCTGGCAGCTACTATAGTAAATTTTTAGAGGTAATTAACATCATTGGTTACCAGTCACCGCCTATTGTTGGGTAAGATTTGGTAAGAACTTGCAATAGGCTCAGTATGGTAGCGAGTTTAACAATAAGTAATTCAGAGATGCAATATCATTAAGTTCTCAACGATAATATTGTGTTGGTCCTAGTGGCGTAGCTAGCTCGGTGAGCTAGGGTGGTCCAACAATGATGCTTTTCACGTAATTTTATGTATTTTTTTGAAAATCATTTTTTACCCTATATATTGGCTATGGGGGAAATTTCAGGGTGGTCCATGGACCACCCTGTCCACCCCCTAGCTACACCACTGGTTGGTCCTATGCTAGACCAGAGTAGAGACACGATCCAAGAACAATAACATGGTCATGGTCCTGCAAAATTATCAGCAATAAATGACCTGAACTAGCACTAGACAGCACCATAGAAGTGTACACCAAAAAGCTAGTAAATATAGTGACTAGAAATAGGCTCAAAATATGGTAGACATAAGAATCTTTTCTCCTGTTTTTTTACAAAAAAATTGATATATTTTCCAAGATAACTATTGATCTCAATTATCCAACGCAACACGAATCACTAAATTGGCAGTGTCACATGAGTGTTAAAAATTTATGGGATTGGTTTAAAAAATTGGGACAAACAATATTCTAAAAATTTTGGAGGGCATAAAGTCTCACTTAGATACTGACTTTGGGAATCAAAAAAGGTTACCAAAAATCATGAAAACATACTTCAGTGATTCCTATCTATAGCTTCAATTTGAGTGGTCACGGAGCCAAAATGGACTATCTGTGACAAAGTTATGCACATTTTGATGAACACTACGCAAAATCTTTCTCACCCGAATTCATAGGTTAGTTCTAATTTAGTCGGATTTGAAAATTTTCAATTTTCTTTCATTTGAAAAACAAATCCATACGCTATCCAATTGGGTAAAGCAAAGATGCAACCAGACTCAAGTATGACGGTGTAGAGGTTGGTAATAGGGGTGTGGTGGAATTTGAAAGAGAGTGGTGGTAGTGACTAGAGGTGATGATCATGGGTTGTAGTGGCATGACTAATCTTAATAGAGCTCAAATCTACAATCGACTAGACCCTAAGACCAAAAAATCAACACGAGGATGCTGACGTAAACTTGACGATGCAACACACAAAATAGAAAAATTGCAACGACTCATAGTGTCTTGGAAGTTCTAACTTAATTTTGTCTTGGCCTTTTTGTAGACTCCATCAATAAAAACGTATTCAATCTGGATAATGGAAAAGTGGATAATGTCACGAATTAACCTCAACAACCTTATACCACATGATAGGTAAAGATATGTCACGGTCTTTCGATGAGATGAATTAGATTTCCTTTGGTGTAGGATCCAAAGTATATATACAGGGGAGGGTGATTATACTAGTTGACCAATTAAAAACTTATCATTTTCCCAATTTTACTTGGAGGCAAGTTTTTAGTGATTTACCAAGTCAAGCAACACCCTACACATGCAAGTCTAAGAGTTGAGCAGCAGAAAATAGAGACATTGCATACAAATGTAAATGAGGGATTGGAGAAATCAAACGCAATGAAGACACGATGTTCTTGGCATGGTTCCGATAGGTGGTGCTATCGTACGTCTACGTTGATGAAGACTTCAACGCACAGAGGGTAACAGCTGTTAGCGCACATTTCTCCATGTGTGGTTTTGGTAATTGATGACATCCTTATGTACTAATGGTTGCCTTAATTTATATTAGAATGCTTTGTCCATCGGCATTTCTTGGAGTCCATTTGTTGGTTTCAAGGAGTTTATGTGATGACCAAGGTGTTATTCAAGGATTTATCAAAAGAATGGTCATGTGAGTGTTGAGATTATTGCAAGCATGTCTTGAAGAAGAAGATTGTGTGAACATTCATATTTACCTTCAAGACATCATCTTTATGAAGAGAATATAAGATTCAAGGTTGATCCTGACTAAGTACTTGATTCAAGTTGATCAACACACAAAGCATACAAGAGGTACCAAGTGGGATCGAGTGATCTCATGGTATGGTAAGTATTGTCCATTACACTTTGTGTACTAACCCATGATCTTTGTGAGTGTTATTTGTGGGGTTAGGCATGTTTCCATGGGCATGCATCAAAAGGAAGATCTCATAAAACCCATGAAGGATGACATCAAGTGGTCATCGTCATCACGGTTGGGGTGTGCAAGTTCAAGTGAAGTATCATGAAGAGATCACATGCTTGTAGCTTGCTGTCAATTATGGTGGACATGTGTAGATGTGCCGAAGAGAGGCTCACCCATAGTGGAGTATGGGGAGAAATCTACTATTCTTCATCGAGCTGGCACAATCAAGAAAGGTGGTCCATGTTGATGAGGGCAATATATTCATCATCTAGCTAGAGTGGACTGTGCGCAGTGCAAAGGTTTGACCTTGATAGTTTTTTCTATTTTACCGGTTTCATGGTGGTAGTTGGGAGACCGGGTTATAGGATCGATGGTCGTACTTTCAAGGGGGCTCTCGAGTGAGTAGCTTGATTGTATCGTTCGTTGAGAGCTCAAACCATTGCATTCTTGGTATCATCATCTTTCTTGGTTCTTGTGTCTCTTTTCACTTTGTGGGTGTTAGAGATTATGGCCATCTTCATAACAAGCTCGAGTTCATCAAAAAAGGAGTTCATATGCATCGTCTATGATATTTTGTTATGTTAGAGTTTTTGTGGGTTCTTCATTTATAGAGGTTCCACATCTCTATATCATTGGCATTTTCATAATGTCATTGTTGGATAGCTCTTGTCGTCCTCTATCCAACAAGCTTGAATTTGCTCAATTCAGAGCTCGTATGCAAAAGTTATGGCTATTCGGGTTTTGTTTTATTCATCTGTTTGCCTTGGTATCTTTGTTGCATTCCCGCGGTAATACTATTGGGGAACGTTGCACAGGAAACAAAAAATTTCCTACGCTTCACTAAGATCAATCTAGGAGATGAGCATCTATGAGACGAGAGATTGGATCTACATACCCTTGTAGATCGCTAAGCAGAAGCGTTAATGAACGCGGTTGATGTAGTGGTACGTCTCCGCGATCCAAATCGCAAGCCGTCCCACGAACTCCCAATCAAGTACCGAACGGACGACACGTCCGCGTTCAGCACACGTGCAGCTCGGTGAAGATCTCTGTCTTCTTAATCCAGCAAGAGGGAGCGGAGAGGTAGATGAGTACTCTGGCAGCATGACGGCGTTGTGGCGATGGTGGTGGAGCAATTCTAGCAGGGCTTCGCCTAAGCACTGTTGGAAACCGATCTAGAAGAGAAAACGATCTAGAGGAAGAAGAGGGCAGCACATGGTAATTAGGGTTGGGGCTGCCCTCAAAATCCTCTTGTATATATAGGAGGGAGGGGAGAGGAGGCAGCCCTAGCCTCTCCTCCAAGGAGAGGTTCGGCCGAAGCCAAGGGGAGGAGTCCACCTCCCACAAGGGAAGTGGATTCCTAGTGGGACTCTTCCCTAACATGGCCCCTACTCTTCCTCCTTTCCCATACGCATAGGGACCTTTTGGGCTGGCTTGCCAAGCCCACCAGGGGCTGTTGCGCCACCTCTAAGGCCCATGTGGCCCCTTGGGGTATGTGCGTCCCACTTGGTGGTCCCCGGAGCCCATTCGTCACTCCGAGTACACTGCCGGAAATGCCCGAAACTTTTCCAGAGTTCAAACACCACTTTCCTATATATCAATCTACCTCCAGACCATTCCAGATCTCCTCGTGACGTCTGCGATCTCATCCGGGACTCTGAACAACCTTCGGTCACCATCATACATAGCTCTATACTACCGAAACGTCACTGAACCTTAAGTGTGCAGACCTTGCGGGTTCGAGAACTATGTAGACATGACCGAGACACCTCTACGGTCAATAACCAATAGCGGGACCTGGATGCCCATATTGATTCCTTCATATTCTAGAGATGTTTATCGGTTGAACCTCTATGTCAAGGATTCAGTTAATCCCTTATGATGTTCCCTTTGTTCTTCGGTATGTTACTTCCCGAGATTCGATCATCGGTATCTCCATACCTAGTTCAACCTTGTTACCGGCAAGTCTCTTTACTCGTTCCGTAATACAATATCCTGTGGATAACACTTAGTCACATTGCTTGCAAGGCTTATTGTGATGTTGTATTACCGAGTGGGCCCTGAGATACCTCTCCGTCACACAGAGTAACAAATCCCAGTGTTGATCCATGCCAAGTCAACAGAAACCCTCGAAGATACCTGTAGAGTACCTTTATAGTCACCCAGTTACGTTGCGACATTTGATACACACAAGGCACTCCTCTGGTGTCCGTGAGTTGCATGATCTCATGGTCATAGGAACATATGCTTGACATGTAGAAAACTATAGCAATAAACTGACACGATCATATGCTACGTTTATAGTTTGGGTCTTGTCGAACACATCATTGTCCTAATGATGTGATCCTGTTATTAAATGACATCTCATGTCAATGGCTAGGAAACCTTGACCATCATTGATCAACGAGCGAGTTCATTAGAGGCACACTAGGGACAAAGTGTTGTCTATGTATCCACACATGCAATGTGTTTCCAGTCAATACAATTATAGCATGGATAATAAACAATTATCATGAACACGGACATATAATAATAAACACTTTATTTGTTGCCTCTAGGCCATATTTCCAACAGTCTCCCACTTGCACTAGAGTCAATAATTTAGTTCACATCACTATGTGATTTACATTGTAATGAATCGAACACCCATGCAGTTCTGGTGTTGATCATGTTTAGCCCTTGGAAGAGGTTTAGTCAACGGGTCTGCAACATTCAGATCCGTGTGCACTTTGCAAATATTTATGTCCTTCTCCTTGATGTAATCATGGATGGAATTGAAGCATCGCTTCATGTGTCTGGTCCTCTTGTGAAACCTTGGTTCCTTTGCCAGAGCAATGGCACCAGTGTTGCCACAGAACAGAGTTATTGGATTCAGTGCACTGGGCACTACTCCAAGATGTGTCATGAACTGCTTCATCCAGACACCTTCCTTCCCTGCCTCAGAGGCTGCGATGTACTCCGCTTCGCATGTAGAATCAGCTACCACGCTTTGCTTGGAACTGCACCAGCTTACCGCTCCCCCGTTGAGAATAAATACGTATCCTGTTTGAGACTTAGAGTCATCTGGATCAGTGTCAAAGCTTGCATCGACGTAACCCTTTACGACGAGCTTTTGATCACCCCCATGAACGAGAAACATTTCCTTAGTCCTTTTCAGGTACTTAAGGATATTCTTGAGTACCGTTCAGTGCTCCATTCCAGGATCACTTTGAAACCTTCCGGCCATACTTATGGCAAGGCTGACATCGGGTCTTGTGCACAACATTGCATACATGATAGAAGCTATGGATGAAGCATAGGGGATGACACTCATCTTCTCTCTATCTTTTGCAGTCACTGGGCATTGAGTCTTACTCAACTTCACACCTTGTAACACAGGCAAGAACCCCTTCTTGGACTGATCCATTTTGAACTTCTTCAAAACTTTATCAAGGTATGTGATTTGTGAAAGTGCTATTAAGCGTCTCGATCTATCTCTATAGATCTTAATGCCTAATATGAAAGCAGCTTATCCTAGGTCATTCATTGAAAAACTCTTGTTCAAATATTCCTTCACACTTTCCAGCATTTCTATATTGTTTCCAATCAGCAATATGTCATCCACATATAATATTAGAAACGCTACAGAGCTCCCACTCACTTTCTTGTTAATACAAGCTTCTCCATAAACTTTTATAAACCCAAATGCTTTGATCACCTCATCAAAGTGCTTATTCCAACTCTGAGATGCTTGCACCAGTCCATCAGTGGATCGCTGGAGTTTGCAAACTTTGTTAGTATTCTATGGATCGACAAAACCTTCCGGTTGCATCATATACAACTCTTCCTCAAGGAAACCGTTAAGGAACGATGTTTTGACATCCATCTGCCAAATTTCATAGTCGAAATATGCAGCTATTGCTAACATGATTCTGACGGACTTAAGCATCGCTACGGGTGAGAAGGTCTCATTGTAGTCAACTCCTTAAACTTGTGAAAAACCCTTTGCCACAAGTCGAGCTTTATATTATTACCGTCCGCATCCATCTTCTTCTTAAAGATCCATTTATTTTGAATGGCCTTTCGCCCTTCAGGTAAGACTTCCAAAGTCCGTACTTTGTTTTCATACATGGATCCCATCTCGGATTTCATGGCCTCTAACTATTTCTTGGAATCCGGGCCCATCATCGCTCCTCCATTGCTCGTAGGTTCATTGTTGTCTAACACCATGACCTCCAAGAAGGGTCGCCATACCACTTAGGAGCAGTATGCGCCCTTGTCAACCTATGAGGTTCAACAGCAACTTGATCCGAAGTTTCATGATCATCATCATTAACTTCCTCTTCAACCTTCGTTGGCTCCACAAAAACATCTTTCTACGTGCGCTACTCTCTGGTTGAAGTAAAGGTTCAATAACCTCATCAAGTTCTATTTTCCTCCCACTCAATTATTTGAAGAGAAACTCTTTCTCAAGAAATGTTCCATTTTTAGCGACAAACACTTTGCCTCTGGATCTAAGATAGAAGGTATACCCAACTGTCTCTTTCGGGTATCCTATGAATACACATTTCTCCGCTTTGGGTTCCAGCTTTTCAGGCTGAAGTCTTTTGACATAAGCATCACATCCCCAAACTTTAAGAAATGGCAACTTTGGCTTCTTGCCAAACAACAGTTCATATGGCATCGTCTCAATGGATTTTGATGGTGCCCTATTTAAAGTGAATGCAGCCGTCTCTAATGCATAACCCAAAATGATAGTGGCAAATCGGCGAGAGACATCATAGAACGCACCATATCTAATAAGATTCGATTACGACATTCGGACACACCATTACGCTGTGGTGTTCCAGCCGGTGTCAATTGTGAAACAATTCCACACTGTCTTAAGTGACTGGCAAACTCATAACTCAGATATTCACATCCTCGATTAGATCGTAGGAATTTAATCTTCTTGTTACGATGATTCTCAACTTCACTCTGAAATTGCTTGAACTTTTCAAATGTTTCGGACTTGTGTTTCATTAAGTAAATATACCCATATCTACTTAAGTCATCAGTGAAGGTGAGAAAATAACGATATCCACCGCTCGCCGCGGCATTCATTGGACCGCACATATCAGTATGTATGATTTCCAACAAGTCACTTGCCCGTTCCATTGTTCCAGAGAACGGCGTTTTAGTCATCTTGCCCATGAGGCATGGTTCACATGTGTCAAGTGATTCAAAATCAAGTGACTCAAAAAGTCCATCAGCATGGAGCTTCTTCATGCGTTTTACACCAATATGACCTACACGATAGTGCCACAAGAAAGTGCTATTATCACTATCAACTCTACATCTTTTGGCATCAATGTTATGAACATGTGTATCATCACTATCAAGATTCAATATGAATAAACCCCTCACATTGGGTGCATGACCATAAAAGATATTACTAAAATAAATAGAACAACCTTATTCTCTGATTTAAATGACTAACCGTCTCACAATAAACAAGATCCAGATATAATGTTCATGCTTAACGCATGCACTAAATAACAATTATTCAAGTTCATCACTAATCCCGATGGTAATCGAAGTGAGCGCGTGCCGACGGTGATCACATCAACCTTGGAGCCATTTCCCATGCGCATCGTCACTTCGTCCTTCGCTAGTCTTCATTTATTCCGTAGTTCTTGTTTTGAGTTGCAAATGTGAGCAACCGAACCGGTATCAAATATCCAGGCAGTACAACGAGAGCTAGTAAGGTACACATCAATAACATGTATATCATATATACCTTATTTGTTGTTGGCCGCCTTCTTGTCAGCCAAATACTTGGGGTAGTTCCGCTTCCAGTGACCAGTTCCCTTCCAATGAAAGCACTCAGTCTCTGGCTTGGGTCCAGCCTTGGGTTTCTTCATGGGAGGAGCAACTGCTTTGCCACCCTTCTTGGAGTTACCCTTCTTGCCCTTGCCATTTTTCTTGAAACTAGTGGTTTTATTGACCGTTAACACTTGATGTTCTTTCTAGATTTCAGACTCAATGACTTTTAGCATCACTGACTGACTTGTTCATCCTGTGCATGTTATAGTTCAACACGAAGCTCTTGTATCTTGGTGGCAATGATTGAAGAACTCTGTCAGTGATCGCCTCTGGCAGAAGGGGCATCCCTAACTCCGCCAGACTAGTCGAATACCCAGACATTATGAGTATATGTTCACTAATAGACCTGTTCTCCTCCATTTTGCAAGCATAGAACTTATCGAAGGTCTCATACCTCTCGATCCGGGCATTCTTCTAAAGATAAAATCCAACTCTTGGAACATCTCAGATGCTCCATGACATTCAAAACATCTTTGAAGTCCCGGTTCTAAGCCATACAATATTGCACACTGAACTATTGAGTAATCTCCAGAACGTGCCTCCCAAGCGTTCTTAACGTCTTCGGATGACATGTCTTCTGGTTTGTCACCAAGCGGTGCATCAAGGACATATGATTTCTGGGAAGCCGTGAGGATAATCCTCAGATTACGGGACCAGCCAACAGAGTTACTTCCATCATCTTTCAACTTAGCTTTCTCTAGGAACGCATTAAAATTCAGGGGTGCTACTGCGCAAGCCATTGATCTACAACATAAATATGCAAAGGTTACTTAGACTATTGTTCAAGATGATGAGTTTAGTTAATCAAATTACTAAAGCTCCCACTCAAATTGACATCCCTTAGGTCATCTGAGTGTCACATGATCCAAATTCACCAACTCAAGTCCGATCATCACGTGAGTTGAGGTGGTTTCAATGGTGAACATCATCATGTTGATCATATCTACTATATGACTCATGTTCGACGCTTCAGTCTCTTGTGTTCCGAGTCCATGTCTGTACATGCTAGGCTCGTCAAGTTTAACCCGAGTGTTCTGCATGTGCAACACTGGCTTACACCAGTTGTATGCGAACGTAGAGTCTATCAAACCCGATCATCATGTGGTGTCTCGACACGACGAACTTTTGCAATGGTGCACACTCGGGGAGAACACAGTTTATCTTGAAATTTAAGTGAGGGATCACCTTATAATGCTACCATCATCCTAAGCAAAACAAGGTGCATAAAAGGACTAACATCACATGCAAATCATAAGTGACATGATATGACCTTGAACTTGTGCTTTTGATCTCCATCTTGAAAGCACCGGCATGATCTCCATCGTCACCTGCATAACACCATGATCTCCATGATTGTGTTGCCATCGGGGTTTTCGTGCCCACCATGCTCATACTACTATTGCTATTGTTTAGCGATAAAGTAAAGCATTACATAGCGCTTAATGATTTTCACGCATGTCATACAATAATTAAAGACAACCCTATGACTCCTGCCGGTTGCCGTACTCATCGACATGCAAGTCGTGATATTCTATACAAAAACATGATCGTCTCATACATCACATATATCACATCATGAAATTGGCCATATCACATCACAACATACCCTGCAAAAACAAGTTAGACGTCCTCTAATTGTTGTTGCATGTTTTACGTGGCTGGTACGGGTATCTAGCAAGAACGATTCTTACCTACGCAAAAACCACAACGGTGATATGAAGATTGATTTTCAACCTTCTACAAGGACCACCTTAATAAAATCCGATCCAACTAAAGTGGGAGAGACAGACACCCGCCATCCATCTTTATGCAACGAAGTCACATGTCAGTCGATGGAAAACGATCTCTCGTAAGCGTACGAGTAAAGTTAGTTTGAGCCGCTTCATCCCACAATACCACTGAACCAAGAAAAGACTAAGGAAGGAAGCAATATGAATATAAACGCCCACAAACTCTTTGTGTTCTACTCAACATCTCATCTACGCATAGACCTAGCTCATGATGCCACTGTTGAGGAACGTTGCATGGGAAACAAAAATTTTCCTACGCTTCACCAAGATCAATCTAGGAGATGAGCATCTATGAGAGGAGAGATTGGATCTACGTACCCTTGTATAATTCTAAGTAGAAGCATTAAAGAATACGGTTGATGTAGTGGTACGTCTCTGTGATCAAAATCGCAAGCTGTCCCACGAACTCCTGATCAAGTACCGAACGGACGACACCTCCGCGTTCAACACATGTGCAGCTCAGTGAAGATCTCTGCCTTCTTAATCCAGCAAGAGGGAGCGGAGAGGTAGATGAGTACTCCGGAAGTGCGACGGCGTTAAGGAGATGGTGATGGAGCAATTCCAGCAGCGCTTCGCCTAAGCACTGCTGAAAACCGATCTAGAGGAGAAAACGATCTAGAGGAAGAAGAGGGCAGCACGTGGAAATTATGGTTGGGGCTACCCTCAAAATCCTCTAGTATATATAGGAGGTAGGGGATAGGAGGCATACCTAGCCTCTCCGCCAAGGAAAGGTTCGGTTCAAGCCAAGGGGAGGAGTCCACCTCCCACAAGGGAGGTGGATTCCTAGTGGGACTCTTCCCTAACTTGGCCCCTACTCTTCCTCCTTCACCATGCGCATAGGGCCCTTTTGGTCTGGCTTTCCTAGCCCACCAAGGGATGGTGCACCACCTCTAAGGCCCATGTGTCCCCTTGGGGTATGTGGGCCCCACTTGTTGGTCTCCAGAACCCATTCGTCACTCCTAGTACACTGCCGAAAATGCTCGAAACTTTTTCGGAGTTCAAACACCACTTTACTATATATCAATCTTTACCTCCGGACCATTCTGGAGCTCCTCGTGATGTTCGGGATCTCATCTGGGACTTCGAACAACCTTTGGTCACCACCATACATAACTCTATACTACTGAAACGTCACTGAACTTAAGTGTGCAGACCTTGCGGGTTCAAGAACTACGTAGACATGACCGAGACACCTCTACGGTCAATAACCAATAGCGGGACCTGGATGATCATATTGATTCCTACATATTCTACGAAGATCTTTGTCGGTCAAACCTCTGTGTCAAGGATTCAGTTAATCCCGTATGATGTCCCCTTTGTTCTTCGGTATGTTACTGGCCCGAGATTTGATCGTCGGTATCTCCATACCTAGTTCAACCTCGTTACCGGCAAGTCTCTTTACTCGTTCCATAATACAAGATCCCTTGTCTAACACTTAGTCACATTGGTTGCAAAGCTTATTGTGATGTGGTATTACCGAGTGGGCCCTGAGATACCTCTCCATCACACGGAGTAACAAATCCTAGTGTTGATCCATGCCAACCCAATAGACACCCTCGGAGATACCTGTAGAGTACCTTTATAGTCACCCAGTTACGTTGTGATGTTTAATACACACAAGGCACTCCTTTGGTGTTCGTGAGTTGCATGATCTCATGGTCATAGTAACATATACTTGACATGCAGAAAACTATAGCAATAAACTGACACGATCATATGCTACGTTTATAGTTTGGGTCTTGTCCATCACATCATTCTCCTAATGATGTGATCCCGTTATCAAATGACATCTCATGTCAATGGCTAGGAAACCTTGACCATCTTTGATCAACGAGCTAGTTCACTAGAGGCACACTAGGGACAAAGTGTTGTCTATATATCCACACATGTGTTTCCAGTCAATACAATTATAGCATGGATAATAAACAATTATCATGGACAAGGAAACATAATAATAATCACTTTATTTATTGCCTCTAGGGCATGTTTCCAACAAATACTGCTTTGGGCAAGCGGTATTACCGCCTATAAACGATATTATTGCTCTGAACAAGTGGTAGTACCGCCTATAGGCGAAATTTCCCTATTTAGTACCGCTGGTACTACCGCTGCCTTTGATGGTTCTCGTCTTTTCGTGTCGGACTGCGTGGTAGTGGCACAGTAGTGTGAAGAGGTAGTACCGCTTGTCACTACCTATCTGATACGTCTCCAATGTATTGATATTTTATGAAGTATTCATGCCATATTCACCTATGTTTATGATACTTTTATATGGTTTTGATGCACTTCATTTGATTTATTTAGAACTAATCAGGACTGACGTTGTTTTCAGCAGAATTATGTGGTGTTATTTTTGTGCAGAAAATGAAAGTTCTTGGAATCGCCCGAATTTTTTTGACAACTTGTTTTGGAACAAAAGAGGCACTAGACGCTTTGTGGGAGGGCCAGAAGAGTCACGAAGTGGTCGGGCTCCACCAGGGCGTGCCAAGCCCCCAAATCGTACCCTGGTTGAGCATGCTCACCTCGTGGCCCATCTCTGCGTGAAACGAACGGCAAAAATTCCTATATAACCATTAGAAATAACCCTAGACTCCTCGTTTCGCCACGGCAAGGCCTTTATATGGATGAAAAACAAATTTGGAGAGAAAACAGTACCCTACCGGAGAGGGTAGATCATCTCTGATGGCCATCTTCATCATCCTCGCGGAGACCATGATGAGGAGGGAGTAGTTCACCCTTGGGGCTGACGGTTTGTACGAGTAGCTATGTGTACAATCTCTCTCTCTCTCTTTCTCTCTCTCTCTCTCTCGTGTTCTTGAGATGGAACGATCTTGATGTATCACGGGCTTTGTTAATATAGTTGGATCACATGGTGTTTTCCCCTCTCTATCTTGTTGTGATGAATTGAGTTTTCCCTTTGAGATTTTGTTATGTTGGACTGAATATTTGATTTGAGAATACTTGATATATGTCTTGCGTGTGGATACCCGAGGTGACAATGGGGTGTTCTGTTGATTCACTTGATCTATGTCTTGGTACTCAACTTGCGGATTCCCGAGGTGACATTGGGATAATCTATGCATAGGGGTTGATACGCATTCTTGTCCTAGCTTCTCCGGTAGAAATCTTGGGGGCACTCTTTGAGGTTCTTTGTGTTGTATTGAGTATTATGAATGTGAATTTTTTTGATGTGTATCATATAATTAACTCATGGATACTTCTGGTGACATTGGAGTATCTAGGTGACATTAGAGTTGGTTCATGCGTATCATATGGTGTTATTCTAGTATAAACTCTTAGATAGATCGATTGGAATGGATAACTTGGTTATTTTAGTACGAACTCTTGGATAGATCGGTCGAAAAGGATAACTTTAAGGTGGTTCGTACCCTACAAACAATTTCTTCTTATGCTCTCCGCTATATAAGAACTTTGGAGTAATTATTCATTGCACATTGAGGGATGGTTATGTGATCCAATTATATTAGCATTGAAATACCGTTTTTGCTCACTTTTTTCACTTGTTACATTGTTGTTTTTAAATTTTCATACTACAAAACCCGATATCTATCATCCATATTGCATTTGTATCACCATCTCTTCACTGAACTAGTGCACCTATACAATTTGCCATTGTATTGGGTGTGTTGGCGACACAAGAGATTTCTTGTATTTGATTGCATGCTTGTTTGAGAGAGACCATCTTCATCCTACACCTCCCACGGATTGATAAACCTTAGGTCATCCACTTGAGGTAAAATTGCTACTGTGCTACAAAACTCTACGCTTGGAGGCCCAACACGAGTCTACAAGAATAAAGTTGCGTAGTAGACATCAAGCTCTTTTCTGGCGCCGTTGCCGGGGAGGTGAGTGCTTCAAGGTATATCTTGAGATCTTGCAATTGAATCTTTTAGTTTCTTTTTTCCTATAGTTTGGTTTTATAAAATAAAACTTAAACAAATGGAGTTTAGGTTGCATCAATTGTTTCGTCTTTTTATTGTCTTTTGTGAAAATGATGGTTTGGAAAATTGTGCTCAATTGGTAGAGGAAGAATTTATGAAAATGAGCATGATAGCAATACTTTTAGTATGAATTTTCTGAATATCCATGATGCTAATGATATACAAAGCCATAAGCTTGGGGATGCTATGTTTGATGAAGATGATATTTTTAGTGCCCCAAGTTTTGATGAGCCAAACTATTATGATGATAGCATACCTCCTACGTATGATGATTATTGAGATGACATGTATGCTATATGGAGTAATGACAACCATGAAACTTGTCATCATGATTTTAATATTCAAAGTGGTTATGCCAATCAAGTACATCATAGTAGTTATTTCGTTGAGTTTGCTCCCAGTATTATGAATGAGAAGAAGTTTGCTTATGTGGAGAGTGATAAATTTTCTATGCTTGTAGATCATGAACAGAATGTTGTATGTGATAGTTATATTGTTTAATTCCTTCATGATGCTACTGAAAATTATTATGAGGGGGAAGATATGCTTTTAGTAATTGCAATAATATCAAGTTTCCTCCCTATGTGTTCAAAGTATTGAAGTTGTGCTTGTTGTGCCTTCTTATGCAAGTTGATTCTTGTTCCCATGAATTAAAGAAAAGTGCTTGTTGGGAGACAACCCAACACTTTTAATTTATGTTTTTGTGTGTTAACATGATTAAGCCAATGTAGTAATCATGTTCTGTGTCTTTTATTTCAATAAAGTGCCAAGTAAAGCCTTTGGGATAGTGTGGATACTTGCTTGTCTGATTCTGTGCAAAAATAGAAACTTTTGGGTCCAGTATATGAATTATCTGATTTTACTGGAACGTCAAAACTTTCTGAAATTTGTAAATTCTTTAGCACTTCCTAAAGTTTCAGAATTGTTTGAGTAACACAGGTACACTTGTTGGGGAACGTCGCATGGGAAACAAAAATTTTCCTACGCACACGCAAACCTATCCATGGTGATGAGCATCTACGAGAGGGAGAGTGGATCTACATACCCTTGTAGATCGCTAAGCGGGAAGCGTTAAGAAACGCGGTTGGTGTAGTCGAACATCTTCGCGATCCAAATCGCCGAGCGTCCCGCGATCTCATCACGATCCGTCCCGCGATCCAATCACGATCCGTCCCGTGAACTCATCACGATCCGTCGCGCGATCTCATCACGATCCGTCTCACGATCTTGATCACGATCTGTCCCATGAACTCATCACGATCCGTTCCGCGATCTCATCACGAACTGTCTCGCGATCTCGATCACGGTCCTTCCGATCTAGCGCCGAACGGACGGCACCTCCGCGTTCAGCACACGTGCAGCTTGATGATGATCTCCACCATCTCGATCCAGCAAGAGGAGGTGGAGAGGAAAGAGAGTTCACCGGCAGCGTGATGGCGCTCCGGTGATGGTGGTGGAGTGATTCCGGCAGGGCTTCGCCTAAGCGCTACGGAAAAACGATCTAGAGGAGAAACTGTGCACCGGTGAAACGGGTAGCACGTGGCTGGAAATTCTGTCCAAAAACCACCCAATCCACTAGTATATATAGGAGGAGAGGAGAGGAGAGGCATCCAAGGCCTTTGGGTCGGCCGAAATAGGAGGTGGGAGCAATCCTACTTCACCTCCAATCCTAGTTGGAGTAGGATTGCCTCCTATTGGCTGATTTTCCACTTTTTGCTTTAGGACTTTCTCTCCTGCGCCATGGGCCTTTGTGGCTGTTTTCCCAGCCCACTAAGGGCTGGTTATTATTCTCCCACAGCCCATGGACCTCTTGGGGTCGAAATACCCCTCCCGGAGGTCCTCCGGTACACTACTGGCACTCCCGGTACAATACCGATACTCCCGGTACACTACCGATGAGCCCGAAACTTTTCCGGAAACCAAACTGGGACTTCCTATATATGAATCTTTACCTTCGGACCATTCCGGAGCTCCTCGTGACGTCCGGGATCTCATCCGGGACTCCGAACAACCTTCGGTCACCACCATACATAACTCTACACTACCGAAACGTCACCGAACCTTAAGTGTGCAGACCCTGCGGGTTCGAGAACTATGTAGACATGACCGAGACACCTCTACGGTCAATAACCAATGGCGGGACCTGGACGTCCACATTGGTTCCTACATATTCTACGAAGATCTTTATCGGTCGAACCTCTATGTCAAGGATTCAGTTAATCCCGTATATCGTTCCCTTTGTTCTTCGGTATGTTACTTGCCCGAGATTCGATCGTCGGTATCTCCATACCTAGTTCAACCTCGTTACCGGCAAGTCTCTTTACTCGTTCCGTAATACAAGATCCCGCAACTAACAATTAGTCACATTGCTTGCAAGGCTTATTGTGATGTTGCATTACCGAGTGGGCCCCGAGATACCTCTCCGTTACACGGAGTAACAAATCCCAGTCTCGATCCATGCCAACTCAACAGACACCATCGGAGATACCTGTAGAGCACCTTTATAGTCACCCAGTTACGTTGCGACATTTGATACACACACGGCACTCCTCCGATATCCGTGAGTTGCATGATCTCATGGTCATAGGAACATATACTTGACATGCAGAAAACAGTAGCAATAAACTGACACGATCATATGCTATGTTTGTAGTTTGGGTCTTATCCATCACATCATTCTCCTAATGATGTGATCCCGTTATCAAATGACATCTCATGTCCATGGCTAGGAAACCTTAACCATCCTTTGATCAACGAGCTAGTCCATTAGAGGCATACTAGGGACATGGTTTTGTCTATGTATCCACACATGCATTTAAGTCTCCGATCAATACAATTATAGCATGGATAATAAACGATTATCATGAACAAGGAAATATGATAATAACTAATTTATTATTGCCTCTAGGGCATATTTCCAACAACACTGGTTTAATAGATTGCTACAGACTGTTCTGTTTGGACAGATTGCTGTCATAGTTTTGTTATCTACTTATCCTATAGTTTAAATAGCCTATATTGATAGATATAAATTGTGGAAATGATAGTAAACAGTAGATGATGTTTGAAATTATTATGCAACTTGTCTTGGCAGTACATGAAGTGCGGATTTATTCTTATGTGTACTTGTTGGAAATATGCCCTAGAGGCAATAATAAATTAGTTATTATCATATTTGCTTGTTCATGATAATCATTTATTACCCATGCTATAATTGTATTAATTGGAAACTCAGATACATGTGTGGATACATAGACAACACCATGTCCCTAGTATGCCTCTAATAGACTAGCTCGTTGATCAAAGATGGCTATGGTTTCCTAGTCATGGACATGAGATGTCATTTGATAACGAGATCACGTCATTAGGAGAATGATGTGATGGACAAGACCCAAACTACAAATGTAGCATATGATCATGTCAGTTTATAGGTACTGTTTTCTGCATGTCAAGTATTTGTTCCTATGACCATGAGATCATGCAACTCACTGACACCGGAGGAGTGCCTTGTGTGTATCAAACATCGCAACATAACTAGGTGACTATAAAGGTGCTCTACAGGTATCTCCGGGGTGTTTGTTGGGTTGGCATGGATCACGACTGGGATTTGTTACTCCGTGTGTCGGAGAGGTATCTCAGGGCCCACTCAGTAATACAACATCACAATAAGCGTTGCAAGCAATGTGACTAAGTGTTAGTCACGGTATCTTTTATTACGGAACGAGTAAAGAGACTTACCGGTAACGAGGTTGTACTAGGTATGGAGATACCGACGATCGAATCTCGGGCAAGTAACATACCGAAGAACAAAGGGAACATCATACGGGATTAACTGATTCCTTGACATAAAGGTTCGACCGATAAAGATCTTCGTATAATATGTATGAACCAATGTGGACATCCAGGTCCCGCCATTGGTTATTGACTGTAGAGGTGTCTCGGTCATGTCTACATAGTTCTCGAACCCACAGGGTCTGCACACTTAAGGTTTGGTGACGTTTCGGTAGTATAGAGTTGTGTATGGTGGTGACCAAAGTTTGTTCCGTGTCCCGGATGAGAGCCCGGACGTCACGAGGAGCTCTGGAATGGTCCGGAGGTAAAGATTCATATATAGGAAGTCCCGTTTTGGTCGCCGGAAAAGTTTCGGGCTCATCGGTAGTGTACCGGGAGTGCCAGTAGTGTACCGGGAGGCCTTCGGGAGGGGTATTTCGACCCAAGAGGCTTCATGGGATGTGGGAGAGCGAATATCAGCCCTTAGTGGGCTGGTGGAAACTCGCACACAAGGCCCATGTGGCTGGAGGTAAAAACCCAATAGGAAAAGGTGGAAAAAATGCAAAAAGGAGCAATCCTAGTCCTACTAGGATTGGAGGAGGAGTCCTCCTCTCCTAGTAGGTTCGGCCGAACCAGCTAGGCTTGGTGGCCAAGATGCCTCCTCTCCTCCTCTCCTCCTATATATACTGGTGGTATTGAGGGTTTTTGGCACCAGATTTTTAGCCACGTGCTATCCGTTCCTCCAGTGCATAGTTTCTCCTCTAGATCGGATTTCTACAGTGCTTAGATGAAGCCCTGCCGGAATAGCTCCACCACCATTTCCAGAGCGCCATCATGCTGCCGGAGAACTCTTCTATCTTTCCAATCCCTCTTGCTGGATCAAGAAGGTGGATATCGTCATCAAGCTGTACGTGTGTTGAACGCGGAGGTGCCGTCTGTTCGGCGCTAGATCGGAAGGACCGTGATCAAGATCGTGAGATGGATCGTGATGAGATCGCGGGATAGATCGTGATCAGTTCGCGGGATGGATCGTGATGAGATCACGGGACGGATCGTGATGAGTTCGCGGGATGGATCGTGATTGGATCGCGGGACGGATCGTGATGAGATCGCGGGATGCTCGGCGATTTGGATCGCAAAGACATTCGACTACACCAACCGCGTTTCTTAACGCTTCCCGCTTAGCGATCTACAAGGGTATGTAGATCCACTCTCCCTCTCATAGATGCTCATCACCATGGATAGATCTTGCATGTGCGTTGGCAATTTTTTGTTTCCCATGCAACGTTCCCCAACAATACTCACCTATCTCACGAGTTCTTTTCAAGTTTTGTGTGGATGAAGTTTTTGACATTTAGGTGAAACCGGGATATGAGAGGATTGAGCGAGATATAAAAGCTCGTGCTTGCGGATTCCCAGGTCACCCCAAGCAAATATTTCAAGAACTCTCAAGCATCTAAGCTTGGGGATGCTATGCATCGCACTTCCCTTCGTCAACTATCGGTTAGCCTATGTTGAGCCTAGATTTTTATTCGTTCACATGATACGTGCTATTCTTGGAGTTCTATTTTGTTTTTCTTGTTGTTTAAATAAAATACTCAGATCTGAAAATCTTTATTGGGATAGAGTCCTCACATATCTACTTGATTGTTTAACTGCTCATTGATCTTCACTTATATCTTTTGAAGAGTAGTTTTGATGCTTACTCTTGAGCTTCACTTATATCCTAAGAGTAAATAGTGAATGAATTGGATATCATAGTTCTGAAATTATCAATGTGTTGTATGCTTAGTAGTAGCTTCACATCTGGTTTAGAAAGTAAAATCTATTGAAGTTTGACCATCACAATATTGGTCATACAAGCAATTCATGAATGATTAGTATAAGGAAGAGAATTTTCACATACAAATATATTATCTTGGAAATATTCTATGATTGTGAATACCCATTAATTATTTTAAAACTTGAGCAAATTAGTTGAAGTTGGACAAGGAAGAAAACGTAATGAGTCATGATTGTGCATATTTGCATAGAAGTTACATTGTTATGGATCCTTCAACATGTGGTGGTTGTTTAGAACCTTTTTCTAGCCAAAAAATCATACTACGTAGAGATAATACTTGTGCATACAAATCCTTGAGCCAAGTTTCTTCCATGAGAGTCCACCATACCTACCTATATATGGTATTTCACTGTCATTCCAAGTAAATTTGCATGTGCCACATCTAAAATTTCAAATGAGCATATGTTTTGTGTGCCTGCACCGCTCATGGAGCGACAGGAGGCGGTTCGTATCTTCCATGTTAAGCAGGTTATCCACATGATGAGTGTTTATTCACTCGTCCTTCCACGAGAGGGGCGGTAATACAGATTCCTAGTCCCGAAATAAGAAAATGCAAATAATTAAACAAAACTCCCCCAACAATGTTGTTGGTATGGATGGTACCCATGGATTCGGCTAGCCGTGGAGTGTGTTTGTTGGTGGAGGGGGAGTAAACCTTTTCTTTTACCGCCTGGGAACCGCCGCTAATGTATTTAACATGGAAGATATTGATAACTGTTGGTCGTAACGTTGACAGGAAGGGTGCACCTCCCAAAATTATATTTATCTCTGATTTAAACAATGAGCTCTAGTACATATGCAAATCCCTGCTTCCCTCTATGAAAGGACAATCTATTTACTTTCATGTTATTTACTTTTCATGTTGAATCAACTTCTTCTTCCAACCTACTTCTATTAGTTGGCAAGCATCATGTGGTGGGGAAATATCCAAACATATATATCCAGTCAAATATATTTGATCATGACTTATTATTGTTAACAATTATCTTTATGATAAGTATGTTTGGAAGCAAAACATTAAGCCCCTATCTTTCTATGTGTTCGATGGATGTCGTTTGTTCTAAAAATATACTTTGAGTTTAGCAATCAAAGAAGACTGTATGATGATTGAGTATGTGGAGCTCTTACTTAGACTTTGTTGATAATAATTTGAATTGGAATTTTTTGGTGACTAAGAACACAGGTTATTAAGTTTCAAGAGAATTCATTGTTTGAACCATAACATGCGAATTGGTTGCTACTTTATCATGATGAGTTTTATGAGAAAGAGTTGTTGTTATGATGCTAGGAAAAGTGGTTGAAATTATGATTGATCAAACTTATGCACTATACAAGCATACACACTTCATAAATTATTTCTTGTATCATTTACCTACTCAAGGAGGAGTAGGACTTAAGATTGGGGATGCTGATACATCTACAACGTATCGATAATTTATGAAGTATTCATGCCATATTCACCTATGTTTACAATACTTTTATATTGTTTGATGCACTTTATATGATTTACTTAGAACTAACCCGAACTGACGTTGTTTTCAGCAGAACTACCGAGGTGTTGTTTTTATGCAAAAAATGAAAGTTTTCAAAATCGCCCAAAACTTTTTAAAGACTATTTTTGGAACAAAAGAGGCACTAGACGCTTTGTGGGAGGTCCAGAATAGTCACGAGGTGGCCACCCTCCACCAGGGCGTGCCAGGCCCCCAAAATGTGCCAGGCCCCAGAACAGTCTAGGATAATTTATGACGTTGTTCTCCGCGTGAAACCAACGCCAAAAATTCCTAAAAATATAGAAACCATCAGAAATAATCCTAGACTCCATGTTTCGCCGCCGCAAGGACTCTATATCGATGAAAAACCAATCCGGAGAGAAAACAATACCCTGCCAGAGAGGGTAGATCATCTCTGGTGGCCATCTTCATCATCCCGACGGAGTCCATGATGAGGAGGGAGTAGTCCACCCTCAGGGCTGACGGTTTGTACCAGTATCTATGTGTTCAATCTCTCTTCTCTTGTGTTCTTGAGATGGCAAGATCTTGATGTATCACGGGCTTTGTTAATATAGTTGGATCACATGGTCTTTTCCCCTCTGTATCTTGTTGTGATGAATTGAGTTTTCCCTTTGAGATTTTGTTATGTTGGATTTGAGAACACTTGATGTATGTCTTGCATGTGGATACCCATGGTGACAAGGGGGTGTTCTATTGATTCGCTTGATCTATGTCTCGGTACTCAACTTGTGGATTCCCGAGGTGACATTAGGGTAATCTATGCATTGGGGTTGATACACGTTCTTGTCCTAGCTTTTGCGGTAGAAATCTTGGGGCACTCTTTGAGGTTATTTGTGTTGGATTGAGTATTATGAATTTGAAATTGTTTGATGTGTATCCTATAATTAACTCATGGATACTTGTGGTGACATTGGAGTATCTAGGTGATATTAGAGTTGGTTCATGCGTATCGCATGACGTTATTCTAGTACGAACTCTTATATAGATCGATCGGAAAGGATAACTTGGTTATTTTAGTACGAATTCTAGGATAGATTGATCGGAAAGGATAACTTTAAGGTGGTTCACACCTTACAAACAATTTCTTATTATGCTCTCCACTGGATAAGAACTTTGGATTGATTATTAGTTGCACGTTGAGGGATGGTTATGTGATCCAATTATATTAGCATTGTTGAGAGATTGCACTAGCGAAAGTACGAACCGTAGGCCTTGTTTTCAAGCATTGCAATACAGTTTGTGCTCACATTTTTCACTTGTTACCTTGCTGTTTTTATATTTTTAGATTACAAAAACCTATATCTATCATCCATATTGCACTTGTATCACCATCTCTTCGCCGAACTAGTGCACCTATACAATTTGCCATTGTATTGGGTGTGTTGGGGACACAAGAGATTTCTTGTATTTGATTGCATGGTTGTTTGACAGAGACCATCTTCATCCTACACCTCCCACCGATTGATAAACCTTAGGTCATCCACTTGAGGGAAAATTGCTATTATCCCACAAAACTCTGTGCTTGGAGGGCCAACACGAGTCTACAAGAATAAAGTTGCATAGTAGACATCACACTCCACTTACGCTTATAAGCGGTAGTACCTCTAGGGCGAGCGGTTGTGCCGCTCCAACGACACTACCGCCTCGTGGCTCCTCGCCATTGCCCTGCTTTGTGGGTACTACCGTCCGAGCGGTAGTACTGCTTCTGTGCGGGTTGAGGAGGTAACAGTTGGATTTTTTTCCCACCTATAAAAGGGGGTCTTCTTCCGCAACGGACCTTAGCTTTTGAGCTTGTGTTCTTCCCCTATTGTTGACCTTCTTCGAGCTTGCTAACTCTCAATCGCTCCAATGATTCTTGCTAGTTCTTGAGGGAAAAGAGAAAGGAGATCTACATCTACGTCTTCACCAATCACTTTCTCCTCTATGTGAGGGGAACCCCTTGGATCTAGATCTTGAAGTTCTTTGTGTTCTCTTCTTTGTTTTTCCTCTCATTTTCCTACATATAATTAGTTGTTGTGGTGGGATTTGGGGGAGAAGGACTTGGGCACTCCGTGTGCCCTTGCCATTACATTTGATGCATATATTTGAGTTCTCCACAATGATACGTGGAAGTGAAGTTTGAGTAGCCACTACAAGAAAAAGGCTTATCCCCAATACCTCTACTAGTGGCGCACCATGATGGTGGTGCGCCACAGCTATATAGCAGTGGCGCACCAGAAACAGGTGCGCCATTGCTATTTTTTTACTAATGGCGCACCACATGAGCAGTGCGCCATTGCTATTTTTTGGATCCACCCCCCACCAGACATAGCAATGGCGCACCACACCTAGGTGCGCCACTACTATGGTGCGCCACTGCTATGCTACATTGTAGTGGCGCACCTAGGTGTGGTGCGCCATTGCTATGTCTGGTGGGGGGTGTGCCTGCGTGTGTGTGTGAGGTTAGTAATGGCGCACCCTCCCTGGTGTGCCATTGCTAGGGTTAGCAATGGCGCACCAGGGAGGGTCCACCATTACTAACGTCTCACACAAACAAACACACACACAAACACCCCCCCAGTGGATCGCCTTTTAGGTTTTTAAATAAAAATATAAAAGAAAATTCAAAAAATTCAAAAAAATTGATGCCCATGTGTTATGTGTTCTAGTTGTTAGGAAAATTAACAAACATGAATTTTGATTTTTTTTTGCAAAAGGCCGACGTGTTTCGGTAAAATGGCCGTAACTTTTGCATACGACCTCCGATGAAAAATATTTTTATATGAAAACTCATCTACTAGAAAAGTTACATCCGAATTCAACCGGCTATGCCCGTTATCGATATTCTAAAATCCTCAAAAACCTAACAGAAAAAAAGTTATGATGCCTTTAAGATCTGGAGGCAAAAAATCAAAAAAATGCAATAAATAAATTAATTAGCAATGGCGCACTAGTGCGTGGTGCGCCACTGCTATTTTCCCGCCTTCAAAATTCAGAAAAATACAAAAATAAAAAACAAGTTAGCAATGGCGCACCTTATGAATAACGCGCCACTACTATTTTCCCGCCTTCACAATTCAAAAAAATTCAAAAATAAAAAAAATTAGCAATGGCGCATCAGTGAATAGTGCACCACTACTATTTTCCCGCCTTCACAATTCAAAAAAATAGCAATGGCGCACCAGTGCATGGTGCGCCACTGCTAAGTTGGGACAGAAGTTTAAAAGGGCCGGCCAGCCACTTACCCCTTCATTCTTCTCCTCCTCTCCTCCACTCCATCTCCTCCTCTCCTCCTCTCCTCCACTCCATCTCCTCCTCTCCTCCTCTCCTCCACTCCATCTCCAACTCTCCGGTGATCTCCTCCACCTCACGGAGCTCCTCCTCCGGTGACCTCCTCCTCACGGTGCTCCTCCTCCGGCGATCTCCTCCTCCCTCCTCTCCTCACGGTGCTCCTCCTTCCTCTCCTACTCACGGTCCTCCTCCTCCTCTCTGGCGACCTCCTCCTCCCTCCTCTCCTGATCCTCACAGTCTCTCCTCCCTCCTCTCCTCACGATCTCTCCTCCCTCCTCCTCTACTTCTGGCCACATGTGGAGCTCCCTCGGCACAAAGAACATACCAGATCCAGGTCGAGAACGAAATATGAATAAAATTCAAGCAAAAAAAACGAGCAAAAAAACAAGCCAAAAAATGAGCCAGATCCAGATCCAAATTCAAAATTCAAAAATAGCAATGGCGCACGATGGGGGTTAGACGGTGCGCCACTACTATTTTCCTCCCTTCAAAATTCAAAAAAATTCAAAAAAATTCAAAACAATTCAAAAAAAAGTTACCAGTGGCGCACCTGTAGCAATAGTAATGGCACACTACAAGGTGCGCCACTATTACCTGCAATACTAATGGCGCACCAGAGGTGCGCCATTAGTATTTGTTACTAGTGGCGTGGTAATAGTGGCGCACCTATAGTGCGCCATTAATGGCAAAAATAGGTGCGCCACTAACAGTCCTTTTTCTAGTAGTGAGCATATTACTCTTGGGTGTTTTGGCACCCTATAGAGCTTGTGCCTCTTGGGCACTTTGGCGCCCTAGACGGTTGGTGGTGCCTTGGAGCTCAGTCATTGTGGTGTAAAGCTCCGTTCAAGCGTCGGGGGCTCCAATTAGGTTGTATAGGTTGCCCTGAGCAATTGAGGTCACCTTGGAGTCATATTCCATTGTGGTAAAGCTTAGCGGTGTTGTTGGGATCCTCCAATTAAGTTGTGTAGATTGCTCCAACCTTGTTTGTACAGGTTTAGTGACCGCCCTCAAGGGCCCCTTAGTGGAATCACGACATCTTGAATTTTGCGAGGGCGTGAGGAGATTACTTTGGCCCTAGTGATTTCTTGGAGAGCATTGTGCCTTCACACCGCTCCAAACAGAGATTATCATCTGCAAGGGACTGAACTTTGGGATACATCGTTGTCTCCATACACCTCTGTTATCTCTTACCCGAGCCCTTTACTTATGCACTTTACTTTGTGATAGCCATATTGTTTCTTGCTATATATATTGCTATGGATTATTTGTTTATCTTGCTTATCATAAGTTGCCGGTGTAAATAGGTGAGCCTAGTTGTTTTAGGTTTTGTGCTTAACATATTAAACGCTAGTTTTATTCCGCATTTGTTCAAGCATAAACCATAATTATTTTAAAGCGCCTATACACCCCTAGACTACATCCATGTCCTTTCAACAACTGCGCGAGTCCATGAATAAGCAACCTTGTCTATGTCATCATGGCTTACATCCATCAAGGACTACTCCCACTCGGTAGATCTTTACGAAGTAGGCGATCTCCTTGCCCTTACAAACTTCTTAGTTCAACTCCACACGATTTGGAGGCTCCAAGCAACACCTAACCAATCTAGGAGACATCACTCTCCAAAAGGTAATAGATATTGTGTTGATGATGAACTCCTTGCTCTTGTTCTTCAAAATATAGTCTCATCAACACTCAATCACTCTCTCACATAATTTGTCTTTGTAGAATAGAAGGATTGAGTGGAAAGCAACTTGGGGAGGCTAGAAATCAAGGATCTTTTGGTAGGAATGGAATCCCTTGATCTCAACAAATGAGTAGATGGTTCTCTCTCAAAAAATGAGTTCTGGAAGTGTAGTTTTATTTCGATGTCTCTCTCTCTGAGAGTAGGTGGTGGTGGAGGGGTATATACAGCCTCCCCCAAAAATCTAACCGTTACAACCTTAGTGCAAAACTCGATGACACAGAAATAAAATCTCGGTGGGGCTGACTATTGCAAAAGGTTACAACTTTGGCTTTTTGGTGGGACCGAATGGAACAACTTGGTGAGGCCGATTCGGCATGACTTAGCCAGACCAATGTCTCGGAGATTACGATCGTTTCATCTCGGAGGTTCGAGATTACTTTGGTTGACATCCAAAACTTGGTCACTGCTTTTCGGTCATATCGAATGCAATCTCGATTGTACCGAGATGCTAGGGTTTGACTTGTGGCCCTGTCTTGGTGAAACTCAGTGGGTCTGAATTCAAAAGTATCAGTGGGACCTAGTTGACTTTTTGGACTTGGACAGCTGGATATGAGAATGTGGTTGAGGGTATTGGTGGAAAATCTCTAAGCACTTGAGCAACTGAGTCATCATTAATATCCCATCCCCTTTTAATAGTATTAGTTTCTCCTATGGACTCAATGTGATAAATGATCACTTAACCAAAAATGTATAGTCTTTATGCTTTTGCCAATCCATGTATTTAGCATTTTCAGAGGTCCACAATCACTTATCCAAGCCATGCCATCATTGAAATTTTCTAAAATATACTTGATACATCTCAAACGTATCTACTTTTTCAAACACCTTTGCTTTGGTTTTGGACTCTAATTTGCATGATTTGAATGGAACTAACCCGGACTCGTGTTGTTTTTAGCAAAACTACCTTGGTGTTATTTCTATGCAGAAATAAAAGTTCTCGGAATTGGATGAAACTTTTTGTGAAATATTTTTGGAATAAATAATGAATTGTGGAGCAAAGATTCATCGGAGGGGGATGCCTATGCGCCACAAGCCAACAGGGCACGCCCACCCGTCCTAGGTGCGCCCTGATGGCTTGTGGGTCCCACATGGCTCCTCCGACGCTAATTCTAGTCCTATAAATTCACATCTTCAGAGAAAATAATAGGAGAGAATATTTTATCGTGTTTCATGAGACGCAGCCACCACCACCTCAATGTCTTCCTCGGGAGGGCTGATCCGGAGTCCGTTTGGGGCTCTAGAGAGGGGGATTCGTCGTCATCGTCATCACCAACCCTCCTTCATCAACACCACTATGATGCTCACCATCGGGAGTGCATAATTCCTTTGTAGGCTTGCTGGACTATGACGGGATGGGATGAGATTGATCATATAACCGAGTTCAGTTTGATAGGGCTGGATCCCTAGTATCCACTATGCTCTGGGATTGATGTTGCTATGACTTTGCTATGCTTAATGCTTGTCAGTAGGGCCCGAGTGCCATGATTTCAGATCTGAACCTATTATGTTTTCATGAATATATGAGTGATTTGGATCCTATCTAGCGAGTTGTATGCACCTATTATGTGTGTTGATCTGCATACCCCAAGGTGACAATAATTGGGATTCTTTCCAGAGATTGCCATAGTTTGAGGAGTTCATGTATTCACCATGTGTTAATGCTTTGTTTTGGTTCTGTATTAAAAGGCGACCTTAATATCCATTAGTTTCCATTAGGAGTCCGATGCCATGGGAGGGTAGGACAAAAGATGTCATACAAGTTCTTATCGCAAACACGTATGACTATATACGCAATACATGCCTACATTACATTGATGAATTAGAGCTAGTTCTGTGTCGCCCTAGTGTGTATTGATGCCATCTAAATCATTATCCATCACCGATCCACGTGCCCATGCTTTACATATACTAAATTCTACTTAGTTACTACTGCTACTGCTACTGTCACATCTGCTACAAAATTATTGCTGTCACTACTGCTATTACTGTTACAACTATTACTTGTCGTGCTACTAAAACTTTGCTACGGAGAGATATCCTAGGTGTGGTTGAATCGACAACTCAACTGCTAAGCCCGATGAATATTCTTTGGCTCCCGTTGTGTCGAATCAATAAATTAGCGTGAAATACTACCCGCGAAGACTGTTGCGATCTCCTATATTTGTGGGTTATCTATACTCAAGTAGATCATTAGTTCAATAACCTATATTTTGTGCTGAATTACTAAAACCACCAAGGGATAGGATGCACTTTCATTTGTAAGAGACTTTACAACTACACTACATTGAACACTCACCAGACACCTTAGAAATCAATAAACCAACTTGGGGTGGTTGTTGATGATGCTGGAAATAAGGCCAACCATATCACGGAGATCAATCTCTAAATGCAATCAAAGAACAAAGAGGAATTTATGACATGTAATGTTAATTGTGAATCACGATGAAGTACTTCATTGACAAAGTGGGGTTATGGTTATGTGTAGTATAGGACTGATACGTCTCCAACGTATCTATAATTTTTTATTGTTCCATGCTATTATATTATCTGTTTTGGGTGTTTTATATGCATTAATATGTTATTTTGTACTATTTTGGGACTAACCTATTAACCTAGTGTCAGTTTCTGTTTTTCCTTGTTTGTTCCATGCTATTATATTGTCTGTTTTGGATGTTTGATATGCATTAATATGATATTTTATATTATTTTTGGGACTAATCTATTAACCTAGTGCCAGTTTCTGTTTTTTCCTTGTTTTTGAGTATTGCAGAAAAGGAATATCAAACGGAGTCCAAACGGAATAAAATTCTGTGATGATTTTTCTTCGACTAGAAGGAACCTAGGAGGCTTGGAGAAGAGGCCAGAAGACCTATGAGTGGGCCACAAACCACCAGGGCGTGCCCCTGGGGGGCAGGCTTGTCGGCCCCCGTAGCTCCTACAAAACTAATTCTCTACCAATAAATTCAGAAATATTCCACCAATACCACAAGGAGCAACGATAATACTTTTTCGCCGCTACAAGCCTCTGTTCCTGTGAGATCCCATCTTGGGGCCTTTTCCGGTAATCTTCCGGAGGGGGATTTTATCATGGAGGGCATCTACATCAACACCATTGCCCTTCCGATGATGCGTGAGTAGTTCACCTCAGACCTTTGGGTCCATAGCTAGTATCTATATGTCTTCTTCTCTATCTATGTTCTTCAATACCATGTTCTCCATGATCTTCATGAGATCTATCTGATGTAATACTCTTTTGCGGTGTGCTTGTCGAGATCCGATGAATTGTGGGTTTATGATTAGGTTATCTATGAACATTATTTGAATATTCTCTATATTCTTATATGCATGATTTCATATCTTTGCAAGCCTCTTCGAGTTATTGGTTTGGTTTGGCCAACTAGATTGGTAATTCTTGCAATGGGAGAAGTGTTTAGTTTTGGGTTCAATCTTGCGGTGTTCTCACCCAGTGACAAAGTAGGGGTAGCGAGGCACGTACTTGTATTGTTTCCATCAAGGATAAAAAGATGGGGTTTTCATCATATTTCTTGAGTTTATCCCTCTGCATCATGTCATCTTACTTAATGTGTTACTCTGTGCTTCATGAACATAATGCTCTTGATGCAAGCAGGAGTCGATCGATGTGTGGAGTAATAGTAGTTGATGCAGAATCGTTTGGGTCTACTTGATACGGACGTGATGCCTATATGCATGATCATTGCCTTGGATATCTTCATAAATATGCGCTTTTATATCAATTGCTCGATAGTAATTTGTTCACCCATCGTATTATTTTCCTTCAAGAGAGAAGCCTCTAGTGAAAGCTACGGCCCTCGGGTCTATTTTCCATATTATATTTTCAGATCTATATACCAAAAATACCAAAAATACCTTGCTGCAATTTTATTTACTTTTACTTTTAGTAATATTTTATATCTATCTCTATCAGATCTCATCCTGCATGTTACCGTGAAGGGATTGACAACCCCTTTATAGCGTTGGGTGCAAGTGTTTGATTGTTTCTGTAGGTGCATAGATTGGGGCCTTGCTTGTACCTCGGGCTGGATTGATACCTTGGTTTTCAACAACTGAGGGAAACACTTATCTACTTTGCTGCATCACCCTTTCCTCTTCAAGGGAAAACCAACTCAAGCTCAAGAAGTAGCAAGAAGGATTTGTGGCGCCGTTGCCGGGGAGGATACATAGCAAGTCTACATCTAGCGTACCAAGTACCCATCACAAACTCATCTCTTGGATTTACATTATTTGCCATTTTCCTCTTGTTTTCCCCTCCCCCACTTCTAAAATGATTTTCAAAAAAGACCAAATAGATTTTCCTTTTTATTCGCCCTTCTTCCGTTCGTCTTTTAATTTGATTTTTAGTTGCTCATGTGTTTGATAGCCTACCAAGTACCCATCACAAACTCATCTCTTGCATTTACATTATTTGCCATTTTCCTCTTGTT
This sequence comes from Hordeum marinum, assembly GCA_022496015.1. Classification (NCBI taxonomy): domain Eukaryota; kingdom Viridiplantae; phylum Streptophyta; class Magnoliopsida; order Poales; family Poaceae; genus Hordeum; species Hordeum marinum. Next base: position 523,298,441 of record CM039674.1, on the reverse strand, counting down.
TTCCTCTCCCCCACTTCTAAAATGATTTTCAGAAAAGACCAAAAAGATTTGCCTTTTTATTCGCCCTTCTTCTGTTCGTCTTTTAATTTGATTTTTGTTTGCTCATGTGTTCGATAGCTTAAACTCATGGCTAGCCTTACTACTATCGCTAGTACTCCCAAGAGTGAAGTTCATAATTTTAAGCAAAGGGAGGGAGAAAACTTAAAAGATGTTTGGTATATAATTTGCAATGCTCAAAATAGATCTACTCATAAGCAATCTACTACCATTCTCCTTCGCAATTTTTATGTGGGTGTTTCTCCAGGAAATAGATATGTTCTGGATACCATTACGGGAGGAAATTTCTTGGGAAGCCATACCTTTGATTATTATAGTGTTATGATAAATTTGTTAGGTTCACCCCCACTTATGGTTAATGAAACAATCTTAACTTTGGAACATGTGATGCGAAGGCTTGATATTATTGAAATTAAAGTTACTACTATAGAGCTTATTGAAAACTTGGATAAAAAGATTCACAATCATGTTACTCAATATTGATCTAAGGTAGGAGTTACTTTAGAAAATCTAAGGGAAAAAGAACCCATAGTTAATGAAAACTTGGATCAAGATTCCTCTAGAATTGGCAAGCTAGAGGACATTATTACCAATTTGGGTTCCGTTTTTGCCTCAGATCAGACCACTCCAAACTTCCCCCTCTTTTATAAGACTCCCAAGTTTGTTTATGTTCCTAAAAATAAGGGTGGATCCTCTAGAAAAGAGGATGAAGATCTTAAGATGATAAGTATTCACTCCAGCTTTATCAATATTGTTAGGGAACCAATTGCCACAAGTGAATCACTTGACTTCTTGCCTAGAAGCATTATTATTGATAATAGCAAATAACCTCCTAGGGTTTATAAGTGCGCAATTGAGGAGTTGCATACCAAAGATGACAATACCTAGATCTATTGTTTTATGCCTAGCTAGGGGCGTTAAACAATAGCGCTTGTTGGAAGGCAAACCAATTTTATTTTTATGTTTTTGTTTGTTTTGTTTCTATTATTGAGTGATTTACACATTATTACATCTGTATTAATTGTGTTTTGGTGTTTTAATTAGTGTTTGATCCAAGTAAGACCTTTGGGATGGTCTACGGTGATTGTTGTTTTGATCTTGCTGAAAAACAGAAACTTTTGCGCTCAGTCCATGAAATTTATAAATTCACCAGAGGGACGAATGAGTCTGAAACTTTTACAAAAGATTGATATACAAATTTCATAGATTTTCCTAATGTTTCAGCATTTTTGGAGTTACATAAGTATTCGAATCTTATAGATTGCTACAGACTGTTCTATTTTTTAGAGATTCGGTTTTCTTTGTGTTCTTTGCTTATTTTTATGTATCTATGGGTTGTATCGGGGGGTATGAACCATGTAGAAGTTGTAATACAGTAGATATTACCCCAATATAAATAAATAATGAGTTCACAACAGTACCTAAAGTGGTGATTTATTTTTCTTATACTTACGGATCTCACAAGTTTTCTGTTGAGTTTTGTGTTGTGAAATTTTCAAGTTTTGGCTAAAGATTTGATGGACTTTGGAATAAGGGGTGGCCAGAGCCTAAGCTAGGGGATGACCAAGGCACCCCAAGGAATATTAAATGATACCAATGAGCCTAAGTTTGTGGATGCCCCGGAAGGCATCCCCTCTTTCGTCTTCAATCCATCGGTAAATTTACTTGAGGCTATATTTTTATTCACCACATGATATGTGTTTTGCTTGGAGCGTCTTGTATGATTTGAGTCTTTGATTTTTAGTTTGCCACAATCATCCTCGCTTCACACATCTTTTGAGAGACACACGCATGAGTCATGAATTTATTAGAATACTCTATGTGCTTCACTTATATCTTTTGAGCTAGGCAATTTTGCTCTAGTGCTTCACTTAAATATTTTTAGAGCACGGTGTTGTTTTATTTTATAAAAATAATTGAACTCTCGTACCTCACTTATATTATTTTGAGAGTCTTTAAACAACATGATAATTGGTTTAGGTTATGAATTTAGTCCTAATATAATGGGAATCCAAGAGGGATATAGTAAAAACTTTCATATAAAGTGCATTGAATACTATGAGAAGTTTGATTCCTAGCATATAGTTTTGAGATATAAAGATGGTGATATTAGATTCATACTAGTGAGTAATTGTGGATTGATATAAATACTTGTGTTAAAAGTTTGTGATTCCTGTAGCATGCACGTATGATGAACCGTTATGTAACGAAGTCGGAGCATGATTTGTTTATTGATTGCCATCCTTTTTGTGAGGGTCGGGAGCGCGCGATGGTTAACTCCTACCAACCTATCCCCTAGGAGCATGCGTATAATACTTTGCGTCGCTAACTAATAGTCTTTTGCAATAAGTATGTGAGTTCTTTATTACTAATGTAAGTCCATGGATTATGCGCACTCTTGCCCTTCCACCTTTGCTAGCCTCTCTAGTATCCCGCAATTTTCTTCGGTGCATTGAACCACCGTATACCCTTCCTCAAAAGAGCCAGCATACCTACCTATTATGCCATTTCCATAGCCATTCCGAGATATATTGCCATGCAACTTCCACCGCTCCGTTTGTTATGACACATACCATGATTGTCATATTGCTTTGCGTGATCGTAAGACAGCTAGCATGATGCTAATGTCATTTGCTATGCTAGACCGTTGCACATATCGGTACACCTCCGGAGGCATTCATATAGAGTCATATTTACTTCTAAGTATCGAGTTGTAATTCTTGAGTCTAAAGCAAATAAAAGTGTGATGATCATCATTATTAGAGCATTGTCCCATGTGAGGAAAGGATGATGGAAGCTATGATTCCCTCACAAGTTGGGATGACACTCCGGACTTTAAAAATAATAAAAGAGGCCAATGAAGCCCAAATAAAAAAAGAGGCCAAAGATACCCACCAAAAAATGAGAGAAAAGAGAGAAGGGACAATGCTACTATGTTTTTTCCACACTTGTGCTTCAGTGTAGCGCCATGATCTTCATGATAGAGAGTCACTTATTTTGTCACTTTCATATTACTAGTGGGAATTTTTCCATTATAATCCACAGCCATTTAGTTTATTTTTGAACTTTCATACACTTATATCTCTAATGCATCCATTGCATGGCAATCCCTACTCACTCACATTGATATCTATTAATTGGCATCTCCATAGCCCATTGATATGACTAGTTGATGTGAGACTATCTTCTCCTTTTCCTCATAACCTCCACCATATTCTATTCCACCTATAGTGCTATATCCATGGCTCACGCTCATCTATTGCGTGAAAGTTGAAAAGGTTTGAGAACATAAAAAATGTGAAACAATTGCTTGACTTGTCATCGGCGTTGTGCGTTATTTAAATACTTTGTGTGGGGAAGATGGAGCATAGCCAGACCATATGATTTTGTAGGGATAACTTTCTTTGGCCATGTTATTTTGAAGAGACATGATTGCTTTGTTAGTACGCTTGAAGTATTATTATTTTTCTGTCAACATTAAACTTTTTTTGAGTCTTATGGATCTAAACATTCATGCTACAATAAACAATATTACATGGATACATATGTTAGGTAACATTCCACATCAAAAATTCTGTTTTTATCATTTACCTACTCGAGGACGAGCAGGAATTAAGCTTGGGGATGCTGATACGTCTCCAACGTATCTATAATTTTTTATTGTTCCATGCTATTATATTATCTGTTTTGAATGTTTTATATGCATTGATATGCTATTTTATATTATTTTTGGGACTAACCTATTATCCTAGTGCCCAGTGCCAGTTTCTGTTTTTCCTTATTTTTGAGTATTGCACAAAAGGAATATCAAACGGAGTCCAAACTGAATAAAATTCTACGATGATTTTCTTGGACCAGAAGGAACCTAGGAGACTTGGAGTAGAGGCCACAAGACCTACGGGTGGGCCACAAGCCACCAAGGTGCGCCCCGGGGGGCTGGCTTGTGGCCCCCCCGTCGCTCCTCCAACCCTAATTCTCCGCCAATAAATTCATAAATATTGCCCAAATACCACAAGGAGCGACAATAATACTTTTTCACCGTCGCAAGCCTCTGTTCCCGGGATATCCCATCTTGGGGCCTTTTCTGGTAATCTGTCGGAGGGGGATTCGACCACAGAGGGCATCTACATCAACACCATTGCCCTTTCGATGATGCGTGAGTAGTTCACCTCAGACCTTCGGGTCCATAGCTAGTAGCTAGATGGCTTCTTCTCTCTCTGTGTTCTTTAATACTATGTTCTCCATGATCTTCATGGGGATTTATCCGATGTAATACTCTTTTGCGGTGTGTTTGTCGAGATCCGATGAATTGTGGGTTTATGATCATATTATCTATGAATATTATTTGAATCTTCTCTGACTTCTTATATACATGATTTCATATTGTTGCAAGTCTCTTCGAGTTATTGGTTTGGTTTGGCCAACTAGATTGGTAATTCTTGCAATGGGATAAGTGCTTAGTTTTGGGTTCAATCTTGCGGTGTCCTCACCCAGTGACAAAGTAGGGGTAGCGAGGCACGTATTTGTATTGTTGCCATCATGGATAAAAAGATGGGATTTTCATCATATTGCTTGAGTTTATCCCTCTACATCATGTCATCTTACTTAATGCGTTACTCTGTTCTTCATGAACTTAATACTCTAGATGCAGGAACGAGTCGGTCGATGTGTGGAGTTATAGTAGTAGATGTAGAATAATTTTGGTCTACCTGACACGGACGTTATGCCTATATGCATAATCATTGCCTTGTATATCATTATAACTATGCGCTTTTCTTTCAATTGATCGACAGTAATTTGTTCACCCACTGTCGTGGATTTATCACAGGAGATGTCCGGGTTAATGGACTTGGATTCGAGGCCATCGCTAACACGATGGACTCAAAGGGGTTAACAGGGATGATGGACCCGAGTTTACCCAGGTTCAGCCCCTCAAGGTGAGGTAATAGCCTACGTCCTACTTATGTTTGTATTGCTTGTTGTATCGATTACAAGGGAGCTAAAGCTTGACCTAGTTCTCGAGAACCTGACCTCTAAGTCGCCCCGGGTCTTGCCTTTATAACCGAGGTCAAGACCACGGGTCATACAAGTCGTAGCTAACTCTCATTACACGTCCGAGTCTGCCTCTATCTTCTCTTGCCTATCTTGACCAAGTTGTCCCCGGGCAGCTTACACGCCCGGGTCTTCTCATCCAGGCCACCCTGTCGGCCCATCCCATGAGCCGCTATGCTTGTTGGGCCCTCCGGTCCTCACGGCTCACCCTTGGGCTGGCTACGAGCCGTTTAGTTTAACCCGGAGCCCTCCAGGGCAGGTCTCACCATGGGGTTATATCCCCAACATTAGGCCCCGGGTTGATTTGAGCTTGCTCATTTCATCCTTCTCTTCTGTTCCTCGGCGAGTCGCCCAGTAGTGACCTGCCGTGACGTCACGTGGACTCTGCAAAAAAGATTCGCTGACGCACCGCCAAATCCTTCCATTAAATGGTTAGCCCTGAAATCAAGGCGTCCGCCTCGGTAGGACGATTTGTGTCGCCTGGATTTTCGCGCCTGCCCTGTTTTCCTTTTAAATAAGACTACTGTGGGCGGCCTTTCCTTTCTCCCGCTCGCGCGGTCATCTCCCTCTTCTCCGATACCTCCACTCCTGCTCCGACGCCGTCTCCGTCTCGCCATCGACTGGCCGCTGCATCAACCTGTTGCGAACCAGAGTCTATCTCGCGCTCCTGTCGCCGGTAAATCTTCTTCCCTTAGACCCATAACCGACTCCAGTAGGGTTTCTATAAGCTCCGTCGCCGTCATCGCTTAGAACTCGAACCCCCTTGTCGCCGGCCGTGCTCAGCGTATGAACGCCGGCCAGTCGCCCGACCTCGCGGCACCGCCGCGTAATAGGCAGTGAGTAATAATACATAAATCGGTCCCTACTCAGCCTGCCATTTTAGGTTTTCGTCCGCCTCGCCCATTCGTCCTTAGGTCTAAAAATAGAGGCATTTTCCTGCTTTTGTAGATCTGTTAGTTTAGCTGAACTTCACAAAATTTGTTTCCTGGGACTTAGTCATTTTTTGCTTCTCCTCTTTTCTTTGTTGACTCACCAGGCCCCTCCGGCTCTGATCAGCCGGCATATTGGTTGTAGAACCCTTAAAATTGTAAGCCGTCTTAGATATTTGTTTTGCTCTTGACTCGCCATACTTTTTAATTTACATAGTCCTTAAGCCGCCAGCATGTCTCGCACCTCCAACTCATGCAGCTGGGTCGGGTCTTGCATCACAGAGGAATACTTATTGGATTTTGTTCACGCGGGTACCCTTCCTTCCAAGGAGGTCCTTAATTGGCGGGACCCGGGTGATGAAACGCGGCCCACTCCTCAAGAAGGTGAAGTAGTGGTCTTGTCCGATCATATCGAGCGAGGATTCGTGCCCCCCGGCTCGAAGTTCTTTCGTGACGTCCTTCACTTTTACAAGCTTCACCCCCAAGACTTGGCCCCCAACTCCATCTCCAATATATGCAATTTTCAAGTGCTCTGTGAAGTCTATCTGCAAGCCAAGCCATCTGTGGGGTTATTTCGAGAGTTTTTCTACGCCAACCGGCAGACTGAGGTGAAGGCCGGTCCGAGTCTAGATCTTGGCGGGATCTCCATTCAACGGCGTAGGGATATTACTTTTCCAGCCATGTAGATGTCGAGTCATCCAAAGGACTGTAACAAGACTTGGTTCTACTGCAAGGATACCTCTCCTGAGAATGAGCGTCCACTGTCGGGTTATCGTCCCTCCCGGCTCAAGACAAATTCAGAGCTTCCAGGCCGGCTATCAGCTTCGGAACGTGCAAGGTACGAGCCGGCTCATGCCAAGATCAAGGCCCTCATGGCCAATGGTTTAACCGGGCTGGATTTGATCCGCTGCTGGATTTCTTGGCAGATTATGCCCTTAAGTCATAGAAGCCAGCTCATGTGTGAATACAAAGGCAAGTATGATAGTTCACTATGCTTCAGCCAATCAACCCTGACGAAGGATGACATCACCACCGTCATCCGGAGCCTTGTCCATGAAGCATCCGGATCATGCAGGGCCATTGGCCTGGCGCCTTTTAACGCCAAAAATCCGGCTCCAGATGTAAGGCGAATCTTCACCACTTTTCTCCTTATCACTTATACCTTTCTGATGCATTACTGTTTAACTGGTTTAACCTTTCTAGGCCAACTCTCATTTCTGGAAGAAGGAGTATGTTCCTCCTTTGAAGAAGCCCAAGAAGAAAGTTCTGGCTAAGAAGTCCAAGCAGACCGCCCCACAAGAAGGATGGTTTGACCCACCAAAATCGTCCGACTCACAGGTAAACCTTGGCTGCTTTCTACCAATTTATTACCTTATTTTACTTACACTTGTTTTACTCACAGGATGATGTTGAAACAAGCCGTGCCAACGTCCCTGAGGTAATCTATATTTCTTCTAGCTCATAATATTTTGTCCCCCGGAGGCCGCGGCGGGTTATTGGAAAAGTTCCTCTTTCTCATCCCCTTGCTTATCTGGCTCCCGATTTTCTTTTGAAGAAGCAACAATAGGTTGAGCGTCGCCAGACCCGAAGCGCTGGTTCTACTGAACTTATGTCCGGCTTGCCAAACTCGCCAGCTCCGAAGAAACGCCCCGCAGAGGTATGTATCTCCATTTTAATTAATCTCACTTTGCGACCTCGATGTTATCTCATCTTTCTTAAATTGTCTCTCAGAAATCCCCTCTTCCGGCGACTCTTCGGCGACCGCTCTGCCGCCTCCCAAGATCAATCCATTGTAAGTATTTCTTTTAGTTGTGCATTTCTATTCCCTTTGGGGGCTGTAATCCTTGGGTTCTGACACTTCATGTTCTCTAGGGCTCAAGCGAAGCATCGCAAGACGAACAAGTCCTCCCCTAGCCCTGCAGCCCAAGAGCCAAAGCGTGAACAACCGGAAGAGTCATGACCGGATGTAGATTTGCCAGCCGCATCCATTGGGCCGGTTGTTGAAGATAACATCCCAGAGAGCCCTCCAAGGGGTCCTTCGAAACCACCGAGTCTTGCCCAGATGACCAAGACCACTACAACTCCGGACGTCATGATCACCGGATCTGCCTTTCAATCTCCCCCAGCTCACGTGCTGACCAGGCATAAAGAGCCGGCTGATGCTTCAAAGAAGCTGGATTTTGACTCTTCTTCCTTTGAGAAGATGACGGCCAAAGAACTTCACGTTGGTTATGTGAACCGGCTTTCCACCACCCGAGATCATGAGCTTCGGTTAGTCAGCTTGATGAAGAAAAAATATGAGGTACTCCTCTTCTTGCTATAACCTTACTTAGCCCCCAAGGGTTGGCAAATCTAATTAAGAGTTGAACCGGGTCTTTCTTGATCCTCTATAGAAAATATAAATCCATAGTCCCCAAGGGCCGGCTCAGCTTTGATAAAGTTGAGTCGGAGCTTCACTATACATAATTTGAACAACCAATTGTAGCCCCCAAGGGCCAACTCAATTTTGATAAAGTTGAGTCGGAGCTTCAATGTGGATAGTTTTAAGAGCCAATTGTAGCCCCCAAGTTCCGGATTAACTTGGTGAAGATGAGCCGGAACTGCACTATAATCTTGGAGATCAAATATACATTAGCCCCCAAGTGTCAAACATATTGCTTGCAATGTTCTTGAAACTTGCATAATTTTGTCTTAATCTTAATCATCTGATAAAATTCCATCTTGGTGACTTATTCTGCATTTTGATATGCCACGGGAAGTTTTAAATGAGTCTGGGTCGCAGTTGGCGGAACTGAAGACAAACCTGGCGGCTCAACAAATGGCTCGAAGTGCCACCGATGAAAAGTGCCGGCTCCTCTCTGAGGAGTTGGCCTCAATCAAGGCCGACTTTGCTGCTTTTAAAGAGTCAGCTAAGTCTGAGAAGATCTCTTTGACCAAACGGCGGATGATGCCGATCAACGGCTGATAGCTGTATCCGATGAACTCCAAGCCCTAAAGCGCCACATTACCAAGATGACAGCCGCCCTCTTTGGTAAGCTTCTGACAACTTGTGCTTCAATGGTTATATAACACTTGTACTGGCGACTCATCCTAAAATATCCGTCTTATACAGGCCCTAGGAGTTGGCAACTGGCTTCTGATAGTCTGTTGCCGTTGAAGGCCATCTATACTTTGACTGAGCAACTGTTTTGCAGCGTGGTGTGCACTATTAAAGACGTGCAATACAAAGACAAGATTCTGGCGACTCTCAAGGGCGTCTTGGAGCTCTTTTCCACCATGCCTAAGCAGATTGCTGAACTCAAGAAGTCAGCCGCCCGCCAAGGGGCCATTGCGGGCATCAGTCGGGCTTTGGCGTTTTCTCCGGGTCTAACATCAGCCGAGATGATGGATGGATTCCCTTCAAAGAAAGACGACGGCTCAGATTTCACTGATGCTGACTACAGCCAGTGCGTGAAGGAATCCCGAGTACTAGCTTCCGCCTTAGCGGAGGAAGCTGATCTGACGACCTACCAGGCGGCTTATGGCCCGGATCAAAAAAGAATCCGCGGCCTACTTTACGAGTGCAAAGACTTGACGCCTGCCCGCAGTAAGGACTTGTTCGCTCCTGACCTTGACCCGTCTCCTTATTTTGATGAAGGCTCTTTTGCGGCTCTAACGAACTACAACTGGGATTTGGACAACCTCTAGATCGGGGCCACCGAATAGCCGGAGTAGGATGACCCGGTAGCTAGTTAGTCCCTTCTTGAAAAATTTGTAACAACCGACACTCCTTAACCCGCCGTGTGGCATTTGAAAAGACTTGTCTGAAATTTGGAGCTCCTCTGGGAGTGTATGTAATATACTAGATGTTTATTTTTGCTTCTCCTGAACCTTGTGTCATTATGCTTTATAAGATGATCCAGCTTTTTAGCTGCCATTGTCTTTGCATGCTCTTGAACCATTTATACTGCTTTGTCATCATAGAAGACACCTGCGGCCAAGATTAGGTAAACTATACCCGGAGGTGGTAATTCCCTTTTGGCAATTACGGCTAATCTGGTTAGCCAGAGATGGCATAAAGCTTGGCTGATAAGGCGTTTAAAAGATACACCCAGAGGTAATAATACGGCGTAAACGTCGGCGGATAAGCGTTAGAAGCTGTACCCGAAGGTAAGAAGCCGCTCTCGCCGTGGCTAATTTTCCTTAGCCGGATTTTTGAGCCATAAGGCCGGCTAATAGGCGTTATAAGCTATACCCGAAGGTAAGAAGCCGCCGTTCGCTGCAGCTAATTTACCTTAGCCGTTTTTACGTGGCCTAAAGCCGGCTAATAGGCATTATAAGCTATACCTGAAGGTAAGAAGCCGTCGTTCACGGGTCATGAGACGTTATCTACCCATCGGTAAAAAACCTCTCATAACCGCGGCTAAACGTGTTAGCCGGAAATTTGGCATAAAGCCGGCCAATAGGGTGTTAAAAGCGATACCCGTCGGTAAGAAGCCCCCCTCAGTAGTACGGCGTAACCCGCCGGCGGATAGGCGTTAGAAGTTGTACCCAAAGGTAAGAAGCCGCACTCGCCACGACTCATTTTCCTGAGCCAGTGTTTTTTGTGGCATAAAGCCTGGTGCCGCGACTCATTTTCCTGAGCTGGGATTTTATGGCATAACGCCTGGTGCCGCGACTCATTTTCCTGAGCCAGGATTTTGTGGCATAACGCCTGGTGCCGCGACTCATTTTCCTGAGCCGAGATTTTGTGGCAGTGATACTATTGGATATAACTATGACATGTACAATGATAGTGTACGATGAGGGGTCTCTACACCCTTAAGTGAAATAAGGCCAGAGATGCACGATGTTCAACGGCCAGCGGGTCTCCTAACCCGCCGTATCTGAGTCATCTCGGATATTGATGAGGTAATATGACCCATTGTTGAGATTTCTGCTGACTACAAAAGGTCCTTCCCATGGAGGAGACAGCCTATGCATATTTGTCTGGTCCTGAATCAGCCGGAGCATTAAGTCGCCCTCCTGGAACGTCCGGGTCTTGAACCTGTGGCTGTGATAGCGACGCAAGTCTTGTTGATAAATTGCCGACTCGGCCGTTGCTAACTCTCGCGCCTCTTCTAGAGCATCCAATGCGTCTTGACGTGCTGTCTCATTGTCCACCTCAACGTAAGCCGCCACCCTTGGCGAGTCATGTCGGATGTCACTGGGCAAAACTGCCTCGGCCCCGTACACCATAAAGAAAGGCATGAAACCCGTAGATCTGTTAGGGTGGTCCTGATGCTTCGTAAGACGGAGGGTAATTCTTCTACCCAACACCCGGGTGTTCGCTGCAAAGGAACCATAAGCCGCGGTTTAATCCCTCTCAAAATTTCCTGATTGGCATGCTCTACCTGACCGTTGGATTGTGGATGCGCCACTGCTGAAACATCAAGCCGGATATGCTCTTCGTCGCAGAATTTTTTCATAGCCCCTTGGACAGATTTGTACCATTATTAGTGATGATGCTGTGTGGGTAACCAAAACGGTAGATCAACTTTTTGATAAATAAAACCGCCGTAGCCGCGTCACATTTGCTGACCGGCTCTGCCTCTACCCACTTGGTAAACTTGTCCAGCACCACCAGGAGGTGTGTTTTCTTATCCTTGGATCTCTTGAAAGGTCCCACCATGTCAAGCCCCCAGACCGCAAATGGCCAAGTAATTGGTATCCTCCTTAACTCCTGAGCCGGGATATGAGCACGCCGGCCAAACTTCTAACAGCCGTCGCACTTAAGGACAAGGTCCTCCGCATCTTTATGAGTGGTCAACCAGAAAAACCCGTGCCGGAAAGCCTTGGCCACCAAAGATTTCGAGCCAGCGTGGTGTCCACAATCGCTAGTATGGATTTCATTCAAGATCTTCCAGCCCTCCTCTGGTGAAACACAACATTGAAAAACTCCCGTCACACTGCATTTATGCAACTCACCATTGACTATTGTCATGGACTTAGAACGTCGGGTGATCTTTCTGGCTAGGTCTTCATCCTCAGGTAACTCGCCCCTGGTCAAATAGGCCAAATAGGGAATAGTCCAATCTGGGATAGCATGTAGAGCCGCCACTAATTCTGCCTCCGGGTCAGGAATAACCAAATCTTCTTCTGAAGGTATCTTGACAGTCGGATAGTGTAAGACGTCTAGAAAGACATTGGGTGGCACCGGCTTTCATTGAGAGCCTAATCGTGATAAGGCATCAGCCACCTCATTTCTACGACGATCAATGTGATCTACCTGATATCCTTTGAAGTGCCCTACAATAACATCAACCACCTGTCGGTAAGCCGCCATCCGCGGGTCCTTGGAATCCCAAGTGCTAGAAACGTGCTGAGCCACCAGAACTGAGTCGCCTAAACACCTGACTCGGCTCAAATTCATCTCCTTGGATAACCGAAGACCATGAAGCAAAGCTTCATATTCAGCCGCATTGTTAGTGCAGGGGAACATCAGCCGAAGCACATAACAAAATTTACCACCCTTGGGGGATGTCAGAACAACTCCTGCCCCTAACCCCTCTAATTGCTTGGATCCATCGAAGTGTATAGTCCAGTATGTGTTATCCGGCTTTTCCTCGGGAGCCTGACACTCCATCCAATCATTTATGAAGTCCACAAGGGCTTGGGACTTGATAGCTGTGCGAGGCACATATTTGACATTGAGGGATCCCAGCTCCAATGCCCACTTAGCAATCCTTCCTGTGGCTTCTCTATTCTGGATAATATCCCCTAGTGGAGCAGAACTAACCACTGTTATCTAGTGCCCTAAGAAATAGTGTTTTAACTTGCGGTTGGCCATGAAGACCCCATATACCAGCTTCTGCCAATGTGGATACCTTTGCTTAGACTTTGTCGGGACCTCACTGATATAATAAACCGGCCTTTGCACTGGATACCCCTTTCCAGCCTCCTTGCGCTCGACCATGATTGCAGCACTCACCGCCCGGTTATTAGCCGCCACATAAAGGAGTAATAGTTCTTTTTTAGCCGGAGCAGCCAGCACTGGCGGCTCAGTGAGCTATTTTTTAAGCGCCTCAAGTGCTTCACCCGCCGCTTTACTCCAGAAAAATTTGTCTGTCTTCTTCATCATTTGATATAATGGAATAGCCTTCTCTCCAAGACAGCTTATGAACCGGCTCAACGCAGCAATCCGCCCTGCCAAGCGCTGAACATCATTAATGCAAGCCGGCTCTCCAAGAGAGGTAATTGTTGGGGAACGTCGCATGGGAAACAAAAAATTTCCTACGCACACGCAAACCTATCCATGGTGATGAGCATCTACGAGAGGGAGAGTGGATCTACGTACCCTTGTAGATCGCTAAGCGGGAAGCGTTAAGAAACGCGGTTAGTGTAGTCGAACATCTTCGCGATCCAAATCGCCGAGCGTCCCGCGATCTCATCACGATCCGTCCTGCGAACTCATCATGATCCATCCCGCGATCTCATCACGATCCGTCTCACGATCTTGATCACGATGTGTCCCGCGAACTCATCACGATCCGTTCCGCGATCTCATCACGAACCGTCTCGCGATCTCGATCACGGTCCTTCCGATCTAGCGCCGAACGGACGGCACCTCCGCGTTCAGCACACGTGCAGCTTGATGATGATCTCCACCGTGTCGATCCAGCAAGAGGAGGTGGAGAGGAGAGAGAGTTCACCGGCAGCATGACGGCGCTCCGGTGATGGTGGTGGAGTGATTCCGGCAGGGCTTCGCCTAAGCGCTGCGGAAAACCGATCTAGAGGAGAAACTGTGCACCGGTGTAACAGGTAGCACGTGGCCGGAAATTCTGTCCAAAAACCACCCAATCCACTAGTATATATAGGAGGAGAGGAGAGGAGAGGCAGCCAAGGCCTTTGGGTCGGCCGAAATAGGAGGTGGGAGCAATCCTACTTCACCTCCAATCCTAGTTGGAGTAGGATTGCCTCCTATTGGCTGATTTTCCACTTTTTGCTTTAGGACTTTCTCTCCTGCGCCATGGGCCTTTGTGGATGTTTTCCCAGCCCACTAAGGGCTGGTTATTATTCTCCCACAGCCCATGGACCTCTTGGGGTCGAAATACCCCTCCCGGAGGTCCTCCGGTACACTACCGGCACTCCCGGTACACTACCGATGAGCCCGAAACTTTTCCGGAAACCAAACTGGGACTTCCTATATATGAATCTTTACCTCCGGACCATTTCGGAGCTCCTCGTGATGTCCGGGGTCTCATCCGGGACTCCGAACAAACTTCGGTCACCACCATACATAACTCTACACTACCAAAACGTCACCGAACCTTAAGTGTGCAGACCCTGCGGGTTCGAGAACTATGTAGACATGACCGAGACACCTCTACGGTCAATAATGAATGGCGGGACCTGGACATCCACATTGGTTCCTACATATTCTACGAAGATCTTTATCGGTCGAACCTCTATGTCAAGGATTCAGTTAATCCCGTATAACGTTCCCTTTGTTCTTCGGTATGTTACTTGCCCGAGATTCGATCGTCGGTATCTCCATACCTAGTTCAACCTCGTTACCGGCAAGTCTCTTTACTCGTTCCGTAATACAAGATCCCGCAACTAACAATTAGTCACATTGCTTGCAAGGCTTATTGTGATGTTGCATTACCGAGTGGGCCCCGAGATACCTCTCCGTCACACGGAGTAACAAATCCCAGTCTCGATCCATGCCAACTCAATAGACACCATCGGAGATACCTGTAGAGCACCTTTATAGTCACCCAGTTACGTTGCGATGTTTGATACACACAAGGCACTCCTCCGATATCCGTGAGTTGCATGATCTCATGGTCATAGGAACATATACTTGACATCCAGAAAACAGTAGCAATAAACTGACACGATCATATGCTATGTTTGTAGTTTGGGTCTTATCCATCACATCATTCTCCTAATGATGTGACCCCGTTATCAAACGACATCTCATGTCCATGGCTAGGAAACCTTAACCATCTTTTGATCAACGAGCTAGTCTATTAGAGGCATACTAGGGACATGGTTTTGTCTATGTATCCACACATGCATCTAAGTCTCCGATCAATACAATTATAGCATGGATAATTAACGATTATCATGAACAAGGAAATATGATAATAACTAATTTATTATTGCCTCTAGGGCATATTTCCAACAGTAATAGCCTTGATTTTTTCTAGGTTAGCCTTGATACCACGCTCAGAGACCAGGAAACCCAAAAGCTTGCCCGCCGAAACACCAAAGACACACTTGGTCGGATTAAGCATCATCTTGTAGATCCGGAGATTATCAAAAGTTTCTTTTAAATCCTCTAAGAGAGTCTCCTTCATTCTGGATTTGATCATGATGTCATCTACATAGCATGAACATTACGGCCAATCTGACTGTGAAGGCAATTCTGCACGCATCGCTGGTAAGTTGCCTGGGCACTTTTGAGCCCGAAAGGCATAGAGACATAGCAGAACGCCCCAAAGGGTGTAATAAAAGCCGTTTCCTCCTAGTATTTAACCGCCATCTTGATTTGATGATAACCTGAGTATGCATCCAGGAAGCACAAACTTTCACACCCTGCCGTAGCATCAGTGATCTGATCAATATGCGGGAGAGCAAATGGATCAGCCGGACAAGCCTTGTTAAGGTCCATGTAGTCCACACACATACGCCATGTGCCATTCTTTTTTAGTATGAGCACTAGATTAGCCAACCATTCCAGACGAAAAACATCAATGATAAAACCCACTGCCAAAAGCCGGGCAACTTCTTCCCCAATAGCCTTGCGCCTCTCCTCATTGAACCACCACAAAAACTATTTAATCGGCTTAAACTTTGGATCCACATTAAGGTTGTGCTTAGCGAACTCTCTCGATACACCCGACATGTCAGAAGGTTTCCATGCGAAGATGTCCCGATTCTCACGGATGAATTCGATGAGCGTGCTTTCCTATTTGGGATCCATGTGAGATCCAATGATGAACTGCTTAGATGAGTCGCCCGGAGTAAAATCTACTGTCTTGGTATCATGCACTGAAAACTTGAGGGGCGGCTCAACCTTCGTGGTGGGATTTTTCAGCGGGGTTATATCCTTCGGATCGACATTCTCCTTATAGAACTTAAGTTCCTCCTGGGCACAACTGGACTCTGCATAAGCCGCGTCTCCTTCTTCACACTCAATAGCCGTATTTCGGTTACCATGAACGGTAATGGTACCGTTTAAGCCAGGCATCTTGAGCTTCAAGTAAACATAGTAGGGCCTACCATGAACTTAGCATAAGTTGGCCATCCAAATATCGGATGATAAGGACTCTAGGTCTTGACCACTTCGAACCACAAGGATTCCACCCTGTAATTGTACTCATCGCCAAAAGCCACTTCCAATGAAATCCAGCCCACCAGACGCGCCGACTTACCCGGAACCACACCACGAAAGACGGTGGATGATGGTTTTAAATCCTTGTCAAGCAACTTCATCCGCCGGAAAGTGTCATAGTAAAGGATGTTTATGCTGATGCCGCCATCCATAAGCACCTTGTTCACCATATATCCGCCCACCTGGGGGGCTACAACCAAAGCCAGCCGCCCCGGGTCATCGACACGCGGCGGGTGATCTTCTCGGCTCCATGTTATGTCATATTCAGACCACTTTAAGTACCGCGGAAGAGCCGGTGTACTTCTGGTCCCATTTGTTGAGACCTGTCGTGAAAACGTGGTACTTCCCGGAGCCGAGCCGCTTCAGATTACTCTGAAAACCAGACTGATTACGCTGTTGTTGCTGATTATTGTTACCAGAATGCGGCTGGTGTCCCCCTTGACCATCTTGACCCAGATGACGGTGGACCGGATGACCGGACCCTGAGCCGCCAGAACCAAAACCAGCTCCTGACCCATCATGTCCTGAGCCGCCTGGCGAACCACCATCTCGATTGTTAGGTTGTGTGAAATACCGCTTGTACTTCTGCATGAAATTGCAATTCCCCCATGTGTGGTTTGCCGGCTTATCAGGCAGACTGTGATTTGGACAAGGCCGCTTAAGTAACTCCCCATGTTCGAGGGAGAGCTATCCATGCCAAAGGGCGGTCTAAACCTCCTATTGCCTTTAGGGTAATTCTGCTGGGTGTTTGTATTAGCCACCAGTTCTGACCCGGCCTCTGGATTCTTACATTTGCTCTGGCTACCATTGTTTTCCGCACCCTTGCCTTGATTGCCTTTCTTACCTTGGCCAGCTTTCTCATCATCAGAACCCGGATCTTTCGTACTGTCAGAGTCGGCATATTTCATGAGAGCCGTCATGAGCTCTCCCATGTCCTGGCACGTACGTTTGAGCCGGCCGAGTTTCTTTTTCAGAGGAACAAAATGGCAGTTCTTCTCCAAGATCAGTACCGCTTGGGCCGCGGTGATCTGCTTTGAGGAGTGGATGATTGTCAAGACCCGCCGTACCCAATGATGGGTCGACTCGTTCTCTAGTTGCACACAGTGATCAAGATCCACAATGGTCGTCGGTTGCTTGCATGTCCCTTGAAAGTTTTTAATGAACCTGGCCCGGACCTCCGCCCATGAATTGATGGTATTAGGCGGCAACCCCTTTAGCCACGTGCGAGCCGGGCCTTCAAGCATCATGACAAAATACTTGGCACAAACCGCCTCACTGACCTCCAGCATCTCCATGGCCAGTTCATAACTCTCCACCCAGGCCTCCGGGGGTAATCAGCGATATAATTTGGGACCTTGCGGGGCCCTTTGAAGTCTCTTGGCAGCCGTTCGCTCCGTAGAGCCGGCGACAAATACAACAGCCCTCCCGTCCTGGAGTTTACTCCTGGACCCACCGAAACGGAAGGTACAGGCTCCTGGTGAGCCGGCCTAGCTGGTGCCTCTTGCGGGCTTCCCGCAAGGTTTAAAAATGCTGACGTATCTCTACCCGGCCGGTGACCCGTCGGAATCTCTCTGTGCCGGTTACTGTTGGAACCTGCTGGTGACTCGTAGCGCCGGCTAAAGCTGTGGCTAGGAAGAGGGGTTGAATGAACACGGCTCCATCTGTGAGTATATTTCTTTTGCTAGGCCACGACCGTCTGCAGGTACCCGATGGCATTCCGCACATCCTCTGCAAAGGGTGCCTCATCCGGGATAGGAATTGTCTCAAGCCGGGTGGCCGCCACCATATTCTCGGCCGGGTTAGAATAATGACCCGCTCGCGTTGGAAAGCCACCGGGTGAAGCTTGGTTACGTCGGGCTGGATGAATCGATGGTCGCTCCGTCGGGCGGCTTTCAAGCGCGTCTGTTACTCACCTCGTGCCAGGAGTATTGAAGAGGTTCCTTGCTTCATAGCGCTCTGGTAGACAGGATTGATGCCTCCTTCGATGTACCGCTGCTGCTGATATTTGCTTTAGCCCTAGACAAAAAGCGGTTGCCTTGATATGTTCTGCCTCTTCCTCCATCTGGATCTTTAGCTCATCCATCCTTTGTCGTTCCTCTATCATCCGGCCCTTGATCCTTGCGATCTCTAAATTCCGAGCTGCTTGATTATCTGCTGTGACCTCAGCGGCCATTAAAGCCACGAGCTCGTCCATCAGCTCCACAAGAACTTGAGCCGGCGGCGGCGGGTTATCACCGGAGGTGGCGGCTCCTGCGGCTGTACTACTCGTGCCTGGGGCTGACCCCGCCAAGAACACGGCAGCATGAACCGGAAACTCAAGATTATCCGACTCTGAGCGATCTGACTCAAGGCAGACATCATCGTAGCCCCCAAGGACGCCATTGCGGAGCTGGTACATCGACTCTGTTTCTCCACTTGAATATTCGTCCTCCGAATAGATGAGACTTTCCTGTGATTCGGAAGCTTCCAGATCCGTACCTTGAGTGAAGCCTACAAAGACATTCATCTGACCCGGATTAGCACGGGCAGGATGCATGTTACACACAGGTCGCAGACACCGCGCCGGCTCGATGATGTCGGTGCAGACGTCCGGCCCGGGTGTAGATCCATCAACCCTTCCGATGAAGACGTGGATCCCGCCGAATGGAACCCGGAATCCATACTCCACGGACTCAGCATCAAGCCCCCATCTGGCATCATCGATGTAGAACTGGCCATGGTGACTCTTGCTGATCCTTCCGACCATGTATCCTTCGAGCCTCGGGAGAGAGCCCTTCGAGAACTCAACACCACCAAGCGTCAGCCCCATGGTGGGCGCCAACTTTCGTGGATTTATCATGACAGATGTCCGGGTTAGCGGACTTGGATTCGAGGCCATCGCTAACGTGATGGACTCAAAGGGGCTAACAGGGACGATGGACACGAGTTTACCCAGGTTCATCCCCTCAAGGTGAGGTAATAGCCTATGTCCTTCTTATGTTTGTATTGCTTGTTGTATCGATTACAAGGGAGCTAAAGCTTGACCTAGTTCTCAATAACCTGACCTCTAAGTCGCCCCGGGTCTTGCCTTTATATACCAAGGTCAAGACCACGGGTCATACAAGTCGTAGCCGACTATCATTACACGTCCGAGTCTGGCTCTATCTTCTCTTGCCGATCTTGACCAAGTTGTCCCCGGGCGGCTTACACGCCCGGGTCTTCTCATCCAGGCCACCCTGCCAGCCCATCCTGTGAGCAGCTACGCTTGTTGGGCCCTCCGGTCCTCACGGCTCACCCTTGGGCTGGCTACGAGCCATACGGTTTAACCCAGAGCCCTCCAAGGCGGCTCTCACCATGGGGTTATATCCCCAACACCCACCATATTATTTTCCTTCAAGAGAGAAGCCTCTAGTGAAACCTATGGCCCCCAGGTCTATTTTCCATATTAATTTTCAGATCTATAAACCAAAAATACCAAAAATACCTTGCTGCAATTTTATTTACTTTTATTTAGTTTTACTTTTAGTAATCGTGTCTATATACCTCTATCAGATCTCATCCTTGCAAGTAACCGTGAAGGGATTGACAACACCTTTATAGCATTGGGTGCAAGTGTTTGATTGTTTCTATAGGTGCATAGATTGGGGCCTTGCTTGTACTTCCTAGTGGATTGATACCTTGGTTCTCAACAAAGGAGGGAAATACTTATCTACTTTGCAGCATCACCCTTTCCTCTTTAAGGGAAAACAAACACAAGCCCAAGAAGTAGCAAGGACGTCTCGCCGACTCTGATGCGTGTGGCTAAGAGTAGCAAATGGTAAAAATGAACAAAAATAACTAAACCCTAACTATATGCATTAAGTGGGGTATTTAAGTTCATATATAAAAGGGTGAGGAGGGGTTCGGGCCGCCCAAGGAGGAGGGAGTCAAATCCAACCTTAAGTAGTCATGTAAAACTCAGAAAACTCCACAGTGTGTTACTCCATAAATACATGGTCTTGGCCCAAAACCGGGGTGCTTGATGAGTGTTTTTTCACTCCTTTTTACCCATGGTTAAACCAGATTTTCTCATATAATTTTGAAATAAACACTTTGATTTTCCCACTCATTACTAAAAAAATAAAATGATTGCTAATCCCCTCATTTATTTTGTTCCTTGCATAAATGGGCATATTTAATTGGAAAATCAAGCTATACATGGAATATACTAGCCGTGAGGATCATTGCCAATCAACCAGACACGCACAAGGAACTCCAAGAGAGAGGAAAAAATGTGGAACGAGCACCTTCTGATCATACTTTAGTTTGTACCATGTGGCACCACCTCCATGATGTCATATTTGACAACTTACGTGAAGGGATCGAAAGTTGATTCACAATGTAGACACCTAGAAACCCTATTTTGTTGTATGTCCCCATATAAATGTCAAGAAGACCCCCCCCCCCCCCCCGACTAATAGGAGGACTAATTTCACATATCCATCACCTCGAAACTATCATCACAATTCCTATCTATAACTTCCTATCTATAACTTCTTCCATCTCCATAGGCATTACAACCACAACCATGGACTCCATCTTCCTTATTCATGATACTTGTAATCGATATTATATCGCGATCACGAACATTGTGAGACTTTCAATCATTCATCTTCA
The DNA here is from genome assembly GCA_022496015.1 of Hordeum marinum. NCBI lineage: Eukaryota > Viridiplantae > Streptophyta > Magnoliopsida > Poales > Poaceae > Hordeum > Hordeum marinum. Next base: position 523,277,408 of record CM039674.1, on the reverse strand, counting down.
ACTAACAATTCTACAATTTCTTGTAATTTATTCCTGATGTTTGAGTTGTCCCCTCAGGCTAAGGGCCGAGGGATAGCCTCGCAGCTCCATGAACAAGAAAAAAGGGGTTTTTCATTTACTTACAGAGAATGTTATTAGTATGAACAAGCAAAAAGAACTAGAACATTTTGAGATAAGAAGGTCTTCGCAAAATTTCCTTTCCAAGCATCATCACTTCCTGGATTCGACAAATCCTAGGATCTCTAGGGAAGAAGGCTTTATCTACATCCAAAACCGGATCAAAGGTAATTAACCCTTATTTTGGAGGCGTTGTAGGTGAAGTATTTTGTTACCCTGGTAAAGTTACTAGATACCTTGTATTTATTTATTTATTTAGTTTTTGCTTTGCTAATTTATTTATTTTTGCGATTTTATAAAAAATAAAATTAATACTATGGCTACCAAAAAGCTTGGGGAGTTCACTACTCGTAGTAATGATTGTATGGATGCACCTATTGCACAACCTGATGTCAAACTACGCAGGATGATATTACGTAGAGCCTACTTACAATGGTTTAGAAGATTCAATTTGGAGGCTTTGATTCACAGGACGCAAGTATGCGATGTTGATCCCGATGCTTGTTTCCTTTTTCTAAGAATGGATTTTAGTTTTGCCTAAATTTTCGATTACATCTTGTAGTAGCCGATGCAACATTTTATGACTGAATACTTTCCACCCATGAAGACAATGCAATTCCATTATAATATTACAGGTTTTAAGTAGGAGGATCGCGAGCAACTAGCGCTTGCGCGGGAGCGAATGAAGGAAACCACTAGGAACTTTCCTAACAGGGAACAGAAAATGGCTAATTCATTATTTGTTTTATAATGACATAAATATGTATCCAAAAATATGGTTTACACTACTGGAGCAGGAATATTATGGAAAAACCACTTGCTGAAGAAGAGAAGCTCCAAGAAGATATGCAACAAAATTTCGCTTAATGGCCTATTGATAGGTCCACGTCTAGAAGGGTAAATACCATTACGGAAGAAAACAATGAAGAGCTTACAACAAAAAATTATGAACTCACATGTATGGTAAAAGGTCAAGAAGAAATACCTATTAATGCTATTATTGAAGCTGACGATAGTGATGTCAATTTCATTGCTCACGATAGCTATAATCCTAGGTGGAAGAATCAAAAATTTTGTTATAGTTATGAAAATCCACCATATCCTATTAAGAACACCAAATAATTATAATTGTGGAGCTATCCCAAACACTTAAGGAATCACTCAAACCTTTTATTACCACTGAAACTTACAAAACAATACCTTTACTGAAATGTTGAAGTTGCATGTTAACTGTCTTGGTCAGATCACCAACAAAAATTTTGGACTCACAATATATGACAAGTTTCTTCAGAAAAGAACATGCAAAATGGAGGCGCAAGTAGCTAAATAGTTGAAAGTCAAACCCTCATACTTGCTAAGTTTGCACGCAAGCTGAAACAAGCAGTGTTAAAATGTCAAGGAGACATGAAGATATCTTTGAGGGAATTGACATCAGTCACCCCCCTAATCATAATTACTCTATGGAAGATTTTCTTCAAAATGGTGAATATAAAATACCCTATCCCGAAGGTATTTTTTTAAATGAGGCTCATCTATAGCTATGACTGAGGGTCGTGGAGTGAAAATGGACTTCTTATGAGAAATGTACGCCCCTTATACTAAAAAATGCACAAAAATGGCCCAAATTCATAGAGTAATTCTAGTTTAGTTGGATCCATCTTTTTCTATTCTTTTCAAAACAAATCTTTAAAATATCCAACTATGTCGAGTGAAGATGCAACCCGACGTAAAGTATGATGTTGTGGAGGTCAGAGGTGGGGCTATGGCTGAATTTCAGGGAGGGTGATGGTCTGTAGTGGAGATGCGATGCTGGTATGACAGTGGTGTGACTGATGTGAATAGAACACAAAACTTTAACAAACTAGAACCTAAGAATAGCAACTTAAAATAATCATGTACACGTTATGGTGGCTTGGAAGTGAAGATCAAGCTTCCTTCTTTGTTCACTTTTTCATGAACTCCAGGTATGAAAACAATATATAATATGGACTACAAAAAATAGAAAAATCTCAGGAAGCAACCTTACCAACCTGATGGAACATCATATATAAAACTAACTATATCCCAATATTTCAATGATATGGAATCCATTTATGTTTAAGGAGACTTTGATGACCCAACTAACACTCGATGATACCCTATAAAATTGCTACAACAACTCTGGTATGATGTTGATGTTGTTGTAAAGATGGTCAATCTGATCACAAAGATCAATATCCGTCTGAAATGAATGAACAAGGAATAAATTTATGATATGCTATCTAAATTTTGGATAAACAACGAAGTACTTGACTAGCACAATAAGGTTCGGTGATGTGTAGTATATGAGGTCGTGTGCCCTAAGAGGAGAAAATTCTAAAAATGTTGTTGTAAAGGGGTACATAAAGGGGAGATGGATTCTCCAACCTCAAGTTAGCATCCTCCCAAAATGCATACTCTAAAAACACGATATAATGTTCTACTCCAAGAATGCATGAGTTTGGCTCACAATTGAGGTGGTGCATCACCTATAAATGGATATGAATGAAATTTTAAAGTGGTATTGTATATTTTTTTCCATGTTCTCATGTGTCATAACGGTGGCTTCAATCTTCTAAAATATTAACTTGCAACTTCATCTTTGCTCCTTATATGCTCTTTGAGACCTACTTGATTGATCGTACTTAGTTCATGTCCCACTTTTCCATGATAGATCCTATATCCAAAAATAAACAATTATGTGTCACTAGGAAGCATCATATTATCATAATCACTTGGAAGAGTTCTTAGAAATGAAATTATTTGATATTTGAGTTGGCGTGCTAAAGCCTAGTCATTGGCCCTTGTGTTCTAGAACATGGGTTTTGCATGGTCATGTGGCTTGGGGTCTAACCGTAGTAATGATGTCCAAATCACCTCCCACAGGTTTATGCCCTGGGGGTAGTATTTAGCCAAAAGAAATCTTGCATAGAGTATGCATGAGACTCAAGGAATCATCATTCTTGCTCAATAGGCACATACAACAAAAGTCAAGCGCACCTCTTATATATTTCTTGGGATACTGAGCATATCCCTTGCGATTCATTACAACGTACATTTTCCCTAGTATTCACACTTCTGAAATGTCATTGTGTCATGTACTTAGTGTAAAAATATGGGGTTCACATTTTCGTAGATAATATAGAAATCTACACTATTTCTGCTTCTACTAAACAGATGATCTAAACCGAAAGCATAGAAAACAACTACACCACGAAAAATAATAAAGAAAAACCACCACCTAGTTCTTCTAGCATCGATTTTGTAATCTCCACAATCCACATCACACCAATACACATTTGAGTCATTTAGATAACTTCCAAATGGGGTTCATAATGTTGCTAAAAATACATAACTCTAAGTTCTCACATCCACGTAAATCAATTGGTCTAACAAGATATAAATTGAAAAAGGAAAGGAAATACGTATAAACACCCACAAAATTGCCCGCCTTGGGGCTCGAACCCAAGACCACAAGGTTAAGGGCATGTAAGGTTTGCCCAGGAAGCAAACCAAACACATCCTACGAACCTTGGCTCTACCAACTGAGCTAGACGGGCAATGTGCAAAATTTTACAATCCATGTATTATATATACAATAGAGCTGTCTGATTCATGAGTGTTACCAGATCAGTTAAATAGTCTACTCCATTAGTTATATAATTGGTCGTAACTATAACAATTTAGATTAATATAAATGTTGAATTGAAGTAAAATTATTATTCATCCATATATGTCACTATGTGCCCTACAAAATCATGATAAGTCTAAATTAATGATACAAATATTTTACGAAAGATAAAATATATTTCATCTTACATCTTGCTTTATGAATTCAGAATACCAAATATGATTAGCATTAGGCTATAACACAATGCTAGCTATGTTGCAGGCTATTCAACTTAACATGTGTAATTGAATGTAGTGTGTCTACCCTAGAGAAATACATATTTATCAAGCATAAATATTGTTGAAGAGCGTCAAATGGCATAAAGGGTGGCCAATCGAAAGGGAATGCCGGCGTAGACGTAAATGGGAAAGCTGATGTTCTCAAGCCATGTCTTTTGTTCCAGGTAGGAAGTTTATGTGTTTCAAGCCGTCTACCGTAGGGGATTGTGTCAGCCTTTCAATTGACCCGATGCTACCCCTTGAGCTTGCGTTGGTTTTCCCTTGAAGAGGAAAGGGTGATGCAGTGAAGTAGATAAGTATTTCTCTTAGTTGTTGAGAATCAAGATATCAATCCAGTAGGAGGAACAAGCAAGTTACCAATGGATGTAACTATACGAACAATCAAACTCTTGCACCCAACGCTATAAAAGGGTTGTCAGTCCCTTTACGATTACTTGCAAGGATTAGATCTGATAGAAATACATAGGAAAGAAATTAAGAAGGTAAATAAATTATAGCAAGCTATTTTTGGTATATACATCTGAAAATATAATATGAAAAATAGAACCGGCGGCCATAGGTTTCACTAGAGGCTTCTCTCTTGAAGGAAAATAACATAACGAGTGAACAAATTACTGTCGAGCAATTGACAGAAAAGCGCATGGTTATGACGATATCCAAGGCAATGATTATGCATATAGGCATCACGTCCGTGTCAAGTAGACCAAAACAATTCTGCATCTACTATTATTACTCCACACATCGATCGACTCCTGCCTACATATAGACTATTAAGTTCACGAAGAACAGAGTAACACATTAAGTAAGATGACATGTCGTAGAGGGATAAACTCAAACAATATGATGAAAACCCCATCTTGTTACCCTTGATGGCAACAATACAATACGTGACTCACTACCTGTCGGGGATATACCCCGCGGTATGACCCGGCCTGACGACTCATAAGCGACTTGGTCAAGACATGACATTTTATTGATGACCTGGTAGGCGGGTCGCAAGACGACCAGGCCCAAGACCCGGCGTGTAAGACGGTGTCAGGCGGCTTACAAGAGAAGGCCTATAGAGAGAAATACTCCCTGCCGAAGGAAACAAGACCCGGAATAGGATTCTAGAGAGACTAGTCCTAATCCTACTCCTAGTACGACTCTATTTGTAAACCTACCCTCTCCACTTATATAAGGAGGGGTAGAGCACCCCCAGAGGAACAAGTTCACAAGTCCACAAGTTTAGATGGACAGATTAGAGGCTCTCGTGATTAGAGGTAGCAAAATAGCACCCTTGTAACCGAGAGATCTCCTGCACCATCAATACCAGACAAGAAGGACGTAGGCTCTTACCTCCATCGGAGGGGCCGAACCTGGGTAAACTCCGTGTCTCTCGATTTCGATCAACCCCTTCAAGCCGCCACATAGTTGCGTTTCTGCCCCAAACCTAAGTCCGTTCACCCGGACATCTGCCGTGACAAATCCACAACAGTTCGCGCCCACCGTGGGGCCACACATGGTGGCATTGTGTTCTTGAACGGATTTCTTTTAGGGATCCACAAGCTTATGATCTGCCGGATCTGCAAGAGCCAGCAGGGAAGAGTTTATATTTGTCAGTAGAGATTAGAAAACAATTTTTGGCAGCAAGGAGCGAAGCACAATGTTCGAAGAGTTCAATTGGATCAACCTCGACGGCTCCGACTGTACTCTGCTTTGCACCCCGCGTCAGATCGCTGCATAGCTAATCTTCAGATAATCACAGGTCATGGTGTCTGATTGTCGCCCTATTCATGGAAACTTTCAACCGCCGCAAGTTGCACCTACGATACAAATTTGGTGACGGCGGATTGATACATCAGAAAATGAAAGAGCAAGCCAAGTCCTGGAGGTGGAGTTTGATGCGGACGCGGAATCGACAATCCTGCCACAGCCTTCAAGTAGACAAGAACACAGACTAAATGCCATGGTTTCCGCGCCACGCATCCGAGCTGTCCGCGCCCCGTCACACCCACCTCTGCCGCCGCACGTCCGAGCCGGCCTCGCCCGTCTCCACCTCGGTCTCGCGCCCCGCCAGAGCCGCCACGACCTCCGGCCTCCTGCCATAGCCACCGGCCCTTGCCATGGCCTCTGGCTCCCCCGCAGCCAGCCGCCTCCATGCACCGTTCCTTCGCGTGCCTTGCGCATGACCGGCTCCACCTCGGTTCACCGTTGTGGCCTCACCGCGCCGTGCTCACTTGAGCCTCCTCCGCGGCCTCACCGACAACCGTCGAGCCGCCGTATTCACGTTGTCGAGCCGTCGCCGCCGCGGGCCTACTTCAGCCACCACTACAAGCCGCTGCTACCATCACCTATCAGATACCGCACCCTCAAATCAACACCCGCGGCCAGCCACAGCCGTGCCAAATCGCCGGCCTCGCGTCCACTTCGAGCGCGGCCTTGCCGTCTTTGCTCCACCTTGCTTCAGTGGCCGCACCCTACTTCGAGCCTCGAGCCGTCCTAGCCGGTGCGGCCTTGCTTCTGCCACACTCGTCGCCTCCATACGTCGTGGACTCCCCAGTCACAGCGGCACCCGAGCCGCCGTGGCGCCAACCCGCTTCGCTCTGGCCGGCTCTAGCTCGCTGCTGTGTACAAGGGATTTGAGATGTGCAGTGTTCTTGGGCTAGTTGATCGTGCTCATATGTTGCCAATGTAAATCCACTATGCTGGCAATTGAGTAACTGATGGAATCATTGAGGAAGCTAAATTCATGGATGCTACTTCATTTGCTGACCTGACCAAGATGTTTGCTTGCCCACACACTAGGGTTACACTTGCTGCTTTGTTCAAACTACATGACCAGGGAATAATTGGCACTAACGACCGCACAATGGTTGTTAGTACAACACGCGGTCTAAAGTTTGCACAATCCAAGATAGACTACCATGATAAGAGCATCAAGGACATGTTGTGCCAATATGCCAATCAACATCAACGTGAGGCCCGACTTTGGGTTATATGATCAGAAGGCCAAGCAAGGGATGTGGGAATTTATCTAGACTCAATTAGCATCCATGTTACGTCTGACGTGGTCAAAGCCTGATACATCCACTCGGCGTTAAGAAAACTATAGGATTTGCCTAATGATCTGAATCAAAATCAGCAGAGGAATAATTGCACTCGCTACTCCGGTTCTATGTCTACGTTCGTTCGAGGGAAACGCCCGCGTTGATCCGAAAAAATAAGCAAAGCCAGCCGGACTGGTCGGCTCAGCTGTCTGTTACACCTGAAGGTCAAGGATGATCCTGAGGTGGCTCCGTAAAGCATACTACTTGGAGTGATAATAATGCATTGAATCAAAGCAACGGCCATCAACACGGCGTGGCTGCTGGGGCCGGGTCGCCCCTGGCTCCTCTCTGCCTTTCATGTTTTCTGTCGTAAGCCGCCACCATGCTGCTCAACGCCCTGGCCTCGCTCCGCCCTGGCCTCGCTCCGCCTTCGACCGGATTCACTCGGTTTCGCTAAACCGCTTCGCCCCTGTATCCTTGGTATACATAAAAGGATCAAAATGAATTCAGCAACCTTACCATAAGGTGATTTACGGATGCTACATACGGATCATCAGTCGGCTGAATGAATCAGGTGAAATCCATCCGGTCCATCTGTAGACCAATTTTTTATTTTTCTTTTATTTTGAGAATAGTTACTCTCGCCTATGATGTCTTTTATACAGGACAATTATTCATATGACATTATATCATGGAGTTGGAACACACACCAGCGTGACGTGTTGCTCGATGGACGCGCGTGAGTCGCCGTCGCCGCGAACGGTCTACATCAACTCGCCGGTAACGCGGGCGCTCACACGCCGGTATGAGCCGCCCAATAGATGTGGCAAGCCGCAGTATCCGCGGTATGGTTTTCACCAACGACGCCACGGCCGACTCGCCGCCTGTGTCGGCTTACGACGCCGTGGCCGTCTCTCGCCATCCGCGTCAGCTTACAACGCCATGGCCGTCTCTCACCATCCGCGCCGGCTTCAACGCCGTGGCCGTCTCTCGCCATCCGACCCGGCTTACAACACCGTGGCCATATCTCACCATCCGTGCCGGCTTACAACGACGTGGCGTCTTTCACAAACAGCCCCGGCTTACAATGTCGCGGTTGGCCTCTACGTCTACATCAACACGCCAGGGGCGTATTTACCAGTACGAGCCTCCCAACAGACGGTTCTGAATCGCCATCCTGTGGGTCAATCTACATTGACATATCGGTGCAGTGCTTGCCTGTACGAGCCGCCCGATGGACACGCAAGCCGCCGCCCACAGTCTGATCTACATCATATTGGTGCAGTGTTCATCTATACGAGCCGCCTCACAGACAAGCGCCCAAGTCGCCGGTACTACAGTTTGATTAACTTCAACAATCAGCCGGGACGAACCATCGACCGGATTATTGAAACAAATCATACGGGATCATCTATAACCCGCCCCGGTCAACCTCAACCTTCAGTGGAGATTCTCAAGCCACCTTTTCGAGTCAACTTAAGACTCGGGGGCTACAGACAAGGCGAGACACATTTGGTCGTTTTCAACGAGAACCTGGGGTCATCGCAAAGTTAACCCGATCCTAGGGGCTACTACATTTTTGACGGAAGATTAAAGGAAACACCGAGATATACCATTCAAACACGGGTGCCCGGATTCATTGGATCATCATAAAGTCACTTGGAGGCTTCTGCCGTTTCTTCATACAAGATGGCAGCTTACAAGATGGCGACTTACAAGATGGTGTACAAAGTTGACTCCGTCAACATGATGGTCCAGGGGGCTTCCCACCCTCCGGTTATAGCTTATCAGACCCTACTGGTCGGCTCTCAAGCCAAACAGTTGACTCCATCAACATGATCGTCCAAGGGGCTTCCCACCCTCCAGGTGTAGCTTATCAGACCCTATCGGTCGGCTCTCAAGCCAACAAGTTGACTCCACCAACATGATCATCCAGGGGGCTTCCCACCCTTTGGGTGTAGCTTATCAGACCCTATCGGTTAGCTCTCAAGTCAAACAGTTGACTCCATCAACATGATCGTCCAAGGGGCTTTCCACCCTCCGGGTGTAGCTTATCAGACCCTTCGGTCGTCTCTCAAGCCAACCAATTGGTTCTGTCAACAAAGGACACTTGGGGGCTTCCCACCCACCGGGTGTAGCTTACACACCCTCTTGATCGGCTCTTAAGCCAAACAGGGTTAAACTGCCTGTAAGTTGATGCTATTCTGCTAGGTGACCCATCGGACTCTTACCAGTTAATCTCGCCTAGAGACCCTGAGTCGGTTCAAGTCAATTAACGGCCAATCTCCATAGAGACCATGTACTGATAATGAGTTTTAAGTGGTGAGTCAACCCAGTAGAACTGGCACATGAGTTGCTAAAAAATCAAAAAACAAATCAGGAAAGATATAACATCTCTGGGTTGTGCTTTTTTAAGCCGCCCTTACAACAATGCAGAATATATTCTGTCTTGTTTTTTTGCAGGTCTTATCTCTTAAGATGAGCCGCCGTTAAGTATGATGAAAAACTTCTGCAAAGAGCAAATGGATCGTTAATAGCCAACTTGGCTGGATCTTCATGGTTTATCATAACGAGTACTGAATGATTGGGTTTTCAAGCCAGTTTACAGAATTTATTATTTTTCAAGAGCCGCCCTGTCAGATATAATGCCATGTCATCTAATTGACCGGCTCTCGGATTTCTTCAAATGTGCTCTGTAGTAATCTACAACACTCATGGATTTCTCCAACATATATTTGCTGGGTTGCACCGCAACCACGAGCAGGGATTTCATGTAAGAGACAAAGGAATTATTCAAGGATATTAATTCCGGGTTATATTACAACCACGGTCAAGGATTCATTCAACAAATTGTGGTGAGTCATATTATTCTTGCGTAGTCCTGAGTCGCCGCGGACAGATGACCCGACACTTGGCTGCTACACCGCTCAGGTCAAACTTTTTAAAGTCCCAAGTCGTTGCAGGAATGCAACCCAGCACTTGGGGGCTACAGAACTCAACTGTTTAATAGATTATATGGTTCAAATTGAAAACCCGGCCCATCGCATGATGATGAGCTGGCCCTTGGGGGCTACACCTGCTGAAGTTTCATAAGGTATAAGACAGTTATAAGTCCCAGGTTGCTGCAGGCAGGACAACCCGGCACTTGGGGGCTACACAATCCAAAATATTATTGGAAAGCACCAAGTTATTAGGGATAATCTCAGAGGTTGGGGGCTACAGGTAATATGGACATATCAAAAACTTTGAGGAGAATTTTCAAGATGTTAATTATGGAGTTCAGTTGTTAGACCTGACATCACCATTTATGGCCCGGCGTTATCAAAAGATCATAACCTGCCAGATTTTATATAAGTCGCCCTGCTTCACAACAATGGAAGTCCGGTTTTACATCAGATGGATTTTCATCCTAATATTCTTATCAGTTTAGTTGGATTTTGGTTATATGACCCGGCGTCACCAACGATAATGACCCGGCATCATCAATGATTATGACCCGACAGAGATGACCCGCCAAGAGTATTGGAAACCGACTCAATGGCATATGGATGTTCTATTCTCAATATTTTTCAAAGGAACCTGACAAGCAAGATGATAATCAAGACGACTCATTCATATGCAGAAAAGACGCGGATTTGTGAGGAGCCACTTCATAAGCCCGCCAAAGGAGCAAGACGGTCACTTAACATATTTGCTATTCCTATTTCAGGAGGTTACCATGAATAAATTCAAGTTAACTTGGGGGCTAATGTCAGGGATATACCCCGCGGTATGACCCGGCCTGACGACTCACAAGAGACCCGGTCAAGACATGACATTTTATTGATGACCCGGCAGGCGGGTCGCAGGACGACCAGGCCCAAGACCCGATGTGTAATCCGGTGTCAGGCGGCTTACAAGAGAAGGCCTAAAGAGAGAAAGACTCCCTGCCGAAGGAAACATGACCCGGAATAGGATTCTAGAGAGACTAGTCATAATCCTACTCCTAGTAGGACTCTATTTGTAAACCTACCCTCTCCACTTATATAAGGAGGGGCAGAGCACCCCTAGAGGGACAAGTTCACAAGTCCACAAGTTTAGACGGACAGATTAGAGGTAGCAAAACAGCACCCTTGTAACCAAGAGATCTCCTTCATCATCAGTACCAGACAAGCAGGACGTAGGCTTTTACCTCCATCGGAGGGGCCGAACCTGGGTAAACTCCGCCACATAGTTGCGTTTCTGCCCTGAACCTAAGTCCGTTCACCCAGACATCTGCCATGACGAATCCACGACACTACCCCTACTTTGTCACTGGGTGAGGACATCGCAAGATTGAACCCAAAACTAAGCACTTCTCCCATTGCAAGAATTACCAATCTAGTTGGCCAAACCAAACCAATAACTCAAAGAGATTTGCAAAGATATGAAATCATGCAAATAATAATTCAAAGAAGAACCAAATAATATTCATAGATAAGTTGATCATAAACCCACAATTCATCGGATCTCGACAAACACACCGCAAAAGAGTATCACATCGGATAGATCCCGATGAAGATCATGGAGAACATGGTATTGACGCACAAACATAGAGAAAAAGTCATCAAGCTACTAGCTATGGACCCATAGGTCTGTGGTGGACTACTCACATATCATTGGAGGGGCAATGGAGTTAATGTAGATGCCCACCGTGATCGAATCCCCCTTCGGCAGATTACAGGAAAAGGCTCCAAGATTGGACCTCTCGGGAACGGAGGCTTCTGGCGGCGAAAAAGTATTTGCATGTCTCCTTTTGGTATTGGGGGAATATTTGGGAATTTATGGGACAGAGATTAGGGCTACGAGATCTGCTAGGGCCCACAAGCCAGGGGGCGCCCCCTGACCGCGCCAGGGTGGCTTGTGACCTACTGGCAGGTCTCCTGGCCCCCTCTCCAAGTCCGGTAGATGTCTTTTGGTCCAAGAAAAATCATTGCGAAGATTTTATTCTATTTGGACTCCGTTTAATAGTCCTTATCTACAATAAAAACAAGGAACAAACAAAAACTAGCACTAAGCTCTAGGTTAATAGGTTAGTCCCAAAATAATATAAAATAGCACATTAATGCATATAAAACATCCAAAACAGATAATATAATAGCATGTAACAATAAAAAATTATCGATACGTTGGAGACGTATCAGCATCCCCAAGCTTAATTCCTGCTCGTCCTCAAGTAGGTAAACGATAAAAACAGAAATTTTGATGTGCAATGCTACCTAACATATTTATCCATGTAATATCCTTTATTGTGGCATGAATGTTCAGATCCATGAGACTGAAAACAAAAGCTTAATGTTGACATAAAAACAATAATATTTCAAGCATACTAACAAAGCAATTGTGTCTCTTCAATATATAATGGCAAAAGAAAGTTATCCCTACAAAATGATATAGTCTGGCTATGCGCCATCTTCCCCACACAAAGTATTTATATCATGGACAACCCCGATGACAAGTCAAGCAATTTTTTCACACATTTTATGTTCTCAAACTTTTTCAACTCTCATGCAATACATGAGCGTGAGCCATGGATATAGCACTATAGGTGGAATAGAATATGGTGGAGGTTGTGAAGAAAAAGGAGAAGATAGTCTCGCATCAAATAGGCGTATCAAGGGGCTATGGAGATGCCCATTAATATATATCAATGTGAGTGAGTAGGGATTCCATGCAACAGATGCACTACAGCTATAAATGTATGAAAGCTTAAAAACAATGATCTAGAGCGGTGTATCGTGATGTGCAATGATCTAGCATAGCAAATGACATCAAAAACGGACAAGCCATGAAAACATCATGCTAGCTATCTTACGATCATGCAAACAAATATGAAAATGATGGTGCGTGTCATAATAAATGGAACGGTGGGAGTTGCATGGCAATATATCTCGGAATGGCTATGGAAATACCATAATAGGTAGGTATGGTGGCTGTTTTGAGGAAGGATATATGGTGGGTTTAATGCACCGGCAAAAGTTGTGCGGTACTAGAGAGGCTAGCAAAAGTGGAAGGGTGAGAGTGCATATAATCCATGGACTCACATTAGTCATAAAGAACTCACATAATTATTGAAAAAGTCTATTAGTCATAGAAGCAAAGTATTAGAAGCATACACCTAGGGGAGAGGTTGGAGTAAACCATCGCGTGCTCCCGAGCCTCACACAAAGGCTAACAAACAATAAACAAATCATGCTCCGACTTCCTTAGATAATGGTTCACCATACGTGCATGTTACGGGAATCACAAACCTTTACACAAGTATTTTTACCAATTCACAATTACTTCCTAACATGACTCTTAATATTACCATCTTTATATCTCAAAACTTTATGCAAGGAATCAAACTTCTCATAATACTCAATGCACATTATATGGAAATTTTTATTATATCCCTCTTGGATGCCTATTATATTAGGACCAAATTCATAACCTAAACCAATTACAATTCTGTTCAAATACTCCAAAAATAATATAAGTGAGGTACGAGAGTTCAATTATTTCTATAAAAGAAAACACCACCGTGCTCTAAAAAGATATAAATGAAGCACTAGAGCAGAATTGCCTAGCTCAAAAGATATAAATGAAGCACATAGAGTATTCTCAAAAATTCATGATTCATGTGAAGAAAGGATGATTGTGTCAAACTAAAAAGCAAAGACTCATATCATACAAGACACTCCAAGCAAAACACATATCATGTGGTGAATAAAAATATAGCCTCAAGTAAATTTACCGATGGATTGAAGACGACAGAGGGGATGCCTTCCGGGGCATCCCCAAGCTTAGGATTTTTGGCATCCTTGATTCCTTGGGGTTCCTTTGGCATCCCCAAGCTTAGGATCTTGCCACTACTTATTCCATAGTCCATCAAATCTTTACCCAAAATTTGAAAACTTCACAACACAAAACTTAACAGAAAACTCGTGAGATCCGTTCGTATAAGAAAAATAAATCACCACTTTAGGTATTGTTGTGAACTCATTATTTAATTATATTAGTGTAATATCTACTTTATTCCAAATTATCCATGGTTCATACCTCCCCCCCGATACAACCCATAGATACATCAAAATAAGTTAAACACAAAGAAAACAGAATCTGTTAAAAACAGAATAGTCTGTAGCAATCTATAAACTTCTAATACTTATGTAACTCCAAAAATTCTGAAACATTATGAAAACCTGTAAAATTTGTATATAAATCTTTTGTAAAAATTTCATGCTCATTCGTCTCTCTGATAAATTTATAAAATTCCTGGACTGGGTGCAAAAGTTTCTGTTTTTCTGCAAGATCAAATCAACAATCACCATAGACCATACCAAAGGTATTACTTGGATGAAACACTAATAAAAACACCAAAACAAAAATTAAAAAAGAGTTAATAATGTGTTAAACACTCAAAAACTTAATCTAAAAACAGAACATAAAAATAAAATCGGGTTGCCTCCCAACAAGCGCTATTGTTTAACGCCCCTAGTTAGGCATAATGATTTCAACGATGCTCACATAAAAAGTAGTAACTGAGATATGCAAAAGAGAATCATGAATCTCATGACAAGCAAATTTAATTGTAACCCACTTCCTATGCATAGGATTTTGTGAGAAAACAATTTATGGGAATAAGAATCACTTAGCATAGGAAGGCAAAACAAGCATAACTTTTAAACTTTGAATACATAGAGAGGAAAACAAGCATAGGATTTTTGGCATACTTGATTCCTTGGGGTTCCTTTGGCATCCCCAAGCTTAGTATCTTGCCACTCCTTATTCCATAGTCCATTAAATCTTTACCCAAAATTTGAAAACTTCACAACACAAAACTTAATAAAAAACTCGTGAGGTCCATTCGTATAAGAAAAATAAATCACCACTTTAGGTATTGTTGTGAACTCATTATTTAATTATATTAGTGTAATATCTACTTTATTCCAAATTATCCATGGTTCATACCTCCCCCCCGATACAACCCATAGATACATCAAAATAAGTTAAACACAAAGAAAACAGAATCTGTTAAAAACAGAATAGTCTGTAGCAATCTATAAACTTCTAATACTTATGTAACTCCAAAAATTCTGAAACATTATGACAACCTGTAAAATTTTTATATAAATCTTTTGTAAAAATTTCATCCTCATTCATCTCTCTGATAAAGTTATAAAATTCCTAGACTGGGTGCAAAAGTTTCTGTTTTTCAGCAAGATCAAATCAACAATCACCATAGACCATACCAAAGGTATTACTTGGATAAAACAATAATTAAAATACCAAAACACAATTTAAAAAGAGTTAATAATGTGTTAACCACTCAAAAAATTTAATCTAAAAACAGAACATAAAAATAAAATTGGGTTGTCACCCAACAAGCGCTATTGTTTAACGCCCCTTGTTAGGCATAATGATTTCAATGATGCTCACATAAAAAGTAGTAACTGAGATATGCAAAAGAGCATCATGAATCTCATGAAAAGCAATTTAAGTGTAACCCACTTCCTATGCATAGGATTTTGTGAGCAAACAATTTATGGGAATAAGAATCACTTAGCATAGGAAGGCAAAACAAGCATAACTTCTAAACTTTGAATACATAGAGAGGAAAACAAGCATAGGATTTTTGGCATACTTTATTCCTTGGGGTTCCTTTGGAATCCCCAATCTTAGGATCTTGCCACTCCTTATTCCATAGTCCATCAAATCTTTACCCAAAATTTGAAAACTTCACAACACAAAACTTAACAGAAAACTCGTGAGATCCGTTCATATAAGAAATATAAATCACCACTTTAGGTATTGTTGTGAACTCATCATTTACTTATATTAGTGTAATATCTACTTTATTCCAACTTATCCATGGTTCATACCCCCCCCCCCCGATACAACTCATAGATACATCAAAATAAGTTAAACAACACAAAGAAAACAGAATCTGTTAAAAACAGAATAGTCTGTAGCAATCTGTAAACTTCTAATACTTATGTAACTCCAAAAATTCTGAAACATTATGACAACCTGTAAAATTTGTATTTAATTCTATTTTATAAATTTCATGCTCATTCGTCTCTCTGATAAATTTATAAAATTCCTGGACTGGGTGCAAAAGTTTCTGTTTTTCAGCAAGATCAAATCAACAATCACCATAGACCATACCAAAGGTATTACTTGGATCAAACACTAATTAAAACACCAAAACACAATTTAAAAAGATGTAATAATGTGTTAAATACTCAAAAACTTAATCTAAAAACAAAACATAAAAATAAAATTGGGTTGCCTCCCAACAAGCGCTATTGTTTAACGCCCCTAGTTAGGCATAATGATTTCAATGATGCTCACATTAAAAGTAGTAACTGAGATATGCAAAAGAGCATCATGAATCTTATGAAAAGAAAATTTAAGTGTAACCGACTTCCTATGCATAGGGATTTTGTGAGCAAACAATTTATGGGAATAAGAATCACTTAGCATAGGAAGGCAAAACAAGCATAACTTCTAAACATTCAATACATAGAGAGGAAACTTGATATTATTGCAATTCCTACAAGCATATGTTCCTCCCTCGTAATAAATTTCAGTAGCATCATGAAGGAATTAAACAATATAACTATCACATAAATCATTATTTTCATGATGCGCAAGCATGCAATCATCATAATGAATTTGCCCATCAAAACTTGGGGAACAAAAAATATCATCTTCATTAAACATTGCATCCCCAAGCTTATGGCTTTGCATATCATTAGCATCATGGATATTTAGATAATTCATACTAGCAACATTTCAATCATGCTTTTTAATCAAGGATCTATCATGAATCACCATATAATTTTCTTCTTTCAACACTTCATCAAAAAAATTGGATTCATGATTTAAAAAAAACTTCATAGAGATAATCAAGTGCAGTCAACTCACTAGCAATTGGTTCATCATAATTTGGCATTTTGAAAAGATTAGGAAGTGGATGAGGATCCATATCAATATATTTTTAGCAAGCGAAGATGCAAGCAAATAGAAGGCACATGTCAACACAAGCAAACAAAAATAGATCCGGCGAGAAAAAGGAGAACGAGAAAGAGGGCGAATAAAAAGGCAAATCTTTTGGGGGGTTTTCTAGAAATCGTTTTAGAGGTGGGGGAGAGGAAAACGAGAGGCAAATGGCAAATAATGTAAATGCAAGAGATGAGTTTGTGATGGGTACTTGACAGGCTTGATGTGTACCCGGCAATGGCGCTAGAAATCCTTCTTGCTACCTCTTGAGCTTGCGTTGGTTTTCCCATAAGAGGAAAGGGTGATGCATCAAAGTAGATAAGTATTTCCCTCAGTTGTTGAGAACCAAGGTATCAATCCAGTAGGAGGAACAAGCAAGTCACCAATGGATGCACCTACACAAATAATCAAACTCTTGCAACCAACACTATAAAGGGGTTGTCAATCCCTTCACGATTATTTGCAAGGACTAGATCTGATAGAAATAGATAGGAAAGATTCCAGAAAGTAAAAAGGTAAATAAATTTCGGCAAGGTATTTTTGGTATTTTTGGTATATAGACCTGAAAATATAATATGTAAAATAGACCCGGGGGCCATAGGTTTCGCTACAGGCTTCTCTCTTGAAGGAAAATAACACGATGGGTGAACAAATTACTGTCGAGCAATTGATAGAAAAGTGCATAGTTATGACGATATCCAAGTCAATGATTATGCATATAGGCATCAATGTCAAGTAGATCGAAATGATTCTGCATCTACTACTATTACTCCATACATCGACCGTCTCATGCGTGCATCTAGAGTATTAAGTTCATGAAGAATAGAGTAACGCATTAAGTAAGATGACATGATGTAGAGGGATAAACTCAAGAAATATGATGAAAGCCCCATATTTTTACCCTTGATGGCAACAATACAATACGTGCCTGGCTACACCTACTTTGTTAGTAGGTGAGGACACCGCAAGATTGAACCCAAAACTAAGCACTTCTTCCATTGCAAGAATTACCAATCTAGTTGGCCAAACCAAACCAATAAATCGAAGAGACTTGAAAAGATATGAAATCATGCATATAAGAATTCAGATAAGAACCAAATAATATTCATAGATAAGCTGATCATAAACCCACAATTCATCGGATCTCGACAAACACACCGCAAAAGAGTACTACATCGGATAGATCCCCATGGAGATCATGGGGAACATGGAATTGAAGCACGAAGATAAAGAAGAAGACATCTAGCCACTAGCTATGGACCCATAGGTCTATGGTGGACTACTCACGCATCATCAGAGGGGCAATGGTGTTGATGTAGATGCCCTCCGTGATCGAATCCCCCTCCGATAGATTAATGGAAAAGGCTCCAGGATTGGATCTCTAGGGAACGGAGGCTTGTGGAGAAGGAAAAGTATTTGCGTGGCTCTTTTTGCTATTGGGGGAATATTTGGGAATTTATAGGCCGAAGATTAGGGTTATGAGTTCTGCTAGGGGGCCACAAGCCAGTGGGTGCGGCCCCCCTGGCTGTGCCAGGGTGGCTTGTGACCTCCTGGCAGGTCCCTTGGCCCCCTCCAAGTATGGTAGATGTCTTCTGGTCCAAGAAAAATCATCACGAAGATTTTATTCCGTTTGGACTCCGTTCAATATTCCTTATCTACAATACTCAAAAACAAGGAAAAAACAAAAACTGGCACTAGGCTCTAGGTTAATAGGTTAGTCCAAAAATAATATAAAATAACATATTAATGCAAATAAAACATCCAAAACAGATAATATAATAGCATGGAACAATCGAAAATTATAGATTTGTTGGGGACATATCACCCGACTATGAGGTTTCCCTTGGGGGCTAGAGGGGGGCATGAGCACGGCAGATACGATCGCTTGCCTAACTTATTGTTGTAGTTGGTCTTTCCACATCTACAAAAAGTTATGGGAAAAAATACATCATGAATGGACTCTTGTGTCATCAAAATAAAATTGCCAAGGAAAGACCTGGTCAATCATCATCATCAAGGAAAATAAGAACATAGTATGAGTAATCAGTTACAGAAAGTTGAGGAAAAATATCCTTCAAATGGCCCACTTAAATAATGGCCTATGGTTGGTCTCGGCGCCAATTGGCGCAGTTATCTAGTAAATATAAATATTACAATTTAAGTGCTCATAACTACAATTTGTTCACCATAACATATTTATCTTGGTTGGGCGATGTCTCTAATGAAATTATGGACTGGTATCTATTTTCCTTTGATTGCATACACCACTACAACTTACTTACTTTGCTATTTCATTTTTATTATTTTATCTATTTATCAATTCCTACCATACCATACAATTTATTTGTGTAGTTATCAAGACAAGAAGCTTGAAAACCTTATTGAAGCGTTGGGAACAAGAATTTTATCTTTGATGTGCAGGTACCAGGAATTACTGTTGTAGTAGAAATTTCTACTAGTTCAATAAATCCTTGTTCTCAATCGAGGGAAATACTTATTGAGAGCTTAAATTTCCCTTTCACTTGGGGGATACCCAACAACTCCATGAGAGAGCATAATGTCATGCATCAACCTCATGCTACAGAGAGAGCGATGCACTTAGCCACTTTAATCAGTTCAGAATTGTGGCATGGCCACTGATCTGGCCTGCTATACAGTCTGATTATGGTTGGCATGGGCGTTATTGGTTCACTACATGGATTTTGTCCCCCTTGCATATGTGGCCCGATAGAACATGGCTGGGAAAATACAACCTCTAACCATGTTTTGCACTTCGATTGGCTGCCCACTTTACATCAAGAGATCATTTGATACATGGTGTTTGGTTTGCAACACTTATGGCTTATGACTATGAAAATGCAATTACCTGGTGTTTGGTTGTTCCAGTATAATATCATAGCACTTGTTCTTACTAGCGACGACTTTACCACAAAGGACACAACATAGGGAGTATAAAATTAACATTCTTTCAGTCCTACCTAGTAAACATATGATAGTTTTCTCAAACTACTAACATATGGTAGTACCAAATTAATAGTCATATCACTACTGGAATCAGAAGATTTGCCATCTGCCACATCTTTGCCATCTGCTAGCGGATGGCAAAGAGTGGATTTGCCATCAGCTAGCAGAAAACAGACGGCAACGAGCTAGCAGACGGAAAAGGGTGGCTTTGCCATCAACCACTTCTTTGTTGTCTGCTAGCGGGCGGCAAAGGAGGTTTGCCGTCAGCTAGCGGACGACAAAGAGGGAGGGGGGCCCACTAATGAGCCGCTTACAACTTAACCTAATGGCCCCCTCTTTGCCGTCTGCTAGTGGACGGCAAAGAGGGGGGTTAACTAACGGCAGCGCCCCATCCCGGCCCGCCTCTCTCTCTCTGTGTGTTTCTCTCCCTCTCCTCCCTGCCGCCCACCGCACGCGCGCTGCCGCCCCATCGAGCCACCACCCCGCCGCCCCACCGGCCCACCGCCCCCCGACGCCACCGCCACCCCGTCACCCAAACCGCCGCGTCGCACCCGTCGCCGCGCACCCGGGCCCCCCTGCGCCCCACCACCCCGAAATCGTCTGCCGCGTCACCACCGCCGCCCGTCGCCCGTCAACGCCGCCCGTCGCCTGCGCCCGCCGCCCCACTTGCCCGACCGGTGCCCTGCTCCCCCCGGCGCCCCCTCCGGCCCTGCCACAAGCCATTCCCAAGCGCCCGAGGGCCCCTGTCCCCAACGCTCGGTCGCCACCGCCGCCCTCCCCGGTGCTCCCCGGCCCTTCCTGGCGCTCCCGCAACCCTCCCCGACGCCCCTTGACCCGCCCCCCTCTGGTAAGCTCTTCCCCCTCCTCTTTTTTTGGTTTTTATTTTATTTTAGGTTTAGATTATATTATTAGGTTAGTGTTAATTAGGTTAATGTTAATTAGGTTAGTGTTAGTCTAGGTTAGTGTTAGTTAGGTTAGTCTTAGTTTAGGTTAATTAGGTTAGTGTTAGTTTAGGTTTATTAGGTTAGTGCAAAAAGGAGAAGAAGAAAACGAAGAAGAAGAAGAAGAAGAAGAAGAAGAAGAGGAGGAGGAGGAGGAGGAGAAGAGGAGAAGAAGAAGGAGGAGGAGGAGGAGAAGAAGAAGAAGAAGAAGAAGAGAAGAGCCCCTGATCCCCGATGCCACTAAGCCCCAACCTCTGATGCCACCGACCCCTGATGCCCCGGACTCCCGACCACCGACGCCATCGCCCCCCGACCCCCGACACCCCCGACCCCCGACCACCGACACCATCGACCCTCGACCGCCAACACCACCGACCCCCGATACTACCGACACCCCGACCCCCGACACGACACCTCGACACCCCGACATGGCACCCCAGACCCCAACACAGCACCTCTCCCCGACACGACACCCCCAACACCCCGACCCCGACATGACACCCCCGACACCCCGATCCCGGAAAAGGTGCTCTTCGGCCTTCCAAAGGCCGACGGGTCATATATTTGTGAATTATGAGTTAGGTCATATATTTTTCGATTTTGTTATACATAACATCATATTTATGTTGATCTGGTGGATTTAAATGTGCAGTTGTTTTGTCACTGCGAGAGTCTAGTGTTCAACGACCTCCTCGTGCGTTCGACGAGCTCTGCCCTTACGTTCGTGGGTGAGCACAAATGGCATCTCCTCCTGCTCCCTTCATTTCCTCTATTCCGGTCTTCGTGCCGATGAAAGTTGCTAGCTATAGGTGTGTTCAATCATCAGTATGCGTGACCACTATGCGTCTCCCGTTCGAAAGGGTTATATCTATAAATATCCACTCATTAGCATATTTATAACCGTGATTCTTTCGAATTGTCCAACGTTATCCATGGACAGCCCGAGTATGTGTAGATTGGGTTCGTTTTCCCATATGCTCTGCTCCGGATCTAATGCAGAATTTCGTCAGTGCCTCCCTGTTGTTATCCGGGTACACATCCTCTCTACTTATTGCCGAGACGTGTATCAGGAGAACAGCGGGGAGGTGCTACCGAAATTGTGCGTCGGATCCGGAGCGGATCATGGGAAAAGGAACCCAATTTACACATACTCGGGTGGGATTAGGACCTAACTTTACCTACTAGCGTCTAGGTTGCATCGACGTAATGAAACTGACAAACTCTATTAACTGATGAATATGGTTTGCTGAATGATGTATATATTTTTTGTGTGTCCAATAGCTAGGCAAGATGAGTGATGGTGGGTGGATGTACACCGGTCACACTAGTCAGAAAGACATGACCCGTGAATGGATAACAAAAACAAAGGAGTTTCTGAGAGTCGCATTTGCAAATGGACAGAAAACAACCTGGTGCCCTTGTGTCGACTGCGACAACTTTAAGAAGAAGTCAGAGTTTGAAATGATCAAACCTGCAAAAGTGGGGTTTTACGCCTACTTATATGGTCTGGACATTTCATGGTGAGTCTTCCCAACGTGCCAGAGCTGAGGTGGTTCATTGTTGCACCGACGAGCATGGTACCGGGATCGAAGACATGGTGCAAGACTTTGATGATGCTTGGGATTCGAACGATGAGATGGAGGAATCTGCAAAGGCCTTTTATGGAATGTTGGAGTCTTCAAAACGTCCTCTCCACCAGCACAATGAGCTTTGTCAGTTGGATGCCATCATGCAAGTAATGGCTCTGAAGGCTCAGTTCAACCTGGGCAGAGAATGCTACGACGCGATGATGACGATATTTGGACGCTTTCTACCCAAAGGCCATGTATTGCCAGCAAACTTGTACCAGTCAGACAAAATCCTACGTGAGCTTAAGATGCCCTATGAGAAGATAGATGCCTGTGAGAATGGATCTGCCTTATTTAGGCTTGAGTATGCGGGCTTGAACTATTGCCCCATTTGCAATGCTTCTAGGTATGTTCTGGTACACAACGGTATGGGTGAGAAGATTCAGACCAAAATCCCATTAATGTTCTTCGGTATCTGCCAATCATACCAAGACTTCAACGTCTTTTCATGGTCGAAGAGACGGCTAGACAGATGACGTGGAATAAATTGGGCAAAAGAACAAAACTAGATGCAGATGGGAATTCGATGTTGGGACACACTTCAGACGCTTTTGCGTGGAAACACTTCGATGCATTACATAAGGATAAAGCAGCAGATCCAAGGCATCCTCGAGTTGCCATCAGCACGGATGGGTTCAATGTGTATGGTATGACGGTAGCACAATACAGTTGTTGGCATGTATTTGTCATTCAACTCAATCTCCCCCCGGAGAGATTATGAAAAGAAAGAACATTTTCCTGACATTGATAATTCCAGGGCCCAAATATCTGGGGAAGAATATGAATGTGTACATTCAACCCCTTAAGGATGAATTGCAAGAAGCCTGGGGTAATGAGATCAAGACATACAACGCTGCTAGAAAAAAGAACTTCAAAATGCATGTGTGGTACATGTACTCGATGCATAACTTGCTGGCGTATGCGCTATTCGTTGGCTGGTGTGTGCATGGAAGGTTTCCGTGCCCCACATGCAAGGAAGCTCTTCAGTTCCATTGGCTGCAGGCGGGTCGCAAGTTTTCTTGCTCCGACATGCATAGACAGTTCCTGGATCCTGACCATAAGTTCAGAAAAGACAAGAAGAATTTCATCAAAGGTAGAGTTGTGAAAAACACTACACCACCTGCGTTGACAGGCCAACAGATCCTGGATCAGATAAATGCTCTCGAGCCGGATCCAGATCATCCAAGGTATTTCAAAGGGTATAATACAAAACACGCCTGGACTCACAAGATATGTTTGTGGGATCTGCCTTACTTTAAAGACCTCCTTTGCCCACACAACATCGACATGATGCACACTGAAAATAATATCGCGGAGGCCCTTTTTGGTACATTGTTCGGCATTGAGGGGAAGTTGAAGGATAATCCTAAGGCTAGAGTCGATTAGGAGGCTCTATGTGATAGACCGTTACAAAACATTCGACAACCGAAAAGAAAGAAGAACTGGAGGAGGCCAAAGGCATGGTTCAATCTTGGAAGGCCAGCTATGAGGGAAATGATCCTACCAAACGGGTCCAAATTTGAAAGGTTGGGATGTCATTTATGATGTGCCGCCACATTTTAGACCACCTCTCCTCAATGAAGATGATTATGAACCTCACATTAACCCAGACACATATGAAGGAGAATTCTTCCAAGAAACACGTGTTTCCGAAAAACATTTCAAGAACCGCTCTACTTCACCCCAGAACATTGAGGTCGGCAGCGACAGTGAACCCGACTTCACCCCTGAGCCAGAACAAGAAGAGACGGAAGAAGAAGAGGTTACTGCTGCAGATGACCTGACAATGCTTGACCGGTTACATAGAGGCCTTCCACATGTTGATGCATTTATTGATGATGCTCATGAGCGCGTCATTACTGATAGTGATGATGATTATGCATTTATTGATCCCGGAGCATATATCGACGATGAAGATTAATATTAGTAATGTGAGGTAAGGTAATCAATTATTATGTACATATATATTATTAATTAGTTCATGTTATTAGGTATTCATCTTTTTTATGTTGAACTAATGTCGTTCACTCTTTGTCATTGCAGGTGTTGACAGATGGTGGGCTCGGGTCAAGAGCGCTCTGAGCCTCCTTCCTCGGCACGTGCTGGGAGGGGTGCTATTATTCCACCCCAGCAACTCCGGAGAACGCTGGTATACTGCATGTAGACACCGGCGGGCGCTTCTTGTTCGACCGGGAGAGGTCGAGGGAAGACGAAGAGAGGTGCTAGAGGTAGGAAGGCTACTGCGCCTTCCTCGCCGCCACACCCAGCTGATTCTCCCAACTACAGGAGTGCTCCATCTCAGGTGGACCTGTCTGACTTGGACCCATCTCAGACTCCGGTCCACGAGCCTCGGGTCACCGAGCCTTCGTCCCAGGAAACTCCGGTCCTAGAGTCTTCGTCCCAGGAGACTCGGGTCCCAGAGCCTTTGTCCCACGTGACTCCGAAGGCTAGTGGCCATGCTGATGGTGGCGAGGACAACTTGTCTAAGGACACCTATAGCGAGGGTGAGCAGGTTGAGGAGGGCAAGAAGGTCTACCAGTGTGGTTGTACAAAGCTCCCGCCCGTGCCAGCGACCCGCAAGCAGAGGTGATTGATTTCTCCTAATGTGGAGAAGTAAGTGAATTTACTCTTTGTAAAATTTTGCCTTCATGTTTCTTAAAATTAATATCTAATGTGTTGGCCTTGTCATACTGCAGGGGTTGGAAACACGAGCCTGGTGTCCGCAGGCCCAACCAGGTCCTTGGTGTGCTTCTCCGGCACCACTTTCCGAGGAAGGTCCAGTTGCCCAGTGAGGGTGAGGCTCCACACGTAGCACTGACCTGGGAGCCTACATGGCTGCCCCGGCCCTGCCGGAGGAGATGGTCGACGGTGTCTTGTGCGAGACAGTGGCTGACATTGTGATCCGTAGCTTTTGGGTAATATCTCCTTTACAAAATTAAAAATCAACAACACCTAGTGATTGTACTAATCAGTGTTGTCTTGTTTGATTGCAGACCTTCTACAGGTGTCTTGAGGAACACGAGGTGAAAGCGGCTGTTATTATCGAAGCCGAGTGCAAGCGCCTACTTCAGAACTTACGACACGAGGCTCGGGTGCAGGCTATTCGAGACTACTACGCCTCGACTAACATTAAGAGGGCCAAGAAGAAGTGCCACAAAAATTATTTGAGTAAGGAGAAGTTAATGAAGATAATTATCTATTGTTAAGGCCTTGTACTTAGTTTCTTTGACTTGATTCATAGGCGTAGCGCTGAGATTTCTCTTGTCTAACTTAGGTGCCCCCGAGATGGTGTGCGGATAGGATGGACTGTTGGGAGGCATTGATGGATGAGTGGTGCTCTCCCGAATGGCTATACGAACACAACAAAGCCAAGGATAAGCATGCCCAAATGAGAGGTGTGCCACACCATCAAGGGAGCTCCAGCCTGTTTGAGTACGGGGATAACTGGGTATGTTGTTTGCTTCATGATTCATGCAATTTCATTCTTCATGCTAGCTTGAGCCCTTAACTAATATTTTGTTCCTCTCTTTTAGGCATGAGAAAACAAGAAGGAGGTCCCACCTCTGTTCGACCTCTATGCCATGGCCCATACTGCCTCGTACAAGAAGGCCAAGGCATTCCCTGAGGATGACCTCGATCATCCAGAGAGCTTCAGCAACATCTCCTCCCACAAAAAGCTCGTGAGGTATAGAGATGAGGGGAAGGCGAGGAAAGGGGAGGACTTCAACCCGAGCCAGAGTCC
Organism: Hordeum marinum; assembly: GCA_022496015.1. NCBI lineage: Eukaryota > Viridiplantae > Streptophyta > Magnoliopsida > Poales > Poaceae > Hordeum > Hordeum marinum. The sequence goes on along the minus strand of CM039674.1, from coordinate 523,251,055 downwards.
TTTTGAGCCAGAGCTCGTGATGATATCTGGTGGCGGGAGGCACCATGGCTCGATAGCCATTGGGGATGGACTGATATGTTGTCCTAGAACTCTCCCAGAGATCAAGAAGCGCCAGACGAGCTCTAATCCTGAGATAAGGCCTCGTCCATGACCAATGGAGCTCGCCATTGAGGCTAGGGCCCAGGAGCTTCTGGCGGAGGCAAACAGGCAGGCGGTGCAGAGGGAGAGTGACATGGAGGAGAGGACGGCTAGGTTATTGGAGGAGGATAGGAACCGGAACGACGCGTCTCACCGGGCCCTATACGAGCTCCTCGTGGTAAGTTTCTCCTGCATATTAGCCAAATCATGCACGTAATGTCCATTTCATCACTAACTAATATGAACGAATCGTGAAAACAAAATGTGCAGACCGTGTGCCAGAACAATGGTCAGACCCCTCCGTCGATGCCCCATATTGCTATAGCACCCACGGTGAGTTTCATTTGAATGGTCATTAGTTACTAGTATTCACATTTGAGTTGCATCATGCTAAGGAGACATTGCAAATGATCTTTGGTGTAGCGTGCCTCCCGATAAGCATCGATCGATCCTTCTGCGTCTGCCGCAACCTCGACCGGTCCTTCTACGTCTCACCCTGGTGCAAACCCGATCGGTCCTTCACCTCCGTGATGATGGTAAGTTTTCCCAAATGTTTTCATTAACAAATGCATACTTAGCTTAAGAAATGACCTACTTAGCTCCAAAATGACCTATACTTAGCTTATTTTCCTCAAAAATGACATAATAACCTTACTTACCTCCAAAATGATATATTCTACCTAGGATAGCTAGAAAATGACTTACTTAGCATTTTTTTCCTCCAAAATGACTTGATATGCTTAGTTAGCTAGAAAATGGCATAACTACCTAGGATAGCTCAATAATGATCTATAGCTAGCTTAGCTAGTTCATTTATGACATAATTAGCTCACTTAGGTACAAAATGGCATAACTACCTAGGATAGCTCAATAATGATCTATAATTAGCTTAGCTAGTTCATTTATGACATAATTAGCTCACTTAGGTATAAAAATGGCATAATAACCTTTGTTTAGCTCCAAAATGACCTATACTTAGCTTATTTTCCTCAAAAATGACATAATAACCTTACTTACCTCCAAAATGATATATTCTACCTAGGATAGCTATAAAATGACCTATACTTAGCATTTTTTTCCTCCTAAATGACTTGATATGCTTAGTTAGCTAGAAAATGGCATAACTACCTAGGATAGCTCAATAATGATCTATAGCTAGCTTAGCTAGTTCATTTATGACATAATTAGCTCACTTAGCATTTTTACCTACCTTAGCTAAAAATGGCATTTTTACCCACCTTAGTTAGAAGAAGAAGAAGATAAATAAGAGGAGAGGAGAAAAAGGAAGAGAAGATAAATTCTTCTTCTTTTTCTTCTTATTTTTTTTCCTTTTCTTCTAGTTAGTCTTCTTCTTGTTATAACTTTCATCTTTCCTAATTTGTAGATTTGCTATAGATGAGGAAGCTTGCATTGATGGAGTGTACTCTTCTACTTGTGCTTCCTTTTTGTTTCTGGAAACTTGTTGGCTCCTTGTTTTGTTTTGGATATGTATGTATAGATATGTTGTTGGAAACCATTGTATGTTGGATATGTTGTTGGAAACTTGTATGTTGGATATGTTGTTGGAAACTTATTGTTAGTATGCTTGTTGAAATTATTTTTAAATGTATATATGTGTGTGTGTGTGAAATTCTGTCAAATTGAATGAATTTAAGAAAAAACAGGGGCTATATAGCCACTTTGCCGTCTGCTGGCAAACGGCAAAGAGCTTTGCCGTCTGCTAGCAGACGGCAAAGCTGCCACGTGGCAGCTACATGTGCAACCTGGGGTAGCAGTAGGCTGGCCTAGGTGGGTTCTTTGCCGTCCGCTGGCGGACGGCAAAGACCTAAGGTTCTTTGCCGTCTGCCAGGGGACGGCAAAGAACCCACCTAGGCCGGCAAAGAAACAGGTGCTTTGTCGTCTGCCAGCAGATGGCAAAGCACGCCGTTAAGCCCTTAACGGACCTAAGTTGCCACGTGTGCCGTCCATGCCCTTTGTCGTTTGTTGGCGGACGGCAAAGATGCAAAGGTCTACATCTTTGCCGTCTGCCAGCAGATGGCAAAGCGCCCTTTACCGTGGCTTATTCAGCCGGACGGTTGGCCGTCTGCTGGCGGACGGCAAAGCCTTTGCCGTTCGGGATGGCTGATGGCAAAGTACCTGATTCTTGTAGGGTATGGCTCATGGGCGAAGATTTATCAATGATATTCAAGGGGGAAGTTTTACCTCCTCGTCTACTTCTTTTCTCTTTCTTTTTATCAAAGAATTTAAATCTATTCATGAAAGCACCAAATGCCCTCTTAATCATAACTCTAAGTCTAGATTGTTTGAGATTGAACAATTCAACAACAGTGTTAGGATTACGAGAGAAATCATTGAGATGTCACTTTTTTCCTTAAAGGCTAGAAGAAATCAACATGCATATACAACACCTCCTAGGTAGAAATTACCATCAGGGATATGGAATCCATCAGGTCAAGCCATGTTGTAAGCAAGAATGTTAGTATCATGGGATCATCCTTCCCAATCAACTAACACAAATTTGAATTTAAGATCGAAACCAACAATAGCAAGCACATTATTACTTTATATCCCTATATGTTGTAGGGTATGACTTCAACACTCTAGCAGTCACATGAGCACCATATATAGCACTAGTACAATTGTGGTATGGCTCACAATAATACAATTATGGCATTGCATGAATTAACAATTAGTAGCTCTCACCTTGAAATATTGATACCATCCATAGCTCGTGCGTGTCTTTTTAGGAATTTCACAAGTAGTTGCCTTAATCAGGTCTACTCAGACCTCTCCCATAGCATACAAAACTTGCTTTAAATATCAAAATGTGTCAACAAATCTCATGAATTAGTTGTGAATCATACTAAAACTCAAGTTATGATCTACAACATGAAGAAATGTTGCTACATGATCATCCAAAGAGACATGGATGTTATCTTGTAGCAACCCTTCTCCCTAAATGTCACCACAAGCTTGATAAAAGAGGATTTTCTCATTTGACACATATTCCCAGCCTCTAAATATCATTACTATTGTAGGTATAGTTTAGATTGGCCATCTTGTCCTTATCTCGGGATAACAATGGACCATATCTGACAACAGGCTTTGAGTTGCAATGAACTTCTCTCTTGTGGGCAAACATCAACATATACTGAAATAAGAGCTATGAGTGTTGAAGCTTTAATGAGCAGCTTTAGCCATTCGCTGTAGTGAAATCTAAACCTAGAGATTTATAATTTTGGGAAGGAGGCAAGCGCATAAATGAAGAAAAAATATGTTGTAGAATGAATGTAGGTAATGTGAAACCATGCATAGAGGATGCATGATAACTCAAAAGGAATCATCATTCTTACTCAATGGGCAAATACAAAGAAAGTCAAGCGTGCCTTATGTATGGTTTTGGGAGATTGATCGTATCCCTTGTGATTCATTACAATGTACATTTTCCCTAGTTTCTAGACCTTAGAAATATTGTCGTGTCATATACTTACTATAAAATATGGAGTTCTCAGTTCTGTGGATAATGAAGAACTCAACATAATTTCCACATCTAATAAAATTGACCAATCTAAACAGATGACCTAAACCCGAACCATAGAAACAATTGCAACGCAAAAATACTAAAACAAAACCACCACCTAGTTCTTCTAGAATTGATTTCCTATTCTCCACAATTCACGTCACACCAATACACATTTGAGTCATCTAGCTAACTTCCAAATGGAGTTCGTAATGGTGCTAAAAATACATAACTCTATGTTCTCGCATCGACCTAAATCAATTGGTCTAAAAAGGTATAAATCGAAAAAGCAAAGGAAACATGTATAGACATCCAAAAAATTGCCCGCCATGGGGCTCGAACCCAAGACCACAAGGTTAAGGGCGTGTAAGGTTTGCTCAGGAAGCAAACCAAACACATCCTAAGAGCCTCGGCTCTACCAACTGAGCTAGACGGGCAATGTGCGCAATTTTACAAGCCATTTATTATATGTAAAAAAAGAGACAATAAAGCCGCCAGGTTCATCCATGTTACCACATAAGTTAACTAATATACATCGTTAGTTATATAGTTAGCCCTAACTATAACAATCAAGATTGTTAACAATGTTGAATTAAAATAATATTATTACTCATCCATATATGTCACTGTGTGTTCTACAAAATCATGATAAGAGAAAAGGAGAATCAATGATGTGAATCTTGAACTAAAGAGAAAAGATATTGCATACTAAAACCTTGGTTTATTAATGTAGACTACCAAATATTACTAGCATTAAACTCTAACATGAAGCTACCTATGTTGCGGGGTATTCATCTTAACCGGTTGAAATGCATCTAGTGTGCCTACACTAGAAAAATAAAAAAAATCATGCATAAATAATGGTGGAGAGTATCGAATGGCGAAACGCGTGGTCGCTCAAATGGGAGTGTCGACACTAACTTAAATGTGAAAGTTGATTGTCTCAAGTCGTCTCTTTAGTTCTGAGTAGATGGTTTCATCATTTCAGTCCATCTATCGTAGGGGATTGTGGTTGACCTTCCTATTGAATCGGCAGTGAGGTTGCCCATGCGTGCGAGAGGTGGGCACGGGCAGGATAAATACAATCTCATAACTAACTTCTAGTTGTTTTACTAGAAAAAGTTATTAATGTTATTGCAGCACATACCTACAAGATCAGATCTGGCCTCTTGTTCCTTTGCTGCATGAAACGATCATCATTGGTAATGCTCAATCAAAGCGTCTTGGGTCAAAGCTTCCAAACAATTTCACATGTATTTCGCCCTAGCGCTCTGACAATAATCAATTGACAGGAACACGATGAGATCAAAGGGTACATGTTCGACATCGTGTTGGGGAACGTTGCAAGGGAAACAAAAAATTTCCTACGCACACACAAGACCTATCCATGGTGATGAGCATCTACGAGAGCGAGAGTGGATCTACATATCCTTGTAGATCGCTAAGCGGGAAGCGTTAAGAAACACAGTTGGTGTAGTCGAACGTCTTCGCGATCCAAATAGCCGAGCATCCCGTGATCTCATCATGATCCGTCCCGCGATCCAATCACGATCCGCCCCGCGAACTCATCACGATCCGTCATGCAAACTCATCACAATTTGTCCCGCGATCTCATCACGATCCATCTCACGATCTTGATCACGGTCCTCCCGATCTAGCGCCAAACGGACGGCACCTCCGCGTTTAGCACACGTATAGCTTGATGAAGATCTTCGCCTTCTTGATCTAGCAAGAGGGAGTGGAGAGGTAGATGAGTTCTTGTTGGGGAACTTTTCATGGGAAACAAAAAAATTCCTATGCACACGTAGATCTATCCATGGTGATTAGCATCTACGAGAGGGAGAGTGGATCTACATACCCTTGTAGATCGCTAAGAGGGAAGCGTTAAGAAACGCGGTTGGTGTAGTCGAACGTCTTTGCGATCCAAATCACCGTGCGTCTCGCGATCCAATCACGATCTGTCCCGCGATCCAATCACGATCCGTCCCGTGATCTGATCACGATCTGTCCCACGAACTTGATCACGATCCGTCCCACGAACTTGATCATGATCCTTCTGATCTAGCACCGAACGGACGGCACCTCCGCGTTCAGCACACGTACAGCTTGATGACGATCTCCACCATCTTGATCAAGCAAGAGGGAGTGGAGAGGAAGAAGAGATCTCCGGCAGCCTAACGGCGCTCCGGCGATGGTGGTGGAGCAATTCCGGCAGGGCTTCGCCTAAGCACTGTAGAAAACCAATCTAGAGGAGAATTTATGCACTGGACGAACGGGTAGCATGTGGCTGAAATTCTAGTGCAAAAACCCTCAATACCACCAGTATATATAGGAGGAGAGGAGGATAGGAGGCAGCTTGGCCACCAAGCCTAGCTGGTTCGGCTAAACCTACTAGGAGAGGAGGACTCCTCTTCCAATCCTAGTAGAACTATGATTCTTCCTTTTTGCCTTTTTTTCCACCTTTTCCTATTGGGTTTTTTCCTCCAGCCACATGGGCCTTGTGTGGGAGTTTCCACCAGCCCACTAAGGGCTGATATTCACTCACCCACAGCCCATGAAGCCTCTTGGGTCGAAATACCCCTCCCGGAGGCCTCCCGGTACACTACCGGCACTCCCGGTACACTACCAATGAGCCCGAACCTTTTCCGGCGACCAAAACGGGACTTCCTATATATGAATCTTTACCTCCGGACCATTCCGGCGCTCCTCGTGACGTCCGGAATCTCATATGGGACTCCGAACAAACTTCGATCACCACCATACACAACTCTATACTACCGAAACGTCACCAAACCTTAAGTGTGCAGACCCTGCGGGTTCGAGAACTATGTAGACATGACCGAGACACCTCTACGGTCAATAAACAATGGCGGGACCTGGATGTCCACATTGTTTCCTACATAAGGATTCAGTTAATCCCGTATGATGTTCCCTTTGTTCTTCGGTATGTTACTTGCCCGAGATTCGATTGTCGGTATCTCCATACCTAGTTCAAGCTCGTTACTGGCAAGTCTCTTTACACGTTCCGTAATACAAGATCTTGTAACTAACACTTAGTCACACTTCTTGCAAGGCTTATTGTGATGTTGTATTACCGAGTGGGCCCTGAGATACCTCTCCGTCACACGGAGTAACAAATCCCAGTCTTGATCCATGCCAACTCAACAGACACTCTCGGAGACACCTTAGAGCACCTTTATAGTCACCCAGTTATGTTGCGACGTTTGATATAGACAAGTTTCTCCTCTGATATCTGTGAGTTGCATGATCTCATGGTCATAGGAACATATACTTGACATGCAGAAAACAGTAGCAATAAACTGTCACGATCATAAGCTACGTTTGTAGTTTGGGTCTTGTCCATCACATCATTCTCCTAATGATGTGATCCCGTTATCAAATGACATCTCATGTCCATGGCTAGGAAACCTTAACCATCTTTCGATCAACGAGCTAGTTCACTAGAGGCATACTAGGGACATTGTGTTTGTCTATGTACCCACACATGTATCCATGTTTCCAATTAATACAATTATAGCATGGATAATAAACGATTATCATGAACAAGGAAATACAATAATAAACACTTTATTTGTTGCCTCTAGGGCATATTTCCAACAGTCTCCCACTTGCACTAGAGTCAATAATCTAGTTCACATCACTATGTGATTTACATTGTAATGAATCGAACACCCATGCAGTTCTGCTGTTGATCATGTTTAGCCCTTGGAAGAGGTTTAGTCAATGGGTCTGCAACATTCAGATCCGTGTGCTCTTTGCAAATATTTATGTCTTTCTCCATGATGTAATCGCGGATGGAGTTGAAGCGTTGCTTTATGTGTCTGGTCCTCTTGTGAAACCTTGGTTCCTTGGCTAGAGCAATGGCACCAGTGTTGTCACCGAACAGGTTCATTGGATTTAGTGCACTGGGAACTACTCCAAGATCTGTCATGAACTGCTTCATCCAGACACCTTCCTTCACCGCCTCCGAGGCTGCGATGTATTCCGCTTCGCACGTAGAATCAGCTACCACGCTTTGCTTGGAACTGCACCAGCTAACTGCTCCCCCGTTAAGAATAAATACGTATCCGGTTTGCAACTTAGGGTCGTACGGATCAGTGTCAAAGCTTGCATCGACGTAACCCTTTACGACGAGCTCTTCTTCACCTCCATAAACAAGAAACATTTCCTTAGTCCTTTTCAGGTACTTAAGGATATTCTTGACCGCTTGCCAGTGCTCCATTCTAGGATCACTTTGAAACCTTCCGGCCATACTTATGGCAAGGCTGACATAGGGTCTTGTGCATAGCATTGCATACATGATAGAGCCTATGGCTGAAGCATAGGGGATGACACTCATATTTTCTCTATCTTCTGTAGTTATTGGGCATTGAGTCTTACTCAACTTTACACCTTGTAACACAGGCAAGAACCCCTGCTTGGACTGTCCCATTTTGAACTTCTTCAAAACTTTATCAAGGTATGTGCTTTGTGAAAGTGCTATTAAGCGACTCGATCTATCTCTATAGATCTTAATGCCTAATATGAAAGCAGCTTCTCCTAGGTCCTTCATTCAAAACCTCTTGTTCAAATATTCCTTCATGCTTTCCAGCATTTCTATATTGTTTCCAATCAGCAATATGTCATCCACATATAATACTAGAAACACTATAGAGCTCCCACTCACTTTCTTGTAAATACAAGCTTCTCCGTAAACTTGTATAAACTCAAACGCTTTGATCACCTCATCAAAGCACTTATTCCAACTCCGAGATGCTTGCACCAGTCCATAAATGAATCGCTGGAGTTTGCAAACTTTGTCAGCATTCTTTGGATCGACAAAACCTTCGAGTTGCATCATATACAACTCTTCCTCAAGGAAACCGTTAAGGAACGCTGTTTTGACATCCATCTGCCAAATTTCATAGTCGAAATAAGCTGCTATTGCTAACATGATTCTGACAGACTTAAGCATCGCTACGGGTGAGAAAGTCTCATCATAGTCAACTCCCCGAACTTGTGAAAAACCCTTTGCCACAAGTCGAGCTTTATAGACGGTGACATTACCGTCCGTGTCTGTCTTCTTCTTAAAGATCCATTTGTTCTGAATGGACTTTCGCCCTTCAGGTAATACTTCCAAAGTCCATACTTTGTTTTCATACATGGATCCCATCTCGGATTTCATGGCCTCTAACCATTTCTCGGAATCTGGGCCCATCACTGCTCCTCCATAGCTCGTAGGTTCATTGATGTCCAACAACATAACCTCCAAGATAGGGTTGCCGTACCACTCAGGGGTAGTACGCGGCCTTGTCGACCTACGAGGTTCAATAGCAGCTTGATCCGAAGCTTCATAATCATCATCATTAACTTCCTCTTCTACCGTCGTAGGTTCCACAGAAACATCTTTCTGTGCTGCGCTACTTTCTGGTTGAAGTAAAGGTTCAATAACCTCATCAAACTCTATTTTCCTCCGACTCAATTCTTTCGAGAGAAACTCTTTCTCAAGAAATGTTTCGTTCTTAGCGACAAACACTTTGCCTTCGGATCTGGGATAGAAGGTATACCCGACTGTCTCTTTTGGGTATCCTATGAAGACGCATTTTTCCGCTTTGGGTTCTAGCTTTTCAGGCTGAAGCTTTTTGACATAAGCATCACATCCCCAAACTTTAAGAAACGACAACTTTGGCTTCTTGCCAAACCACAGTTCATATGGCGTCGTCTCAACGGATTTTGATGGTGCCCTATTTAGAGTGAATGCAGTTGTCTCTAATGCATAACCCCAAAACGATAGTGGCAAATCAACAAGAGACATCATAGAACACACCATATCTAATAAGGTTCGATTACGACGTTCGGACACACCATTACGCTGTGGTGTTCCGGGCGGTGTCAACTGTGAAACAATTCCACACTGTCTTAAGTGACTGCCAAACTCATAACTCAGATATTCACCTCCTCGATCATATCACAGGAACTTAATCTTCTTGTTACGATGATTCTCAAGTTCACTCTGAAATTGCTTGAACTTTTCAAACGTTTCAGACTTGTGTTTCATTATGTAAATATACCCATATCTACTTAAGTCATCAGTGAATGTGAGAAAATAACGATATCCACCACGCGCTATAACATTCATTGGACCTCACACATCAGTATGTATGATTTCCAATAAGCCACTTGCCTGTTCCATTGTTCCAGAGAACGGCGTTTTAGTCATCTTGCCCATGAGGCATGGTTCACATGTGTCAAGTGATTCAAAATCAAGTGACTCCAAAAGTCGATCAGCATGGAGCTTGCTCATGCGTTTTACACCAATATGACCTAAACGGCAGTGCCACAAGAAAGTGGTACTATCATTATCAACTCTACATCTTTTGGCATCAATGTTCTGAACATGTGTGTCATCACTATCAAGATTCAATATCAATAAACCCCTAACATTGGGTGCATGACCATAAAAGATATTACTCATATAAATAGAACAACCTTTATTCTCTGATTTAAATGAGTAACTGTCTCGCAATAAACAAGATCCAGATATAATGTTCATGCTTAACGCAGGCACTAAATAACAGTTTTTCAGGTTCATCACTAATCCCGATGGTAATCGAAGAGAGAGCGTGCCGACGGTGATCACATCAACCTTGGAACCATTTCCCACGTGCATCGTCACTTCGTCCTTTGCCAGCCTTCGTTTATTCTGTAGTTCCTGCTTTGAGTTGCAAATGTGAGCAACCGAACTGGTATCAAATACCTAGGCACTACTGCGAGAGCTAGTAAGGTACACATCAATAACATGTATATCATATATACCTTGTTTGTCGTTGGCCACCTTCTTGTCAGCCAGGTACTTGGGGCAGTTCCGCTTCCAGTGACCAGTTCCCTTGCAATGAAAGCACTCAGTTTCCAGCTTGGGTCCATGCTTGGGCTTCTTTACAGGAGTAGCAACTGCTTTGCCATCCTTCTTGGTTTTACCCTTCTTGCCCTTGCCCTTGACTTTGCCATTTTTCTTGAAACTAGTGGTTTTATTGACCATCAACACTTGATGTTCTTTTTGGATTTCAGACTCAGCGACTTTTAGCATCGCAAACAGCTCGGCGACTGACTTGTTCATCCTGTGCATGTTATAGTTCATCACAAAGCTCTTGTAACTAGGTGGCAGTGATTGACGAACTGTGTCAGTGATCGCCTCTGGCAGAAGGGCAATTCCCAACTCTGCTAGACGAGTTGAATACTCGGACATTCTGAGTATATGTTCACTGATAGACCCATTCTCCTCCATCTTGCAAGCATAGAACTTATCGGAGGTTTCATACCTCTCGATCCGGGCGTTCTTCTGAAAGATAAACTTCAACTCCTAGAACATCTCATATGCTCCATGACGTTCAAAACGTCTTTGAAGTCCCGGTTCTAAGCCATACAATATTGCACACTAAACTATTGAGTAATCTCCAGTACGTGCCTCCCAAGCATTCTTAACGTCTTTGGAGGTCATGTCTTCTGGTTGGTCACCAAGCGGTGCATCAAGGACATATGATTTCTGGGAAGCTGTGTGGATAATCCCCGGATTACGGGCCCAGTCAACAAAGTTACTTCCATCATCTTTCAGTTTAGCTTTCTCTAGGAATGCATTAAAATTCAGGGGTGCTACTGCGCGAGCCATTGATCTACAACAGAAATATGCAAAGTTCACTTAGACTTATTTCAAGATAATGAGTTTAGTTAATCAAGTTACTAAAGCTCCCACTCAAATTGACATCCCTCAGGTCATCTGAGTGTCACATGATCCAAATCCACCAACTCAAGTCCGATCATCACGTGAGTTGAGGTGGCTTCAATGGTGAACATCATTATGTCGATCATATCTACTATATGACTCATGTACGACCTTTCGGTCTCTTGTGTTCCGAGGCCATGTCTGGACATGCTAGGCTCGTCAAGTTTAACCTGAGTGTTCTGCGCGTGCAACACTGGCTTGCACCCATTGTATGTGAACATAGAGTCTATCACACCCGATCATCATGTGGTGTCTCAAAACGGCGAACTTTTGCAACGGTGCACACTCGGGGAGAACACAATTTATCTTGAAATTCAAGTGAGGGATCACCTTATAATGCTACCGTCGTACTAAGCAAAACAAGGTGGTTAAAAGGAATAACATCACATGCAATTCATAAGTGACATGATATGGACATGAACTTATGCTTTAGATCTCCATCTTGAAAGCACCGGCATGATCTCCATCGTAACCGGCAAGACACCATGATCTCCATCATCTTGATCTCCATCAACGTGTCGCCATCGGGGTTGTCGCGCCCAACATGCTTCTACTACTATTGCTACCATTTAGCGATAAAGTAAAGCATTACATAGCACTTAATGATTGACACGCAGGTCATACAATAATTAAAGACAACCCTATGGCTCCTGCCGGTTGCCGTACTCATCAACATGCAAGTCGTGAAATTCTATACATCACATGATCATCTCATGCATCACATATATCACATCATGTAATTGGCCATATCACATCACAACATACCCTGCAAAAACAAGTTAGACGTCCTCTAATTGTAGTTGCATGTTTTATGTGGCTCCTATGGGTTTCTGGCAAGAACGATTCTCACCTACGCATAAACCACAGCGGTGATACATAATTTGCTTTTCAACCTTCTCAAGGACCGCCTTTGTCGAATCCGATCCAACTAAAGTGAGAGAAACTGCCACCTACAAGCCATCTAGGCAACATGTTGCGTCGAGGGAACCGGTCTCTCGCAAGCCATCTATGCACTGGAGGAACGGGTAGCACGTGGTTGAAATTCTAGTGCAAAAACCCTCAATACCACCAGTATATATAGGAGGAGAAGAGGAGAGGAGGCAGCTTGGCCACCAAGCCTAGCTGGTTCGGCCGAACCTACTAGGAGAGGAGGACTCCTCCTCCAATCCTAGTAGGACTAGGATTGCTCCTTTTTGCCTTTTTTTCCACCTTTTCCTATTGGGTTTTTACCTCCAGCCACATGGGCCTTGTGTGAGAGTTTCCACCAGCCCACTAAGGGCTGATATTCACTCTCCCACATCCCATGAAGACTCTTGGGTCGAAATACCCCTCCCAGAGGCCTCCCGGTACACTACCGGCACTCCCGGTACACTACCGATGAGCCCGAAACTTTTCCGGCGACCAAAACGGGACTTCCTATATATGAATCTTTACCTCCGGACCATTTCGGAGCTCCTCGTGACGTCCGGCATCTCATTCGGGACTCGGAACAAACTTCGGTCACCACCATACACAACTCTATACTACCGAAACGTCACCAAACCTTAAGTGTGCAGACCCTGTGGGTTCGAGAACTATGTAGACATGACCGAGACACCTCTACGGTCAATAACCAATGGTGGGACCTGGATGTCCATGTTGGTTCATACATATTATACGAAGATCTTTATCGGTCGAACCTTTATGTCAAGGAATCAGTTAATCCCGTATGATGTTCCCTTTGTTCTTCGGTATGTTACTTGCCCGAGATTCAATCGTCGGTATCTCCATACCTAGTTCAACCTCATTACTGGCAAGTCTCTTTACTCCTTCCGTAATACAAGATCCCGTAACTAACACTTAGTCACACTGCTTGCAAGGCTTATTGTGATGTTGTAGTACCGAGTGGGCCCTGAGATACCTCTTCGTCACACGGAATAACAAATCCCAGTCTTCATCCATGCCAACTCAACAAACACTCTCGGAGACACCTGTAGAGCACCTTCATAGTCACCCGGTTACGTTGCGACGTTTGATACACACAAGGTACTCCTCCGATATCTGTGAGTTGCATGATCTCATGGTCATAGGAACATATACTTGACATGCAGAAAACAGTAGCAATAAACTGACATGATCATAAGCTACGTTTTTAGTTTGGGTCTTGTCCATCACATCATTCTCCTAATGATGTGATCCCGTTATCAAATGACATCTCATGTCCATGGCTATGAAACCTTAACCATGTTTCGATCAACGAGCTAGTTCACTAGAGGCATACTAGGGACATTGTGTTTGTCTATGTACCCACACATGTATCCATGTTTCCAATTAATATAATTATAGCATGGATAATAAACGATTATCATGAACAAGGAAATACAATAATAAACACTATATTTATTGCCTCTAGGGCATATTTCCAATAGTTCTCCGGCAGCGCGATGGTGTTGCGGCGACGATGGTGGAGCTATTCCGGCAGGGCTTCGCCTAAGCACTATAGAAAACCGATCTAGAGGAGAAACTATGCACTAGAGGAGAGGGTAGCACGTGGCTGAAAATCTTGTGCAAAAACCCTAAAACCTCTAGTATATATAAGAGGAAGAGAGGAGTAGGCTTGGCCAAAGGGCCAGCCCTAGGAGGCTTCGGCTGAAGTGGATAGGAGAGGAGGAATCCTCCTCCAATCCTAGTAGGACTAGGACTCCCTCCTTTTTTGCCTTTTTTGCCAATTTCCACCTTTTCTTTTTGAGATTTTCTTTCCCAGCCGCATGGGCCTTGTGTAGGACTTCCACCAGCCCACCAAGGGCTGGTATTCACTCTCCCATAGCCCATGTAGCCTCTTGTGTCGAAATACCCCTCCCGATGGTCTCCCGGTACACTACCGGCACTCCCGATACACTACCGATGAGCCCGAAACTTTTCCGGCGACCAAAATAGGACTTCCTATATATCAATATTTACCTATGGACCATTCCGGAGCTCCTCGTGACTTCCGGGATCTCATCCGGGACTCCGAACAACCTTCGGTCACCACCATGCATAACTCTATACTACCGAAACGTCACCAAACCTTAAGTGTGCAGACCCTGCGGGTTCGAGAACTATGTAGACATGACCGAGACACCTCTATGCTCAGTAACCAATAGCAGGACCCGGATGCCCATATTGGTTCCTACATATTCTACGGAGATCTTTATCGGTTGAACCTGTGTGTCAAGGATTCAGCTAATCTCGTATGATGTTCCCTTTGTTCTTCGGTATGTTACTTGCCCAAGATTCGATCGTCGGTATCTCCATACCTAGTTTAACCTCGTTATCGGCAAGTCTCTTTACTTGTTCCGTAATACAAGATCCTGTGACTAACACTTAGTCACATTGCTTGCAAGGCTTATTGTGATGTTGTATTACCGAGTGGGCCTTGGGATACCTCTCCGTCACACGGAGTAACAAATCCCAGTCTTGATCCATGCCAACCCAATAGACACCCTCGGAGATACCTGTAGAGCACCTTTATAGTCACCCAGTTAAGTAGCGACGTTTGATACACCCAAGGCACTCTTCCGGTGTCCGTGAGTTACATGATCTCATGGTCATAGGAACATATACTTGACATGCAGAAAACAGTAGCAATAAACTGACACGATCATATGCTATGTTTGTAGTTTGGGTCTTGTCCATCACACCATTCTCCTAATGATGTGATCCCATTATCAAATGACATCTCATGTCCATGGCTAGGAAACCTTAACCATCTTTCATCAACGAGCTAGTCTATTAGAGGCATACTAGGGACATGGTTTTGTCTATGTATCCACACATGTATCTGAGTTTCCGATCAATACAATTAGCATGGATAATAAATGATTATCATGAACAAGGAAATATGATAATAACTAATTTATTATTGCCTCTAGGGCATATTTCCAACAGTCTCCCACTTGCACTAGAGTCAATAATCTAGTTCACATCACCATGTGATTCACATTGTTATGAATCTAATACCCAATGAGTTCTGGGACTCGATCATGCTTTGCATGTGAGAGAGGTCTTATAGTCAACGGGTCTGTGACATTCAGATCCGTGTATACTTTGCAAATCTCTATGTCAAACTATAAACACTCGTACCACACTCCACTTGGTACTATTCCAAATGGCTGCTCCGCTATACGTATCTAGATTGCTACTACGAGTCATCTGGATTGGTGTTAAAGCTTGCATCGACGTAACTCTTTACGACGAACTCTTTATCACCTCCATAATCAAGAAACATCTCCTTAGTCCTCTAGTTACTAAGGATAATTTTGACCGCTGTCTAGTGATCCACTCCTGGATCACTCTTGTATCCCTTTACAGACTCATGGCAAGGCACACACCAGGTGCGGTACACAGCATGCCATAGGGGACGACGTTCGTCCTTTCTCTTTCTTCTACCGTTGTCGAGCTTTGAGTCTCACTCAACTTCACACTTTACAAATCAGGCGAGAACTCTTTCTCTGACTGATCCATTTTGAACTCTTTCAAAATCTTGTCAAGGTATGTACTCATTGAAAGTCTCATCAAGCAGCTTGATCTATCTCTATAGATCTTGATGCTCAACAATTAGGTAGCTTTATCCAGGTCTTCCTTTGAAATTCAGTTTTCAAACAACCCTTTATGCTTTCCAGAAATTCTACATCATTTCCGATCAACAATATGTCATCCACATATACTTATCAGAAATTCTATAGTGCTCCCACTCACTTTATTGTAAATACAAGTTTCTCGTAAACTTTGTATGAACTACAAAACTGTGATCACCTCATCAAAGTGTATATTCCAACTCCGAGATGCTTGATCCAGCCCTTACATGAATTGCTGGAGCCCACATGCCTTTTAGCATCCTTAGGACTGACAAAACCTTCTGGTTGTATCACATACAACCTTTCCTCACGTAAACTGTTAAGGAAACGATGTTTTGTCATCCATCTGCCAAATTTCATAATTGAAAAAATGCAGCAAATGCTAACATAATTCCAACAGACTTTAGCATTGATACGAGTGAGAAAGTCTCATCGCAGTCAACTCTTTGAACTTGTCGGAAACTTCTTTGTGACAAGTTGAGCTTTATAAATGGTGACATTTACCATCAGCGTCTGTCTTCATCTCAAAGGTCCATTTGTACTCGACGACCTACCGTCCAACGAGCAAGTCTACCAAAGTCTATACTTGGTTTTCATACATGGATCCTATCTCGGATTTCATGGCCTCTAACCATTTGTCAGAAACCGGGCCCATCATCGCTTCTCCATAGTTCGTAGGTTCATCGTTGTCCAACAACAGTACTTCTAAGACAGGGTTGTCGTACCACTCAGGAGTAGTACACGTCCTTGTCGACCTACGAGGTTTGATAGTAACTTGATCTGAAGCTTCATGATCATCATCATTAACTTCCACTTCAACTAACGTAGGCTTCACAAAAACATCTTCCTGCGCTGCGCTACTCTCTCGTTGAAACAAGGTTCAACAACCTCATCAAGTTCTATATTCCTCCCACTCAATTCTTTCGAGAGAAAATCTTTCTCGAGAAAGGACCTAGTTTTAGCAACAAACATTTTATGCTTGGATCTGAGATAGAAGGTTCACCCAACTGTTCTTAGGGTATTCTATGAAAATGCATTTGCCCGCTTTGGGTTCGAGCTCATTAGGTGAAAACATTTTCCACACAAACGTCGCAGCCCCAAACATTAAGAAGTGACAGCTTAGGTTTCTATCAAACCCTAATTCACACGGTGTCATCCCAACGGATTTAGATGTGCCCTATTTAAAGTGAATGTAGTTGTCTCTAATGCATAACCCCAAAATTATAGTAGCAAAACAATAAGAGACATCATAGCATGCACCATATGTAATAGTATGACTATGACATTCGGACACACCATCACACTATGGTGTTCCAGGTGGCGTGAGTTGTGAAACAACTTTCACATTGTCTAAAGTTGTATGCCAAACTCGTAACTTAGATATTCACCTCCATGATCATATCACAGACATTTTTATCTTCTTGTCACGATGATCTTAAACTTCACTCTGAATTTGCTTGAACCTTTCAAACAATTCGGACTTGTGTTTCATTAAGTAAATATACACTATATCTACTCAAATCATCAGTGAAGGTAAGAAAATAACGATATCCACCACACGCTACAAGACTCATTGGATTGAATACATCAACATGTATCATTTCCAATAATTCAATTGCCCGCTCCATCAAACCGGAAAACAGGGTCCTTAGCCATCTTGCCCAAGAGGCATGGTTCGCATGTCTCAACCGATTCAAAATCGAATGAGTCCAAAGATCCATCAGCATGGAGTTTCTTCATGCGCTTTATACCAATATGACATTTAGCGGCAGTGCCACAAGTATGTGGTACTATCATTATTAACTTTGTATCTTTTGGCATCAATGTTATGAACATATGTATTACTATGATCAAGATTCAACAAACCATTCTCACTGGATGCATGACCATTGAAGGTATTATTCATGTAAACAGAATAACCATTCTTCTCTAACTTAAATGAATAACTGTGTTGCAATAAACATGATCTAATCACGTTCATGCTCAACGCAAAACACCAAATAACATTTATTTAGGTTCGACACTAATACCGAAGGTAGAGAGAGCGTGCGATGTTAATCACATCAACCTTGGAAACATTTCCAACACACATCGTCACCTCACCCTTAGCTAGTTCTCCATTTATTCCATAGCTTTTATTTCGAGTCACTAACATTTAGCAACCGAACCGGTATCCAATACCCAGGTGCTACTAGGAGTACTAGCAAGGTACACATCAATAACATGTATATCAAATATACTTCTGTTGACGTTGCCAGCCTTCTTATCTACCAAGTATCTAGGGTTGTTCCGCTTTAGGGACCGCTCTCCTCATAATCGAAGCACTTAGTCTCGGGTTTGGGTTCAACTTTGGGTTGCTTCACTGGAGCAAAAACTGACTTGCCATCCATGAAGTTTCCCTCCTTGCCCTTGCCCTTGTCGAAACGAGTGGCTTTACTAACCATCAACACTTGACGCTCCTTCTTGATTTCTACCTTCGCGGTGTCAAACATCGCGAACAGCTCAGGGATCATTATTTCTATCCCTGGCATTTTATAGTTCATCACCAAGTTCTAGTAGCTTAGTGACAGTGACTTCGAGAACTATATCAATCACTATCTTATCTGGAAGATCAACTCCCACTCGATTCAAGCGATTGTAGCACCCAGACAATCTGAGCACATGATCAACGATTGAGCTATTCTCTTTCATCTTGCAGGCAAAGAATCTTGTTGGAGATCTCATATCTCGCAACACGGGCACGAGCCTGAGATCCTAATTTCAGCTCTTAGAACATCTCATATGTTCCATGACGTTCAAAATGTTTCAGAGCCTCAATTCTAAGCCGTAATGCATGACGCACTAAACTATCAAGTAGTCATCAGAACGTGCCTGTCAGATCTTCACAACATCTACAGACGACGCTAGAGGGGTTGGCGCATGGAGCGGTGCATTAAGGACATAAGCCTTTTGTGCAGCAATGAGGACAATCCTCAGATCATGGACCCAGTCCGCAATATTGCTACCATCATATTTCAACTGTATTTCTCTAGGAACATATAAAAATTCAAGGGAGCTACAGCATGAGCAAGTAATCTAGAACATAATTTGCAAAGACACGACAGACTGTGTTCATGATAATGAGTTCCATTAATCATATTACTGAAGAACTCCCACTCAAATTGACATCCCTCCGGTCATTCGAGTGATACATGATCCAAATTCACCAACTCAAGTCCAATCATCACGTGAGTTGAGGTGGTTTCAATGGTGAACATCATCATGTTGATCATATCTACTATATGACTCATGTGCGATCTTTCGGTCTCTTGTGTTCCGAGGCCATGTCTGTACATGCTAGGCTCCTCAAGTTTAACCCGAGTGTTCTGCATGTGCAACACTAGCTTGCACCCGTTGTATGTGAACGTAGAGTCTATCACACCCGATCATCACGTGGTGTCTCGACACGACGAACTTTCGCAACGGTGCACACTCGGGGAGAACACAATTTTTCTTGAAATTAAGTGAGGGATCACCTTATAATGCTACCTTCGTCCTAAGCAAAACAAGGTGCATAAAAGGATTAACATCACATGCAAATCATAAGTGACATGATATTGCCATGAACTTGTGCTTTTGATCTCCATCTTGAAAGCACCGGCATGATCTCCATCGTCACCGGCATGACACCATGATATCCATCAACGTGTCGCCATCGGGGTTGTCGCGCCGACCATGCTTCTACTACTATTGCTATCGTTTAGCGATAAAGTAAAGCATTATATAGCGCTTAACGATTGACACGCAGGTCATACAATAATTAAAGACAATCCAATGACTCCTGTCGGTTATCGAACTCATCGACATGCAAGTCGTGATATTCTATACAATACATGATCATCTCATACATCACATATATCTCATCATGTAATTGGCCATATCACATCACAACATACCCTCCAAAAATAAGTTAGACATCCTCTAATTGTTGTTGCATGTTTTATGTGGCTTCTACGGGTATCTAGCAAGAACAAGTCTCACCTACGCAAAAACTCACAATGGTGATACATAAGTTGCTTTTCAACCTTCTCAAGGACCGCCTTTGTCGAATCCGATCCAACTACAGTAGGAGAAACAAACACCCGCCAGCCATCTTTGTGCAACGAGGTTACACGTCAGTCGATTGAATCACTCTCTCGTAAGCGTACGAGTAAGGTTGGTCCGGGCCGCTTCATCCCACAATACCGCTGAACCAAAACACGACCAAGGGAGGAAGCAATCTAAGCATCAACACCCACAAACTCTTTGTGTTCTACTCGAGATCTCATATACACATAGACCTAGCTCTGATACCACTGTTTCCTACGCACATGCAAGATCTATCCATGGTGATGAGCATCTACGAGAGGGAGAGTGAATCTACATATACCTGTAGATCGCTAAGCGGGAAGCGTCCCGCGATCTCATCACGATCCGTCCCGCGATCCAATCATGATCCGTCCCGCGAACTCATCATGATCCGTCCCGCGAACTCATCACGATCCGTCCTACGATCTCATCACGAACCGTCTCGCGATCTTGATCACGGTCCTTCCGATCTAGCGCCAAACGGATGGCACCTCCGCGTTTAGCACACGTACAACTTGATGATGATCTTCTTGATCCAGCAAGAGGGAGCGGAGAGGTAGACGAGTTCTCTTGCAGCATGACGACTTTGTGGCGATGGTGGTGGAGCTATTCCGGCAGGGCTTCGCCTAAGCACTACAGAAAACCGATCTAGAGGAGAAACTATGCACTAGAGGAGAGGGTAGCACGTGGCTGAAAATCTAGTGCAAAAACCCTAAAACCTCTAGTATATAGAATAGGAAGAGAGGAGGAGGCTTGGCCAAAGGGCCAGCCCTAGGAGGCTTCGGCCGAAGTAGATAGGAGAGGAGGAATCCTCCTCCAATCCTAGTAGGACTAGGACTCCTTCCTTTTTTGCCTTTTTCCACCTTTTCTCTTTGGGCTTTTCTTTCCCAGCCGCATGGGCCTTCTGTGGCACTTCCACCATCCCACCAAGGGCTGGTGTTCACTCTCCCACAGCCCATGTAGCCTCTTGGGTCGAAATACCCCTCCCGATGGTCTCCCGGTACACTACCAGCACTCCCGATACACTACCGATGAGCCCGGAACTTTTCCGGCAACCAAAATAGGACTTCCTATATATCAATCTTTACCTATGGACCATTCCGGAGCTCCTCATGACATCCGGGATCTCATCCGTGACTCCGAACAACCTTCGGTCACCACCATGCATTACTCTATACTACCGAAACGTCACCAAACCTTAAGTGTGCAAGCCCTGCGGGTTCGAGAACTATGTAGACATGACCGACACACCTCAACGGTCAATAACCAATAGCGGGACCTGGATGCCCATATTGGTTCCTACATATTCTACGAACATCTTTATCAGTCGAACCTCTATGTCAAGGATTCAGTTAATCCCGTATGATGTTCCCTTTGTTCTTCGGTATGTTACTTGCCCGAGATTCGATCGTCGGTATCGCCATACCTAGTTCAACCTCGTTACCGGCAAGTCTCTTTACTCATTCTGTAATACAAGATCCCGTGACTAACACTTAGTCACATTGCTTGCAAGGCTTATTGTGATGTTGTATTACCAAGTGGGCCCTGAGATACCTGTAGAGCACCTTTATAGTCACTCAGTTATGTTGCGACGTTTGAAACACACAAGGCACTCTTTCGGTGTCCGTGAGTTACATTATCTCATGGTCATAGGAACATATACTTGACATGCAGAAAACAGTAGCAATAAACTGACACGATCGTATGCTACGTTTGTAGTTTGGGTCTTGTCCATCACATCATTCTCCTAATGATGTGATCCCATTATCAAATGACATCTCAGGTCCATGGCTAGGAAACCTTAGCCATCTTTGATCAACGAGCTAGTCTATTAGAGGCATACTAGGGACATGGTTTTGTCTATGTATCCACACATGTATCTGAGTTTCCGATCAGTACAATTATAGCATGGATAATAAACAATTATCATTAATAAGGAATATGATAATAACTAATTTATTATTGCCTCTAGGGCATATTTCCAACAAATTGTGAGTCTACGGAGGCAGACATCAATGCTTGATGAAGTCCTAAGCTGGGCGTGAATGGAGTCAATGGCAAACATGAAAGAACATGAAGGGAATCATCTGTGCCTGTCAATGTGTATGTGTGTACCGTGGTGTCCAATTTACCTCAGGACTAACCAATGTCAATTTGAATGGCTGATCATCAGATAGGATGTGACAAAGCTATCAAGGCTTCAAACGGCGTCTCGATGCTATCAAGCCCTACCCTAGTACTGGTGGCGACAAGATCTGGGAAGAACTAATCAGGACCAAAGGATCCATCGATTCGTTATTTTATAGAACTCAGGCTTCATACGTGCATCATGTAATGTTGTATACATTTATTGGTTGCGATAGCATCTTGGGTTTGGACCTTTCAGTCGTGGGCTACTACTTCTTGAGCTTGCGTTGGTTTTCCCTTGAAGAGGAAAGGGTGATGCAATGTAGATAAGTATTTCCCTCAGTCGTTGAGAACCAAGGTATCAATCCAGTAGGAGGTACAAGCAAGGCCCCAATCTATGCACCTACGCAAACAATCAAACACTTGCACCCAACGATATAAAGGGGTTGTCAATCCCTTCACGGTTACTTGCAAGGATGAGATCTGATAGAGATAGATATAAAATATTACTAAAAGTAAAACTAAATAAAAATAAATAAAATTTCAGAAAGGTATTTTTGGTATTTTTGGTTTATAGATGTGAAAATATAATATGGAAAATAGACCCGAGGGCCATAGGTTTCACTAGAGGCTTCTCTATGGAAGGAAACTAATACGATGGGTGAACAAATTATTGTCGAGCAACTGATAGAAAAGCACATAGTTATGACGATATCCAAGGCAATGATTATGCATATAGGCATCACGTCCATATCAAGTAGACCAAAATGATTCTGCAGCTACTACTATTACTCCACACATCGACGACACTACAAGATTGAACCCAAAACTAAGCACTTCTCCCATTGCAAGAATTGCCAATCTAGTTGGACAAACCAAACCAATAACTCGAGGAGACTTGCAAACATATGAAATCATCCATATAAAAATACAGAGAAGATTCAAATAATATTCATAGATAACCTGATCATAAACCCACAATTCATCGGATCTCGACAAACACACCGCAAAAGAGTATTACATCGGATAGGTCTCCATGAAGATCATGGAGAAATGGTATTGAAGAACATAGAGAGAGAAAAGGCCATCTAGATACTAGCTATGAACCCGAATGTCTGAGGTGAACTACTCACGCATCATCGGAAGGGCAATGGTGTTGATGTAGATGTCCTCCATGATCGAATCCCCCTTCGGCAGATTACCGGAAAAGGTCCCAAGATGGGATCTCGTGGAAACAGAGGCTTGCGACGGAGAAGTATTATCGTGGCTCTCTGTGGTATCGGGGGAATATTTATAAATTTATAGGAGGAGAATTAGGGTTGGAGGAGCTACGGGGGGGCCCAGAGGCCAGGGGGCGCCTCCCCCCAGGGGCGCGCCCTGGTGGCTTGTGGCCCACCCGTAGGTCTTCTGGCCTCTTCTCCAAGCCTCTTATGTTCCTTCTGGTCTAAGAAAAATCATCATAGAATTTTATTCCAATTTGGACTCCGTTTGATATTCCTTTTCTGCAATACTCAAAAACAAGAAAAAAACAGAAACTGGCAGTGGGCACTAGGTTAATAGGTTAGTCCCAAAAATAAGATAAAGTAGCATATTAATGCATATAAAACATCCAAATAGATAATGTGATAGCATGGAACAATAAAAAATTATAGATACGTTGGAGACGTATCATGGGCGTAGTAAGACTTAGAGAATTAGGTTGTCTATCTCTTCGACAATGGAGTGCACTATACTAACAAATGTACTAACATAAAATGAGTCCATGTCCCCATTGCTAGCTTTTGAGGGGGTCCCCTCAGAAAAAAATTAGGGGGGGGCATAGATCCAGTGACTTGTGTACTTCTTAAGTAAGGTCATCACCGAGTTCAAGCAATGATATCCTCACTACAAGAAGCTCATCTATGGAGTATTCATGACATCCAGAAAAGCTGATTCACTACTTCCAAGAACACTCGGCTATTGTGGTCAGCAGTTCCCATTTGTTAGATATCATCCACAACATGGGCGCCACTGGCTGAGTGGGAAAATGGGTCATCGATCTGGCAGATCACAACATTATCTATGAGCCACCTAAGCCAGCATGTGTGAGGCTCTAGGTACCTGATTTCGTAACTGAGTGGAATGAAACCAAGTCCCTGCCCACCAAGGTGGAGTTGGCGCATTGGCTTATGTACTTCAATGCCTCCAAGATGGTCTCAACCTCGGGGGTTACCATCGTTCTCATCTCTATCGAATGTGACGATTTCGACTACATACAAATCCACTTCACGATGTTCAATAAATGTTGTCGAGTACAAAGCATTGTTGCACAACTTGTGAATCGCAGCATTGCTCGGTATTAACTCGCAGAGACTCGTATCTGGTGGTGCAAAAGGTAATAAATGACTGTGACGTGAATGACACGGCCATGATCGCAGTGCACAAGCTCGAGAACCACTTCGAAGTTAACTTCACCATGTTCGTCATGGTCATAATAGGATGCCCTAGAAAACATTGACTCTACCAGCGAATAAATCCTGCCCGACGTCTTATTGGAGCAACTCCACGATTCATCCACATGAAGAAGACGAAGTTTGAGTCTGAAGAAGCGAAAAATCCCCGGTTGTCTCCTGAAGTTGTTCTAGAACTACTAGGAAATACCATATAGGTATATGCTCAACAATAACGTCAGTCAGGTGTCGGCACAACTTGTTAGCAGTAGCGCGTGTCCGAGGACAGCCCTACATGTACATCGTAGCAGCAGCGCCGGCCAAGACGAAAGGCGCTACTGTTAAGTATCCCCATGGCACCCACTAGGGAAGGCAATAATAGCAACACTGGATACACGACACGCACTACTACTAATATGGTTGCAGAAGCGCCGGTCCTAGACCCTACGCAGCAACTATTTATACACATGATAGCTTATCGGCCCCAACGAGCGGTAGCACTTAGCAGTAGAGTCAGCCCTTCCACCGTGCTACTACTATTTTAGCCATATCCTGCGTCCATTTCTCAATCTGCCTCTCCACTTTCTCTCCCTCCCTCACCGCATGTGATCCTTCTCTCGCACCATACGTCGATGCCATCATCGCACCGACGTCCTGCTAGGTAAGCCGCCTCCCTCCTCCAGCCGCTGCCCCTCCTCCCTCCTCTACCTGTTGCGCCACCTCACTCCTCCCTAGGTTTTGGGAACTTTCTTCAAGTTCTAGAATTTCTTCAAGTTCTAGCTAGGTCTAGATAAATCTTGTACTAAATGGTCCTATTATATGCAAGTTCATAAGTTTTCATAGATGTTTTCATACTTGCAGTAGTAGTTGATGAGTAGCTACGAAAATGTGAAGGTAGTATTTTTTTAATGAAAATGTCAAGCTAGTATTTCTTAAAATAAAAATGTGAAGCTAGTATTTTTTTTAAATGAAAATGTGAAGCCAATATTTTTTTGAAATGAACATGTGAAGCAAATATTTTTTAATGCAAATGTGAAGCTAGTATTTTTCTGAAATAAAAATGTGAAGCTAGTATTCTTTTTCAAATGAAAATGTGAATCTAGTATTTGTTGAAATGATAATATATTTGGATAGCGTTTCATTGAAATTTTTCTATATTAAAAAGAACTTGACTTTGTCCGTGCTTAAAGTGATCCTAAAACTATTTACTCATATGCTAGTAACCTGCTCATTAGTGTTTAGATGTTGCTGTTGTGATTGTAATGATGATGATGATAATTCTTTGAATGCTCATGTTTGCCTGTTCATGTGGTGCCAGGTTGATCAACGCCGCGCCGCTCGACGACGCCCAAAAGATCACTGACGACACCCGCATCCACGACAGCCATCTAGTGAGTAAACATGGTCTATTTGAACATGTGATATGTGGAGTAGTGTTGTGTAGTACTATTGCTATCACACATTGATATTTGCAAATATGATATGATGGATATGTCTACTACATGTGTATTTGCTTTCCCAAGTGATATCTTGTCTTTTTTGTGTTTGCAAGTTCCCACCGAGTGGCCTGTGTTTTGTTGGAATGTTGATTAATTTCCGCTCCAGTGAATTTCAAGCGCTCGATATGTCTTGTTTTAGAAAAGATCATGCCAAAAATTTCTATGAATTTTGGAATGATTTGTGCTATAAAGTAGGACATACCGAGTGCACTGAATTTACCGAAACGGGAATTAAACGACTGGTGCTTCGGGTTGATTTGCAGTCCGTTCGAGCTCCTTGTGTGACTTTCAGTGAGGAAGAATCCCAACTATTGTCGTGAGGGGCACTTCTCCTTCGATCCCATGTGCTAGAACTTTTGGTAATGCATTCCGGAACGAATGGAGGAGTGACCAACACCGACGGTCGAAATTTATATCCGGAGGAATAATGTCAACTATTTTTGTGGGAGGAACTTTTGTTCCTTCTCCTCGTGATAGACCTTCTGTTAATTCTTGGGGAGAAGGAGAAGAGCGACCATCACCAACAGTCGTAATATCAATGTGAGGGAGTGTTCATCATATATTCCGCCATATATACAGTCAAATTATTAGTGAGGAAGAATCACGATTGTTGCTTTTGTAGGAGATATGACCTAGAGATAGTAATAATAGTTATTTTGTATCTCAAAAGTTTGCAATGAAAGTTTATGTTCCATGCTATAACTGCAAAGATTCTCGAGTCTACAATAACCATTAGGCTTGGAGGGAAACTCATGTGCGCGTGTGGTATAATAAACGATAAATTGAATTCCTAGTCTAGCCTCTTAGACTGGCTCAAGTATTGCATGATGATCCTATTTTCCTGATCATGGGCATGGCTATGCCGGCAATTTTGAGGACGCGATGTTGGTAGAACACTCGTGTTGAATCGATCCGAATTGATGTTATGCTATGAGATACATTCGTCACAAGTAAATGGTTAATAACACAGAGATGGTTAACGTTTGCATAATTCCTTAGACCATGAGAGTATCGAGTTTCTTCATGCTTGCTTCATGAACTTTGGGGTTTGTTAAACGTCATCCGTAAATGGGTGGCTATTACGGCGGCTTACGGGTTCATGGAAAAGTATGTCAAGTAACTTGATAGCTCAAGATTAGGATTTGCTCCTCCGACGATGGAGAGATATTTCTGGGCCCTCTCGGTGTTACGGTATCCATCATCGTCTGGCCAGACACTTTGTGATTTGATCACAGGGATGCCGGAACACGGGAGCGAGAAAAGAGAACAATACCGGCAACGAGGTAACTGGCATAGTGGACAAGTTGTTGATCCATGAGGATGCCTACATGTCTCACCTCGGGTAATTGTAACATATCGTGAAGCAACAGGAATAGCTCATGGCAACTGGAGGTTCACTCGAATATTCATTCGTGTGGGTATCGGGGTCAATATGGGTGTCCACGGCTCCGATGTTGATCATTGATCGGAAGGTGTTCCGGGTCATGTCTATGCTTCACCGAACCTATAGGGTCACACTCTTAAGGGTCATCTATCTGTTGAATACTAGACAAGGCGTCTGAGAGAAAATCACCGAAAAGTTTCGGACATCGGAAAAGTTTCGGACAGCGAAAAAGTTCCGCACACAAAACACCGGAACAGTTTCGGTAAAACTAAAAGGTAGTTTTAGGGGATACCATTAAGTCAAATTGGTTTTAGCACATGCCTGATAATTCTTGGAGGGTGCCAGAATCATTCTGGAAACTTCTGGGAATTTTCCGGAAGAAAAACCGGAAATGTTCCGGAGCTGCCGGAACCGCTTCAGATGCTTTTCGCAGATGAAAATCACTATTCCGGAATTGTTCTGGATCACATTAAAAACTATTTTAGTGGGGTACTAGAATTGTTCTAAGCCCACATAAATATTTTCAGTTCGATCGGACGCTGAAAAACGTCGTCATGAATAGTGAAAGTGCTTTTTGGATATTTATGGAAAAGCACCTTTTTGGATATTTCCAAAAAAGGCTTCTAGAAGGGATTGGGGAGCAAGGTAGCTCCTCATGGGGGCCCCCCAAGGGTTGGCCGGCCAAGGGTGGAGCTCCTCCATGGAGCTCCACATGGCACCCCTTTTCCTTCTTATGATTTTTTATGTGTGACATAAAGTGGGGGTAGTTTGGTATTTTCAAGTCCCAACCCTACCCCTTGGTTTTCCTATAAATAGAGGAGATGTGGGCTTCCATCTATTCATCCTTTTGCTCTCATACACATGCTTTGCTTTGCAAGCTCTCTCTCTCTCTCTCTCTCCCTCCCACGAAAAGAGTCTTTCATAGAGCCGAAAGGTTGTCTGGGTTCTGGCAGGAACTAGTTCTGGACGGCGAAGCCCTGGCGGATAGATGACAGCGTATGTGAGCAACACCGTATAGAGGTTGTAGTTTCGATCTTTTGCCTGAGGGGCTGTTCGTGTGTCCTCCCGTAGGGCTGTCCGAGTCTTCGTTCGAGTTTCGAGGGTCCCCCGAAGGGCTGTCCGCGACATCGTCCGGGGGACTGTCCGACCGCCTCCCGAAGGGCTGTCCGGCGAGGGAGTACATCCTCGAGGTTGGGAGGTTGCAAAATCCTAGCTGCGGGGATCTGCACCAACAATCTCCACTGACTCTTCTTCCGTTGTGCTTCGAGTCGGTACGGATAAATTCAAACCTTGTATGCAGTCTCCATAGTGGTCCTGGGCGTGCTCGCTAGACCGGAAATTTTTATTTTCTGTCGCGTTCCCCAACAGTGGCATCAAGAGCCAGGCTATGAGTAGATGCATCTTATGATCTAGAATACATGAGATGTATGGGTATTGCATAGTATAATTTTGTAGTAGATGAGATATATTGCTGAAAATAATTTGTGCGGGTAGCAGATGAAATCTGTTACCCGATGTTCCTGTTGCTTCCCGCGAATTTGTGTAGTCCTGATCTTGACGGAATGGTGGAATCTTACAAAGTTTTGGCAATCCGCGATCCATTCATGCTGCTCCTGAGTGTGCTGATTGACAGATCAACGAAGTGCTAACAGTTCTTTGGGTTCCACCATAGTTAAAGAAAGATGGATGTTTCGCAGACGAAAGGGCAATGCAGATATGATCTGCACGGGGGTCACGCGTATGACGAAGTTTAGTATGGGGCTTGAGATTTTATTATCTCGTGTTTCATACACCTTGGAAAGTTAATCTAGCAACTTGAATTATCATACTTGATGATAAACGTTGGTAGCTGCGGTTTGAATCAAAACCTTAGAAGCCACGTAAAATAAAATTTTGTATAAACCGATTAGAGGCGTCTAACTTGGTTTTGTAGGATGGTTTGCATATGATGTGGTATAGCAATGCTCATATTCAATTTGATTATGTATGAGATGGCTATGTGATGTAATTAACATGACCTACGTGTCATGATTCGGCATGATGGCTGGAGCCATATGATAGCACTTTAATGACCTGGATGTCAACCTTATTTAATGCACTTATTTTATTAGCTATAGAGATAGCAATATTATCTGGTGCATCGACAAGGTGGTGGAAATCTTTGCAAAGGTGAACACCGACGCAAATGCCGAAGACGAAGAAATACTTGACTTCTCCGTCAGAAAGGGCTATACCATATCATGCTATTATGAATTGCCTGAGATGTTTATCCCTCTTGATGCACCCTTCTTAATTGCGCGGTAGTCGCTTTTTATTAGGGTGATCTCTCACTAAAAATATCAAGTAGTTAGTGTTCTCCCAAGTGTAGCACCGTCACGGCACCTATCTCTTCGGGGTATCACATGGTTACATGGGTACGAACGATTAGAGAAGTGTGAGGCGGGTGAGTTGAGACCTCGCAGCGAGATCACTTGGTTGTCTTGACGTTCAGGCATGAAAGTCATGAGCTCGGAACACACGCATCGAAAGATGAACAAGAGTCACATAAAGATGTGATTGGCAAGTTGGCCTACTAATTGAAATTCTCGTCACTTGAGATGGTTACATCCTTGACGCTGAATTGAAAGTTGGGTCTTGCATCACTCACAATCAATTATGAGAGATATTGATTTGAGTGGAAGTGCACCTTAGAATAAAAAAAATATTCACTAGTGCCAAAAATCATTATGAACAAAGTCTAAGTGAACTTGTGTTTTCCGTTGTAGATCAAATGGCTCGCAACACCGCGTTCAACTTAGGCCCTATGTTAGAGAAAGAGAAGTTAGCTACGAATGGAAACAACTATGTGGACTTGGTCCGTACCCTGAGGATTGTCCTCTGGGTGCTAAGAAAGTGTACGTGCTTGACGGACCTCTTCCTCCTAAACCGGCGGCAACAGCCGTGCACACATACAAAATGTCTGGGCCACTAAGGATGATGATTACAACTTAGTGCAGTGCCTCATGCTATCTTGCATGAGTTCAGAGCTTCAAAAACGTTTTGAATTCCATAACTCCTTTGATATGATCAAGGATCTGGATGCTCTTTACAAGTTTAATGCACGGTCTGAATGTTTTGACATCATGAAAATGATGGCGGAGACCAAGATGGCTGAGGGCAGTTCAGTTGGAGAGCACGTAGTCAATATGATTGGCTACGCTGAAAGGCTTAAAATCCTAGAATTCCAAGTTCCAAAAGAGCATGTTATGGACTTCTTGCTAGGTTCACTCCCCTCGTCTTATGGCAGTTTTATCATGAACTACAACATGAATGGGATGGACAAAACAGCAAATGAGGTGCTTGCCATGCTGAAAACTGCTGAAGGAGGACTGTAGAAAAATCGCAAGCAAGTGTTGCTTGTGAATAAAACTGTCAGTTTCAAAAAGAAAGGCAAGCCAAAGAAGGGCAAGGGCGCCGGTAAGACTGGCTTCCAACGCAAATCTAAGGGTGGAGCCAAGAATGAAACTGAGTGCTTCTACTGCAAGGGCACAGGACACTGGAAGAGAAAGTGCAAGAAGTATTTGGAAGATAAGAAGTCTAGGAAAACCGGAAAAGGTATAATTGTTATACAAGTTAAAGTCATTGACCTTTTGCTTGCTAGCGAAAATTCTAAGTCTTGGGTATTTGATACCAGATCGGTTGCTCACATTTGCAACTCGATACAGGGGCTTCAGAAGGTGCGCAAGCTAGCAAAGAATGAAGTCATGATGTGTGTCGGGAACGGCGCTGGGATCGCCGCTCAAGCCGTCGGTATTATGCCTCTACGTCTCCCTTCAGGATTTATTTTGGAACTTAGTAACTATAGGGTAACGCGGCAGAAAACAAAAATTTCCGACCTGCGCACCAGCCCAGGACCACTATGAAGACTGCATACAAGGTTCGATCTTTTCATTACCGACTCGTAGCGCAGCGGAAGTAGAGTCGATGACGATCGGCAGTGAAGATCCCCGCAGCTAGGATTTACAACCTCCCAACCGCGAGGATGTATACCCTCATCAGCCCCGTGGACAGCCCTTCGGGAGGCGGTCGGACAGTCCCCCGGACGGTGTCGCGGACAGCCCTTCGGGAGGACCTCCGAAGCTCGGACTGTCACTCGGACAGCCCTTCGGGAGGACCTCCAAAACTCGGACGGTCACATTGACAGACCTTTGGGAGGCACTCTCGAACTAAGACCAAAACTACAATCTCTCTACAAAGTTGCACACATACGGTGTCATCTATCCGGCAGGGCTTCGCCGTCCAGAACTAGTTCCTGCCGGAACCCAGACAACCTTTCGGCTCTACAAAACTATTTCGCTGGGAGGGAGAGAGAGACCTTGCAAAGCAAAGCATGTGTATGAGAGGGCAGCCCACATCTCCTCTATTTATAGGAAAACCAAGGGGTAGGGTGGTTTTACAATAAAACCCAAAATGCCCATGAATGAAGTCCTTCCACAAGGGCATAAAAGTGAAACCAAGGAACAAGAGGGACTCCATGAAGGAGTCCACCATGTGGCCGGCCACACCCTCATGTGGGGCCCCAAAAATGGCTCCAATCCATCCATGTCATCCCCAAGATCTTTTGGAGCAAAGCCCCAAAAGGTGGCTTTCCATAAAGTAGTCCAAAAAGCACTTTCACTATTCACGACAACATTTTTCAGCGTCCGCTTGAACTGAAAATATTTATGTGGGCTTAGAACAATTCTAGTACCCCACTAAAATAATTTTCAATGCAATCTGGAACAATTCCGGAATAGTGATTTTCATCTGCGAAAAGCATCTGAAGCAGTTCCGGCAGCTCCGGAACATTTCCGGTTGTTCTTCCGGAAAATTCCTAGAAGTTTCCAGAATGATTCTGGCACCCTCCAAGAATTATCAGGCATGTGCCGAAACCAATTTGACTTAATGGTATCCCTTGAAACAACTTTTCAGTTTCACCGAAACTGTTCCGGTGACCTGTCTACGGAACTTTTCCACTGTCCGAAACTTTTCCGGTGTCCGAAACTTTTCGGTGATTTTCTCTCAGGCTCCCTGTCTAGTATTCAACAGATAGATGACCCTTAAGCGTGTGACCCTATAGGTTCGGTGAAGCATAGACATGACCCGGAACCCCTTCCGATCAATGATCAACATCGGAGCCGTGGACACCCATATCGATCCCTATACCCACACGAATAAATATTCGAGTGAACCTCCGGTTGTCGTGTGCTATTCCTGTTGCTTCGCGATATGTTACAAATACCCGAGGTGAGACATGTTGGCATCCTCGTGGATCAACAACTTGTCCACTATGCCAGTTACCTCGTTAACGGTATTGTTCTCTTTTCTCGTTCCCGTGTTCCGGCATCCCCGTGATCAAATCACAAAGTGTTTGGCCATACGATGATGGATACCGTAACACCGAGAGGGCCCAGAGATATCTCTCATCGTCGGAGGAGCAAATCCCAATCTTGAGCTATCAAGTTACTTCACATACTTTTCCATGAACCCGTAAGCCGCCGTAATAGCCACCCATTTACGGATGACGTTTAACAAACCCCAAAGTTCATGAAGGAAGCATGAAGAAACTCGATACTCTCATGGTCTAAGGAATTATGCAAGCATTAACTTCTTTGTGTTATTAACCATTAACTTATGACGAATGTATCTCATAGCATAACATCAATTCGGGTCGATTCAACACAAATGTTCTTCTAACATTATGCCCTCAAAATTGCCGGCATAGCCATGCCCATGATCAGGAAAACAGGATCATCATGCAATACTTGAGCCAGTCTTAGAGGCCAGACTAGGAATACATTTTACTGTTTATTATCCCACACGTGCACATGAGTTTCCCTCCAAGCCTCGTTTTATTTGTAGACTCGAGAATCATTGCAGTTATAGCATGGAACATAAACATAATTATGAACAAGGAGATAATGAAAAACATTTATTATTGCCTCTAGGGCATATCTCCTACAGACTCCCACTTGCACTAGAGTCAATAATCTAGTCAATGCTAATGCACTTTACACCTATGGCATACTGGTGTAAAATATGCTTCGCTTGTGGTATAGCCTGATGTCCAATGGATCTGACAACTTCAGCTCCGTGTGGAACATTGCATATCCTCGTGTTTTCACGCTATCACAAAATTCGTATTCTGTGTGACTTGGCTTTGCATATGTGTGAATCATTGGTCGAAACCTGATTCCTCAGCCTGAGCTATGGAGCAACTATCTGCAATAGTGTCTCATAGACCAAAGCCATCTTGGAACCATACTAAGTTCATGAATGAACTATATGATTCAACAACTTCTTTGTCGCTTCCAAAGCGTCAACATACTTAGCCTTTGTTATAGAATTCGCCACAGTATCTTGTTTGGAACAATTTCCAACTACCGTGCCACAATATTGTGTATCACACAAAAACCTCAATTAAATCGAAAATCACATGGAGAAATGGTGGAGACTGTATCGATGTACCATATTACACCGAACTCTTCATGATTTCTGCTTGCGAGAAAACATGTCATCACTACTACTCTAGTACTCAATGACATCTTTCACTGTTGTCCTATGATCAGTACTTTGATCACTTTGGTTATCCATACTTGCAACAACTTTGGAGTATCGGACATATCTGTTGGTTTTACATACCATGGAATACATGATTAATCCAAACACAAGAGTGTGTGGAATCTCCATCATGTATTTCACTCATCAGTTTTTTGGGACACTAAGTCTTGCAAAAACTCTTTCCATGTGACTTCGGCAAGAATCACTCCTTGGTGTTTTAAATGCTAAAAGGTTTTAGCACCTTGTCAATATGTATTCATTGCTTAGCCCCATTAGGTAAATCTATCTCCATAGATCATCATGCCTAATATTGAGGCTATTTAGCCTAAGCACTTCATCGAAAAAACTATTTTCAAATGAAGTCCTAATTCGTGTCAATAAATTTATTTCCAATTAACAATGTGTCAAGTACACAAGGTTTTTAGAAATAGTATTATGCTCCCACTTACTTTCTTGAATCACAAGCATCTTCGATACCCATTTGATGAAATCAAACTCCTTTGACCATTCCATCAAAAACGAAGATTCCAACTCTGCTTTGCTCTCTTCTGTCCATCGCTGGAACTCTGAACTTTGCATACCTACTAGCATCCTCTGGATCGACAAATTACTTTGGACTGTATCACATACAAGTCCTAGGTTTCATTTCCATCAGATGGAAATCCTTTTGTCATCCATGTTTCATATCTCATGATTGATATATGTATTAATTGCTAGTTCAACCCGAACCGACCTTAAGCATCGCTACGGTGAAACAACCTCATCGTAGTCAACTCCTTGAACTTGTTATTTCAACAAGTCGAGCTTTATGGATAAAACATTTTTATCCGTACCAGTTTTCAGTTCCATAAATATTCGTTGGACTCTAAGTCCTCCGAAAGGTGTATCAAGGTTTTAATCTTGAATCACTTATATGGAAACTATCTCAGATTGTATTGGCATTTAGCCAATCCCGGATTCAGGGCCCATCAACGCTTCCTTGTGTATTGTAGGTATACTGTTGTCCAACAACAATATCTCGTTTGCGCACCTAATAGGTTTGCATGAGCTTTGCCTACGTGGTTCAGCTACACGTTCAACTGAAGTCCATACATTTTATTGTAGAGACTTACGTATCAGTCATAGTAGGAAACAACAGATTCACTTCCAAGGTTTCTTTCCTTTGAACTGATGACGAAGATACTGGTTATCTCGTCGAGTTGCACTGTCCTCCCACTCACCTTTTGTAAGAACTATTCTCTTTAAAAGCATACCGTTTTGTGGCAAAACCCTTTGCCTCGGTATAGTGGTGGGGGAATACCCAATGACTTGGGATAACCATACAAAATAGCACTTGTCTGATTTGGAATGGGTTTGTAACCGTTTACACAAGCCCCATATTCCAAATGTTAAGAAAAGATATAACATGGTTGGGCGTACCATACCATAGCGTCATTTCAACAGGCCTGATGGATCTCTTTTTAGTGTAAAAGCCGCAGTCTCTAAAGCATCACTCTATAAAAGGGATAATGGCAAATCTATTTATGTCATCTTTGATCTTACCATGTCATAAATGGTTCGATTACATCTTCACGGACTTTCCACTTGCAGTGGTGTTCCGGGAGGTGCAAGTTATGAAACTCTTTTCACAACTCATCAGACAATCACTAAACTTGTAACTCAAATATTCCTTTCCGCAATCAAATTGCAGAAACATAATTTTCTTGGTACAATAACTTCTACTTCATTTTTGAAAACCTTTCGAATGATTTCAAAAGATCCAGACTTACGTCTCATCAAGTAAATATCCATATATCTACTTGAGTCATTTTTGAAGGTAGACAAATCCACTGTTTGCAACAACATTTATTTGAGTACACACATCATAATGTATGATTACCAATAAGTTCTTTGCTCGTTCCTTACGGCCTGTGAACGGTATTTTAGTTAGTTCACCTTTTGGAGGAAAGTCGCAAGTGTCAGATGATTCAAAATCAAACGACTTCAAAATCCATCATGATGGAATTTTCCATGCGGGTTTCTCCAATGTGACCAAATGCAGTGCCACACATATGTGGTATTCTTTTAGTCTTGCGACATTTAGCGTCAGTGTTATGGATGTATCATATTTCCATCAATATTCATAACATATATCTCATCTAGGATGGAATCATGGCCCTTCATGTTATTCATAATACTGAACAACAATTATTGTTTTTATGAACAAATCTTTTGCAACAAACATTGTGCAATGGGCTAGAGTGTATGAAACTCTAAAATGAATTATGAAAGTAAACCTAGAGGTAATGTATTATTATCAATATTCATAACATACGTCTCAGTCATGATGAAAGTATGGCCCTTATGTTATTCATAACACCGAACATGAAAAGTTCTCTTATGAACAACCTTCTTGCATACCTTATGCAAAGGGCTAGAGTGTATGAAACTCTAAAATGAATTATGAAACTTAATACATAGGGAATACACCGATGGAAGGCATAGTAACATTTACTATGTTCCCTACGTGTATCTAAACCTCATTCCTGGCTAGTCTTTCAGGCCGTAGTAGTTCTTACATCGAGTTGCAACAGAATGCAATCGAGCGGGTATCTTTGTGACCAACTCACAATACCCAAGAATTAGTGATTAACATGTTTAACCATAATTCCCAAGAACTATATCTTTGACCAGCCTTCTATACATCAAAAACTTGTATGACATTCATACATGAGCTGGATATTCCAGTCTTCTTTCCTTTTGCCATTATATTTCTAACAGTTTAACTTTTCAGTATTTCTCCTACTCTCAGAAGAAGCACCCAACTTAAGAGTGGCATTAGCCCCGGACTTCCTAGGCGTGAAAGTCTTACTAACACCCTTCGGACACTACCTTTCTCTTAAGTTGTTGTTTTATTCACCTTTCATCATATGACAGGCGTTCTCCTGGATCCCTCTCTTATCAGTCTAATGCATAGTAAACTACTTTACTAATAGTTTGCAAACAAACATTGCTTTGGATATCTCATATCTTTTAGCTTTTGTCTGTCTCTGAAAATGACTTTCAGATTCCATGAATATCACATAACTATCCGAACTTTTGAAGTTTCGGTCTCATGGAAGCAAACATATTTGACTTGACCGTAACGGAATTTTAGCTTTTTGGATCGAAGGACGAGAGTCATATCATCCATAGCATTAGCAGGAGAATACCGAAAACATGCGATAGGACAAGTCCGTCTCGGCACTCTTGAGGACAATCCACACATTACGTTACCAACCGTAAAGTTTTAACCAGATATTTAACAGCTATTCAATTTTAATAGGGAAGGTGGAAACGCGAGCCATTATTCTACAACTATTTTGCAAACCACACTTAGACAGTGTTCAAAATAAATTGCACTAAGAATTAAAACAAGTTAATTCTACAGTGCGCTCCCACTCAAATCAATATCTCTCATAATTGATTGTGAGTGATTCAAGATCCGAATTACAATTCAACGCCAAGGATGTATCCATCTCAAGTGACGAGAATTGCAATCGGTAGGCCAACTTGCCAATCACATCTCTATGTGACTCTTGTTCATCTTTCGATGCGTGTGTTCCGAGCTCATGACTTTCATGCCTGAACGTCAAGACAACCAAGTGATCTCGCTGCGAGGTCTCAACTCATCCGCCTCACAATTCTCTAATCGTTCGTACCCATGTAACCATGTGATACCCCGAAGAGATAGGTGCCGTGATGGTGCTACACTTGGGAGAACACTAACTACTTGATATTCTAAGTGAGAGATCACCCTAATAAAAAGCGACTACCGCGCAATCAAGAAGGGTGCATCAAGAGGGATAAACATCTCAGGCAATTCATAATTAGCATGACATGGTATAGCCCCTTCTGACGGAGAAGTCAAGTATTTCTTCGTCTTCGGCATTCGCATCGGTGTTCACCTTTGCGAAGATTGCCACCACCTTTTTGATGCACCAAATAATATTGCTATCTCTATAGCTTAATAAAATAAGTGCATTACATAAGGTTGACACGCAGGTCATTAAAGTGCAATCATATGGCTCCAGCCATCATGCCGAATCATGACACGCAGGTCATGTTAATCAATTTACATCATATAGTCATCTCATACATAATCAAATTATTATGAATACTGCTATACCACATCACATGCACATGCAAACCATCCTGCAAAACCTTGTTTTTCGTGGCTTCTAAGGTTTCGAAACAAACCGAAGCTACCAATGTCCATCATCAAGTATGATACTTCAAGTTGCTAGATTAACAATCCAGGGTGTATGAAACACGAGATAATAAAATCTCGAGCCCCATACTAAACTTCGTCATACGCGTGACCCCCGTGCAGATCACATCTGCATTGCCCTTTCGTCTGCGAAACATCCATCTTTCTCAACTATGGTGGAACCCAAAGAACTGTTAGCACTTCGTTGATCTGTCAATCACCATACTCAGGAGCAGCATGAAAGGATCGCGGATTGCCAGAACTTTGTGAGATTCCACCATTCCGTTAAGATCAGGACTACGCAAATTCTAGGGAAGCAACAAGAACATCGGGTTACAGATTTCATCTGCTACCCGCACAAATAATTTTCAGTAATAGATCTCATCTACTACCTAATTATATTATGCAACACCCATACATCTCCATGTATTCTAGTTCGCAACCTGCATCTACGCATAGCACGGCTCTTGATGCCATTGTAGGGTAACGCAGCAGAAAACAAAAATTTCCGACCTGCGCACCAGCCCAGGACCACTATGAAGACTGCATACAAGGTTCGATCTTTTCGTTACCGACTCATAGCGCAGCGAAGTAGAGTCGATGACGATCGGCGGTGCAGATCCCTGCAGCTAGGATTTACAACCTCCCAACCGCGAGGATGTATACCCTCATCTGCCTCGTTGACAGCCCTCCGGGAGGCGGTCGGACAGTCCCACGGACGGTGTCGCGGACAGCCCTTCGGGAGGACCTCCGAAGCTCGGCTGTCACTCGGACAGCCCTTCGGGAGGACCTCCAAAACTCGGACGGTCACATTGACAGCCCTTCGGGAGGCACTCTCGAACTAAGACTGAAACTAAAATCTCTCTACAGAGTTGCACACATACGGTGTCATCTATCCGGCAGGGCTTCGCCGTCCAGAACTAGTTCCTACCGGAACCCAGACAGCCTTTCGGCTCTACGAAACTATTTTGCTGGGAGGGAGAGAGAGAGATTGCAAAGCAAAGCATGTGTATGAGAGCACAAGGATGAAGAAATGGCAGCCCACATCTCCTCTATTTATAGGAAAACCAAGGGGTAGGGTGGTTTTACAATAAACCCAAAATGCCCATGAATGAAGTCCTTCCACAAGGGCATAAAAGTGAAACCAAGGAACAAGAGGGACTCCATGAAGGAGTCCACCATGTGGCCGGACACACCCTCATGTGGGGCCCCAAAAATGGCTCCAATCCATCCATGTCATCCCCAAGATCTTTTGGAGCAAAGCCCCAAAAGGTGGCTTTCCATAAAGTAGTCCAAAAAGCACTTTCACAATTCACGACAACATTTTTCAGCGTCCGCTCGAACTGAAAATATTTATGTGGGCTTAGAACAATTATAGTACCCCACTAAAATAATTTTCAATGCGATCCGGAACAATTCCGGAATAGTGATTTTCATCTGCGAAAAGCATCTGAAGCAGTTCCGGCAGCTCCGGAACATTTCCGGTTATTCTTCCGGAAAATTCCTAGAAGTTTCCAGAATGATTCTGGCACCCTCCAAGAATTATCAGGCATGTGCCAAAACCAATTTGACTTAATGGTATCCCTTGAAACAACTTTTCAGTTTCACCGAAACTGTTCCGGTGACCTGTCTACGGAACTTTTCCACTGTCCGAAACTTTTCCGGTGTCCGAAACTTTTTGGTGATTTTCTCTCAGACTCCCTGTCTAGTATTCAACAGATAGATGACCCTTAAGCGTGTGACCCTATAGGTTCGGTGAAGCATAGACATGACCCGGAACCCCTTCCGATCAATGATCAACATCGGAGCCGTGGACACCCATATCGATCCCTATACCCACACGAATAAATATTCGAGTGAACCTCTAGTTGTCGTGTGCTATTCCTGTTGATTCGCGATATGTTACAAATACCCGAGGTGAGACATGTTGGCATCCTCGTGGATCAACAACTTGTCCACTATGCCAGTTACCTCGTTAACAGTATTGTTCTCTTTTCTCGTTCGCGTGTTCCGGCATCCCCATGATCAAATCACAAAGTGTTTGGCCAGACGATGATGGATACCGTAACACCGAGAGGGCCCAGAGATATATCACCATCGTCGGAGGAGCAAATCCCAATCTTGAGCTATCAAGTTACTTCACATACTTTTCCATGAACCCGTAAGCCGCCGTAATAGCCACCCATTTACGGATGACGTTTAACAAACCCCAAAGTTCATGAAGCAAGCATGAAGAAACTCAATACTCTCATGGTCTAAGGAATTATGCAAACATTAACTTCTTTGTGTTATTAACCATTAACTTATGACGAATGTATCTCATAGCATAACATCAATTCGGGTCGATTCAACACAAATGTTCTTCTAACATTATGCCCTCAAAATTGCCGGCATAGCCATGCCCATGATCAGGAAAACAGGATCATCATGCAATACTTGAGCCAGTCTTAGAGGCCAGACTAGGAATACATTTTACCGTTTATTATCCCACACGTGCACATGAGTTTCCCTCCAAGCCTCGTTTTATTTGTAGACTCGAGAATCATTGCAGTTATAGCATGGAACATAAACATAATTATGAACAGGGAGATAATCAAAAACATTTATTATTGCCTCTAGGGCATATCTCCTACAGTAACTGTTATTTTGTTCCGTTATTGTGTAGAAACATTATCTTTGGATCATGTTTAGTACACGATGGGTACTCCTACAAGTCTGAGAACAATGGTTGTTCACTTTATTGTAAGGATATGTTTTATGGATTTGCACCCATTGTTGGGGGCCTTTTCATACTGAATCTTGATTGTGGAAATGATGTCTTTAACGTGAATGCTAAACGCCTTGAGAAGGCTGATACCACCACCACTTACTTGTGGCACTGTCGTCTTGGCCACATCGGAAAGAAACGCATGCAAAGACTCCATAAAGATGGAGTTTTACCGTCCCTTGATTTTGAATCATTTGACACATGTGAAGCTTGCTTGATGGGAAAAATGACCAAGACGTCGTTCACGGGTCATCCTGAACAGGCGGGTGAATTATTGGAAATAATACATACTGATGTATGTGGTCCAATGAACACGGCCGCACGGGGTGGGTATTTTTACTTCGTGACTTTTACTAATGATTTAAGTCGGTATGGCTATATCTACTTGATGAAGCATAAGTCGGAAACCTTTGAAAAGTTCAAAGATTTTCAGAATGAGGTAGAAAATCATCATGACAAAAAGATTAAGTTTCTGCGGTCTGATCGCGGAGGCGAATATCTTAGTCATGAATTTGGCCAACATCTGAGTGACCGTGGAATCGTTTCAAAGCTTACGCCTCCCGGAACTCCACAGCGAAACGGAGTGTCAGAACGACGTAACCGAACCCTGTTAGACATGGTAAGGTCGATGATGTCTCTTACAGATCTACCTATATCTTTTTGGGGTCACGCACTACTCACTGCTGCTTATACATTAAACAGAGCGTCGTCTAAGTCTGTTGAGACGACACCACATGAGATGTCGTATGGGAAGATACCTAGTGTGTCGCATCTCAAGGTTTGGGGGGTGAGGCATACGTAAAACGTTTACAACAAACCAAACTAGAACCTAGATTAGACAAATGTTACTTTGTAGGTTATCCAAATAATACCATTGGATATTCCTTCTACCACCAGTCCGAAGGCAAAATGTTTGTCGCAAAGGTTGCACACTTTCTCGAGAAAGAATTTCTTGCTAAAGAATTGAGTGGGAGGACAGTACAACTTAATGAGATTAGTGAATCTTTGGCAACCGTTGACATGGCTAAAGAACCGGAAGAAATTCCGCTAATTATCCCTACAACTGAACCGGAAGTTGTCGCATGTGATGCGGAGACTTCAGACAATGTTGTTACTGAACCGCGCAGATCAGGTAGGGCTATCCAGCCACCTGAGTGGTTTCACAACGAAATCTTCATTCTTGAAGACGATGAACCTGCGCACTACAAGGAAGCGATGGCGGGGCCTAGCCCAAGGGAATGGACAAAGCCATGACATCCGAAATGGAATCCATGTACGAAAACCAAGTTTGGAACTTGGAAGAAGTTCTAGATGGCGTAAAATTCGTTGGTTGTAAATGGATTTTCAAAAGAAAGACGGACGCGGATGGTAACATTACTATCCATAAAGCTAGACTTGTCGCGAAAGGGTTCACACAAGTTCCAGGAGTGGACTACGACGAGACTTTCTCGCCCGTAGCTATGCTTAGGTCTGTTCGGATATTACTAGCAATTGCTGCTTATTTCGATTATGAAATATGGCAGATAGATGTCAAAACGGATTTCCTAAATGGAAACCTTGAACAGGATGTATACATGATACAGCCAGAAGGTTTTGTCGATCCTAAGAATGCTGGAAAGGTATGTAAGCTTCAAAAAGCCATTTATGGTTTGAAGCAAGCATCAAGAAGCTGGAACATTCGTTGTGATGAAGTAGTCAAAGAGTTTGGTTTCATCAGGAACGATGAAGAATCTTGTGTTTACAAGAAGTTTAGTGGGAGCGCAAAAGCTTTTCTAATCTTGTATGTGGATGACATATTGTTGACTGGAAATGATGTGAATTTTCTTAGCGAAATAAAAGACTCATTGAAGAAGAGTTTTTCAATGAAAGACTTAGGTGAAGCGGCATATGTATTGGGCATCAGGATCTATAGAGATAGATCAAGACGCATAATAGCGCTTAGCCAAAGCACGTACATTGACAAGGTGTTGAAAAGGTTCAACATGGAGAACTCCAAGAAAGGCCTACTCCCCATGTCACCTAGCACAGTGCTTTGCAAGAATCAGAGCCCTCGGACCCTCGATGAGCGAGTACAAATGAATGATATTCCATATGCTTCGGCAGTTGGTTCTATTATGTATGACATGCTATGTACAAGACCCAATGTTTCCTATGCGCTAAGTGTTAGCACCCGGTACCAAGGTGATCCAGGATTAGAACACTGGGTCGCAGTCAAGGGTATTCTTAAGTACCTCAGAAGGACCAAGGATTTACTCCTTGTGTACGGAGGTGATGAAGAGCTCATTGTAAATTGTTACACTGATGCAGGCTTCATGACTAACCCAGATGACTTCAAATCTCAATCTGGCTATGTTTTCATATTGAACGGCGGCGCAGTTGATTGGAAAAGTTCCAAACAAAAGACTATGGCGGATTCTACGATGGAGGAAAAATATGTTCTTGCTTCTGAAGCCTCCAAGCAAGCTGTCGGTATCAAGCAATTTCTTGAAGACCTTGGTGTGGTTCCAAGTGCTTTGGACCCGGTGGAGATCTATTGTGATAATAGTGGCATTGTGGCTCGGGCAAGGGAGCCATGTTCGCACCATAAGACAATGCATATTCAACGCAAATATAAACTCATTCGACATCATGTCGAAGAAGGTTTAGTGAAAGTACGCAAAGTTCACACGTATCTGAATGTGTTAGACCCGATGACAAAGCCTTTACCACGAGCAAAGCATGAGCAACACCGGATAGCCATTGGTGTTAGGGAAGCCATGTAGCTGGATTATGACTCTAGTGCAAGTGGGAGTCTGTAGGAGATATGTCCTAGAGGCAGTAATAACAGTTCTTTTGTGTCTCCAAAGTTTGTAATGAAAGTTTATGTTCTATGCTATAACTGCAATGATTCTCGAGTCTACAATAACCACGAGGCTTGGAGGGAAACTCATATGCACGTGTGGTATAATAAATGGTAAATTGAATTCCTAGTCTAGCCTCTTAGACTGGCTCAAGTATTGCATGATGATCCTGTTTTCCTGATCATGGGCATGGCTATGTCGGCAATTTTAAGGACGCGATGTTGGTAGAACACTCGTGTTAAATCGATCTGAATTGATGTTATGCTATGAGATACATTTGCCACAAGTTAATGGTTAATAACACAGAGATGGTTAACGTTTGCATAATTCCTTAGACCATGAGAGTATCGAGTTTCTTCATGCTTGCTTCATGAACTTTGGGGTTTGTTAAACGTCATCTGTAAATGGGTGGCTATTACGACGGCTTACGGGTTCATGGAAAAGTATGTCAAGTAACTTGATAGCTCAAGATTGGGATTTGCTCCTCCGATGATGGAGAGATATTTCTGGGCCCTCTCGGTGTTACGGTATCCATCATCGTCTGGCCAGACACTTTGTGATTTGATCACGGGGATGCCGGAACACGGGAACGAGAAAAGAGAACAATACCGGCAACGACGTAACTGGCATAGTGGACAAGTTTTTGATCCACGAGGATGCCTAAATGTCTCACCTCGGGTAATTGTAACA
Source organism: Hordeum marinum (assembly GCA_022496015.1). Taxonomy (NCBI): domain Eukaryota; kingdom Viridiplantae; phylum Streptophyta; class Magnoliopsida; order Poales; family Poaceae; genus Hordeum; species Hordeum marinum. The sequence continues at coordinate 523,206,369 of CM039674.1, read as the reverse complement.
TATCGCGAAGCAACAAAAATAGCTCACGGCAACTGGAGGTTCACTCGAATATTCATTCGTGTGGGTATAGGGGTCAATATGGGTGTCCACGGCTCCGATGTTGATCATTGATCGGAAAGGGTTCCGGGTCATGTGTATGCTTCACCGAAACTATAGGGTCACACTCTTAAGGGTCATCTATCTGTTGAATACTAGACAGGGAGTCTGAGAGAAATTCACCGAAAAGTTTCGGACACAGGAAAAGTTTCGGACACCGGAAAAGTTCCGCAGACAGAACACCGGAACAGTTTCGATAAAACTAAAAAGTAGTCTCAGGGGATACCATTAAGTCAAATTGGTTTCGGCACATGCCTGATAATTCTAGGAGGGTGCCAGAATCATTTTTGGAAACTTCTGGGAATTTTCCGGAAGAAAAACCGGAAATGTTCCGGAGCTGCCGGAACCGCTTCAGATGCTTTTCGCAGATGAAAATCACTATTCCAGAATTGTTCCGGGTCGCATTAAAAATTATTTTAGTGGGGTACTAGAATTGTTCTAAGCCCACATAAGTATTTTCAGTTCGATCGGACGATAAAAAATGTCGTCGTGAATAGTGAAAGTGCTTTTTGGATATTTATGGAAAAGCACCTTTTTGGATATTTCCAAAAAGGCTTCTAGAAGGGATTGGGGAGCAAGGTAGCTCCTCATGGGGGGCCCCCAAGGGTTGGCCGGCCAAGGGTGGAGCTCCTCCATGGAGCTCCACATGGCACCCCTTTTCCTTCTTATGATTTTTTATGTGTGACATAAAGTGGGGGTAGTTTGGTATTTTCAAGTCCCAACCCTACTCCTTGGTTTTCCTATAAATAGAGGAGATGTGGGCTGCCATCTCTTCATCCTTGTGCTCTCATACACATGCTTTGCTTTGCAAGCTCTCTCTCTCCCTCCCACGAAAAGAGTCTTTCGTAGAGCCGAAAGGCTGTCTGGGTTTCGGCAGGAACTAGTTCTGGACGGCGAAGCCCTGCCGGATAGATGACACCGTATGTGTGCAACCCCGTAGAGAGGTCGTAGTTTCGATCTTTTGCCCGAGGGACTGTTCGTGTGTCCTCCCATAGGGCTGTCCGAGTCTCCGTTCGAGTTTCGAGGGTCCCCCGAAGGGCTGTCCGCGACATCGTCCCGGGGACTGTCCGACCGTCTCCCGAAGGGCTGTCCGACGAGAGAGTACATCCTCGTGGTTGGGAGGTTGTAAAATCCTAGCTGCGGGGATCTGCACCAATGATCTCGACCGACTCTTCTTCCGCTGCGCTTCGAGTCAGTACGGATCAGATCAAACCTTGTATGCAGTCTCCATAGTGGTCCTGGGCGTGCTCGCAATATCGGAAATTTTATTTTCTGTCGCGTTCCCCAACATTTTTGGGGGTTGTTTTTCATCCTTTTCCTCCTCATAGAACTTTTGGCAATGCACCGGGAGTAGGAGAAAAACGTCCATCACCGACGTTTGTAATATCAGTGTGACAGAGTGTTCATCATACACACCACTAGAGTCGAGAGTATTTCAAGGGAATCTCGACAGACCGAAAGTCAACCCATGCTAAAAAGTGATCAATTTTTGTATGTTTTAATAATGAACACAGCAAATGGATGACGACGATAGGATCCCCGAGTACGTGCGATGACTGTAACGATCGAACGGAGGTATGTGCGATAGGCCACACTTGGACAATGATAGGTGATTCTCTGTCACGCTTAAGGTGCTTAGACATTTTACGGTATATAGCTTCAGCGGCAAGTATTTCATCTTAATTAAGCATGGCTTAAGTTTTTTGATTTAACGTGTAATTTCCTTTTTTACAATTCGACTAGTGCATCCCATGCTATGCAAGGCAGTATGTTCTAGAGAATCTCTCCCTTGCTGACGTGGAAACGGTGGAGACGAAGAAATTGCACGTAAAGATGAAACATGCTTTCATTATTGCGGCTACACTCAACATTGGAGTTAGGTCGTGTATATTTCAGTTGTTCAAATTGGAGAGTGTTATGCATGGCTTACAGATTTGAGGCGGGTCTGAGAATTACCTTCTGTATATGCATTTCTCAATACGATCCAGTCACCGGTCTTCAATATGATAAAGACATTCGGGTGGACCTGGACATGATTCCAATTCTACCTCATGAGTTTTTTAAACAAATTTGTTAAATAATATATTCTCATTTAAAAATAGTTGTTATTCACCCCTACTTAACTTGTTTATGTGTAATTGACATCTTATTTCCTTTCCACGAGAGATACACGAAAACTAGTAGATGGGGCCTACTACACTTATGGATCAGAGCTAACATGGGAGGAGAAGAATTTTTTTGTCTCCTTTGTTAATGATGTTCTGTCTTCTAAGGACATCTATTATGATGCTGGCCAAAATTATACAGGATACATGCCACCAGTGCATTGGTTGAACGTTGATAACATTCGTGCAAATATCTTAGTAAGATTTTTTACGCTTGTGTCACTAGTGCATCTTTTTCATACATCTTCTTAATTAAACTACATTGCTAACTATGTTATTATTATGTTCTTCAACGAAAGCTCCCAAATGATGTTGTGCCTCCGTTGATGAATGTCGGAGGTGAGATGACAATTGCTTGCCCTTTTAGGGCCACCTTAAATTATCCATACTTGAGTGAAATCAAACCACAAGGAAAACTCCCAATTGAAGGATGGGGGAAATAAAGAATGAGCGCAAGCCACAAATTGGAGACCGTTGGATCTATGTGCTTCATCATGGAGACGGAGGGGGTTTTCTGTTTCATGAAATTTTACCTGGAACAGAGGAGCATGTCCTATTACATGTCATGTGCTCGGAAGTTATTTACCTAAGATGCTAACAAGTATCTAGTAGTGGTTAACTTGTCATGTGCTACAATGATGATGAGTTATTATATGGCTACGAATGATGAGTTATTATATGACAACGATGATGATAAGTAGGCCGTAATACTTGTCATGTGCTAGATTGATGATTTGTTATTACATGACTATGGATGATGAGTTGTTATATGATTAAGATGATGCTGACTTGGTATGTCACTATGGATGATGAGTTATTATAGACACGGATTAGATTATTGTCGATGGATTTAAGTAACCTGGTTAAATTAGTAGGAAGCCATGATGTTGGATCGACACACAAGAATGAACGCAATGCCTATCAATGAACTTGGACTTCATGTCATTGACTTCATTCGACACTTGTGTGTCGTCCCAACATCATATTTTCATAGTAATTCAACTTGGTCACTTGTATCCATCCCCTTTAATCTAATTTGTGTTTGATCCACAACCTCTTTATCGGTACCGTATAAAAAATTATATAACGGTATATAAATATAGTTTAAATATACCAAAACAAAATACACAGGCATAATAGTGACGCGGGGCCAAACGCGGCGCTGCTGCTATTTAGCAGTACCGCCGGATTCCCGGATCAAGCTCACGCTACTGCTAGCCCAAGTAGCAGTACCGTGGTATAGGCCCAACGCTACTGTTAAGTGTTAGCTGTAGGGAGCTAGCAGTAGCGCGGCTACCTGCACTACTTCTAGGCTTCAGACCAACGCTACTGTTTGGATTTTTCTGAGTAGTCATATTAGAATGATCTCATCCGGAAAAAGCTCCCGGCTGATGAAACTAAAGCACGTCAAATTGTGCACCAAGCTAAGGCATACACCATCATCAGCGGCGAACTTCACAGGTGCAGTATGACCGGAATCTTCCAACGCTGTGTTTCTCCAGCAAAAAAGGAGCCAGATCCTTGAAGAGGTTCACTTGAGAATCATGTGTTTATCATGCTTCATCGCTCGTAATCATCGCCAAGGCTTTGTGGCATTGATTCTTCGAGCTTACAATCCTTGTTGATCCGGAGAACCTCGTTGGCGAATAGATGGCGACGAAAGATACGATCGTTAGCCACACATGCCGGCTACATCTCGGTAGATGTTGCGTTGTGAGGGTTATGAATTTTTAGAGTGTACTCCCTCTGGTGCTTTTTACTCAGCATCTAAGATTTGTGTCGCGTTAAACATTATGAAGTTTGACCATTATTATCTTAGAAAAACTATCAACATCTACAATAGCAAATATATACAATATGAAACTACATTCTATAATGAATCTAATGATATTGATGTAGTATTGTCAATGTTGATACCTTTTTATAAGTTTTGTTAAGTCAGAGATACTTTGACTTCAAAGAACATTTATATGCGGACTAAAAATGACAGAAGAGAGTACAAAGTGTTCATGCTAATACAAATTAAAATCAGGAATACTAATACTGCCAACCAACCAACAAATCGGTAGCTAGTAGTCAAGTGCAAGTCGTCTATAATGACCTTGTAAAATCTCAACATGCTATGCCGATTTAATCTTTTAAAGGTATTTATACATTATGTATGCTTGCGTTCATCAGAATAAACGTATGCTTGAATATGTAAGCTACTCCAATTATACTGTGTTAAAAAAACTATAGCAGTAGTCTAGTACACACTGTATACAGATTGGTACAACGATATGGAGCAGAGTAAAATGGCCTTGCATAGTCATGATTCCGAAAAAGTTAAAAACACTCACAGTCATGCAACTTGCGTTAGATGTTTAGTTTGATGCTAAACTTTTAAAATACGGATTTGTAGTTATCAAACTTGTTGTTTGATGCAAATACGGTGTTTTCAACCGTATCTGGACGATATACCCAGCCTCCATGGCATGCCGGCATGGTGTGACCCAAATATCAGTGGGTGGGAGAAAAAAATCAGATAACTCCCTGAATTTTTTTAATTATGTAGAAAAGCCTAGATGAGACGTACCTGTGAGTGAATAGTGTATATGAGTTAAAAAAGAGGTGCCCAGGTTCGAACAAGGTACCTGCTGAAAGAACCACGCCGAATGACTTCTGATATTTCGTCAGGATAACTAATTTTTATATTCCCTCATCTTAAACACCTGGCCTGTCAGCTTTAATGGGCTACGAGCAGTGCAGCCCAATATGCACCTTTGAAGGTTTTCAGAATTTGTATGTAAATTATGCTCTCAGTAGTAAAAATAACATTTAAATATTTGTGTTTGTAAATATTATAAATATGAACAAAATAAATTTCTTTCAAAACTGTTCATGTTTTATTTCAAAATTATTTTTATATGTAAAACAATATATTTATGTATTACAAAAATGTTTGTATAATTTAAAATAATATTAACATTTGTAAAATAACAATTAAAAGTATTATTTTAAATATAAAAACATTTCAATAATTATGCACACATTTGTTCAAAAAATAAGGTTATCCTCATTAGACAATAAAGCTTGAAAGGTGTAGTAGCTATATCGGGAGGTAATAACACCAATGGTGCTTGAACTTGCGACGGATGTTCATTTTAGTGTCTAAACTTGAAAAATACGTCGAATTGGTTCTAAAACTTGTCATGAACGTGCAAATACGATGCTAATCCCATTCATAGACGTAAAGTGTGCTGACATGGCACCATATTTTGCTGATGTGGCATGGGGTTTATTTGTAGAGATGAAACATAATTTTAGTTAAATACTATGTCCATATAACAAGCGGGTCCTTTCTGTCGGTACAGAATAAAAATAAAATAAAAAATAATGAACACCAGGGTTCGAACCTGAGGAAGTGAAGAGTGTGGGCTACCTATGCTAGCCAATTCACCGAACAGACTTATATGTGTATTTTCCCCTGTTAGATCTAATGTACTGTCAAAATAAGAGCTTCTGCTATTTAAATTCGTTGGAGCCGTGTGGCCATTTAGCACACGTTCAGTTAAAAAAAATGTAAAATCTCTATATAAAATATAAATCACAGTAATATGAATAAAGGTCAATTATATGTGTGGTATTAATAGTTATAAATATTATACATGTAACTAGGATAACTAACTTTTAATAAAAATCATGTACCTTTTAGAATATTCACGTATTATTTTAAAAACATTAACATAACTGAAAAAATGTATCATAAAACATTCGTGTAATATAATATATATATATATTTAAAATTACGCTTCGTCAATATTATTTTAATTATTCAAACATTTGAGTAACTACACACACATTTTCTATTTCATAAGTATGTTGTGTAAGAAAATGTTTCTATAACTAAAAATTATTCATAATTTAAAATTTAAAGTGCATATATGAATATTCAATCGTTGATTATATTTATATTATACAATATTAATAATACAAGCCATGAGTGAAATTATACACCAGTGAATATTCGTAAGTATTTAGTAAATGTTGTTATTCTTAATTTTTTCAAATTAAATATAAGCAATGCATGTCTAAAAATGTTTGTATTCACTATATTTAAAATAGTATTTTACAATTAATATGTTAGTATATTTTTAACTTACAGGATCACTTTTAGTATGTTAGTTTATTGCATACATCTATATATTTATATTGCCTGCACACGAATATTCGTGCAGGTTATTATTTATGTACCACAAATATTTATAATTCATGAGATGTCATGGGACCTTTTAATATATTTAAAAAAATATGCACACACATATTTGTATACTACAAGATAACTATTAATACTACAAAAATATCGGTAGCATGCGTATTAGTGTGATTATAATTTACAGATATGTCCTTACTACAAGTGACCATACGTCATGTCGGTCCAATACAGTGCCGTCGGCACACTTTACATCTACAAATAGTATTAGCACCATATTTGCACGCTCGCGTCAAGTTTTAAAACCAGTTCGATGTATTTTGCAAGTTTAGACACTAAAATGAACATCCACAACAAGTTCGAGCACCATCGGTATTATTACCTCCTATATCGGCTTGTGTTCTACTCGTTGGTCGCATCCCGCAGCTCCCCTTTTTATGTTAATTTGCTCATCTATGAGCAGTACACTTTTTCTATCATGTTTTTTAATTTTAGTTTTATAAGTATTTATATTGTTTTATACAAACATTTTATATTTGTATATCATAATGTACATAAAAGATTCTAACAAAATCAACTGTGCAAATTTGGGCTGTACTGGTCATAGCCAGAGTTGACAAGCCCACGTGTTAAAAAAATGGAATATAAGGACTAAGGTGTGGTTATCCTTCGGAAGCATCAAACGTCGTTAGGCGTAGTGGTTCAGACAGTGTGGGCGCCTCCTGTACGTCGCTGGTAGAAATCCTGCCAACCTTTATTTTGTCCTTGTTTACTAACAGGTGGGTCTCACATAAACTTTGCTACGAAATTAAAAAGCAGGGAGTTTTCAGATTTGTTCTACTCCCAGCCACTGACATGTGGGTCAACCCATGGTGACACGCCGTGCAGGAAGGCTGTACGTCCTGATCAGTAGGAAGCACCGTATTTACACCAAACCAGCACAAGTTATATGACTGTCCGTGATATTACCTCATTCCGAAATGTGCCGTCTTCTTTGTTGAAAAGAAATAATATTTTTAATTGTCAATGTGCCGTCTTCTTTGGTGAAAAAAACTGAATTGTCAAGAGTGGGATTTGAACCCACGCCCTTTCGGACCAGTACCTGAAACTGGCGCCTTAGACCAACTCGGCCATCTTGACTGTTGTTCGCAGTAACGAAATTATCTGCTATATTAACAAACAAGTTCCCAAACTCACGAATGTCACAATAGTTTCATTTCACCTTGAGTTAGTATTTGCTTCTGTAAATATTTGCAGCGAGAATGCGATTCCATTCAAAGTGCTACTATTGGTTTGCTCCCTCTACCATTCAAAGTCTCTGGAGGCTGAAGCTAGTGTGGCAGGACTGCAGGAGCACCGACTTCAGCTTTTATTTATGCGTTGCAGCTGCATGCATGGACTACATCGGAAACCCCACGATGTCGCGCCTTCCCGAGGAAAATACGTGCGGCCGCAGGCACACACATGCAGCGGTATCTTCTCTTTATCATCGTGCTCCGCAGCTCCACTCCGTGCATGCCTAGCTCCTTCCCAGACATAGCATCTAGCCATTGTGAACAAGGGCGTGTCAGGCCGGCCAGCTCCACCCACAACATGTGACCAGCGGATAGTCCGGTGGCTTTATTCACAGTTGGGGCTTGAGCACCTACTCCTACTACCATTGTAATCAGACCGTTCGATCTCTATATTCAGCTCAACAATGATTCATCCAAGGATTCAATCATCATCCATCGTTCATTCTCATGCTCATTTCTCTTCACAACATGCATGCCATCTTTTGCATGTAGTACCACTAACAGAAACCATTGCACATACTGCTCGATCGCACAACTCGCACAATGTGATATGGAGTAGAGTACCACTAACTAAAGCAGACACAAAAAGATGTTGGCAAGAACGATCTACGTCCCCCAACGTAAGAGGAGAACGAACGTGAACGGTGATGATACTACAAGTAATGGTGATGACTCGAACTCGAAGGATGGTTCGGGGCGGCGCGTGAGTCTGGGAACAGGTCCCAGGGTGAAAGCATCTGCCCGGCATGCTGCGCGTAGTGCCCAACCTGGCCCGGATGGCCGCCGGGGCCCCAGCCCAGAACACCGGCGTAGGCAGCGACGTGGCCCACGTCGGCGGCGCTCGCGGTCACCATCGCCTGCTGCTGATGTTGCTGCTGCTGCTGAGGCGGCGGGGTTGGTGTTGGTGGGCGCCTCTCCTGCTCCTGACGACCGTCACGGCCATCGCCTTCTTCAACCACTGCCTCGGCCTCCGCCGCGGGAAGCCGGTGCACCTCGGCGCTGACGAACGTGGCGGCCACCAGCACAACGCCACCGTCCGCGGCCGTCATCTCCCCGGCGACCGTGCCGCCGACCACCTGCCCGTCGCCCCCCGCGAGCGACACCGAGAACGGTGCTGGAGGCGTGCCCTCGACGGCAGCAGGCAGGACCGTGCCTGAGAGCGACAGCACGTCGAACCGCCCCTCCAGCCGCACCGCGCGCGATGTCTCCGACGAGGTCGACAGACGCAGCGTGACTGCGGCGAGCGCTCCGCGGCCGCAGAGCACGGACACGCCAACCCCACGGCGCCGCGCGAAGGCCGCCACCGCGCCGGCCACGTCGCAGCCCGCGGCCAGCTCCAGCACCACCGGCCGCATCGCCGCCGCGCTCTCCCGCACCACCACCACCGGCGGCTTCGGCTTGTTCCTCGACCCCGGCGGCCGGCCGCGCGGCTTCGTCCGCGCACTCGCGGGACTCAGCCCCTGCGCCGACGCCTGCGTCTGCGGCAGGAGCGCGAGCTCGGGCCCCGGCGCGGGCTCGATCAGCTGGGCCAGCGACGTCCTCTCATTGCCCGCCATCCGAGCCCAAGCAGCTGGCGGAGGTTTATATACGAGCTCGTACGCCACTACAGTGGGATGAATAGTGAAAGAGCTCCTATTCTCGGCTCTACGAGTAAACTAGGAGTACTAGCGGCCGGTGACCTGAGCAAGGTGGGAACCGACGGAAGAAAATGGTTTGGCCGGATTTATTTATAGCGGGGAAGACGACGCATCTTGTTTGCGGGAGGGAGACGACGGACCACGGATCCGTTGGCTTGTCGCACGGCTCTCGGTGCACGCACGGATCGAGGCCCCGAGACGTCCAATCGGAGGCGTTGGGCTTGGTCATCGCTGCCGCTTTTCGGCTCCGGTCTGTCTCCTGTCTAATCAGCTCGGAGAGAAGCGGCAGAAACTTTCGGCCGGGGCTATCAGTTTTTTTCAGACAAACACACGCTGTTTTATCAGTTTGGCTAAAGCATACTACGTATTAGGAGTAGGGCGTTTTGGAGCACGGGCTCCATTTTTTAAAAATTTCAAAATTCGTACTTTTTAGTTTCAAAAAAATCTGGAAAAAATCATACAAGTAAACAAGGATGGTATGTGTGTGTATGTAAAATTTGAGGATGAAATATCATAAAATGCGATCTGTGTAAGAAAGACAAATTCATAGAATTTGAGGATGAATAGTATTATCTACTAAAAAGCCTTAGATTTGTTTTTTGTGTAGCACTCATTTTAAGTTGTTTCGTCCTGAAAATTTACACACATGTACTTTATGTCTCTAAGTATGTGTGTATTCTTTTTCAAAATGTTTTGAAACGTGAAAATTTGAATTTTGCTCAAGTCAAACTCGGGCTCCATGCTCGGGCTCCATGGAGCCCGAGCTCTAAAGAGCATTTTTGACTATGTAGATCTGACATAACAATTGCACATCTAATTTCTATGTCATTGATTTTACACGGAGATTCGTGTGCATGTTTTTTTTGCTTGTTTTTTCATGGTCGATTTGTGTTATTTAGATGTGCGATAATTATGTCACATCTAGATATGTTCTAAACAAACCCCTGCTCCCTCCATTCCATAATATAGTGTGTCCTCGGTTTTCGAGCTTTAAGTTTGACCATGAATTTAACCAACAAGACCGATTACGGCGGGAGTAAAAATTATACCATCGAAAACTTGATTTGAATACGAATTCAATGATATAATTTTTACTCCCGCCGCAATCGGTCTCGTTGGTTAAATTTATGATCAAAGTTAGATTTGGAGAAACGTGAACGCACTACATTGTGGAATGGAGGAAGTATTTTATTACTCGAGGACGAATCGGACATTGGCTTTGTTCGGATTTTGTCGGTTTAAGATGAACACTGGACACGTCCGTTGGTTCGTGGTCAAGAGGATGTGGACGTGCCCAGTCAGCCGGCTTGCCCTAAACTGTCCACGTTGTCCGGACTATAAATTTGAGCCAAAAAAACTAAAATAAACATTGTAACTAATGAAAATGCATATAAATAAATAAATACCTTAAACCACATATCCATAGTAGCCACGGTTCAACGGTTCTTACCTAAGCTAATAAAACTAAAAAACATCAAATTAAGATAGATAGATGAGGTTGTCGTCGTCGATGAGGTCGTCGTCCTATTCATCATAGTCGTTGGTGAGTTCGACATACGGAGGCGGCTGTCAAAGGTGGGCTGGCGCCTCCCAGACCAGAGGCACTAGTGGCGCCTGCACCACCTCCTCCAGTGGCTCCTGCTCCAACACGGGTGACCGCGGCGGCGTCGCTGAACATGGCCCGACACCCGGCACGTCGTCCATCTCCAGCGTCGTCGTCGACCAGCCCCACTACAGGCCCACCAGCTGCGGGTTCCATGCGGCAAGGGGTGGCTCCTCCGCCACCTCCTCCTTCACCACAGCGGCCTGCTCGAGCTTTGGGATGGCCACGTCGCCGACCACAGAGAGGGCCAATGCCGTCTCCAGGCCCACCCATTGGCACTTGCCGTGCGTGTTCATGGAGCCCTCCATGACACGCCTCATGAGCTCGGCCTCCTCCTCCTTCTCGGTCATCTGAGGTGGTGGTGGCAGGGATGAGGACGGAGATGGCGTCGGCGTGATGCCGCGCACACGCCTACACCCGCCCGTTTGGGTAGGATAGCATCACAACGTCGGCAGCGTGGGCTAGGTGGACGACCAACAAAAAAAGACTGTCGTCGCTGGTCGTGCTCATCGTGGAGCCACGTATTCCACGGCGTCGAGTCCATGGCGTAACTTCAGTCATGGAGCAGATCCAGAGGCAGGCGCGCGCGGCATCGGTCGATCTCCTCACAGCGGGAGCGGCCGCTCGTCGACACCGGAGGGATTGGCACCTAATCCGTCGACAGACGCTAGTAGTTGGGGATGTGGGCTTTTCGCAGGGGAGTGGCGTCGCCGTCTCCTAGTAACTCCGGCAGTTGTCCGCGAAGAGATAGGCCCGAACGCGCAGCGGGGCCGCAGGCGGCGCGATGGCAATTGCCAACAAAGACGGTGGTGGGGGACTCCCAGAGCGGCCGGAGAGGCGGCTACCAGAGGAGGAGCCGACCTCATGGTTGTGCTTCCCCTTGCTGGTCCAAGGCCAGGTCATGGCAGCGACGGGGGGCTAGGGTATTGCTAGTTCCTGTCGGGGGTGGAGGAGGCGGGACGGGCTTGTGGTTGCTACATTGGTCATTAATGACCACATTACTAGGCAGCGTCCTAGGTTCAGGGGATCAATCTTGAGCCATGCTCCAACGTTGAACCGCAATAGGGCTAGCGGTCCTACCGTGCTCTAGGCCGAGTACTTTGAGGATTCCTACTCTTCAAACCCCACAATTCCTGGTGCCCTTTCTGGATGACGAGGCATGTGTTCAATCGTATTCGAGAGGGAGTGGTAGCATATGATGATTACTTTGAGTGCAAGAAGGATGCCCCTTGGCAAGGTTGGTTTCTCTTCTTATCAGAAATGCACCGTGGCTATTCATATGGTTGCATACAGAATTCTCATTGATCATGGGAGGTGGCATCGGTGGCAACATGAGTGGCATGGGAGGTGGCTTTGGTGACAACATAAGCGGCATGGGAGGTGGCTTCGCCAGCAACATGAGTGCCATGGGAGGTGATTTGGTGGCAACATGAACGGCATGGTAGGAGGCAATAAAGGTGTTTACGATGAAGGTTGTGGCATCAATACTTCAACGCACGAAAAGCATCGATAAAAAATCTACTGATGATGATGATGACCCGTCCACAATGTGTCTAGTGACAACGGAGAGGACGAAAAGTGAGTGATATGTTCGATGTTATATTTATGTGTATTTAAATTTTTTGGACCAAAAACTTTGTTTGATATGATACTCTTTTGGTTGTAGGATTCCAAACTTTGATTGATATGGTGCATTTTTGGTTGTAGAAATCTAAAAATATTACTCTATAGAGTTTGATGTTCAAAATGCGGTTGTACACAACCACACGGATTTGGAATTTTTACATTTACATCATCTATTGGAGTTGAACTTTTACATCACCAGAAATACATCATCTGTTTGAGTTGGTTCTTTTTTAAAAGATGTAAAAAAATACTTTTTAGTAATATAAATTATGCAAGACCTAGTTTTACATCTCTAAATTTGTATCATCGGTTGAACATACTCTTAGATTGCCACGTCAAAGTTGTGGTGTGCCATACATCCCTAGTCACGCATTTGGCTCTGTACGGAGGTTTGGCTCGCCATAAAGCAAAGGGGCTTTTGCAATAGAAATTCCTATCGAATGTGTGGTGCTCGTTTAGCCCGCCACACTTCCCATGGCGTGCCCCAGGTGTGGCTAACACCTCAGCATAGGCGTGAAAATTTTAGTCTGCAATCAAACATACCCTAAGACAACTAATTTGGGGCGAATGGAGTATGATAAGTTATATATGTTTTATATTTGTGTTCTGATATTATCAACCAAAGTTTCATCAACAAAATAGCAATAAATGTGTGTAGTTAGTGATGTGTTTGGTTACCCGTATTAGATCTATCAAGACCCACTGGATGGAGTTATAGCCTGTTTGATAGCTTGGATCGTACCAAAGTTGTGGCCCGCACGGACCTTAAAGCACCTTTGGGCCTGTTTTGCGGGAAATGCACGACCAGAGAGATGCGAAGGGCGCACGTGGGAAGGATCGGCTGCACTCACGGGGACACGCAGTAGACACTACATTGGCGCCCTAACCAGTATGGTAACTTCCCTCACCCCCTCCTACCGCTCACTCTTTCCTTATCCCATGCTTCACTCTCCTCACCTCCCATCGCCCACTCTCCTTCTGTCTCTCATCGGCGACGATGACAAGATCTGCACGACGAGCACCCCCCCACCCTTCCACAACAATGGCAGTATGTCATTTTTCCTCCCCCTTTAGCATCTATTTTAACATGTGTCATTTGATTTACCATGGATTGCACCTATTTAATTCAAGATTAGGCTTTGATCTGGGATCGATTGTGATTTGGGATCGATTGAATCAATTGTGATTTGGGACACATAGTAGGGATTTCGAGGGTTTGAACAAACCCTCGGTTCGAGGGGTTTTCATTGATTCGAGGGTCTGAACACACACATTGTATCCTACAGATTGTAGTTGGCCACCTCGAGAAGCAACATAGAGCAGCCAGGCTAAGAAACCCTCGCCAAGTCCTTAATGCTCGTTGAAGTCGGTCAGAACGATGTTGATCATATATGTAGTGTTTTTTTATTCAACCACTAGTTCATATGTGTATCTGCAATGCATCTTGGGATGCTCATAATGGGAGGCAACGACAAGGCTGGCAAGGAGGTCGGCTCCGGCAAGGAGAAAGTGCTGAGGCCGGATATTGGCACCCTATGAAGGGGGTTAGAAGGATGACTGTTATCGGAGAATGCCTGCCCGATGCACTTCTATAAGACTGTCTTTGGGCCTAAATTGGAGATTTTGCAATTGTCCCTTCCTTCGGCAAGTACCCCATTCCGTCCCGCCCCAAAGCATTTCAGGCTGACGATGAATGACAACTGTACCTAAAAGCCTACCACTAAGATGATCGATGGCATGATCACCCTTGATAAGGGTTAGGCCGCCTTTTGTGTAGCCCACGATATTAGGATAGGTTGTCTTCACACCTTCAAGCTAGTGAGTCCGGGGGACTTGCAGATCCGAGTCTTCAATAACAAGGGCATTGAGGTGGAAGCAAGGTGCGGGCCACTCTCCATACCATTCGACATGGATGAAGAAGATATTGATGAGGGTGCTGCTGCTGCTGCCGACTGTGGTGCTGCTGCTACTGAGGGTGATGTTGTGGGTGCGGCTGATGGTGTTTAGGATGGGATTGCTGCTATCTATGGTATGCTAATCCAGTTTGAAGACTATGTGCTCAGGATGGTTCTGTTCACGGGGGTCGGGCTGAATTGAGTTACAGATGCACACAAACAAATGATATGTGAAACTTAATTTTTGACTTGTATTCACGCAACCTAGTCTTATTGAGCTACACATGCATGCGAAGTGTCAGAGCATCCAACCCATTTTGTCCGAACATGTGATCCTGGGTCGCGCCTATGTGCTCTTGGATCGCCGCCGATAAAAAAGTGACCCAACACATAGACCTACACAAAGCATGACTATTTCGTGTCCGCATCGATCCATTTCAGGTCTAATTTTGGAATGAATTTGTGGCCTTGTGGAGACAAAACGGACGCGCTCCACGTCTTCTCTGTGTCCTCTGCGGGTCCACTAGTCGGCCGCTCAACCACTGCCCGCGTCTTATTAAATGCTAGCACCTACCTCGGGACCCACGTGTGAGTGGGTGGAAGGTCCGTGTGGCCGTCCTTTTAAATGAAAGCGTACGGTGGGGCCTGCCTCATCCACTTCCAAACACCCGTCCACATCTGGCCATGCGGTGCTCCCTTGCCGGCGACCAGACACCCTAGCAACCCTAGCTACCATGGGGTTGTTCAACAGGAAGGGAAAGGGGAAGGGGAAGCTCAACGCCGGCTCGAACACTTCCCGCAGGCATCCTCCGCTATCGCCGCCTGCTAGACACGGGTTGTCACCAGCGCGGGACCGACTGTACTAATAGTCTACCAAGCGCGGTGGCATTAGCAGTAGCGCGGGCCACCGCAGTATCCAGATGTCAACATGTCACACGGTTGACATATGGATCCACAACGGACCCCTATTCCGGCAGTGCCGCGCTCGACGTGGGCATGCAGAGGAGGTTCGGGAAATGTGTGCCTACGCGCCACACTCCCACAATTCGGAGCGTTGGTTCGCGCTAGAGAACGAGGAGGAGCGTCGTCGGGCCGTGTCGAGGGAATTAGCCTGACAATAGTACCAGGGGTACAACATAGAGGGGCGAAGCCCAGCTACGGCCAGATGGTCACTCGGATATGTACGAGTTCAGGCCCCACCCGGAATTGGTAAAAGCCCTATGTCTCGAGCCCGGAGACTTTGGTGTTTGCTTATGGGGAATGAAGGATTACAAGAGGTCAGAACCCCTACTCTGGCACCCGGGGGTGGCTTATATAGAATGCGCCACCACCGACCGAGCGCCATCATTAAGACTATTAATGCTAATCAATGGGTGATTAAGTGGGGCGTTACTCGTAACGCATAATTGACAACACCATGAGTGTCGCTTCAAATCGCTCGGACGCTGCGTCTCATGAGCCGCTGGAACTTCTATCGCACAAGTGAAGCCATGGACGTCTGAGTGGCCTAAATGACACGAGTGAATCTTCACATGCATCCGAATGCACTTTTACTTGAGGGGCTTTAATAACAATATGGGACCACATGTGGGCCCTAGATGTCAGTCTTGTGACCCTACCCATGGTAGAGGACCTCATCAGTAGCCCCCGAATCCGTGAGGTTTTAGTGGTCGAGTGATCGACACTCGGAAGCATCGATGGCGCCTCGGAGGTGCACAAGAAATGATCTGTGTTGTTTCTCACTCGGCTTCAAATCATGACGGATTCAGGATTAACATTCTCTGACCAAATGACTTAGCTTGAATATGTAATACAGTCATCTGAAATCGAAACGTTTCCCGAAAGAAAAGGTCCGAATGCCCGATTATTCCATGTGAGTGCTTAGTCGACATGTTGACCATTTGATTTTAGAAAACGAACTGACGAACGCTTCGGAGCATGGATCTCGTTCCGTTTTAAGGCACGAAGAGATTCCACTGCGTACGAAATCACGAAGGACGTGCGTAGACATGCGATAGGACGGTCAAGTCGCGAGAATTGGGGGTTGTGTGCATGACGCCTCGATTTCTGCGTCGAGATTTTCACCACGTGTCCCCGGGGCTCTAAAGAGTGGATCCGCAGATCTCGCTCCATTTGCGGATTGACGTCCAGATATTTTGCCCGATTCTTGGTATAAAAGACAAGGGCACTATTAGGGACGAAACAAATCTCACTTTCTACCTCTTCCTTCGTCTTCTCCGATGACCGCACGCGATTCTCCCATTGAGCTCCCGCCGCAGACCGGACCCAACCTCGTCAGAGATGATGCATGGTGCGACCACGAAGGCCGAGCGGGCGAAGAAGAGCTCGCATGGCTCCTCCTCAAGCATTGGCACGCCGGTGGGGTGGTCCCAGGGCGATTGGATGCCATCACGGGTCACCAAGGCCCAGATGCTTGAGCTGGAGAGCCAGGGACTCCTGTCCGAGGGGAGTTGGCGGTTGCCGGAGGCGAGCGAGGATGAGACCTCGCCACGGGGAATGAGCGCGTCCTCCTGGTAACTCACCTCGAGCGAGGTTTCTCTCTTTCGCCTCATCCGTTCTTCCGTAGATTCTTAGATTTCTTCGACGCTCAACTCCATGATATCCCTCCCAACGCCGTCCTTAACTTGGCAGCATTTGTTTCCCTCTGCAAAAATTTCTTTGGCTGTCACCCCCATTGGGGTTTATTCAAATATCTCTTCACCTACCGAGTGATGACTGTGAAGAAGTCCACTCGGTCAGAGGACAAAACAAACGTAGCTCAGCTGTGTGGGGGTTTGGGAATCTAGCTGTGGGGAAAGGTTTGCTTCCCAATGATGACATTTCTAGATTTGGTGAAGGGCTGGTAGGAAAATTGGTTTTACTGCCAGGATGTGCCAGTCGGCGAAGGTCAATCGGGACTTCCACCGTATACGTCTGAACACATTCAGCCAGCTCCCAGGCTGACTATGACCAAGGACGAGAAGACGGAGGTAAATATTTGGTGATAGCTCTGGTGGCCTTGGTGCAGAAAGGTATCCACGACCTAGGCTTGCTTGAGGTTTTTCTCCACGGGAGGATTCAACCGCTGAAATCTAGGGCTCACCCGATTTGGGAATACACCGGACCGGATGATACCACCTGAACGCACCCGGATGAACTCATAGAAGATATGGTGGCAGCCAAGATCAAAGCGATCACTCCGGCGCATGACAACCCCAGAGGGAGCAGACTGGTGGCTCCACTTTCACCAGAAAATCCACTGAATGAGGGAACTCTTGAAGATTCATTAACTGAGTGATATTTATATACTTGTTGTAGTTGACTTGATTGACCTGTTCTTCATTCGGCAGGCTTTCACAGAAATGAATAGTCAAATGCCAGTTGTGGATCGAGGCCCAGTTGATGTAGCAAGTGACAACGCTCACCCGGAGGACTCATCCGAAGTGGGAGAAAAATAAGACGACAAGAGTGACGATTTAGAAGATGACTCGGACGGTAGCTACGAAGTGGAATCCTCGCGCTCGGACAACAGTGTGCCCGAATCCCGCTCTAAGGTGCGCCAGGACCCGGGAGTCTGTGGTGGCGGCTCCAAGGGATCAAACATCGTCAAGCCGACTGCAACTGTCCTCCCGACTCACAGCTCGAAGCGTGGACATGGAGAACTTGCTTCACCGCCCGAGAAGGTAGCAAAACATGCCAAAGTCACTGCAGCCAAACCTCGGAAGGGAGTCCCCGTCCCGAAGATCAAGATGACTATTCCCGTGGCGTCAGCGTAAATATTTCCACTTCGACACTTATTGTTTAAATTCAACAGAATGATGTGACATTTCAATTGCTTCTTTTGCAGCGCTGACACTTCGACTGCTTCGCCTGATCCCCAAATTCTGGAGAAGAAGCGGGCCGACGTCAATGTTGCATCTTGGAAACGTAAACTTTGAATTCTTTCTAGCGCACACCATGGTTTTCTTTCTGCTTATTCCCGAGTGCTTTTTGTACACTTGCAGCCCTGCGTGAGGTCATCGACATCGATGTGGATGACAAGGTTGACCTGCAAACTCTTCTACCAACGCGGACGGTGTGATGCAGGAGCCATCGCTTGTTGATGCCTTAGTGTTAGCACGGGGAACCAACTCGGGCGCCGGAGCCGCACTCGGAACCAGTGTGTCATCCTCCTTGTGACTCCTCCCATAGCCAACATCTTCATGCTGCATCGCATCCTGGAGGATCGGACGGGAGCAAGCAAAGAGGCGTTGATCCAGCTGGAGGTGATGAGCGAACGGCTGAAGACGACATATGATGCGAGTGCGGCGTTATAAAAGAATGACCGACTAAGTACTCTCGTAAGTACCTTCATCAATCGGAATTTCTGTCCTTGTGTCCCTAATTTTTGCTTGTAGTCCCGAGTGGGTTTGCATCTGGGCACACCCACTGGGTGTTTCTGGGTTCCAGTGGGGGCGCGCTGAACGCACCCACTGAGTGTAGTCCCCGAGACTGTCGTCGACTGAAGCAGTCGATAGAAGTCTAAGAGTGTAGATGAATTTGGTGTTCGATCCGTCGTTGAAAAAGGTCTTGAGGTTGATCTTCCGGTGGGGGCGTGCTGAGCGCACCCACTGGGTGTAGTCCCTGAGACTACGGTCGACTGAAGTAGTCGGCCAGAGTCTTAAAGACTAAGTCAAAGTTTGACCAATATTTTGCTTTTGTTTCTTGTTTCAGGCTATTTGTGAGCTCGGAAGCCACTATAGCGCTCTAGATAAGGAGGTGCTGGCCCTGCGCCTCGACCTTGAAGATGAAAAATCCAAGAACGCCCGATTGGAGCAGGAGAAAAAGGCAACCGAAGGTATACTCACCCTGTCCGACTGCCACCATAACTGCTCTTCCTCCCTGTCCGGCTGAGTCTACTTCATCAGATCTTAGTGGCAAAAATCATAAACTTGTCGAGAGGCTAAAGAATTCTATTTCTTTAGAAACTGTGAAGACGGCCCTCGAGAAGAAAGACACAGATCTGGCAGCTGCCCAGAAGGAGGCCAGTCGGAAAACCAAGGAGGTTGAGGACAAGCTGAAGATAGTCGAGAAGCTAGAGGAGGAGGAGAAAGCTGTGGAGGCTACTGCAAAGAAGTCCATGTTGGGGAACGTTGCATGGGAAACAAAAAAATTCCTACGCACACGCAGATCTATCCATGGTGATGAACATCTACGAGAGGGAGAGTGGATCTATGTACCCTTGTAGATTGCAAAGCGGGAAGCGTTAAGAAACGTGGTTGGTGTAGTCGAACGTCTTCGCGATCCAAATCGCCGTGCGTCCCGTGATCCAATCATGATCCATCCCACGATCCAATCACGATCCGTCCCGCGATCCAATCACGATCCGTCCCGCAATCCAATCACGATCCGTCCCACGAACTTGATCACGATCCGTCCCACGAACTTGATCATGATCCTTCCGATCTAGCGCCGTACGGACGACACCTCCGCGTTCAGCACACGTACAGCTTGATGACGATCTCCACCGTCTTGATCCAGCAAGAAGGAGTGGAGAGGAAGAAGAGTTCTCCGGCAGCGTGACGGTGCTTCGGCTATGGTGGTGGAGCTATTCCGGCAGGGCTTCGCCTAAGCACTGCAGAAATCCGATGTAGAGGAGAAACTATGCACTGGAGGAAACGGGTAGCACGTGGCTGTAAAAACTAGTGCAAAAACCCAAAACCCTCTAGTATATATATAGGAGGAGAGGAGGAGAGGAGGCAGCCTTGGCTTCCAAGCCAAGCTGGTTCGGCCGAACCTACTAGGAGAGGAGGACTCCTCCTCCAATCCTAGTAGGACTAGGATTGCTCCTTTTTGCCTTTTTTTTCCACCTTTTTCTATTGGGTTTTTTCCTCCAGCCACATGGGCCTTGTGTGGGAGTTTCCACCAGCCCACTAAGGGCTGATATTCAATCTCCCATAGCCCATGAAGCCTCTTGGGTCGAAATACCCCTCCGGAGGTCTCCCGGTACATTACCGGCACTCCCGGTACACTACCGATGAGCCCGAAACTTTTCCGGTGACCAAAACGGGACTTCCTATATATGAACCTTTACCTCCAGACCATTCTGGAGCTCCTCATGATGTCCGGGATCTCATCCGGGACTCCGAACAACCTTCGGTCACCACCATACATAACTCTATACTACCGAAACGTCACCAAACCTTAAGTGTGTAGACCCTACGGGTTCGAGAACTATGTAGACATGACCGAGACACCTCTACGGTCAATAACCAATAGTGGGACCTAGATGTCCATATTGGTTCCTACAGATTCTACGAAGATCTTTATCGGTAGAACCTCTATGTCAAGGATTCAGTTAATCCCGTATGATGTTCCCTTTGTTCTTCAGTATGTTACTTGCCCGGGATCCGATCGTCGGTATCTCCATACCTAGTTCAACCTCGTTACTGGCAAGTCTCTTTACTCGTTCCGTAATACAAGATCCCACAACTAACACTTAGTTACATTGCTTGCAAGGTTTATTGTGATGTTTGTATTACCGAGTGGGCCCTCAGATACCTCTCCGTCACACGGAGTAACAAATCCCAGTCTTGATCCATGCCAACTCAACAGACACCCGCAGAGATACCTGTAGAGCACCTTTATAGTCACCCAATTACGTTGCGACGTTTGATACACACAAGGCACTCCTTCGATGTCCGTGAGTTGCATGACCTCATGGTCATAGGAACACATACTTGACATGCAGAAAACATTAGCAATAAACTGACACGATCATATGCTACCTTTGTAGTTTGGGTCTTCTCCATCACATCATTCTCCTATGTGATCCCGTTATCAAATGACATCACATGTCAATGGCTAGGAAACCTTGACCATCTTTGATCAACGAGCAAGTTCACTAGAGGCATACTAGGGACAGAGTGTTGTCTATTTACCCGCACATGTAATGTGTTTCCAATCAATACAATTATAGCATGGATAATAAACGATTTATCATGAACAAGGAAATATAATAATAAACACTTTATTTATTGCCTCTAGGGCATATTTCCAACAGTCTCCCACTTGCACTAGAGTCAATAATCCAGTTCACATCACGATGTGATTTACATTGTAATGAATCGAACACCCATGCAGTTCTGGTGTTGATCATGTTTAGCCCTTGGAAGAGGTTTAGTCAACGGGTATGCAACATTCAGATCCGTGTGCACTTTGCAAATATTTATGTCCTTCTCCTCGATGTAATCGCGGATGGAGTTGAAGCGTAGCTTTATGTGTCTGGTCCTCTTGTGAAACCTTGGTTCCTTCGCCAGAGCAATGGCACCAGTATTGTCACAGAACATGTTCATTGGATTTAGTGCACTGGGCACTACTCCAAGATTTGTCATGAACTGCTTCATCCAGACACCTTCCTTCGCCGCCTCCGAGGCTGCGATGTACTCCGCTTCGCACGTAGAATCAGCTACCCTGCTTTGCTTGGAATTGCACCAGCTTATTGCTCCCCCATTGAGAATAAATATGTATCCGGTTTGTGACTTAGAGTCATCTGGATCAGTGTCAAAGCTTGCATCGACGTAACCCTTTACGACGAGCTCTTCATCACCTCCATAAACGAGAAACATTTCCTCAGTCCTTTTCAGGTACTTAAGGATATTCTTGAACGCTTGTCAGTGCTCCATTCCAGCATCACTTTGAAACCTTCCGGCCATACTTATGGCAAGGCTGACATCGGGTCTTGTGCACAGCATTGCATACATGATAGAGCCTATGGCTGAAGCATAGGGGATGACACTCATCTTTTCTCTATCTTCTGCAGTTACTGGGCATTGAGTCTTACTCAACTTCACACCTTGCAACACAGGCAAGAACCCCTTCTTGGACAGATCCATTTTGAACTTCTTCAAAACTTTATCAAGGTATGTGCTCTGTGAAAGTGCTATTAAGCGTTTCGATCTATCTCTATAGATCTTAATGCCTAATATAAAGCAGCTTCTCCTAGGTCCTTCATTGAAAAATTCTTGTTCAAATATTCATTCACGCTTTCCAGCATTTCTATACTGTTTCCAATCAGCAATATGTCATCCACATATAATATTAGAAACGCTATAGAGCTCCCACTCACTTTCTTGTAAATACAAGCTTCTCCGTAAACTTGTATAAACTCAAACGCTTTGATCACCTCATCAAAGCGCTTATTCCAACTACGAGATGCTTGCACCAGTCCATAAAAGGATTGCTGGAGTTTGCAAACTTTGTCAGCATTCTTTGGATCGACAAAACCTTCGGGTCGCATCATATACAACTCTTCCTCAAGGAAACCATTGAGGAACGCTGTTTTGACATCCATCTGCCAAATTTCATAGTCGAAATAAGCAGCTATTGCTTAACATGATTCTGACAGACTTAAGCATCGCTACGGGTGAGAAAGTCTCATCGTAGTCAACTCCTTGAACTTGTGAAAAACCCTTTGGCACAAGTCAAGCTTTATAGACGGTGACATTACCGTCTGCGTCTGTCTTCTTCTTAAAGATCGATTTGTTCTGAATGGCCTTTCGCCCTCCAGGTAATACTTCCAAAGTCCATAATTTGTTTTCATACATGGATCCCATCTCGGATTTCATGGCCTCTAACCATTTCTTGGAATCCGGGCCCATCACTGCTCCTCCATAGCTCGTAGGTTTCATTGTTGTCCAACAACATGACCTCCAAGACAGGGTTGCCGTACCACTCAGGGGTAGTACACAGCCTTGTCGACCTACGAGGTTCAATAGAAGCTTGATCCGAAGCTTCATGATCATCATCATTAACTTCCTCTTCTACCGTCGTAGGTTCCACAGAAACATCTTTCTACGATGTGCTACTTTCTGGTTGAAGTAAAGGTTCAATAACCTCATCAAGCTCTATTCTCCTCCCACTCAATTCTTTCGAGAGAAACTCTTTCTCAAGAAATGTTCCGTTCTTAGCGACAAACACTTTGCCTTCGGATCTGAGATAGAAGGTATACCCGACTATCTCTTTCGGGTATCCTATGAAGACGCATTTCTCCGCTTTGGGTTCCAGCTTTTCAGGCTGAAGCTTTTTGACATAAGCATCACATCCCCAAACTTTAAGAAACGACAACTTTGGCTTCTTGGCAAACCATAGTTCATATGGCGTCGTCTCAATGGATTTTGATGGTGCCCTATTTAAAGTGAATGCTGCTGTCTCTAATGCATAACCCCAAAACGATAGTGGCAGATCAACAAGAGACATCATAGAACGCACCATATCTAATAAGGTTCGATTACGACATTCGGACACACCATTACGCTGTGGTGTTTCGGGCGATGTCAACCGTGAAACAATTCCACATTGTCTTAAGTGACTGCCAAACTCATAACTCAGATGTTCACCTCCTCGATCAGATCACAGGAACTTAATCTTCTTGTTACGATGATTCTCAATTTCATGCTGAAATTGCTTGAACTTTTCAAACGTTTCAAACTTGTGTTTCATTAAGTAAATATACCCATATCTACTTAAGTCATCGATGAAGGTGAGAAAATAACGATATCCACCATGCGCTGTAACATTCATTGGACCGCACACATCAGTATGTATGATTTCCAATAAGTCACTTGCCCGTTCCATTGTTCCAGAGAATGGCGTTTTAGTCATCTTGCCCATGAGGCATGGTTCACATGTGTCAAGTGATTCAAAATCAAGTGACTCCAAAAGTCCATCAGCATGGAGCTTCCTCATGCGTTTCACACCAATATGACCTAAACGGCAGTGCCACAAGAAAGTGGTACTATCATTATCAACTCTACATCTTTTGGCATCAATGTTATGAACATGTGTATCATCACTATCAAGATTCAATATGAACAAACCCCTCACATTAGGTGCATGACCATAAAAGATATTACTCATATAAATAGAACAACCTTTATTCTCTGATTTAAATGAGTAACCGTCTCGCAATAAACAAGATCCAGATATAATGTTCATGCTTAACGCAGGCACTAAATAATAATTATTTAGGTTCATCACTAATCCCGATGGTAATTGAAGAGAGAACGTGTCGACGGCGATCACATCAACCTTGGAACCGTTTCCCACACGCATCATCACTTCGTCCTTTGCCAGCCTTCGTTTATTTCGTAGTTCCTGCTTTGAGTTGCAAATGTGAGCAACCGAACCGATATCAAATACCCAGGCACTACTACGAGAGCTAGTAAGGTACACATCAATAACATGTATATCATATATACCTTGTTTGTCGTTGGCCGCCTTCTTGTCAGCCAGGTACTTGGGGCAGTTCCGCTTCCAGTGACCAGTTCCCTTGCAATGAAAGCACTCAGTTTCTGGCTTGGGTCCATGCTTGGGCTTCTTTACAGGAGTAGCAACTGTTTTGCCATCCTTCTTGGTTTTACCCTTCTTGCCCTTGCCCTTGACCTTGCCATTTTTCTTGAAACTAGTGGTTTTATTGACCATCAACACTTGATGTTCTTTCTGGATTTCAGACTCAGTGAGTTTTAGCATCGCAAATAGCTCGGTGATTGACTTGTTCATCCTGTGCATGTTATCGTTCAGCACAAAGCTCTTGTAGCTAGGTGGCAGTGATTGAAGAACTCTGTCAGTGATCGCCTCTGGCGGAAGGGCAATTACCAACTCCACTAGATGAGTTGAATACCCAGACATTCTGAGTATATGTTCACTAATAGACCCGTTCTCCTCCATCTTGCAAGCATAGAACTTATCGGAGGTTTCATACCTCTCGATCCGGGTGTTCTTCTGAAAGATAAACTTCAACCCCTGGAACATCTCATATGCTCCATGATGTTCAAAACATCTTTGAAGTCCCAATTATAAGCCATACAATATTGCACACTGAACTATTAAGTAATCTCCAGCACGTGCCTCCCAAGCGTTCTTAACGTCTTTGAAGGTCATGTCTTCTAGTTGGTCACCAAGCGGTGCATCAAGGACATATGATTTCTGGGAAGCCGTGAGGATAATCCTCAGATTATGGTCCCAATCAACAAAGTTACTTCCATAATCTTTCAACTTAGCTTTCTCTAGGGACGCATTAAAATTCAGGGGTGCTACTGCGCGAGCCATTGATCTACAACATAAATATGCAACGTTTACTTAGACTATTGTTCAAGATAATGAGTTTAGTTAATAAAATTACAAAAGCTCCCACTCAAATCGACATCCCTCAGGTCATCTGAGTGTCACATGATCTAAATCCACCAACTTAAGTCCGATCATCACGTGAGTTGAGGTGGCTTCAATGGTGAACATCATTATGTTGATCATATTTACTATATGACTCATGTTTGACCTTTCGATCTCTTGTGTTCCGAGACCATGTCTGTACATGCTAGGCTCGTCAAGTTTAACCCGAGTGTTCTGCACGTGCAACACTGGCTTGCACCCGTTGTATGTGAACGTAGAGTCTATCACACTCGATCATCACGTGGTGTCTCAACACGACGAACTTTCGCAACAGTGCACACTCGGGGAGAACAAAATTTATCTTGAAATTAAGTGAGGGACCACCTTATAATGCTACCGTCGTCCTAAGCAAAACAAGGTGCATAAAAGGATTAACATCACATGCAATTCATAAGTGACATGATATGGCCATGAACTTGTGCTTTTGATCTCCATCTAGAAAGCACCGACATGATCTCCATCATCACCGGCAAGACACCATGATCTCCATCAACGTGTCGCCATCAGGGTTGTCGCGCCCAACATGCTACTACTACTACTATTGCCACCGCTTAGCGATAAAGTAAAGCATTACATAGTGCTTAATGATTGACACGCAGGTCATACAATAATTAAAGACAACCCTATGGCTCCTGCCGGTTGCCGTACTCATCGACATGCAAGTCGTGATAATCTATACATCACATGATCATATCATACATCACATATATCACATCATGTAATTGGCCATATCACATCACAACATACCCTGCAAAAACAAGTTAGACGTCCTCTAATTGTTGTTGCATGTTTTACGTGGCTGCTACGGGTATCTAGCAAGAACAATTCTTATCTACACAAAAACCACAACGGTGATACACTAGTTTCTTTTGAACCTTCTCAAGGGCCGCCTTGGTCGAATCCGATCCAACTAAAGTGAGAGAAACTGGCACCCGCAAGACATCTATGCAACAAGTTGCGGTCGAGGGAACCGGTCTCTCGTAAGCGTACGAGTAATGTTGGTCCGGGCCGCCTCATCTCACAATACCGCTGAACCAAAATCTGACCAAGGTAGGAAGCAATCTAAGCATCAATGCCCACAAACCTTTTGTGTTCTACTCGAGATCTCATCTACACATAGACCTAGCTCATGATGCCATTGTTGGGGAACGTTGCATGGGAAACAAAAAATTTCCTACACACACGCAGATCTATCCATGGTGATGAGCATCTACGAGAGGGAGAGTGGATCTACGTACCCTTGTAGATCGCTAAGCGGGAAGAGTTAAGAAACGCGGTTGGTGTAGTCAAACATCTTCGCGATCCAAATCGTCGTGCGTCCCGCGATCCAATCACGATCCGTCCTGCTATCCAATCACGATCCGTCCCGCGATCCAATCACAATCCGTCCTGCGATCCAATCACGATCCATCCCACGAACTTGATCACGATCCTTCCGATCTAGCGCCGAACGGACGGCACCTCCGCGTTCAGCACACGTACAGCTTGATGACGATCTCCACCGTCTTGATACAGCAAGAAGGAGTGGAGAGGAAGAAGAGTTCTCCGACAGTGTGACGGTGCTCCGACTATGGTGGTGGAGCTATTCTGGCAGGGCTTCGCCTAAGCACTGCAGAAATCCGATCTAGAGGAGAAACTATGCACTGGAGGAAACGGGTAGCACGTGGCTGTAAAAACTAATGCAAAAACCCAAAACCCTCTAGTATATATAGGAGGAGAGGAGGAGAGGAGGCAGCCTTAGCTTCCAAGCCAAGCTGGTTCGGCTGAACCTACTAGGAGAGGAGGACTCCTCCTCCAATCCTAGTAGGACTAGGATTGCTCCTTTTTTCCTTTTTTCCACCTTTTCCTATTGGTTTTTTTCCTCCAGCCATATGGGCTTTGTGTGGGAGTTTCCACCAGCCCACTAAGGTCTGATATTCACTCTCCCACAGACCATGAAGCCTCTTGGGTCGAAATACCCCTCCGGAGGTCTCTCGATAAACTACCGGCACTCCCGGTACACTACCGATGAGCCCGAAACTTTTCCGGTGACCAAAACGGGACTTCCTATATATGAATCTTTACCTCCGGACCCTTACGGAGCTCCTCGTGACATTCGAGATATCATTCGAGACTCCTAACAACCTTCGGTCACCATCATACATAACTCTATACTACCGAAACGTCACCAAACCTTAAGTGTGCAAACCCTGCGGGTTCGAGAACTATGTAGACAGGATCGAGACACCTCTACGGTCAATAACCAATAGCGGGACCTGGATGTCCATATTGGTTCCTACATATTCTATGAAGATCTTTATCGGTCGAACCTCTATGTCAAGGATTCAGTTAATCCCGTATGATGTTCCCTTTGTTCTTCGGTATGTTACTTGCCCGAGATTCGATCGTCAGTATCTCATACCTAGTTCAACCTCGTTACTGGCAAGTCTCTTTACTCGTTCCGTAATACAAGATCCCGTGACTAACACTTAGTCACATTGCTTGCAAGGCTTATTGTGATGTTGTATTACCGAGTGGGCCCTGAGATACCTCTCCGTCACACGGAGTAACAAATCCCAGTCTTGATCCATGCCAACTCAACAGACACCCTCGGAGATACCTGTAGAGCACCTTTATAGTCACCCAGTTACGTTGCGACATTTGATACACACAAGGCACTCCTCCGATGTCTGTGAGTTGCATGATCTCATGGTCATAGGAACATATACTTGACATGCAGAAAACAGTAGCAATAAACTGAGACGATCATAAGATCCGTTTGTAGTTTGGGTCTTGTCCATCACATCATTCTCCTAATGATGTGATCTCGTTATAAATGACATCTCATGTCCATGGCTAGGAAACCTTAACCATCTTTTGATCAATGAGCTAGTTCACTAGAGGCATACTAGGGACATTGTGTTTGTCTATGTATCCACACATGTATCCATGTTGCCAATTAATACAATTCTAGCAGGGATAATAAACAATTATCATGAACAAGGAAATATAATAATAAACAATTTATTTATTGCCTCTAGGGCATATTTCCAACAGTCCAGGGAGGAGCTCGCTGAGTTGAAGACCAAACTCGAGCACATCACCGCCAAGAAAGCCGAGTTGGAGCAGTTCGTCAAAGAATTCGGCGATACCGTGAATGAAAAGCTCAAAGGTAAACCTCCCCGAGTGATTCTTGTGCGGCTTTGTTTAGTTGAATGAAATTTGTTTGCCTCTGAATCTTTTCTTCATTCGGCTGAACTCATAATTCTGCAATGATGTTGCTAAGGAGACCGACAAGATCGAGAAGGAGTTGGACCCGTCCCGAGAGCTGCTCAAGGATAGCATTGCTATGGCAGTTCTCCGTTTGGACGAATGCATCGATAAGGTGGCTGTGTACATTAAGAGGCTCCGCATTGCCATTTCGGACGTTGATAAGGATATCTTTCCAGATGAGGAACCTTCAACGATCTGGAATCCGTTCTCACCCGAGTGAGAAATGTTCCGAGCCAAGTGAAAGCCTGGAAGAAGTCTGCAGCCCAAGCTAGAGCTGACATCGCTCTCTCGCTTGTCCATGTCCACTGCAAAAGGGAGTGGCAGAGAATAAGCTGAAGTCCCTGGAGGTCGCTAACAGGAAGCATGTAAGGCTTCAAGACTTCATGGAGATGTTCATGAAAGCTACCACTCGGATTACAGAAATCATCAAACTGGACACCCTTGTTGAAGTGGTGGTTCCGCCTCGCCCCGAGTGATCATCGGGCTGAAAAACTCTTTAAGCTTTTGCCTCGGAATGCTGAGTGGTAGTTGTAACGTAAGACTTTGAATGAGCCTGAGACTCCTGTCACCTGTACTTATATTTCCTACTTTTGCTTTGAGCGGCACAATTTTTATTTGCCTTACCTTCATTTGATCCTTGATCTATGAGTGTTTATACTTAGGCAATTGCAGGATCGCACACGAGTCTCTGAGTGTGAATGACCATCATTGTTTTAAACTTAGGCGACACGGAGTCAGAGCTAAGTCCCCGAGCGTGGGCAAGACCCACACTCGGAGTAGTTGGTACTTAGACGAACAATGATGGTCTTGTCCATCTTGTCGCCTGAGGGTGGAGAATGCCTCACTCGAAGCGCTTTTAACTTAGCCGACACGGGATCGCAGCTAAGTCCCTGAGTGTGGGCGACACCAGCACTCGGAGTAGTTTGTACTTAGACGAACAATGATGGTCATGTCCATCTTGTCGTTCGAGTGTGGAGAATGTCCCACTCGAAGCGTTTTTAACTTAGGCGACACGGGGTCGTGGCCAAGCCCCCGAGTGTGGGCAAGACCCGCACTCGAAGTAGTTCGTATTTAGACTAACAATGATGGTCATGTCCATTTTGTCGTCCAAGTGTGGAGAATGTCCCAATCGAAACGTTTTTAATTTAGGCGACAGGGGTCGCGGCTAAGTCCATGAGTGTGGCCAAGACCCTCACTCGGGGTAGTTCGTATTTAGGTGAACAATGATGGTCCTGTCCATCTTGTCATCCGAGTGTGGAGAATGTCCCACTCAAAGCGTTTTTAACTTAGGCGACACGGGGTCGCAGCTAAGCCCCCGAGTGTGGGCTGGACCCGCACTCGGAGTAGTTTGTATTTAGACAAACAATGATGGTCATGACCATCTTGTCGTCTGAGTGTGGAGAATGTCCCACTCGAAGCACTTTTAACTTAGGTGACATGGGGTTGCGTCTAAGCCCCCGAGTGTGGGCGAGACCCGCACTCGGAGTAGTTCGTACTTAGGCAAAATCAGGTTTGCAGCTAAGTATTTTGCACCCACGTGGGGTGATAGGAAAAATTAATTCACCAGAGCGAAAAAGGTTAAATTTTGACAAAATATAAAGAAACGAAATTTTATTCATTGAGATCACTCGGATTTATTATGGGAATGACAAACTAAACTCATCGTGTTCTATGTGTAGAACTTGCGAAGCAGGTCCGCGTTCCAAGTTCGAGGCTCTTCTACGCCATCCTCGATATTGTACACCCAATAGTCTCTATTGTGCATGACTTCAGGGATCATGTATGGCCCTTTCCATGGAGGCGCCAACTTATGGTGTTTTTGCTGGTCCAGTCGGAGAACAAGATCTCCCTCCTGAAAAGATCGGCCCTTGACCTGTCTGTCATGGTAACGTCTCAAATCTTGCTGACAGAGCATAGATCTGATGAGGGCTAGCTCCCTCTCTTCCTTCAAGAGGTCCAGACCGCCTTGACGTGCTGCTTCGGCTTCATCATATTGTTTCACTCGGGGGGAATTGTCTTGAAGATCACACGACATCACAACTTCTGATACGTACACCATGAAGAAGGGAGTGCGATGTGTAGAGCAGTTCGGAGTTGTTCGTACGCCCCATAAGATGGATGGTAGCTCTTCGACCCAAGCTCTCGCCACGTACTTCAGGTCCCTCATCAATCGAGGTTTTAGCCCCTAAAGGATCATCCCATTTGCATGTTCTGCCTGTCCATACGACTATGGGTGAGCCACGGAGGCATAGTTAACCCGAGCGCCCTGGGAATAGCAGAACTCACGAAACTCGCCTGATTCAAAGTTCTTCTTGTGATCTGTGATGATGTCATGCGACACACCAAACCTAAAGATGATCTGCCGAATGAAACTGACGGCAGTACTCGCGTCCAAGCTTTTGATGGGCTTCGCCTCAACCCACTTGGCGAACTTGTCGACCGCTACACGCAGGTGGGTAAAACGACTCGTTCCAGTTCGCAGAGGTTCGACCATGTCGAGACCCCAGACAGAGAATGGCCAAGTAAGCGGGATCGTCTTTAACATGGACGCAAGCTTGTGAGATTTGTTCTTATAGAATTCACATCCGACACACAGATCGACCAGATCTCTAGCAGCTTCATTGGCTCGGGGGCAATAAAACCCTTCTCGGAAAGCCTTGGCGACCAATGTCCGTGACGACGCATGATGACCAGAAGTTCCCGAATGAATCTCGTGTAGGGTCTGCAGCCCTTCCTTCGAGGAGATGCATTTCTGAGTGACCCCTCTGGTGCTTTTCTTGTACAATTGATCCCCTAAAACTTCAAATGATTTGGATTGACGGACGATTCGGCGAGCCTCTTCTTCATCTTCACGGAGTTCTTTTTGGAGAAAGTATGCCAAATAAGGTTGAGTCCACTCGGGAGAGATTACCAGCATTTCGTGGACTAAGTCAACCACAACTGGGACGTCGACCTCATTCGGATTTGATGGACCGACTGCTTGAGGGGGCTCCTTTGTGAAAGGATCTTTTGCAATTGTAGGGGCGCGCAGATGTTCGAGGAATATGTCCTTGGGAACTGCCCGCGGAGTGGATCCATTTTTTGCCAAGTCGTCTGCTGCCTAATTCTTTGCGCGAGGAATGTGATGCCTCTCCAAACCTTCAAAATTCTTCTCTAGCTTTCTGACTGCATTGCAGTAACGAGTCATAGATGGACTCCGAATGTCCCACTCTTTCATCACTTGGTTGACAACAAGGTCCGAATCACCGTAGACCATCAAACGACGAATGCCGAGTGATATTGCCATTCGGAGCCCATACAGGAGGGCTTCGAACCGGCCTCATTATTTGATGAATCGAAGTGTATTTGGAGGACATAATTCAGCCGGTCTCCTTTGGGAGAAATGAGAACAACGCTAGCCCTCGAGCCATTGAGCATCTTGGATCAGTCAAAGAACATAGTCTAGTGCTCGGGAACACTTGGGGTTGGCTGCTCTTGCTCAATCCACTCGACCATAAAACCAACCAATGCTTGGGACTTGATTGCTTTCTTGGCTTCAAACTTGATATCGAATGGAAGGAGCTCAATTGCCCACTTTGCTACTCGGCCCGCCGCATCTTGATTATGCAAGGTCTCCGACAAGGGAGCATTGTTGATGACTGTGATCGAGTGATCTTGGAAGTGGTGAACCACCTTTCTACGGTCAGGTAAATACCATAGACTAGCTTTTGATAATGCGGGTACCTTTGCTTGGAGCGGGTCAATACTTCTGAGATATAATAAATGGGTCTTTGAACTTTCAATGTTTTCCTGACTCCTCGCGCTCTACTGCAAGGACGATGCTCACCACTTGGTTAGTAGCTACGATGTACACGAGTAAAGGTTCCTGGCTGCGTGGAGCAGCTAAGACCAGCTGGGTGGAAAGCAATGCCTTGAGTTCTTCAAACGCGGTTTTCGCTTCGGTAGTCCACTCAACTTGTCAGACTTTTTCATTAGTCGGTAAAGAGGTAGAGCCTTCTCACTAAGTCTTGAGATGAATCGTCTTAGGGACGCAAGGCAACTTGTCAGCCTTTGCACGTCATGTAGGCATCCAGTTGCTTCATTTAGACTATGGCGCCGATTTTGTCTCAATTGGCATCCATCCCACGTTCGGAAATGAGGAAACCGAGAAACTTTCCTGCAGGCACTCTGAATGTGCATTTGGCTGGATTCAACTTTATTCCGAAGCAACGTAGGTTCACAAAGGTTTCAGTGAGGTCAGTCAGGAGGTCGGAACCTTTCCTAGACTTGACCACGATATCATCCATGTAAGCCTCCATGTTCCGACTGGCCTGCTTTTGCAAGCATTTCTGGATCATGCGGTGGAAAGTAGCGCCATCATTTTTTAGGCCGAATGGCATCGTGACGTAGCAAAAACACCCAAATGGGGTGATGAAGGCCGTTTTTATTTCATGAGGCCCGTACATTCGGATCTGGTGGTACCCGGAGTGCGCATCCAGGAACGACAGGCGTTCACATCTAGTAGTAGATTCCACTATTTGATCTATGCGTGGTAAAGGAAAATGATCTTTCGGGCATGCCCGATTGAGGTGTTTGAAGTCAATACACATAAGGAGTGATTTATCATTGTTAGGCTCTAGAACGGCATTCGCGAGTCACTCGGAGTGGTATACCTCGGGAATAAACTCGGTAGCTAAGAGCCGAGCTATTTCTTCACCAATCTCCTTGCGCTTCTCGAAGGAAGACCAACGCAAGTACTCTTTGACTATCTTGACCTTGGGATCGGTTCGGAGTCAGTGCTCAGCCAGTTTGCTGGGAACATTGGGCATGTTAGACGGCTTCCATGCGAAGATGTCCCAGTTCTCACGGAGGAATTGGATGAGCTCGGGTTCTTATTTGTCCTCGAGTGAAGTGGAGATGTTCGTCGCAGGTGCTTGGATCATTCAGGTGAACATAGAAGTGCTTGGTCTCGCTGGCCGACCGAAAAGCCGACTCGGAAGCTGGCCGTTTCGACCTAAGAAAGTCGGCCACGTCCACCTCTTTCTTGTATCCTTCGAGCTCGACTACGAGCACCTGCTCGTTGGCAATTTTGGAACACTGCTAGAGGCACTCCTCGGCTATCTTCCGGTCGCCGGTCACAGTGATCACGCCATTAGGCCCTGGCATCTTTAACTTGAGATACACATAACATGGTGTGGCCATGAAACATGCGTAAGTGGGCCTACCCAGGATAGCATGATAAGCGCTGCAGAAATCCACCACCTCGAAGGTCAGTCGCTCCTTCCGGAAGATCTTTTCGCTTTTTCCGAACACGACGTCTAGAGAGATCTAACCGAGTGACTCTGCCTTCTTCCCAGGGACAATCCCATGGAAATGCATGTTGCTCTTGCTCAACTGGGACATCAGAATGCCCATCGCCTTGAGCGTGTCGGCGTAGATTATGTTGAGTCTGTTGCCTCCGTCCATCAAGACTTTAAGTAGTCGGACACCATTCACAACTGGGTCGACGACTAGCGCCTACCTCCTCGGGATGGCTATGCTAGGCGGAGGATCGGACTGATCAAAAGTAATTGGAGTCTTCGTCCAGTTGAGGTGTTTGGTGGCAGTCAGAACCACCATGTTGACTTCCTGATTGACAACCTTCAACCGTCTATTGCTCTCGACGTCAGCGAAGATCATGAGGACCTTCTTGACTTGTGGGTACTCGGGAGTACCATCATCTTCCTCGGCATCATCTTTCTCATTCAACGGCTCCGTGCCCATCTCCTGCTTGAGTAGGCAATATTCTCGAGTGGTCTGCTTCGGGAGCACAACATTGCCTTCTTCATCCGTCTTGGTATGAATTTTGCAAGGTTGATCAAGAATATCGGATTTGTAGTCGGACTTCTTCTTGGGAGTCCACTCTTTCTTCTTTTTCTTTGGCTTGGGTTTGTCTTGGCCTTGTCATGGGACGACCGCCACCTCTGCCTTGCCGGAGGCATCGGCCTTTCACTTCTGCTTCTTTTTCCCAGCGTTGCCCCTCGATTGAGGGGCGTCACCAACTCGCCCTTTGTCGCTACGGAGGTGGTCTTCTTCTTCGCCGTTGGCATACTTGTTCGTGATCTCCATGGCCCGACCGAGGGACAAACCCCTAGCTCGACCTAACTTCAGGATCAACTCCCAATACCGAATGTCTGCCTTGAAGGCGCACACGGCCTGATGCTTAGTCACATTTTCCACGGTGTTATGTTGTGTGGTCCAACGCTGGATGTACTCACGGAGAGTCTCGTTGCTCTTCTAGATGCAGTGTTGTAGTTCTGTCAACCCACCCGGGCACTTGTACGTGCCCTCGAATGATTTGACGAACACTCGGGCTAGATCTTCCCAGGAGTAGATGCAATTAGCAAGCAATTAGTTCAGCCACACTCGTGCGGATCCTTCCAACATGAGTGGAAGGTGCTTCATTGCAACGTAATCGTTGCCACCGCCAATCTGAACAGCTACTTGATAGTCCTCGAGCCAGGTTTCTGGGTTTGATTTGCCATTAAATTTACCAATTCCCATCGCTAACCGGTAATTGGGGGGATATCGGCCTCCCGGATGTATCTGCTAAAGCACCCGAGACCGGTTGTACCCCAACCGCTCACTCGGTCCTTGTGGTCTCTGTTCCGATCAACTACTTGCTGAGTGATGACGGACCTGGCATTAAACTGCGGGGGTCTCTGGTCATTTACTCCATAGCCCCTGTGCCGGATCGGGCTTCACTAAAGTTCCCTTGCATTAGGCCAACCGCCGTCATAGGGACGTTGGTTGTATGAACCGCCCCTCGGAGGGGGTGTCGGACAAATGTCGTGGTCATCGCGCCAGCGCCTTCGTACGGACCTCTCGGAAGAGGAGGAGTTCACCGGTCTTTTCTTGGCACGTGAGGACTGTGAGCAGACTAGACTGTGTCTACCTGAACGGATTTGCTGTGAATACGTTGGTGAGATTGCCATACCTCAGAGTTTTGCTACATAGCAGTTTTCAACAGGGCCTGGATCTACCAAACACCCTCGCCGGCGACTGAATCACACGTCTGAATTGAATCGACAATTCGAGTGGCCATGGCTAAGTTCAACAATGACGTGTGCATCACTGGGACGGTGTACGGCTGGTCTTCTAGGAAAAGTTGACGGTGGCTGCGGCTGGAACTGGGATGCTCCCTTTTTGCACGCTAGTTGAGTGATTGTTAGAGTCACTCGAGACATTCGCTTTTAGCCAGGATGGCCTGGCGCGGCGCCTTCAGGGCCAACTCGTCAGGGGTAGTTCCCGCAATAGGAGTGAGAAGAACTTGATCGTTCCTACGCCGGATCTCCTCCCGCTGCTCCCGAGTGAGGGGTCGGGGGATGTAGGCGTCGGTGCGAGCGTTGGTGCGGTCAACGTCTCGTCTGTGGGCATCTCCCGTGGAATACCCAGGAGGAGGAGCACCAGGGTCGATTCGGACATCATAACCTTCGCAGCTTCTCCGCTGATCTCGCGCTCGGATGCCTCGGAGGATTCATCACCTGAGGAAGGGAAAAGGCCATGGACGGACTCGTCGGCATCGAGCACGGTCACTTGCCCGACTACGGCCTGGAATGCCGCAGCGTGCTTGATCCAACGCTGCAGACGCGAACGCCCGGAGCACTTGCATCGTGCCACATTATGAGAAGGAGATGTCGATTGATATGGTGTGGACGGTTGTCGGAGAAGAACTCCAAACGTCGTCGTACTGAAATGCGCTGCACCTCAGGCAGGCAGCGCATCGGTGTCCAGCGGCGCTTCTTGCAGCCACGCCGAATCGTTGATGACAAAGCTGAGGGATCCGAAGAGGATCTCGTCACCGATTATCATCATGATGATCGAGAAAATGAAAATTCCACATGCGCCGGAATTCGCTAGACGCACAGTCCCACGGTGGGCGCCAACTGTCGGGGAAATTAACCTAACAATAGTATGAGGGGTACGAACGGAGGCCGAAGCCTAGCTACGACACAAATGTTCACTCGGATGTGTACGAGTCCAGTCCAGTCCCCACTCGGAAGTGGTAAAAGCCCTACCTCTCGAGTCCGGAGGCTTTGGTGTTTGATTATGGGGAATAAAGAATTACAAGAGATCGGAAACCCTGCTCTGGCGCCTGGGGGTGGCTTATATAGAGTGCTCCACCACCGACCGAGAGCCATCATTAAGACTATTAATGCTAATCAACACTACTAGGAAAAATGCTACTAGTAGCGCTGGTTTTTTGACTAGTAGTAGTGTTGGGACGCACGTTGCTACTATCGCACTACAACTAAAAATTAGTAGCAGCGGCGGTCAACCAACACTACTACTAAAAGAGTTAGTAGTAGCGAGGGGCCACCAGCGCTACTACTATCGTAAGTACTAGTAGCGCTCATTCCTTTCCCGCGCTACTACTATCTAAGTAGGAATTTTTTAAAAAGTTAGATGCAGTACTCATTGATGGAAATCATAGACATATCCAATGCAAAATAAACTCAGCTCACAAAAACATCTTAACACTTCAACGCTCATGGATGCAATATTGAAGATCTCAACTAGAACATCCCATTTAACATCAGAGGCACGCAACCTTCCATAGTGTTCCACCACCAACCTAAACATACCACTTCTCTATATGTATCTACCAAGGCTCGGAGTTCAGACGCCTATGGACCTCCCCCCAGATAGTGGCGTCGAGGTCCTCCACCTCGGCGACCTCTGTCGTAGCGATCACCTGTACGATCATGTGTGCGCAGCGGTTGCGATCAGCTTCGGCGTCGAGATTTCTCAAATGGCATTTGGTTCACCAACAATGATTAATGACAGGGCATGTAAGATTTACCTGAGCAGCATCAACATACCCTCTGATCCTTGGAAGAACTTGAATGCCAAGGTTCTTAGTTTTCTCCCCATTGACTAGCACAAGTGCAGCATCACTATCACTGTACATTAAAAGATATAAGAACGACACTCTAGTTACACTCGAAGTAAACATTGCTTTGCTTAATTTATATTAACAATGGAGAAAGCCTAAAATTAAGCCAGAAATTAATCTAACTTCAGTACACTCTTAAGATGATACATAATAGTTTGAAGATATACAACATAGTTTGGCTGCATACTGCATACGAAGGTAGTTTGATCGTGTAAAAATAAAGCTACAATGCTACACTAAGAAGTGTCATAATTCTGAATGAAATTGTTCAGTTTAGATGTATTCAACAGAGACACTTTAATTACAGAGCTCAATATCTATTAGCTTAAATTCAAATGCTTTACCCAAGGTTGAGATATCATACTGGACTCCGGCTGCACACTAACTACTCTACAAGATTTCCATGTGGCTACTCCGTTGAAGGTACAAAGCTACTACCTCTGTCGCACATCGGAGTGGGTGGATGGCCCAGATCTAGGCGTGGAGCTCACCTCGGGCCTGACCCTCTTGCTGGCCATCAGAGCCGCGCACGGGAAGGACGTTGTGCCAGCGACGGAGGGGGAGGGAGAGAGAGGGGAACCCCAGTCCGCTAGGCCGCTGCCTCGCCGCCGCCAACAAAGGGAACCGCCAAAGATGGACGGTGAGAGAGGCAGGGGAGTGGCGGCGTGTGTGTGTGTGCGTGCTTACCGTTGTGATGTGGAGGGACGTACCGCGACGACGACGGCGACAGATGGCGACGGGGAAGGAAGAGATGACGCCACGCGGAGGCCGCGCGGAAGAGACGACGATGAGGAGGCTTTGGCTGCTGCTTGATTGCTGGAGACGCCGAGCAACAGCTTCCTGTGTGTGCGGGAGGCAGAGGAGAGGTGTTGGAGGGCAGAGGAGAGGATCACAGGCTGAGGAAGGGGGATGGGAGGCCGTCGGTGGAGGGGGTCTCGATCTAGATCTGACTCAGGGGTGGGTGGTGTGGGAGAGTGGGAAGGTTGGGGGCATAGCAGTAGCGCAGGGTGTCCCACCCGCGCTACAGATATACAACTAGCAGTAGCACATGTTTTACGCCCCGTGCTATTACTATTGTCTGTTGAGGAGGTACGGTGGAAAAAATCATCTAGTAGCAGCGTATGTTTTTTTTGCCCGCGCTACTATCTCCTACTAGTAGCGCGTTTTTTTGTTCGCGCTACTACTAAGTAGCAGTAGCGCAGACCAAATAACCCGTGCTACTATTAAGTGTATGTCTATAAGGGTTTTCCTAGTAGTGCAATGTAACGTTACAGGAACTACTGATTAAGTTGGGCGTTACTAGTAACACATAATTGACAACACCATGGGTGTCGCTTCAAATCCCTCGACGCTGCGTCTCTTGAGCCGCTAGAACTTCTATCGCCCGAGTGAAGCCATGGAAATCTAAGTGACCTGAATGACCCGAGCGAATCTTCACATGCATCCGAATGCACTTTTACCTCAGGGATTTAATGATAATATGGGACCACATGTGGACCCTAGATGTCAGTCTTGTGACCCTACCCATGGTAGAGGACCTCATTAGGCTGTTCGCGTCGACCAAGCGTCCCTCCTCTGTTGCCCGAGGTTCTGTTGGAGAAGGACGAAGAGGCGGCGTACACATACGCCGTTGAGTTAGTGCAACACGCGCTGGGGCCGCGCAGGGACGAGGAGGATGCCCAATGGGATGAGCTGGAGCATTCCCCCGCCTTGTCGGCTGCGGGGGCTCCGTCCATGCCTCGCTCTTCATCCCGGCTCCGCCACCGTCGAGCCCAAAGCGGAGCTGGAGTCCACGCCGAGGCGGAAGAGCTTGCCGCCTCCGCGCACTTGGCCGCATGAGGAGTACAAGTGGACCGACATCGTCCGCGAGTGCGTGAGCGCGCCTGCGGTCTACTACGACGCGACGTCGGAGGAGGAGGTTGCTCACCTTGAGCGCTGAAAGGCGCACTCACCCGCCAAAGAGGCCGCTGACGGCCAGTGGCAGATGCAATGGGAGCAGGCAGAGGAGGCGTTGCGCCTTGCAGAGGAGGAGCGCGCCCTGCGAGTAGCAATGTTGCCACCGCCGTAGATGCCGAAGAAGGCTTTCTTGCAGCCTACCAAGTGGCGTTTGGGTGGGCTGGGCCACCTTCCGCCTTCATTGACCTCACCGAGGCGATGGTGACGGAAAGGGCAAGTGCAAGGTGGACGACTAGGACAGCTTGCCTATGCAGACATTTTCTTGTTTTTAATTAATGTATAATTATGTTTTAAATGCACTTTGACCACGATTGATCAACCACTTATTTTTAATTAATGGTCGGTTTATTTGGTGGTTCGTTTTTGGTTCGTCGGGAAATTTTAAGGTTGTTCGGTGTTTTGTTTTCGTTAGTTTTGCAGTGCCCAGAAACCGAATATACCGACCAAACCAATATGTAAGATACCCCATGTAATACCTTGTTTCCAAAAGTGCAACAATTTGGAGGCACCACATATTTCTTCGTACATAATACATTTCACGTTCCATGTGATTTTTTACTTAATTATGTTTATTAGTTTGCTTGACCGAATAAACCATAGAATGATATTAAGGCTGCTAGATCTTGTGATTATTTTTTGCACATTATACAATCCAAATCGGGCTCTTGACGCATTACACTTATACTAACAAGTGCATGAATTTCGGTTTTCTAGTTAACAGAACAAACCGAACCGATATATTATGGTTATTATGGTTCGGTTTCTAAATTTTGAGTGATTATTTCGGTTTTTATTTTTCCAAATCCAAAATTATAAAGAACCGGATAAACCAAACCGTATTAACATATAAATTGAATGCTCAGCCCTACCAGTCTTTCATTGAATGCACCAGCCGATTCAAATGAAAAGTGCGTCTGTCCGCTTGACCAATCCAAACAAATAAAAAATGGACAAAATTTGTTTGGGTCGTTCGATTAGACTTGCTCTAACCAAACACATCGAGGATGAACACGGGGGCTAAATTTCGTGTTTTGACCCTTTTCGTGAAGTAAATCGAGATCTGACTCTCGTTTGCAAAAATTTCGGGATCTGACTTTTTTTACCGTCGAACCACATGGACGTAGGGTATAACAACCTACGCCAAGGTCCCTGTCGGTAGAAAAATTAATCACGTCAACGCAGTGCACTCCTACCGTTATAGGTGTTGGATGCTTGACGGTAGGGTGCATGTGCGCATTGTGTTTGGATTTATTTTTTTACTGTGGGACGTGCAACCCTATCGTCAGGAACCTTGGTGATAGGTTGTTATACCCTATCGTCATAGGGTTCGACGGTAGGAAAATGATCAAATCTTTTTTTTTTACAAATAAGGATCGACGGTAGGAAAATGATCAAATCTTATTATTATTTTTACAAATGAAGATCAGATTTCGATTTACTTCACGAAATGGATTAAAACATGAAATTTAACCTAACGCGGGATCCCAGGAAAATCCATGCGAATCTCATGGCCCGGTGAATGTAGCAGAGTGGCGATTTCTCGGGAAGCAGGCAGGCGGCGAAGCCAGGCCGTTTCCACGGCGGCCATGGGGGCCGCCTCCTGTTCCCTGCCTGCCGTGCCGCAGTCCACTTCGCACCCAGCAGTCATCTCCGCCCGTTCCGTTGCCAACTCCAGGGTCAAAAGGCAGCTTGGAGAAGAGTGTGCAGACCTGAAAAGGTATCTGATGCATACGACAGTCTTCCTTCCTCGTGGCTCGAGCTAGTTTGCCCCATTTCCAGGCGATCCCTCTCGCGTGCTCCGTTTGTGCAGAGGCGACTGCAGCAGGTACTGCTACTCCAGCTCGTGGAGGCCGACCACCGGATGACCGGAGAACAGTGATATACCTCGGCCTCCTTCTTTTCCTTGTGTCCTATGAGTGCGTTTGGTTTATGGTCAAAATTACGTGGTTTGTCTAGTCTAAATTTTGTGTGTAAGGAGACCACAATGCAGAAGTGCAATTATGATATCCAAACCAATCACACAAAACGCCTTAGATACACCATTTAATAGCCAAATAAAATGAGTCAACTCTCTTTAAAAATATGTCAACTCTCTTTAAAAATATATCGTGTGTTAAGAGAACGTGCTAAGAGACAATGCAGTGAAGTGTCTGAAGGTTAATACTTTCTGTTAGGCACGTGGTTGTTTATTTAGAACAACAGTACGTTTAACTACGTTAAGTAAATGAATGGTTTAGTCCTTAACACGGTGCTCTGAATGATTGGGTCCAAACAAGCATCCGCTTGGCCTTCTCAACAGCAAGATGGGCGATGGTTCGTAGGGTGGGTATCATCTAGGTAGAGCAGTGATGCGTCTAAACGTATCTACTTTTAAAAAGAATGTTATCGTTTTAGCCTATAATTTGTATTATTAGAATGAAATTAACCCCATCTGGTGCTATTTTTAGCAGAATTTTTAAGATGTTGTTTTTTGTACAGAAACAAAAGTGCTCCAAACTAAACGAGGATTTTTAAGGATTTTTTGGAAAA
The DNA here is from genome assembly GCA_022496015.1 of Hordeum marinum. Classification (NCBI taxonomy): domain Eukaryota; kingdom Viridiplantae; phylum Streptophyta; class Magnoliopsida; order Poales; family Poaceae; genus Hordeum; species Hordeum marinum. The sequence goes on along the minus strand of CM039674.1, from coordinate 523,164,001 downwards.
TATGAAGACCAACACACCATACATGGACCAAAGGGGGTTACCAGGCTTCCACGCCACTTGGTGCCGCGAGCTGCATGGGCCCCTCGGAAACCGCCATACGCTGATTCTTTCACCCATAAATCCCATATAATTCAGAATTATTCACAGAAATCCCCAATATGTTTTACGATACGGAGCTGTCGTCACCTCATGTTCTTCTTTCAGAGATCTGATCAGGAGTCTGTTTGGACTCGGGGGGGGGGGGGGATTCATCATCGCCGACATCACACTAACCCTTGTCCAACAATAATCTCGCGATGCTTTCATCCATGTGTGAGTAATTTTTTTGTAGGCTCATGGAGGTATACGGTAATTAGATGGGAATTATAATGTAATAAATGTCAGATTTCTTAGGGCTCGAGGCACATTATCCATTATGTTTTAAGATTGATGTTGCTATCACTTTGCTCTACTTAATGCTTGACAATAAGGTCCGAGTGCCATGATTTCAGATCTCAACCCTTCATGTTTTCGTGAATATATTTGTTTTTTTTATCATATCTCCAAGTTGTATGCATCTTTAGTTTTCTAAACCCATACCCAATAATTGGGATATCAATCTGGATGACTTTATCTTGATAATTACATGTATTTATTGATTGTTAATGCTTTGATCTGGTTCTCTATTAAAAGGAGCACCTTAATTGTCCTTAATTTCCATTAGGATCGCTTTGAAATGGAGAGTAGGACAAAAAATATATGCCAATCCTTATCGCAAGCATGTAAAACTACAAGGAATAATTAATTTTTTTGACCCTAATCTGTGAGAATTTCTTCTCATAGTATTTTTATAAATTTTCAATTTTTCTGGAAAGTTACAAAAGTAAGAAAAGAAAGCAAAGCATAAGCTAAGCTAAACCAAAACAGAAAGTAAAAAAACACAATGAAAACTAGGCTAAAACAGTCCAAGGTACTACAACAGCACGAAGCCCATCCTTGAGGGAAAAGAGAAGGCCAACAAAATTATCCGAATGAATCCACACAGTTAGGGAGGGCAGCATATGATTTTGTACTTCCAAAAAGGTAAGCAAGCATTCCAAATTTATTTGAACAAGTATTTGAAAAATATTGATCAAACATTTGAAACATATTTAAATGTGTGTAGAAAAAATGTTGACCATGTACAAACAAATGATGACATCTATTTATGAAGTATATAAATATATTAATCAAGCATCTGAAAAAATATTGAACAAGTATTTGAAAATGTTGATAAGGCATTTGAAAAATGTTAGATGTGAATAGAAACAATGTTGAAAATGTATTAGAAAATGTCAATGTTTTTATCATGTATATAAAAATGTTAATCAATTTTTTGAAAACAAATGTTGAAAAATATTTGAAAAATGTTGATGATGCACTTGAACAATGTTAAATTTGTATATAAAAAATGTTCACCATGTGTTGAAAAATGTTAAATGCGTAGAATTTTTTTTTGACAATTTATTCAAAAAGTTTTAATATGGCACTTGAAAATCGTTATTAATGAAGCATTCGAAAAATTATAAATGTGTATACAAATGTGTTATACCATGTGTTAACAAATATTAATCTTTTATTAATTTTTTCAATCAATAATTTTTAATGTGTGTTTAGTAAAAATATTAACCATGTATTCAAAAAATATTAAACATGTATTTAAAGAAGTTAATCAAGTATTTGGAAAATGTTGAAATATGCATAAAATTGTGGACTCTGTATTCAAAATATGTTAAATTCATATTTTAAATTTTTTGAGTATTTTTCTCTGGAGATGAACAATGTAAGAATGAAAAACAGTGGCAAACAATGAAAATCGAAAGAAAAATCAAAGAAAAAATGAAACGAAATATAAAACCAAAGAAACAAAACAGAAAAATGGTGAAAACCGATAAGAAAACAAAGAAAAAATTTAAACCTAATAAATAAATATAAGAAGAACAAACAAAGAGAATGAGAAAGAAAAGAAAAAGGGTAAAATCCTTGAAAAAAAGAAAACAATAGAAACCCGAATGATAACAAAACAAAAAGAAAACCGGAGAAGAAGTAAGAAAACCAACCACGGTTCAAAGGAAACGAAAAATAGGGAAAAACGGACGAATAAAAAAAGCTCTGTTTTTTTTGTCCTCAAGTAGACAATGCCTCCTATGTAACCAGGAACTCAAAAGTTGTGCAGTGGCTAGTTCGTTGGCTTAGGCCTCGTTTGATTCAAAGGCATTGCGTAAGATTTTTAAAGGATTTGGACCATTAGAATTTTTTTCTTTGATGAACGTTTGATTCATAGGATTGGTATTCTTAGGACTTTTTTCAAAGGATCCATTTATACTACATTTTTGAGAAAAAAAATCATCCACTGAAATCTTTTTTTACAATTTCTTTGTTTGTCCTGTGCTATCAAACGTTCTTTCGAATTCTATAGGGTTCTACAGGACATGCTATTCTATCCTTGTATTTTATCTAGTCCTTCGTTTTGAGAATCCTACGAAATAAAAAGGCCCTTAATGTGAGACATAGCTCTCGCGCTATTAGTTGACTTCTCTCGTCAAAGAAGAATAACTGGGCCTATCTCACACACACAAATGCACAAGGCCGGCCTTATGAGACCCGCGACTTATTTTTCCAGCGACGGCGAGGCGAGTGACGCCATCGATGAGGTCTGAATACTACTGGTGCGCGCGGGCTGTCTCGCTCAAACTGCAGTGGTCGTTGGCCATATACTCACGTGCAGGGATTCCACATGCATCCGTGAGTATTACTAGTACTCAATAATATTGTTACTTAGTACTACTAGATTAGGCAACTAATGAATGTCAGCAACATGATGCCATCGATGACGATCTCATGCCTTTCCACTACCGGCCGGTACAGGTCAAAAGGACTCTCTCTCTTTCTATCTCCCTATATTTCTAGCTTTGTTCAACCAGACACAGTGGACCGTCAGCGGCTGAGATCGATTTTGGTCTTCTATTTAAGCCGTCTCCTCCACCAATGGACCGCATCACCTCATCGAGCTCCACACCAGTTAACCCGAAGCCACTCACTCTCAGGATATCACAGCAACCAAGCTCGAAACAAGAGAAAAATGGAAGCCATGGCGGTCTCGGCGAAGCCCACCCTGCGCGTGGCCGCTCTCAGCGGCTCCCTCCGCAACAACTCGTGGCACCACGGCCTCATCCGCGCAGGTACGTACGCACACATTTCACTCTGATTTAATCTGCATGCACTGCTGACTGCGCCTTCCATGCGTGCTATGTAGCCAAGGAGCTGTGCGAGGAGTGCATCCCGGGGCTGCGCATCGACCACGTCGACATCTCCGGCCTGCCCATGGCCAACCCGGACCTCGAGACAGACGGCGGCGACAGCTTCCCTCCGGTCGTCGAGGCATTCCGTGACAGGATCAGCGCCGCGGACTGCTTCCTCTTCGCCTCGCCAGAGTATAACTACTCCGTCACCGGCTCGCTCAAGAACGCGCTAGACTGGGGGTCCAGGGGCACGCACAAGTGCTGGGCGGACAAGGCGGCGGCGGTCGTCTGCACCGGAGGGGACTTCGGCGGGGGCAGGGCGTCGCTCCACCTGCGCGAGATCGGGATATACCTGGACCTGCACTTCATCAACAAGCCGGAGCTCCACATCAGGGCGTACGAGGACCCGCCCAAGTTCGACGGCGAGGGGAACCTCATCGACGCCAAAGCCAGGGAGCGGTTCAAGAAGGTGCTCCTCTCGCTGCAGGCCTTCGCGCTCAGGCTCCAGCGCAAGGAGAACTGACTGAAGATCGAACAAATTTGGCACCAGAGCAACCTACATAATCTGTATTTCCGTTGAGGTGATCAGCGTTCGGGCTGTGGCCATTGGGTGTTATACACACGTCGTTTATTAGTCTGAGCTTTTTTCTTACTTTGTACTGTATTCGTGTACTCGCGTTTTGTAATTCCACAAAAATTATGTAATAAATCGATCACCGGAGGGTCGTTCTACTATATGCTAATTATGTTTCAGCGTTTACTAGTACTACAAGTATCCTATAAATTTCATAAATTCAGCATTTCCACGTTTATTCATTTGAAGACAGGGCATAAAAACCCATTAAAATTGCGCCTTATGCGTAACACGGAGCAATGATGTTCGAATTTGACCACGGAAACAGCGAATATTCTGACCGGTTGGACCCACCTGTCAGACCGATGTGGCATGCTTACCTGGATAATTTGCTGAGGTGGCCGAAGGCCCACATGTCAGCCTCTGTATTATTCCTCTCTCTCTCTCTCACGGCCATCTTCCCCACAAACCCGTCGGAACGCAGCCATACCCACACCGCCGCCGGAGCCTTACCCCGGCGAGCCACCCCACCACCGGCAAGCCTCCTCGCCGCCCCAGTCACCTACTATCTGCCTGTTGGAAATATGCCCTAAAGGCAATAAATAAAGTGTTTATTATTATATTTTTTTGTTCATGATAATCGTTTATTATCCATGCTATAATTGTATTGATTGGAAACACATTATATGTGTGGGTAAGTAGACAACACTTTGTCCCTAGTATGCCTCTAGTGAACTAGCTCGTTGGTCAAAGATGGTCTAAGGTTTCCTAGCCATTGACATGTGATGTCATTTGATAACAGGATCACATCATTAGGAGAATGATGTGATGGACAAGACCCAAACTACAGACGTAGCATATGATCGTGTCAGTTTATTGCTAACTGTTTTCTGCATGTCAAGTATATGTTTCTATGGCCATGAGATCATGCAACTCACGGACACCGGAAGAGTGCCTTGCCTGTATCAAACGTCGCAACGTAACTGGATGACTATAAAGGTGCTCTACAGGTATCTCCGAGGGTGTTTGTTGGGTTGGCATGGATCAAGACTGGGATTTGTTACTCCGTGTGACGGAGAGGTATCTTAGGGCCCACTCAGTAATACAACATCACAATAAGCCTTGCAAGCAATATGACTAAGTGTTAGTCACGCGATCTTGTATTACGGAACGAGTAAAGAGACTTGCCGGTAACGAGATTGAACTAGGTATGGGGATATCGACGATCGAATCTCGGGCAAGTAACACACCGAAGAACAAAGGGAACATCATACGGGATTAACTGAATCCTTGACATAGAGGTTCGACCGATAAAGTTCTTCGTAGAATATGTAGGAACCAATATGGGCATCCAGGTCCCGCTATTGGTTATTGACCGTAAAGGTGTCTCGGTCATGTCTACATAGTTCTCAAACCTGCAGGGTCTGCACACTTAAGGTTTGGTGACGTTTCGGTAGTATAGAGTTATGCATGGTGAGGACCGAAGGTTGTTCGGAGTCTCAGATGAGATCCCGGACGTCATGAGGAGATCCGGAATGGTCCGGAGGTAAAGATTGATATATAGGAAGTCCTATTTTTGTCGCTGGAAAAGTTTCGGACTCATCGGTAGTGTACCGGGACTGCCGGGAGTGTACCGGGAGACCATCGGGAGGGGTATTTCGACCCAAGAGGCTACATGGGCTGTGGGAGAGTGAATACCAGCCCTTAGTGGGCTGGTGGAATTCCCACACAAGGCCCATGCGGCTGGGAAGAAAAGCCCAAAGAGAAAAAGGTGGAAAAAGGCAAAAAGGCAAAATTAAGGAGGAGTCCTAGTCCTACTAGGATTGGAGGAGGAATCCTCCTCTCCTCCTTGTTCGGCCGAAGCCTAGGTGGCTTGGCCCTTGGGCCAAGCCCCCTCCTCTCTTCCTCTGATATATACTAGAGGTTTTAGGGTTTTTGCACTAGGTTTTTCAGCCACGTGCTACCCGTTCCTCTAGTGCATAGTTTCTCCTATAGATCGGTTTTCTGCAGCGCTTAGGCGAAGCCATGCCGGAATTGCTCCACCAGCATCGCCGCGGCGCCGTCACGCTACCGGAGAACTCGTCTACCTCTCCGCTCCCTCTTGATGGATCAAGAAGGCGGATATCGTCATCGAGCTATACGTGTGCTAAACGCGGAGGTGCCGTCCGTTCGGTGCTTGATCGGGACGGATCGTCATTGGATCGCAGGACGCTCGGTGATTTGGATCGCGAAGAGGTTCGACTACACCAATCGCGTTTCTTAACGCTTCCCGCTTAGCGATCTACAAGGGTTTGTAGATCCACTCTCCCTCTCGTAAATGCTCATCACCATGGACAGGTCTTGCGTGAGCGTAGGAATTTTTTTGTTTCTCATGCGATGTTCCACAACAGTGGCATCATGAGCTAGGTCTATGTGTAGATGAGATCTCGAGTATATCACAAAGAGTTTGTGGGCATTGATGCTTAGATTGCTTCCTCCCTTGGTCGTGTTTTGGTTCAACGGTATTGTGGGATGAAGCGGCCAGGACCAACATTACTCGTACGCTTACAAGAGACTGGTTCCCTCAACTGCAACTTGTTGTAAAAGATGGCTGGCGGGTGGCAGTTTCTTCTACTTTAGTTGGATCGGATTCGACAAAGGCGGTCCTTGAGAAGGTTGATGTGACAGCCCAAGTGTTGTCACTAGTGCAGAACAGGCCTATAGTCCCGGGCCGGATGGACCTTTAGTACCGGTTCCCCAACCGGTACTAACGGGTCGGGACTAAAGGTCCAGACCTTTAGTACCGGTTGGACCACGGACCGGTACTAAAGGCCCTCCACGTGGCTGCCTGCATGGACTGGTGGTGGAAGACCTTTAGTACCGGTTGGTAATACCAACCGGTACTAAGTCTTCTGTTTTTTTGTTTTAGCTTTTAATTAGGTTTTAATTTTCCTCTCTATTTTTTGTGTTTCCATTCATTTCAAATTTATTTTACGGTGCTACATACTGTAAACAGTACACAAGTTCATGCATATATATATGTAATATAATATACAATATCTCATACACATACACAGTATATATATACAAATAGAATTACACATCCATATAAATTCGGGACCTATAATTAATTTAAGGCCCAAAACCCGGCCGGGACTAGCTAGCTAGTGCTTCGGATGAAATCTCACTTCTCTACTACTGATTTGCTGGCATTATTGAGGCGGCGGTAAGAAATAGTGCTCTCCGTTTACATGAATGACATGTTGAAGAAGAAATGCCGCAAATTCCTCTTGAAGTGCTACAAAGCATTTCTCGGGTGAGAGCTTCGACATCATCTGCCGAACCTGGAGTTGTGTTTCACGTGCTGCTCTGCGACGTATATGACTTTCGGTCTGGATGCGAATGTTCTCGCAGAGGAAATATCCACATAAATTTGTCCCCTGTGGCTGCTTCGCGCACTTTGCAAAAGAATAGAATTGAATAAGATAATTAATAATCGAGCATGATAATGGTATTGAAAATAAAATTAATGAGATGCGTGGACCTAGTAGTACTACTTAATTACCTGCATCTTTTTCCACTTAAGCTTCGGTTTCTATTGACGACCGTGATGGTTTTTTTCTATAATCTTTTTCCAAACACTACCCGGGAAAGAAAAAGAACGAAAGAGTTATTATAATTACTTTTGATATTAGGAAATAATGAAAGAAAGCAAGGTCGATAAAGATTGAAATTACCGTTCTATCATAAAATACAAGTCCACGTATGATTGTTCTAGTGTATCTAGTGAGTCATACACTTGAACAAGTCCATCCGCGAGGATAATATATAAGAGGATATAGTGGTCTCTGCGCAGAAGTTTATATAATTAAGCAGGCATGCGCATATAACTCATCAACTACACTTGACAGCGAGCTAGCAAGCAAAAATAGAATTTGTAGTATACAAGAGAGTAAACACTCACCCCATGTTGTAAGGAAATATTATAGTAGATTTGTTGGTATTCATTATTGCCTCTAGAATTTTTCTCAAAAGATCTTCTGTGTCCTTGGCATAATGTTTTACCACATGGCCATTAACGGTACTTGGGTCGATGAACCCAATGTCATCGATTCCCTCTTGTTTCAATTCCCACATCTTCAATCTGCATAATAGCGTAGAAAAGAACATATATAGTGAGGATAAGCCAATGAATGATATCTTAGCTAGAGACTTAAATAACTAAGATATAAATCACTTACAGACAATAGCAACTGATGAGAGTTTTGTCGATAGAGTCCATGTAGTATAACTGGAAAAGTTCTGAGAATTCAAGACATATGTCACATGCATTGACGTAATGCTCTTTCCTTACTTTGACCATGACCGCCGTCTCCCCTCGCTTTGCTTCATGCATGTACCAATCATGCAACCGTCGCATCGCAGTTGGTAGTTCCTTGTACTGCTTGGGTGTGACAAGTGGTTTTCTGACGACATATTGCATTGCGTACTCAGTTGCATCATACCCGCGGATTTCCTCGGTGCCAAGGATTTGGTCAAGAGTGAGACCTGCCACCTTTAGTACTTCGAGGTCGATTGGGTTGCCTTGCACGTCGACTGGTTGGATCGGTTGCTTGCTTGGATTGGTACTCACCTTGAGCGGAGAGATCGATTGCTTGGATTGTTCTCCGAGATGGGGAACTGTTTTCCCGCTAGTTGATGTCGTACTTCCCGACTTCTTCCTTGGGCTGGGCCGACTTCTCTGCTCACTTGCCTTCTGAATCTGTCGCTCATAGTCTGTCGGTATACGCTCGATATATGCCGGGGGTCGATCAATAAAGTGTTCCATAAAGTGCTCTTGGACTTCCTTGGGTATTACCTCCTTTGGCGGCACGGTCTTCTTCGCAAAAAAGGCTTTCACTTGGAGATCGCATTCAATTTTATGTTCCTCCGGTGTCATGTCATAAGGCAGCTTCCTTTTGGCCAGAGGCTCGGGTTTCTTCTTTGCTTTCTTTCGAAGAGGATTGCTGGTGGCCTTCCTCTTTTGGGAGCCCTGCTGGCGGGACCGCTGCCGGAGGAGATCGATATCGATGATGATATGGACTCGCGTCGTGCTCCGTCCTGAGGTTGGGAGGACTGCTCATGGCGAGGTGGGGAGGACTGCTGGCGAGGTGGGGAGGACTGCTGGCGACGTGGGATGCCTCTCGAGGTGGGGACGACTGTGGGGGAGCTCGAGGTGGGGAGGACTGCTGGCGAGGTGACTGCTGCCGAGGTGACTGCTGGCAAGGTGGGGAGGACTGCTGGCGAGGTGGGGAGGACTGCTGGCGCTACGATGCCTCTGGCTGGGATCCCTCGCGCTGGACATCGATACTCGGAGGAGCCGGTGGCCTTAGCGCCCAGTGTGGAAAGACGATGCAGTCCTTACTCCATAGAATGAGACCACGGCCGGCTTCTGCCAATGTGGACTCCCCCTCACCTCCAGGGATGTCAAGCAATAGTTCATCATATCCCGGCTCTATTGCGTCCACCGCGACACGAGCATACCCAGCTGGAACCGGATTGCAATGCCAGAGAACATCAGGTGTATTTGGTAAAGCATAGCCCGTCGTGACCCGCACGGGTATGTTCTTCATTTTTTTGGATTAGCTCACAAGATGTCTTCTCGGTGATATCATCCACGGGGGTGTGACCCAGCGGTGCTCCCGTGGAACCCACGTTGCTTTTCTGCATTGTAGATGGGACGGGTTCTTCCCCTGCCTCCTGTTGCGGAGTTTCCCTTTGCTGGGTTAGTACCTGTATCTGCAGCTGCTGCTGCTCGTACTTCTGTTCCAACTTCGAAAGTCGGTCTGCTTCCACCTTCTTTTTTCTCGAATGGCTTTTATAACTGTCCTGCCATCCCGCAAACCCCTCGTACCACGGAACAACGCCCATGACTCGTGTTTGTCTTCCGTGTTCGGCATTCCCGAGGGCGCGTGTAAGCTCGTCGTTCTCTCTATCGGGGTGAAACCGTCCTTCTTGGGCATCTTTTATTGCTTGAATCAACTCATCTGATGCATGCTTCATACTGGCCAGTGCAATAATCTTCCCTGTGGCTGGGTCCAACTTTTCCCCATGTGCAAAAAACCAATTCCTGCACCTCTTGGGCCAGTTGAAGGTTACTGGAGTGATACCTTCAGCAAGCATCTTATTCTCTAATGCATCCCACTTAGGAATGGCTGACTTGTATCCATCTGTCCCTAGTTTATGGTGATACTTTTTTTTCTCAGCATTTATCTTATTCTTTGCCGACTTCTCCATAGTAGCTATCAATGTCTTGTACTCGATAAATGCGTCCCAGTGATACCTTACCTTCTCGTATATTCCTTTGAATTCAGACGCCTTCTTGCCTCCAGCGTTGTACTCGGTCCATAATCTTTTCTTCCAAGTCTGGAACGCACCGTCCATCTTATGGAGAGCAAACTCCTTGACTTTGTTCCTTTGACGCTCCGAGAGAGAATCTGGTAGGGTGAAATGCTCCATGAGCTCTCGCCAAAGGGCATCTTTAATTCTTGTATCGACATAATTCACTCTTGGTTTTGGTTCCTTTGGCTGAATCCATTCATGCATTGTGATCGGGACTCCGTCCCTAACAACCACTCCGCATTGATGCACAAATGTCTTGGCATTGGCTTCAGGTGAGTCGGTTCGCCATTATGTTTGAAAGCATCAAGATTGAGCTTTACGTTGCCGTCCAATATTTTGGAGGCGCCTCATACATTTCTACTAGATTGGCTCGATCCAGAGGGCTGATAATTAAAATAAGAAAGATTTGTTAATATATATATATATATACACACAAATCAATTAATACACATGTAATGATCATCAGAGGCTAATGGATGTGTATATACCTCGCCGAACATTGTTGGTTGTTCCGGATTTTGGAACATAAGTTGCTCTTCCTCGGTCTCACACCATCACCGTGACCGTTCAGATATTGTGAGCCATCATCATGATCATGTGATTCACCTCGAAGGTCCGCTGGGTTTTCGTAGGAGCGTATCATGTCGAAGATGTCCTCTTCATGAGCTCTACCGGTATTGTCCATAGCTTAATAACTAGTCCATAATAATATAGATAAAACAAATTAGTATTTAAATTAGCATGCATTCAAGAAGCAAAATGACTAATAGTTAATTAATAATGCATCATCGAATACATATATAGTATAGTTCTTAGAAAAGATCTCATCTGCATAATCTTGGATAATTTTCAATACATCGGCTAATCTCCATCGATCTAGCTAATACATCATAATAATACATCATAATAGTAGCTAGCTAATATATCGATCTAGCTAGAACCCTAGCGCCCAGTGGATATCGGGGAAGGCGGTGGACACCCAAAGAGAAGGAACCATCACAGGAACATAGCTCCAGTGAGATCCCTGAAGAATCTGCCAGGTATTGTCGGACCTGGCCTCCAAAGCTGCCATGTAGCGTCGGACGTGCTCTTTATCCTTGCTGACATGGTACTTTACCACCTCCGCGGGGGACTCAAGCCTCTCGATCGTCTATGGCCCATGCGGCCGCCACCACAGAACCTCCGGGTCGACGACGGGCTGGCTCCTCACCAAGCTGCGCCGCCCGGAAGGCAGCACCTCCCAGTACCAGCCCGATGGAGCCCAGTCCCTGACAGGTCCCCTCGGCTCAAGCAAGTGACCTGCTCCGGCGACTCGACGACGAGGATGCGGGATCAGCATCGTCGACATCGAGAAGAAACACTTAATTACGAAAACAAATTAAATAAAACTTAGCAAAATTAACACTTAGCAAAATTAATGTTGGGGAACGTTGCATGGGAAACAAAAATTTTCCTACGCACACGCAGATCTATCCATGGTGATGAGCATCTACGAGAGGGAGAGTGGATCTACGTACCCTTGTAGATCGCTAAGCGGGAAGCATTAAGAAACGCAGTTGGTGTAGTCGAACATCTTCGCGATCCAAATCGCCGAGCGTCGCGCGATCACATCACGAACCGTCCCGCGATCCAATCACGACCCGTCCCGCGAACTCATCACGATCCGTCCCACGATCTCATCACGATCGTTCCCGCGATCTCATCACGATCCTTCCCGTGAACTCATCACGAACCGTCTCGCGATCTTGTTCACGGTCCTTCCGATCTAGCACCGAACGGACGGCACCTCCGCGTTCAGCACACGTGCAGCTTGATGATGATCTCCACCGTCTTGATCCAGCAAGAGGAAGTGGAGAGGGAGAAGAGTTCACCAGCAGCGTGACGGCGCTTCGGTGATGGTGGTGGAGCAATTCCGGCAGGGCTTCGTCTAAGCACTGCGGAAATCTGATCTAAAGGAGCAACGGTGGAACGGGTAGCACGTGGCCATAAAATCAAGTGCAAAACACCCAATACCTCCAGTATATATAAGAGGGAGGGAGGAGGAGGGCTGGCGCACAAGGAAGCCCTGCCTTGCCTCTTGCGCAAGGAGGATTGGAGGAGTCCTCCTCCAATCCTAGTAGGACTAGGATTGCTCCTTTCGTACTTGGAGTCTATTCCCACCTTTTGCGGTTTTTTCTTTCTTTCTCAAGTCCAGCCGCATGGGCCTCTTGGAGGACTTCCACCAGCCCACCAAGGGCTGGTTTCCACCCTCCCACAGCCCATGTAGCCTCTTGGGTCGAAATACCTCTCCCGATGGTCCCCTGGTACACTACCGGCACTCCCGGTACACTACCGATGAGCCCGAAACTTTTCTGGCGACCAAAATAGGACTTCCTATATATGAATCTTTACCTCCGGACTATTCCGGAGCTCCTTGTGATGTCCGGGATCTCATCCGAGACTCCGAACAACCTTCGGTCACCACCATACATAACTCTATACTACCGAAACATCACCAAACCTTAAGTGTGCAGACCCTGCGGGTTCGAGAACTATGTAGACATGACCGAGACACCTCTACGGTCAATAACGAATGGCGGGACCTGGATGCTCACATTGGTTCCTACATATTCTACGAAGATCTTTATCGGTCGAACCTCTGTGTCAAGGATTCAGTTAATCCCGTATGATGTTCCCTTTGTTCTTCGGTATGTTACTTGCCCGAGATTCGATCGTCGGTATCTCCATACCTAGTTCAACCTCGTAACCGGAAAGTCTCTTTACTCGTTCCATAATACAAGATCCCATGACTAACAATTAGTCACATTGCTTGCAAGGCTTATTGTGATGTTGTATTACCGAGTGGGCCCTAAGATACCTCTCCGTCACACGGAGTAACAAATCCCAGTCTTGATCCATGCCAACTCAACAGACACCCTCAGAGATACCTGTAGAGCACCTTTATAGTCACCCAGTTACGTTGCGACGTTTGATACACACAAGGTACTCCTCCGATGTCAGTGAGTTGCATGATCTCATGGTCGTAGGAACACATACTTTGACATGCAGAAAATAGTAGCAACAAACTGACACGATCATATGCTACGTTTGTAGTTTGGGTCTTGTCCATCACATCATTCTCCTAATGATGTGATCCCGTTATCAAATGACATCACATGTCAATGTCTAGGAAACCTGGACTATCTTTGATCAACGAGCTAGTTCACTAGAGGCATACAAGGGACAGAGTGTTGTCTATTTACCCACACATGTAATGTGTTTCCATTCAATACAATTATAGCATGGATAATAAACGATTATCATGAACAAGGAAATATGATAATAACTAATTTATTATTGCCTCTAGGGCATATTTCCAACAGTCTCCCACTTGCACTAGAGTTAATAATCTAGTTCACGTCACCATGTGATTTGCATTGTTATGAATCTAACACCCAATGAGTTTTGGGGCTCAATCATGCTTTGCATGTGAGAGAGGTCTTATAGTCAACGGGTCTGCGACATTCAGATCCGTGTGTACTTTGCAAATTTCTATGTTAAACCGTAAACACTGCTACCACACTCCACTTGGTACTATTCCAAATGGCTGCTCCACTATACGTATCCAGATTGCTACTACGAGTCATCCGGATTGGTGTTAAAGCTTGCATCGACGTGACTCTTTACGACGAACTCTTTATCACCTCCATAATCGAGAAACATGTCCTTAGTCTTTTAGTTACTAAGGATAATCTTGACCGCTGTCCAGTGATCCACTCCTGGATCACTCTTGTAGCCCTTGACGGACTCATGGCAAGGCACACACAGGTGCGGTACACAGCATGGCATACTATACAGAGCCTATGGCTAAGGCATAGGGGATGACATTCGTCCTTTCTCTTTCTTCTGCCGTGGTCGAGCTTTGAGTGTCACTCAATTTCACACCTTACAAAGCAGGCGAGAACACTTCTCTCTGACTAATCCATTTTGAACTCTTTCAAAATCTTGTCAAGGTATGTACTCATTGAAAGTCTTATCAAACATCTTGATCTATCTTTATAGATGCTCAACAATTAGGTAGCTTTATCCAGGTCTTCCTTTGAAAAACTCTTTTCAAACAACCGTTTATGCTCGCCAGAAATTCTATATCATTTTCGAATAGACTTTAGCATCGTTTATCCAGGTCTTCCTTCTGGTTGTATCTCATACAACCCTTCCTTAAGGAAGGAAATGATGTTTTGGCATCCATCTGCCAGGTTTCATAATTGAAAAATGCAGCAACTGCTAACATAATTCCAACAGAGTTTAGCATCGCTACGAGTGAGAAAGTATCATCGCAGTCAACTCTTTGAACTTGTTGTAAACTACTTTGCAACAAGTCGAGCTTTACAAATGGTAACATTTACCATCAGCGTCTGTCTTCATTTTAAAGATCCATTTGTACTTAACGACTTGCCGTCCAACGAGCAAGTCCACCAAAGTCTATACTTGGTTTTCATACATGCATCCTTTCTCGGATTTCATGGCCTCTAACCATTTGTTGGTTTCCGAGCCCATCATCGCTTCTCCATAGTTCGTAGGTTCATCGTTGTCCAACAACATGACCTCCAAGACAGGGTTGTCGTACCGCTCAGTAGCAATACACATCCTTGTCGACCTATGAAGTTTGATAGTAACTTGATCCGAAGCTTCATGATCATCATCATTAACTTCCTCTTCAACTGACGTAGGCTTCACAAAAACATCTTTCTGCGCTGTGCCACTTTCTGGTTGAAGTGAAGGTTCAATAACCTCATCAAGTTCTATTTTCCTCGTAGGTCGATAGTAACTTGATCCGAAGCTTCATGATCATCATCATTAACTTCCTCTTGAACTGACGTAGGCTTCACAGAAACATCTTTCTGCGCTGCGCTACTTTCTGGTTGAAGCAGAGGTTCAATAACCTCATCAAGTTCTATCCTCCTCCCACTCAATTCTTTCAAGAGAAACCTTTTCTCGATAAAGGACCCAGTTTTGGCAATAAACATTTTATGCTTGGATCTGAGATAGAAGGTTCACCCAACTGTTCTTAGGGTATTCTATGAAGATGCATTTGTCCGCTTTGGGTTCGAGCTCATTAGGTGAAAACATTTTCCACACAAGCGCCGTAGCCCCAAGCATTAAGAAATGACAGCTTAGGTTTCTATCAAACCATAATTCACACGGTGTCATCTCAATGGATTTAGATGGTGCCCTATTTAAAGTGAATGTAGTTGTCTCTAATGCACAACCCCAAAATTATAGTAACAAAACGATAAGAGACATCATAGCATGCACCATATCCAATAGAGCACGACTATGACATTCGGACACATCATCACACTATGGTGTTCCAGGTGGCATGAGTTGTGAAAACAATTCTCACATTGTCTAAAGTTGTATGCCAAACTCGTAACTTAGATATTCACCTCCACGATCATATCGCAAACATTTTTATCTTCTTGTCACGATGATCTTAAAATTTCACTCTGAATTTGCTTGAACCTTTCAAATGATTCAGACTTGTGTTTTATTAAGTAAATATACACTATATCTACTCAAATCATCAGTGAAGGTAAGAAAATAACGATATTCACCGCACGCTACAAGACTCATTGGATTGCATACATCAACATGTATCATTTCCAATAAATCACTTGACCGCTTCATCAAAACAGAAAACGGGGTCCTTTAGTCATCTTTACCAAGAGGCATGGTTCACATGTATCAACCGATTCGAAATCGAATGAGTCCAAAGATCCATCAGCATGGAGTTTCTTCATGCGCTTTATACCAATATGACATTTAGCGGCAGTGCCACAAGCATGTGGTACTATCATTATTAACTCTGTATCTTTTTGGCATTAATGTTATGAACATGTGTATTACTACGATCAAGTTTCAACAAACCATTCTTACTGGGTGCATGACCGTTGAAGGTATTATTCATGTAAATAGAATAACCATTATTCTCTAATTTAAATGAATAACCGTGTTGCAATGAACATGATCTAATCACGTTCATGCTCAACGCAAAAACACCAAATAACATTTATTTAGGTTCGTTACTAATCTCGAAGGTAGAGAGAGTGTGCGATGTTGATCACATCAACCTTGGAAACATTTCCAACACACATCGTCACCTCACACTTAGCTAGTTCTCCGTTTATTCCGTAGCTTTTATTTCGAGTTACTAACAGTTAGCAATCGAACTGGTATCCAATACCCAGGTGCTACTAGGAGTACAAGCAAGGTACACATCAATAACACATATATCAAATATACTTCTCTCGACGTTGCTAGCCTTCTTATCTACCAAGTATCTAGGGTTGTTCCGCTTCAGCGACCTCTCTCCTCATAATTGAAGCACTTAGTCTTGGGTTTGGGTTCAACTTTGGGTTGCTTCACTAGAGCAGCAACTGACTTGCCATCCATGAAGTTTCCCTCCTTGCCCTTACCCTTCTCGAAACTAGTGGTTATACTAACCATCAACACTTGATGCTCCTTCTTGATTTCTACCTTTGCGGTGTCAAACATCGCGAACAGCTTAGGGATCATTAATTCTATCCCTGGCATTTTATAGTTCATCACCAAGTTCTAGTAGCTTAGTGAAAGTGACTTGGAGAACTATATCAATCACTATCTTATCTGGAACATCAACTCCCACTCGATTCAAGCGATTGTAGCACCCAGACAATCTGAGCACATGCTCAACAATTGAGCTATTCTCTTTCATCTTACAGGCAAATAATCTTTTTGGAGATCTCATATCTTGCAACACGGGCACGAGCCTGATATCCCAATTTCAGCTATTAGAACATCTCATATGTTCCATGACGTTCAAAACGTTTCGGAGCCTCAATTCTAAGCTGTAATGCATGACGCACTAAACTATCAAGTAGTTATCAAAACGTGCCTGTCAGATGTTCACAACATCTACAAACAACGCTAGAGGGGCTAGTGCACCGAGGGGTGCATTAAGGACATAAGCCTTTTGTGCAGCAACGAGGACAATCCTCAGATCACGGATCCAATCCGCAATATTGCTACCATCATCTTTCAACTCTATTTCTCTAGGAACATATAAAAATTCAAGGGAGCTACAACGCGAGCAAGTAATCTACAACATAATTTGCAAAGACACTACTAATTATGTTCATGATAATGAGTTCAATTAATCATATTACTTAAGAACTCCCACTCAAATTGACATCCCTTCGATCATCCGAGTGATACATGATCCAAATTCACCAACTCAAGTCCGACTATCACGTGAGTTGTGGTGGTTACAATGGTGAACATCATCATGTTGATCATATCTACTATATGACTCATGTTCAACCTTTCGGTCTCTTGTGTTCCGAGGCCATGTCTGTACATGCTAGGCTCGTCAAGTTTAACCCGAGTGTTCTGCGCGTGCAACACTGGCTTGCACCCGTTGTATGTGAACGTAGAGTCTATCACACCCGATCATCACGTGGTGTCTCAACACGACGAACTTTCGCAATGGTGCACACTCGGGGAGAACACAATTTATCTTGAAATTTAAGTGAGGGATCACCTTATAATGCTACCGTCGTACTAAGCAAAATAAGGTGCATAAAAGGATTAACATCACATGCAATTCATAAGTGACATGATATGGCCATGAACTTGTGCTTTAGATCTCCATCTTGAAAGCACCGACATGATCTCCATTGTCACCGGCACGACACCATGATCTCCATCATCTTGATCTCCATCAACGTGTCGCCATCGGGGTTGTCACGCCCTGCATGCTTCTACTACTATTGCTACCATTTAGCGATAAAGTAAAGCATTACATAGCGCTTAATGATTGACACGCAGGTCATACAATAATTAATGACAACCCTATGGCTCCTGCCGGTTGCCGTACTCATCGACATGCAAGTCTTGAAATTCTATACATCACATGATCATCTCATACATCACAGATATCACATCATGTAATTGGCCATATCACATCACAACATACCCTGCAAAAACAAGTTAGACGTCCTCTAATTGTTGTTGAATGTTTTACGTGGCTGCTACGGGTATCTAGCAAGAACGATTCTCATCTACGCAAAAACCACAACGGTGAATCTGCCAGGTATTGTCGGACCTGGCCTCCAAAGCTGCCATGTAGCGTCGGACGTGGTCTTTCTCCTTGCTAACATGGTACTGTACCACCTCCACGGGGGACTCAAGCCTCTCGATCGTCTGTGGCTCATGCGGCCGCCACCACAGAACCTCCGGGTCGACGACGGGCTGGCTCCTCACCAAGCTGCACCGCCCGGAAGGCAGCACCTCCCAGTACCAGCCCGACGGAGCCCATTCCCTGACAGGGCCCCTCGGCTCAAGAAAGTGACCTCCTCCGGCGACATGACGACGAGGATGAGGGATCGGCATCGTCGACATCGAGAAGAAACACTTAATTACGAAAACAAATTAAATAAAACTTAGCAAAATTAACACTTAACAAAATTAACACTTAACAAAATTAACACTTAGCAAAATTAATGTTGGGGAACGTTGCATGCGAAACAAAAATTTTCCTACACACACGCAGATCTATCCTTGGTTATGAGCATCTACGAGAGGGAGAGTGGATCTACGTACCCTTGTAGATCGCAAAGCGGGAAGCGTTAAGAAACGTGGTTGGTGTAGTCGAACATCTTCGCGATCCAAATCACCGAGCGTCCCGCGATCACATCACGAACCGTCCCACGATCCAATCATGATCCGTCCCGCGAACTCATCATGATCCGTGCCGCGATCTCATCAAGATCCGTCCCACGATCTCATCACGATCCGTCCCGTGAACTCATCACGAACCGTCTCACGATCTTGTTCACGGTCCTTCCGATCTAGTGCCGAACGGATGGCACCTCCACGTTCAGCACACGTGCAGCTTGATGATGATCTCCATCGTCTTCATCCAGCAAGAGGAAGTGGAGAGGGAGAAGAGTTCACCGGCAGCGTGACGGCGCTCCGGTGATGGTGGTGGAGCAATTCCGGCAGGGCTTCGCCTAAGCACTGCGGAAATCTGATCTAGAGGAGCACCGGTGGAACGGGTAGCACGTGGCCGTAAAATCAAGTGCAAAACACCCAATACCTCCAGTATATATAAGAGGGAGGGAGGAGGAGGTCTGGCGCACAAGGCAGCCCTACCTTTCCTCTTGCGCAAGAAGGATTGGAGGAGTCCTCCTCCAATCCTAGTAGGACTAGGATTGCTCCTTTCGTACTTGGAGTCTATTCCCACCTTTTGCGGTTTTTTCTTTCTTTCTCAAGTACAGCCGCATGGGCCTCTTGGAGGACTTCCACCAGAACACTAAGGGCTGGTTTCCACCCTCCCACAGCCCATGTAGTCTCTTGGGTCGAAATACCTCTCCCGATGGTCCCCCGGTACACTACTGGCACTCCCGGTACACTACCGATGAGCCCGAAACTTTTCCGGCGACCAAAATAGGACTTCCTATATATGAATCTTTACCTCCGGACAATTCCGGAGCTCCTCGTGATGTCCAAGATCTCATCCGGGACTCCGAACAACCTTCGGTCACCACCATACATAACTCTATACTACCGAAACGTCACCAAACCTTAAGTGTGCAGACCCTGCGGGTTCGAGAACTATGTAGACATGACCGAGACACCTCTACGGTCAATAACGAATGGCGGGACCTAGATGTCCACATTGGTTCCTACATATTCTACGAAGATCTTTATCGGTCGAACCTCTATGTCAAGGATTCAGTTAATCCCGTATGATGTTCCCTTTGTTCTTCGGTATGTTACTTGCCCGAGATTCGATCGTTGATATCTTGATACCTAGTTCAAGCTCGTAACCGGCAAGTCTCTTTACTCGTTCCATAATACAAGATCCCGTGACTAAGACTTAGTCACATTGCTTGCAAGGCTTATTGTGATGTTGTATTACCGAGTGGGCCCTCTCCGTCACACGGAGTAACAAATCCGAGTCTTGATCCATGCCAACTCAACAGGCACCCTCGGAGATACCTATAGAGCACCTTTATAGTCACCCAGTTACGTTGCGACATTTGATACACACAAGGTACTCCTCCGATGTCAGTGAGTTGCATGATCTCATGGTCATAGGAACACATACTTTGACATGCAAAAAACAGTAGCAATAAACTGACACGATCATATGCTACGTTTGTAGTTTGGGTCTTGTCCATCACATCATTCTCCTAATGATGTGATCCCGTTATCAAATGACATCACATGTCAATGGCTAGGAAACCTTGACCATCTTTGATCAACGAGCTAGTTCACTAGAGGCATACTAGGGACATAGTGTTGTATATTTACCCACGCATGTAATGTGTTTCCATTCAATACAATTATAGCATGGATAATAAACGATTATCATGAACAAGGAAATATGATAATAACTAATTTATTATTGCCACTTAGCATCTAGCACTTAGCATCTAGCAAAATCAAGAATTACGACACGCTTTGTATCCTAATGCGTGTGTGACTATCGGTCTGTCGAGACTTTCCTTAAATAACTCTCAGATATCTCATGGTGTGTTGGTGCGCACTCTCTCACATTGATACGGTGGTGTATATATGTTGGTGGACACTCTCTCGTACTAATAGGTTCGACCGGCGGTGATGGACGCTTCCCCTCTCCTCTTCTTGCACAATATATCGATGAGTATATCGCAAAGAAGAGGATAAAGAGGAAGCGCCCCCCATGACAACAGTCGGGATTCCTCCATCAAGAACACACATGAAACCCTAAACTAAATTAGGATCGACGACAGACCGAAAGTCACACACGCATTAGGATCCAAACTAAATTAAACCTAAAACTAAACTAAACATAAACTAAATTAAACCTAAACTAAACATAAACTAACACATATCCTAATAACCTGACAACCTAACTAACTAACTAACTAACTAAATAGGGGTGTTGTGTCGTGGTCGGGGTCGGGTGTCGGGGGTGTCGTGTCGGGGTGTCGGGGTTCGACGTCGAGGGACACTAGATACCCTAGCATCTACACACTAGTCCGGCAATCATCGGGGCGATCGTCAGGGAGAGGGGTCGACCGGGAGATCTCACCTAGCCTCCTGATCCGTAGGTCGCATCGGCGACGGGCTCGGGGCGGCGGCAACGGGATCATGGAGCAGCGGCCGGAGTGAGCGGGCCGGCGGCGACGGGACCGGCGATGAGGGGCGGCGTCCGGGTAGGCGAGGGCGACGACGGAGGTGGTGAGGGCGACGGCGGCGAGGGGCGGTGTCCGGGTAGGCGAGGGCAACCGCGGCGAGGGCGACGGCGGCGAGGGCGACGACGGCGAGGGCGAAAGTGGCGAGGGCGACGGCGGCAATGGTGAGGGCGACGGCGGTGCGACCGACGGCGGCGAGGGCGACGGCGGTGGTGGTGCGATGGCGGTGGTGGTGAGGGCGACGACAACGGCGCGGTGGTGGTGCGACGGCGGCGAGGGCGACGATGGCGAGAGCGACGGCGGCGAGGGCGACGGCGGCAAGGGCGACGGCGGCGAGGGAGACAACGGCGAGGGCGATGGTGGCAAGGGCGACGGCGGCGGTGGTGAGGGCGATGGCGGCGCGACCGACGACGGCGAGGGCGACGGTGGTGGTGGTGCGACGGCGGTGGTGGTGAGGGCGACGGCAATGGTGCGGTGGTGGTGCAACGGCGGCGAGGGCGACGACGGCGAGAGCGACGGCGGCGAGGGCGACGACGATAAGGGTGACGACGACGAGGGAGATGGCAATGGCGATTTTGGCAGCCTGGCGGCGCAAGTTGAGCTCTCCCGGTGCGTTGCTCGGCCCGGAACGATGAAGTCCTCCTTTTATACTAGACAGACCTTTAGTACCGGTGCGTGACACGCACCGGTACTAAAGGGTCTTTAGTACCGGTGCTATCCACGCACCGGTACTAAAGGTCCTCCCAACAGAGCGCGGGGGCGATGGACCTTTAGTACCGGTGCGTGGCACGCACCGGTACTAAAGGGTCTTTAGTACCGGTACTAGTCACGCACCGGTACTAAAGGTCCTGCCAAAAGAGCGTGGCTAGCACCGGTACTAAAAGTGTTTTTTAATTAAATATTAGTTATTATTTTCAGAAAACCCCGTAAACTTTAGAAAATCATAGAAAAAACGTAGGAATCCAATGGAAATAAATAATATATGAAAAAATATCAGAAAAATATAAAGAATCTGTTTATGGCATTTCCATGCATGTTTGAACAACTTCAACTGCTGTATAAGATAATTTTATTAAATATGGCATTTGAAATATTCATATCTCAAGTTTGAAAAGCAGTACAAATGAACTCTGAAAAGGTTGTAACTTGGCATGACATCATAATTTCACCCACATAGCAACTTCTAGAGAGTTGAGAGGGTTACGACAAAAACTGGATGCACTTTGTGTCCAAACTGGACAATCTCATAAGAAGTATGAGGGTTTCGGACGAAAACTCATCTATTACAAAGGGATTTCATGTTTAATAACTTATTTTAACTCCATACTTTTTGTGTGTTCAATATGCACCATTCAAAGGCACATCATAAATTTTCAACCCTTTCTGACTTCATTTGATATTTTTCATGCATTTAATGATTTATTTTGAGCTAAATGACCCTGAATTTGAAAAGCAGTGCAAATGAACTCTGAAAAGGTTGTAACTTGGCATGCCATCATAATTTCACCCACATAGCAACTTCTAGAGAGTTGAGAGGGTTACGGCAAAAACTGGATGCACTTCGTATACAAACTGGACAATCTCATAAGAAGTGCGAGGGTTCGGACGAAAACTCATCTATTACAAAGGGATTTCTTTTTTAATAACTTATTTTAACTCCATACTTTTTGTGTGTTCAATATGCACCATTCAAAGGCACATCATCAATTTTCAACCCTTTCTGACTTCATTTGATATTTTTCATGCATTTAATGATTTATTTTGAGCTAAATGACCCTGAATTTGAAAAGCAGTATAAATGAACTCTGAAAAGGTTGTAACTTGGCATGACATCATAATTTCACCCACATAGCAACTTCTAGAGAGTCGAGAGGGTTACGGCAAAAACTGGATGCACTTCGTGTACAAACTGGACAATCTCATAAGAAGTATGAGGGTTTCGGACGAAAACTCATCTATTACAAAGGGATTTCATTTTTAATAACTTATTTTAACTCCATAATTTTTGTGTGTTCAATATGCACCATTCAAAGGCACATCATCAATTTTCAACCCTTTCTGACTTCATTTGATATTTTTCATGCATTTAATGATTTATTTTGAGCTAAATGACCCTGAATTTGAAAAGCAGTATAAATGAACTCTGAAAAGGTTGTAACTTGGCATGAAATCATAATTTCACCCACATAGAAACTTCTAGAGAGTTGAGAGGGTTACAACAAACACTGGATGCACTTCATGTACAAACTGGACAATCTCATAAGAAGTATGAGGGTTTCGGACAAAAACTCATCTATTACAAAGGGATTTCATTTTTAATAACTTATTTTAAATCCATACTTTGTGTGTGTTCTATATGCACCATTCAAAGGCACATCATCAATTTTCAACCCTTTCTGACTTCATTTGATATTTTTCATGCATTTAATGATTTATTTTGAGCTAAATGACCCTGGATTTGAAAAGCAGTACAAATGAACTCTGAAAAGGTTGTAACTTGGCATGACATCATAATTTCACCCACATAGCAACTTCTAGAGGGTTGAGAGGGTTACGGCAAAAACTGGATGCACTTCGTGTACAAACTGTTACAAAGATATACCATGCTAGCTAGGAAATGCATGCATGTCCTTCACATAAATATATAGAAAGTGATGACGGTGAAACCGGTCACATCCTAGAGTGGGATCTCGCGGTGTAAGCCTTTTTCTGCGTGTTTGTCCCTTTCTTATGATTGCACCGTAACCATGGATAATCTTCATCATTTCACATGATGCTTGGGTCAGTCTTCACTCTGAAGGGAGGGATTTCATGAAACTTTTCATAATCTTCGGACATGTTTGTCTTGTCCTCCACTACCACAATGTTTTTTTCCCTGAAAGAACTATGTGGCGCTTTGGCTCATCGTATGATGTATTCGCTTCCTTATCTTTTTTTCTCCTCGGTTTGCTAGACATGTCCTTCACATAGAAAACCTGAGTCACATCATTGGCTAGTACGAATGAGTCGTCTGTGTATCCAAGATTATTGAGATCCACTGATTTATTTTGAGCTAAATGACCCTGAATTTGCAAAGCAGTACAAATGAACTCTGAAAAGGTTGTAACTTGGCATGACATCATAATTTCACCCACATAGCAACTTCTAGAGAGTTGAGAGGGTTATGGCAAAGCCTGGATGCACTTCGTGTACAAACTGTTACAAAGATATACCATGCTAGCTAGGAAATGCATGCATGTCCTTCACATAAATTTATAGAAAGTGGTGTCGGTGAAGCCGGTCACATCCCAGAGTGGGATCTCGCGGTGTAAGACTTTTTCTGTGTGTTTGTCCCTTTCTTAAGATTGCGCCGTAACCATGGATAATCTTCATCATTTAACAGGATGTTTGGGTCAGTCTTCACTCTGAAGGGAGGGATTTAATGAAACTTTTCATAATCTTCGGACATGTCTGTCTTGTCCTCCACTCCCACAATGTTTCTTTTCCCTGAAAGAACTATGGGGCGATTTGACTCATCATATGATGTATTCGCTTCCTTATCTTTTTTTCTCCTCGGTTTGCTAGACATGTCCTTCACATAGAAAACCTGAGCCACATCATTGGCTAGGAGGAATGAGTCGTCTGTGTATCCAAGATTGTTAAGATCCACTGTTGTCATTCCGTACTGCGGGTCTACCTGTACCCCGCCTCTAGTATATTTGACCCATTTGCACCGAAGCAAAGGGACCTTAAGATCAGGTCCATAGTCAAGTTCCCATATCTCCTCTATGTAACCATAATATGTGTCTTCAAAGTTGGTTGCATCATAGCGGACACCACTGTTTTGGTTGGTGCTTTTCTTATCTTGGGCGATCGTGTAAAATGTATTCCCATTTATCTCGTACCCTTTGAAAGTCGTTACAGTCGAACTTGGTGTCTTGGCCAACCAGTACAGTTCATCTGGAACATCGTTGTCATTAATGAGCTTTTTTTGCAACCAACTGGCAAAAGTCTCCATGTGTTTACATTCAATCCAGGGGTCAGACTGCTCCGGGTTCTTGGACCATACAATATCCTTGTGTTCCTCCATATATGGAGTCACCAAGGTGGAATTTTGTAGAACCGTGTAGTGTGCTTGAGTGAAATAATGCCCGTCCATATTTATTGCTTCTTTCTTTCCTAATGTGCCTTTTCCACCCTGTCTCCCCTCATGGCGCGATTCAGGAAGACCAATCGGCTTAATGTCAGGAAAAAATTCAACACAAAACTCAATGACCTCCTTTGTTCCATATCCCTTGGCGATGCTTCCTTCTGGCCTAGCACGGTTATGAACATATTTCTTTAAGAATCCCATGAACCTCTCGAAGGGGAACATATTGTGTGGAAATACATGACCCAGAATGTTAATCTCTTTGACTAGGTGCACTAGAACGTGCGTCATAGTATTGAAGAAGGATGGAGGGAACACCAACTCGAAACTGACCAGACATTGGACCAGGTCATTCTGTAACCTTGGTAGGATTTCTAGATCGATTACCTTCTGAGAAATTGCATTGAGGAATGCGCATAGCTTCACAATGGCTAATCAAACATTTTCCGGTAGAAGCCCCCTAAGTGCATCTGGAAGTAATTGCATCATAATCACGTGGCAGTCATGAGACTTTAGATTTTGAAATTTTTTCTCTGCCATATTTATTATTCCCTTTATATTCGATGAGAAGCCATACGGGACATTGATACTGAGTAGGCATTCAAAAAAGATTTCCTTCTCTTCTTTTGTAAGAGCGTAGGCGGCAGGACCTTGATACTGCTTTGGAGGCATGCCGTCTTTTTCATTAATTCTTTGCTTGTCCTCCCATGCCTCCGGTGTATCATTTGTCTTTCCATACACGCCCAAGAAGCCTAGCAGGTTCACACAAAGATTCATCGTCACATGCATCACGTCGATTGCATTGCGGACCTCTAGGGCTTTCCAATATTCAAGTTCCCAAAATAGAGATTTCTTCTTCCACATGGGTGCGTGTCCGTTGGCGTCATTCGAAACAGATGGTCCACCAGGACCCTTTCCAAAGATTACATGTAAATCCTTGACCATATCAAATATATATTCACCAGTACGGAGGCCAGGCTTCTTCCGGTTATGTGGCTCACCTTTGAAATGGTTGCCGACCTTTCTTAAGATATGCTTGATCGGTAGAAATCGACGATATCCCAGGTACACATTCTTCTTACATTTATCCAAATATATACTTTCAGTATCATCTAAACAGTGCGTGCATGCATTGTATCCCTTGTTTGTATGTCCTGAAAGGTTACTAAGAGCAGGCCAATCATTGATGGTTACAAACAGCAACGCTCGTAGGTCAATTTCCTTCTGTATGTGCACATCCCACACACGCACACCTGGTTTTTTCCACAACTGTAGAAGTTCATCAACTAGTGGCCTTAGGTAGACATCAATGTCGTTGCTGGGTTGCTTAGGGCCTTGAATGAGCACTGGCATCATAATGAACTTCCGCTTCATGCATAACCAAGGAGGAAGGTTGTAGATACATAGAGTCACGAGCCAGGTGCTATGACTGGAGCTCTGCTCGCCAAAAGGATTCATGCTGTCTGTACTAAGACCAAACCATAAGTTCGTTGCGCTCCACTGCAACCCATCAGTGGGTGCTCTCAACATCCTGTCTTTCTTACGTTCTTCTTCATGTCATCGCAACAACTTGGCATGCTCTTTGTTTTGGAACAAATGTTTCAACCGTGGTATTATAGGAGCATACCACATCACCTTGGCAGGAACCCTCTTCCTGTGGCGTTCGCCCTCCACATCACCAGGGTCATCGCAGCGGATCTTATAGCGCAGTGCACCGCATACGGGGCATGCATCCAAATTCTCGTACTCCTCACCGCGGTAGAGGATGTAGTCATTAGGGCATGCATGTATCTTCTGCACCTCTAATGCTAGAGGGCAGACAACCTTATTTGCTTCGTACGTACTTTCAGGCAATTCGTTATCCTTTGGAAGCATCTTCTTTATCATTATCAGCAATTCTTGAAATCCCTCGTGAGTTACACCATTCTTCGCCTTCCATTGCAGCAATTCCAGCGTGGTACCCAGCTTTTTCTGGTCATCTTCACAATTTGGATACAATAATTCCTTGTGATCCTCTAACAAGCGTTTCAACTTCAACCTCTCCTTATCATTTTTGCAGTTTCTCTTTGCATCAGCAATGACCTGACCCAAATCATCAGCGGGCTCATCTGATGCCTCTTCTTCAGCTTCCCCCATTGATGCCTCTTCTTTAGCTTCCCCCATTGTTGTATCAGCGAAAGGATAGTTTTCATCATCCTCTTCTTCTTCATTGTCTTCCATTATAACCCCTCTTTCTCCGTGCTTGGTCCAACAGCTATAGCCGGACATGAAACCGGACTTCAGCAGGTGGTAGTGAAGGGTTTTTGAGTTAGAGTAATTCCTATCATTCTTACAGTCGCAACATGGACAACACATGAAACCATTCTGCTTATTTATCTCAGCCACACGAATAAAATCATGCAGGCCATTCAGAAACCCTGGACTTGGTCGGTCATCGTACATCCATTGCCGGCTCATGTTCACTACACAACATCGAAGTGACCAAATTAATACAACTTCATCATCACATTACAACCAAAAGTAGAGCTAGCAGTGACCGAATGTTATTACTGCAAATAATGGATACTTATAGTTCATGCATATACATCTCATAAAACAACACCAACTATCTAAAACATGTGAATACAACAACAAATGCGATCATAATCGCAACTAAAGTAACAATTGAGCCAACAACATAATGATACCAAGCCTCTTTATCAATGACATATTTTCTAATCTTTCTAAGCTTCAAGCGCATTCCAACCATCTTGTTCTTGTGATCATCGATGATATCGGCAACATGCAACTCCAATCCATCTTCTCATCTTCAGTTCTTTTCAATTTTTCTTTCAAATGATCAATTTCTTTTTCATCTTGTGTTAATTTCTCGAGCAGAATTGCATATGGAATTTCTGGTTCAACTACTTCCTATAGATAAAAATATCTACGTCAATTTGGTGGCATAATTAATTGTCATAGACATTAGATGATGTGTGAAATAGTTATAAAAGATAATTAACGACATACCACATCTGAATCATAGACTGGACGAGGGCCGACGTGGGCAGATACCATAACCATTACACTATAGAATAACTAACAATAATACAAGTAAGTAAATCGTACACGCAGCTATCTAAATCATACAAGTAATTTTTTTTAAAAGATTTTAAGAAGAACAATTGGCTGACCAAGGTGGCTGGTGCCGCGACGAGACGGTGCGGACGATGGACGGTAGTTAGGACGGCTGGGGATGGTGGGAAGGCACACCAAATAAACCACACCTACACATATGCAACCTAACAAGTTAATTTGAGCTCAAATTGGATATAAATCAAATAAACTCCCACAAATCACATATCACATATCTTTGAGCATACCACAAGCTAATCTAGCAAGAGATGAAGGAGCAAAGTTGCTAACCTTTATGAACACTTGGATAGATGGGGTGCCTTTAAATCTTAACAAATCCTAGGCAAAATGGAGGATGAGCTTCGAGCAAGAAGAAGAACATGGGAAGGCACACCAAATAAACCACACCTACACATATGCAACCTAACAAGTTAATTTGAGCTCAAATTGGATATAAATCAAATAAACTCCCACAAATCACATATCACATATCTTTGAGCATACCACAAGCTAATCTAGCAAGAGATGAAGGAGCAAAGTTGCTAACCTTTATGAACACTTGGATAGATGGGGTGCCTTTAAATCTTGACAAATCCTTGGCAAAATGGAGGATGAGCTTCGAGCAATAAGAAGAACAGGGGAGAAAACAGAGCTCTTTTGATCGGCTGCGGACGGATGTATATGTAGGAAGTCTTTAGTACCGGCTGGTGTCACCAGCCGGTACTAAAGGTTGCCCTTTAGTACCGGCTGGTGACACCAGCCGGTACTAAAGGTGCAAGCGGGGCCCATGTCTGACCAAAACCCCGCCCCGCCCCCTTTAGTACCGGCTCGTGAGACGAACTGGTACTAAAGGTCCCTCACGAGCCGGTACTAAAGGTCGCCCTGCTCCTAGCCATTGTAGCCGGCACGAACCGGGACTAATACCATCTTTAGTACTGGTTCGTGACCAGACCGGGACTAAAGCTTAGGATGAAAGGTCTGTTTTCTACTAGTGTGTCCCTACCTTATTTGGCATGTACCCCATTGTATGAATCTTGTGTCATGAGCTTTGATATGAATTCCACTTGTCTTTCATGTGTGGTTTGCATTCTTGCATCATTTAATCATGTATCATTTCATTCTTCTTGCCATGTGGTTTTTCATGTGTCTTGGTAGTGATGTGATGGTTGTGAGTGTGGTTTGTGTGAGTGTGTGTGAGGTGTTGAGTGTGGTGGATCCATGTGTGCAACTCCTCCTTCTTCCCTCTCTTTTCTTTTCATCACTTAAACCTCACCATAATGCCTTTCTTTTTCTTTTCTTTTTCTCATCAGAATTAACTTGCTTTTAAAATTGTTTAAAAATGTTCATCAGGTGGCCCTGTTCCTACTTATAATTTATAGTGTTGCTCTTTTGTTATTTGGGGTTTGTTTGTTTTGGGATTTATATAAACAGGGGGCTGGTATTTTAATAAGTATTAAAATTACTTGTTCACTAATTAAACTTAACATTTTTATTAAATAGTGCACATTATTTTCTTTACAAAATAATTTTGTTTTGCACTAAAACCCTTTATTTTATTCTGGGGATTAATTTGAGTGTGGCTGCATTTTAAAAATTAGTAAGACCTGTTTTGTTTGCTAAGAGAAAGGAGCAGGTGGGCTTCCCCTCCAGCCAGCCCAGCCTGAGCGTGACGCTCACCTACCCCGTCTCCCTCCTCCATCAGGCATCGCGCGAACGTGAGCAGAGAGCAGAGAGTGCAAGCGCTGACGCTGTTGCCGTTAGGTGCTCACGGACGTTGAGGCCGCCCTTTAAATAGGCGCGGATCCCTAGGGTTTCTTCCTCCTCCCTCGCCGCCGCCGCTCTTCCTTTCTTCCTTCTCCTTCCTCTCCCTCTTGCTTCTTCTTGTTCTCGGGTTCAGAGAGGTGAGTGGGTTCAGAGAGAGCAGAGTCCGCTGGTGCTCGTCACCGTCGTCGCCTCTGGTGGTGCCCCTCGTCGTCAAGATGGCGTGAGCGTCCCCGGTGCCGTCCGCGTTCCATCCCGAGCGCTAGGGGGTGAGGAGCACCTCCCCGTGGCGCCGCTCTGCCATCCCCGTCGACCGCAAGGGTGCTGCGTGCCTCTGGCGCCTTCTTCCTCTTCTTCTTGTCATCCGGTCGTGTTCCCGCGTCGCAGAGCTTCCCCCGATGAGCAGCCGGTCCTCACTGTCCCCTCTCCTCGCCGTAGTTCGTAGAATCGCCGCCGTGGTGCTCGTCGCCGCCACCTCGAAAGGTTCGAGCTTGAGCTCGCCTCCGGTACCCCTCATCGCGAGATGAGCCGAGGGATGGGTTCCTCGTGGATTCCCGCTTCGTTTCCGCCCGTTCGCACCGCCAGAGACCCCCTGTTGTGGCCGACATCGTCGCTGCCGTTCCCGGTCGCCGGCGCCCTGTTCTTCGTCAGTTTTGTCAGTAGTGCGGGAGTGTGTGAGTATTAGTGGAGCAGACTCCCCCATCTGTTAACATTCGGCGCCGTAGCGTAGTGGTCGGGCTCGGGGGAGATGTGCAACAGATTGTGGGTTCGAACCTAGCAACCCCCCTTTTGCTGTTTTCTTTTTATTTTGTTTTTTTCTTTTGTTTAAAACCTGCTATGATGCACATGTATGTATGTATGGTAGAGGTGTTTTCCTTTTTATTTTGTTTTTCTGTTGCTAGCATGGAGTAGTGCATGTATGCTTGTATGTATGTAGTGTAGAAAGAGTGTGTGTATGCACCATGCCCACATCCATACTTGTGTATGTGTGTGCTTGGAAGGTGTGGATACATGTGGTGTGTATGTGTGTTTGTGGTATGTGTGCTTGTAGGCAGGTTACATGTGGTGTGTATGTGAGATTGCACATGTATGTGCTTGTGTGTGTATGTACCCTAGTGTATATATGCATGTGTGTGTGTGCATGGAGTTGTGCATGTGTGTGATGCTTGGTGCCTTCACATGTGTGTGTGGGTGGCACATTACACTCATGTGGTGTGTGTGGTAGCTTAGTAGATGTGTGTGTGGTTTATACTTTGAGCATGAGTAGAATCCATGTGTAGGAGTTTGTCTCTTTAGTGCATATGAGCATACCTTTTCCTCTAGTTAGTTTCATCCTTGCAATGTTGTTATGCCATGCTATCATGTTCCTAAGATGCTATTTATCCATTTCCAGCAAGTATCAATAGAGTACATGCCCTTTGGGGCCATTTTCATTAATGTGCATAAGTGACATAAGTCACCTCCCCTTTTATGCTTGATTTTCGACCCCCACAAACTCACACTCTCTCCAAGCATGTATATGAGTATGAGTAATGATGTTGGGGTAGAATCAACCCAGGAATGCAACTGTGAAGTCAGATTTCACTTTTGGGCAAGTTCATAAATCTGTCATTTTAGCTCACATGCCATTTTGTCATTTTTGGATGATTTAATCCATGCTTGCTTTGGGAGATGTGTCAACTAGGAAGTGCTAGTGTTGTGTATCTATTATGACATGGTATTTTGTTTTACATGATAATCACCCATATAAGTGGGAACCATGCTGTTAAGTTGCCTACTTTATGTTCCTGTTCAGCATGCTTGAAAATGACCAAGTCTGAGAGTCTGCTGTTATTTTTATGCCATGAAGAGTGGGTTGTAGCTAGTGACATGTTTGGCATTTGCTCATTCTCAGTGCTAGATATTTGAAGTAGATATTGCCGTATTCCATCCTGTTAATTTTCATGCCAATAGGAGCTGTCTAGCATATTTAATTACTGCTGTCAACTTGCTACTTTATAATCTTAGATTCCAGAAAAACTGGAATTTTCACTAAGTCCCAGTAAATTGTTCCATCGTGCCAACTTGATTGATTCTTGCTTATTGATGTATGGCTCTTTTGCTGTTGTGTAGTTGTATAAGTTGATGTATATGTTGAGTAGATTCTGTCAATATCCTGTTTGTGGCTGTAGGGTTCCTGTAGCTCAAGTTGTGAACTGTAGAAGTTGATGTGATGCTGTTTTGTGGCAGATTATGGGTTTTATTGTTTTGTGACTTGTGGGAGCTATAATCCATGGAATTGATTGATTCTTGAGTCTATTGTGAGTGGATTTTCCTCACCTATCCAGTGGCTACCTTGGAATGCCAAGAATTAGCCAAGGGCTTGGTTGACTTGTGTTTTGCCTCTGTACCTTGTCGTGAGCGTATCTTGAGAACCGTAGCTCCGATTCTTGCGTTCCTTACATGCATTGCTATCGATTTTGCATGATGTATCCATATTTTCCATGTTCATGCATGTCTAAATAACTTAACATGAGGTTCTGTCCAGATTCACTAATATACCAACTTTGCATGTGAAACTCGACTAGTTTTGGATTGCCTTGTTAAATTCTTCATAAAATGAATCATGCATCATCTTGGTTGTGCATTGCACCTTGGTTGGAGATTTATTTGCTGTTTATCTTGGGTATACGCGAGTGTCGATACTGAGTTCGAGGACCCTGGAGAGTACCACTACGAGGACCCCGCTACTTGTTCCGCTGAAGAACCAACAGGCAAGATGATCGTACGCGGATCCCGATACTATTTTTGCTTGCCAGTTTCTCGCTCTTATAGTTACAATTGCACTACCACCACTTGATATCAGCCCCCATGTTGCTATGACAGCCTCTAACCTCCACATCCTAGCAAACCTTTGATTGGCTAAGATACCGCTGCTCAGCCCCTCTTATAGCATTGTTAGTTGCAGGTGCAGGTTGTTCCATGTGATAACATGGATTGGATATCACAATATTATCTGTTATTAATTTAATGCACATATACATCTTGGTATTGGTGGAAGGCTTGGCCTTTTTCTAAGTGATTTGTTCCGCTGTTACCGCCATTAGTTCCTTGTTACGGGTGTTATGTTTTCCATAATTTGCGCTCCTAACATGCTCGGGGTTGTTATGGGAACCCCCTTGTTTATTCGGTTGAGATTAAAACTTGTTTGGCAAGACCCAACATTGGTACTACATTTGCTTAATGACTTAATAAAATTTCCATAGGGTCTTGCAAACCCGTGGATAATTTAATCAACCCCCAGGCCAGTGCTCCTCATGAGTGTTGGTCCAAACTAGAGCACTGTGCGGGGCCAACCCAGGGCAACATGGGAGATTTCTATCAGGCCACCGTACACTAGCTTATCCATCGTGTCTTGAGAACGAGATACACGGTTCTTATCGGGTTCGTCAACACGTCGGGTGGTCTTGCTGGATTTGTTTTACCTTTATCGAATGTCTTGCGTGTGGAGTCTCACTTTCTTCGGGTTTTCTCGAGGTGTTGGAATTCCTTTGGAATTACCTATGATGACCACGAGATCCATGGTCGAGGCTATTCCCGCGGAGTGTGGTTAATTTGTGATGGATTAGTTGGAGCACCCCTGCAGGGTTAAATCTTTCGCAAAGCCGTGCCCGCGGTTATGTGGCAACGTGGATATTTGTTTAACACCCGGTAATAGTTAACTTGAAGTAAACTCTAATTAAAATGCACCAACTGTGTGAGTAACCATGATCGTCTCTGCTCGTGAACATGATCCGAGAGAGAACACGGCGGGGTTATGATTGACATAAGTAAGTGTTCAGGATCTCATAGAGATCATTCTAGAATTCGATCGTTCATCATAGGCCACTCATGTTTATTTTCATGTTGCGTAAGTTAGCCACTATAAATGCTTAGTGCTGCTGCAAACTAAACACTACCACATCCCAACCTTTAAGCTTGAATAGTCTCGGTACTCGGGCACATGATAGCCGAGTCCTCTATGGCTCACAGTTTACTACAACACTCCAGGTGCAGGTTTAGATGAGTTCGTGCAGGATGATCTTACCCAGCTCCAGTGGGAATATGATGAGGAAAGAGGCAGGATGTACGTGACGTATCCGGATGAGTAGAGGACCTGGTCATGATCTTTAGGATAGCTTGATAGTATCATTTGCAACTATTTTATTGTTTGACTTCGTCCGTAGTCGGACCCTGTGTTCAACTTGATGATATGAATTTGAGTGACATTGTAAGTTAGCACGTGGTGAGTGTAAGCCAATCTTGTATACTCATCTGTTTCAGTACCGTATGTTGTGATGATACTATTCTTGCTAACGGCACGATGCGCATCTATCCCTTGCGAGGCCTCGTGCCTTAAAATGGATAGGCGCGCATCTTGGGCGTGATAGTTGAAAAGCAACTTATGTATCACCTTTGTTGTTTATGTTGGAAATACTCCCTAGAGGAAATAATAAATTGGTTATTATCATATTTCCTTGTTCATGATAATCGTCTATTATCCATGCTATAATTGTATTAATCGGAAACTCAGATACATGTGTGGATACATAGACAACACCATGTCCCTAGTATGCCTCTAATAGACTAGCTCGTTGATCAAACATGGCTATGGTTTCCTATCCATGGACATGAGATGTCATTTGATAACGGGATCACATCATTAGGAGAATGGTGTGATGGACAAGACCCAAACTACAAACGTAGCATATGACCGTGTCAGTGTATTGCTACTGTTTTCTGCATGTCAAGTATCTGTTCCTATGACCATGAGATCATGCAACTCACTGACACCGGAGGAGTGCCTTGTGTGTATCAAACGTCGTAACGTAACTAGATGACTATAAAGGTACTCTACAGGTATCTCCGAGGGTGTCTGTTGGGTTGGCATGGATCAAGACTGGGATTTTTTACTTCGTGTGACGGAGAGGTCAGGGCCCACTCGGTAATACAACATCACAATAAGCCTTGCAAGCAATGTGACTAAGTGTTGGTCACGAGATCTTGTATTATGGAACGAGTAAAGTGACTTGCCAGTAACGAGGTTGAACTAGGTATGGAGATATTGACGATCGAATCTCGGGCAAGTAACATACCAAAGAACAAAGGGAACATTGTTGGGTAACGCAGCAGAAAACAAAAATTTTCGACCTACGCACCAGCCCAGGACCACTATGGAGACTGCATACAAGGTTTGATCATTTCGTTACGGACTCGTAGCGCAGCAGAAGTAGAGTCGATGACGATCGGCGGTGCAGATCCCCACAGCTAGGATTTTACAAGCTCCCAACAGCGAGGATGTATACCCTCATCTGCCCGCGGACAGCCCTCCGGGAGGCGGTCGGACAGTCCCAGGATGGTGTCGCGCACAGCCCTTCGGGAGGACCTCCGAAACTAGGACTGTCACTCAGACAACCCTTCGGGAGGACCTCCAAAACTCGGACGGTCACATGGACAGCCCTACGGGAGGCACTCTTGAACTAACACCGAAACTACAATCTCTCTACAGAGTTGCACACATACGGTGTCATCTATCCGGCAGGGCTTCGCCGTCCAGAACTAGTTCCCACCGGAACCTAGACAGCCTTTCGGCTCTATGAAACTCTTTTCGTGGGAGGGAGAGAAGAAGCCAGATAATGCATGGCATGTGTATGAGAGAAAGGGGTGAGTAGAATGGCAGCCATATCTCCTCCTTTTATAGGCCAAGGCAAGGGGCGGGGTCGTGGAGGAAAATACCAAAACACCCATGCAACATGTCCCACATGTAAGGTGAAAAGGTAACACAAGTGGGCAACCAAGGGGACACCACTTGGGCCGGCCACAACCTTGCCCCCCATGAGGGCCCCCCCAACAATCCTCCAACATGTCTCCATGAAACATGCATGCTCCCTAGAGAAAAAGCCACCAAACATGCAACCCCCGATTTGTGGGATCTTGACCCCTCGCGCTGGGACAAGATGCTTTCCCGCGATCGTTTCTTCTGAAAAAATTTCGGACGGTCCCAAAACATTTCTATTACCCTCTAAAATTATTCTGGGCTCATGCCGAAACATTTCCGGTATGGTGGTTTTTATCAGCGAAAAGCAACAACAGCAGTTCCCGCGGCTCCGGAACATTTCCGGGTTTTTTCTCCAGAAAAATCCCAGAAGTTCCCAGACCAATTCTGAGACCCTCTAAGAATTTCCAGGCGAGTGCCGAAACCATTTTGACCTAATAATATATTTTGAAACAAATTTTTGGTTTTACCGAAACTCTTTCGGTGTTCTCTCTCCGGAACTCTTCCGTCGTCACCGAAACTATTTCAGTGACTTTCTCTCGGACTCCTTGTCTAGTATTCAGCAAATAGATGACCGTTAAGCGTGTGACCCTATAGGTTCGGTGAAGCATAGACATGACCTGGAACCCCTTCCGATCAATGATCGACATCGGAGCGGTGGACACCCATATCGATCCCTATACCCACACGAATAAATATTCGAGTGAACCTCTAGTTGCCGTGTGCTATTCCCGTTGCTTCGTGGTATGTTACAAATACCCGAGGTGAGACATGTCGGCATCCCCGTGTATCAACAACTTGTCCACTATGCCAGTTACCTCGTTACCGGTATTGTTCTCTTTTCTCGTTCCCGTGTTCCAGCATCCCCGTGATCAAATCACAAAGGGTCTGGCCACACGATGATGGATGCCGTAACACCGAGGGGGCCCAGAGATATCTCTCCATCGTCAGAGGAGCAAATCCCAATCTTGAGCTATCAAGTTACTTGACATACTTTTCCATGAACCCGTAAGCCGCCGTAATAGCCACCCATTTAGGGATGACGTTTAACAAACCCCAAAGTTCATGAAGCAAGCATGAAGAAACTCGATACTCTCATGGTCTAAGGAATTATGCAAATATTAACTTCTTTGTGTTATTAACCATTAACTTATGACGAATGTATCTCAGAGCATAACATCAATTCAGGTCGATTCAACACAAATGTTCTTCTAACATTGTGCCCTCAAAATTGCCGGCATAGCCATGCCCATGATCAGGAAAACAGGATCATCATGCAATACTTGAGCCAGTCTTAGAGGTCAGACCAGGTATACAATTTACTGTTTATTATTCCACATGTGCATATGAGTCTTCCTTCAAGCCTCGTGGTTATTGTAGACTCGAGAACCATAGCAGTTATAGCATGGAACATAAACCTAATTATGAATAGGGAGATAATCAATAACATTTATTATTGCCTCTAGGGCATATCTCCTACAGACTCCCACTTGCACTAGAGTCAATAATCTAGTCAATGCTAGTGCACTTTACACCTATGGCATACTGGTGTAAAATATGCTTCGCTTGTGGTATAGCATGATGTCCAACGGATCTGACAACTTCAGCTCCGTGTGTAACTTTGCATATCCTCGCGTTTTCATGCTATCAAAAAATTCGTATTTTGTGTGAACTTGGCATTGCATATGTGTGAATCATTGGCGAAACCTGATTCCTCAGACTGAGCTATGGAGCAACTATCTGCAATAGTGTCTCATAGACCAAAGCCATCTTGGAATCATACTAAGTTCATGAATGAACTATATGATTCAACAACTTCTTTGTCGCTTCCAAAGTGTCAACATACTTAGCCTTTGTTATAGAATTCGCCACAGTATCTTGTTTGGAACAATTTCCAACTACCGTGCCACCATATTGTGTATTACACAAAACCCTTAACTTAAATCGAAAATCGCATGGAGCCTTGATTGAGACTGTATCGATGTAATTACTTACAACGAGCACTTCATAATCTCTGCTTGCGAGAAAACATGTTATCAGCACTACTCTAGTACTTAATGACATCTTTCACTGTTGTCCCATGATTAGTGCTTTGATCACTTTTGTATCTATACTCGCAACAACTTGGGAGTATCAGACATATCTGTTTGTTTTTAGATACCATGGAATACATGATTAATCCAAACACTAGAGTGTGTGGAATCTCCATCATGTATTTTACTCGTCAGTGTTTTGGGACACCGAGTCTTGCAAAAGCTCTTTCCATGTGACTTTGGCAAGAATCACTCCTTGGTGTTTTTAAATGCTAAAAGGTTTTAGCACCTTGTCAATATGTATTCATTGCTTAGCCGCATTAGGTAAATCTATCTCCATAGATCATCATGCCTAATATTGAGGCTATTTAGCCTAAGCACTTGATCGCAAAACTATTTTTAAATGAAGTCCTAATTCGTGTCAAGAAATTTATTTCCAATTAACAATGTGTCAAGCACACAACATTTTAGAAATATTATTATGCTCCCACTTACTTTCTTGAATCACAAGCATCTTCGTTACCCATTTGATGAAGTCAAATACCCTTTTGACCATTTCATCAAACCACGAAGATTCCAACTCCATTTTGCTCTCTTCTGTCCATTGCTGGAACTCTGAAGTTCGCATACTTACTAGAATCCTCTGGATCGACAAATTACTTTGGACTGTATCACATACAAGTCCTAGGTTTCATTTCCATCAGATGGTAATCCTTTTGTCATCCATGTTTTAATTTCTAGTTCAACCCGAACCGACCTTAAGCATCGCTACGGTGAAACAACCTCTTCGTAGTCAACTCCTTGAACTTGTTATTTCAACAAGTCGAGATTTATGGATAAAACATTTTTATCTGTATCAGTTTTTAGTTCCATAAATATTCATTAGACTCTAAGTCTCTGAAAGGTGTATCAAGGCTTTAATCTTGGATCACTTATATGGAAACAAGCTCGGATTGTATTGGCATTTAGCCAATCCTGGAGTTAGGGCCCATCAACGCTTCCTTGTGTATTGTAGGTATACTGTTGTCTAACAACAATATCTCGTTTGCGCACCTGATAGGTTTGCACGAGCTTTGCCTACGTGGTTCAGCTGCACGTTTGACCGAAGTCCATACATTTTATTGTAGAGAATTCTGTATCAGTCGTAGTAGGAAACAACGGAATCACTTCCAAGGTTTCTTTCCTTTGAATTGATGACGAAGATACTAGTTATCTCATCGAGTTGCACTGTCCTCCTACTCACCTTTTGTAAGAACTATTCTCTTTAAAAGCATACCGTTTTGTGACAAAACCATTTGCCTCAGTATAGTGGTGGGGGAATACCCAATGACTTGGGATAACCATACAATGTAGAACTTGCTGATTTGGAATAGGTTTGTAACCTTTTACACAAGCCCCATATTCCAAATGTTAAGAAAAGATATAACATGGTTGGGCGTACCATACCATGGCGTCATTTCAACAGACCGATGGATCTCTTTTCAGTGTAAAAGCCGCAGTCTCTAAAGCATCACTCTATAAAAGGGATAATGGCAAATCTATTTATGTCATCTTTGATCTTACCATGTCATAAATGGTTCTATTACATCTTCACGGACTTTCCACTTGCAGTGGTGTTCCGAGAGGTGCAAGTTATGAAACTCTTTTCAGAACTCATCACACATTTGCTAAACTTGTAACTTAAATATTCCTTTTGCAATCAAATTGTAGAAACATAATTTTATTGGTACAATAACTTCTACTTCATTTTTGAAAATCTTTCGAATGATTTCAAAAGATCCATACTTACGTCTCGTCATGTAAATATCCATATATCTACTTGAGTCATTTTTGAAGGTAGACAAATCCACTATTTGCAACAATATTTATTGGACTACATACATCAAATGTATGATCACCAATAAGTTCTTTGCTCATTCCTTATGGCCTGTGAACGATATTTTAGTTAGTTACCTTTTGGTGGAAAGTTTGCAAGTATCAGATGATTCAAAATCAAACGACCTCAAAATCCATCATAATGGAATTTTCCATGCGGGTTTCTCCAATGTGACCAAATACAGTGCCACACATATGTGGTATTCTTTTAGTCTTGCGACATTTAGCGTCAGTGTTATGGATGTATCATATTTCCATCAATATTCATAACATACATCCCATCTACGATGGAAGCATGGCCCTTCATGTTATTCATAATATTGACCAACAATTGTTGTTTTTATGAACAACTCTTTTGCAACAAACATTGTGCAATGGTCTAGAGTGTATGAAACTCTAAAATGAATTATAAAAGTAAACCCAGAGGTAATGTATTATTATCAATATTCATAACATACATCTCATTCATAATGAAAGTATGTCCCTTATGTTATTTATAACACCGAACATGAAAAGTTCTCTTATGAACAACCTTCTTGCAAGATAACTTATGCAAAGGGCTAGAGTGTGAAACTCTAAAATGAATTATGAAACTTAATACATAGGGAATACACCGATGGAAGGCATAGTAACATTTACTATGTTCCCTGCGTGTATCTAAACCTCATCCCTGGCTAGTCTTTCAGGCCATAGTAGTTCTTACATCGAGTTGCAACAGAATGCAATCGAGCGGGTATTTTTGTGACCAACTCACAATACCCAAGAATTAGTGATTAACATGTTTAACCATGAATTCCAAGAACTATATCTTTGACCAGCCTTCTATACATCAAAAACTTGTATGACATTCATACATGAGCTGGATATTCCAGTCTTCTTTCTTTTTGCCATTATACTTCTAACAGTTTAACTTTTCAGTATTTCTCCTACTCTCAGAAGAAGCACCCAACTTAAGAGTGGCATTAGCCCCGGACTTCCGAGGCATGAAAATCTCACTAACACCCTTCGGACACTTCCTTTCTCTGTAAGTTGTTGTTTTATTCACCTTTGATCATATGACAGGCGTTCTCCTGGATCCCTCTCTTATCAGTCTAATGCATAGTAAACTCCTTTACTAATAGTTTGCAAACAAAGATTGCTTTGGATATCTCATATCTTTTAGCTTTTGTCTGTTTTTCAAAATGATTTTCAGATTCCATGTATATCACATAACTATCCAAACTTTCAACGTTCCGGTCTCATGGAAGCAAACATATTGCACTTTGACTGAAAAGGAATTCTAGCTTTTGGATTGAAGGACGAGAGTCATATG
The DNA here is from genome assembly GCA_022496015.1 of Hordeum marinum. NCBI lineage: Eukaryota > Viridiplantae > Streptophyta > Magnoliopsida > Poales > Poaceae > Hordeum > Hordeum marinum. Next base: position 523,122,588 of record CM039674.1, on the reverse strand, counting down.
ATCCATAGCATTAGCGGAAGAATACCGAAAACATGCGATAGGACAAAGTCCTTCTCGGCACTCTTGAGGACAATCCTCACATTACATTACCAACTGTAAAGTTTTAACCCGATATTTAACAACTATTCAATTTTAATAGGGAAGGTGGAAACGCGAGCCATTATCCTACAACTATTATGCAATCTACACTTAGACAAAGTTCACAATTAATTGCACAGAGAATTAAAAGCATTAATTCTATAGTGCACCCCCACTCAAATCAATATCTCTCATAATTGATTGTGAGTGATACAAGACCCGCATTTAAATTGTTCGCCATTGGTGTAACACCACTAATGACGAAAATCTCAACCGGTAGGCCAACTTGCCAATCACATCTCTATGTGACTCTTGTTCATCTTTCGATGCGTGTGTTCCGAGCTCATGACGGTCATGCCTGAACGTCAAGACAACCAAGTGATCTCGCTGTGAGGTTTCAACTCACCGGCCTCACACTTCTCTAATCGTTCATACCCGTGTGACACGGCGCACCCCGAAAAGATAGGTGTTGTGATGGTACTACACTTGGGAGAACACTAACTACTTGATATTTCGTGATAGATCACCCTAATAAAAGCGACTACCGCACAATCAAGAATGGTGCATCATAAGGGAGAAACATCTCAGGCAATTCATAATAGCATGATATGGTATAGCCCTTTCTGACGGAGAAGTCTTTCATTTCTTCGTCTTCGGCATTCGCGTCGGTGTTCACCTTCACGAAGATTGCCACCACCTTGTCGATGCACTAGGTAATATTGCTATCTCTATAGCTAATAAAATAAGTGCATTACATAAGGTTGACACGCAGGTCATTAAAGTGCAATCATATGGCTCCAGCCATCATGCCGAATCATGACACGCAGGTCATATTAATTACATCATATAGTCATCTCATACATAATCAAATCAATATGAGCATTGATATACCACATCATATGCACACGCAAACCATCCTGCAAAACCAAGTTAGACGCCTCTAATCAGTTCATGCAAAAACTTGTTTTACGTGGCTTCTAAGGTTTCGAAACAAACCGAAGCTACCAACATCCATCATCAAGCATGATAATCCAAGTCACTAGATTAACATTGTGGGGTGTATGAAACACGAGATAATAAAATATCGAGCCCCATACTAAACTTCGTCATACGCATGACCCCCGTGCAAATCATATCTGCATTGCCCTTTCGTCTGCGAAACATCCATCTTTCTTTAACTATGGTGGAACCCAAAGAGCTGTTAGCACTTCTTGATCTGTCAATCAGCATACTCAGGAGCAGCATGAAAGGATTGCGGATTGCCAGAACTTTGTGAGATTCCACCATGCTGTCAAGATGAGGACTACGCAAATTTAGGGGAAGCAACATGAACATCCGGTAACAGATTTCATCTGCTACCCGCATAAATAATTTTCAGCAATAGATCTCATCTACTCCAAAATTATATTATGCAATACCCATACATCTCCATGTATTCTAGATCGTAACCTACATCTACGCATCGCACGGACCTTGATGCCACTGTTGGGTAACGCGGCAGAAAACAAAATTTTTCGACCTACGCAATAGCCCAGGACCACTATGGAGACTGCATACAAGGTTTGATCATTTCGGTATCGACTCGTAGCGCAGCGGAAGTAGAGTCGATGACGATCGGCGGTGCAGATCCCCACAGCTAGGATTTTACAACCTCCCAACCGCGAGGATGTATACCCTCATCAGCCTGCGGACAGCCCTCCGGGAGGCGGTCGGACAGTCCCCGGATGGTGTCGCGCAAAGCCCTTCGGGAGGACCTCCAAAACTAGGACTGTCACTCAGACAACCCTTTGGGAGGACCTCCAAAACTCGGATGGTCACATGGACAACCCTACGGGAGGCATTCTTGAACTAAGACCAAAACTACGATCTCTCTACAGAGTTGCACACATACGGTGTCATCTATCCGGCAGGGCTTCGCCGTCCAGAACTAGTTCCCACCGGAACCCAGACAGCCTTTCGGCTCTATGAAACTCTTTTCGTGGGAGGGAGAGAAGAAGCCAGATAATGCATGGCATGTGTATGAGATCAAGGGGTGAGTATAATGGCAGCCATATCTCCTCCTTTTATAGGCCAAGGCAAGGGGCGGGGTCGTGGAGGAAAATACCAAAACACCCATGCAACATGTCCCACATGTAAGGTGAAAAGGTAACACAAGTGGTCCACCAAGGGGACACCACTTGGGCCGGCCGCAACCTTGCCCCTCATGAGCCCCCCCCCAACAAGCCTCCAACATGTCTCCCTGAAACATGCATGCTCCCTAGACAAAAAGCCACCAAACATGCAACCCCCGATTCGTGGGATCTTGTCCCCTCGCGCTGGGACAAGATGTTTCCCCGCGATCATTTCTTCTGAAAAAAATCCCGGACGGTCCTAGAACATTTCCGATACCCTCTAAAATTATTCTGGGATCATGCTTAAACATTTCCGGTATGGTGTTTTTTATCAGTGAAAAGCAACAACAGCAGTTCCTGCGGCTCCGGAACATTTTCGGGTTTTTTCTCCAGAAAAATCCCAGAAGTTCCCAGACCAATTCTGAGACCCTCTAAGAATTTCCAGGCGAGTGCCGAAACCATTTTGACCTAATAATATATTCTGAAACAACTTTTTGGTTTTACCGAAATTCTTTCGGTGTTCTCTCTCCGGAACTCTTCCGTCGTCACCGAAACTATTTCAGTGACTTTCTCTCGGACTCCTTGTCTAGTATTCAGCAGATAGATGACCCTTAAGCGTGTGAACCTATAGGTTCGGTGAAGCATAGACATGACCCAGAACCCCTTCCGATCAATGATCAACATCGGAGCCGTGGATACTCATATCGATCCCTATACCCACACGAATAAATATTCGAGTGAACCTCCAGTTGCCGTGTGCTATTCCTGTTGCTTCGCAATATGTTAAAAATACCCGAGGTGAGACATGTCGGCATCCTCGTGGATCAACAACTTGTACACTATGCCAGTTACATCGTTACCGGTATTGTTCTCTTTTCCCGTTCCCGTGTTCCGGCATCCCCGTGATCAAATCACAAAGGGTCTAGCAAGACGATGATGGATGCCGTAACACCAAGAGGGCCCGGAAATATCTCTCCATCGTCGAAGGAGCAAATCCCAATCTTGAGCTATCAAGTTACTTGACATACTTTTCCATGATCCCGTAAGCTGCCGTAATAGCCACCCATTTACGGATGACGTTTAACAAACCCCAAAGTTCATGAAGCAAGCATGAAGAAACTCGATACTCTCATGGTCTAAGGAATTATGGAAATATTAACTCCTCTATGTTATTAACCATTAACTTATGACGAATGTATCTCATAGCATAACAACAATTCGGGTCGATTCAACACAAATGTTCTTCTAACATTGTGCCCTCAAAATTGCCGGCATAGCCATGCCCATGATCAGGAAAACATGATCATCATGCAATACTTGAGCCAGTCTTAGAGGCCAGACTAGGAATACAATTTACCGTTTATTATTCCACACGTGCATATGAGTCTTCCTTCAAGCCTCGTGGTTACGGTAGACTCGAGAACCATAGCAGTTATAGCATGGAACATAAACCAAATTATGAACAGGGAGATAATCAATAACATTTATTATTACCTCTAGGGCATATCTCCTACAAACTCCCACTTGCACTAGAGTTAATAATCTAGTCAATGCTAATGCACTTTACACCTATGGCATACTGGTGTAAAATATGCTTCGCTTGTGGTATAGCCTGATGTCCAAAGGATCTGACAACTTCAGCTCCGTGTGTAACTTTGCATATCCTCGCATTTTCATGCTATCACAAAATTCGTATTTTGTGTGAACTTGGCTTTGCATATGTGTGAATCATTGGTCGAAACCCGATTCCTCAGACTGAGCTATGGAGCAACTATCTGCAATAGTGTCTCATAGACCAAAGACATCTTGGAACCATACTAAGTTCATGAATGAACTATATGATTCGACAATTTCTTTGTCGCTTCCAAAGTGTCAACATACTTAGCCATTGTTATAGAATTCGCCACAGTATCTTGTTTGGAACAATTTCCAACTACCGAGCCACCATATTGTGTATTACACAAAACCCTTAACTTAAATCGAAAATCACATAGAGCCTTGATTGAGACCGTATCGATGTAATTACCTACAACGAGCACTTCATAATCTCTGCTTGCGAGAAAACATGTTATCAGGACTACTCTAGTACTTAATGACATCTTTCACTGTTGTCCCATGATCAGTCCTTTGATCACTTTTGTATTTGATGAGGATATGTACATAGGGTAGGGTCTTAGGCAAGGCCCACCTACCCTACCTAAGGACACTACATGGGAGGACTTGAAGATCAAGCATGAACTTCCAAGTGGATCCCTAGAGATGTCCAAAAGCACTCGACAGTAATCCACTTGTTACTTCTCCTCTCACTCGGCAGTCGCGTGGCACTCGACAGACCTTGCTTCACTCGACGCCAGAAGACCAGGAGCCATCATCAAGAGCCCAACGAGCAGACGCTAGCTTAATGGCCCTTAATAGCTTTTACTACGTACCTTACCTGTAACGGCAGACTTTACACCCCATGACCAGACCCTTTGATGCGGGGCCATTATGAGGGGCAGCGAACTCTATATAAGTCGCCCCTCCCCTCCTGCACTAGGGTTAGAAACGATTGTAATCTCTACATTCCACTCGACATAAAGCTCCCGAGCACTAAGACGTAGGGCTGTTACCTTCACGAGAGGGGCCTGAACTCATACATATGTGTGTAAACCCTTGCCGTAGCTAGGACTCTGCGCTCTCCATTCGTACCCCTACCATCTACTGTCAGGCTCGTTCCCACGACAGTTGGCGCCCACCATGGGGCAGGCGTCTAAGTGACTTCTGGCGAGGTTGCATTTTTCATCCTTCAACATGTCTTCCAGCGGTATTTTTTCTCTGGGCCACGAGATCCGTTTCGGAGCGCTCACTTTCATCGCCGACGATTCGGCATGGCTCCAGGAGGTGCCTCTCGATGTCAAGGCGCTCCCGGTTTGCGGGGCCGTGGATTTCTGCGCGAGTCAGTGAGGCGTGTTGCTACGTCAGCCGTCGGCCCCTTACGCATCGGCTCCTCTTGCCGTTCACGGTCACAAGCGGTCCGGCCGCTCACGATTCTAGCGGTGGGTCGAACATGCAGCGGCGCGTCAAGCTTCTTCGTAGGTTGCAGCACTCGAACCTGCCGAGTCCCTTCATGGCGTGTTCGAGTCGGATTCCGATCCGTCCGACGTGCCTTCCGAGTGCGAGAGCTGCGATCCCGCAGCAGAGGTCTTGATGGCGGGCTCTCATCAGATCTCACTGCCTGGCTTTGGTCGCGGCGAGCACGAGGCCGGTGGCCCGCTGAACGTGCAGTCGCGTCGCGATGAGAAGGTCCTTCATACCCCCATCGTTAGCGTGACCGCCGAGGCCCGGGCTTTGGAGGTCGCGAGCGTTCGTCTAGAAGAGCTCCAGGCAGAGATTGACGATGTCCATGCCTGCCGCGCCCGAGTCGACGTCAGTGACAGCTGTTACCGACTGGATCTCTCGATGGCGTCAAGGTATACCGAACTCCCGTGCTTAATCTTGTTGTTGCTGCTAGGATAGAAGATTCCATTCAGCCGTCCCAGTCAGAGGCTGGTAGAGGGCTGTTGCAGATCAGAGCACTGTTAGATGCAACACAACATCAGAATTCAGCAGTTTCTCAGTGTCGTCACAAGATACACAGCAATTCACCCAAGGCAGAGACCGTTCAGTCGGCACATAGTCCTGGGTCACCCTTACGTCGTCAAGGCGGTGGTTATCATGAAGGGGAAGACAGAGATCAGCATCACCGTGAAGACCACCGTCGAGTGCCCACTCCTCCGCGGAGTGTTCTGTACGCGCCCTGGCGCCAGGACGACATGCACTCCTTCGGTGACGAGCGGGATGCGGACTTTGATGCCCGCGCATACCTTCTTTAGAAGCGGATCGACAAGAGTAGAGCCTACAGAGAAGGACATGACAGAGATGTCCCGAGTGGAAGCGCAGCTACAGTGTCTGGTCCAGAGTGTTTTAGGAGAGCTATATGTTCTGTGGAGATTCCCCCCAACTTCAGAATGGTGGCGGGGATCGGAAAGTTTTCTGGTGAAACAAAACCAGAGACTTGGCTAGATGATTACCGAGTGGCTATGCAGATTGGCGGCGGGAATGACAATGTCACAATGAAGCACCTGCCTCTTATGTTGGATGGTCCAGCTCGAGCTTGGTTGAATCGTTTGGCTCCCTCCAACATTCATTGTTGGGAAGATCTTGCCCGAGTGTTTGTCCGGACCTTCGAGGGCACTTGCAAGCGCCCCACAGGTCTGGTCGACTTACAACACTGTGTCCAGAAGCCCAGTGAAACCTTAAGGGACTATATTCAGCGATGGTCCACCCTGCATCATACGGTGGAAAATGTGTCGGAACACCAGGCTGTTTGTGCCTTCAAGGCCGGTGTGAGATACAGAGAGTTGTACTTGAAGTTCGGGTGCATTGGTGACATTTCACTCGACAAGATGATGGAAATTGCCACGTGCTACGCCAATGGCGAGGAAGAAGACCGCCTTCATAGTGGCAAAGGAAAAGCGGTTGCCAACGAGTCTGGCGGCAGCAACAATAGGAAACAAAAGCGGAAGGCTGAAGACCCATCTCCGACAGAGGCGGCAGTGCTGGCGACTCATTCAAAGAACAAGGGCAAGGCCAAAGCTCAGTATGCCCCCAAGAAGGGGAAGGGTCAGCCAGGAGCCGATGTCTTGGATTAGCCGTGTGTGATTCACACGAAGAAAGATGTAGAAGGCAACCTGATTCTGCCCAAGCACACCACTCGAAAGTGTCGAACCCTCATCCAACAGTTCAAGGGAGACCAGTCGATTGGGAAATCTCCTGAAAAAGAATATGAAGATGAAGAAAAGGAAACATTCCCGGATGTCACTGCTACACTAGTGATCTTTGCTGACGTCGAGAGCAAGAGTCATCTGAAAGTCATAAATAGAGAGATCAACATGGCTATGCTAGACACCCCACCTACCTCAAATGGTCTCAGTATGCTGTCACATTCGACCAGACTGACCATCCTGCCCGTGTGGCCACACCCGGTCGACAGGCTCTGGTAGTTGATCCGGTGGTGCAGGGGGCTCGACTCAGAAAGGTCCTCATGGACGGCGGCAGCGGCCTGAACATTCTGTATGCGGATACCCTGAAGGGAATGGGCATTCCTATGTCCCGTCTCGGCGAAAGCAACATGCATTTCCGTGGGGTCATCCCAGGAAAGAAGGCCAAGTCACTCGGCCAGATAGCATTGGATGTGACATTCGGAGATAGCAAAAATTTCCGAAAAGAAAAGTTGACGTTTGAAGTCGTGGATTTCAAGAATGCTTACCACGCCATTTTGGGTCGACCCACTTATGCACGTTTCATTGCCCAACCATGTTACGTGTATCTCAAGCTGAAAATACCGGGCCCTAAGGGCGTGATCACGGTCACTAGCAATCGATAGCGGGCCGAAGAGTGTCTCTAGTAAGGGTCCAAGATCGCTGATCAACAGATGGCCATGGTCGAGCTGGAGGAGTACAAGAAAACCACTGACCTTGCTGATTTGCTTCGCGCAAAAAAGCCAGTTTTCGAGTCGGCATTTCAATCGGCAGGAGAAGTGAAGAAGGTGCACATCCACCCGACGGATCCAACCGCTGCCTCGACGAATATCTCGACAACACTGGACATCAAATAGGAAGCCGAGCTCATCCAGTTCCTCCGTGAGAACTGGGATATCTTTGCATGGAAGCGTGCTGACATGCCGGGGATTCCCAGGGAGCTAGCTGAGCATCGTCTACGAGTGGATCCGAAAGCCAAGCTCGTCAGGGAGCATTTGCGTCGATCCGCGGCTGAGAAGAGCAAGGCAACCGGAGAAGAAGTGACCTGTCTCTTGCAAGCCAAGTTCATTCGGGAGATTTACCACTCCGAGTGGGTCTTGAATGTTGTGATGGTGCCCAAGAAAGATAAGTCGTTGCGCATGTGCATTGACTTCAAACATCTCAATAAGGTGTGTTCGAAAGACCATTTTCCACTCCCCCTCATAGATCAAATTGTTGACTCAACAGCGAGGTGCGAGCAATTATCGTTTTTGGATTCCTATTCTGGGTACCATCAGATCCGTCTGTTTGGCCCAGATGAAATAAAAACAGCCTTCATAACCCCGTTTGGGTGTTTTTGCTACATCACCATGCCTTTTGGTCTCAAGAATGCCGACGCTACTTTTATGCGCATGATTCAGAAATGTTTACTCGACCATATCCCTCGGAATGTCGAGGCGTACATGGACGATATAGTGGTCAAGTCCCGCAAAGGTTCTGACCTGCTGGCTGACTTGGCTGAGACATTCGCCAATCTGAGGCGATTCGACATAAAGCTAAATCCGGCCAAATGTACCTTCGGTGTCCCTGGCGGCAAGTTACTCGGTTTTCTTATTTCCGAACAAGGAATTGATGTCAATCACAAGAAGATCAGCGCCATTACCCGTATGAAGACTCCCGTGCGAGTGCACGATGTTCAGAAGCTCATAGGTTTCTTGGCGGCATTGAGTCAATTCATTTCTCATCTTGGTGAGAAGGCTCTCCCCTTGTATCAAGTGATGAAGAAATCAGACACATTCAACTGGACTCCTGAAGCCGAAGCAGCGTTTGTTGAGCTGAAAGCCCTGCTATCCACCCAGCCAGTGCTTGTCGCTCCTGCCAGCAAAGAGCCCTTTCTCCTGTACATCGCGTCCACAAATCAGGTCGTCAGTACAGTGCTGACTGTCGAGTGAGAAGAGGAAGGCAAAGCCTATAAGGTTCAGCGGCTAGTTTATTATGTCTCGGAAGTTTTGTCCCCCTCAAAGCAGAGATATCCTCATTATCAGAAGTTGGTGTATGGTATTTACTTAATAGCGAAGAAGGTGGCACATTATTTCCAAGACCATTCGATCTTAGTCATCAGTGATGCACCTTTATCAGAGTTTTTCAATAATCGCGATGCATCAGGTTGAGTGGCTAAATGGGCAATTGAGCTGGAACACTTCGACATCAGATTCGAGGCCAAGAAGGCAATCAAGTCCCAAACATTGGCAGATTTCATGGTCGAGTGGATCGAACAGCAACAACCTATCCAAGTTCACTCGACGCATTGGACAATGTTCTTCGACGGCTCCAAAATGTCGAATGGGTTCGGTGCTGGCGTTGTTTTGATATCCCCCAGAGGCGACAAGCTCAGCTATGTCTTGCAAATTCACTTTGATTCCTCCAACAATGTGGCAGAGTATGAAGCACTTTTGTACGGGTTGCGCATGGCTATCTCGCTCGGCGTCAAGCGCTTGATGGTTTATGGCGACTCAGATTTGGTGGTGAATCAAGTGATGAAAGAGTAGGATGTTACAAACCCTACTATGATTGGATACTACAATGCAGTCCGGAAGCTGGAGAAGAAATTTGAAGGTCTGGAACTTCAGCATGTTCCTCGACTGAAAAATCAGGCAGTTGATGAGCTATCCAAGATTGGTTCCACTCGACGGCCTGTCCCCAGCGGAGTGTTCCTGGAGCATTGCACACTCCTTCGATTCAAGAGGATACCTTCACTGAAGAGCCCCCGCAAACCTTAAGCTCCTCTGACTCGACTGAAGTCGATGTTCCTGCTGTGATTGACCTGGTCATGGAGGTGCTAGTTATCATTCCCGACTGTACTGTACCATACATAGCCTATATCCTCGGACAGGAGCTTCCTGAAGATGAAGCAGTGGCTCAACAGATTGTGCGCAGGTCCAAGGCTTTCACTATGATGGGAGATCAGCTATTCAGAGAAAGTGTGACTAGTGTCATCCAGCGCTGCATTTCACCCGAGGAAGGTCGATTGATTCTAGATGAAATCCACTCGGGAACTTGCGGACACCATGCGTCTTCAAGGGCGATCGTCGCTAAAGCATACCGAGCAGGTTTTTATTGGCCACGGGCTAATGAAATGGCTAAGGACATTGTTGATCATTGCGAGGGCTGTCAGTTCTATGCAAACCTATCACACAAGCCAGCATCTGCTCTGAAGACAATTCCACTCGCTTGGCCGTTTGCGGTGTGGTGGCTCGACATGGTTGGTCCTTTCGAACCCGGAAAAGGAGGATTCACCCACCTGTTGGTAGCAGTCGACAAATTCACCAAGTGGGTTGAAGCCAAGCCCATCAAGAAGCTAAATTCCCACACGGCAGTCACGTTCATGAGGGAGATCATTATCCGGTTCGGCATTCCCCGCAGCATCATCATGGACAATGACACTAATTTTGACTCGGAAGAATTCAGGAGATTCTATAACTCTCCAGGCACCCGAGTTGATTATGCTTTCGTTGCACATCCTCAAACCAATGGGCAAGTTGAGCGGGCTAATGGTCTCATTCTGCAAGGTCTAAAGCCTCGTCTCATGAGCGATTTGGATCATGCCGCTGGTGCATGGGTAACCGAGCTGCCATCTGTTCTGTGGGGGTTGAGGACAACGCCTAATCGATCAACTGGACGAACTCCTTTCTTCCTTGTCTATGGTGCTGAAGCTATACTGCCGAGTGACTTGGCCCACAATTCTCCTTGAGTGGAGCTGTATTCTGAGGCCGAAGCCGAGCAGGCCAGACAAGATGGGGTAGATCTTCTGAAAGAAGAGCGTGAGATGGCTCTGATCCGGATCACAGCCTATCAGCAAGACTTACGGCGCTTCCATGCAAGGAATGTCAGAAGCCGAGTGTTCCATGAAGGAGATTTGGTGCTCCGAGTGAATCAGCACCGACCTCACAAGCTAGCTCCTGCATGGGAAGGCCCTTTTGTAGTCACCAAGGTGCTAAACAATGGAGCCTATCACTTATATAATCTCATGAAGCAGATGGATGAGCCACGAGCTTGGAATGTAGACCTGCTTCGACGTTTTTACACTTGAGACATTAGTTTTCTGAAATAATAAGAGTACTTCATCAATGCAATTTGTGTCTCTACAATTAATACCTCATCGATTCCAACCATGTAGTTATTTACTTGGGGATACTCTGAGCGACGAGCAATCCTCGCACTCGGGGGCTTAGCTATGAAACATGTTTCGCCTAAGTTAAAAACCCTCTCGGGTGGATAGCAGTCCATTCACTCGATGATCTATTTGCGAATCCGTCTTCGCTTGGGTTCAAAAAAAAATAACTCGTCGAGGCAATGGTAATCCATCCACTCGACAACTTAGATGCGAATCGATATTCGCCTAAGTTCAAAATACTCCGAGTGATAAGCGATCCTCACGCTCGGGGACTTAGCTGCGAATACATTTCGCCTAAGTTAAAAACCTCGTCGACTGGATAGTAATCCATCCACTCGTCAGCTTAGATGCAAAGCGACATTCGCCTAAGTTCAAAATACTCCGAGTGATGAGCGATCATCACACTCGGGGGCTTAGCTATGAATACATTTTGCCTAAGTTAAAAATCTCGTCGATTGGATAGTAATCCATCCACTCGACAGCTTAGATGCGAATCAACATTCGCCTAAGTTCAAAATACTCCGAGTGATGAGCGATCCTCACACTCGGGGGCTTAGCTGGGAATACATTTCGCCTAAGTTAAAAACCTCGTCGACTGGATAGTAATCCATCCACTCGACAGCTTAGATGCGAATCGACATTCGCCTAAGTTCAAAGTACTCCGAGTGATGAGCGATCCTCATGCTCGGGGGCTTAGCTACGAATACATTTTGCCTAAGTTAAAAACCTGGTCGACTGGTGTAATCCATCCACTCGACAGCTTAGATGCGAATCGACATTCTCCTAAGTTCAAAATACTTCGAGTGATGAGTGATCCTGACGCTCGGGGGCTTAGCTGCGAATATATTTCACCTAAGTTAAAAACCTCGTCGACTGGATAGTAATCCATCCACTCGACAGCTTAGATGCGAAACGACATTCGCCTAAGTTAAAAATATTCCGAGTGATGAGCGATCCTCACGCTCGGGGGCTTAGCTGCGAATACATTTTGCCTAAGTTAAAAACCTCGTCGACTGGATAGTAATCCATCCACTCGACAGCTTAGATGCGAATCGACATTCGCCTAAGTTCAAAATACTCCGAGTGATGAGCGATCCTCATGCTCGGGGGCTTAGCTGTGAATACATTTCGCCTAAGTTAAAAACCTCATCGACTGGTTAGTAATCCATCCACTCGACAGCTTAGATGTGAATCGACATTCGCCTAAGTTCAAAATACTCCGAGTGATGAGCGATCCTCACGCTCGGTGACTTAGCTGCGAATACATTTCGCCTAAGTTAGAAACCTCGTCGACTGGATAGTAATCCATCCACTCGATAGCTTAGATGCGAATCGACATTCGCCCAAGTTCAAAATACTTCGAGTGATGAGCGATCCTCACACTCGGGGGCTTGGCTACGAAAGCACTTCGCCTAAGTTAAAAACAAAAGCAGTCGATCAGTCGATTGAAAGCCAAAGCGCGAGTAAAATCCAAAGGATAAAACCGTGGATAAATGTCTTGTGCAGAAGCAAATGTGCTCAAGCCTAAGGCCTGAATACAGTTTTAAGGGATACAGTTCCACTCGGTATACCGAGGCAAATTTAACTGTTTTTTCGAAAGACTCAAGTTTCTAGGCAGGCGATGGACTGGCGGGCTCGACAAAAGTGTACAGGTCAACGCTGTCGGCGATTCTGGTGGCCGCCTCGATGAAGGTTTCCATGAAGTCCTTGAACTGGAGTTCCTTTGTGTTTACCACTTGGAGCTCCTTTAGCTTCTCCTCCCTCACGTCCTTACAATGGACCCTGACTAGTGACAACGCCACGTCGGCCCCTCAACGAGCAGCAGATTTTTTCCAAGCTTGCACTCGACTGGGAAGTTCGTTCAGGCGAGCCATCATGGAGTTGAGGTCGAGCTGAAGAGTGTCGTCAGGCCATAGCTCCTTGTCGATTCTTTTCATGGCAGGTTTCAGTCGAGCGATATAGGCCTGGGCACCCTGGAGCCGAAAGTTGAGCCGCAACATGTTCATCGTCACCGCATCAGCAACTGGCGACTTGGTGGGGTCAAGCATGGGCTCAATCTCCTCTGTTTCCTTTTCAAAGTCCCGGTGAACTGCAACCCTCAATTTTTTTTGCAAATGTTCGTCGACAAGAAATACTCACCGTCAAGCAGAAGATACATCTTCCTCGAGAATTTGCCCAGATGCTTCTCCAGGCCATTACTCCTCTTGGTTAGTTGCTCGGACTTATTGACAAGGTCCGCACGCTCCTGCTTCAGGTTGGCGTTCTCCTCTTCCAGTTTTTGGACGGCCGCCAACTTCTGCTCTGCAGCTTTAGTTTTGTCCTTGGCCACTTGTTGGGCACCAGCAAGTGCTTTGTCCTTCTCCTCCAGTGCCCTCTTCATGGAATGTAAAAAAACAACATTGTTGAGTCGCGCTTGGAGTCGACGGTTTTCATTGCGCACGTCTGTTCGAGCGAGAGCACTTGGTTCAAAACATGAAAAGGTGAAGATGGGAATGCTGACAGTCGGCACTTATTACCTCCCAGAGACTTCAGCTCAGCACGTGCTCGCTCCAGGTGTTGTTGGCAACCGCCAAGTCCACCTACAATTGGTTCTTCTCCTCCTCCATCTCCTTGTACTGCGTCCCAAGTTCGCAAGCCGTCTGGAACCAACAAAAGACAGGAGTTCAATCAGCAAGTAGTTCTTGGACAGTCGACTGAGTTATCAAAACCGGCGAATGCCCATGTTGGAAGAATTCAAACAGAAAGTCCACTCGAGATATCGAGTGGCTCTGGCGCTCCGCACGTCGTAAACAAATTCAAACAGAAAGCTATCTCTATTAAGACCCCTACCGATGCAAGCACTCGACAGCGGTCTCGGGGACTACACCTAGTGGGTGCGCTAAGAGCGCCCCCATTGAGACGGTTAACTCTCAATCCATCGAGTAACTCGTCAGAAAACACAGTCGACAAGGTCAGCCAGGTCGTGACACTCAACCCGTCGAGTGACGCACCCACCCTACTTTATAGAGTGCAGCCTATCCTTATGCAGCGTCATATCATGGTTTGTAAATAATATCCATGGAACCTGCAAGGTAGATGCGGAATGGTGTGATTCAAGGTGAAGTGTATCCTGTATACAATAGACTCTAAGACCCCTGCCGATGCAAGCACTCGACAACGATCTTGGGGACTACACCCAGTGGGTGCGCTAAGAGCGCCTCCAGTGAGACGGTTAACTCTCGATCCGTCGAGTAACTCGTCAGAAAAAAAAACACTTGACAAGGTCGGCCCTGTCGTGACACTCAACCCGTTGAGCGACGCACCTCCCCCACTATATGAAGTGCAGTCGATCCCTATGCGGCATCATATAATGGTTTCATAATAATATCCTTGAAACCTGCAAGGTATCTATGGAGTGGTGTGATTCAAAGACAAAATGTATCCTGTATACTCTAAAGACCCCGGCCGATGCAAGCATTCGACAGTGGTCTTGGGGACTACACCCAATGGGTGCGCTAAGGGCACTCCCACTGAGACGGTTAGCTCTCGATCCGTTGAGCAACTTGTCAGAAAAGACATTCGACATGTCGAGCGACAATAGTACCGCGTGTACTACCAATCCTAGTCCTACTCGACTACGATCCGATATATTCGACTGGAGAAAGTTCAAGCATTCTACGGAGATCACCCAGTGGGTGCACGACAGCCAAGAAAAGACAAGAATTCAATCGACAATGGACTTACAATCGAACTTACTCGGACATTGGTGCGGAGGGCTGCGCTGACGTCAAAAGCCAGTTTGCTGGCCTCGTACGCCTCCTTGGTTCTTAGCATGAGCTGCTCCGCCTGGATCATGGCTTCTTTGCAGCTCCGGTTTGGTCTTCCGTGGTGCGATGCAGAGGGAATTCCTTCAAAGGTGGGGTTGGCGTACTCGCTGGAGCAGGTGAGGCAGCCTAAAGAGATCCGGTCGGAGTCGACGTCACGACGGTCGAGACGGTTGGAGGAGCATGCGACAGAGGCGTTGCAGGCTCAACCCTGGGTCGCGTCGAGTCACCTCTTCTCTGGGAAGACTCCGCAGTTGAGCGCTGAGGTGCTTGCGACGATGAAGCCCTTCGGGTGCAAGCACGTGAAGTGTCCAGTGGCCCCTTGTCGTCCTCCACTTGAATGACCTCTGCAACAACCGACAACATCAACATCTGCATGTGTCGAGTCCTATTCGGACAAACTAACAACTTTCTTACCTCTATGAGAAGTGGCAACATCACCGGTATCAACATCCATCGCGTCCTCTTCATCTCGAGGAGGTGAGGTCACAGATGTTGCAGCTCTGATGGATTAGACAGCTTTCACTCAGATATAACTCAAGACTTCAGTCGACAGAACAATTCAGAAATGAACACTTACATGGAGACGACACGTACAACCACCCTCATACGGGGCAGTGCTTTGCGAGGCTTGGAGGTGGCTTGCTTGGCCTGCTTGGCCAGTGTTTCATTCGACTCGACAGTTGAGGGGCGGCTCCATTTTGGGTTCTTCTCGCTTGGGCCCGGGGCCTTGTCCTCAGCAGCTACAGGATCATGGAGGGCCTTAGTGCGGCCTTTGCAATGAGGGGGCGACTCGACTCCTTCCTCTTCGCCGGAATCTTCATATTCATCCTCAGAGTCGGAAAGTCCGTCGCCGTCCACGCTGCCGCCCTCGCTCACCACGCCGTCATCCAGATGGTTCCCGTTGGGAACGGGCGTGTGCATGTTCATCCATTCCTGCATAATTCAAACAAGAGAGTTAGTCTACAAGTCAATACATCACTCGACGGTATAAATGTATCAGTCAACATCACGTGTCTTACCAGGTTCTTTGGTGGGTTTTCAGCCGAGTAAGCCGGATCCTCTTGGCTCCCGAGGGGTTGTCGCAAGCCCCAGTGATACTCCGAAGCCACTGCTCGATAGTCTCCTATGTAACTTCTTCTGGATGCGTCCTGGTCGAGTGCCCCGGACCTGCGTAGTGCCAAATGGTATGGTCTCTGGCCTAGAGTGGATGAATATGTCGACCAAGGAACATTTCAAGCAGATCCATGCCTGTCACCCCGCCCCGGATCAGCTGCACCACTGCCTTGACTAAGATACCTACTTGGACATGCTCCTCGTCGGTCATCTTTCGGGACTTGAGGGCTGTGGGTAAGTTAGGTGAAAACTGGGGAAGACCAGTCAACATGTTGGGTGGCGCTACTTCTTTGCAGTAGAACCAGGTCGACTGCCAGCCTTGGACAGACTCAGGAAAAGTAATGGCGGGAAAGGAACTACGTTGCCTTTTCTGGACCCCTAAACTTCCACACAACTGGAGCACGTGATTCTTCCCGTCGGCGGCAAGGGCTTTCTTCACGGTCTGTGATCTGACCGTGAAGAGATGCTTAAACAACCCCCAATGGGGAGAGCACCCCAGGAAACACTCGCACAAGGTGACGAATGCAGACAAGTACGCCATGGTGTTCGGCGGAAAGTGATGCAGTTGTGCACCAAATAAATTCAGGAAATCCCCGAAAGAATGGGTGGGGTGGCATGGAGAAACCTCTTTCTACATGGGAGAGGAGAAGAACTCGCTCCCCGTTGCGCTGCTCTGGCTCGCGCTCCTCCCCCGACAACCTCCAGGTGTCGTCCGCCACCATCCCATCGGAGACGGGGCCCACGAGGTCGGCACGAGTGACAACAGAGGGGAGAAAATCCCCCTTCATCCACCCCACTAGCGCGGTAAACCGAGCAGTCGAGGGCTTCTTTCCCTTGAGCTTCGACATCCCCTTCTTTGCGTACTCTAGCTTCTCCGTCACGTTCTTCGTCATCGGAGCGGCGGCTCTGGTCGGAGGAGAGCGGTGTGCTGCATTGGGGAGCAGTGGAGGCAGAGGAAGAGAGGGAGAATCCATGGCTCAGGAAGCTCTATATGCTGCCGAGTGTCTCACTGACCAGTGGGCCTGCGAGATAACCGCATATGCCAACCGCTGACGACGCCCAGTGCGTGGCGAGATGACCGGCACGAGAATCGAGGCGTCATGCCTCCACTTGCCCTGATCGTGGTGTCATGTTCGTGCATGCGCGCGCTTCCCGAATTTTCGTATCCTGGAGAATTCGGGCCCGTCATACCAACCCGTCACCTCCCCAAGATGCGCTCGATTCACTCAGACACTTTTAAGTCTGAATGGATCCAGGCGAGTAGAGAAGAATTCAATCGACGTAAATTTCATTGAAGACCCGAATATCATTCGGAAGATCTCACATGTCGATCATAAATAAACGCCGATGCTCAGAGTTCAATTGGCACAAGTTTCATGGAAACCCCAAATACCATTCGAAGGATTCAATGAATTAACTAAAGGTTGACGTTGATACCTCCTTCCACCACTCGAACCCCGATCCATTCGGGGGCTAATGACGAGGATATGTACCTAGGGTAGAGTCTTAGGCAAGGCCCACCTACCCTACCTAAGGACACTACATGGGAGGACTTGAAGATCAAGCATGAACTTCCTAGTGGATCCCTGGAGATGTCCAAGACCACTCGACAGTAATCTAGTTGGAGCTTCTCCTCTCACTCGGTAGTTGCGTGGCATTCGACAGACCTCGCTTCACTCGACGCCAGAAGACCAGGAGCCATCACCAAGAGACCAATGGGCAGACACTAGCTTAATGGCCCTTAATAGCTTTTACTACGTACGATACCTGTAATGGCAGACTTTACACCCCATGACCAGACCCTTTGATGCGGGGCCATTATGAGGGGCAGCGAACTCTATATAAGCCACCCCTCCCCTCCTGCACAAGGGTTAGAAACGATTGTAATCTCTACATTCCACTCGACATAAAGCTCCCGAGCACTGAGACGTAGGGCTGTTACCTCCACGAGAGGGGCCTGAACTCGTACATATGTGTGTACACCCTCCCCGTAGCTAGGACTCTGCCCTCTCCATTCGTACCCCTACCATCTACTGTCAGGCTCGTTCCCACGACAATATCTACACTCGCAACAACTTGGGAGTATCAGACATATCTGGTTGTTCTTGCGTAGGTGAGAATTGTTCTTGCTAGATACCCGTAGCAGCCACGTAAAACATGCAACAACAATTAGAGGACGTCTAACTTGTTTTTACAGGGTATGTTGTGATGTGATATGTCCAATTACATGATGAGATATATGTGATGTATGAGATGATCATGTTTTGTATAGAATATCACGACTTGCATGTCGATGAGTACGGCAACCGGCAGGAGCCATAGGGTTGTCTTTAATTATTGTATGACCTGCATGTCAATCATTAAGCGCTATGTAATGCTTTACTTTATCGATAAACGGTAGCAATAGTAGTAGAAGCATGGTGGGCGCGACAACCCCAATGGCGACACATTGATGGGGATCAAGATGATGGAGATCATGGTGTCATGCCGGTGACGATGGAGATCATGCCGGTGCTTTCAAGATGGAGATCAAAAGCACAAGTTCATGGCCATATCATGTCAGTTATGATTTGCATGTGATGTTAATCCTTTTATGCACCTTGTTTTGCTTAGGACGACGGTAGCATTATAAGGTGATCCCTCACTTAATTTCAAGATAAATTGTGTTCTCCCCGAGTGTGCATCGTTGCGAAAGTTCATCGTGTCGAGACACCACGTGATGATCGGGTGTGATAGACTCTACGTTCACATACAACGGGTGCAAGCCAGTGTTGCACATGCAGAACACTCGGATTAAACTTGCCGAGCCTAGCATGTACAGACATGGCCTCGGAACACAAGAGACCGAAAGGTCGAACATGAGTCATATAGTAGATATGATCAAGATGACGATGTTCACCATTGAAACCACCTCAACTCACATGATGATCGGACTTGAGTTGGTGAATTTGGATCATGTATCACTCGAATGACCGGAGGGATGTCAATTTGAGTGGGAGTTCTTCAGTAATATGATTAATTGAACTCATTATCATGAACTAGTCAGTAGTGTCTTTGCAAATTATGTTGTAGATTACTTGCTCGCGATGTAGCTCCCTGGAATTTTTATATGTTCCTAGAGAAATAGATTTGCAAGATGATGGTAGCAATATTGCGGACTGGGTCCGTGATCCGAGGATTGTCCTCATTGCTGCACAGAAGGCTTATGTCCTTAATGCACCGCTCGGTGCGCCACCCCCTCTAGCGTCGTCTGTAGATGTTGTGAACATCTGACAGGTGCGTTTCGATGACTACTTGATATTTTAGTGCGTCATGTATTACGGCTTAGAATTGAGGCTCCAAAACATTTTGAACATCGTGGAACATATGAGATGTTCTAAGAGCTAAAATTAGGATCTCAGGCTCATGCCCGTGTTGTGAGATATGAGATCTCCAACAAGATTCTTTGCCTGCAAGATAAAAGAGAATAGCTCAATCGTTGAGAATGTGCTCAGATTGTCTGGGTGCTACAATCGCTTGAATCGAGTGGGAGTTGATCTTCCAGATAAGATAGTGATTGATATAGTTCTCCAAGTTAGTGTCACAAAGCTACTAGAACTTGGTGATAAAATCATAAAATGCCAAGGATAGAAATAATGATCCCTGAGTTGTTCGCGATGTTTGACACCACGAAGGTAGAAATCAAGAAGGAGCGCCAAGTGTTGATGGTTAGTAAAACCACTAGTTTCGAGAAGGGCAAGGGCAAGGAGGGAAACTTCATTGATGGCAAGTCAGTTGCTGCTCCAATGAAGCAACCCAAAGTTGAACCCAAACCCGAGACTAAGTGCTTCGATTATGAGGAGAGCGGTCACTGAAGCGGAACAACTCTAGATAGTTAGTAGATAAGAAGGCCGGCAACATCGACAGAAGTATATTTGATATACGCATTATTGATGTGTACCTTGTGAGTACTCCTAGTAGCACCTGGGTATTGGATACCGGTTCGGTTGCTAAATGTTAGTAACTCGAAATAAAAGCTACGGAATAAAGGGAGAACTAGCTAAGGGTGAGGTGACGATGTGTGTTGGAAATGTTTCCAAGGTTGATGTGATCAACATCGCACTCTCTCTCTATCTTCGGGATTAGTGACGAACCTAAATAAATGTTATTTGTTGTTTTGCGTTGAGCATGAACGTGATTAGATCGTGTTTATGGCAACACGGTTATTCATTTAAGTTAGAGAATAATGGTTATTCTGTTTACATGAATAATACCTTCAATGGTCATGCACCCAGTGAGAATGGTTTGTTGAATCTTGATCGCAGTAATACACATGTACATAACATTGATGCCAAAATATACAAAGCTAATAATGATAGTACAACATACTTGTGGCACTGCCGCTAAATGTCATATTGGTATAAAGCGCATGAAGAACTCCATGTTGATGGATCTTTGGACTCATTCGATTTCGAATCGGTTGAGACATGCGAACCATGCCTCTTGGGCAAGATGACTAAGGACCCCATTTTCCGGATGGATGGAGCGGGCAAGTGATTTATTGGAAATGATACATGTTGATGTATGCAATCCAATGAGTCTTGTAACGTGCGATGGATATTGTTATTTTCTTACCTTCACGGATGATTTGAGTGGATATAGTGTATATTTACTTAATGAAACACAAGTCTGAATCGTTTGAAAGGTTCAAACCAATTCAGAGTGAAGTTTAAGATCATCGTGACAAGAAGATTAAAATGTCTGCGATATGATCGTGGAGGTGAATATCTGAGTTACGAGTTTGGCATACAACTTTAGACAATGTGAAAGTTGTTTCACAACTCACGCCACCTAGAACACCATAGTGTGATGGTGTGTCCGAATGTCATAGTCGCACTCTATTGGATATGGTGCGTGCTATGATGTCTCTTATCGTTTTGCTACTATAATTTTGGGGTTATGCATTAGAGACAACTACATTCACGTTAAATAGGGCACCATCTAAATTCGTTGGGATGAGATCGTGTGAATTAGGGTTTGATAGAAACCCATGCTATCATTTCTTAATGTTTGGGGCTGCGACGCTTGTGTGGAAAATGTTTTCACCTAATGAGATCGAACCCAAAGCAGACAAATGCATCTTCATAGAATACCCTAAGAACAGTTGGGTGAACCTTCTATCTCAGATCCAAGCATAAAATGTTTGTTGCTAAAACTGAGTCCTTTCTCGAGAAAGAGTTTCTCTCGAAAGAATTGAGTGGGAGGAAGATAGTACTTGATGAGGTTGTTGAACCTTTGTTTCAACGAGAGAGTAGCGCAGCGCAGGAAGATGTTTCTGTGTAGCCTACGTTTGTTGAAGAGGAAGTTAATGATGATGATCATGAAGCTTCGGATCAAGTTACTATCGAACCTCGTAGGTCGACAAGGATGCGTACTGCTCCTGAGTGGTACGACAACCCTGTCATGGAGGTCATGTTGTTGGACAATGATGAACCTACGAGATATGGAGAAGCGATAATGGGCCCGGATTTTGAAAAATGGTTAAAGACCATGAAATCCGAGAAAGGATACATGTATGAAAACCAGGTATAGACTTTGGTAGACTTGCTCGTTGGACGGCAGGTCGTCGAGTACAAATGGACCTTTGAGATGAAGACAGACGCTGATGGTAAATGTCACCATTTATAGAGCTCGACTTGTCGCAAAGAAGCTTCCGACAAGTTCAAGGATTTGACTCCGATGAGACTTTCTCACTCGTAGCGATGCTAAAGTTTGTTGGAATTATGTTAGCAGTTGCTGCATTTTTTCAATTATGAAATCTGGCAGATGGATGTTAAAACATCGTTTCCTTCCTTAAGGAAAGGTTGTATGAGATACAACCAGAAGGTTTTGTTAGTCCTAAGGATGCTAAAAGGTGTGCACGCTTCAGTGATCCTTCTATGAACTGAAGCAAGCATCTCGGAGTTGGAATATACACTTTGATGAGGTGATCAAAGTTGTTGAGTCTATACAAAGTTTATGAGAAACTTGTATTTACAATAAAGTGAGTGGGAGCACTATAGAGTTTCTGGTAAGCATATGTGGTTGACATATTGTTGATCGGAAATGATGTAGAATTTCTGGAAAGCATAAACGATTGTTTGAAAAGAGTTTTTCAAAGGAAGACCTGGATAAAGCTACCTAATTTTTGAGCATGAAGATCTATAGAGATAGATCAAGATGCTTGATGAGACTTTCAATGAGTACATACCTTGACAAGATTTTGAAAGAGTTCAAAATGGATCAGTCAAAGAAAGAGTTCTTGCCTGATTTGTAAGGTGTGAAGTTGAGTGAGACTCAAAGCTCGACATTGGTAGAAGAAAGAGAAAGGACGAACATCGTCCCCTATGCCTTAGCCATAGGCTGTGTATAGTATGCCATGCTGTGTACCGCACCTGTGTGTGCCTTGCCATGAGTCCGTCAAGGGTTATAAGAGTGATCTAGGAGTGGAATACTGGACAGCGGTCAAGATTATCCTTAGTAACTAAAAGACTAAGGAGATGTTTCTCGATTATGGAGGTGATAAAGAGTTCGTCATAAAGAGTTACGTCGATGCAAGCTTTAACACCAATCCGGATGAATCGTAGTAGCAATCTGGATAATATAGTGGAGTAGCCATTTGGAATAGTACCAAGTGGAGTGTGGTAGCAGTGTTTACAGTTTGACATAGAGATTTGCAAAGTAAACACTGATCTGAATGTCGCCGACCCGTTGACTATAAGACCTCTCTCACATGCAAAGCATGATCGAGCCCCAGAATGCATTGGCTGTTAGATTCATAACAATGCGAATCACATGGTGATGTAAACTAGATTATTGACTCTAGTGCAAGTGGGAGACTGTTGGAAATATGCCCTAGAGGCAATAATAAATTGGTTATTATCATATTTCCTTGTTGATGATAATCATTTAGTATCCATGCTATAATTGTATTAATCGGAAACTCAGATACATGTGTGGATACATAGACATCACCATGTCCCTAGTATGCCTCTAATAGACTAGCTCATTGATCAAAGATGGCTATGGTTTCCTAGCCATGGACATGAGATGTCATTTCATAACCGGATCACATCATTAGGAGAATGGTGTGATGGACAAGACCCAAACTACAAATGTAGCATATGACCGTGTCAGTTTATTGCTACTGTTTTCTGCATGTCAAGTATCTGTTCCTATGACCAAGAGATCATGCAAATCACTGACACCGGAGGAGTGCCTTGTGTGTATCAAACGTCGCAACGTAACTGGGTGACTATAAAGTTACTCTACAGGTATCTCCGAGGGTGTCTGTTGGGTTGGCATGGATCAAGACTGGGATTTGTTACTCCGTGTCACGGAGAGGCATCTCAGGGCCCACTCGGTAATACAACATCACAATAAGCCTTGCAAGCAATGTAACTAAGTGTTGGTCACGAGATCTTGTTTCACAGAACGAGTAAAGAGACTTGGCTGTAACGAGGTTGAACTAGGTATGGAGATACCGACGATCGAATCTCGGGCAAGTAACATACCGAAGAACAAAGGGAACATCATAGGAGATTAACTGAATCCTTGACATAGAGGTTTGACCGATAAAGATCTTCGTAGAATATGTAGGAACCAATATGGGCATCCAGGTCCCGCTATTGGTTGTTGACCGTAGAGGTGTCTCGGTCATGTCTACATAGTTCTTGAAACTGCAGGGTCTGCACACTTAAGGTTCATTGACGTTTCGGTAGTGTAGAGTTATGTATGGTGGTGATGGAAGGTTGTTAGGAGTCCCGGATGAGACCCCGGACGTCACGAGGAGTTCCAGAATGGTCCGGAGGTAAAGATTGATATATAAGAAGTTCTGTTTTGGTCGCCAGAAAAGTTTTGGGCTCATTGGTAGTGTACCGCGAGTGCCGGTAGTGTACCGGGGGACCATCGGGAGAGGTATTTCGACCCAAGAGGCTACATGGGCTGTGGTAGGAGGTAAACCATCCCCTGGTGGGCTGGCCGAAGCCTCCTCTAAGGGCCCATGCGGCTGGAGTGGTTTGAGAAGGAAAAAAAATCCAAAGGTGGAGAGGTGGAAAGAGTTTCCAAGTGGAAACGAGGAATCCTACTCCTAATAGGATTGGAGTAGGACTCCTCCACCTCCAATTTCGACCAAACCTTGAGGGTTTGAGGCTGCCTCCTCCCCTCCCTCCCTCCTATATATACTAGAGGATTTAGAGGAGAAAGCTAACCCTAATAGCCACGTGCTACCTCTCCTCTAGATCGCAGTTTCTCCTCTAGATCGATTTTCAGCGGTGCTTAGGCGAAGCCCTGCTGGAATTCCTCGCGCTGCCGGAGAACTCGTCTACCTCTCCTCTCCCTCTTGCTGGATCAAGAAGGCGGAGGTCGTCATCAAGCTGTACGTGTGCTGAACGCGGAGGTGCTGTCCGTTCGGTGCCAGATCGGAAGGACTGTGATCAAGATCGCGAGACGGATCGTGATGAGATCATGGGACGGATCATGATGAGTTCGTGGGACGGATCGTGATTGGATCTCGGGACGGATCATGATGAGATCACGGGATTCTCGGCGATTTGGATCGCGAAGACGTTTGACTACACCAACCGCGTTTCTTAACGCTTCCCGCTTAGCGATCTACAATGGTATGTAGATCCACTCTCCCTCTCGTAGATGCTCATCACCATGGATAGATCTTGCGTGTGTGTAGGAATTTTTTTGTTTCCCATGCAACATTCCCCAACAGTTTATGAGTAGGTGAGAATTGTTCTTGCTAGATACCCATAGCAGCCACGTAAAACATGCAACAACAATTAGAGGACGTCTAACTTGTTTTTGCAGGGTATGTTGTGATGTGATATGGCCAATTACATGATGTGATATATGTGATGTATGAGATGATCATGTGTTGTATAGAATATCACGACTTGCATGTCGATGAGTACGGAAACCGGCAAGAGCCATAGG
Organism: Hordeum marinum; assembly: GCA_022496015.1. Lineage (NCBI taxonomy): Eukaryota > Viridiplantae > Streptophyta > Magnoliopsida > Poales > Poaceae > Hordeum > Hordeum marinum. The sequence goes on along the minus strand of CM039674.1, from coordinate 523,097,588 downwards.
GTTGTCTTTAATTATTGTATGACCTGCGTGTCAATCATTAAGCGCTATGTAATGCTTTTCTTTATCGCTAAACGGTAGCAATAGTAGTACAAGCATGATGGGCGCGTCAACCCCGATGGAGACACGTTGATGGAGATCAAGATGATGGAGATCATGGTGTCGTGTCGGTGAAAATGGAGATCATGCCGGTGCTTTCAAGATGGAGATCAAAAGCACAAGTTCATGGCCATATCACGTCACTTTGATTTGCATATGATGGTAATCCTTTTATGCACCTTGTTTTGCTTAGGACGACGGTATCATTATAAGGTGATCCCTCACTTAAATTTCAAGATGAATTGTGTTCTCCCTGAGTGTGCACCGTTGCGAAAGTTCGTCGTGTCGAGACACCACGTGTTGATCGGGTGTGATAGACTCTACGTTCACATTCAATGGGTGCAAGCCAGTGTTGCACATGTAGAACACTCGGGTGAAACTTGATGAGCCTAGCATGTACAGACATGGCCTCGGAACACAAGAGACCGAAAGGTCGAACATGAGTCATATAGTAGATATGTTGAACATGATGATGTTCACCATTGAAACCACGTCAACTCACGTGATGATCGGACTTGAGTTGGTGAATTTTGATCATGTGACACTCAGATGACCTGAGGGATGTCAATTTGAGTGGGAGATTTAGTAATTTGATTAACTAAACTCATTATCTTAAACAATAGTCTAAGTAACCTTTGCATATTTATGTTGTAGATCAATGCCTCGCACAGTAGCACCCCTGAATTTTAATGCGTTCTTAGAGAAAGCTAAGTTGAAAGATGATGGAAGTAACTTTGTTGACTGGGCCCGTAATCTGAGGATTATCCTCACGACTTCCCAGAAATCATATGTCCTTGATGCACCGCTTGGTGACCAACCGGAAGACATGTCATCTGAAGATGTCAAGAACGCTTGGGAGGCACGTTCCGAAGATTACTCAATAGTTCAGTGTGCAATATTGTATGGCTTAGAACCGGGACTTCAAAGACATTTTGAACGTCATGGAGCATATGAGATGTTCCACGAGTTGAAGTTTATCTTTCAAAAGAATGCCCGGATCGAGAGGTATGAGACTTCCGATAAGTTCTATGCTTGCAAAATGGAGGAGAACGGGTCTATCAGTGAGCATATACTCAGAATGTCTGGGTATTCGAATCGTCTAGCAGAGTTGGGAATTGCCTTTCTGCCAGAGGCGATCACTGACAGAGTTCTTCAATCACTTCCACCTAGTTACAAGAGCTTTGTGATGAACTATAACATGCACGGGATGAACAAGTTAGTCGCCGAGCTATTTGTGGTGCTAAAAGTCACTGAGTCTCAACTCCAGAAAGAACATCAAGTGTTGATGGTCAATAAAAACCACTATTTTCAAGAAGAATGGCAAGGGCAAGGGCAAGAAGGGTAAAACCAAGAAGGATGGCAAAGCAATTGCTACTCCTGTAAAGAAGCCCAAGCATGGACCCAAGCCAGAAACTGAGTGCTTTCATTGCAAGGGTACTGGTCACTGGAAGCGGAACTGCCCCAAGTACCTCGCTGACAAGAGGGCGGCCAACGACAAACAAGGTATATATGATATACATGTTATTGATGTGTACCTTACTAGCTCTCGTTTTAGTGCCTGTGTATTTGATGTCGGTTTGGTTGCTCACATGTGCAACTCAAAACAGGAACTATGGAATAGACGAAGGCTGGCAAAGGATGAAGTGATGATGCGCGTGGGAAATGGTTCCAAGGTTGATGTGATCGCCGTCGGCACGCTCTCTCTTCGATTACCATTGGGATTAGTGATGGACCTGAATAATTGTTATTTAGTGCCTGCGTTAAGGATGAACATTATATCTGGATCTTGTTTATTGCGAGACGGTTACTAATTTAAATAAGAGAATAAAGGTTGTTCTATTTATATGAGTAATATCTTTTATGGTCATGCACCCAATATGAGGGGTTTATTCATATTGACTCTTGATAGTGACGATACACATGTTCATAACATTGATGCCAAAAGATGTAGAGTTGATAATGATAGTACCACTTTCTTGTGGCATTGCCGTTTAGGTCATATTGGTGTAAAACGCATCAAGAAGCTCCATGCTGATGGACTTTTGAAGTCACTTGATTTTGAATCACTTGACACATGTGAACCATGCCTCATGGGCAAGATGACTAAAATGCCGTTCTCTGGAACAATGGAACAGGCAAGTGACTTATTGGAAATCATACATACTGATATGTTCGGTCCAATGAATGTTACAACGCGTGGTGGATATCGTTATTTTCTCACCTTCACTGAAGACTTAAGTAGATATGGGTATATTTACTTAATGAAACACAAGTCTGAAACGTTTGAAAAGTTCAAGCAATTTTAGAGTGAAGTTGAGAATCATCATAACAAGAAGATTAAACTCCTGCGATCTGATCGAGGAGGTGAATATCTGAGTTATGAGTTTGGCAGTCACTTAAGACAGTATGGAATTGTTTCATAGTTGACACCACCCAGAACACCACAGCGTAATGGTGTGTCCGAACATCGTAATCGAACCTTATTAGATATGGTGCGTTCTATGATGTCTCTTCCTAATTTGCCACTATCGTTTTGGGGTTATGCATTAGAGACAACTGCATTCACTTTAAATAGGGCACCATCAAAATCCGTTGAGACGACGCCATATGAACTATGGTTTGGCAAGAGGCCAAAGTTGTCGTTTCTTAAAGTTTGGGCATGTGATGCTTATGTCAGAAAGCTTCAGCCTGAAAAGCTGGAACCCAAAGCTGAGAAATATAACTTCATAGGATACCCGAAAGAGATAGTCGGGTATACCTTCTATCTCAGATCCGAAGGCAAAGTGTTTGTCGCTAAGAACGGAACATTTCTTGAGAAAGAGTTTCTCTCGAAAGAATTGAGTGGGAAGAAAATAGAGCTTGATGAGGTTATTGAACGTTTACTTCAACCAGAAACTAGCGCAGCGTAGAAAGATGTTTTTGTGGAACCTACGACGGTAGAAGAGGAAGTTAATGATGAGGATCATGAAGCTTCGGATCAAGCTGCTATTGAACCTCGTAGGTCGACAAGGCTGTGTACTACCCCTGAGTGGTACGGCAACCCTGTCTTGGAGGTCATGTTGTTGCACAACAATGAAACCTACAAGCTATGGAGGAGCAGTGATGGGCCCGGATTCCGAGAAATGGTTAGAGGCCATGAAATCCGAGATGGGATCCATGTATGAAAACAAATTATGGACTTTGGAAGTATTACCTGAAGGGCGAAAGGCCATTCAGAACAAATGGATCTTAAGAAGAAGAAAACGCAGACGGTAATGTCACCGTCTATAAAGCTCGACTTGTGGCAGAGGGTTTTTCACAAGTTCAAGGAGTTGACTACGATGAGACTTTCTCACCCGTAGCGATGCTTAAGTCTGTCAGAATCATGTTAAGCAATAGCTGCTTATTTCGACTATGAAATTTGACAGATGGATGTCAAAACAGCGTTCCTCAATGGTTTCCTTGAGGAAGAGTTGTATATGATGCAACCAGAAGGTTTTGTCGATCCAGAGAATGCTGAAAAAGTTTGCAAACTCCAGCGATTCATTTATGGGCTGGTGCAAGCATCTCGGAGTTGGAATAAGCGATTTGATGAGGCGATCAAAGCGTTTGAGTTTATACAAGTTTATGAAGAAGCTTGTATTTACAAGAAAGTGAGTGGGAGTCCTATAGCGTTTCTAATATTATATGTGGATGACATATTGCTGATCGGAAACAATATAGAAATGCTGGTAAGCGTGAAGGAAAATTTGAACAAGAGTTTTTCAATGAAGGACCTAGGAGAAGCTGCTTTCATATTACACACTAAGATCTATAGAGATAGATCGAGACACTTAATAGCACTTTCACAAAGCACATACCTTGATAAAGTTTTGAAGAAGTTCAAAATGGATTAGTCCAAGAAGGGGTTCTTGCCTATGTTACAAGGTGTGAAGTTGAGTAAGACTCAATGCCCAGTGACTACAGAAGATAGAGAAAAGATGAATGTCACCCCCTATGCTTCAGCCATAGGCTCCATCATGTATGCAATGCTGTGCACAAGCCCCGATGTCAGCGTTGCCATAAGTATAGCCGGAAGGTTTCAAAGTGATCCTGGGTTGGAGCATTGGGCAACGGTCAAGAATATCCTTAAGTACCTAAAAAGGACTAAGGAAATGTTTCTCGTTTATGGAGGTGATGAAGAGCTGGTCATAAAGGGTTACGTCGATGCAAGCTTTAACACTCATCCGGATGACCCTAAGTCACAAACCGGATACGTATTTATTCTCAACGGGGGAGCGGTAAGCTGGTGCAGTTCCAAGCAAAGCATGGTAGCCGATTCTACGTGCGAAGCGGAGTACATCGCAGCCTCGGAGGCAGCGAGGAAGGTGTCTGGATGAAGCAGTTCATGACAGATCTTATAGTAGTGCCCAGTGCACTGAATCCAATGAACCTATTCTGTGACAACACTGGTGCCATTGCTCTGGCCAAGGAACCAAGGTTTCACAAGAGGACCAGACACATAAAGCGACGCTTCAACTCCATCCGCGATTACATCGAGGAAAAGGACATAAATATTTGCAAAGTGCACACGAATCTGAATGTTGCAAACCCGTTGACTAAACCTCTTCCAAGGGCTAAACATGATCAACACCAGAACTGCATGGTTGTTCGATTCATTAGAATGTAAATCACATAGTGATGTGAACTAGATTATTGTCTCTAGTGCAAGTGGGAGACTGTTGGAAATATGCCCTAGAGGCAATAAATAAAGTGTTTATTATTATATTTCCTTGTTCATGATAATCGGTTATTATCCATGCTATTATTATACTGATTGGAAACACGTTACATGTGTGGGTAAATAGACAACACTTTGTCCCTAGTATGCCTCTAGTGAACTAGCTCGTTGGTCAAAGATGGTCAAGGTTTCCTAGCCATTGACATGTGATGTCATTTGATAACGGGATCACATCATTAGGAGAATGATGTGATGGACAAGACCCAAACTACAAACATAGCATATGATCGTGTCAGTTTATTGCTAACTGTTTTCTGCATGTCAAGTATATGTTTCTATGACCATGAGATCATGCAACTCACGGACACCGGAAGAGTGCCTTGTGTGTATTAAACGTTGCAATGTAACTGGGTGACTATAAAGGTGCTCTATAGGTATGTCCGAGGGTCTCTGTTGGGTTGGCATGGATCAAGACTGGGATTTGTTACTCCGTGTGACGGAGAGGTATCTCAGGGCCCACTCGGTAATACAACATCACAATAAGCCTTGCTAGCAATGTGACTAAGTGTTAGTCACAGGATCTTGTATTACGAAACGAGTAAAGAGACTTGCCGGTAACGAGGTTGAACTAGGGATGGGGATACCGATGATCAAATCTCAGGCAAGTAACATATCGAAAACAAAGGGAATATCATACGGGATTAACTGAATCCTTGACATAGAGGTTCGACCGATAAAGATCTTCGTAGAATATGTAGGAACCAATATGGACATCCAGGTCCCGCTATTGGTTATTGACCATAGAGGTGTCTCGGTCATGTCTACATAGTTCTCAAACCCGCAGGGTCTGCACACACTAGTAGAAAACAGGGCATCGATTCGGGCCGGCCATCCCATTAGTCCCGGTTCAGTCATGAACCGGGACAAATGGGAGCAACAGTCCCGGTTTGGGAGGCCAGCGGGCCGGGCGGGCCCCGTGGGGCATTGGTCCCGGTTCATAGGACACCTTTGGTCCTGGTTCCATACACGAACCGGGACCAATGTGCCTCGCTCCTGGCCCACAATCATTGGCACTGGTTCGTGGCTAGAACCGGGACCAAAGGGGGTGACCGTTTGCGTGGTGCGAGCCCCTTTATTCCCGGTTGGTGGCTCAAACCGGGACTAAAGGTTCGAATGGTTCACATCCCACGATGTTTCGTCGTTCGAGGAAGAGGCAACTGTTCCGAGCGCTTCGCCCATTTCTCTTCTTCTCCTCTCTTCTTCTCCTCCATTCTCCTCTCTTCTTCCCCATATCTTCTACCATGAATCCAATCACTCGCTATGGGGAGGTACTCGCACATCGCACGACCAATCTCGATGTCATCTACACGAACGACAGTGCCATGGTGCCGCGTTTTCTTTCCCTTTTACAGAAATGGCTTGAAGTGGCGGATGAGAAAGACAAGTTCATAGGGCTTGATCTCGAGTACACGGGCAAGCAAGAAGATGTTGCCATCATCCAGCTATGTTTCAAGAAACATGTGATGATCTTCCAATGCGCAAGGTGAGATTTGAGGATTTTCTTTGATCAATTAATAATTTATAGATTATGATGAAAATTGCATAGGATAGAAATATGTTGCATTTTGAATCCTATTGGAAAGATCAATATTTCTTTTAAGTTTTTAGTGAATAACAATTTTCCTTGTTGCAAAACGTGGGAGAACATATATGTCATATGGTTAAGTTAGGGTTTCTTCATCAATTCATAGGATATGAAAATTGCATATATATAGGATATAACAATATATATGTTCTATTTTGAATCCTATGGCAAAGATCAATTTTGAATCCTATGGCAAAGATCAATTTTGAATCCTATGGCAAAGATCAATATATAGTTAATTTTTTTATGGCAAAAACTCTGCGTCTTCCTCTTTTGTTGCAGCAAAATAATTTTCTTTTATATAGTTGCACATTATAATTCTGCCGAAATATACTTGTTGCAGCAGTATTTAACATTTGTGCCATTTTAATTTGTTGATGTTGCAGTAGTGACAAGCACTGCCAAGCACTCATGGACTTCCTACGCAGCGGCATACATTTTGCTAGCGTTGAGGTAAGGAATGACAAGCTGAAGATGAGGCGCAGCTTCGGTATTGAGATACCAGCTGGCTGTCTTATTGATATCCAAGACATATTCAGGCTTCGGTATGAGAGGACTTCGATGGCTTCTATGGCAGTCGCCTTGATCGACGACTATTACGGAGATATGAAGACCAAATTTCCCCTGGCGCAGCACAAAGAGTGGGAGAGGACCCCACTTCAGCCTATGAACATTGAGTATGCAGCAAAAGATGCATACGTTGCATATGAGTTGTACCGCAAGATTCGAACCATGAACTATGGGCGGCGTCACCTCGGACCACCACCACCATGGGGCGGATATTCTTCTGATTCAGAATAGATAGTAGTGTTCGCTTGGACGAGTACTTTCTGTAATGGATATCTGAACTATTATATATTACATATCTCTCTAGCTATTATATATTTGTAGTGCTTTGCAATTCAGGTTTTTCTTAAATTCCGATTGTGGCTGAGAACAATATGCAACAAAAAAGTGGGTTGTCATCGTTGGCAACAAGCACACACACACACCATGCCAACTTTCAACCTTTTCAGAGTTCATTTGAAGTGCTTTTCAATTTCAGGGTCATTTAGCTCAAAAAAAGTAAATGCATGAAAAATATCAAATGAAGTCAGAAAGAGTTGAAAATTGATGATGTGGATTTGAATGGTGCATTTTGAACACACGAAAAGCCTTGAGTTCAAATAAGTTCAAGAAAATGAAATGCCTTTTGTAACCGACGAGTTTCCATCCAAAACCCCGATACTTCGAAAGAGTCTGTCTGTTTTGTACGCGAAGTGCGTCCTACTTTTGCCGAACCCTCCCAACATTTTAGCACATGCTATGTGGGTGAAATGTTGATACCATGCCAACTTTCAACCTTTTCAGACTTCATTTGAAGTGCTTTTCAATTTCAGGGTCATTTAGCTCAAAAAAATCAAGAAATGCATGAAAAATATCAAATGAATTCAGAAAGGGTTGCAAATTGATGATGTAGCTTTGAATGGTGCATTTTGAACACACAAAAATCCTCGAGTTTAAATAAGTTCAAGAAAATGAAATGCCTTTTCTAACCGATGAGTTTCCGTCCGAAACCCCGATATATACTTCGAAAGAGTGTCTATTTTGTACGCGAAGCGCATCCTGCTTTTGCCGTAACCCTCTCAACTTTTTAGCACCTGCTATGTGGGTGAAATGATGATACCATGCCAACTTTCAACCTTTGCAGAGTTCATTTGAAGTGCTTTTCAATTTCAGGGTCATTTAGCTCAAAAAATAGTAAATGCATGAAAAATATCAAATGAAGTCAGAAAGGGTTGAAAAATTGATGATGTGGCTTAGAATGGTACATTTTGAACATAAGAAAAGCCTGGAGTTCAAATAAGTTCAAGAAAATGAAATGCCTTTTTTAACCGATGAGTTTCCGTCCGAAACCCCGATACTTTGAAAGAGACTGTCCGTTTTGTACACGAAGTGCATCCTGCTTTGGCCATAACCCTCCCAACTTTTTAGCACATGTTATGTAGGTGAAATGTTGATACCATGCCAACTTTCAACCTTTTCAGACTTCATTTGAAGTGCTTTTCAATTTCAGGGTCATTTAGCTCAAAAAAATCAGAAATGCATGAAAAATATCAAATGAAGTCAGAAAGGGTTGAAAATTTATGATGTGGCTTTGAATGGTGTATTTTGAACACAAGAAAAGCCTGGAGTTCAAATAAGTTCAAGAAAATGAAATGCCTTTTGTAAGCGATGAGTTTCCGTCCGAAACCTCGATACTTCGAAAGAGACAGTCTGTTTTGTACACGAAGTGCATCCAGCTTTTACCGTAACCCTCTCAACTTTTTAGCACATGCTATGTGGGAGAAATGATGATACCATGCCAACTTTCAACCTTTTCAGAGTTCATTTGAAGTGCTTTTCAATTCCAGGGTCATTTAGCTCAAAAAAACCCCAGTAAATGCATGAAAAATATCAAATGAAGAGAAAGTGTTGAAAAATTGATGATGTGGCTTAGAATGGTACATTTTGAACACACGAAAAGCCTGGAGTTCAAATAAGTTCAAGAAAATGAAATGCCTTTTGTAACCGATGAGTTTCCGTCCGAAACCCCGATACTTTGAAAGAGACTGTCCGTTTTGTACACGATACTTCAAAAGAAACTTGATATTATATACAATTCATGCAACTAAAATTATCAAAGTTATTTTTGTTAAAAAATTTAATAGCAAAAAAATATTCATAAAGTATTTTTTGTTAACAACTTTTAATATGCAAAGAAATAACATAAAAAATAGCAAAAGTGAAAATAGATGCGCTTACACTGAAATTCAACCTCAATTCAAAGTGCTAGTTAGGCACCTAACTAGCCTTTTGAATTTAGGCCGAATTTCAATATCGACGCATCTATTATCACTATCAGAGGAGCTCAACAAAACAACCGCGACGGGGCTTATAAGCAGGTTCGGGCAACCTTCGCTTGGCGAGGTGGGACTAAACTCCCACCACACCGCTGTGCAAGGCTATTGGTCCCAGTTGGTGGCCCAACAGGGACCAATTCCACCCTTTCGTCCCGGATTATGCCACCAACCGGGACCAAAGGGCCTGTTTCCTGCCCTTTGGGCTGCTGAAAACAGGGCTTTGGTCCCGGTTGGTGGCACCAACCGGGACCAAAGGTCCCTGTTTCGCGCCCTTTGGGCGGCGGAAAATAGGGCGTTGGTCCTGGTTGGTGCGACAAACCGGGACTAAAGGTAGCATTTGTCCTGGTTGGGGCCACTAACCGGGACCAATGCTCCTTCTATATGACAAGCACTTAGCAAAATTCGCACTTTTCATTCCACTTGACCCTCGTCGCCGCCCCGAGCCCGGCGTCGCCGTTCCCGTCCCAGTCACCACCCCGTCGCCTCCCTCGCCGCCGCCGTCGCCGCCTAGTCGCCTCCCTCGCCGCCCCCGTCGCCTCCCCCGCCGTCCTGGTCGCCTTCCCCGCCGCCCCCGTCGCCTCCCTCGCCGCCCCCGTCGCCTCACCCGTCGCCGCCCCACTCCCGTCGCCGCCCCTCCTCCGTCACCTCCCCCGCCGCCCTCGTCGCCGCCCTGCCCCGTCGCCGCCCCTTCGTTGCCCTGTCGCCGTCGCCGCCCCGCCCCCGTCATCGCCCCGTCGTCGCCCCCCTATGAGCCACCGCCGCCCCGGCTCGTTGCAATTTTTTTAATATATGTTGATTTTTATGTTTTTTTAGTATGTGTATGCATGTTAGATTAGTATGTTTATGTTAGCTAGATTAGTATGTGTATGTTAGATTAGTATGTTTATGCTTTTTTGAAAGTAGATTAGTATGTTTATGTTAAATTAGTATGTGTATGTTGATTTTGGGTTTTACTGAAAATTAGTCGACGATGCCCGGCCCGCATCCTCGTCGTCGAGTAGTCCGCGAGAGCCTGCTTCATAGGCACCATTTCCGGGACTGGGCTCCGCCGGGCTGGCACTGGGAAGTGCTACCTTCCCGGGCTCGGAGGTTGGTGAGGAATGCAGGTATCGTCGTCGACCCGGACCTTCCGTGGTGACGGTCACGCGGAGGGAGCCGACACCCACGAAGGTGGTACGTCACCGTGTCAGGGAGGAGGACGAGCACGTCCGTCGCTACATGGCGGCGTTGGACGCCCGGTTTGACAATACCTGGCAGATTCTTCAGGGATCTCACTTGAGTTATGATCCCGTGATGGTTCCTTATCTTTGGGTGTCCACCGCCGACGACTCAGAGACCGCTAGTGAACCGAGTTCACCATCCTCCGTTTTGGATTCTAGGATATTCGATCTGTATTAGTGATATTATATTCGAGGTCATTATAAATATTAATGTATTAGTGATATTTTATCGGTATAATGCGTGTGTGACTTTCGGTCCATCGAGGCTTTCCTTAGATAACTTTCATGTGTGTTCTTGATGGAGGAATCCCGACTGTTGTCGTGGGGGCGCCTCTTCTTTCTTCTCTTCCTCGCAATATACTCGTCGATATATTGCGCAAGAAGAGGAGAGGGGAGGCGTCCATCACGGACGGTCGAACTATTACTGTGAGAGAGTGTCCACCAACATATATACACCACCGTATCAATATGAGAGAGTGCGCACCAACACACCATGAGATATGAGAGTTATTTAAGGAAAGCCTCGACGTACCGAGAGTCACACATGCACTAATTAAGATCCAAAGCGTGTCGTAATTCTTGAACTGGATTATTCGGGATGATGTATTAGTGATATTATATTCAAGTTCATTATAAATGTATTTGTGATTTGCAAGTCATTTCAGTATTTTTTCTATGTCATTGGTCGATATATGAACGGGTTGACTTTAGGTCTGTTTCGGCTCATTGTGTGTCTTTCAGTGAGGGAGAGTGTCCACCATATGTATATATATATATATATATATATATATATATATATATATATATGAGAGGAAGAATCCCGACTGTTGTCGTGGGGGTCGCTTCTCCTTCGTTCCCGTGTGCTAGACATTTTGGTGTAATGCACTCGGGGACGAATGGAGGAGCCACCTCACCGATAGTCGCAATATCAGAGGGAGTGCCCACCATATACGTGAGATGAGAGTTTAGGAAGGAAAGACTCGACAGATTTAAAGTCAACCCGTTGCATATTGAGTAATAGTAATCTGTGTGTTGATCAGTTTTCTCGTAGTTTTCTTCGATCGATTTTAAATGTTTCAACTATGAGCCCGTGCCGTAATTCTTGAATCATGAACATAGGAAATGTCGTCATCATGAGACGATGATGGGATCCAAGCATGTGAATTTTGCGGTGAAGATAAAGGCCTTTGTGACCAAACTGGACTGCGAGACGACAGGTTCTTCACCATGAAGCTTTAAGAGGACTTTGATATTTCTATGGTATGCAACGATGACAGCTGTTTTTTCGTAATTAAGCATGACTTCTGTTTCTTTCCTTCAACGCATAATTTCTGTTTTATACAATTCGACTAGTTCATGCCCTGTCATGCAAGACGATATTTCTTGGAGAGGCTCGGGTTCGAAGAGCACGAGAGTTTTGAGACGAGGACAGCCAACCTAAGGACTAAACATGGTCACACATTTCTTGTGAAAGTAATGAATGCACCTAATAACACAGAAATAGGGTGCTCAAATTGGGAAGCTCTTTGCAAGGCATATGGATTTCAGGAAGATATGGAAGTAACCTTCGATCTTCGTCCCGAAGATCATATTGAAGGAAACATCGACATTTGGGTGGATGTGGATATGTTTCCTGTTTTACCTCCATGTGAATTTGTCAACCATGCATATTTGTCAAGTAATTTGCATTATATATATAAAAATATTAGGTGTTCATGTGTACTAAATTTGTTAATTTTTAATTTACAGCTTATTTCGTTTCTTCGAGTGAAATACAGAACATAATCGACACGACATACTACACTTATGGATCACATCTAACTTGGCAGGAGAAGGATGATCTTATCTACTTTGTTATTGGTGTCATAGCTGGTAGAGACATCTTCCCGTATAATTTGGGAACTGGCCCAAATTATACATTATACAGGACACTAGTGCATAGGTTCAGGGCGGATGACATTCGCCGAAATATCTTGGTAACTGTTGCTAATTAAGTACACTAGTACTGTTGCGTAAATGGTATTGATTACATTGCTAACTAGGCTACTATATATTATGTTCTTCAACAGAAATTGCCAAATGAAGTTGTGCCACCGTTGATGCAACCCGAAGGTAATATGACAATAAAAAGCCCCTTCCATCCCGAGTTATCTTTTGCATACTCGACTGAGCGCAAACCACCAAGAAGGCTCCAAATTGAAGCATGGGGACAAATAAAGAAAGATCGCAAGTCACTAGTTGGATACCGTTGGATCTCTTTGCTTCATCATGGAGACATTGGTGTGATTCTTTTTTATGCCATTTTACCTAAGAGGGAGGAGTAGGTCCTATGAGGGAGGACTATGTCATTTTATCTTTTTTGTTTTGTTTTATGAGACTTTAACTTTGTATGCTTAACATGATCATGAGCTATTAGATCTTGTGTAATTAATGGTTTTTCGTCATTTGCTTACTAGCTAGTGTCGAGTTCTCTATATGTATAGTAGCTAGCGTCGACCAAGCACAGAAAAAGAGAGATCACTTCTCTCTATTAGCTAGCTAACACAATATGAGACCCCTAAATTAACCCTTCAAAAACCCCTAACCCCCCCCCCCCCATTTAAAAAAACCCAGCTCCTACCAAATGCTGACGCGTGGATGCCTTTTGGTCCCGGTTGGTGTTACAAACCGGGACTAAAGGTCCTCCTGCCTGGGCTCCCATAGCGGCCACTTGGAGCCCTTTTGGTCCCGGTTCGTAAGTGAACCGACACTAAAGGTTTAGGGCTTTAGTCCTAACCCTTTAGTCCCAGTTCCAGAACCAGGACAAATGGACCTCTGGAACCGGGACAAATGGGTCGTTTTCTACTAGTGACACTTAAGGTTTGGTGACGTTCCGGTAGTATAGAGTTATGCATGATGGTGACTGAAGGTTGTTCGGAGTCCCAGATAAGATCCCGGACGTCATGAGGAGCTTCGGAATGTTCTGGAGGTAAAGATTGATATATAGGAAGTCCTATTTTGGTCGCCGGAAAAGTTTCGGGCTCATCGGTAGGGTACCCGGAGTGCCGGTAGTGTACCGGGAGACCATCGGGAGGGGTATTTCGACCCAAGAAGCTACATGGGCTGTGGGAGAGTGAATACCAGCCCTTAGTGGGCTGGTGGAAGTCCCACACAAGGCCCATGCGGCTAGGAAGAAAATCCCAAAGAGAAAAAGGTGGAAAAATGCAAAAAGGCAAAAATAAGGAGGAGTCCTAGCCTACTAGGATTGGAGGAGGAATCCTACTCTCCTCTTGGTTCGGCCAAAGCCTAGGTGGCTTTGCCCTTGGGCCAAGCCTCCTCCTCTCTTCCTCTTATATATACTAGAGGTTTTAGGGTTTTTGCACTAGGTTTTTCAGCCACGTGCTACCCGTTCCTCTAGTGCATAGTTTCTCTTCTAGATCGGTTTTCTGCAGTGCTTAGGTGAAGCCCTGCTGGAATTGCTCCATCACCATCGCCGCGGCGCCATCACGCTACTGGAGAACTCGTCTACCTCTTCGCTCCCTCTTGCTGGATCAAGAAGGCGGAGATCGTCATCAAGCTGTACGTTCGACTACACCAACCGCGTTTCTTAACGCTTCCCGCTTAGCGATCTACAAGGGTATGTAGATCCACTCTCCCTCTCGTAAATTCTCATCACCATGGATAGGTCTTGCATGAGCGTAGGAATTTTTTGTTTCCCATGCGACGTTCCCCAACATTGCCACCCCAACCCACTGGCCTGCGTCAGATCCAACCCCAGTCGCTCTCCAACCCCTGTCCGGTCTGGATCAAGCGAGGATCTGCCTCGCCGCTCATCACGTCGGATTCCTTGCAAAAGTGGACGACCGCGATGGCTCGGCCGGAGCTCTTTGACGCCCTTCCACCAGCGCAAGACGACATGCTTGTCTGGCTCATCGAGCGCGAGGGCGTGCACGGCAAGAGCCTACGATGACACCGCAAACGGCGGGTGCACACAGAGGTCTCGGAGGGGCAGAGCGCCAGGGCAGTGCGGCCAGACAGGGCAGCGGGGCACCTGCTTATGCCGAACAACGACGGTGGGACATGCCCCAGTTTCGCGTACGGGCGTGCACGACCAGAGCCGATTGCGACGCTGCAAACGACGATGGAGTAGCTCGGAGTGGAGGAGACCACTCGAGCACGCCCTGCACGACGCCGATGGGGGAGGCCACTTCCACGACACAACCTCGGCAATGGAGAAGAATCAGCCACGACGGAGGCGGAGCTCAGCTAGAGAGAGGGAAGAAATAAGGGCGCTCACAACCCGTTTGTTGAAATGTCCATGGAGGAAGAAAGGAAAAAAATAAAAGGAGAAACAATCATAAACACTTGAATCATTGACAGGTGGGACCCCGTCCAACTCAGCATATTATCCACGTAAGCACGCCATGTCAGCCTGACAGGTGGGCCCAACTTGTCAGTTTTGCTGTTTTCAGGAGCTTATCAAACTATCAGTGCTCCGCGTTACGCATTAGGCACAGTTTTGATGGTTTTTGTGCCCTGCCTCAAATTTGGTACCAAGTGGTTACCCTAGCCCCAAGTATGGTGGTTTGGGGTAAATAACACTCATTTGAAACATTTCCATTATGATAAGGTGATATACAAATTCAGTTGTTAACGGTCCGTAGACACACCTCAATTTCCTCCTTTACCTCTATTACCGCCCTCCCCGGGCGCCGCCTACTGTCATACTCTGAAGGCATTACTAGTCTGAGTGCGGACCGGAGCGGAGTTCGGCCCGCTAAGAGCATCTACAGCCGGACTTGGCAAATTGGACCCTTCAAATGCCCGGCGCGGTCACGTCTCAAATAATGCATTCTACAATCGGACACCTCAATTTAGAAATCTCAAATACATATTATTACATGCAACGTAAACCTAATACAAGCGAAGCTCGTCCAGCTCCGCTGTGTCCATGTCCGGCGGCCTGTTGCGCTTCTTGTAGTGGACCAGACCGGTGTGTGCCCTAGACCCGGCAAATGGCTTGGTTGGGACCCCATGTCGTCTTAGATGTTAGGCTTGGCTGCGAGGTATGTGGTATTAGGCCGAGACTATCAGCATCCCTACATCAACTGGATAGGAGTAGCGACAGATGTTGCCTAGACGGTGGCTTCAGACTTACTGTTGTATGTCCTTGTAAGGTCTTTTGAGAATAATTAATAAAGTGGCTGCATGCATCGCCGAGATGCAGAGGCCGGGGTCTTTCTCCTTTAAAAAAAACATCTTAACTTCCAAAAAAGATAGAAACATCTCATGTTGATGGGCCATGGCCCAGTGTGTCATATCCATTTGTGGGCCATACTTTGTTCCGTCCTAAGAATTCTTCTATCCACTAGGCTGGCCTACGTGGATTAGACACACCGGACTCTGTTTCTCAAAAAAAAAAGGCACACCAGACTCTGGCATGACACGTCCTTTTTTTTTCAGGCTGCAATTTGACGCGATACCGTTACTACTTGAGTATGGACTTGGATTTTTCCCTCCTCCAGACTATTTATGATGCTATCTCTGTTCTCTAGTAGTATCAGTAATAGCAAGAAAGTGAGCATAGAAACCAAAAACTTACGAAATTATCTTCAAGAGCTCTGGCTGTTCAACTTACTACAAAAAAGACAGTGCTGCAGAATAAAGTAAAGGAACCACTTCATCCGTTCTTCTGTTTTCCTTCTTCCTTGCTTGTTGCACGTCCTCCTGATGGCTACTGTTTTGTCTGTTGCGTCATCCACCTCCAGAAAGCAGAGGTTCGGTGCATCTCACGTACTGAGATGGAGATATATTCGTTCTTGTTGCCTTAAAGTTATTTTTCACAACCAGTTGTCGACACCTGATCACCGGTGTGATAAAGCTTTAGTGCATCATGTTGAAGTATAGAAGCATCTGATTGGGTATATTATTTGTCATGCTTCTTTTGCGGACTTGCTCGGTAATTCAGAAACGCACACAAAGGTAACATATTAGTTTGCTTACTTACTTAATCAGCTTGCTCTCAAAGCATGCATTGGTTCCTGTACTTCCACACACCCCACAAAAAATAAGAAACAAGCCTACAAGTTTATGCCAGGAGCGCATACAAATAGTAGACGGACATTATGTTAGAGTTGTAGTTTCAATGTATACATGTAAGTGTATATTCCGGTATCGTATACCATTGTATTTTTTTTGTTGTACAAGTTGATCTATCAATATAAAGTGATGCTAGCCGGTTGGGGCTAACCACGGCAAATAACATCTTTGACTTGGTATCAGAGCAGGCCGACCCGACCTAGGGTTTCTGCCTGCACCCACGCTTCCGCCGCCGCCGTCTCTCTCGCTGCCGCCGTCGCCTCCCGCGTGCCGCCGCTGCAGTAGTCCGACGCTATGACTTCCTCTGCGTTGCAGCTCTCCACTTCCGCGGGCGCGTTGGCCTCGTCCTCCACCTCATTCATCCCTACCGGCCACAACATCAACAACATCACGGTGCGTCTAGATCGCACTAATTTTCTTCTCTGAAGATGCAGGTCATCTCCAACATCGCCGGCCAGGGATGGTACGGCTTCCTGGACGGCTCCTGCAGGGCGCCTCCGGCCACGATCGTCGAAGGAGATGGTGCCATGGCCGTGACCAAACCCAATCCGAACTACGCCTTGTGGTTCTATGTGATAGCCTGGCTTATTAGGAATGATCGACTACTCATGTCAATAAGGAATTCCTTCTTTTCCGGGAGCCCATTCGAACAGAACTCCCAGGTTAAGCGTGCTTGGCTTGGAGTAGTTCTAGGATGCATGACCGACCGGGAAGTTGGTCCCGGGTGCGCATGAGTGAGGACAAAGTGCGAAGAAAAGACTAGTATTGATCTGTGAGGCCAGTCTAGATCCTGCCAGGAGTAACGACTACCGGCGGGTGTGTCCGGGGCGTTACATTCTACCCAGATGAGTGTGTTCTCAGCATCCTCGTTGGCTCCATGACGGAGGAGATCCTCGGCCATGTCATTGGCTGCACCACCGCGTCGTCTGTATGGGCGTGCCTCGAGTCCATGTTCTCGGCGCAGAACAGGGCAGGGGTGCGCCAGATGCATCGTCAACTCTTCACGCTGAAGAAGAACAACCTCACCGTTGCCGCCTACTTTCACAAGATGAAGGGTTTCGCGGACGCCATGGCACAGGTGGGGTCGCCTCTCTCTGATGCTGAGGTAATGGACTACATCGTCGTCGGTCTTGGGCCTCAGTACGAGTCCCTCCAGCATTCTCTCACGGTGCTAGCTGCCGCCGACACTGACAATCTCACCCTGTCGGACTTCTACTCCATGCTTCTCTCTTGCGAGTCCCTTAAGGAGCAGAACGCCTTCGCCCTCGAGTTGTTCACCTCCGCTAACGCCGTGGCGCGGCAAGGCGATAGCCGTGGAAGGGGGCATCCCTTCGCCGACACCATCAACGACATCCGCTCCGGGGGTCACCCTACTGGCCCGCAAGGAGGCGGCCAGTACAACGGCGGCCAGCAGCAGGCCTCCCGTGGCAACCGCTCCAACAAGAGGGGCGGTGGTGGCGACAACAGCGGAGGTGGCCAGGGCAATGGCGGTGGCAGGCGCAACAATCGCCGCGAGCGCCCCTGCTGTCAGGTTTGCAGGTACTGGGGACATGAGGCTCTTCAGTGCAAACAACGCTACAATCACGCGTTCCAGTATGACGACAACCGTGCTAGAAACTCTACCTCTTCCCAGCCTGGCCCTAGCCAACCTTGGCTCTTTGACACCGGCGCCACCAACCAGCTCACCAACGACATGAGCCGGATGAACATCCAGGAGCGCTACATCGGCACAGATCAAGTGCAAGTCGCCAACGGTGCAGGTTTGTCTATTACGCATGTTGGTCACTCTCATTTACTTGGTTCATCCGCTCCACTTGAACTTAAAAATATTCTTCTTGTTCCTGAACTTAGCAATAATCTTCTCTCTGTCTATCGCCTTGTCTCATACAATAAAATCTTCGTTGAGTTTCATAAATTCTTTTTCTGTGTCAAGGTCAAGGTCACAAAGAAAATTCTTGTTCGCAGTAGGAGTCGTGGCGGCCTCTACCCTCTTCCCTTCAGCCGCGCAGTAGCTTCTGGACATCATGCGTCTTCCGGCGTTAGGCTGACTACCGAGAAGTGGCATCGGCGTCTTGGTCATCCTTCAAATAAAATAGTCCACACCATTGTTAGTTCAAATAAATTATCGTGTTCCTCAAACATTGAGTCCTTCGTGTGTGATGCTTGTCATCGTGCTAAGAGTCACCAATTACCGTATAATTATTCTACCGTGTTTCTACATCACCACTTGAGCTTATTCACACCGATGTTTTGGGGCCTGCTTTGCCCTCTTCCGGGTTTTTTAAGTACTATGTTAGCTTCATTGATGACTATAGTCGCTATTGTTGCATATACTTAATCAAACATAAGTCTGATGTTGAGAGCATCTTTTACACTTTTCAAAACCATGTTGAGCGTCTTTTAAATGCTAAGGTTCCTTCTGTTTAGTATGACTTACTGTCTCCATGCTTATTTTCAGCGCACCGGGATGTCTCATCGTGTGTCTTGTCCGCATACATCTCAACAAAATGGTATAGCTGAACGCAAGCACCGTCATCTTGTTGAGACGGGTCTAGCTCTCCTAGCACATTCCTCTCTACCTCTGCGGTTTTGGGATGAGGCGTTTCTTACTACTTGCTATCTCATCAATAGGATGCTACGCTTGTTATCAACAATGCAACACCTGTGTTTCACCTCCTCAACATGCTTCCCAAGTATTCTTTTCTCCGCACATCTGGCTGTGCATGTTGGCCTAGTTTGCGTAAGTATAATTCACATAAACTCGAGTTTCGCTCTCGGATGTGTGTGTTTCTTGGTTATAGTCCCATGCATAAAGGTTACAAGTACCTTAATCGCTCCACTGGTCGCATTTACATCTCTCGCGACGTCATTTTTGACGAGATGGTGTTTCCCTATGCCACTTCCGGTGCCACCGTTGATGTTTCCAAACTTCTTCCAGTGTCGTTCCCTTCTGAGGAGCCAGTTACTCAGAGCACCAACACGCGTAGTTATGACATTACCTTGTTACCGGCTAATGCACCTGTTGTTGTCGTTAGTTCTCCTATGCAGGTTCCCGTGGCGTCCCCACTGCCGATCGACGTACAGACACCCTCGGCGCCACCACCTCTGCATGCCTCGGATGGCACGCCCGGGCCCGCCTCCCATGCAGGCACGCAGTCCACCCCCGGTGCGACCTCCCACGTCGGTCCTGGAGCTGACCCCGACCCGGCCGACATGCCGGCCCCGGTCTCTGACCGCGGCCCGCGTTCGCATTCTTCGTCGCTAGGCGGTCGTCTGCATCGCCGGCCCGCGACGGGTCTCCTTTGCCAAGCCCGTACTCGCCCGCATCCTCGGCCCATTATGGGTCTACTTCGTCGCACTCGTCGCCGCTCGCTTCATCTCCCTCGTTGTCTCCAGCACCTCCTGCTGCCAAACCACCACGGGCCGTCATCACGCGCCAGCGTAATGGTACCTCTCGTCCAGGATAGCACGGTTCGGTATGATCCCTATCGCCGCCGCGCGTTTATGGTGGAGCCTGCGTCTCATCGCACCGCTCTCTCTGAGCCGGCTTGGCGTGATGCGATGGAGGCGGAGTTCGCGGCTCTTCAGGCGAACAAGACGTGGATATTGGTACCTCGTCCACCGGGGACTAACATTGTTGGCAGCAAGTGGATCTTCAAAACAAAGTTCCGTCCTGATGGTTCAGTTGATAAATATAAGGCGAGGCTTGTGGCACGCGGCATCACACAGCAGTACGGTATAGATTATCATGATACTTTCAGCCATGTGGTTAAACTAGTCGCAGTTCGCCTTGTGCTTTCTCTTGTTGTCTCTCGTGGTTGGTGCCTTTGTCATATTGATGTGAGTAATGCCTTCCTTCATGGTTTTCTGTCTGAGGAAGTATACATGCAGCAACCGCCTGGTTTTGAGGATTCGCGGTGTCCTCAGTATGTTTGCAAGCTACATCGTGCTCTCTATGGTCTCAAACAGTCGCCCCGTGCCTGGTACGCACGCTTGAGTGACAAGCTTCATCAGCTCGGTTTTGTAGCTAGCAAGGCAGATACTTCTCTGTTCATCTTCGATCATCAGGGAGTTGTGATGTATATGTTTGTCTATGTTGACGACATCGTCTTGGATGGATCCTCTTCGTTTGCTGTTGAGAAGCTGGTTGCCACTCTTTCTGGTTCTTTTCCTATCAAGGACCTTGGGCGCCTAGAATATTTCCTTGGTATTGAGGCTGCTTATAGCTCTGAGGGTATGGTGTTGACGCAACATAAATATGCTCTTGATCTCTTGCACCGGGCCAACATGGAGCAATGTCGGCCTGTTACTACTCCCATGTCTATTTCCGACAAATTGTCTCGAGATCAAGGAGAACCGTTGAGCTCTGATGATGCTTTCAAGTACAGGAGTCTTGTTGGGGGTCTATAGTGTCTCACCCCTACGTGTCCTGACTTGTCCTTTGTTGTCAACAAGGTGTGTCAGTACTTGTCGCAGCCTACTACCGCTCACTATAAGGTAGTGAAGCGCATTCTTCGGTATATTCGAGGCACCGTGTCTACTGGCTTGCGTTTCCGGCGCTCAACATCTACGGGGCTGAGTATCTTCACTGATGCAGATTGGGCGGGCTGTCCTGATGATCGTCGTTCCACGAGCGGTTTTGCCATTTTTCTTGGACCCAATCTAGTACCTTGGAGTTCACGCAAGCAACCTACGGTTTGTCGATCAAGTACTGAGGCAGAGTACAAGGCTTTGGCAAATGGCATCGCTGAAGCTATATGGATATAGTCGGTGTTGAAGGAGCTTGCTGTGTTCCTTTCCCACCTCCTCTTTTATGGTGTGACAACATTGACGCCACATACTTATCTGCCAATATAGTCTTTCATGCCCACACCAAGCATATCGAGGTTGATTTCCACTTTGTGCGCGAGCGGGTTGCCTTGGGTGCTCTTGATGTTCGGTTCATCTCCACTGGCGATCAATTGGCTGACGTGTTCACAAAGCCTACTACTCAGCTCACACTTCGTCGCTTCCGTTCCAATCTCAACCTTGTTCACAACGGTTTAGATTGAGGGGGGGGGGGTGTTAGAGTTGTAGTTTCTATGTATACGTGTACGTGTATATTCCGGTATCGTATACCGTTGTATTTCCTTGTTGTACATGTTGATTTATCAATATAAAGTGATGCCAGCCGATTGGGGCTAACCACGATAAATAACATCTTTGACTCATTATTGGGACGCGTGCGGGGGGGGGGATAAAATACCCAAAAAAATCACTCTCAGCCCTCTAAAAAAATTCTTCACAAAACCAGCCAAGGCTGGGGGGCATGCCACCTGTAGTGTTGTACATAGCTCCGCCAATGCATACAAATATTGTGCGAAGATTCCATGATGATTCGCAATGCCATTGTGCCATTGGCTACTACTTTCCTCTCCGCACACGTTTCACAGTGGAGGGTGAAACAAAAAAATGATGAATCAGTTCCTTCTCATGAAAAACATCATGACCCAATTTCAAGGGATAAAATACCGAAAACATTCAATCTCAGCCCTCTAAAATTTTTCTTCACAAAACTAGCCAAGGATGGGGGGCCATGGCACCTGGAGTGTTGTACATAGCTCCGCCAGTGCATACAACGAAAATTCCATGATGATTCGCCATGCCACTGTGACATTGGCTACTACTCTCCTCTCTGCACATGTTTCACAGCGGAGGATGTATAAAAATGATGAATCAGTTCCTTCTCATGAAAAACATCATGCTAGAATCCTAAAAGCATTTTGCCATACCACCAAGAGGCATGAGAAATTCGGTGGGTGCATTTTGGAAAGTAGAGACTTATCCCGTGAAGTCATGTCAAGGTGACCGCGCCTACACGAAGATGCTCGAAACCATCTGAATTTTTGTTACTTGTCCATGAGCTTGGTAATTGCCTACTTGGTGTTTCTCCATAAAAATATTTTAATTCTCATAATTGAAGTGGAGAATAATAGGATAAGCACGTACGACCACTTCATCAAAGTTGTACTCTTGCTTTCGAAGCAAACAAAGGTCTCCACATTCCATCCGGTCTTTTCTCTATCTTGATGGAATTTTTTTAGCAGGTACGGACTCCACATGTTCTACCAAAATGGCATTGATGCTTCAGTGATTTCCTGATCATTGGCATTACGTACCAAAGACTGTAGATGGCGAAGCATCTGCCATCATAATTTGTAGCACAAGCTATCACTGTCAACAAATTACAGCACCTGGAATCGCTTTTGAACAACAAATGAGAAGGACAAGCCAATGAATAGTTACCATGTGAAAAGGTAGCATCGGTAGAAGCATATAGAAGTAGGCAACGCCACTTCCACGTGTGAGTGTGACTGATTGTTCTTTTTTCTTTTGAAGATTAATAACTGTGCAAAATACTTCAGAATTCTACTCTGGCTTTTAGTGTCGAAGAACAAAGGGATATTCACAACAAACTTTAAAAATGCCAAAATAATTTAATAAAAGACTGTATGGCGAGGAACACATTCAAGTGTTCTACCTATGTGTAAAATATTGTGGATTTTTTTCCAGAGCACTATGAATCTCATTTCTTCACAAAATATTTCCACATAAGTAGAACACTCAACCGTTTGTCCCATAAAAGCACATACTTTATATTTACTGGTCATCCTAGGTGTGTGTGTGAATGTGAGACCAGGAACCAAAACACCGTCCCCGTCGGAGTCTCCAAATACTAACTATGCTTTAGAACATGGCCAGTAGTCAGACGTTGTGTCACTACGGATGAGGCCTATCTATGCGAGCATTTCATTAGCATAAGTGTGATGTATACGCATGACTTATCCTGCTTATACTATAAAAAAATGTTATTTTTGTGAAAGAATGTACTGGAAATCTTGAACATATCTCCTTGTCTCTTTATCATGGCGTAGACGAGCGATCATAGGAGGAGGTACAATGTTTGGGATGAGAGCATCAATGCCTCACACTTTTACAGCTACTTGCATGACTGAAAGGAACATTTTGGACCGGGAGGCATCTTAATAGCATGATTATTAATAGGGCCACAGATTTGCTTCTGAGGAAACACAAGACTGGAATAGCCAGGTACAAGCTAAGAGGAAGAAAGAGCGGAAGAGCTCCCAACCTCCTGTTAGGTGGTAAAAGGAGACCATAACAAGGTAGGTCGATGCCTTGCTCAAGTGCTCATCATCTTGTATACCGCTTCTAATTTTACTTAATCAGCTGATCTGTTCTACAATGAATTCGGATGGCTGATCCACTAGGTAGCGTGACAAAGGCTCTCGATATTGTGTTCAAGATCAAAGAGGCGGTGGATACCGTTAAACAAAATGAAAAGGATTGTGAACAGATCAAGAAGCATGTGGAGAGGGTCCAACACACGCTCTCGCTGTTCCAAAAGGATGCTGATCTGATGAACTCCGCGGGGAGCCACACTGCACTTGAGGCGCTGCGTGAGGTCCTCGCCGAGGCCCTCGAGCTCGTCACAGGCTGCAAGGAAGAGACTAATGTGTGTTGTCTCCTCATAGAGGCCGGGGAGGTATCCAAGAAGCTCAACAAGGCAGACCAGACTATATCTAATATAAACTCTGAGGTGTCCCTTGCCATCATGGTCTGCATTGCGCCGCACACCACCAAGCCACTTGTACGTTTAATTTCTCGATGCATAGTACATAATGTTTTTAGTGGTGTTTCTTTCCATGTTATCATGAATAATGCATATATAACTGATGGATTTTAATTGTCTAGCAGAAACTCTACCAAGCACCGGATGGACCAGGCCGTTCGATCCAATTGGTATTACTGGGTGGACCTTTTGTACATTCTATAAGCTCTTAAAATTTTACTCTTCAGCAATATAGACTTTTTGGCCATGTAATTTAAACTTGCATGCCCTGATTGCTCAGTATCAAGAACTATAAAACCTATGTTTTTTTAAAGAAACCATAAAGACAATATTGGCATGAGATTCATCGACTCACTAAATTTTGAGTAAATGACAGTTTTACCACCTAAATACTTTTTGTGACATTGCTTACCCCACTTCAAAAATATTTCATCCCATTTTACCCCCTTAACTTCACATTTGTGACACTGCTTACCTCGTTTGAAAGAACTTATTCCGTTTCATCTATTTGTGGCAAAAATTTACCCGTAACTTCATATTTGTGACACTAGTTACTTCTTCTGTAATTAAAAAGGGGTTATTGGTGTCACAAACGTCAAAGGGGAAAAATGTGACAATTTTCAAATGGGTAAGCAATACCACGACAAGTATTTTACGTGGTAAACTATCATTTAGTCAAGAAGTTTCAACCATAATTTTGATCCATGATCGAACATCCCACATACAAACTAAGCTTTATGAGTAGTTGCTAAAATAAATCATCCTATCAAAAAATTTGCATCATATGAATTTGCCATATTTACTTTACCATGTTTGAAATTTTCACTTTGAATATTTTGGAATTATTGATATATCTTGTGTCAATATGTTATGAGATCATAACCACCTAAAACGCATACATTTCTAATAGTTTCCTTGGGATTATCGATTGTAATACCCTACCAAATGAAACTTAGGTGGTATTGAATTGACCCCTTGGTGGTTTTTACAATCCGTTAGCTTATATCTACTACGTAACGTTGCTGATAATAATATATGGCATTATTGTGAAGGACGAACAAACACGGAGTGTGCCACGTACTATTTCTGAAATCTCTATCGAGATCAAGGTAGCTGTGGACAAAGTCCAGAGGAACAAAGCAGAGTGCATTGAAATTGATAAACGTGTGAACGGAGTCAATACCCTCCTTTCACAGTTTGGAAATACAGAACTCATGAAGGACCCATCGATGAGTGCTTCAATAGAGAAGCTCCATATGACCTTTTGCATTGCTCGGACACTCGTCATGGAATGTCACAAAAGAAATATTATTTTTATTCGATGTGGTTGGGAGTTGTCCAAGCAGCTACGTGAGGTACTAGATCAAATTGATCTTGCCCTTGATGATATGATCACCATTAGTGCGAACTATGCCTGTACGGTGTGAAAGTCACGTGCCCTCTATCTCACCCTCCCAAGGTATTGCCCTTTTCCTATACCTCGGCATGCCACGGTATCCAACTATATATATAGTTTGAGGTATCAAAATATGCAATTGTTAATTCCAGGTGCAAACATGACATATAGCCACAAGTTTGTCGACCTGCAAGGCATTTCACTCTAAAAAATGTCCATCTGCATCTACTCTAGTTTGGCAACACAAAGGTTCATAACAGAGTAAATCATTAAGTGATAGTTATCAATTTTGTATCTCCAATGAGCCCACATCAATGCATAGATGTCATATGTTTCACTTTCTTGTATCTGAAAGCAATGTCACTAAGCCATTGCATAAGCACAATTTAGCAAATTAAGCTTCTAAACACACACTCTTATATAGGCTACCAACTCTAATATTCCCGCAAAAAAAAACCCGCAATCTAATAGAGGCTACCAACTCTATAGTTCTTGAGGAGATAATACTTGATAATTGTTCTTCTTTCATTTATAGCTCTCAACTCCGAAGATACATGACGAAATTGGAGTTTGAGTGAACTAGGACTAGAGTTAATTAGTTCTGTCTCATTGATGTGACAAACCACTCATGCGTAAAGCATCCCTTTTTTGTTTAATTGCAGTGCAGAGTTGAAGTAAATGATCTGGGCAAAAAGATGGTGGCCAAAATGTTCATGAGCCATGGAATACAATAATATTGCAATTTGTCTGTATCATGTTAGATAAGTGATGGGTTGTATTCACATGCTGATGATTGTATGCTTTGCGAACATAAGTTCTTTGTGAAACCCATGACAAGGTATCCATGACCTTTATCTATGAAGAGAAATCCAGAAACAGTAAGTGATCTGGTTTATATTCGCTCCATGTATTAAGGGCGGTTGTGTATATGAGAATAAAAGGAGTGCTTTTATGTGTTGATATATCTATGATTTTGTTCTCCACCTTATGATAGTGTGTTTGTTACAGAAGCAAGATGAAATGGTTAATCATGGTATTTGAAGTTCTCGTTCTTTGGTGTGCAAGCAAAGATTCGGCGCTCTAACTACATAATACCAGACAGAACAATGAAATATGTGTATTCTTGATAACCTCATTCTATCTGAGAAAAGTGAATTCCATCATTAAAAACAAGAAGAATGAAGTGTTTCTCTAAATTATGTCAAATAAATATTATTACCAAGTCATGAAATATTTAGTACTACTTCTACTTCTTGCTAAAATATATATATGTGCTATTTACAATTTGAACAACGCCGCAACTACGTCGTCCATCCTACTGCTAGCATTTACTCATGGAGGCAATATGCCAAAATTCGTCAATATAATATGCGGGGATTCTAACATTCAAGATCGCTCATCACATAAAACCGTTCAAATTTGGGTGTGCTATTATTTTTTTGACTTCAAAAGACCTCTTTATTCAATAGATAATAATGTTACATCATTCACCAAGAGAGGTACAATAGAGGGGGGAGGATCATCCAACCAGACCCTACTGGTCTGGTACTTAGCCAACTGGGCTAGTTGATGAGCAACATAATTTGTTTCCCTATTCACATGGTCATACTTAACCCTAAAAAATTCTGGCTCCTTAGAAAAACAATCATGTAAAATCACCGCAGCAATACCTGTGGAAGGCCTCTCATTCTTCATAATTTCTATTACTTCACTATTATCAGAGCTCACAACAATTTTATTGCAACCCACAGATTCGGCTAAGAACAAGCCATGCTTGAGAGCTGAGTTCACACACACAACATGCTTACCATGCAAAGGTGCATGTGGCCTCGAGGCGAGAGGTGTGCCCGATATTCTGGGTTGCCAACCAAACAACATCCACGCATGGATCAAGCCAGGTTCGAGCATCTACAGCAATCCGGTCCTTTAAATGTTCCCGGACGCTTCCGGGCGCGTATGTGTACATTGACCGGGTACGTCTTACATTTATTACTTTGCATCCGCTCATATCTTAAATCGAACACCCTATATCCATACTACACATGCAACGTTGAGTTATACTATGTGATCAACCATTGAACAACAAAATAGGAAGCAACTATAGCCGTCAGAGGCTGGGTGCGAGATCACCACTTCCTCGCGGGCATTTTCCCTTTGGCTCACCGGCTCAACTATAGCCGTCAGTGGCTGGGGGAGGGTCTTGATTGTCGTCGGAGGAGGTGCAGCTGCCGCCATCTTCGTCTGTCGGAGCCGGAGAGGACGATGAGCCCCTTCATCCGACAAACATCCCTGTCCTGCTCCTGCTTCAACTTGGCGAGCCTGCTCCTTCGTTGCCTCCTCATGCTCCGACTGATCAATGGCAAGCCGGAGCGCCTCGGCGTTCTTTCGCCGAAGGCGCCAAGCGTTCGTCTCCGCTATCGTGAGGGACTGACGGTACACGCAGGTGAGGAGGCACTCATCCTTGTAGGGCTTCGCCGGTACTCCGCGCGGCGGTGTGCGAACGGCTTTTCTGCTTCCCTCTCCCTTGCCCGCTACCATTTACGATGGGCGGTGCGTGCCTTCGATTTCGGAGTGCTCGTGCGGGCCGGTGACGTGTGCACTAGCACCCGCCGCTGGCCACGTGGAGTAGCGCCGGCAGGGGAAGGAGACGGCATGGAGCCGGTGCGGACTGCGCAGTCCTTTAGGAGCTACACGCGGGATGGGAGGGTCCAGATCTAGCGTCCGTGCTGCACCGACGCGTGAGCTGCAGTGATGCTCCAAATCCGGAGTTATCGCCGTTGTCCACTATGGGCCGCTCCAGGCCTATGCGGGGGGCCAGTTCCTCATCGTAGTTGACAACGGAATCGTAATAGTTCTCGGAGCTCGGCATTAGAGTGGATAGGATCAGAATCGGAGAGGGAGATGAGAGTGTTGGGGAACGTCGCATGGGAAACAAAAAATTTCCTACGCACACGCAAACCTATCCATGGTGATGAGCATCTACGAGAGGGAGAGTGGATCTACGTACCCTCGTAGATCGCTAAGCGGGAAGCGTTAAGAAACGCGGTTGGTGTAGTCAAACTTCTTCGCGATCCAAATCGCCGAGCGTCCCGCGATCCAATCACGAACCGTCCCGCGAACACATCATGATCCGTCCCGGGAACTCATCACGATCCGTCTCACGATCTTGATCACGATCTGTCCCGCGAACTCATCATGATCCGTTCCGTGATCACATCATGAACCGTCTCGCGATCACGGTCCTTCCGATCTAGCGCCGAACGAACGGCACCTCCGCGTTCAGCACACGTGCAGCTTGATGACGATCTCCACCGTCTCGATCCAGCGAGAGGTGGAGAGCAGAGAGAGTTCACCGGCAGCGTGACGACGCTCCGGTGATGGTGGTGGAGCAATTCCGGCAGGGCTTCGCCTAAGCGCTGCAGAAAACCGATCTAGAGAAGAAACTATGCACCGGTGGAACGGGTAGCACGTGGCCGGAAATTCTGTCCAAAAACCACCCAATCCACTAGTATATATAGGAGGAGAGGAGAGGAGAGGCAGCCAAGGCCTTTGGGTCGGCCGAAATAGGAGGTGGGAAGCAATCGTACTTCACCTCCAATCCTAGTTGGAGTAGGATTGCCTCCTATTGGCTGATTTTCCACTTTTTGCTTTAGGACTTTCTCTCCTGCGTCATGGGCCTTTGTGGCTGTTTTCCCAGACCACTAAGGGCTGGTTATTATTCTCCCATGGCCCATGGACTTCTTGGGGTCGAAATACCCCTCCCGGAGGCCTCCCGGTACACTACCGGCACTCCCGGTACACTACCGATGAGCCCAAAACTTTTCCGGAAACCAAACTGGGACTTCCTATATATGAATCTTTACCTCCAGACCATTCCGGAGCTCCTCATGACGTCCGGGATCTCATCCGGGACTCCGAACAAACTTCGGTCACCACCATACATAACTCTACACTACCGAAACGTCACCGAACCTTAAGTGTGCAGACCCTGCGGGTTCGAGAACTATGTAGACATGACCGAGACACCTCTACGGTCAATAACCAATGGCGGGACCTGGACGTCCACATTGGTTCCTACATATTCTACGAAGATCTTTATCGGTCGAACCTCTATGTCAAGGATTCAGTTAATCCCGTATAACGTTCCCTTTGTTCTTCGGTATGTTACTTGCCCGAGATTCGATCGTCGGTATTTCCATACCTAGTTCAACCTCGTTACCGGCAAGTCTCTTCACTCGTTCCGTAATACAAGATCCCGCAACTAACAATTAGTCACATTGCTTGCAAGGCTTATTGTGATGTTGCATTACCGAGTGGGCCCCGAGATACCTCTCCGTCACACGGAGTAACAAATCCCAGTCTCGATCCATGCCAACTCAACAGACACCATCGGAGATACCTGTAGAGCACCTTTATAGTCACCCAGTTACGTTGCGACGTTTGATACACACAAGGCACTCCTCCGATATCTGTGAGTTGCATGATCTCATGGTCATAGGAACACATACTTGACATGCGGAAAACAGTAGCAATAAACTGACACGATCATATGCTACGTTTGCAGTTTGGGTCTTGTCCATCACATCATTCTCCTAATGATGTGACCCCGTTATCAAATGACATCTCATGTCCATGGCTAGGAAACCTTAACCATCTTTTGATCAACGAGCTAGTCTATTAGAGGCATACTAGGGACATAGTTTTGTCTATGTATCCACACATGCATCTAAGTCTCCGATCAATACAATTATAGCATGGATAATAAACGATTATCATGAACAAGGAAATACGATAATAACTAATATATTATTGCCTCTAGGGCATATTTCCAAAAGTCTCCCACTTGCACTAGAGTCAATAATCTAGTTCACATCACCATGTGATTCGCATTGTTATGAATCTAACACCCAACAAGTTCTGGGGCTCGATCATGCTTTGCATGTGAGAGAGGTCTTATAGTCAACGGGTCTGTAACATTCAGATCCGTGTGCACTTTGCAAATACCTATGTCAAACTGTAAACACTGCTACCATACTCCGCTCGGTACTATTCCAAATGGCTGCTCCACTATACGTATCGAGATTGCTACTACGAGTCATCCGGATTAGTGTTAAAGCTTGTATCGACATAACTCCTTACGATGAACTCTTTATCACCTCCATAATCGAGAAACATCTCCTCAGTCTCTTAGTTACTGAGGATAATCTTGACCGCTGTCCACTGATCCACTCCTGGTTCACTCTTGTACCCCCTGATGGACTCATGGCAAGGCACACACAGGTGCGGTACACAGCATGGCATAATATAGAGCCTATGGCTAAGGCATAGGGGACGACGTTCGTCCTTTCTCTTTCTTCTATCGTTGTCGAGCTTTGAGTCTCACTCAACTTTCACACCTTACAAATCAGGCAAGAACTCTTTCTCTGACTGATCCATTTTGAACTCTTTCAAAATCTTGTCAAGGTATGCACTCATTGAAAGTCTCATCGAGCATCTTGATCTATCTCCATAGATTTTGATGCTCAACAATTAGGTAGCTTCATCCAGGTCTTCCTTTGAAAATCACTTTCCAAATGACCGTTTTATGCTTTCAGAAACTCTACATTATTTCTGATCAACAATATGTCATCCACATATACTTCTCAGAAATTCTATAGTGCTCCCACTCACTTTATTGCAAATACAAGTTGCTCGTAAACTTTGTATAAACATCAAAACTTTGATCACCTCATCAAAGCGTATATTCCAACTCCGAGATGCTTGCTTCAGTCCATGGAAGGATCACCGAAGCTGGCACACCTTTTAGCATCCTTATGCCTGACAAAACCTTCTGGTTGTATCACATACAACCTTTCCTCAAGTAAACTGTTAAGGAAACGATGCTTTGACATCCATCTGACAGATTTCATAATTGAAAACACAGCAACTGCTAACATAATTCCAACAGACTTTAGCACCACTACGAGTGAGAAAGTCTCATCGTAGTCAACTCCTTGAACTTGTCACAAACATCTTTGCAACAAGTCGAGCTTTACAAATAGTGACATTCACCATCAGAGTCTGTGTTCGTTTTAAAGATCCATTTGTACTCAACGACCTGCCGTCCAACGAGCAAGTCTACCAAAGTCTACACTTGGTTTTCATACATGGATCCTATCTCGGATTTCATGGCCTCCAACCATTTGTCGGAATCCGGGCCCATCATCGCTTCTCCATAGCTCGTAGGTTCATTGTTTGTCCAACAACATGACCTCCAAGACAGGGTTGTCATACTGCTTAGGAGCAGTACACATCCTTGTCGACCTACGAAGTTCGATAGTAACTTGATCCTGAATCTTCATGATCATCATCATTAACTTCCTCTTCAACTAACATAGGCTTCACAGAAACAACATCCCGCGCTGCGCTACTCTCTAGTTGAACAAAGTTTAAACAACCTCATCAAGTTCTATCTTCCTCCCACTTAATTCTTTCGAGAGAAACTTTTCCTCGAGAAAGGATCCGTTTTAGTAACAAACACTTTGCACTTGGATCTGAGATAGAAGGTTCACCCAACTGATCTTAGGGTATTCTATGAAGATGCATTTGTCCGCCTTGGGTTCGACCTCATTAGGTGAAAACATTTTCTACACAAGTGTCGTAGCCCCAAGTATTAAGAAATGACAGCTTAGGTTTCTATCAAACCATAATTCACATGGTTTCTTCTCAACGGATTTAGATGGTGCCCTATTTAAAGTGAATGCAGTTGTCTCTTATGCATAACCCCAAAATTATAGTAGTAAAACGACAAGAGACATCATAGCACGCACCATGTCCAATAGAGCATAACTATGATGTTCGGACACACCATCACACTATGGTGTTCCAGGTGGCGTTTAGTTGTGAAATAACTTTCACATTGTCTTAAGTTGTATGCCAAACTCGTGACTTAGATATTCACCTCCACGATCATATCGCAGTCATTTTTATCTTCTTGTCACGATGATCTTTAAACTTCACTCTGCATTTGCTTGAACCTTTCAAACGATTCAGACTTGTGTTTCATTAAGTAAATATACACTATATCTACTCAAATCATCAGTGAAGGTAAGAAAATAACGATATCCACTGCACGCTACAAGACTAACTAGATTGCATACATCAACATGTATCATTTCCAATGAATCACTTGCCCGCTCCATCCAACGGGGTCCTTTAGTCATCGTGCCCAAGAGGCATGGTTCGCATGTCTCAACCGATTCGAAATCGAATGAGTCCAAATATCCATCACCATGGAGTTTCTTCATGCGCTTTATACCAACATGACATTTTGCGGCAGTGCCACAAGTATGTGGTACTATCATTATTTAACTTTGTATCTTTTGGCATCAATGTTATGAACATGTGTATTACTACGATCAAGATTTCAACAAACCATTCTCACTGGGTGCATGACCATTGAAGGTATTATTCATGTAAACAGATTAACTATTATTCTCTGACTTAAATGAATAACTGTATTGCAACAAACATGATCTAATCATGTTCATGCTCAATGCAAAACACCAAATAACATTTATTTAGGTTCGTCACTAATCCTGAAGGTAGAGAGAGCGTGCGATGTTGATCACATCAACCTTGGAAACATTTCCAACACACATCGTCACCTCACCCTTAGCTAGTTCTCCGTTTATTCCATAGCTTTTATTTCGAGTTACTAACATTTAGCAACCGAACCGGTATCCAATACCCAGGTGCTACTAGGAGTACTAGCAAGGTACACATCAATAACTCGTATATCAAATATACTTCTGTCGATGTTTCCAGCCTTCTTATCTACCAAGTATCTAGGGTTGTTCCGCTTCAGCGACCTCTCACCTCATAATAGAAGCACTTAGTCTCGGGTTTGAGTTCAACTTTGGGTTGCTTCACTGGAGCAGCAACTGACTTGCTATCCATGAAGTTTCCCTCCTTGCTCTTGCCTTTTTCGAAACTAGTGGTTTGATTAACCATCAACACTTGACGCTCCTTCTTGATTTCTACCTTCGCGGTGTCAAACATCGCGAATAGCTCAGGGATCAATACTTCTATCCCTGGTGTATTATAGTTCATCACTAAGTTCTAGTAGCTTTAGTGACAGTGACTTGGAGAACTATATCAATCACTATCTTATCTGGAAGATCAACTCCCACTTGATTCAAGCGATTGTAGTACCCAGACAATCTGAGTACATGCTCAACGATTGAGCTATTCTCCTTCTTCTTACAGGCAAAGAATCTTGTTGGAGATCTCATATCTCGCAACACAGGCACGAGCCTGAGATCACAATCTTTGCTCCTAGAACATCTCATATGTTCCGTGACGTTCAAAACGTTTCGGAGCCTCCATTCTAAGCCGTAATGCATGACGCACTAAACTATCAAGTAGTCATCGAAACGTGCCTGTCAGATGTTCACAACATCTATAGACGATGCTATAGGGGGTGGCGCACCGAGCGGTGCATTAAGGACATAAGCCTTCTGTGCAGCAATGAGGACAATCCTCAGATCACGGACCCAGTCCGCAATATTGCTACCAACATCTTTCAACTCTATTTCTCTAGGAACATATAAAAATTTAAGGGAGCTACAGCGCGAGCTAGTAATCCACAACATAATTTGCAAAGACACTTTGACTATGTTCATGATAATGAGTTCAATTAATCATATTACTTAAGAACTCCCACTCAAATTGACATCCCTCCGATCATTCGAGTGATACATGATCCAAATTCACCAACTCAAGTCCGATCATCACGTGAGTTGAGGTGGCTGCAATGGTGAACATCATTATGTTGATCATATCTACTATATGACTCATGTTCGACCTTTCGGTCTCTCGTGTTCCGAGGCCATGTCTGTACATGCTAGGCTCGTCAAGTTTAACCCAAGTGTTCTGCGCGTGCAAATCTGGCTTGCACCCGTTGTATGTGAACGTAGAGTCTATCACACCCGATCATCGCGTGGTGTCTCAACACGACGAACTTTCGCAACGGTGCACACTCGGGGAGAACACAGTTCATCTTGAAATTCAAGTGAGGGATCACCTTATAATGCTACCGCCGTACTAAGGAAAACAAGGTGCATAAAAGGATTAACATCTCATGCAATTCATAAGTGACATGATATGGCCATGAACTTGTGTTTAAGATCTCCATCTTTGAAACACTGGCATGATCTCCATCGTCATCGGCACAACACCATGATCTCCATCATCTTGATCTCCATCAATGTGTTGCCATTGGGGTTGTGGCGCCAGCCCTGCTTCTACTTCTATTGCTACCGCTTAGCAAATAAAGTAAAGCATTACATAGCGCTTAATGATTGACACGCAGGTCATACAATAATTAAAAACAACCCTATGGCTCCTGCCGGTTGCCGTACTCAACGACATGCAAGTCATGAAATTCTATACATCACATGATCATCTCATACATCACATATATCTCATCATGTAATTGGCCATATCACATCACAACATACCCTGCAAAAACAAGTTAGACGTCCTCTAATTGTTGTTGCATGTTTTACGTGGCTGCTACGGGTATCTAGCAAGAATGATTCTCACCTACACATAAACCACAACGGTGATACATAGATTGCTTTTCAACCTTCTCAAGGACCACCTTTGTCGGATCCGATCCAACTAAGGTGAGAGAAACTGTCACCCGCAAGCCATCTAAGCAACAAGTTGCGTCGAGGGAACCGGTCTCTCGTAAGCGTACGAGTAATGTTGGTCCGGGCCACTTCATCTCACAATCCCGCTGAACCAAAATCCGACCAAGGGAGGAAGCAATCTAAGCATCAACGCCCACAAACCTTTTGTGTTCTACTCGAGATCTCATCAAACCATCAACCTAGCTCATGATGCCACTGTTGGGGAACGTCGCATGGGAAACAAAAAATTTCCTATGCACACGCAAACCTATCCATGGTGATGAGCATCTACGAGAGGGAGAGTGGATCTACGTACCCTTGTAGATCGCTAGGCGGGAAGGGTTAAGAAACGTGGTTAGTGTAGTTGAACTTCTTCGCGATCCAAATCGCCGAGCATCCCGCGATCCAATCACGAACCGTCCCGCGAACACATCATGATCCGTCCCGCGAACTCATCACGATCCGTCTCACAATCTTGATCATGATCTGTCCCGCAAACTCATCACGATCCGTTCCGTGATCACATCATGAACCATCTCGCGATCTCGATCACGGTCCTTCTGATCTAGCGCCGAACGGACGGCACCTCCGCGTTCAGCACACGTGCAGCTTGATGACGATCTCCACCGTCTCGATCCAGCGAGAGGTGGAGAGGAGAGAGAGTTCACCGGCAGCGTGACGACGCTCCGGTGATGGTGGTGGAGCAATTCCGGCAGTGCTTCGCCTAAGCGCTGTAGAAAACCGATCTAAAGGAGAAACTATGCACCGGTGGAACGGGTAGCACGTGGCCCGAAATTCTGTCCAAAAACCACCCAATCCACTAGTATATATAGGAGGATAGGAGAGGAGAGGCAGACAAGGACTTTGGGTCGGCCGAAATAGGAAGTGGGAAGCAATCCTACTTCACCTCCAATCCTAGTTGGAGTAGGATTGCCTCCTATTGGCTGATTTTCCACTTTTTGCTTTAGGACTTTCTCTCCTGCGCCATGGGCCTTTGTGGCTGTTTTCCCAGCCCACTAAGGGCTGGTTATTATTCTCCCACAGCCCATGGGCGTCTTGGGGTCAAAATACCCCTCCCGGAGGCCTCCCGGTACACTACCGGCACTCCCGGTACACTGTAGAGCACCTTTATAGTCACCCAGTTACGTTGCGACGTTTGATACACACAAGGCACTCCTCCGATATCTGTGAGTTGCATGATCTCATGGTCATAGGAACACATACTTGACATGCGGAAAACAGTAGCAATAAACTGACACGATCATATGCTACGTTTGCAGTTTGGGTCTTGTCCATCACATCATTCTCCTAATGATGTGACCCCGTTATCAAATGACATCTCATGTCCATGGCTAGGAAACCTTAACCATATTTTGATCAACGAGCTAGTCTATTAGAGTCATACTAGGGACATGGTTTTGTCTATGTATCCACACATGCATCTAAGTCTCCGATAAATACTCTCCAAACACAATACCTTGAGTACCCGGAACCATGTTCAGTGCTGCAAAAGTGCAGCTATAGCCCCCTAGAATCTTCGGCTCCTCGTTTTTATTCAATTATGAAATGACTCATTTTGATGGAGATTTGTAGCATCATTCAAGTAAATACAAATTGAGATCGTAGAAACATGAGCTTGTGATATAGCTACACCTAATTCTTATAGCATAGATAATAAACGATTATCATGAACAAGGAAATATGATAATAACTAATATATTATTGCCTCTAGGGCATATTTCCAACAGACAGGACGGAGCGAGAGAGAGGGAGTTATCATTCGGAGCGAGGCAGCCGGAGTGGTTTTCTTTGTGGAACAGCGGTTGGTCAGTGGTGGGCAGGGCCTGTTAGTTAGGGTGTGGCGGACATGCCTGGGTGTGACCGGGCCACCCCATATCTGCCCTAGATTTGGGATGGATATGAGGGAGCGGTCATTCCGGGCATTTGAGGCGGCTTTGAGAGGTCCAGTTGGGTTTCGTTTTTGTGACCGGTCACTGACCAGACGGCTTGCCCAGACGTTTGAGACGGGTATGAGGGGTCTGATTGTAGATGCTCTCATTGTGCCCCAAGACTACAATCAAACACACGCTCTAATTGATGGGGTATTAAGGCTTTATTAATAAACTTGTTTGAATGATTAAGACCTGACCTGGTGTCTTCCTCGGCCCATCGTTCCATAGCCCGAGTTTTGCACACAACCTTATGAAGCCTACAATTTAATTTTTAGGGATGAAAAGGTAAGAGACGCCATGGATTATCCTAAAATATAATGATCCATCGTTGATGATTCCCCGCCACACAACTGCCAGAACTCTACGAGCCTGTCACCTTCAATAGTACACCCAGGCCCCACGACACTACTCCTATGCCGCCATTTCATAACTCTCCCTTGATCCCCCGCACATGTACCATATGCTCCTATGATACTTCCCATTCCCGACAATTGTTCGATGAAATGCTCGTGATAAAAGAATTGTCCCTTTGTAAGGGAATTCTCTGACCTTGGTGTTTTGGCGATGATGAGAACTCACTAGGATCTAACCGTGCGTCAAGTTATACTGGGATTGTATGTGGAATGCAAGACGGTTAGGTCGACCCTTCAAACGAAAAAGATCGAAGATGGGATTCTCTACGTGTTTATTCTCTTTGGTCGTAGGGATCCCCCAAAATCACTAAGGGGCACTAGATGCACTAACAATCTCCCCCTTTTTGTTGATTGATGACAAATAGGTTAATTTTTCAACGGGGATAATAATATGAAGTGTAATTATTGAGTTTGAGGAATTTGATTGCAAGATATAGAAGAACTCCCCCTGAAGATGTGCATATTTGAGGAATTTGCTTTGGACTGCAAATGCACATGGCGGGTTAAAAACATGGAGAACTCCCCCTATATCTTGTAATTCATACACGCATTTAACATATGATATGAAGATTTTGAAATGCATGATGAAAATGGTGTCTGGCGAAATTCAGCATGCATGCATTAAGGTGCTTGAGGAAATAAGCATGCAGAAAGCAGTTCAAAAGAGTCAGACCACCATCGAACTTAAGTTTACAACTCAACCAACAAAAGCTTCACAAGAGCGAGAGCTATAACTTAAACAAAAATAGCCCATATATAGAGACCCGCTTGACGACTAACTCAAATTTTCTCCCCCTTTGTCATCGAAGACCAAAAGGGACGGAAAAGTGAGGACTAACGCCCCTTGAAGAATTTCATCGTGTTGATGAGGAAGGAGCGCCAGCGTTGTCGGGGTCATTTGTCGAAGCAGGGCCTCCGTAGTGGTTAATGTCCTCAGCTTCATCCATCTCATGCGATGAAGAATATGAACTTGTGACCATCAGAGGAACTTGAACCTTCTTGAATTTCTTCTGTGGTTGACGAGCCTAATCAAGATTTTCCTCAAGATCCAGCTCCTTCAGCTCTTCAGGAGTCTTGAGGTGAGACAAAATGGCCCAAGTGCGGTTGAGGATTTCATGCACATAGTAGTGATTTTTCTTCATAGAGTTCTGCGTCATAGTCATGTTCTGCACAATGGAACCAAGCTGACGCTTCACCCACTTGTTATTACGATAAACCTTCTCATGAAGACTTATGAGAAGCTCTCGATCAGTCATCACACGAGGGGCAGACTCTTGAGGTTTTTGTGTTGAGGCCTTTGCTTCAGAATCCTGAGTTGCAGTGTCATCATTGGTGGAGAAGGATGCATCTTTGCAAAACTGACCACCCAATGGACGAGTGCCTTCATCAATGATAGCCTTGCCTTTTCCTTCAACTGAGGCAATTGTGCTCTTGAGGACTTCAATCGGGGGCAAGAAGCCAAAGTGATTCTAGAAGTCCGCCTTGAAGGGAACTCAAGACTTTGATCTGATGAACTTCATGATCCAAGGTGCATAAGGCTTCAGTTCAAATGGGGCTAGTGGTGCATTCACCAAAGTCTCATGAAGAAATCATGGGAGTTGATGGGAATCCCATGAATAATGTTGAATAGCATGTTCTTCATGAATCCCTCTACTTCTTCTTCTTCCGAGTTGTGTCCCTTCTGAGGACATAGGGTGTTGGTGAGAATGCGGTAGACCGTCCTGGGCACATAGAGCAAATCCTTCACAAGGAAGGTTGTTCATTGAGGTTTTCCAGGATCCAACGGTTTCATTAGCACTTGCATCAGTTGATTTGGTAGTGCAGGTTCATCAAATAGGCGGCGAGCTTCTTCTGAAGGAATTGGGACAGGGACTGACTGAAGCAATTCAGATGCAGGAGCAGTGAAGTGTGTAGATCCGATCATCCAATCCAAGATCCAGGAGTTGATGTCAGTGGCATCACCTGTCATGTGCAGTGTGGCATAGAATTGAAGAATTAGATCTTCATTCCAATCGCAAATGTCCACACAGAAGGGAAGAATTCCAACATCATGAAGAACTAAGAGCACAGGTGTGAAGGATGGAATTGTTTCCATATCATCATGAGAAATTTGGTGGTGCTCGAAGACTTTCTTCTTGTCAAACAGAACTGATGCATAGTAATTCATCTGAGTTGGAGTCCAGAATCTTGTGCGACCAGCCCTTGCTGAGTCATATGGATTGGGACCAGTGAAGAAAATGTGCTCGTTGAAGAAATTTGACTTGAGGAATTTGGGGCCCTTTGAGCCTTTGTATGGCATTCTTGGCTTAGGCTGAAGATTTGGCTTGAAGCAGCCCTTAATCTCCTTAGTCATATGAGGAATTTCATCAGACTGAGGAATTTGTGGTGCACTTTCCTCAGTAGCAGATAGAGCAGCAAAGTTATCAGCTGATACAGCTGGAATTTCTTCAGTGGTTGGAGCAATCATGTCATTAGATTCTTCATGAATTTCTTTAGTCTAGGCTGGGGACTGAGGAATTAGTGACAGAGGAGTGGTCATTGGGGTAATTTGGGTGAGCAGCTTAGCAATATTCATCATTGATGACAGGTGTTGTGTTGCCAATGTCCACGTCCTCATCAATTTCTTCAATGCTGGCCTCTTCAACAGTAAACTAAGGCTGAGGCGATGATACCTGTCGAGTTGAAGCTTTTTCTTGCACTACAATTTCTTCATCAATCCGCTCTGAGGTAGCATCAGATTGATCCATCTGTTCTTGATCATCATTTGGGATGACGTAGTCAACACCGAATAGCACTATTTCATATGCTGGTGATGAAGAAATTGGTGTAGCATCAACTGGTTCTTTTGAAGAACTTGGCAGTGTCTTCAATTTCTTCGCAGCTGAGGAATCTGAAGTTGATACTTTTTTCTTCAGTGCCTTGTTCTCAGCAGCCTTGGTCTTCTTCGCTTCTGATGCAAAAGGAAGGTTGATTGTCTTCACCCTTGAAGATTTCGAGATTTCAGAGGAGGGTGAAGTGGGAGCAGTTTCTTCAGGCATGACTGATGCAACCGTCCTTATGGGTTCAGTTTCATCAAGCACAAGAGTGGAGGTTTCACTAGAAGGTTCTTCAGCAGTCTGACTTTCTTCAGCTGCACTGGCAGTTTCCTCGGCAGGTTGAGCAGTTTCTCTAGCCTGAGGAATTTTTGGTTGCGATCGAGCTGCAACCCTGGTGTTATGGTCCTTAACAGTAGCTTGGGATGCCCTGACGAATCTCACCTTGGTGCCCTTCCATTCAGCATCACATTTTCTTGTTCCTCGGAGAGGGAGCGAATTTCCTACTGAACTGTGATGAGTTGATTTGGAGTCAAATTCATCATGTTATTCCTCAGAAATTTTTCCTTCCGAGCCCTGTTCCTCTTAGCTCTGTGAGCTTGATATCATTTCCATTTTTCTTCAGCAATAAAGTGGGTGAGGACATGGTCCACACCAAGAGGCAGGTTCAGTGAGGAAAGTGGGGTGCTTGGATCCTCATGCCATATGTCAATGAAGTTGAGGATCATCTTGGGATCCAGCATGAGAGGGACAGAGCTGCCTTTGGCTATTGCAGTGTTTTGCTGACTTACTCTCATGATTTCTTCTAGTTCTTCATCATCAGCCTCGTCATCATCCTCAGATCCCGAGGGTACAGTCATTACAACTTTGCTTGTGTGAGGACTAGGTCTTTGACCTCGTCCAACAGTTTTCTTCAGTTTCAACACAGTAGGGCTTGTTGAAGACTTTACGTGTGTAGAGGAACTTGCTGAGGCCTTTGAAGCAATTGAGAATTCCTCAGTCCTTTGACAATATGCCATATGCACATGAGTTGAGGACTTTGTAGCAGCGATTGAGGACTGAGTAGCTACCGTACCAGCGGCTGAGGCCTTTGAGGGCTGAGTCCTTTGAGCTTGAGAAATTTGCTGTGATGATTTTGAAGTTTAAGAATTTGTCTTCACAGCAGATTTCTTCATCATTGATTTCTTCGGACCACTTGCAGAGGCTCCGGCAGAGGCAGCAGCAGCAGAGTCTTCATTTAATTTCTTTACAGCCTCTTTTGCTTTCCTCGCCAGCTTGGCTTGTTGTTTCTCCCATATATGAGGAAAGTCTTGACCAGTTTTGAGACTAGTGGGATCAACAATTTGATTTTGAGCCAAGGGAGGCTTGCTGCAAGGAGGTTTTGTTGGGGAATGTTTCATGGGAAACAAAAATTTTCCTACGCACACGCAGATCTATCCATGGTGATGAGTATCTACGAGAGGGAGAGTGGATCTACATACTCTTGTAGATCGCTAAGCGGGAAGCGATAAGAAACGCAGTAGGTGTAGTCGAACGTCTTCGCGATCCAAATCGCCGTGCATCCCGCGATCCAATCACGATCCGTCCCGCGATCCAATCACGATCCGTCCCGCGATCCGATCACGATCCGTCCCACAAACTTGATCACGATCCGTCCCATGAACTTGATCATGGTCCTTCCGATCTAGCACCAAACGGATGGCACCTCCGCGTTCAGCACACGTACAGCTTGATGACGATCTCCACCGTCTTGATCCAGCAAGAAGGAGTGGAGAGGAAGAAGAGTTCTCCGGCAGCCTGACGGTGCTCCGGCGATGGTGGTGGAGCAATTCCGGCAGGGCTTTGCCTAAGCACTGCAGAAAACCGATCTAGAGGAGAAACTATGCACCGGAGGAACGGGTAGCACGTGACTGAAAAATCCAGTGCAAAAACCCCAAACCCTCTAGTATATATAGGAGGAGAGGAGGAGAGGAGGCAGCCTTGGCCTCCAAGGTTTGCTTGTTCGGCCGAACCTACTAGGAGAGGAGGATTCCTCCTCCAATCCTAGTAGGACTAGGATTGCTCCTTTTTGCCTTTTTTCCACCTTTTCCTATTGGTTTTTTTCCTCCAGCCACATGGGCCTTGTGTGGGACTTTCCACCAGCCTACTAAGGGC
Organism: Hordeum marinum; assembly: GCA_022496015.1. Classification (NCBI taxonomy): domain Eukaryota; kingdom Viridiplantae; phylum Streptophyta; class Magnoliopsida; order Poales; family Poaceae; genus Hordeum; species Hordeum marinum. Next base: position 523,054,936 of record CM039674.1, on the reverse strand, counting down.
TGATATTCACTCTCCCACAGCCCATGAAGTCTCTTGGGTCGAAATACCCCTCCCGGAGGCCTCCCGGTACACTACCGGCACTCCCGGTACACTACTGATGAGCCCGAAACTTTTCCGGCGACCAAAATAGGACTTCCTATATATGAATCTTTACCTCCGGACCATTCTAGAGCTCCTCTTGATGTCCGGATCTCATCTGGGACTCCGAACAACCTTCGGTCAACACCATACATAACTCTATACTACCGAAACGTCACCAAACCTTAAGTGTGCAGACCCTGCGGGTTCGAGAACTATGTAGACATGACCGAGACACCTCTACGGTCAATAACCAATAGCGGGACCTGGATGTCCACATCGGTTCCTACATATTCTATGAAGATCTTTATCGGTCGAACCTCTATGTCAAGGATTTAGTTAATCCCGTATGATGTTCCCTTTGTTCTTCGGTATGTTACTTGCCCGAGATTCGATCGTCGGTATCTCCATACCTACTTCAACCTCGTTACTGGAAAGTCTCTTTACTCATTCTGTAATACAAGATCTCGCAACTAACACTTAGTCACATTGCTTGCAAGGCTTATTGTGATGTCGTATTACCGAGTGGGCCCTGAGATACCTCTTCGTCACACGGAGTAACAAATCCCAGTCTTGATCCATGCCAACTCAATAGACACCCTCGGAGACACCTGTAGAGCACCTTTATAGTCACCCAGTTACGTTGCGATGTTTGATACGCACAAGGTACTCCTACGATATCTGTGAGTTGCATGATCTCATGGTCATAGGAACATATACTTGACATGCACAAAACAGTAGCAATAAACTGACACGATCATAAGCTAAGTTTGTAGTTTGGGTATTGTCCATCACATCATTCTCCTAATGATGTGATCCCGTTATCAAATGACATCTCATGTCCATGGCTAGGAAACCTTAACCATCTTTCCATCAACGAGCTAGTTCACTAGAGGCATACTAGGGACATTGTGTTTGTCTATGTATCCACACATGTATCCATGTTTCCAATTAATACAATTATAGCATGGATAATAAACGATTATCATGGACAAGGAAATCCAATAATAAACACTTTATTTATTGCCTCTAGGGCATATTTCCAACAGTCTATCACTTGCACTAGAGTCAATAATCTAGTTCACATCACTATGTGATTTACATTGTAATGAATCGAACACCTATGCAGTTCTGGTGTTGATCATGTTTAGCCCTTGGAAGAGGTTTAGTCAACGGGTCTGCAACATTCAGATCCATGTGCACTTTGCAAATATTTATGTCTTTCTCCACGATGTAATCGCGGATGGAGTTGAAGTGTCGCTTTATGTGTCTCGTCCTCTTGTGAAACCTTGGTTCCTTGGCCAGAGCAATGGCACCGGTGTTGTCACAGAATAGGTTGATTGGATTCAGTGCACTGGGCACTACTCCAAGATCTGTCATGAACTGCTTCATCCAGACACCTTCCTTCGCCGCCTCCGGGGCTGCAATGTATTCCACTTCACATGTAGAATCAGCTACCATGCTTTGCTTGGAACTGCACCAGCTTACCGCTCCCCCGTTAAGAATAAATACGTATCCGGTTTGCGACTTAGAGTCGTCCGGATCAGTGTCAAAGCTTGCATCGACGTAACCCTTTACGACGAGCTCTTCATCACCTCCATAAACGAGAAACATTTCCTTAGTCCTTTTCAGGTACTTAAGGATATTCTTGACCACTTGCCAGTGCTCCATTCCAGGATCATTTTGAAACCTTCCGGCCATACTTATGGCAAGGCTGACATCGGGTCTTGTGCACAGCATTGCATACATGATAGAGCCTATCGCTGAAGCATAGGGGATGACACTCATCTTTTCTCTATCTTCTGCAGTTACTGGGCATTGAGTCTTACTCAAGTTCACACCTTGTAACACAGGCAAGAACCCCTTCTTGGATTGTTCCATTTTGAACTTCTTCAAAACTTTATCAAGGTATGTGCTCTGTGAAAGTGCTATTAAGCGTATCGATCTATCTCTATAGATCTTAATGCCTAATATGAAAGCAGCTTCTCCTAGATCGTTCATTGAAAAACTCTTGTTCAAATATTCCTTCACGCTTTCCAGCATTTCTATATTGTTTCCAATCAGCAATATGTCATCCACATATAATACTAGAAACGCTATAGAGCTCCCACTCACTTTCTTGTAAATACAAGCTTCTCCGTAAACTTGTATAGAGTCAAACGCTTTGATCACCTCACCAAAGCGCTTATTCCAACTCCGAGATGCTTGCACCAGTCCATAAATGGATTGCTGGAGTTTGAAAACTTTGTCGGCATTCTCTGGATCGACAAAACCTTCGGGTTGCATCATATACAACTCTTCCTCAAGGAAACCGTTGAGGAACGCTGTTTTGACACCCATCTGCCCAATTTCAAAGTCAAAATAACCAGCTATTGCTAACATGATTCTGACAGACTTAAGCATCGCTACGGGTGAGAAAGTCTCATCGTAGTCAACTCCTTGAACTTGTGAAAAACCCTTTGCCACAAGTCGAGCTTTATAGACGGTGACATTACCGTCCGCGTCTGTCTTCTTCTGAAAGATCCATTTGTTCTGAATGGCCTTTCGCCCTTTAGGTAATACTTCGAAAGTCCATACTTTGTTTTCATACATGGAACCCATCTCGTATTTCATGGCCTCTAACCATTTCTCGGAATCTGGGCCCATCACTGCTCCTCCATAGCTCGTAGGTTCATTGTTGTCCAACAACATGACCTCCAAGACAGGGTTGCCGTACCACTCAGGGGTAGTACGCGGCCTTCTCGACCTACGAGGTTCAATAGCAGCTTGATACGAAGCTTCATGATCATCATCATTAACTTCCTCTTCTACCGTCGTAGGTTCCATAGAAACATCTTTCTGTGTTGCACTACTTTCTGGTTGAAGTAAAGGTTCAATAACCTCATAAAGCTCTATTTTCCTCCCACTTAATTATTTCGACAGAAACTCTTTCTCAAGAAATGTTCCGTTCTTAGCGACAAACACTTTGCCTTCGGATCTGAGATCGAAGGTATACCCGACTGTCTCTTTTGGGTATCCTATGAAGACGCATTTCTCCGCTTTGGGTTCCAGCTTTTCAGGCTGAAGCTTTTTGACATAAGCATCACATCCCCAAACTTTAAGAAATGACAACTTTGGCTTCTCGCCAAACCATAGTTCATATGGCGTCGTCTTAAGGGATTTTGATGGTGCCCTATTTAAAGTGAATGCAGCTGTCTCTAATGCATAACCCCAAAATGATAGTGGCAAATCAGCAAGAGACATCATAGAAGGCACCATATCTAATAAGGTTCGATTACGACGTTCGGATACACCATTACGCTATGGTGTTCCGGGCGGTGTCAACTGTGAAAGAATTCCACATTGTCTGAAGTGACTGCCAAACTCATAACTGAGATATTCAACTCCTCGATCAGATCACAGGAACTTAATCTTCTTGTTACGATGATTCTCAACTTCACTCTGAAATTGCTTGAACTTTTCAAATGTTTTAGACTTGTGTTTCATTAAGTAAATATACCCATATATACTTAAGTCATCAGTGAAGGTGAGAAAATAACGATATCCACCACGCATTGTGACATTCATCGGACCGCACACATCAGTATGTATGATTTCCAATAAGTCACTCGCCTGTTCCATTGTTCCAGAGAACGGCGTTTGAGTCATCTTGCCCATGAGGCATGGTTCGCAAGTGTCAAGTGATTCAAAATCAAGTGACTCCAAAAGTCCATTGGCATGGAGCTTCCTCATGCGTTTTACACCAATATGACCTAAACGGCAGTGCCACAAGAAAGTGGTACTATCATTATCAACTCTACATCTTTTGGCATCAATGTTATGAACATGTGTGTCATCACTATCAAGATTCAATATGAATAAACCCCTAACATTGGTGCATGACCATAAAAGATATTACTCATATAAATAGAACAACCTTTATTCTCTGATTTAAATGAGTAATCGTCTAGCAATAACAAGATCCAGATATAATGTTCATGCTTAACGCAGGCACTAAATAACAATTATTCAGGTTCATCACTATCCCGATGGTAATCGCAGAGAGAGCGTGCCGACGGCGACCACATCAACATTGGAACCATTTCCCACGCGCATCGTCACTTCATCCTTTGCCAGCCTTCATCTATTCTGTAGTTCCTGTTTTGAGTTGCAAATCTGAGCAACCGAACCGGTATCAAATACCCAGGTACTACAACAAGAGCTAGTAAGGTACACATCAATAACATGTATATCATATATACCTTGTTTGTCGTTTTCCGCCTTCTTGTCAGCCAAGTACTTGGGTCAGTTCTGCTTCTAGTGACCAGTTCCCTTGCAATGAAAGCACTCAGTTTCTGGCTTAGGTCCATGCTTAGGCTTCTTTACAGGAGTAGCAACTGCTTTGCCATCCTTCTTGGTTTTACCCTTCTTGCCTTTGCCCTTGCCATTTTTCTTGAAACTAGTGGTTTTATTGACCATCAACACTTGATGTTCTTCCTGGATTTCAGACTCAGCGACTTTTAGCATCGCAAACAGCTTGGCGACTGACTTGTTCATCCCGTGCATGTTATAGTTCATCACAAAGAGCTTGTAACTAGGTGGCAGTGATTGAAGAACTCTGTCAGTGATCGCCTATGGCGGAAGGGCAATTCCCAACTCCACTAGACGAGTTGAATACCCATACATTCTGAGTATATGTTCACTGATAGACCCGTTCCCCTCCATCTTGCAAGCATAGAACCTATTGGAGGTTTCATACCTCTCGATTCGGGCATTCTTCTGAAAGATAAACTTCAACTCCTGGAACATCTCATATGCTCCATGACGTTCCAAACGTCTTTGAAGTCCCAGTTCTAAGCCATACAATATTGCACACTGAACTATTGAGTAATCTCCAGTACGTGCCTCCCAAGCGTTCTTAACGTCTTCGGAGGTCATGTCTTCTGGTTGGTCACCAAGCGGTGCATCAAGGACATATGATTTCTGGGAAGCCGTGAGGATAATCCTTAGATTACGGGCCCAGTCAACAAAGTTACTTCCATCATCTTTCAGTTTAGCTTTCTCTAAGAACGCATTAAAATTCAGGGGTGCTACTGCACGAGCTATTGATCTACAACATAAATATGCAAAGTTCACTTAGACTATTGTTCAAGATAATGAGTTTAGTTAATCAAATTACTAAAGCTCCCACTCAAATTGACATCCCTCAGGTCATGTGAGTGTCACATGATCCAAATCCACCAACTCAAGTCCGATCATCACGTGAGTTGAGGTGGCTTCAATGGTGAACATCATTTTGTTGATCATATCTACTATATGACTCATGTTCGACCTTTCGGTCTCTTGTGTTTCGAAGCCATGTTTGTACATGCTAGGCTCGTCAAGTTTAACCCGAGTGTTCTGCGTGTGCAACACTGGCTTGCACCCGTTATATGTGAACGTAGAGTCTATCACACCCGATCATCACGTGGTGTCTCAACACGACGAACTTTTGCAACGGTGCACACTCAGGGAGAACACAATTTTATCTTGAAATTTAAGTGAGGGATCACCTTATAATGCTACCATGATCTCCATCATCTTGATCTCCATCAACGTGTCGCCATCGAGGTTGTCACGCCCTGCATGCGTCTACTACTATTGCTACCGTTCAACGATAAAGTAAAGCATTACATAGCGCTTAATGATTGACACGCGGGTCATACAATAATTAAAGACAACCCTATGGCTCCTGCCGGTTGCCGTACTCATCGACATGCAAGTCGTGAAATTCTATACATCACATGATCATCTCATACATCACATATATCACATCATGTAATTGGCCATATCACATCACAACATACCCTGCAAAATCAAGTTAGACGTCCTCTAATTGTTGTTGCATGTTTTACGTGGCTGCTACGGGTTTCTGGCAAGAACGATTCTCACCTACGCACAAACCACAACGGTGATACATAATTTGCTTTTCAACCTTCTCAAGGACCGCCTTTGTCGAATCCGATCCAACTAAAGTGAGAGAAACTGGCACCCGCAAGCTATCTATGCAACAAGTTTCGGTCGAGGTAACCGGTCTCTCGTAAGCGTACCAGTAATATTGGGCCGGGCTGCTTCATCTCACAATACCGCTGAACCAAAATCCGACCAAGGGAGGAAGCAATCTAAGCATCCACGCCCACAAACTGTTTGTGTTCTACTCGAGATCTCATCTACACATAGACCTCGCTCATGATGCCACTGTTGGGGAACGTCGCATGGGAAACAAAAATTTTCCTACGCACACGCAAACCTATCCATGGTGATTAGCATCTACGAGAGGGAGAGTGGATCTACGTACCCTTGTAGATCGCTAAGCGGGAAGCGTTAAGAAACACGGTTAGTGTAGTCGAACGTTTTTGCGATCCAATTCGCAGTGCGTCCCGCGATCCAATCACGATCCACCCCACGATCCAATCACGATCCATCCCGCGATCCGATCATGATCCGTCCCACGAACTTGATCACGATCCGTCCCACGAACTTGATCACGATCCTTCCGATCTAGCACCGAACGGATGGCACCTCCGCGTTCAGCACATGTATAGCTTGATGACGATCTCCACCGTCTTGATCCAGCAAGAAGGAATGGAGAGGAAGAAGAGTTCTCCGGCAGCCTGACGGCGCTCCGGCGATGGTGGTGGAGCAATTCCGGCAGGGCTTCGCCTAAGCACTGTAGAAAACCAATCTAGAGGAGAAACTATGCACTAGAGGAACGGGTAGCACGTGGCTGAAAAATCCAGTGCAAAAACCCAAAACCCTCTAGTATATATAGGAGGAGAGGAGGAGAGGAGGCAGCCTTGGCCTCCAAGGTTAGCTGGTTCGGCCGAACCTACTAGGAGAGGACGATTCCTCCTCCAATCCTAGTAGGACTAGGATTGCTCCTTTTTGCCATTTTTTCCACCTTTTCCTATTGGGTTTTTTCCTCCGGCCACATGGTCCTTGTGTGGGACTTTCCACCAGCCCACTAAGGGCTGATATTCACTCTCCCACTGCCCATTTAGCCTCTTGGGTCGAAATACCCCTCCCGATGGTCTCCCGGTACACTACCGGCACTCCCGGTACACTACCGATGAGCCCAAACCTTTTCCGGCGACCAAAACAGGACTTCCTATATATGAGTCCTTACCTCCAAACCATTCCGGACCTCCTCGTGGCATCCGGGATCTCATCCGGGACTCCGAACAACCTTCGGTCACCACCATACATAACTCTATACTACCGAAACGTCACCAAACCTCAAGTGTGCAGACCCTGCGGGTTCGAGAACTATGTAGACATGACCAAGACACCTCTACAGTCAATAACCAATGGCGGGACCTAGATGTCCACATTGGTTCCTACATATTCTATGAAGATCTTTATCGGTCGAACCTCTATGTGAAGTATTCAGTTAATCCCGTATGATGTTCCCTTTGTTCTTCGGTATGTTACTTGCCCGAGATTCGATCGTCAATATCTCCATACCTAGTTCAACCTCGTTACTCGCAAGTCTCTTTACTCGTTCCGTAATACAAGATGTCGCAACTAACACTTAGTCACATTGCTTGCAAAGCTTATTGTGATGTCGTATTACCGAGTGGGCCCTAAGATACCCCTCCATCACATGGAGTAACAAATCACAGTCTTGATCCATGCCAACTCAATAGACACCCTCGGAGACACCTGTAGAGCACCTTTATAGCCACCCAGTTACGTTGCGACGTTTGATACACACAAGGTACTCCTCCGATATCTGTGAGTTGCATGATCTCATGGTCATAGGAACATATACTTGACATGCAGAAAACAGTAGCAATAAACTAACACGATCATAAGCTATGTTTGTAGTTTGGGTCTTGTCCATCACATCATTCTCCTAATGATGTGATCCCGTTATCAAATCACATCTCATGTCCATGGCTAGGACACCTTAACTATCTTTCGATCAACGAGCTAGTTCTCTAGAGGCATACTAGGGACATTGTGTTTGTCTATGTATCCACACATGTATCCATGTTTCCAATTTATACAATTATAGCATGGATAATAAAAGATTATCATGAACAAGGAAATACAATAATAAACACTTCATTTATTGCCTCTAGGGCATATTTCCAACAGGTTTCATAGCAAATTTCATCATATATTTGGGAGTGACATAATGATATTCCTTCCACTCCCTCACCCATCTTCGTTCAATCCTCTGAATTCTGATTTTCCTCTGTTCTTTTGTCTCTTTGCCATGTATCGATTCATTTGGTGTATAGTAACCAGCATACAAATGTTTAGGTATCTCAAAAGTAGTATTCTGATCAGCTTTTTTTCCACCTTTCTGTGGCTTCTTCACATCAGCCATTTTCTTCAGCTGAGGATTTTGAACTCTTGAGGACTCTGAAGAAGTACACTATTTTTTCTCAAGAAACACTACAAATGAGTTAAGTTGATGAGAACCTAATGATTCATCAGCGAACAAGTTTGTACCTGTGAACAGAGTATAGGTGCGAGGAATTTGAAGAGGTCATGTGTGTTTTCAGAATTTTTTCAATAAAATCAGGTGAGAGGAATTTGACCATGGGTGTCTTGAGGAATTTCACTAAGTGTTCTTTGTCTTAGGTTCTAGAGTTGTGCAAATTTTAAGGATTCGCACAGTTGAGGAATCTTGAAGAAAATCATAACTTAGGGAAAATCATCAAGTGTATGAACATGTAAGGTGCTTTAGAATGAGATTCTTGAAGAATAAACACCTTTGTGAAGATTTAGAAAAACTTGAAGATCAAACAAGGGCAGTAAAAATAAATTTTATTTACCCTGATGAAGAACACGACGAACTGAGAGATGAGATTGAGGAAGTTCGTCAGTCTAGATCTCCCACATCCTAGCTCGGCAGAGGGAGACAGCTATAGCGGCGGCGGGATGAAGACTTCTACGGCCAATGCGAGTACAGCGACGGCAAGGTCGAGGCAGTGAAGCTCTTCCACACCGGCGGTGATGATTTTAGCGGCGGCGCTAGGTCAGAGCTCGGGAGAGAGCAGGAGCGTGGAGTAACCAAGCACAGTGAAAGTGGACGGGTATTTATAGTGGAGGTGAAAACCAATCTGTCTGAAGATTTTGGACCAGATTGCCCCTGACCCTTGCTCTCCACGCGACATGTGTCACCCACATTCTGAGTAGTGGTGATAGTGGGGGGATCGTTTGAGCAGGAAACGCCGAATTTTTTTAGAGTGAAAATTTTAAAGTTTTCCGTACGCAAATTCTTCAGCTGTCAAGGACACAGTGAAGACTTTGAACGAGTTTTAAAGTAGAATGTATATGAAGAATTTGTGAACAGACTAGGTTGAGTTTGGCATAGAGGGGGAAGGGGTCCGATCACATTCACTTGATGAAAATCAACTTGAAAAATTAGCAATAAGTGAATGCTGTCGAGGACATTGACAACTCAAATATATATGTATATAGTCAATGAAGAACATGAGTTTCAAAGTTTGAGGAATTTGAAAAGTTGTGGAGTTTGAACACTTAAGGAATTTGCAAACTTGAGAAATTTGAAAATTTGAAGAATTTGCAAAATGATGAAAAACTCAACTTTGAAGAATTTCAACTTTGGTTGGTGACATGACCCACGGTATAAGAATGATGATTTCATACACCGCGTACAATTGTCGTAGGGTTCTCAGAATCAAATTCTTCATTAATTTCTTCACACTTAGAGGGTTATTCTTCATTGATTAAAAAAACGTTACTTCCTGTGTTGCACATCTAAGTCATCAATTTTGCATAAGTGTTAGGATGTGTGTCCTTTTTCAAAGAACATTCGGAGATTCTAAGATATTTAGCTCTCACCGCAAATTGGAAAATCTCTTTTCATCCAAGGGCTTTGTGAAGATATCGGCCAGTTGTTCTTCAGTGGGAATGTGGTCAATGGAGATGTCTCCCTTGAGTACATGATCTCGAAGAGAGTGATGACGAATCTGGATGTGCTTGGTCTTGGAATGGTGAACTGGGTTGTAAGCAATCTTGATGGCACTCTTGTTGTCACAGTAGAGAGGCACATTCTTCAACTTGATGTTGTAGTCCTTGAGGGTTTGCTTCATCCACAGCAACTGAGCGCAACATGAACCAGCAACAATGTACTCAGCTTCAGTAGTAGATAGTGACATGCAGTTCTACTTCTTTGAGGACCAATAGACTAAGGATCGTCTGAGGAAATGACACGTGCCTAAGGTTGACTTGCGATCCAGACGATCTCCAGCATAGTCAGCATCAGAGTATCCGACGAGGTGAAGATTTGAGCCCTTGGGATACCATAATCCAAGTGTTGGTGTGAGAGCTAAGTATCGAAGAATAGGTTTCACAGCCTTATGGTGTGATTCCTTCGGTGTTGCCTGGAATCGAGCACACATGCAAACACTCAGCATAATATCAGGCCTAGATGCACATAGATACAATAATGAACCAATCATGGAGCGATATACCTTTTGAAGGCATTGGAGGTTTGACGCCTTTGCAATCTTGCATGTCGAATCTCCTCAAAACATCCTTGAGGTATTTCTCTTGAGATAGGAAGATGTCATTGTTTTGCTGACAAATTTGGAGACCTAAGAAGAATTTCAACTCTCCCATCATAGACACTTGATATTCTTCACTCATCATATAGGCAAATTCACCACTGTAACATTTGTTAGTACATCCAAAGATAATATCATCTACGTATATTTGGCATATGAACAGTTCATTGTCATACGATTTTGTGAAAAGAGTTGGGTCGAGTGAACCGGGTTTGAAGCCTTTCTTCATGAGGAACTTCGTCAGAGTGTCGTACCATGCCCGAGGGGCCTGCTTGAGGCCATAGAGGGCCTTGTTGAGTCTGAAGACTTTGTCAGGATGCTTAGGGTCTTCAAAACCTGGGGGTTGAGCAACATATACTTCTTCCTCAAGCTTACCATTGAGTAATGCTCTTTTCACATGCATTTTATATAAGATGATATCATGATGGTTAGCATAAGCAAGCAATATGAGAATAGCTTCAAGTCGAGCAACATGTGCAAAAGTTTCATCAAAGTCAATTCCTTAGACCTGTGTGTAGCCTTGAGCTACAAGACGAGCCTTATTTCTTACCACAAGGAAATTTTCATCTCGCTTGTTGCGGTAGATCCACTTGGTACCTATGATGTTATGCTTGTGAGGATCTGGCCGCTTGACAAGTTCCCACACGTTGTTGAGCTTCAATTGATGCAATTCCTCTTGCATAGCTTGAATCCACTTAGGTTCCTTGAATGCTTCATCAACTTTGGTGGGCTCTATGATAGAGACAAAGGCAAAGTGCCCACAAAAGTTAGTCAAATGTGAAGCTTTTGAGCGAGTGAGAGGACCTGGTGCATTGATGTCATCGATGATTTTGTCAATCTGCACTTCATTTGCAACTCTTGGATGAGCAGGTTGACGTGGCTGAGGATTTTCTTCAGCACCATTTTCTTCAGGTGTATAAGCATGAATGTCTTCATTTGTTGGAATAACTTCCACAGTGGGTATGACGTCTTCAGTAGCCTTCAGCTTAATGGATTCCTCAGGAGACTGTTCATCTAGCATAGAAGGCAGGTGCTCTCTTTGCGAGCCATGAGTTTCAGTGAACTGCACATCTACAGTTTCAACAACCTTGTGGTGGTAGGTGTTGAAGACTCTGTAAGTGTGTGAGTCCTTTCCGTAACCAAGCATAAAACTTTCATATGCTTTCGGTGCAAATTGAGAACTGTGGTGAGGATCTCTAATCCAGCATTTTGCACCGAAGACTTTGAGATAACTTACATTGGGTTTCTTGCCAGTCATAAGTTCATACAAACTCTTCTTGAAGAATTTGTGAAGATATACCCTGTTGATGATGTGGCATGCAGTATCAATTGCTTCAGGCCATAAGCGACGAGGAGTCTTGTATTCATCAAGCATGATGCGAGCCATCTCAACAAGAGTCTTGTTCTTTTGCTCCACAACACCGTTCGGCTGAGGAGTATAAGGGGCAGATAACTCATGAGTAATACCAAGTTCATCAAGATATTCATCAAGATTAGTGTTCTTGAACTTAGTCCAATTATCACTCCTGATATGCTTGATCTTGACGCCGAAGTTGGTGGAGGCCCTTGAAGCAAATCGTCTGAAGACATCCTGCACTTCAGACTTCTACAGAATAATATGCACCCAAGTGTGAGAGTAATCATTAACAATGACAAAGCCATACAAACTGGAAGAGTTTGTTAGTGTAGAGTAATGAGTGGGGCCAAAGAGATCCATGTGAAGCAATTCAAAGGGTCGAGTCGTGGTCATGATTGTCTTCGAGGGATGCTTGGATCTGGTCATCTTCCCAGACTCACATGCACCACAAAGGTGGTCCATGAGGAATTTGACACTTTCAATGCCAATGACATGCTTTTTCTTCACGAGCGTGTGCAAGTTCCTCATACCAACATGTCCAAGTCGTCGATGCCACAACCATCCTTCTCTAGACTTTGCAAGTAAGCATGTGGCAGGCTGAGGACCTGTACAGAAATCAACAATGTGCAAGTCTCCTCTCCTAAATCCTTCGAAGACTTTGGAATTGTCAGATTCCATGATGACAACACAGTGATATTTTCCAAATACGACAACCATATCAAGATCACAAAGCATTGAGACAGACATAAGGGTGAACCCGAGGGATTCGACTAACATCACCTTATCCATGGTTCGGTCCTTTGAGATTGCAACCTTACCTAGACCCAATACCTTACTTTTTTCCTTCGTCTATGTAGGTGATATGCTTCAGATGAGATGGAGCAAGTGGCAAATTCATCAGAAGACTCTTGTCATCAGTCATGTGGTTTGTGCATCCACTATCGAGGACCCACTCAGTAGCTTTTGGAGTTTCATCCTGCAGATGAATTAGTACAACTTACGAACTCATATGCTTCAAAGTGAAGAATATGACATCAATTTCATCAGACAGAATTTCATCACACAAGATAGTAAGCAAGTAGTGTGAGGACGTGTGAAATGAGGAATTCATTTCAACATGGTTATCTTGCATCCTTTCAATTATTTCTTCAGGTCTCCATCATATTCATTAGATGTTCAAGTTCATCTGGAGACCTGGCCCTACATCAGAAATTAGTTCAATTTCTTCACCACCCACATCTGGAGGGGTGGCAGAGTTCGTCATTCTGCGAGCATCATAAGAGAAGGGAGGCATTGAAGCAAGTATGCTTTGTTTCACAGGGCAAGGGTTAGAGTACTCATATGAATAAGCAGAGAAATTCTTCGAGGACTTATGAACATAATGATTTGAAGAATAATGCACATATTCAGAACTCTTGGATTTTCCCTGCAAAACAGATGCATTAGCACAAGAATGATATTTTTGACCATCTGAGGAAATTGGTCCAAGTGAAGACTTTGGTCCGTATGAGGAATTTGATCTGGGGTTCCTGTTCTTCACGAGTGGTGTCGTGAGGACATTCACTTGAAGATTTTGTAGGTAGCTCTTGGGAACCCAGATTTTCTTCATAGGAGAACCATTCCTGCAGTTAATTCCAACAAATCTAGCAAATACTTCACCTTTCTCATTTTTGAAGAATTTGTAGTTGGACTCAAGTGACTCATCAGAGGAATATGAAGTTTCACAAGTAAAGCCAGATAAAGTGGATGGATCTACAGGAGGTCCTTTTGGAGCAACCCATGAGGTTTTGGGGTACTGCTCAGGTGTCCAGTAAAATCCATCAGCGTTGAGTTTTCTCAGAAAGGCAACACCCTCTTTCCTAGGGTTCCTGTTTAGAATCTGCTTTTTGAGGACATAGCATAGGGTTTGATTCCCTTTGAGACTTTTGTACATGCCTGTCACAAACAATTCCTTCAACCCTGTATTTTCGTTAGTGATACTTCTGGTATCCTCGGATGAGGAATTTGAGACCACTGGAATAGTTGAAGAATTTGGAGCAATAGAACCATTTGAACATTCAGGTGAAGAATTAGTAGTTTCGCGTTCGATGCATTTCAAACAAGGTGGAACAAATTCCTGAGCGGTACTGATCTGTTGAGCTAGTAAGGAATCGTTTTCCCTTTGGAGATCCTCATGTGACACACTTAGTTTCTCAAGATCTTGCTTTCTTTGAAGAAATTCATAAGAAAGCTTCTCATGATCGGCTAAGAGAGAATTATGATGACTCTAAAGGTTATCGTACTTTGTGTGAAGACTTTTAAGATCATCAGACAGAGTTTGAGTCCGATCCCCTTCATCGTTCAACAGATCATCGCTTTTGTCTAGCATTTTCTGAAGCTTTTCAAGTGCACTTTGTTGCTTAGTGGCAAGTTTAACAAGTTTAGCATAGCTAGGTATATTCATAAGATTCACCTTCACTTGATTCAGATGAGGAATGATGTTTGTGTACCTTTGAGCCTTTTGACATGAAGCAATAGGTGGGAGCATAATCATCATTGCTGACGTCAGAGTCATTGGAGTAGTCATTTTCTTCATCGTTGAAGATGGACTTGCTGACGAAAGTAGTGGCGAGAGCAAGGCCCGCAACACCAGATTCTGATTCCACCTCAGATTCTTCCTCTTCTTCATATTCTTCAGATTCTTCTTCAGAATCCATTTCCTTGCCAATGAACGCTCGAGCCTTTCTGAAACCATTCTTCTTGTGCTTTGAGGACTTTGAAGATGAGGACTTTGTAGATGAGGACTTTGAAGATGAGGACTTTGTATGAGAGGACTTTGAAGATTTCTTATTTTTCTTCGAGTCATCAGAACTATCATCCTTGTATTTCTTCACGACCTCGTGGTCGGTGATATCGGTAGCACCCAGTGCTTGAAGCTCATTGGAGATATCAGTGGGACAATCATAAGTTTGCTGAACATTTTCATTGTCGAGTCACTTGAAGCAGTTGAAGAGATTGCGAAGAACATCAACACGAGAGTCACGTTGAGTGGAAATACCTTCGTTGACTTTGGACAACCTATCCCAGGTAAGCTTAGCAGACTCCAAAGCACTCACTCTGCCATACTGAATTTTGCTCAGATGGCCACAAATGATATTCTTTGCTTGAGAATCGAGTTGCTTGAATCTCTTCATATCAACAGTAGTAACAGTCGGAGAGATGCGGGGAACACCATTTTCCACAACGTACCAGAGATCATTGTCAATTGCCTCAAGATGCATACGCATCTTGTTCTTCAAGTAGGGATAGTCTGTCCTATCGAAGGTAGGACATCCTACGGAAACATTGATCATACCTGAAGTCGACATAACTAGAACTCCAGGTATTAACCAAAATCACACAGAACAAGGGAGTACCTTGCTCAGATACAAATTGAAAGTGCGTTATATCGACTAGAGGGGGTGAATAGGCGATTTTTGAAAATTCATCACTTGAGGAATTTGAAATGTGATGAATAACTAGAAGAGGAATAAGTACTCAGATGCATGAGGAACATAGCAACAGTATAGTCATCATGATGAAATGAAACATGCACAGATTACAAGTAGCGTGATATAGGATAAGCAGGTGAGGAACAAGGTAACTTGAAGAATTTGATGTGAGGAAATTATGAAAGTCTTCAGTCAAATACTTCAATCAGTAATGATAAATTTCATCAACAAGTATACGAGGAATAGAGGGGTTGAGGAAATAGAACCAGGTAGCTCGATGAAGACAATGGTTTGATGACCCAGTTCCAACTGTTGTGACTGTCATATGTCTGGTTTGGAACGGCCTGGTATTTAAACCAGAGGACACACAGTCCCAGGACACACGGTCCTTACCGTATTCTCCTTGAGCTAAGGTCACACAGTTCTCACCCAACACTCGTGGTAAGTCTTCAGGGTAGACTTCCAAAACCCTCACAAACTGGTCATCCGACGATCCACAATTGACTGTTGGATGCTCTAGACCAAGGTCACTCCATGATCCCCAATTGACTGCAGGATGCACTAGACCATGACGCCTAACCGTCTGGAGGATACATAGTCCTCAAAGGTAACAAGCGTCGGTTCCACATAGGAATTTCTTCAGTGATGATCAATCACTATGGTTTTGGTGATTTGGATTTGTGTTTTTCCTCACCGATGATTTTCTGTCAAAGTCCTCGGAGGGTGGGTTGCTCTCAAATGACAAGTGTCAGTTCTCTCTCGGAGCAGCCACCCAACTAGTGGTTGTGGGGGTGGCTATTTATAGCCAGGGTGCAACCTGACATGATAAGACATAAATTCCCCCAATGATATGACCGTTATGTGGATAAGAATGATTGGGGACAGCTGGCGCTAAGTATAGCAACGGTCAGAATTTCGAACTATGAAAGTCCTCGGGCTTATCATATTCCTCACTTGTAGGCAATTCACACTTGTGAAATCCTAAGTCCTTAGTCAGATCAATTTCATCAGAGACCAGAATAACATCATCTCTGTCACTGAGGAACTTGAATGAATTGCAAGAGATTTCCAAAGGCTTTACTCAAAGGATTGGATAGGTTGAAGCTTTTGGAGTTGAGCATCAGTTGGAAATTTTACTTAGTATTACCTCGGCCCCCTTTAACAGTATGGTGTTTCCTATGACTCGAAGAAAGGAAATGAAACTACAAAAAAAAAGTCGTCCCGCTTCATAGTCCTCATTCATATCTTCAAGGTCACACCAACTTCTTCAATTTCAAAGTCTTCAGGGAATACCAAAGTCTTCACCAAAGTCTTCGGTTGAAGACATATATTTTTAGGGGTTGATAATCTCCGAATATATCAAACTCCTCATCGACTTATAGATCCTGTGTACACTCACAAACACATTAGTTTCTTAACCTATAAGTCTTGAATACCGCAAAATCACTAAGGGGCACTAGATGCACTAACAGATCTAGATCTACACTTCCACCAAAGGAAAATTGATTCCCCCATAGTTTGTTGTGTGGATTTTCATACTCTTGGGTGTTTCAGCACCCTAGACGGAAGAGGTCACCTTGAAGCCATATTCCATTGTGGTAAAGCTTCGTGGTTTCGTTGGGAGCCTCCAATTAAGTTGTGGAGAGAGCCCGAACCTTGTTTGTAAAGGTCCGCTCGCCGCCTTCAAGGGCACCAATAGTGGAATCACGACATCTTGCATTGTGTGAGGGTGTGAGGAGAATACGATGGCCCTAGTGGCTTCTTGGGAAGCATTGTGCCTCCACATCTCTCCAACGGAGACGTACTTCCTCACAAGGGAAGGAACTCCGGTAACACATCCTCATCTCCACCGGTTCCACTTTTGGTTATCTCTTACCTTTACTTCTTGCAAACTATTATTGTGTTGTATCCATTGATTGCTTGTGTGCTTGTTGTGGTGAGCATCATATAGGTTCCTCACCTAGTTGCACATCTAGCCAACCTATTTGATGTAAGCCTAAATTGTTAAAGAAACGTTAAAAAGTGTTAGTTGCCTATTCACCCCCCCCCCTCTAGTCAACCATATTGATCCTTTCAATTGGTATTAGAGCCAGGTTTGTTTATTAACGGTTTCACCACCCGAAGAGTATGGCTAGTGAAGAGGAGCGTGTGGGAGAACTTCCCAAGGCCATGGGAGAGAACACAGTCTCACGCGATGATTTGAATGAGGCCTTGTCCTTGCTCAAATCCTCCATGGCGACCAAGGTTCAATCCATGTTCAAAGAATTCCTTGAAACTCTTAAAGTTTCTACCAATAAGTGCAAATGGTTAAACCCACTAACTCGACAACGGATGTGAACTCCGGTAAGCAGGGGACTAGTGCTGACAAGGATAATTGTTCTCAAGGAATTAATAGGTCGGGGAGCTTTGCCTCAGTTCCCCCTCCCATGGTCTATGAAGGACCGGTGCACCCACCTCATATAGTTAATCATGGTCCTCCTCCTAAACTTGTTAAGAATGATTTTGCTAACTGGTTTTTCAATATCAAGTCTCATTTAGATCATAGCTCAATTCATCTCATGAGAGTCATTGAAGAAGGATACTATCCTCATGATCCGCACAACCTTACTCCAAGAGAACAAGCGGATAAACAGCTAAATTCTTTCGCCTTGTTCATACTCCAAGTTGATGTTCCTACTGAAGACCTACCTCACCTGTGGCCCTTCATTGTTGCTAAAGAGTGTTGGGAACACATTGTCTCAATGTACAAGGGCATTTCAAGCATTCAATGGTCAAACTATGAAGTTGTCCTTGATCAGTCAGATGAGTTTGTGATGATAGAGGATGAGGAATCGCGTGATCTCTATAGAAGGGTGACCGCTCTCGTTGTTTCCCTCAAATATCATGGCAGCAATGATGTGGATGATACTTGGATCAAGCGTAAGTTTTTGAAGGCCATCATGCCCTACAACAAGGCCATGTCCGCTGTCATCCGTCAAAGGCCAGACTTTCACACCTTGTCTTCTAGTGATGTGTTGGATGAATTTATTGCAATGAACATCCTGAACACGACAGCTGACAATGCTCTCGCTCGCGTGAAACGGTCAAAGAAATCCTCTCCCAACCTTACTTTCAGATCCAAAGTCAGTCAAGAGGAAGAAGAAGAAGAATAGGGTTGCCCCGAGGACAGAAAATATGCTTATCATGAGCACATGGCTCTTGTGTCCAGACAATTTTGGGGCAACAAGAGAAACACAAGGCCCAACTTCTCCAAGAACAACTCAAACGGGTCAAAGGGCAAGCAACGTGTGAGAAAATGCTACAACTATGGTAATGTGATTCACTTTGTGGTGGATTTCCCATATGAGAAGAGGGAAGACAATGGTGGCTTGCTCATTCAAAAAGATAAGGCCAAGTCCTTCCCCAACAAAACCAACTTCACCAAGAAGGCTCCTCATAAAGTATTGGTGGCTCAAGAAGAGTATGCCTCCGATGATGACGTTGATGATGAAGACACAAGCGGTGAAGGAATGGCAATGGCATCTATGGCAATTGCTTCCTCTACCCCAACAAAGGTGTCACTCATCGACGCCCCAAATGAGAACATCGCCGCGAGGTGCCTCATGGATAAAGGTATCACCAAGGTAACCTCCAATGGCAAAACCTCAAACATTAAGACTTCTATTTCTTCCACTCTGTCTTTAGAATGTCTGGATGAACATGAGGAGGCGAAAGAGGATAAAAATGAGTTTGACAAATTCTTGTGTAAACTCAAGGGAGAGTCCACGAAGTACTTCGTTGCTCTCTTGGAACAAGTTGGTGAGGCCCATGACACTAATGAGTCTCAAGAATAATATATTTAGGAGTTGAGAGGCCATAGTCATGATTATGCCGACGAGATAGTGGACCTATCTATTGCTGTTGAGGAAGAACGAGGTCTTCATATGACTCTTGAGGAGTGACAAAATGATGACCTTGCTAAATTACCTAAAGATGATGATCATGCTATTGTTCTTAACCGTGTGCTCAAGTCTGAAAAGGTTGCACTTGGAGTTGGCCATGATCGACTCAAGGTTGAGCTTGACACACTTGAAAATGCTCACAAGGCATTGAAGTGTGCTCATGCCTCTCTTAAGGAGTCGCATGATCAACTCCAAGTAAAACTTACTAAGGAAATTGCCACGTGTCCTCCTTTTGTTCTAATTGATAATACATCTACTACTAACCCATGTTGTGAGCATGCACGTCTTGTGGAGGAATATGAGAAGGGTTTAGTGACATGTATCCAAGGTGATAAGACGTTCAATGATCTTTGAGAAATCAGAAGGAATTTGTGGCAAAAGAAGGAGTTGGGTTTGCACCCAAAAACAAAAATAAGAAGAGGGTGAACACCAAGGAAGTTCCACCGCTCAAAGAAACCTTTCTAAGAGCAGGAGATGGTCCTCATGAGAAGAAGAAAGACAAAGTTGTGGTTGGCAATGCCAAGAAGGGCAAGATTACCCACCCGAACAAGACCTGACGAGGATATGTACCTAGGGTAGGGTCCTAGGCCTAACCTATTTACCCTACCTAAGGACATTGCATTTGAAGGCTTAAGGGCCACAAGAAAGATTCCGACTGCATTCACCATGGCGCTCAAGTCACTCGATAGTCAATCCATTCGGTGGCACCTTGCTCCGCTTGACAGTCACCTATCACTCGAATGACCTCGTTTCGAGTCGATGCCATAAGACCAGAAGTCACCCCTGAGAGGCCAACAGGAAGGAGTTAAGCCAGTCGTCATTAATAGCAATTATGTTGTATGTTGCCAGTAACGATAGTCTTTATACCCACGATCGAACCCTTGGATGCCACGCAATTATGAGGGGCAAGAAACTCTATATAAGCCACCCCTCCCCTCTGGCACAAGGATTCGCGACCTTTGTAGTCCCCATTCTCCACACGACAAAGCTCCAGAGCATTGAGACGTAGGGTTGTTACCTCCACGAGAGGGGCCTGACCTCATACATCCGTGTGTACATCCTCGTCGTAGCTAGGACTCTGCCCTCTCCTTTCATACCCCTACCTTCTACTGCGAGGCTCGTTCCCACAACAGTTGGCACCCACCTTGGGGACGGTGTCTAAGCGAGTTCCGGTGAGGTTGCATTTTTCTCCTTTCGTCATGTCTCCCGGCGGTGCTTTCGCTCTGGTCCACGAGATCCGTTTCGGAGCGCTCACTTTCATCGCCGATGATTCGGCATGGCTCCAAAAAGCGCATCTCGACGTCGAGGCGCTCCCGGTTCGCAGGGCTGCGCACTTTTGCGCGAGTTCCTACGGCGTGCTTCTGTGACAGCCATCGACTCCGTACTCATTGGCTTTCCCCATTGTTCGTCGTCGCAAGCGATCCGGTCGCTCACGACTTCAGCGCTGGGTCAGGCATGCAGTGGCCCGCCAAATTTCATCTCTGCAGATTATGGCGATCGAGCTCGCCGAGTCTCTTCATGACGTGTTCGAGTCGGACTCTGATCATTCTGACGTTCCTTCCAAGTGTGAGAGCTGCGATCCTACATTGGAGGTCCTTATGGCTGGTTCCCATGAAAGCCCGCCACCGGGCTTCGGCCGCGGCAAGCTGGAAGCTGGCGGACCGTCGAGTGAACAGGCGCGCCGTGATGAGGAGGTCCTTCATACTCCCATCGTTGGTGCGACTGCTGAGGCCCAGGCCTTGGAGGCCACACACATTCAGCTTGAAGAGCTCCAAAGAGAACTCGACGAGTGCGCCTGCCAGCGCCCACCAGTTTCCAGTCGACGCCAGCGGCAGCTATTTCCGATTGGATCGCATAACAATGTTGAGGTATACCGTACTCCTGTGTTAAATGTTGCTGCTGTAGCATAGCAAATTCCATTCAGCCGTCACGGTTAGAGGCTGGTAGAGGGTTGATGCAGATTAGATCATTGTTGGATGCAGCACAACGTCAAAATTCTGTTGTCTCACAGTCGCACAATAGGATTCACAGAAATTCTCCAAGAGTAGAAACTGATCAGTCGGCACATAGTCCTGGATCGCCCTTGCGCCGAAGAGGCAGGGGTTTTCGTGAAGATCAACATCGAGATCAGTTTCACCGTGATGACCACCGTCGAGTGCCCACTCCTCCACGGGGTGGTCCTTTCGTGCCCCGACACTAGGACAAAAGGATCTTGTTCAATGATGAGCGGAATGCAGGGTTTGATGCTCGTGACCTCTCACTCAGAGGCGGGTCGACAGAAGCAGGGCCCACAAGGATGGGCATGACAGAGATATTCTGAGTGGAAGCATTGCTGTTATTTCTGGTCCAGAGTGCTTAAGCAGGGCTATTCGTTCCAGAGAAATCCCCCCAACTTTAGGTTGGCGGCTGGGATCGGCAAGTTTTCTGGCGAGTCGAAGCCAGAGACATGGTTAGATGATCAACGAGTGGAAGTTCAAATTGGTGGTGGTAACGATAACATTGCAATGAAGCATATGTCTTTCATGTTGGATGGCTCGGCTCATGTGTGGCTGAATCTTTTAGCCCCTTCTAGCATTCACTATTGGGAGGATCTCGCCCGAGTGTTCATCAGAACGTTTGAAGGCACTTGCAAGCGTCCTGCCGGGCTGATTGATTTACAACATTGTGTTTAGAAGCCCAACGAAACTTTGAGAGATTACATTCAGTGCTGGTCCACTCTGCATCATACTGTGGAAAATGATTCTGAGCATCAGGCTGTTTGTGCTTTCAAGGCTGGAGTGAAATACCAAGAGCTCTATCTGAAGTTTGGGCGTACGGGTAACATCTCGCTGAGCAAAATGATGGAAATCGCCACTCGGAACGCCAATGGCGAAGAAGAACACCGCCTCCGTAGCGGCAAAGGAAAATCAGTCGACAATGATGCCGGCGGCAATTCCAGTCGGAAGCAGAAGCGGAAGGCTGATGGACCTGTCTAGGCAAAGGCAGCTGCTCTGCTGGCCCAAGGAAAGAACAAGGGGAAGTCCAAGGGACATTTTAACCCCAATAAAGGAAAGAATCAACCAGGGATTGTTGTGATGGATCTACCATGCGCAATCCACGCGAGGAAAGACGAACAAGGCGACTTGATATTACCCAAGCATACCACTCTGCAGTTTTGACTCCTCATTCAGTAGTTCAAAGAGACTCCATCGAGTGAGAAAACTCATGAGAAGGATGATGAAGACAATTAAACATTCCTTGATGTCACCGCTACACTGATGATTTTTGCTGATGTTGAAAGCAAGATCGATTGAATGTCATCAATAGGGAGGTCAACATGGCCGTACCTACAACCCCCACCTACCTCAAGTGGTCTCAGACTGCCATCACATTTGATCAGTCAGATCATCCTGCTCACGTGGCCACTCCAGGTCGACATGCTTTGGTAGTTGATCCGGTTGTGGGGGGCACTCGACTCCTCAATGTCCTCATGAACGGTGGCAGCGGTCTGAACATCCTTTACGCAGATACCCTTAAAGGGATGGGCATTCTGATGTCCCGACTCAGTGAGAGCAACATGCAATTCCACGGAATCATCCCAAGGAAAAGGCCAAGTCACTCGGCCAGATTGCATTGGATGTGACATTCAAAACAGATAGAAATTTTCGAAAGGAAAAGTTTACATTTGAAGTCGTCGATTTCCAGAGCGCTTATCATGCCATTCTGGGTTGGCCCGCGTATGCTCGTTTCATGGCCCGTCCATGTTACATGTATCTCAAGTTGAAGATGCCAGGGTCCAAAGGTGTGATCACAGTCACCGGCAATCGACAGTGGGCTGAGGAGTGCCTCCAGCAAGGCTCCAAAATCATTGATCACTAGATGGCTATGGTTGAGATGGAAGAATACAAGAAGAGTGCTAAGCCTGCTGATTTGCTGCGCGCTAAGAAGCCTGCTTCCGAGTTAACATTCCAGTCGGCAGGGGAAGTGAAAAATGTACACATCCACCCGACAGATTCAACTGCCGCGCCGACCAATATATCTTCAACACTCGACAGCAAATAGGAAGCCGAGCTCATCCAGTTCCTCCGTGAGAACTGGGATATCTTCGCACGGAAGCCTGCTGACTTGCCGGGGGTTCCCAAGGAGCTGGCTGAGCACCGACTGGGAGTTGACCCGAAGGCTAAGCCCATTAAGGAGCATTTGCATCGATCGGTGGCAGAGAAGCGTAAAGCAATCAGCGAAGATGTGGCTCGTCTCTTGCAAGCCAAGTTCATTCGGGAGATTTACCACTCCGAGTGGCCCTCGAATGTTGTCATTGTTCCTAAGAAGGACTAGTCACTATGCATGTGTATTGACTTAAAGCATATCAATCGGGCCTGCCCGAAAGATCATTTTCCGCTCCCTGCATAGATCAGAATGTTGACTCGACTGCGGGCTGCGAGCGTTTATCATTTCTAGATGCTTACTCTGGGTACCATCAGATACGTCAGTTTGGCCCGAATGAAATTAAAATGGCCTTCATCACCCCATTTGGGTGTTTTTGCTACATCACCATGCCATTCGGTTTGAAGAATGCCGGCGCTACTTTCATGCACATGATTGAAAAGTGTTTATTCGACCAGGTCCCTCGGAATGTCGAAGCGTACATGGACGATATAGTTGTCAAGTCCCGCAAAGGTTTTGACCTGCTGGCTGACTTGGCCGAAACTTTTGCCAATCTGAGGAGATACGATATAAAGCTGAATCCGGCTAAGTGTACTTTCGGCGTCCCTGGCGGCAAGTTACTCGGTTTTCTCGTTTCCGAACGAGGGACCGACGTCAACCCTGAGAAAATCAGCGCCATTACCCGAATGAAGACTCCCGTGCGAGTGCACGATGTTCAGAAGCTCACAGGTTGCTTGGCAGCATTGAGTTGATTCATTTATCATCTCGGTGAGAAGGCATTGCCTTTGTACCGACTGATGAAGAAGTCGGACACGTTCGAGTGGACTCCAGAGGCCGAAGCAGCATTTGTCGAGCTCAAAGCCCTGCTCTCCACCGAGCCGGTGCTTGTTGCTCCTCATAGCAAAGAGCCCTTGCTCCTGTACATCAGGGCCACTAATCAGGTCGTCAGTATAGTGTTAACTATCAAGCGGTAAGAGGAGGGCAAGGCTTACAAAGTCCAACGTCCAGTCTATTACGTTTCTGAATTATTGACTCCTTCGAAGCAAAGGTATCCTCACAACCAGAAGTTAGTTTATGGTATTTATCTGTCAACAAAGAAGGTGGCACACTATTTTCAGGACCACTCGATTTCAGTTGTCGGTGATGCTCTGTTATCCGAGATTCTCAACAATCGGGATGCAACTGGTCGAGTGGCTAAGTGGGCAATCGAGCTCCTATACTTTGACATCAAGTTTTAAGCCAAGAAAGCCATCAAGTCTCAGGCACTTGCAGATTTTATGGCCGAATGAATTGAAAGCAATAGCCAATCCAGGTTCACTCAGCACACTGGACCATGTTCTTCGATGGATCTAAAATGTTGAACGAGTCCGGTGCCGGCGTTGTCTTAGCATCTCCGAAAGGCGACAAACTCAGCTATTTCTTGCAAATCCACTTCGATTCCTCCAACAATGAAGCAGAATATGAAGCACTTTTATATGGGTTGCGCATGGCTATCTCACTCGGCGTCAAGCGCTTGATGGTTTATGGCGACTCAAATTTGGTGGTAAATCAAGTGATGAAAGAGTGGGACATTCGAAACCCCGCTATGACTGGATACTGCAGTGCTGTTAGAAAGCTCGAGAAGAAATTTTAAGGTCTCGAACTTCATCATGTTCCCCGAGTGAAGAATCAAGCGGCTGATGAGCTGGCAAAGATTGGATCCACCGACGATCTGCCCCAGGAATGTGTTTTTAGAACACCTCTACACTCCTTCGATATAGGAAGATCCTTTCACCGAAGATCCCTCGCAAGCTATGAGCTCCACCGATCTGACTAAAGTCGATGTCCCTACAGTTATTGATTTAGTCATGAAGGTTTTGGTCACCATTGCTGATTGGACGGTGCCCTATATTGCATATATCCTTAGACAAGAACTCCCTGAAGACAATACAGAAGCACAGTAGATCGTGCGCAGGTCGAAAGCTTTTACTGTGATCGGGGATCAGCTATTCAGAGAAAGCGCGACCAGCTTGACGCAGCGTTGCATTTCCCCTGAAGAAGGTCGAGTAATCCTGGATGAAATCCACTTGGGAACTTGCAACCATCATGCGTCCTCACAGACAATCGTCGCTAAAGCGTACTAATCTGGTTTCTTCTGGCCACGGACCAATAAGATGGCCGAAGACATTGTCGATCATTGTGAAGGGTGCCAGTTCTATGCAAACTTATCTCACAAGTCGGCGTCTGCTCTGAAGACAATCCCCCTTGCCTGGGAATTTGCTATCTCGAGTCTAGACATGGTTGGTCCCTTTCGGACTGGAAAAGGCGGATTCACTCATTTTCTTGTTGCAGTCAACAAATTTACAAAGTGGATTGAGGCCAAGCCGACTAAGAAATTTAACTCTCGTATGGCGGTCACATTCATGAGGGAAATAATTTTTCGATACGATGTTCCCCACACCATCATCACAGATAATGGCACCAACTTCGACTCGAAAGAATTCAGACACTTCTACACCTCCCAAGGCACTCGGATGGATTATGATTCCGTTGCACACCCCCAAACCAATGGTCAACTTGAGCGAGCCAACGGCCTCATCCTGCAAGGTCTGAAGCCTCGTCTCATGTGCGACTTGGATCATGCTGCCGGAGCCTGGGTGTTAGAATTGCCATCTATTTTAAGGGGCCTGAGAACAACACCTAATCGGTCGACTGGACGAACTCTATTTTTCTTGGTCTATGGATCCGAAGTTGTCGTGTCGAGCGATTTGTTTCACAACTCTCCCTGAGTGGAACTTTATTCTGAAGCTGAAGCTGAACAAGCAAGACAGGATAGCGTAGACCTCCTTGATGAAGAGCGAGAGATGGATCCAATCCAGACCACAACTTATCAGCAAGATCTGCGACGCTTCCATGCGAAAAATGTTAAGAGTCGGTCATTTCATCAAGGAGATTTAGTGCTCCGAGTGGATCAACAGCGACCTCACAAGCTCGCTCCTACGTGGGAGGGTCCCTTTGTCATCATCAAGGTGTTGAACAACGCAGCTTATCACCTGTACAACCTCAAGAAGCAGATTGACGAGCCGCGTGCCTGGAACGCAGATCTTCTCCGGCGTTTCTATACTTAGGAACAGAGTGGTTTTGATGTAATAAAAATATTTCAGATCATCTCATATATGCAAGTTTGACTTCCGCAGTCTTTTCGTCGATTCCGATCAAGTAATTTCTCGCTTGGGACCACTTCGAGTATTGAGCAATCCTCACACTCGAGGGCTTAGCTGCGAACATGCTTTCGCCTAAGTTAAAAACCCTGCTGAGTGGATAGCAGTCCTTTCACTCGATGACTTAGCTGCAAATCAGTCTTTGCCTAAGTTCAAAACTACTCCGAGTGTTGAGTTATCCTCACACTCAGGGGCTTAACTGCGAACATGACTTCGCCTAAGTTAAAAACCCTGCCGAGTGGATAGCTCTCCATTCACTCGATTAATTAGCTGCGAATCAGTCTTCGCCTAAGTTCAAAACTACTCCGAGTGTTGAGCAATCCTCACACTCGGGGCCTTAGCTGCGAACATGCCTTCGCCTAAGCTAAAAGCCTTGCCTAGTGGATAGCAGTCCATTCACTCGGTGACTTAGCTACGAACCAGTCTTTGTCTAAGTTAGATACTTCTCCGACTATTGAGAAATCCTCACACTCGGGGGACTTAGATGCAAACCAGCTTTTGTCTAAAGAAAAAACTAAATTCCGAGTGGTTCACTATATACTCACTTGGAAACTTAGATGTGAACCGGTTTTTCGCTCAAGATAAAAAAAATCGAGTGTTAAGCAATCCTCACACTCGGGGGCTTAACTGCGAACCAACTTTCGCCTAAGCAATAAACAAATTCACTCGAACAAATGATTGAAAGTCAAATGTGGATAAATTCAAAGGTTTCATCGCAGATAAATGTTTCGTGCACAAGCAAACGTGCTCAGGATCAAGGCATGAATGGATTTTTTAGGTTGATACATTTCCACTCGGCATACCGAGGCAAATAAAGTTTTCCCATAAATCAAGTTTTTCAAACACCCGACGGTCTTACTGGCTCGACAAATGTGTCCAAGTCGATCCCATCTGCGATCCTCGTGGCCGCGTCAATGAAGGTCTCCATGAAACCTTCAAACTGAAGTTTCTTTGTAATCATTACACGGAGCTCCTTCAACTTATCCTCCCTTGCCACCTTGCAATGGACTCTTACAAGGGAGAGGGCCATGTCGGCTCCGTAGCGGGCGGCTGACTTCTTCCAAGCCTACACTCGACTGGGAAGATCATTAAGGCGTGCCATCATGGATGTGAGATCAAGCTGAAGGGTGTCTTTGGGCCACATTTCTTTGTCGATCTTCTCCATCACAGCTTTTAGTCGGAGGATATATACTTGAACGCCCTGGAGTTTGACATTGAGTAGGAACACGTTCATGGCCTCTCCATCACCAATAGGTGACTTGGTGGGATCCAAATTGGGCTCAATTTCTTCGGTTTCTTTTTCGAAGTCTTGGCAGAATTCTGTTGGGAAGAAGGAATGGGAGGAGGTTTAATGAAATACAGTTGTCAAGGATTTTATGAAGTTCAGTCGACAATGATGGTTACCGGTGAGCATGATGTACATCTTTCTCACGAACTCCCCCAAGTGCTTCTCCAAGCCATTTCTCCCCTTAGTCAGTTGCTTGGTCTTCCTTATGAGTTCCACCCATTCCAGCTTCAGCTTGGAGTTTTCCACCTCCATCTTCTTGGCGGCAGCCAGTTTCTGCACAGCAGCTTCAGTCTTCTCCCTTGCCACCCCTTGGGCATTAGCAAGCGCCTTGTCTTTGTCCTCTAGTGCCTTGTTCATGGTATCTAAAGAAATAGTATTGTTGAGTCGCGCCTAGAGTCGACGATTTTCATCGCATACGTCTGTTCGAGCGAAAGCACTCGGTTCAAAGCATGGAAACTAAAGATAAGAATGCATTGGGTCGATAGAAGTTACCTCCCAGAGTTTTTAGTTCAGTCCGCACTCGCTCCAAACTGTTGTTGGAGACCTCCAAGTCCACTCGCAGCTGGTTCCTTTCCTCCTCGAGGTCCTTGTACTGTGCACCAAGTTCGCAAGCTCTCTAAAATCAACAAAGAAAAATCCAGTCGACAAGAAACACCTCCACCCCCGAGTGTAGAATAAAAAAACGGTCGATTGGATGGCAGACCCCGCCCACCCCACTATCCTGAAATAGCGTCATATCATGGTTGAAGAAATGATGTCCATGAAACCTGTTGGGGAAGGTTGCATGGGAAACAAAAAAAACCTACGCACGCGTAGATCTATCCATGGTGATGAGCATCTACGAGAGGGAGAGTGGATCTATGTACACTTGTAGATTGCTAAGCGAGAAGCGTTAAGAAACGCGGTTGGTGTAGTCGAACGTCTTCGCGATCCAAATCGCCGAGCGTCCCGCGATCTCATCACGATCTGTCCCGCGATCCAATCACGATCCGTACCGCGAACTCATCACGATCTGTCCCGCGATCTCGTCGCGATCCGTCCCGTGAACTCATCATGATCCGTCTCGCGATCTTGATCACGGTCCTTCCGATCTAGAGCCGAACGGACGGCACCTCCGCGTTCAGCACACGTACAGCTCGATGACGATCTCCGCCTTCTTGATCCAGCAAGAGGGAGCGGAGATGTAGAAGAGTTATCCGGCAGCGTGACGGTGCTCCGGAGATGGTGGTGGAGCTATTCCAGCAAGGCTTCACCTAAGCACTATAGAAATCCGATCTAGAGGAGAAACTATGCACTAGAGGAACGGGTAGCACGTGGCTGAAAATTCTGTGGCAAAACACTAAAATCCTCTAGTATATATAGGAGGTGGGGAGGAGGAGGCTTGGCTGCCAAAGAGGCAGCCCTTTGGTCGGCCGAACCTAGTGGTATTGGAGGATTCCTCCTCCAATCCTAGTAGGATTAGGACTCCTCCTTTATTTTTGCCTTTTTTGCCTTTTTTGCATTTTTCCACCTTTTTCTCTTTGAGCTTTTCTTCCCAGCCACATGGGGCTTTTGTGGGACTTCCACCAGCCCACAAAGGGCTGGTATTTACTCTCCCACAGCCCATGAAGCCTCTTGGGTCGAAATACCCCTCCCAGTGGGCTCCCGGTACACTACCGGCACTCCCGGTACACTACTAATGAGCCCGAAACTTTTCCGGTGACCAAAACAGGACTTCCTATATATGATTCTTTACCTCCGGACCATTACGGAGCTCCTACTGACGTTCGGGATCTCATCCGGGACTCCGAACAACCTTCGGTCACCACCATACAAAACTCTATACTACCGAAACGTCACCAAACCTTAAGTGTGCAGACCCTGCGGGTTCAAGAACTATGTAGACATGACCGAGACACCTCTACGGTCAATAACCAATAGCGGGAGCTGGATGCCCATATTGGTTCCTACATATTCTACGAAGATCTTTATCGGTCAAACCTCTATGTCAAGGATTCAATTAATCCCGTATGATGTTCCCTTTGTTCTTTGGTATGTTACTTGCCCGAGATTCAATCGTCGGTATCTCCATACCTAGTTCAACCTCATTACCGGCAAGTCTCTTTACTCGTTCCGTAATACAAGATCCCATGACTAACACTTAGTCACATTGCTTGCAAGGCTTATTGTGATGTTGTATTACCGAGTGGGCCCTGAGACACCTCTCCGTCACACGGAGTAACAAATCCCAGTCTTGATCCATGCGAACTCAATAGACACCCTCGGAGATACCTGTAGAGCACCTTTATAGTCACCCAGTTACGTTGCGACGTTTGATACACACAAGGTACTCCTCCGGTGTCAGTGAGTTGCATGATATCATGGTCATAGGAACATATACTTGACATGCAGAAAACAGTAGCAATAAACTGACACGGTCATATGCTATGTTCGTAGTTTGGGTCTTTTCCATCACACCATTCTCATAATGATTTGATCCCGTTTATCAAATGACATCTCATCTCCATGGTTAGGAAACCTTAACCATCTTTGATCAACGAGCTAGTCTATTAGAGGCATACTAGGGACATGGTTTTGTCTATGTATCCACACATGCATCTAACTCTCCGATCAATACAATTATAGCATGGATAATAAACGATTATCATGAACAAGGAAATATGATAATAACCAATTTATTATTGCCTCTAGGGCATATTTCCAGCAGTCTCCCACTTGCACTAGAGTCAGTAATCGAGTTCACATCACCATGTGATTCGCATTGTTATGAATCTAACACCCAATGAGTTTGGGGGCTTGATCATGCTTTGCATGTGAGAGAGGTCTTATAGTCAACGGGTTTGCGACATTTAGATCCGTGTGTACTTTGAAAATTTCTATGTCAAACCGTAAACACTGCTACCACACTCCACCTGGTACTATTCCAAATGGCTGCTCCACTATACGTATCCAGATTGCTACTACGAGTCATCTGGATTGGTGTTAAAGCTTGCATTGACGTAAATCTTTACGGAGAACTCTTCATCACCTCCATAATCGAGAAACATCTCCTTAGTCTTTTAGTTACCAAGGATAATCTTGACCACTGTCCGGTGCTCCATTCCAGGATCACTTTGAAACCTTCCGGCCATACTTATGGCAAGGCTGACATCCGGTCTTGTGCAAAGCATTGCATACAACCGTTTATGCTTTCCAGAAAGTCTACATCATTTTCCGATCAGCAATACGTCAACCACATATGCTTACCAGAAACTCTATAGTGCTCCCACTCACTTTATTGTAAATACAAGTTTCTCATAAACTTTGTATAGACTCAAAAACTTTGATCACCTTATCAAAGTGTATTTTCCAACTCCGAGATGCTTGCTTCGGTTCATAGAAGGTTCACTGAAGCTTGCACACCTTTTAGCATCCTTAGGAGTGACAAAACCTTCTGGTTGTATCTCATACAACCTTTCCTTAAGGAAGGAAATGATGTTTTGGTATCCATCTGCCCGATTTCATAATTGAAAAATGCAGCAACTGCTAACATAATTCCAAAAGACTTTAGCATCGCTACGAGTGAGAAAGTCTCACCGTAGTCAACTCCTTGAACTTGGCGGAAACTTCTTTGCGGCAAGTCGAGCTTTATAAATGGTGACATTCACCATCAGCGTCTGTCTTCATCTTAAAGATCCATTTGTACTCAACGACCTGCATCCAACGAGCAAGTCTACCAAAGTCTATACTTGGTTTTCATACATGGATCCTTTCTCGGATTTTATGGGCTCTAACCATTTGTCGGAATCCGGGCCCATCATCGCTTCTCCACAGCCCGTAGGATCATTGTTGTCCAACAACATGACCTCCAAGACATGGTTGTCGTACCGCTCAGGAGTAGTACACATCCTTGTCGACGTACGAGGTTCGATAGTAACTTGATCCGAAGCTTCATGATCATCATCATTTACTTCCTCTTCAACTAACGTAGTCTTCACAGAAAACTACTTCCTGCGCTGCGCTACTCTCTGGTTGAACAAAGGTTCAACAACCTCATCAACTTCTATCTTCCTCCCACTCAGTTCTTTCGAGAGAAAGTTTTTCTCGAGAAAGGACCCAGTTTTAGCAACAAACACTTTATGCTTGGATCTGAGATAGAAGGTTTACCCAACTGTTCTTAGGGTATTCTATTAAGATGCATTTGTCCGCTTTGGGTTTGAGCTCATTAGGTGAAAACATTTTCCACACAAGCGTCGCAGCCCCAAACATTAAGAAATGACAGATTCTGTTTCTATCTAACCCTAATTCACACGTTGTCATCTCAACGGATTTAGATGGTGCCCTATTTAACGTGAATGTAGTTATCTCTAATGCATAACCCCAAAATTATAGTAGCAAAACGATAAGAGACATCATAGCACGCACCATATCCAATAGAGTACGACTATGACATTCGGACACACCATCACACTATGGTGTTCCAGGTGGCGTGAGTTGTGAAACAACTTTCACATTGTCTAAAGTTGTATGCCAAACTCGTAACTCAGATATTCACCTCCACGATCATATCGCGGACATTTTTATCTACTTGTCACGATGATCTTAAACTTCACTCTAAATTTGCTTGAACCTTTCAAACGATTCAGACTTGTGCTTCATTAAGTAAACATACACTATATCTATTCAAATCATTGGTGAAGGTAAGAAAATAATGATATCCACCGCGCGCTACAAGACTCATTGGATTGCATACATCAACATGTATCATTTCCAATAAATCACTTGCCCGCTCCATCCGTCTGGAAACGGGGTCCTTACTCATCTTGCCCAAGAGGCATGGTTCGCATGTCTCAACCGATTCGAAATCGAATGAGTCCAAAGATCCATCAGCATGGAGTTTCTTCATGCGCTTTATACCAATATGACATTTAGCGGCAGTGCCACAAGTATGTGGTACTATCATTATTAACTTTGTATCTTTTGGTGTCAATGTTATGAACATGTGTATTACTACGATCAAGACTCAACAAACCATTCTCACTGGGTGCATGACCATTGAAGGTATTATTCATGTAAACAGAATAACCATTATTCTCTAACTTAAATGAATAACCATGTTGCAATAAACACGATCTAATCACGTTCATGCTCAACGCAAAACACCAATAACATTTATTTAGGTTTGTCTCTAATCCCGAAGGTAGAGAGAGCGTGCGATGTTGATCACATCAACCTTGGAAACATTTCCAACACACATCGTCACCTCACCCTTAGCTAGTGCTCCATTTGTAGCTTTTATTTCGAGTTACTAACATTTAGCAATCGAACCGGTATCCAATACCCAGGTGCTACTAGGAGTACTCGCAAGGTACACATCATTAAAACGTATATCAAATATACTTTTGTCGACGTTGCCAGCCTATCTTATCTACCAAGTATCTAGGGTTGTTCCGCTTTAGCGACCGCTCTCCTCATTATCAAAGCACTTAGTCTCGGGTTTGGGTTCAACTTTGGGTTGCTTCACTGGAGCAGCAAATGACTTGCTATCCATGAATTTTCCATCCTTGCTCTTGCCCTTCTCGAAACAAGTGGTTTGACTAACCATCAACACTTGACGCTCCTTCTTGATTTCTACCTTCGCGGTGTCAAACATCGCGAACAGCTCACGGATCATTATTTCTATCCCTAGCATTTTATAGTTCATCACCAAGTTCTAGTAGCTTAGTGACAGTGACTTGGAGAACTATATATATCACTATCTTATCCGGAAGATCAACTCCTACTCGATTCAAGCGATTGTAGCATCCAGACAATCTGAGCACATGCTCAACGATTGAGATATTCTCCTTCATCTTGCAGGCAAAGAATCTTGTTGGAGATCTCATATCTCGCAACACGGGCACGAGCCTGAGATCCTAATTTCAGCTCTTAGAACATATCATATGTTCCGTGACGTTCAAAACGTTTCGGAGCCTCAATTCTAAGTCGTAATGCATGACGCACTAAACTATCAAGTAGTCATCAGAACGTGCCTGTCAAATGTTCACAACATCTACAAACGACGTTAGAGGGGTTGGCGCACAGAGCGGTGCATTAAGGACATAAGCCTTCTATGCAGCAATGAGGACAATCCTCAGATCACGGAGCCAGTCCGCAATATTGCTACAATCAAGTTTCAACTCTATTTCTCTAGGAACATATAAAAATTCAAGGGAGCTACAGCGTGAGCTAGTAATCTACAACATAATTTTGCAAAGACACTACTGACTATGTTCATGATAGTGAGTTCAATTAATCATATTACTTAAGAACTCCCACTCAAATTGACATTCCTCCGGTCATCCGAGTGATACATGATCCAAATTCACCAACTCAAGTCCGATCATCACGTGAGTTGAGGTGGTTACAATGGTGAACATCATCATGTTGGTCATATCTACTATATGACTCGTGTTCGACCTTTCGGTCTCTTGTGTTCCGAGGCCACGTCTGTACATGCTAGGCTCGTCAAGTTTAACCCGAGTGTTCTGCATGTGCAACACTGGCTTGCACCCATTGTACTTGAACATAGAGTCTATCACACCCAACCATCACGTGGTGTCTCGACACGAAGAGATTTCGCAACGATGCACACTCGGGGAGAACACAATTTATCTTGAAATTAAGTGAGGGATCACCTTACAATGCTATCGTCGTCCTAAGAAAAACAAGGTGCATAATGGGATTAACATCACATGCAAATCATTAGTGACATGATATGGCCATGAACTTGTGCTTTTGATCTCCATCATGAAAGCACTGGCATGATCTCCATCGTCAACGGCATGACTCCATGATCTCCATCATCTTGATCTCCATCAACGTGTCGCCATCGGGCTTGTCGCGCCCACCATGCTTCTACTACTATTGCTACCGTTTAGCGATAAAGTAAAGCAATACATAGCGTTTAATGATTGACACGCAGGTCATACAATAATTAAAGACAACCCTATGGCTCCTGCCGGTTGCCATACTCATCGACATGCAAGTCGTGATAATGTATACATCACATGATCATCTCAGACATCACATATATCACATCATGTAATTGTGCATATCACATCACAACATACCCTGCAAAAACAAGTTAGACGTCCTCTAATTGTTGTTGCATGTTTTACGTGGCTGCAACGGGTATCTAGCAAGAACAATTCTCATCTACGCAAAAACCACAATGGTGATACACTAGTTGCTTTTCAACCTTCTCAAGGACCGCCTCTGTCGAATCCGATCCAACTAAAGTGAGAGAAACTGGCACCCGCAAGCCATCTATGCAACAAGATGCGGTCGAGGGAACCGGTCTCTCGTAAGCGTACGAGTAATGTTGGTCCGGGCCGCTTCATCTCATAATACTGTTGAACCAAAATCCGACCAAGGGAGGCAGCAATCTAAGCATCAACGCCCACAAACCTTTTGTGTTCTACTCGAGATCTCATCTACACATAGACCTAGCTCATGATGCCACTGTTGGCGAACGTTGCATGGGAAACAAAAAAATTCCTTCACACACGCAGATATATCCATGGTGATGATCATCTATGAGAGGGAGAGTGGATCTATGTACCCTTGTAGATTGCTAAGCGGGAAGCGTTAAGAAATGCGGTTGGTGTAGTCGAACGTCTTCGCGATCCAAATCGCCGAGCGTCCCGCGATCTCATCACGATCCGTCCCGCGATCCAATCAAGATCCGTCCCACGAACTCGTCATGATCCATCTCGTGATCTCGTCGCGATCCGTCCTGCGAACTCATCACGATCCGTCCCGCGAACTCATCACGATCCATCTCGCGATCTTGATCACGGTCCTTCCGATCTAGCGCCGAACGGACGGCACCTCCACGTTCAGCACACGTACAGCTCGATGACGATATCTGCCTTCTTCATCTAGAAAGAGGGAGCGAAGAGGTAGAAGAGTTCTCCGGTAGCGTGATGGCGCTCCGGAGATGGTGGTGGAGGTATTCCGGCAGGGCTTCGCCTAAGCACTGCAGAAATCCGATCTAGAAGAGAAACTATGCACTAGAGGAACGGGTAGCACGTGGCTGAAAATTCTGTGCCAAAACCCTAAAATCCTCTAGTATATATAGGAGGAGAAGAGGAGGCGGCTTGGCTGCCAAAGAGGCAGCCCTTGTGTCGGCCGAACCTAGTGGGATTGGAGGATCCTCCAATCCTAGTAGGACTAGGACTCCTCCTTTATTTTTGCCTTTTTTGCCTTTTTCCACCTTTTTCTCTTTGGGCTTTTCTTCCCAGCCGCATGGGCCTTGTGTGGGACTTCCACCAGCCCATAAAGGGCTGGTATTTACTCTCCCACAGCCCATGAAGCCTCTTGGGTCGAAATACCCCTCCCAGTGGTCTCCCGGTACACTACCAGCACTCCCGGTACACTACCGATGAGCCCGAAACTTTTCCGGCAACCAAAACAGGACTTCCTGTATATGATTCTTTACCTCCAGACCATTCCAGAGCTCCTAGTGATGTCCAAGATCTCATCCGGGACTCCGAACAACCTTAGGTCACCACCATACAAAACTCTATACTACCGAAACGTCACCAAACCTTAAGTGTGTAGACCCTGC
This sequence comes from Hordeum marinum, assembly GCA_022496015.1. Lineage (NCBI taxonomy): Eukaryota > Viridiplantae > Streptophyta > Magnoliopsida > Poales > Poaceae > Hordeum > Hordeum marinum. Next base: position 523,018,307 of record CM039674.1, on the reverse strand, counting down.
GGGTTCAAGAACTATGTAGACATGACCGAGACACCTCTACAATCAATAACCAATAGCGGGACCTGGATGCCCATATTGGTTCCTACACTACGAAGATCTTTATCGGTCAAACCTCTATGTCAAGGATTCAGTTAATCCCGTATGATGTTCCCTTTGTTGTTTGGTATGTTACTTGCCCGAGATTCGATCGTCGGTATCTCCATACCTAGTTCAACCTCGTTACCGGCAAGTCTCTTTACTCGTTCCATAATACCAGATCTCGTGACTAACACTTTGCCGCATTGTTTGCAAGGCTTATTGTGATGTTGTATTACCGAGTGGGCCCTAAGATACCTCTCCGTCACATGGAGTAACAAATCCCAGTCTTGATCCATGCCAACTCAATAGACACCCTCGGAGATACCTGTAGAGCACCTTTATAGTCACCCAGTTACGTTGCGATGTTTGATACACACAAGGTACTCCTCCGGTGTCAGTGAGTTGCATGATCTCATGGTCATAGGAACATATACTTGACATGCAGAAAACAGTAGCAATAAACTGACACAATCATATGCTATGTTCATAGTTTGGGTCTTGTCCATCACACCATTCTCCTAATTATTTGATCCCGTTTATCAAATGACATCTCATGTCCATGGCTAAGAAACCTTAACCATCTTTGATCAACGAGCTAGTCTATTAGAGGCATACTAGGGACATGGTTTTGTCTATGTATCCACACATGCATCTAAGTCTCCGATCAATACAATTATAGCATGGATAATAAACGATTATCATGAACAAGGAAATATGATAATAACCAATTTATTATTGCCTCTAGGGCATATTTCCAACAGTCTCCCACTTGCACTAGAATCAATAATCTAGTTCACATCACCATGTGATTCGCATTGTTATGAATCTAACACCCAATGAGTTCTGAGGCTTTATCATGCTTTGCATGTGAGAGAGGTCTTATAGTCAACGGGTCTGCGACATTCAGATCCGTGTGTACTTTGCAAATCTCTATGTCAAACTGTAAACACTGCTACCACACTCCACTTGGTACTATTCCAAATGGCTGCTCCACTATACGTATCCGAATTGCTACTAATAGTCATCCGGATTAGTGTTAAAGCTTGCATCGACGTAACTCTTTACGACGAACCCTTTATCACCTCCATAATCAAGAAACGTTTCCTTAGTCTTTTGGTCACTAAGTATAATCTTGAATGTTGTCCATTTATCCACTCCTGGATCACTTTTGTACCCCTTGACTAACTCATGGCAAGGCACACACCAGGTGCGATACACAGCATGGCATATATAGAGCCTATGGCTAAGGCATAGGGGACGACGTTCGTCCTTTCTCTTTCTTCTGCCGTTGTCGAGCTTTGAGTCTTACTCGACTTCACACCTTACAAATCAGGCGAGAACTCTTTCTCTGACTGATCCATCTTGAAATCTTTCAAAAACTTTGTCAAGGTATGTACTTATTGAAAAGTCTCATCAAGCTTCTTGATCTATCTCTATAGATCTTGATGCTGAACAATTAGGTAGCTTTATCCAGGTCTTCCATTGAAAAACTCTTTTTCAAACAACCGTTTATGCTTTCCAGAAATTCTACATCATTTCCGATCAACAATATGTCAACCACATATGCTTATTAGAAACTCTATAGTGCTCCCACTCACTTTATCGTAAATACAAGTTTCTCATCAACTTTGTATAGACTCAAAAACTTTGATCCCCTTATCAAAGTGTATATTCCAACTCCGAGATGCTAGCTTAAGTTCATAGAAGGTTCACTGAAGCTTGCACACCTTTTATCATCCTTAGAACTGACAAAACCTTCTAGTTGTATCTCATACAACCTTTCCTTAAGGAAGGAAATGATGTTTTGGTATCCATCTGCCAGATTTCATAATTGAAAAATGCAGCACCTGCTAACATAATTCCAACAGACTTTAGCATTGCTACGAGTGAGAAAGTCTCATCGTAGTCAACTCCTTGAACTTGGCGGAAACTTCTTTGCGGCAAGTCGAGCTTTATAAATGGTGACATTCACCATCAGTGCCTGTCTTCATCTTCAAGATCCATTTGTACTCAATGACCTGCCGTCCAACGAGCAAGCCTACCAAAGTCTATACTTGGTTTTCATATATGGATCCTTTCTCGGATTTCATGGCCTCTAACCATTTGTCGGAATCTGGGCCTATCATCGCTTCTCCATAGCTCGTAGGTTCATCGTTGTCCAAAAACATGACCTCCAAGACAGGGTTGTCGTACCGCTCAGGAGCAGTACACGTCCTTGTCGACCTACGAGGTTCGATAGTAACTTGATCCGAAGCTTCGTGATCATCATCATTTACTTCCACTTCAACTAACGTAGGCTTCACAGAAAACTACTTCCTCAGCTGCGCTACTCTCTGGTTGAACAAAGGTTCAACAACCTCATCAAGCTCTATCTTCCTCTCACTCAATTCCTTCGAGAGAAACTCTTTCTCGAGAAAGGACCCAGTTTTAGCAATAAACATTTTATGCTTGGATCTGAGATAGAAGGTTCACCCAACTGTTCTTAGGGTATTCTATGAAGATGCATTTGTCCGCTTTGGGTTCGAGCTCATTAGGTGAAAACATTTTCCACACAAGCGTCGCAGCCCCAAACATTAAGAAATGACAGCTTAGATTTCTATCAAGCCATAATTCACATGGTGTCATCTCAACGGATTTAGATGGTGCCCTATTTAAAGTGAATGTAGTTGTCTCTAATGCATAACCCCAAAACTATAGTAATAAAAAGATAAGAGACATCATAACCCGCAACATATCCAATAGAGCACGACTATGACGTTCGGACACACCATCACACTATGGTGTTCCAGGTGGCGTGAGTAGTGAAACAATTTTCACATTGTCTAAAGTTGTATGCCAAACTCGTAACTCAGATATTTACCTCCACGATCATATCGCAAACATTTTTATCTTCTTGTCATGATGATCTTAAAACTTCACTCTGAATTTGCTTGAACCTTTCAAACGATTCAGACTTGTGTTTCATTAAGTAAATATACACTATATCTACTCAAATCATTAGTGAAGGTAAGAAAATAACGATATCCACTGCACCTTACAAGACTCATTGGATTGCATACATCAACATGTATCATTTCCAATAAATCACTTGCCCGTTCCATCCATCTGGAAACGGAGTCCTTAGTGATCTTGCCAAAGAGGCATGGTTCGCATGTCTCAACCGATTCGAAATCGAATGAGTCCAAATATCCATCAGCATGGAGTTTCTTCATGCGCTTTATACCAACATGACATTTAGCGGCAGTGCCACAAGTATGTGGTACTATCAATATTAACGTTGTATCTTTTGGCATCAATGTTATGAACATGTGTACTACTACGATCAAGATTCAACAAACCGTTCTCACTGGGTGCATGACCATTGAAGGTATTATTCATGTAAATAGAATAACCATTATTCTCTAACTTAAATGAATAACCGTGTTGCAATAAACACGATCTAATCACGTTCATGCTCAACGCAAAACACCAAATAACATTTATTTAGGTTTGTCACTAATCCCGAAGGTAGAGAGAGTGTGCGATGTTGATCACATCAACCTTGTAAAAAATTCCAACATACATCGTCACCTCACCCTTAGCTAGTTCTCCGTTTATTCCATAGCTTTTATTTCGAGTTACTAACATTTAGCAACCGAACCGGTATCCAATACCCAGGTGCTACTAGGAGTACTCGCAAGGTACACATCATTAACATGTATATCAAATATACTTCTGTCGACGTTGCCAGCCTTCTTATCTACCAAGTATCTACGGTTGTTCCGCTTCAGTGACCGCTCTCCTCATAATCAAAGCACTTAGTCTCGGGTTTAGGTTCAACTTTGGGTTCCTTCACTGGAGCAGCAACTGACTTGCTATCCATGAAGTTTCCCTCCTTGTCCTTGCCCTTCTCGAAACTAGTGGTTTTACTAACCATCAACACTTGATGCTCCTTCTTGATTTCTACCTTCGCGGTGTCAAACATCGCAAACAGCTTAGGGATCATTATTTCTATCCCTGGCATTTTATAGTTCATCACCAAGTTCTAGTAGCTTTAGTGACAATGACTTGGAGAACTATATCAATCACTATCTTATCTGGAAGATCAACTCCCACTCGATGCAAGCGGTTGTAGAACCCAGACAAACTGAGCATATGCTCAACGATTGAGCTATTCTACTTCATCTTGCAGGCAAACAATCTTGTTGGAGACCTCATATCTCGCAACACGGGCATGAGCCTGAGATCGTAATTTCAGCTCTTAGAACATCTCATATGTTCCGTGACGTTCAAAACGTTTCGGAGCCTCAATTCTAAGCCGTAATGCATGACGCACTAAACTATCAAGTAGTTATCAGAACGTGCGTGTCAGATGTTCACAACATCTACAAACAACGCTAGAGGGGTTGGCGCACCGAACGGTGCATTAAGGACATAAGCCTTCTGTGCAGCAATGAGGACAACCCTCAGATCACGGAGCCAGTCCGCAATATTGCTACCATCATCTTTCAACTCTATTTCTCGAGGAACATATAAAAATTCAAGGGAGCTACAGCGGGAGCTAGTAATCTACAACACAGTTTGCAAAGACACTACTCACTATGTTCATGATAGTGAGTTCAATTAATCATATTACTTATGAACTCCCACTCAAATTGACATCCCTCCACTCATTCGAGTGATACATGATCCAAATTCACCAACTCAAGTCCGATCATCACGTGAGTTGAGGTGGTTACAATGGTGAACATCATCATGTTTATCATATCTACTATATGACTCATGTTCGACCTTTTGGTCTCTTGTGTTCCGAGGCCATGTATTTACATGCTAGGCTCGTCAAGTTTAACCCGAGTGTTCCGCATGTGCAACACTCGCTTGCACCCGTTGTATGTGAACGTAGAGTCTATCAGACCCGATCATCACGTGGTGTCTCAACACGACGAACTTTCACAATGGTGCACACTCGGGGGGAACACAATTCATCTTGAAATTTAAGTGAGGGATCACCTTATAATGCTACCATCGTCCTAAGCAAAACAAGGTGCATAAAAGGATTAACATCACATGCAAATCATAAGTGACATGATATGGCCATGAACTTGTGCCTTTGATCTCCATCTTGAAAGCACCGGCATGATCTCCATCATCACCGGCAAGACACCATGATCTCCATCATCTTGATCTCCATCAACATGTCGCCACCGGGGTTATCGCGCCCAACATGCTTCTACTACTATTGCTACCGTTTAGCGATAAAGTAAAGCATTACATAGCGCTTAATGATTGACACGCAGGTCATACAATAATTAAAGACAACCCTATGGCTCCTGACGGTTGCCATACTCATCGACATGCAAGTCGTGATAATGTATACATCACATGATCATCTCATACATCACATATATCACATCATGTAATTGGCCATATCATATTACAACATACCCTGCAAAAACAAGTTAGACGTCCTCTAATTGTTGTTGCATGTTTTACGTGGCTGCTATGGGTATCTAGCAAGAATGATTCTCATCTACGCAAAAACCACAATGGTGATACACTAGTTGCTTTTCAACCTTCTCAAGGACCGCCTTTGTCGAATCCGATCCAACTAAAGTGAGAGAAACTGGCACCCGCAAGCCATCTATGCAACAAGTTGCGGTCGAGGGAACCGGTCTCTCGTAAGCGTACGAGTAATGTTGGTTCGGGCCGTTTCATCTCACAATACCGCTGAACCAAAATCCGACCAAGGGAGGAAGCAATCTAAGCATCAACGCCCACAAACCTTTTGTGTTCTACTCGAGATCTCATCTACACATAGACCTAGCTCATGATGCCACCCCCGAGTGCAGAAGAAAAAAACGGTCGACTGGATGGCAGACCCCGCCCCACCCCACTATCCTGAAATAGCATCATATCATGGTTGAAATGATGTCCATGAAACCTGCGTTCAGGAGAGGAAGAATTCAAGCCAAAAGTCTACCCGACATGTTGAGTGGCAGATGTACTCTGCGTACCGTAAACAACCCTGTGTTCAAGATGGTCTCTATCAGACCCCCGCCAGTGCAAGCACTCGATGGCGGTCTCGAGGACTACAGCTAGTGTGTGCACTGAGAATGCCGCCACTAGACCTATTAACACTCAATCTGTCGAGTGACCCGCCACCCCACAACGTACCTTTGAAGTAGAGTCGTACCATGGTTGATGAAATGATGTCCAGGAAACCTACAAGGTAGCTTCGGTGTGGGATGGATAAGAGAAAAAAAAAGTCCTGAGTTTAAGTTTTTAAGACTACTGCTCATCGTCTATGATCAACAGTAGCCTCGGGGACTACACACAGTGGATGCAATAAGCATGCCCCCACTGGTTCCTAAAACACTCGACATGGTCTGCCCTGTCCGAGCATTCGATGGTCTTTATCAGACCCCCACTCGTGCAAGCACTCGATGGCAGTCTAGGGGACTACACCCAATGGGTGCACTCAGAGTGCCCCCACTAGAGCGATCTATTCGAGTGGAGAACTTACAAATATCATACAAGTGGAAAACACCCAGTAGGTGTACAATCAAAGAAGATAGGAATTCAATCGGAAATACACTTACAATCGAACTTACTTGGATTGGTGCGAAGCACTGTGCTGGCATCGTAAGCCAACTTGCTGGCATCGTATGCCTCCTTGGTGCACAACATCATCTGTTCCGCCTGGATCATGGCCTCCTTTGTGGCTCCGGTCCAATCTTTCGGAACGCGGTGCAGAGAAAAGGTAGTCATCGGAGGGATCGACGTTGCGGCTCGGACAGTCGAGGTAGTCTGAGGTGGTCCGGTTGGAGTCGATGTCAGGATGGTTGAAACAGCTAGTGGAGCACTCGACAGCGGTACCGCATGATCGGTTCTGACCTGTGTCGAGTCGCTTATCCCCTAGGAAGATCCAACAGTCGATCAATGAAGCGTGTGTGTCGAGGGAGTTCTTCGGGCACGTACACGCGGGGCGCCTAAGGTCTCACCTTCACCCCTTGTACCCCGAGGTTGTTCTTCATTATCCTCCAGTTGAATGATTTCTGCAAATACCAATCGGCAATATTGACTCTTGCAATCGATGAATTTCATTCGAGAAGTAGAGCTGAGTAAGGATTTGTTTACCTCTCTGGGAACTGGCCGCATCAGCAGTATCCACATCCATTTGCTCCTCTTCGTCCCGTGGAGGCGACGTCATTGAGGTAGCGGCACTGGTAAATCAAATTCCACTCGGTCAACAAGAATTAGAAGTTACAATCGACAGCGAAATATGAAAGCAAACACTTACGTTGAGACGAGAGGCACAACCATCTTCATGCGGGGCAGAGCTTTGCGAGGTTTTCCTGTGTTGGGCTTGGGTTGCTTCGCTAACCGTGCACTTGACTCAATGATGGAGGGTCGGTCCCGCTCCGGGTTCCTTTCACTCGGAACCAGGGCCTTGTCCGCAGCAGTGGCAGGGTCCTGATGTGACTCTGATCTACATTAGGCATGTGGTGGAGACTCGACTTCTTCCTTATTCTCGCCCAAGTCTTCATATTCATGTTCACTATCATAAACACAGTCGACGTCCACGCTACCACCCTCGCTTTCCCCACCATCTTCAGGCTGGCTCCCATTGGGTACAGGCAAGTGCATGTGCATCCACTCCTGCATGATTCAAACAGTGAAGTCGGTCAACATATCAATCAATCACTCGACAGAATAGAATGACAGTCGACAAGACAAGATTTACCAGATTCTTTGGCAGATTCACAACAGAGTAGGGTTGGATCCTCTTGGCACCCAGGGGGTTATCACAAGCTCCGGTGATACTGCGAAGCCACTGCTCGACATTTTTTTGTGAAACCTCCTTTGGGTGCGTCCTGGTCGAGTCCTCAGGACCGACGCAATGCCACATAGTGTGATCCCTTGCTTGGAGAGGCTAAATCCGTCGACTGAGGAATGTCTCCAAGAGGTCCATACTAGTGACTCCACCACAGATAAGGGCCCCTACAGCATCCACCAAGATCCCAAACTAGACTTTTCCCCCTCCAACACCTTCAAGGATTTGGGAACGGCTGGACAATCTAACGTGAAGGGAGAAAGGCCAGTCGACATATTGGGAGAAGCTATGTCCTTGCAAAAAAACAGGTTGACTGCCAACCTCTAACCGATTTGGGAAAAGTCATGGAAGGAAAAGAACTATGAGCTCACTTTTGGATTCCTAAACCCCCACACAACTGGACTACATGAGTCTTTCCATCCTCAGGGTGGGCCTTTTTTACCGTTTGAGATCTGATGGTGAAAATGTGCTTGAACAGTCCCCAGTGGGGAGAGCATCCCAAGAAACACTCGCACAGGGTGATGAAGACAGACAAGTAGGAAATTGCATTTCGAGGAAAGTGATGGAGCTGAGCTCCGAAGAAGTTCAAAAACCCTCTAAAGAACGGATGGGGAGGCATGAAGAAACCTCTTTCGACATGGGAGAGGAGAAGAACCCGCTCCACCTCGCGTGGCTCCGGCTCGTGCTCCCCCTCCGACAGCCTACAAGCATCGTCCGCCACGAGCCCGTCAACGAAAGGTTTCTTGACGTCCGTGATGGTGACTGTCGATGGGAGAAAGTCCCCTGGATCCACCCCGCTGGTGCGGTGAACTGGGCAGTCGAGGGCTTCTTGGCCTTGCCCTTCGCGGCTCCCTTCTTGGCACGCTCCAGCTTCTCTATTGTTCCCTTCATCATTGCGGTGACGGAGCTCGTCGGAGCAGCTAGAGTGGGGCGCTGGAGACGGGAGAGGCAGAGGAAGAAAGGAGATTTGGGGGAAAAGCACTGTGGGAAGTCTCGCGCTTCAGGATTTATACCCTGTCGAGTGCCTCACAGACATGTGGGCCCGCGAGATCCTCACATATCCCGACCTCAAATGGCACCCTGTACGTGGCGAAATGATTCACGCGCTAATCGAGGCATCGTGCTCCCACTTGCCCCGATCGTGGTGTCATCATCGCGGGCACGCGCGCTTCCCAAATTTTTGTATCCCGCAAGATCTGGGCCTGACAGAGCGACCCGTCACATCCAAAGATCCTTTTAGGTCACTCGGAATTAAATTGGCATTGAACATTCACACTGACACTTTCAAGACAGAATCGATCCTTGTGAATGACGAAGAATTCATTCGACGCAAGTTTCTTTGAAGCCCCGAAAATCATTCGGAAGATTTGGTGCCCTGTTTTGAACTGGCATTGATACCCTCCTACACCACTCGAACACTGATCCATTCAGGGGCTAATGACGAGGATATGTACCTAGGTTAGGGTCCTAGTCCTGACCTATATACCCTACCTAAGGACACTGCATTGGAAGGCTTAAGGACCACAAGAAAGATTTCGACTGGATTCACCATGGCGCTCAAGTCACTCGACAGTCAATCCATTCGGTGGCTCCTTCCTCCACTCGACAGTTACCTGTCACTCAGATGACCTCTTTTTCAGTCGATGCCAGAAGACCAGAAGTCTCCCCTGAGAGGCCAACAGGCAGGCGTTAGGCCAGTCATCATTATAGCAATTATGGTCTAGCAATTATGAGGGCAGCAAACTCTATATAATCTGCCCCTCCCCTCTGGCACAAGGGTTCGCAACCTTTTTAATCCCCATTCTTCACACGACAAAGATCCAGAGCACTCAGATGTAGGGCTGTTACCTCCACGAGAGGGTCCTAAACTCATACATCCGTGTGTACATCCTCGCCGTAGCTAGGACTCTGCCCTCTCCTTCCGTACCCCTACCTTCTACTATCAGGCTCGTTCCCACGACAAGACCTGCAACTTTAACCCCTCTTATGTTTTGTGTCGTGCTAGTGATGTGCATGTTGATGCAAAATATGTTGGTTCTTCTTATGTGTACATTGAATGGTGTATTTGGGTTCCTAAGACCCTTGTTGCTAACATGAAAGGACCCATTGAAGAATGGGTACCTAAAACCAAACATTGATCTCTTGTAGGACTTTGCTTCTGGGGGAGTCTTATGGTTGCTCGATAGCGGAGCAATAGATCATATGACCGGAAGCAAGGACTTTGTGGTAGATGTTCAACCCAATGAATCTGTGGCCACCCAAGTCTCATTTGGAGATGATGCAATCTCAAAGGTATTGGGTCTTGGTAAGGTGGTTATCTCTCCGACCTTAACTATTGAGAGAGTCATTCTTGTTGAGACCCTTGCATACAATTTACTTTCCGTTCATCAACTTGCAATAATGGGTTTTAGTACCTTCTTTGGCATTGATATTGTGACCCTTTTGTGGAGAAAGACTCTTAAAGTAGCCTTTGTTGGACATGTCGAAAATGGTCTCTATTTTGTTAACTTGTCGGAGCGACCCACTAAGACCGCGACATGTCTAATGGCTAAAGTTGATGTGGGGTGGCTTTGGCATCACCGACTAGCCCATGTCAATATGAGATCTTTGCAAAGTCTCATCAAAGGGGATCACATTCTTGGACTAACAAACGTGAGTTTTGCCAAATATCGTGCTTGCAGTGCTTGTATCGAAGGAAAGCTACATGAAAAGGCTCATCATCCAACTACAACAATCTACTCAAAGAGGACCTTAGAGCTCCTTCACATGGATCTCTTCAGGCCTCCATCTTTTGATTGCCTTGGAAGAAGAAGATATTGCTTGGTGATTGTAGATGATTACTCGAGATAAGAGTGAGACCCAATAGAAAGTCATCGACTTTGCAAATGAAGTCCAACGTCAACATGATGCAAAGATTTCGATGATCAGAAGTGACAACAGCACTAAGTTCAAGAACTACACCCTAAATGAGTTTCTCAGTGATGGAGGGATAAAGCACCAATATTCCACACCTTACACCCCTCAACAAAACAGTGTTGCGGAGAGGAAGAACCGGACGTTGATGGATGCGGCAAGAACCATGATGGCGGAGTTTAAATCACCGTACAAATTTTGGGCCGAAGCCATCAACACAGCGTGTCATGCATCAAATCGGCTCTATCTCCGCAAAGTCTTGAACAAGACTCCTTATGAGATTATTACCGGGAAGAAGCCCAACCTCAGATACTTCCGGGTGTTCGGTTGTAAGTGTTTCATTCTCAAGAAAGGTGCTCGTTTGTCTAAATTTGAATCTAAAACCCATGAGGGCATATTTGTTGGTTATGCTGCAAACTCTCATGCTTACCGTGTCCTCAACAAGTCCACGGGACTCATTGAGGAGACGAGTAACGTAGAGTTTGATGAAAATAATTTGTCCCAAGTGGAGCAAAGTGGTCTTTGTGATGTAGGTGATGAAATTCCTCCCCAAACCATAAGAAGAATTGGTGTGGGATACTTTCTACCCGTTGTGGCCGAAGGAGAAGGAAATGTTACACTCAAGTGGAACCATCACTGACGCAAGACCCACACGATTCCGAAGAACAAAATGAAGGTCCTCTACCACATGGACAAGATCAAGGGCAAGATCAATCTACTGATGATGGTGTCTCACCAAGTGATGCCCAAGATCAAGTCCACGCCTCCGAGCAAGCTCAAGATCAAGAGCAAGCTCACGAAGGCGCTCAAGATCATCAAGAAGATGCTTCTCAGAATCTCGTCCCTCAACCTTCCATGGAGGAAATCTTAGAGAGACGAGCCGCCAAGAATTCTGTGAAGCTCAAACCTAGACAACATTTGTTGGAAAATGTCTACAACGACTTGCAAAATGGGGTAACCACTTGTAGACAATTAACAAACTTTTGTGAACATCACGCGTTTGTTTCTTGCATTAAGCCCCTTAAGGTACAAGATGCACTCAAGGACATGGAGTGGGTTGAAGCTATGCATGATGAACTCAACAACTTCGAGCGCAACCAAGTGTGGCGATTGGTGCCAAGACCTAAGGAGAACAACAATGTTAGTGGAACTAAATGGATCTTCAAAAACAAGCAACATGTGAACGGTATCATCATTCAAAACAAGGCAAGATTGGTGGCACAAGGCTACTCCCAAGTCGAGGGTATCAACTACGGTCAAACCTTTTCTCATGTTCCTCGCCTTGAATCTATTCGCATGTTGCTTGCATATGCTTCTAATCATAACTTTAAATTATGTCAAATGGATGTTGAGAGTGCTTTTCCTAATGGTCCTCTTAAGGAGTTGGTATACGTCAAGCAACCCCCAGGGTTTGATGATCCCAAGTTCCCCAATTATGTATATGTTCTTGATAAGGCTCTCTATGGCCTTAAGCAAGCCCCACGCGCGTGGTATGAGCACTTTACCGAGATGTTGGAAGATCGTGGGTTTGAAATTGGGAAAATCGATCCCACTCTTTTTACGATGAGGGTCAATGGGAACTTGTTCATATGCCAACTATATGTTGGCGATATTATATTTGGTTCTCCTAGCAAAGCTTTCAATTAAGAATTTGCCACTCCAATGACAAATAAGTGTGAGATGCCCATGATGGGAGAGTTGAAGTACTTCCTGTTGGAAATCTGCCCTAGAGGCAATAAATAAAGTGTTTATTATTATATTTCCTTGTTCATGATAATCATTTAATATCCATGCTATAATTGTATTAATTGGAAACACATTACATATGTGGGTAAATAGACAACAATTTGTCCCTAGTATTCCTCTAGTGAACTAGCTCGTTGATCAAAGATGGTCAAGGTATCCTAGCCATTGACATGTGATGTCATTTGATAACGGGGTCACATCATTAGGAGAATGATGTGATGGACAAGACCCAAACTACAAACATAGCATATGTGTTAGTTTATTGCTACTGTTTTCTACATGTCAAGTATATGTTCCTATGACCATGAGATCATGCAACTCACGGATACCGGAGGAGTGCCTTGTGTGTATCAAATGTCGCAACGTAACTGGGTGACTATAAAGGTGCTCCACGGGTATCTCTGAGGGTGTCTGTTGAGTTGGCATGGATCAAGACTGGGATTTGTTACTCCGTGTGACGGAGAGGTATCTCAGGGCCCACTCGGTAATACAACATCACAATGAGCCTTGCAAGCAATGTGTCTAAGTGTTAGTCATGGGATCTTGTATTACGGAACGAGTAAAGAGACTTGCCGATAACGAGGTTGAACTAGGTATGGAGATACCGACGATCGAATCTCGGGCAAGTAACATACCGAAGAACAAAGGGAACATCATACGAGATTAACTGAATCCTAGACATAGAGGTTCGACCAATAAAGATCTTCGTAGAATATGTAGGAACCAATATGGGCATCCAGGTCCCGTTATTGGTTATTGACCGTAGAGGTGTCTCGGTCATGTCTACATAGTTCTCGAACCCGCAGGGTATGCACACTTAAGGTTTGGTGACGTTTCGGTAGTATAGAGTTATGTGTGGTGGTGACCGAAGGTTCTTCGGAGTCCCGGATGAGATCCCGGACGTCACGAGGAGCTCCGAAATGGTCCGGAGGTAAAGACTCATATATAGGAAGTCCTTTTTTGGTCGCCGGAAAAGTTTCGGGCTCATCGGTAGTGTACCGGGAGTGCCGGTAGTGTACCGGGAGACCATCCGGAGGGGTATTTCGACCCAAGAGGCAACATGGGCTGTGGGACAGTGAATACCAGCTCTTACTGGGCTGGCGGAATTCCCACACAAAGCCCATGCGGCCTGGGGAAAAAACCCAAAGAGAAAACGTGGAAAAAGGCAAAAATAGGGTGAATTCTAGTCCTACTAGCATTGGAGATGGATTCCACCTCTCCCACCTGGTTCGGCCGATCCTAGAGGCTTGGACCTTGGTCCAAGCCTCCTCCTCTCTTCCTCTTATATATACTAGAGGTTTTAGGGTTTTTGCATAGAAATTTCAGCCACGTGCTGCCCGTTCCTCGAGTGCATAGTTTCTCCTCTAGATCGGTTTTTCTGCAGCGCTTAGGCGAAGCCCTGCCGGAATAGCTCCACCACCATCGCCGGAGCGCCATCTCGCTGCCGGAGAACTCTTCTTCCCCTCTGCTCCTTCTTGCTGGATCAAGATGGCGGAGATCGTCATCAAGCTGTACGTGTGCTGAACGCGAAGGTGCCGTCCGTTCGGCACTAGATCGGAAGGATCGTGATCAAGTTCGTGGGACGGATCGTGATCAAGTTCGCCGTACGGATCGTGATTGGATCGCAGGATGCACGATGATTTTGATCGCGAAGATGTTCGACTACACCAACCGCGTTTCTTAACGCTTCCCGCTTAGCGATCTACAAGGGTACGTAGATCCACTCTCCCTCTCATAGATGCTCATCACCATGGATAGAACTGCCTGTGCGTAGGAAATAATTTGTTTCCCATGCAACGTTCCCCAACAGTGGCATCATGAGCTAGGTCTATGTGTAGATGAGATCTCGAGTAGAACACAAAAGGTTTGTGGGCCTTGATGCTTAGATTGCTTCCTCCCTTGGTCGGATTTTGATTCAGCGGTATTGTGAGATGAAGCGGCCCAGACCAATATTACTCGTACGCTTACGAGAGATCGGTTCCCTCGACCGCAACTCGTTCCATAGATGGCTTGCGGGTGCCAGTTTATCTCACTTTAGTTGGATCGGATTCGACAAAGGCAGTCCTTGAGAAGGTTGAAAAGCAACTAGTGTATCACCATTGTGGTTTTTGCGTAGATGAGAATTGTTCTTGCTAGATACCCATAGAAGCCATGTAAAACATGCAACAACAACTAGAGGACGTCCAACTTGTTTTTGCAGGGTATGTTGTGATGTGATATGGCCAATTACATGATGTGATATATGTGATGTATGAGATGATCATTTGATGTATAGATTATCATGACTTGCATGTCGATGAGTACGGCAACCGGCAGGAGCCATAGGGTTGTCTTTAATTATTGTATGACCTGCGTGTCAACCATTAAGCGCTATGTAATGCTTTACTTCATCGCTAAACGGTAGCAATAGTAGTAGAAGCATGTTGGGCGCGACAACCCCGATGGCGACACGTTGATGGAGATCAAGATGATGAAGATCATGGTGTCATGCCGGTGACGATGGAGATCATGCCGGTGCTTTCTAGATGGAGATCAGAAGCACAATTTCATAGCCATATCATGTCACTTATGAATTGTGTTAATCCTTTTATGCACCTTGTATTGCTTAGGACGACGGTAGCATTATAAGGTGATCCTTCACTTAAATTTCAAGATGAATTGTGTTCTCCCCGAGTGTGCACCGTTGCGAAAGTTCGTCGTGTTGAGACACCACGTGATGATCAGGTGTGATAGACTCTACGTTCACATACAACGGGTGCAAGCCAGTGTTGCACGTGCAGAACACTCGGGTTAAACATGACGAGCCTGGCATGTACAGACATGGCCTCGGAACACGAGAGACCGAAAGGTCGAACATGAGTCATATAGTAGATATGATCAACATAATGATGTTCACCATTGAAGCCACCTTAACTCACATGATGATCGGACTTGAGTTGGCGGATTTGGATCATTTTACACTCAGATGACCTGAGGGATGTCAATTTGAGTGGGAGCTTTAGTAATTTGATTAACTAAACTCATTATCTTGAACAATAGTCTAAGTAAACTTTGCATATTTATGTTGTTGATCAATGGCTCGTGCAGTAGCACCCCTGCATTTTAATGTGTTCCTAGAGAAAGCTAAGTTGAAAGATGATGGAAGTAACTTTGTTGACTGGGCCCGTTATCTGAGGATTATCCTCACGGCTTCCTAGAAATCATATGTCCTTGATGCACCGCTTGGTGACCAACCAGAAGACATGACCTCCGAAGACGTTAAGAACGCTTGGGAGGCACGTACTGGAGATTACTCAATAGTTCAGTGTGCAATATTGTATGGCTTAGAACTGGGACTTCAAA
Source organism: Hordeum marinum (assembly GCA_022496015.1). NCBI lineage: Eukaryota > Viridiplantae > Streptophyta > Magnoliopsida > Poales > Poaceae > Hordeum > Hordeum marinum. The sequence continues at coordinate 523,002,415 of CM039674.1, read as the reverse complement.
GACGTTTTGAACATCATGGAGCATATGAGATGTTCCAGGAGTTGAAGTTTATCTTTCAGAAGAATGCCCGGATCGAGAGGTATGAAACCTCCAATAAGTTCTATGCTTGCAAGATGGAGGAGAACGGGTCTATCAGTGAACATATACTCAGAATGTCTGGGTATTCAACTTGTCTAGCGGAGTTGGGAATTGCCCTTCCGCCAGAGGCGATCACTGATAGAGTTCTTCAATCAGTGCCACCTAGTTACAAGCGCTTTGTGATGAAATATAACATGCACGGGATGAACAAGCCAGTCGCCAAGCTGTTTGCGATGCTAAAAGTCGCTGAGTCTGAAATCCAGGAAGAACATCAAGTGTTATGGTTAATAAAACCACTAGTTTCAAGAAAAATGGCAAGGGCAAAGGCAAGAAGGGTAAAACCAAGAAGGATGGCAAAGCAGTTGCTACTCCTGTAAAGAAGCCTAAGCATGGACCTAAGCCAGAAACTGAGTGCTTTCATTGCAAGGGAACTGGTCACTAGAAGCAGAACTGCCCCAAGTACCTGGCTGACAAGAAGGCGGCCAACGACAAACAAGGTATATATGATATACATGTTATTGATGTGTATCTTACTAGCTCTCGTTGTAGTACCTGGGTATTTGATACCGGTTCGGTTGCTCACATTTGCAACTCAAAACAGGAACTACGGAATAGATGAAGGCTGGCAAAGGATGAAGTGACGATGCGCGTGGGAAATGGTTCCAAGGTTGATGTGGTCGCCGTCGGCACGCTCTCTCTGCAATTACCATCGGGATAGTGATGAACCTGAATAATTGTTATTTAGTGCCTGCGTTAAGCATGAACATTATATCTGGATCTTGTTTATTGCGAGACGATTACTCATTTAAATCAGAGAATAAAGGTTGTTCTATTTATATGAGTAATATCTTTTATGGTCCTGCACCTAATGTGAGGGGTTTATTCATATTGAATCTTGATAGTGATGACATACATCTTCATAACATTGATGCCAAAAGATGTAGAGTTGATAATGATAGTACCACTTTCTTGTAGCACTACCGTTTAGGTCATATTAGTGTAAAACGCATGAGGAAGCTCCATGCTGATGGACTTTTGGAGTCACTTGATTTTGAATTACTTGACACATGTGAACCATGCCTCATGGGCAACAATGGAACAGGCGAGTGACTTATTGGAAATCATAAATACTAATGTGTGCGGTCCAATGAATGTTACAACGCGTGCTGGATATCGTTATTTTCTCACCTTCACTAATGACTTAAGTAGATATGGGTATATTTACTTGATGAAACACAAGTCTGAAATGTTTGAAAAGTTCAAGCAATTTCAGAGTGAAGTTGAGAATCATCGTAACAAGAAGATTAAATTCCTGCGATCTGATCGAGGAGGTGAATATCTGAGTTATGAGTTTGGCAGTCACTTAAGACAGTGTGGAATTGTTTCACAGTTGACACCGCCCGGAACACCACAGTGTAATGGTGTGTCTGAACGTCGTAATCGAACCTTATTAGATATGGTGCGTTCTATGATGTCTCTTGCTGATTTGCCACTATCGTTTTGGGGTTATGCATTAGAGACAGCTGCATTCTCTTTAAATAGGGCACCATCGATATCCGTTGAGACGACGCCATATGAACTGTGGTTTGGCAAGAGGCCAAAGTTGTCATTTCTTAAAGTTTGGGGATGTGATGCTTATGTCGAAAAGCTTCAGCCTGAAAAGCTTGAACCCAAAGCAGAAAAATGCGTCTTCATAGGATACCCGAAAGAGACAGTCGGGTATACCTTCTATCTCAGATCCGAAGGCAAATGTTTGTCGCTAAGAATGGAACATTTCTTGAGAAAGAGTTTCTCTCGAAAGAATTGAGTGGGAGGAAAATAGAGCTTGATGAGGTTATTGAACCTTTACTTCAACCAGAAAGTAGCGCAGCGCAGAAAGATGTTTCTGTGGAACCTACGACGGTAGAAGAGGAAGTTAATGATGATGATCATGAAGCTTCGGATCAAGCTACTATTAAACCTTATAGGTCGACAAGGCCGCGCACTACTCCTGAGTGGTACAGCAACCCTGTCTTGGAGGTCATGTTGTTGGACAACAATGAACCTATGAGCTATGGAGGAGCAGTGATGGGCCCGAATTCCAAGAAATGGTTAGAGGCCATGAAATCCGAGATGAGATCCATGTATGAAAACAAAGTATGGAGTTTGGAAGTATTACCTGAAGGGCGAAATGGATCTTTAAGAAGAAGACAGACGCGGACGGTAATGTCACCGTCTATAAAACTCGACTTGTGGCAAAGGATTTTTCACAAGTTCAAGGATTTGACTAAGATGAGACCTTCTCACCCGTAGTGATGCTTGCAAGTTCACCCTCAACTTGCAACTCGGCCTGATATTTTTCCGCCTCAGTTTCATGTCCAGTATGGACTCACATTCAGGGGCTCAATTTTTTGGTCCCATTTTGCATGTCAACCATATACTCGCAACTAGGCATGCCCATTTTTAATCCCAGTTGCAAGACAACTAGCGACTCACAACTCTTTTTAAACTTGTTTTACCATTAATTGTTACAGGTTTTCTCGGTTGCAAGTCCACTGTTGACATGCAACTAGGTTTTTAATCCTTTGGTCTTTACCCAAATGAAGTCCATCCTCGAATCGCAAATGGGCATGACTTTTTTTCTCCAGTTACAAGTTGAAACGGGCATGGCTTCATCAAATCACAACTGGGTTTGATGTTTCTTTTGTATTGCAACTGGGTCCAACTCTCCTTTTTTATATTAGTTGAAAGGCTACCATCAACCTTCAACTTGGGCTGAATATTCTCCCCAATTGCAGGTTAACCATCGATTCACAACTGGGCGCACCTTTTTTTATCCCAGTTGCAAGATAACCATTGACTCACAATCGGGTCCCTGATCCTTTATTTGTCGTGGATGCAAGTCAACCAACGACTCACAACCGGGCCTGGCTTTTTTTCCAACCCGGATGCTAGTCCAACATTGACATGCAACTGGGCTCTTGATCTCTTTTGGCCCAATTTGCATGCACACACAATGACACACACCTGGGCCCTATTTTTCCACCTCAATTGCAAGTCAATCATCGACTCGTAAATAGAGCTGACTTTGTTTTCCAATTGCAAGTCATCCATCCATTCAAACTTTCCTTGATTCTTCTCCGTCCCACATGTAAATCCAACATTAATATGCAACTGGGCCATAAATCCCCTTTTTGCCCAGTTTCACCCTTGACTCACATTTGGGTCTGACTATTTTACCTCAGTTGCAAGTCCGCCAATGATTGTAAAAATGAGGCTGATTTTTCCCTGAGTTGTAACTAAATTCTCGACTTGCTACTCAGCCCAACTTTTTTTTGCTGCCATTGGCAATTCCATCTTCAACATGCAGCTGAGCCTTGATCCCCATTTTTTTGCCGAGTTTCACCATTGACTTACAATTGGGACCAGCCTATTTTTTCGAGTAAGTAGCAAGTCCACTATGGGCTCGCAACTATGGCTTTCGTTACCTTGTTTCCAGTATAGGTTTCCCTAAAAAAGGCCTGAATCTGGCGGTGTCTTCCTTTTATGGATAGATCCTTGTTGGCGCCTATTCGCGTGAAATTGACCAGTCTTGGCAAAGAGAGCTTGTTGGCGGGTTGGCCGTTTTGTTGCCCATAAAGATTTTTACCCTTGCTTTATGTTTCGTAGATTGTATTCTTGTTTCTACTGTGTTCTTCCTTCAATATCCTGATTGTTTCAGTTTTGTATTTTGTTTGTTTACTATTTCATTCATACATTGTCTGTTTGATGATCATTTTCTAGAACGAAAATGCTGACCCGAAAAGAATTATAAATGGTAAAGGTCAGACTCAAAAAAGGAACATACAATGTTGTTGTCATGGTTGAGTGTTTGATTAGCAAAATGAAACAAAATGCATTTGATTACTGCTGAAAATACGTTCAACGTAATTACAAAAGTTCAACGTACATGTAAAAAATGTTCACCTTATTTGAGGAATTGTTCACCATGTTATGAAAAAAAATGTTTGATGTATATTTTGAAAAAAAACTCATCATACATAAAGAATGTTCATCTTGTAGTTAAAAATGCTCATCATACATTATAAAAAGTTTGACATATATTTAAAATATGTTCACCGTGTTTGAAAAAATCGTGCGCCGTATATCTGAAAAGTGTTCATGTATAAAAAAATAGTTGTACATAAGAAAAAATGAAAATGAAAAGAAAATTATAAAAAAAGAAGGCAAAATAAGTGATAATAAAAGCATGAGAGGGGAAAAAACGAAAACAACAATCCCAAAACAGAACTAGGACCAAAATGAACAAGAAAACCAAAAAAAACCACAAACATAGCGCAACAGATAAACCACCATTTTCTTGATTCGCCAGATAGAAAAGTTAGTTAAAGCCGAACCTTGTTTCAATTGGAATACAAATTATGACCTAGTGTCTAGCGTGCGTAGCAGCTTTCCCGAGCTTACAACCTCAAAAAGGGAAACAAAAAACAAAACAAAAGAACTGCAGGAGGCCAGAAACATGTGATGAAGTCTATTTGGATGTGACATAGTTATGACACATCTATATGAGCATGAGACACGCCCACCTTTTTTCACTTACGAGGTGTTTTACCTGGTTTGAATTTCCCCTTGTTTTATTCGATCAAGAAAGATTGCCAGAAAGCTTATGTGGTGATTTGAAAAAAAATACATGAATCAGTGGCATAATTCCACCATCATTTTGATTATCCATTTTTTGTGCCTGTAATTCTGGGACACTGGTGTTGATGACTTGAGTTCACTCCTCTGCATCTTTAAGGCAAACAGGCCAGGCTAAGATGATTAGATGCTTTCAATACATTCGATTATATTCTTATACGACGGTCATTCATGTTGCTTTGCATTCACCATGGGCTTTACGTACTACTAGGATAATGAGAAGCCCATCCATTATGAGGGCATGCTAAGGCCATTGTGGTGTCGTGGTTGAGGGAGTTCCACTTTCCCAATAGAAAAAAGATTAATGGAGTTTCGACAAAAGACTTACGTACCCAATAGTAAAGAAACGAGTTACAATTTTTTTTCTTGGGGGTGGGGGGGGAGGGGTTCCAATCTATTCATTTTCAATCATGAAAGTCCAACGGACACCAAAAATAATAAAAATTACATCCAAATCCATGGACCATCGAGCAACGAGTACAAGCATTGAAGCGAGCCAAAGGCATGTCACCATTATCACCCCTCCCCATCACCGGAGCCGGTCCAAACTTGTTATAGAAGACGATCGGATATTCGTCGTGCTAAGGCCCATATTACAAGCGCACTAGAACAACAATCAATGCCCATAGATCGAAAGGAGCTAACCAGACAAATGAACACAACGAAACAAAGACTAGAGCTGCTCAGATCCACAAAAGGCAAGCACCAAACCTAATCATGTGAGATCCAATGGAGACACATATCCAAACGCTCTCGGACAATGATAGACACACCACCGGGACGGGGCTAGCTGGGGAGATCCTTATTCCATATTCTGGGAACACCGCTGTCTCGCCTTCGTCGCTAAGACACAGACCCTAGCTAAACTCAAAGAAACATCTAAAATGTAGGCCTCTGATCGAAAGGAAGATCCACGGAGCTGCCAACGGGAGGTGTTAACCCTAGTCGTGTGCTCTCTTGAGCAGAGCAGTGAAGGGGTAAGTCGACTGAGGTTTCCCTCTCTTCTTCTTCTTTTCGTGAGGAGGAGTGACATCGGTTGTTGTATAATGTAGACAAACACGATCACAATATGACTCCAAAGTGAAGAACTAACACTTGTATAACACTCTAAATATAATAAAAGGAGTGTCATGTCCTCTTGAATCCTATATGATTAGACAACTACAAGAATTTGGATCAAAGATGGTTTTTCCTTAGGAAATAGGTGAATCTACTAATCACAAGGTAGGTTAGAATCAGTCACTCTGCATGTATCTCATTTGCATCAGAGAGTGTTCAGCACCACAGGAAAAAACACAATAATTAGAACCAAGAGGTTTGAGGTCTAATATTTTTACTCCAAAATAGAGATCAATTATTGAAAATTCTAAGGATTCGTATATTGAAAATCTAACTATGAATATATGGAAAATTCCAGAGTCGAAATCCTTTGAAAAAACTAAGAAATTCCTTTGAATCAAAGTGGGGCTTTTATAAAATTTAGTGCGTGTAGTTGTAATACATGCGTCGAAACTTCTCAAGAGTTCAAACTTAGCAGTCGGTCATGGGTAGGGGAGTTGTCTAGTGCTCCAAGCTAGTCGAGACCCCCTTCGTGGAGCAAATATTTCCACCAAGTTTCTCATCTCCTCAACGATAGAAGGCCAACGGTTCCTTATCGTTTGGTCTGATGTTTTAAGCTCTCGTTGTAGTGTACAAAAACAACCCATAGTGACTATATATGTCATAAAATCACAAACATTGAATTTTTTACCATGAGACGAGCATCACTAGAGATTTTGTGTCTTCCCTTTTGTCTCCAACGGTGAGAACAAATTCCGGTCATCAATTTCTCACTGTGAGTATCCGTCTCCACACGATGACAAGAAAATTAATGAGCACAATCACTCCTTGGGATCATAAACCAAAACCGCGTTTAAGACTAAAATTTGGATAACAAACCAGCCGATATATTCCCTCTTGCATAATTGACGCACCCTATATTTTGCCACCCTTTGTGTTCAAGGTGATTCAGTGTGCAAATCCTGTCATATAGCCAAGAAAAAACTTAAATTTTAGTCTTATCTAGTTTTCCCAATCACTTGCAAATCAATTACTTCATTTTCTTGGTCATTTTTAAATTTTGAACAAGATACAAAATTCAGAACATGTTTAAATCCTAGTTACTATCAAAACAATAGACTAAATTTTGGAAAAAATATTTTTTTTCTCAAGCATGTAACCGAACAAAAGGGTAGGTATTTTCGGAGAAGTGTGCATTAATAACTATGTACCACTCTACATGTACCATAGAATCCAAAACTCCTACTGTGAGAAAAAAGAGAGATGAAAAACACAACCGGTGATTGGAAGAATTGGAAGTGGATTGACCCCTGGACGAGCTGGAATCAATCTCCAATTTTGACATCATGTGTGACTTGTCAAGGAGAAACTTCCTATCAGTGGGAGGTGGTGTTCCCTTCCAAGTGATCTATGATTTCGGCTTCAGTAAGCGTTGCACGAATGTGTACACATGGTGAGGTTGTGCATGTTGTGCACGTCTATGTTTTACTCGTCTTAAAAAAATAGAGCAGCCGGGTCTATCGATGTCTTTCTCCTTGTCGGTGTTGCTAAACTTTGTACGAATAGCCCTTTTCGGCGTACTCACTAGCCTCCTAAAAATAAATGGTCATTGTGATACTTCCATTCCAAAATATAGAGTTTATTAATTTTAAGAAAAGCCAAACTTCTCTATGTTTGACTAAGTTTGGATAGAAAAAATAAAAAAAATACAATACACAATCAACATCAATAGATTCACCATGACCATTTTTCCATAAGCTTGCTAAATAATTGAATTTATTGAAAATTAACATGCCTTATATTTCATAACTGAGGAAGAAGAAGTACAAGGATCGGTCCAAGTTTGTGTTTGTTATCATCGAGGATTACGATGATCCAGCCTATATGACCATCTTTTGCCTATTTTGGTTTTATAGTGTTTGGTCCTAACTAATTTATCTTCAGTTTGGTACTTCTTCTCCCTTATCAGATTAGACAAGAGTTAATTCTATTTTTAACCCCAAGATTTATCCTTTTGAAATTATACACAATTTTGAGGAAATCCTCCCTTTATACCTCCATTGATTGACTTTGTGCCACATTATGCGCATATTGATTGGATAAAATTGGGTAAATCATGGGTGTAAGAATGAATTAACTCATTATAAAATAAGAACAATAGGACACCATTTTTTGAAACAACAAGATTATTTTATTAATTATAAATAATAATTACATCATCTAATAGGAGTGTTACAATAACATTCAGAGGCTCCTCAAACCAATCATTTGTTGTTGAAACCTAGCTCATCTCACAAGCTCATGAGCTACCTTATTAGTTTCCCTATTATAATGTTCAAAACTAGTGAAGGGAAAATCACATGCTAAATGACAAAAAACATCAAAAATCACAATTGTTGCTCTCGCATAGGTTCCTCCGATCTGCATGATCTCAGTGACCTCCAGATTATCCGAGTTGATAACAATTCGATTGCACCGAGGCATTTGTGCTAGGGATAATCCAATATCGTAGCGCCAGTGCCTTAGACATTTGGACATTTGTTCACCAATAGATTCTCCAATTCCCCAGCAATAAAATTTCCTTTATGATCTCTCAGAGCAGTCCCAGATGCACCCCTCAACACGTCTTGATCAAAAGAAGCATCAACGCTAAGTTTTACAAGACCTTTAGGGATTCTAATCTAGCCCCCACTCTCTGTAGTGACATTTAGGGAGGAAGCAATAACACAATTAGACGTAAGCGCCCTAATCCCCATGTTAATCTGATTGCCATCTTGTGTCTACTCCTCATGGACCAGCTTGCGTCTTTCCCACCCTAAGTACCAAGTGGTAATGACAATCATCTCACGTACATTTTGGACGCCCAGAATAGATAATTTATGATCAGGTAGAAGGAGCAAATACACAAGTACCGCCTCGCCAGCCCGATCAACTTCACAAGCCCTCTTAATAATTTCATCGAACCTCAACATCCTCCAAATATCTTTAGCCTTCTGGCATAGGAACATCACTTGCTCCGAGTATTCTGCTCCATTAGAGCAAGAAGAGCATTCGGGTGAAACTTTGAGGTGCCTATTGACAAGAGTGACACGACATTGTAGGGTTCCATGCAACATACGTCAAACAATTCTTTTAACCTTGGCGGATAATACATCTTCCAAATCTTACACAAAATAGGATTGTTTGTTGTGCGACCCAACCCATTAGTCCGATGGAGTTTTCTCCCATGCTGCTGGTCCCATTACATGAAATAAGCAGATCTGAGTTTCTATTTTTTTTGTAGGACTTCAGGCAATAAAATTCAACATCTCAAACATTGGAAGCCGAATCGCAAGAACCTGTTGTGCGTCAATTGGGCACAACCTCTTTTTGACGAGGTGCTCGTCCCATGAGTTATTAGTTGGGTCAATAAGATCAATAACCATAGAGAGGAGATTTCCTCTTCTAGAGTAATAAATTTTCTAATACCAATAACAGGGCACAAATTTTCTAATACCAATAACAGGGCACAGTTTAATAGCCGGAAACTGTGGTTTAGTACTTTGTTTATCTAACAAAAATTGTACTCCCTCCGTCTAGGTGCATAGGATGTCTAATGAAAATGCACTAAATTGTGCACCAATATTAAAAAAAACTCCTCATTCCTTATGATCACCAATATTCATTTTGCATGCTAATATTTTCATTGGTTGGTGCATTAAATAGGATTTGCACGTTGCTATTTAGAAATTAATTACATGAAAAACCAACGTTGTGGTTGGCTCCTTCCAATTTTCCAAGTGGGCCAAATAGAAGTCATTATTGGCATTGATTTTTAGTTTCTATTCTTCATCCAATCTTCATGCACCTAGATTACGATGCAGCTTCTTAGATGCCCTATGCATCTGGACGACACCTAGGTTACAATGAAGGTCCTTAGATGCCCTATGTATGTGGACAGAGGGAGTACTGTTCATTCTTAGGGCCATAATAAATGTAAATTTGGCACGGCTCTCTATGGCAGTTCTCTATGTGAACGGAGACTTATACAACAAGTATTACAATGTTTATTCCAATCCCTTAAAAATGTAAATTTTGCACGGCTCTCTATGACAAATATCAGTGTTGACTAAAACTTAAATCAGTCGAGTAAATCTTAACAAAAACGTTTATAAAAAGGTACTCCCGTAATTTCTTACAAGCACACCGTTTACCACAGCATTAGCAGCGCTAATCTTTCTTACAGAACCACATACAGAGTATCACGACTACGGAGCAAAATGTCATCAGCCCAACAAAGTAGAGGACGTACATCGGAACATATGAACATATCCAACACCCAAATGGAAAGGGAAACGTTTCCGACGGCGCGCCAGCCGAACGCTTTGGTCGGTCCTGTGCGCGTCGTGCAATCTCACGCGTGGATCCATTTTCTTTTAAGCCGTGAGGCGTCATTTTTGCTGTAACTGTTATTTTTTTCCTACTACTGATAGGATTTTTGTTATAATCGTTGGTGATCTTATTACATTTTTGTTTACTAAAAAAGCTGCATTCACGTTTAGTAGCAACCCGAGTTTGTCGGATTTTTTTTGTTACAACAGGTATCATTTTTTGCTACAACCGTTCACTAAAAAAATCTGCATACATGTTCGTCAGAGTTGCAACCTGAGTTCATCGGATTGCTTTGCTACAACCCACATTTTATTTTGCTATCACGCATCATCAGCGTCGTTTTTTTACTACGATCACGTTGATATTTTTTTGCTATAACCATATTTTTGCTGCATCCGTGACCGAAATTTGCTACATCATGACCGAAATTTACTGCATCGAGGATTTTTGCTACATGGACAGATCTGACGATCAAACCAGATCCAATCTGACGGATCTGACGGCCCGCGTGCCGCCGGTCGAAAGTTTCGACCGGCACGCTGACACAGAGCAGTGGCCAAATGGAAATGCAGATTGACGTTTACGTAAATACGGTGCCAAATTTCTTCTTCAGTCAGTCCTCCACCCTATACCTGGCCAAACTTTGGGTCGGACCGGGCCTAAAAAACCGGTGTTAGAAACCTAGGCCCGAGCCCGGCCGGCCCGGCCGTCGGGCCTGACATTTGGGCCTAGGCCCGGCCCGAGGCCGAAGAAAGCCCGACCCTACCCGACAAGTCCGGCCCAACTAGGCTTAAATTCGCATTTTGATGGGCCCGGGCCTAGGCCCGGCCCGGCCACCTGACTCAAAATCTAGGCCCGAGCCCGGCCCGTGGGCAAGGTCGAGCCGGGCCGGGCTGTCGATGGCCAGGTCTGCTCCACCCCTCCTCCTAGTGCTGGAGCCGGAGCGCGAAGGACTGCAGCGAGAGGAGCACCTGCTTGAGCCGCTCCCTGGTCTCGGCGTCGACGAGGTTCCCGTCGTCGTCGAACCTGGGCGGGTCCTCGTACGCCCTGACCTGGAGCTCCGGCTTGTTGATGAAGTGGATGTCGAGGAACACCCCGATCTGGCGGAGGTGAAACGACGCTCGGCCTCCGCCGCAGCTGCCGCCGGCGGAGATGATCGCCGCCGCCTTGTCCGCCCAGCCCTTGTGCTTGCCCCTCGACGCCCAGTCCAGCGCGTTCTTCAGGGTGGCGGTGACGGAGTAGTTGTACTCGGGCGAGGCGAAGAGGAAGCAGTCGGCGGCGCGGACCCTGTCGCGGAACGCCTCGACGTCCGGCGGGAAGCCGTCGCCGTTGTCCGTCTCCAGGTCCGGGTTGGCCATGGGCAGGCCGGAGATGTCGACGTGGTCGATTTGCAGCCCCGGGATGGACTCCTCGCACAGCTCCTCCGCCGCGCGGATGAGGCCGCCGTGCCACGAGCCCTTGCGTAGCGAGCCGCTGAAGGCGGCCACGCGGAGGGTGGTGGTGGGCTTCGCCGCCGACGATGACGCCATGGTTTCCATGGTTATGGTTGAATCCTCTCGTGTCATGTGCTCTGGGTATAAATAGGCGTACGACTGGGTTTCACCGTCAACGTTGGGCTGCGCTCGCTGATTCACCCACCGGCACATTTTATTATTAAACAGAAACTGAGTAATGCGTGAGAGCCCGACATCATTATGTAGAAAACCTCTCGTTTTCAAGGAGAGAGCGACCTGGCCGGCTTCTATTTCATTGAGATGTTGTCCGGTAATGTCATACGTATTGCTCAAGCTTGGTGATGGGCAAAAGTACTCAATCATTTCCACGATTCTTCGACCAACGTACGCAATGTGATATGGTCCCTCATCGCGTAATTATACTCTTTTCGTCTTAAAATTCTTGTCTTAGATTTGTTTAAAATGAATGTATCTAAATACTAATATATGACTAGATACATTCATATCTAGACAAATTTTAGATAAGAATTTTGGAACGCAGAGAGTACCATTTTTCGTAACCCTTTTTCTTTCCGCACGTTCTGTGATGGCCGGTGTGTTGGGTGTGTGTGGAATCTTTAAAGCTTCGAAAATACCAAATTGCGGGCTATGGTCATAGAAAAATACCACTTTCTTTAATTTTGAAAAACCTATCACAATTTTGGTTCGCTGTTCCAAAAAGATACCATCCACACTGATAACTAGGTTGGTTAACGTTAAGCGTGATTATGACAACTCGGCTTCACTCGTCGGGTGGACGTACTGTTAGCTTTGACCGTTACGTTGACCTTTGACAAGTTATTACAGGTGTGGCCAATTTTTTACAAAAGGCAATCGGTTTTCTGTAAAAGGAACTAAAAGCAATCCTAAACTCTTGTCGGACCCGGACGACATTGCTCTTGCGGCAGAGCTCGAGGACGAGCCCGCTTCCCGTTGTCCATCATCTTGATTGGAGTTTGGGAATCATACGTGACAAATTCTGGGAAAACGTTACCTTCCAGCCGGCTGATCCTATTCCCGCGTCCACCGCCTCCTCTGCTCGCCAGTGGATGGTGAGTTAAGTTGGAAGGAATGGAGTGCTTGTCACGTGGTCATGTGGATGGTGAGTTAAGTTGAAGGAATGGAGGGGCGCTTCCTGCTGAGCTTGTTACGTGTCATTGATTGCTAATGGTACTCGCATATGGCATTTTTTTGCAACAAGGACTCTGTTGCAATAGCGGTAGATGCAGCTGCTACACGTATACTTGTTTTTTGCAAAATATTTGTGTAACAAGCACCATGTTGCAAAAAGTTTTTGTCGCAACATTAACTCTGTAGCAAGGTTTTTGCAACATGATCATTATTGAAAAGATGTTTCTGCAACGTTGGCTCTGTTGCAATGGGGAACGACACGATTCGGTCGCTCAATGGACCGAGATCATGTTGCAAAAAAACAGGTGTTTCCACAACCCAATATTTGTTGCAAAAAATATTCTATAACAAACTTTATTGCAAAAGAGTTACACGGGTGTTTTCGCAACACTATCTTTGTTGCAAAAAATATTCTATAACAAACTCTGTTGCAAAAAAAAAATCTACAAACGTTTTCATAACATGATCTCTATTACAATTTTTTTTGCAACATAATGTATGTTGCAGAAGCTAATATGTTCGTCAGCCACGTGATGACGTCACATCTGGCGGACAGCGACCCGACCGATCAACGCGTAGCAGCCAGGACAAAGCAGTTGTTTCTGCAACAAAACCGTTGTTGCGGGAATTAATGATTGGGAAGAGGACAAGCAGGACGTAGCAAGAGATCGATCGGACGGCTGTGCGCGTAGATCCAATGGTCATGGAAGTGGCGGACGTATGGCAAACATCCGGTGGATGCGTAGTAGTTCCCCAAATTCTGTGGAGTAGATTATTTCTGCCGTCAAAACTTTCGGTGGGATATTTGAACACTTTCCCTCCCTCCATGTCACCGTCCAAAAAAGAAAATGTACTTCCGTGAAGGAAACTGTAATTTCTGTATATTCACACGAGGGTCGCGTTCTTCGACCGGCCGTATCGTTCCCGGCTCATCGTTTCCAAATTAATTGGGTTACCGCTCCACTTATCAATCAGTTCACTTGATATATGTGTGTTCCCTAGTATTGGTCACCTGGCGATCCTCGACCCTCGTTCCTTTCCCTAGTTCCCATCGTCCCGGGAACTTGGCAACTAGGTGTTACACGTGTCGTGACCGAGATCCAACGGACGGTTATGTAGCCCCCCGTTCCCGAGCTGCTCCACGCGGCGCCGCCGAGCTCAAGGGCGGTCGTAGCCACGGCGGGTGACGCCAAGCCCGGCCAGCCACACCTCAGTGGACTCGATGGTGCAGAACCGACGTCATGCGTGTGGCACCGCTTCCGGCATGCAGTTGCAACTTCCAATGACCGCCAGTTCTCGTCGCCGCGTCTCCGCCAGCGACTGCGTGGCCGCTAGCTTCGCCGAGCTAGGTGCAGTGCTCGTCGTGGCGGAGCTTCTGTGCGCTGACGCCGGACTCGCCTGCAGGTAGCCGCCGCGGGGATCGAAGCTAGGATCTCTGCCTGCCTCAGGGACTCGCCTGCTGCTTGCCGCTGCTGCGGTTGCCGCTCCTTGCCGTTGCTGCTTGATGCTGCTCCTTGCGCCCTCGAGCTCCGCTGCCATATTCCCGAGTAGCAAGCCAGCCATGGCTAGCGAGGGAGGGAGATACGGGAAGGAGGGCGAGAGAAAGAAGAATTTTTTTTTTCGAAAGTACTACCTAATTTGTATCAAATTCGAAAAATATATGTACAAATTAAAAAAAATAGCAATCCGTCGGCCTCCGAAGGGCCGAAGAGGGGCCCGTCGGCCTCTAGGGGGCCGAAGAGGGACCCGTCGGCCTCGTGGAGGCCGAAGAGTGTCAGGGACACAAAACATAATTAAGATGGCCTCAAAAGAAAAAGTTGTCAACACGAAAAATCTTCGCCTCGTCGAATTGGTTGATTTTGATATAAAAATCGTCTTAATTCGAGGTCGTATGCAACCTGTACAGCCAAAACAAGATCAAGGGCAAAAGAGTGTCAGGGGACACAAAACGTAATTAAGATGGCCTCAAATGAAAAAGTTATCAACACGAAAAAACTTCACCTCATCGAATCGGTTGATTTTGATTAAAAAATCGTCTTAATACAAGGTCGTATGCAACCTATAGAGTTAAAATAAGATCCTAAAAGCTCACACTTCTGCTGTTCCAAAAGTACCTTGAATTATACGATTTTTAAAGTCACTTTGTACTCCTTCTGTTCCTAAATATAAGTCTATCTAGATATTCCATTATGAACTACATATGAAGCAAAATAAATGAATCTGCACATCAAAAGTATGTCTATATATATATATATCCGTATGTAGTCCGTAATGTAATCTTTAAAAAGAATTATATTTAGGAACAGAGAGAGTACCCTTTTAAGTTAATTGATCCTTGTGAAATCCTAAATGAGTCACTGGGAAAAGTGATGATGCTATTTTTCGTTAGGCGATGATGTCTAGCTCGTCGGTATCATAACCCATGATATATATTAGTATCCGGCTAAGGCCTCTCTGCATTTCTCGTTTTGGACACTATTATTTTACTAAATAAGTACTCTTGCATTATTTTGCTTCCAATTAGTAAATAAGGGATAAGAGATAAGAGATGTTGTGCCGATGCAGTCTATTGAAAATGTTCATCAAAATAAAGCGTGCACGCGTCTGTTTATAGGGGTGATTATATGCTTGATGTATGTGAGCGACTTAAATTGTAATGTGCTCAAAGAAGAAAAGAAAAAATATGGCAAGTTAGCGTGTTTCAAATCACGTTCCATGTTCGTAGTACGTGTGACCGCTTATTTGTTATCTTCACGCAGACAAAGGAGGCGGCCGGCGGTGAGCCCGCCGGCGTGTGACTATTTTTAGATGGTGTCGCCATGTGATTTGGGTAGTGTCCCGTGACAAAAAAAAATTAGATGGTCTCACCGAATGCATCGGGTGTCCCGTGACAAATTTTCTGACATCCATTCGGTCTGTCCGGAGTAACTGTGTACCTTTTGCCCCTCATCTTGTTTTGACTCTACAGGTTGCATACGACCTCGTATTAAGACGATTTTCGTATCAAAATCAACCGATTCGATGAGGTGAAGTTTTCTCGTGTTGATAACTTTTTCATTTGAGGCCATCTTAATTACGTTTTTTGCCCCTTGACACTCTTCTGCCCCTGATCTTATTTTGGCTCTACAGGTTGCATACTACCTTGGATTAAGATGATTTTTATATCAAAATCAAACGATTCGACGAGGCGAAGATTTTTCGTGTTGACAACTTTTTCATTTGAGGCAATCTTAATTACGTTTTGTGTGTTGGAAATATGCCCTAGAGGCAATAAATAAAGTATTTATTATTATATTTCCTTGTTCATGATAATCGTTTATTATCCATGATATAATTGTATTGATTGAAAACACATTACATGTGTGGGTAAATAAACAACACTCTGTCCCTAGTATGCCTCTAGTGAACTAGCTCGTTGATCAAAGATGGTCAAGGTTTCCTAACCATTGACATATGATGTCATTTGATAACGGGATCACATCATTAGGAGAATGATATGATGGACAAGACTCAAACTAGAAAGTAGCATATGATCGTGTCAGTTTATTGCTACTGTTTTCTGCATGTCAAGTATATGTTCCTATTACCATCAGATCATGAAACTCACGGACATCGGAGGAGTGCCTTGTGTGTATCAAACGTCGCAACGTAACTGGGTGACTATAAAGGTGCTCTACAGGTATCTTCGAGGGTGTCTGTTGAGTTGGCATGGATCAAGACTGGGATTTGTTACTCCGTGTGACGGAGAGGTATCTTAGGGCCCACTCGGTAATACAACATCACAATAAGCCTTGCAAGCAATGTGACTAAGTGTTAGTCACGGGATCTTGTATTACGGAACGAGTAAAGAGACTTGCCGGTAACGAGGTTGAACTAGGTATGGAGATACCGACGATCGAATCTCGGGCAAGTAACATACCGAAGAACAAAGGGAACATCGTACGGGATTAACTGAATCCTTGACATAGAGGTTCGACCGATAAAGATCTTCGTAGAATGTGTAGGAAACAATATGGATATCTAGGTCCCACTATTGGTTATTGACCGTAGAGGTGTCTCGGTCATGTCTACATAGTTCTCGAACCCACAGGGTCTGTACACTTAAGGTTTGGTGACGTTTCGATAGTATAGAGTTATGTATGGTGGTGACCGAAGGTTGTTCAGAGTCCCGGATAAGATCTCGGACATCACGAGGAGCTTCGGAATGGTTCGAAGGTAAAGATTCATATATAGGAAGTCCTGTTGTGGTCGCCGGAAAAGTTTCGGGCTCATCGGTAGTGTACCGGGAGTGCCGGTAGTGTACCGGGAGGGGTATTTCGATCCAAGAGGCTTCATGGGCTGTGGGAGAGTGAATATCAGCCCTTAGTGGGATGGTGGAAACTCCCACACAAGGCCCATGTGGCTGGAGAAGAAAACCCAATAGGAAAAGGTGGAAAAAAAGGCAAAAAAGGAGCAATCCTAGTCCTACTAGGATTGGAGGAGGAGTCCTCCTCTCCTAGTAGGTTCGGCCGAGCCATAGGAGCCTTGGCCCTTGCGTCAAGGCTCTCCTCCTCTCCTCCTATATATACTGGTGGGTTTTGGGGTTTTGCGCTAGATTTTTCAGCCACGTGCTACCCGTTCCTCGAGTGCATAGTTTCACCTCTAGATCGGATTTCGGCAGTGCTTAGGCAAAGCCCGGCCGAAATTGCTCCACCACCATCGCCGGAGCGCCGTCACGCTGTCGGAGAACTCTTCTACCTCTTCGCTCTCTCTTGCTGGATCAAGACGGCGGAGATCATCATCAAGCTGTACGTGTGCTGAACGCGGATGTGCCGTCCTTTCGGTGCTAGATCGGAAGGATCGTGATCAAGTTCGTAGGACGGATCTTGATCAAGTTCGTGGGACGGATCGTGATTGGATCGCGAGACGGGTCGCGATTGGATCGCGGGACGGATCGTGATTGGATCGCGGTACGCACGGCGATTTGGATCGCGAAGACGTTCGACTAAACCAACCGCGTTTCTTAACGCTTCCCGCTTAGCAATCTACAAGGGTACGTAGATCCACTCTTCCTCTCGTAGATGCTCATCATCATGGATAGATCTGCGTGTGCGTAGGAAAAATTTTGTTTCCCATGCAACGTTCCCCAACATTGTGCCCCTGACATTCTTCGGCCTCCACGAGGCCGACGGGTCCCTCTTCGGCCCCCCGGAGGCCGACGGGTCCCATTTCGGCCCCCCGGAGGCCAACGGGCCCCTCTTCGGGCCCCCGAAGGCCAACGGGGTGCCATTATTGATATTTTTTTCAATTTGGACATATGCTTTTCGAATTTGATACAAATTAGGTAGTACTTTTCAAAACAAATCGAAAGAAGAGAGAGCTTACGTGAGGGCCCTACGTGTAAGTTAACTGTCAGACAAACAATAGTGATCGTGGTTTGTTAATGGTTGGTCGATAGTTGGTATTGCCGTCATCGGCGTTTTTCGTCGTACTCAATGCACAACGACCTTTTCCCATCGAGGATCAACGCACGGCACCAACGGCGGCGTCGGCGATCGTATCTTGGACCAGAGGCGGTTCTAGGCCCCAGGCAGCCATGGCCTTGGCCTGGAGCTTGATGGATTTGTTCTTTGTACTGTAGCACTGTAGCAAAAATGATTACTGTGGTTGCACTGCTTGCCTAGGACGTAAGCTGATCCTAGCTCTGCGTGCATACCTGCGCAGCTGCGCTGCACGCGACCGAGTTGGACCACCCATTCACTGCACATTGTGACGGCAGGGTTGGTCGATAGTCGTCCTCAAGCACTAGCAAAGGAAAAAAGAGTTTTGACCATCAACCAAGGAATCAAGGAGAGTCCTGATCTGTCGAGCCTGGCGTTACCATTGAGGCATTGACCTATCGTGCCAGTCCAAAAACGTTTGTGGATTTTGATAAAAGTGCATGGATTTATAAAACAGGTTGTGGATTTGAATTCGAAAAAAGGTTATAAACTTTTTTTCAAATAAACCTACATTTTCTAATTCATGATTTGTTCCAAAAGCACGAACTTTTTTAGAATTCATAACCTTTTTGAATTTGTGAAGTTTCTTCAAATCCATTAACTTTTTTGAACTCGTGTTTTTTTTACAATTTTGCAACTTATTTTTAAATGTTTTTTAAAAAAATCTCATTTTCTCAAAAAGTCAACGGTCAACCGACCAACCACAGCCAGCGAACCAGGAAAACCACCACGATCAGTTAACACCAAGCAAGCGCTCGCTCTTTGTTGGGCCGGCCAACTATGAAGGGCGCGTGACTGCTTGCTACACTAAACTACTTGCGCTTAAGGCATTTTGGAGAGGGTGCGTCTATACCTCTTTTCACACAAGTCATATAAGGTTTGATGAGCTGATGCTTGATCTCTAACTGTTCTTACCGCTTCTTCTTCTTGACCTATGCTCACTGCTAATCTCTCGTTGAAGCAAACTCGTGAGTGGGCCGGCCCACGAAATGTTTATATAGACCTCATGGAACACACCCAAATACTAAAGATGGAGTACCAGGGATCGGACCCTAGTCGCTTCGACCTGAGCAAGCGCATGGGATGTGTTCTAGGAACTGATCAAGAAAAGATGAACAAACCGTTAATCAAACATTACGTGAAATCATTTGAAAAAATGTTAACCATGCATATCAAAAAAAATGAATACACAGAAAGTGTTTCTCATGTATAAACAAAATTTATAAAGAAAAATATAAATGTTTAAGAAAAAAGCTGATCATGTATTCAAAAATATATTAATCAAGAATTTAGAAAAATCATTAATCTTATATTTGAAAAATGTTAATCAAGCATTTCAAAAACATTAAACATGTAATAAAATATGATGATCATGTATTAAAAAATTATTAATCTTGTATTTGGAAAATGTTAATGAAGCATCTAAAATTGTTAGTTGTGTATAAAAATGTTGAACATGTACTAAGAACTGTTAATCTTGTATTTTCAAAATCTTAATGAAGCATTTAAAATGTTAGTTGTGTATAGAAAAAATGCTGATCATGTATTAAAAACTGGTAATCTTGTATTTTAAAACTGTCAATCAAGCTTTTGAATTTAGAAAAAATGCTGATCATATTAAATGTGTATAAAAAATTGACCATGTATAAAAAAATGTTAATCTTGAATCTGCAAAATGTTAATCAAGCATTTGCAAAATTTTAAATGTGTATAAAAAATTGTTGACCATGAATTCAGAGAATGTTAGTTTTTTATTTGAAAAATATTAGTTGACACATTTGCAAAATGTTAAATACGTTGATTTTGTATTTCATAAATGTTAACTGATTCACTAACAAATGTTAAATGTGTATAGCAAAATGTTAGCCATGTATTACTATACTTGTAGTAGAAAAATGTTAAATGACACATTTGGAAAATGTTAAATGTGTATTATAAAAATGTTGACCATGTATTAAAAATATTTCTATTTGAAAAATGTTAAATGACGCACGTGAAAATGTTTAATGTGTGTAGTTTTTTTACGATATAATACTAATCTTGTATTTGAGAAACGTTAAATCACTAATTTGACAATGTTTTTAAAATATGTTAATGTTGTATTAAAAAAGTTAAGATGCATTAAAAATATTATATATACCTAAAATTATAAAATATGTATGGAAAAAAGTAGACATACATTTTCAAAAATATATAATAATGTATTTTAAAAATTTATAACGTGTATATAATTGTTTTTTATGTATATGATTATTTTATGTGAACTGAAAAGATAAAGATGTGTTGAACAAAACAAACTGATGAAAATCGATAAGAAAAGGAGAAATAAAATGAAAAGCAAAAGGAGCAACATAGAAAAGAAACACAAAAGAAAAGAAAAAACCGAGAAAACAAATGCAAAAGAATGAAAATTGTTAAAACAGAGATGAAACTGAGAATGCCGAGAAAAATGAGGAAGAACCAAACAAAACTGAAGGAAAGAAGAAAAATATATAATAAAAACCAAAAAGGAAACAAATAGAACCAAAGAAAAAGGAAAGAAAAAAATGTGAAAACAGAGAAAGAAAACCGATGGAAACTAAAGCAAAAAAACAAAATTTCTATTTAGTTTTTTGGAAAACAGTGAAAAAAACCCAGTGAAAACCCGAATTATTGCATCAAGTAGATAACACCTTCTGTTTTATCTCGAAGCCTTTCATGTCTCATTGGTTGGCTGCACTAGCTAGTTTGTAGGAGAGACGTTTAGAATCCTGGCGACTTCATTTTTCCTCGTTTCTTCTTTTTTTTTAGTGTAAACTTTAATGGGTCGATCGACTTCCTTTTTCCTCCTTTTCTCTTCTTTTGAGTGTAAACTCTAATGTGCTGGCCCAGTGGGCGATGAGCTTTTCCCTTCAAGGAGAGCAGCTTTAATCTCGCTTATGGCCAGATAAAGCTGCCGTGCTGGGGAGAAGCTCTCATGCATCCTATAACCGTGACCTTTGAGGTCGGCTTGGGCCTTGGAGTTTCAGTGATTTCTGTGACGGCTATGGCATATGCGTTATAGTAACGACTTTGGTCTATGACATCTCATTTCAGGTATAAACACACACACAAAAAAAACTGAAGAAGAAGTCGAACGAAACACTCTCCCTCACGTGGTGTGTCAATATGCTACCCGTGTACCTTGCCTTTCTGAGTTCCAGTGCTCCAAGGCTCAACATTTACACAGATTACGGAGAAAACATAATGCGTTCTAAGTTTGTTGCACACAATTCAAGTTTGATCCTGCAACTATGAATTACATGTGCTGGCGGCTAATTGTGGTATCGTGGAAGCTATGTTTGTATGGAGGACCACGAAATGAGAAATTCCAGTGATCTCACGATACTTGTGGACATCTTATATGTTCTATTTTTCAATTTGTTTACATTTTAGATAGACATTCACACTCCAGAAATATCTACAAAGATACTAGTTAGGCATATACTCTGTAGAGCTCTTGCTACATAGACATTTATAACAATAGGAAAGTACACGCAAACACATAAAAGTACACTATAAAACATCCAAAAATGCATACTAATTCACAAAGGAATATGATTGTGTCAAATATTTTCCTTTAGTCCTATGAGAGAGACAATTCTACGAATTTTCTTAAGAATGTCCCACTCGAGGTTTCAAGGAAAATGAGCATAATTTTTTATGCAAAATATAGTATCAATTTAGTTCAAGTTAATATGAAAAGATACATGTTAGAGTTATAACATAAAACATCTAGCCTTAGGTCTTTAAATGTAGCGCACTATCATGTTGAAAAAATATGCATTTAAAAACTAGGTCTTTATGTTGACTTAGCATATAAAAAAGTTTAATATAAATAAATAGAAATTATTGTTCAAAAAAATGAGTACATTGTATTAACTCAAATGTATAATTAGGAGTATTAAATCGGGGAAAAGTGTGACCAAGTAGATCGCAAGGTTAGTGAACCTTCCGTCCGTGGACTAGGGCGGCGTCATCATTGTGGTTAGGAAGCGCGCGAGCCTCATTTAGTCATTCACTGGACAAAGCCATCTTTATGTATCCCACGAGTGATGTCACAAGGGAATGTGCTTCTCACAACGATTAGCCATTCTGGACCATTCAGTCGAAATCTTTAAATTATACACACCATCTGATCTTAGGCAGATCTGATGTGCGATGTTCGATTATGACCATGATCGACCACAACCATTGGATAAATTTTCAATTGAAACTAAATGTAAATACCATGACCCGAACGGGGGCATTTTGGTCATTTAACATACAAGCTATAAAAGGTCGCAACTCCTGTGGAGAGAACGTAGTCGCCGCTTCCTGCTGTACTTGAGCCCCTGCTATGCTTCCTCCCGCCTCTCTCCTCTATGTGCTCAATAAAGGGGCATGCCCTTGTCCTTTGGACCAGACGCACGTTTGGTCTGCCGGCCCTGGCGCAGGCGGAGGAGAGCTGATCAACGGGGGAAGGCGTGTGTCATCTTGCGTTGTATCTTCGGCTAAGAGGTGCGACGGATCTAGGCGAGGAGGAGTATTCAAGTTCATCGTGTGTACACCTCTTCCAGCGCCTCCTTAAGCTACTCCTCCATCGGATGCAATATCAGATTTCACCCCTTGCCATCAGAAGGTGTGGTGAACGTCGGATCCAAGCATGCCCCTACTGGACAACGATGAGGACATGCTAACATATAAGTTTACCATTCTTATTAAATTAATTTATATATAATTTTTTAATTTCACGTCGCGATGTGTTGATTCCCCTCCTCGTTGGCGTTTTTCTCGATTTGGAGGGAGGTGCACGTTTTCCTTCGCACGACAGGGACAATTCTTCTTCTTCTTCTTTCTCGGCGACAATTGCTGGAGATTTCCTTCCTTGCTGTTGGAGGTCATACTTGTTGGGGAACGTTGCATGAGAAACAAAAAAAATTCTACGCACACACAAGATCTATCCATGGTGATGAGCATCTACGAGAGGGAGAGTGAATCTACATACCCTTGTAGATCGCTAAGCGGGAAGCATTAAGAAACACAGTTGATATAGTCGAACGTCTTCGCGATCCAAATCGTCGAGCGTCCCGCGATCCCATCACGATCCATCTCGCGATCCAATCACGATCCGTCCCGCGATCCAATCACGATCTGTCCCGCAATCCTATTATGATCCGTCCAGCGATCCAATCACGAATCGACTCGCGATCTTGATCACGGTGCTTCCGATCTAGCGTCGAACGGACGACACCTCCGCGTTCAGCACACGTACAGCTCGATGATGATCTCCGCCTTCTTGATCCAGCAAGGAGCGGAGAGGTAGACGAGTTCTCCAACAGCGCGACGGCGTTGTGGCGATGGTGGTGGAGCTATTCTAGCAGGGCTTCACCTAAGCACCGTTGAAACCGATCTAGAGGAGAAACTACAATCTAGAGGAGAGCTAGCACGTGGTTGTTTTTCTATGTCTCAAAACCCTCAACACCTCTAGTATATATAGGAGGAGGGAGAGAGGAGGCTTGGCGTCCAAGGGGCCATCCCTTGTCCTTGGGACATGGATGAGAGGAGTCCTCCTCCTCCAATCCTAGTAGGATTAGGACTCCTCTTTCCCACTTGGAAACTTTCTGCACCTTGAGTTTTTTTCCCTCTCAAACCACTCCAGACGCATGGGCCCTTAGGGGAGGCTTCATCCAGCCCATCAGGGGATGGTTTACCTCCTCCCACAACCCATGTGGCCTCTTGGGTCGAGACACCCCTCCCGATGGTCCCCCGGTACCCTCCCGGCACTCCAGGTACACTACCGATGAGCCCGAAACTTTTCCGGCGATCAAAACAGGACTTCCTATATATCAATCTTTACCTCCGGACCACTACGGATCTCCTTGTGATGTACGGGATCTCATCTGGGACTCCGAACAACCTTCAGTCATCACCATACATAACTCTATACTATCGAAACGTCACTGAACCTTAAGTGTGCAGACCCTGCGGGTTCGAGAACTATGTAGACATGATCGAGACACCTCTATGGTCAATAACCTATAGCGGGACCTGGATGCCCATATTGGTTCCTACATATTCTACGAAGATCTTTATCGGTTGAACCTCTATGTCAAGGATTCAGTTAATCCCATATGTTGTTCCCTTTGTTCGTCGGTATGTTACCTGCCCGAGATTCGATCGTCGGTATCTCCATAGCTAGTTCAATCTCGTTACTGGAAATTCTCTTTACTCGTTACGTAATACAAGATCCCGTGGCTAACACTTAGTCACATTGCTTGCTAGGCTTGTTGTGATGTTGTATTACCAAGTGGGCCCTGAGATACCTCTCCGTCAGAGGGAGTAACAAATCGTAGTCTTGATCCATGCCAACCCAACAGACACCCTCAGAGATATCTATAGAGAACCTTTATAGTCACCCAATTACGTTGCAACGTTTGATACCCACAAGGTATTCCTCCGGTGTCAGTGAGTTGCATGATCTCATGGTCATAGGAACAGATACTTGACATGCAGAAAACTGCAGCAATAAACTGACATGATCATATGCTACGTTTATAATTTGGGTCTTGTCCATCACATCATTCTCCTAATGATGTGATCCCGTAATCAAATGACATCTCATGTCCATGGCTAGGAAACTTTAACCATCTTTGATCAACGAGCTAGTCTGTTAGAGGCATACTAGGGACATGGTGTTGTATATGTATCCACACATGTATCTGAGTTTCCGATCAAATACAATTCTAGCATGGATAATAAACGATTATCATGAAGAGGGAAATATGATAATAATTAATTTATTATTGCATCTAGGGCATATTTCCAATAGCCTCCCACTTGCACTAGAGTCAATAATCTAGTTCACATCACCATGTGATTCACATTGTTATGTATCTAACACCCAATGAGTTCTGGGGCTCGATCATGCTTTGCATGTGAGAGAGGTATTTTAGTCAACGGTTCTATGACATTCAGATCCGTGTGTGCTTTGCAAATCTCTATGTCATATTGTAAACACTGCTACCACACTGCACTTGGACCTTTCCAAATGGCTGCTCCACTATATGTATTCGGATTGCTACTAAGAGTCATCCGGATTTGTGTTAAAGCTTGCATCAATGTAACTCTTTACGACGAACTCTTTATCAACTCTATAATCGAGAAACATCTCCTTAGTCCTCTAGTTACCAAGGATAATTTTGACCATTGTCCAGTGATCCACTCCTGGATCACTTTTGTACCCCTTGAGGGACTCATGGTAAGGCACACATAGGTGCGATAAACAGCATGGCATACTATACAAAGCCTATGGATAAGGCAAAGGGGACGACCTTCGTCCTTTCTCTTTCTTCTGCCGTGGTCGAGTTTTGAGTCTTACTCAACTTCACACTTTATAAATCAGGCAAGAACTCCTTCTTTGACTGATTCATTTTGAACTCTTCCAAAGACTTGTCAAGGTATGTACTCATTGAAAGTCTCATCAAGCATCTTGATCTATCTCTATAGATCTTGATGTCCAACAATTAGGTAGCTTTATCCAGGTTTTCCTTTGAAAAACTCTTTTCAAACAACCGTTTATGCTTTCCAGAAATTCTATATTATTTCCGATCAACAATATGTCAACCACATATACATATCAGAAATTCTATAGTGCTCCCACTCACTTTCCTGTAAATACAAGTTTCTCATAAACTTTGTATAGACTCAAAAACTTTGATCACCTCATCAAAGCGTATATTCCAACTCCGAGATGCTTGCTCCAACCCATAGAAGGATTGCTGGAGCTCGCACACCTTTTAGCATCCTTAGAACTGACAAAACCTTCTGGTTGTATCACATACAATATTTCCTCAAGTAAACCATTAAGGAAATGATGTTTTGACATCCATCTGCCAGATTTCATAATTGAAAAATACAGCAACTGCTAACATAATTCCAACAGACTTTAGCACCGCTATGAGTAAGAAAGTCTCATCGCAGTTAACTCCTTGAACTTGTCAAAAACTTCTTCGTGGCAAGTCGAGCTTTATAAATGGTGACACTCACCATTAGCGTTTGTCTTTATCTTAAAGGTCCATTTGTACTCAAAGACCTGTTGTTCAACGGGCAAGTCTACCAAAGTCCATACTTCATTTTCATACATGGATACTTTCTCGGATTTTATGGCCTCTAACCATTTGTTGGAATCCGGGTCCATCATCGCTTCTCCGTAGTTCGTGGGTTCATCGTTGTCCAACAACATGACCTCTAAGACAGGGTTGTCGTACCACTCAGGAGGAGTACGCGTCCTTGTCGACCTACGAGGTTTGATAGTAACTTGATCCGAAGCTTCATGATCATCATTATTAACTTCCTCTTCAAATAACGTAGGCTCCACAGAAGCAATTTTCTGCCCTACGCTACTCTCCGGCTGAAACAAAGGTTCAACAACCTCATCAAGTTCTATGTTCCTCCCACTCAATTCTTTCAAGAGAAACTCTTTCTCGAGAACGGACCCGTTTTAGCAACAAAAAACACTTTGTGCTCAGATCTGAATAGAAGGTATGTTGGGGAACGTCGCATGGGAAACAAAAAATTTCCTACGCACACGCAAACCTATCCATGGTGATGAGCATCTACGAGAGGGAGAGTGGATATACATACCCTTGTAGATCGCTAAGCGGGAAGCGTTAAGAAACGCGGTTGGTGTAGTCGAACATCTTCGCGATCCAAATCGCCGAGCGTCCCGCGATCTCATCACGATCCGTCCCGCGAACTCATCATGATCCATCCCGCGATCTCATCACGATCCGTCTCACGATCTTGATCACGATCTGTCCCGCGAACTCATCACGATCCGTTCCGCGATCTCATCACGAACCGTCTCGCGATCTCGATCACGGTCCTTCCGATCTAGCGCCGAATGGACGGCACCTCCGCGTTCAGCACACGTGCAGCTTGATGACGATCTCCACCGTCTCGTTCCAGCGAGAGGAGGTGGAGAGGAGAGAGAGTTCACCGGCAGCGTGACGGCACTCCGGTGATGGTGGTGGAGTGATTCCGGCAGGGCTTCGCCTAAGCGCTGCGGAAAACCGATCTAGAGGAGAAACTGTGCACCGGTGTAACGGGTAGCACGTGGCCGGAAATTCTGTCCAAAAACCACCCAATCCACTAGAATATATAGGAGGAGAGGAGAGGCAGCCAAGGCATTTGGGTCGGCCGAAATAGGAGGTGGGAGCAATCCTACTTCACCTCCAATCCTAGTTGGAGTAGGATTGCCTCCTATTGGCTGATTTTCCACTTTTTGCTTTAGGACTTTCTCTCCTGCGCCATGGGCCTTTGTGGCTGTTTTCCCAGCCCACTAAGGGCTGGTTATTATTCTCCCACAGCCCATGGACCTCTTGGGGTCGAAATACCCCTCCCGGAGGTCCCCCGGTACACTACCGGCACTCCCTGTACACTACCGATACTCCCGGTACACTACCGATGAGCCCGAAACTTTTCCGGCGACCAAACTGGAACATCCTATATATGAATCTTGACCTCCGGACCATTCCGGAGCTCCTCGTGACGTCCGGGATCTCATCCGGGACTCCGAACAACCTTCGGTCACCACCATACATAACTCTACACTACCGAAGCGTCACCGAACCTTAAGTGTGCAGACCCTGCGGGTTCGAGAACTACGTAGACATGACCGAGACACCTCTACGGTCAATAACCAATGGCGGGACCTGGACGTCCACATTGGTTCCTACATATTCTACGAAGATCTTTATCGGTCGAACCTCTATGTCAAGGATTCAGTTAATCCCGTATAACGTTCCCTTTGTTCTTCGGTATGTTACTTGCCCGAGATTCGATCGTCAGTATCTCCATACCTAATTCAACCTCGTTACTGGCAAGTCTCTTTACTCGTTCCGTAATACAAGATCCCATGACTAACACTTAGCCATATTGCTTGCAAGGCTTGTTGTGATGTTGTATTACCGAGTGGGCCCTGAGATACCTCTCCGTCACACGAAGTAACAAATCCCAGTCTCGATCCATGCCAACTCAACAAACACCATCGGAGATACCTGTAGAGCACCTTTATAGTCACCCAGTTACGTTGCGACGTTTGATACACACAAGGCACTCCTCCGATATCCGTGAGTTGCATGATCTCATGGTCATAGGAACATATACTTGACATGCAGAAAACAGTAGCAATAAACTGACACGATCATATGCTATGTTTGTAGTTTGGGTCTTATCCATCACATCATTCTCCTAATGATGTGATCCCGTTATCAAATGACATCTCATGTCCATGGCTAGGAAACCTTAACCATCCTTTGATCAACGAGCTAGTCCATTAGAGGCATACTAGGGACATGGTTTTGTCTATGTATCCACACATGCATTTAAGTCTCCGATCAATACAATTATAGCATGGATAATAAACGATTATCATGAACAAGGAAATATGATAATAACTAATTTATTATTGCCTCTAGGGCATATTTCCAACAGTCTCCCACTTGCACTAGAGTCAATAATCTAGTTCACATCACCATGTGATTCGCATTGTTATGAATCTAACACCCAATGAGTTCTGGGGCTCGATCATGCTTTGCATGTGAGAGAGGTCTTATAGTCAACGGGTCTGCGATATTCAGATCCGTGTGTACTTTGCAAATCTCTATGTCAACCGTAAACACTGCTACCACACTCCACTTGGTACTATTTCCAAATGGTTGCTCCGCTATACGTATCCAGATTGCTACTACTAGTCATCCGGATAGGTGTTAAAGCTTGCATCGACGTAACTCTTTACGATGAACTCTTTGTCACCTCCATAATCAAGAAACATTTCCTTAGTCCTTTGGTTACTAAGGATAATTCCGACCGCTGTCCAGTGATCCACTCCTGGACCACTTGTACCCCTTGACAGACTCATGGCAAGGCACACACAGGTGCGGTACATAGCATGGCATACTATACAGAGCCTATGGCTAAGGCATAGGGGATGACGTTCGTCCTTTATCTTCCTTCTGCCGTGGTCGAGCTTTGAGTCTCACTCAACTTCACACCTTACAAATCAGGCGAGAACTCTTTCTCTGACTGATCCATTTTGAACTCTTTCAAAATCTTTGTCAAGGTATGTACTCATTGAAAGTCTCATCAAGTCATCTTGATCTATCTCTATAGATCTTGATGCTCAACAATTTGGTAGCTTTATCCAGGTCTTCCTTTGAAAATCACTTTCCAAATAACCGTTTTATGCTTTCCAGAAACTCTACATTATTTCTGAACAACAATATGTCATCCACATATACTTATCAGAAATTCTATAGTGCTCCCACTCACTTTATTGCAAATACAAGTTTCTCGTAAACTTTGTATAAACATCAAAACTTTGATCACCTCATCAAAGCGTATATTCCAACTCCGAGATGCTTGGTTCAGTCCATGGAAGGATCACCGAAGCTTGCACACCTTTTAGCATCCTTAGGCCTGACAAAACCTTCTGGTTGTATCACATACAACCTTTCCTCAAGTAAACCGTTAAGGAAACGATGTTTTGACATCCATCTGCCAGATTTCATAATTGAAAACACAGCAACTGCTAACATAATTCCAACAGACTTTAGCACCACTACGAGTGAGAAAGTCTCATCGTAGTCAACTCCTTGAACTTGTCACAAACATCTTTGCAACAAGTCAAGCTTTCCAAATAGTGACATTCACCATCAATGTCTGTCTTCATTTTAAAGATCCATTTGTACTCAACGACCTGCCGTCCAACGAGCAAGTCTACCAAAGTCTACACTTGGTTTTCATACATGGATCCTATCTCGGATTTCATGGCCTCCAACCATTTGTCGGAATCCGGGCCCATCATCGCTTCTCCATAGCTCGTAGGTTCATCGTTGTCCAACAACATGATCTCCAAGACAGAGTTGTCATACCACTTAGGAGTAGTACACATCCTTGTCGACCTACGAAGTTCGATAGTAACTTGATCCTGAAGCTTCATGATCATCATCATTAACTTCCTCTTCAACTAACGTAGGCTTCACAGAAACATCTTTCTGCGCTGCGCTACTCTCTGGTTGAACAAAGGTTTAACAACCTCATCAAGTTCTATCTTCCTCCCACTCAATTCTTTCGCGAGAAACATTTCCTCGAGAAAGGATCCGTTTAAACAACAAACACTTTGCACTAGGATCTGAGATTGAAGGTTTACCCAACTGATCTTAGGGTATTCTATGAAGATGCATTTGTCCGCCTTGGGTTCGACCTCATTAGGTGAAAACATTTTCCACACAAGTGTCACAGCCCCAAATATTAAGAAATGACAGCTTAGGTTTCTATCAAACCATAATTCACACGGTGTCATCTCAACGGATTTAGATGATGCCCTATTTAAAGTGAATGTAGTTGTCTCTAATGCATAACCCCAAAAATTATAGTAGTAAAACGATAAGAGACATCACAGTATGCACCATATCAATAGAGCATGACTATGATGTTTGGACACACCATCACACTATGGTGTTCCAGGTGGCATTAGTTGTGAAACAAATTTCACATTGTCTTAAGTTGTATGCCAAACTCGTAACTCAGATATTCACCTCCACGATCATATCGTGGTTATTTTTATCTTCTTGTCATGATGATCTTAAACTTCACTCTGAATTTGCTTGAACCTTTCAAACGATTCAGACTTGTGTTTCATTAAGTAAATATACACTATATCTACTCAAATCATCAGTGAAGGTAAGAAAATAACGATATCCACTACACGCTACAAGACTCACTAGATTGCATACATCAACATGTATCATTTTCAATGAATCACTTGCCCGCTCCATCCAACGGGGTCCTTTAGTCATCTTGCCCAAGAGGCATGGTTCGCATGTCTCAACCGATTCGAAATCGAATGAGTTCAAATATCCATCAGCATGGAGTTTCTACATGCGCTTTATACCAATATGACATTTAGCGGCAGTGCCACAAGTATGTGGTACTATCATTATTAACTTTGTGTCTTTTGACATCAATGTTATGAACATGTGTAATACTACGATCAAGATTTCAACAAACCATTCTCACTAGGTGCATGACCATTGAAGGTATTATTCATGTAAACAGAATAACCATTATTCTCTAACTTAAATGAATAACCGCATTGCAATAAACATGATCTAATCATGTTCATGCTCAACGCAAAACACCAAATAACATTTATTTAGGTTCGTCACTAATCCTGAAGGTAGAGAGAGCGTGCGATGTTGATCACATCAACCTTGGAAACACTTCCAACACATATCGTCACCTCACCCTTAGCTAGTTCTCCATTTATTCCGTAGCTTTTATTTCGAGTTACTAACATTTAGCAACCGAACCGGTATCCAATACCCAGGTGCTACTAAGAGTACTAGCAAGGTACACATCAATAACTCGTATATCAAATATACTTGTGTCGATGTTGCCAGCCTTCTTATCTACCAAGTATCTAGGGTTGTTCCGCTTCAGCGACCGCTCACCTCATAACAGAAGCACTTAGTCTCGGGTTTGAGTTCAACTTTGGGTTGCTTCACTGGAGCAGCAACTGACTTGCTATCCATGAAGTTTCCCTCCTTGCTCTTGCCCTTCTCGGAACTAGTGGTTTGATTAACCATCAACACTTGACGCTCCTTCTTGATTTCTACCTTCGCTGTGTCAAACATCGCGAACAGCTCAGGGATCAACATTTATTTCCCTGGCATTTTATAGTTCATCACCAAGTTCTAGTAGCTCAGTGATAGTGACTTGGAGAACTACATCAATCACTATCTAATCTGGAAGATCAACTCCCACTTGATTCAAGCGATTGTAGTACCCAGACAATCTGAGTACATGCTCAACGATTGAGCTATTCTCCTTCATCTTACAGGCAAAGAATCTTGTTGGAGATCTCATATCTCGCAACACAGGCACGAGCCTGAGATCACAATCTCTGCTCCTAGAACATCTCATATGTTTCGTGACGTTCAAAACGTTTCCGAGCCTCAATTCTAAGCCGTAATGCATGACGCACTAAACTATCAAGTAGTCATCGAAACGTGCCTGTCAGATGTTCACAACATCTATAGACGACGCTAGAGGGGGTGGCGCACCGAGCGGTGCATTAAGGACATAAGCCTTCTGTGCAGCAATGAGGACAATCCTCCGATCACGGACCCAGTCCGCAATATTGCTACCAACATCTTTCAACTCTATTTCTCTAGGAACATATATAAATTTAAGGGAGCTACAGCGCGAGCTAGTAATCTACAACATAATTTGCAAAGACACTTTGACTATGTTCATGATAATGAGTTCAATTAATCATATTACTTAAGAACTCCCACTCAAGTTGACATCCCTCCGATCATTCGAGTGATACATGATCCAAATTCACCAACTCAAGTCCGATCATCACGTGAGTTGAGGTGGCTGCAATGGTGAACATCATCATGTTGATCATATCTACTATATGACTCATGTTCGACCTTTCGGTCTCTTGTGTTCCGAGGCCATGTCTGTACATGCTAGGCTCGTCAAGTTTAACCCGAGTGTTCTGCACGTGCAAATCTGGCTTGCACCCATTGTATGTGAACGTAGAGTCTATCACACCCGATCATCACGTGGTGTCTCAACATGACGAACTTTCGCAACGGTGCACACTCGGGGAGAACACAATTTATCTTGAAATTAAGTGAGGGATCACCTTATAATGCTACCGTCATCCTAAGCAAAACAAGGTGCATAAAAAGGATTAACATCACATGCAAATCATAAGTGACATGATATGGTCATGAACTTGTGCTTTTGATCTCCATCTAGAAAGCACCGGCATGATCTCCATTGTCACCGGCATGACACCATGATCTCCGTCATCTTGATCTCCATCAACGTGTCGCCATCGGGGTTGTCACGCCCTGCATGCTTCTACTACTATTGCTACCGTAGCGATAAAGTAAAGCATTACATAGCGCTTAATGATTGACACGCGGGTCATACAATAATTAAAGACAACCCTATGGCTCCTGCCGGTTGCCGTACTCATCGACATGCAAGTCGTGATAATCTATACATCACATGATCATCTCATACATCACATATATCACATCATGTAATTGGCCATATCATATCACAACATACCCTGCAAAAACAAGTTAGACGTCCTCTAATTGTTGTAGCAAGTTTTACGTGGCTGCTACGGGTATCTAGCAAGAACGATTCTCACCTACGCATAAACCACAACGGTGATACATAGATTGATTTTCAACCTTCTCAAGGACCGCCTTTGTCGGATCCGATCCAACTAAAGTGAGAGAAACTGTCACCCGCAAGCCATCTAAGCAACAAGTTGCATCGAGGGAACCGGTCTCTCGTAAGCGTACGAGTAATGTTGGTCCGGGCCGCTTCATCTCACAATCCCGCTGAACCAAAATCCGACCAAGGGAGGAAGCAATCTAAGCATCAACGCCCACAAACCTTTTGTGTTCTACTCGAGATCTCATCGAACCATCAACCTAGCTCATGATGCCACTGTTGGGGAACGTCGCATGGGAAACAAAAAATTTCCTACGCACACGCAAACCTATCCATGGTGATGAGCATCTACGAGAGGGAGAGTGGATCTACATACCCTTGTAGATCGCTAAGCGGGAAGCGTTAAGAAACGCGGTTGGTGTAGTCGAACATCTTCGCGATCCAAATCGCCGAGCGTCCCGCGATCTCATCACGATCCGTCCCGCGAACTCATCATGATCCATCCCGCGATCTCATCACGATCCGTCTCACGATCTTGATCACGATCTGTCCCGCGAACTCATCACGATCCGTTCCGCGATCTCATCATGAACCGTCTCGCGATCTCGATCACGGTCCTTGCGATCTAGCGCCGAATGGACGGCACCTCCGCGTTCAGCACACGTGCAGCTTGATGACGATCTCCACCGTCTCGATCCAGCGAGAGGAGGTGGAGAGGAGAGAGAGTTCACCGGCAGCGTGACGGCGCTCCGGTGATGGTGGTGGAGTGATTCCGGCAGGGCTTCGCCTAAGCGCTGCGGAAAACCGATCTAGAGGAGAAACTGTGCACCGGTGTAACGGGTAGCACGTGGCCGGAAATTCTGTCCAAAAACCACCCAATCCACTAGTATATATAGGAGGAGAGGAGAGGAGAGGCAGCCAAGGCCTTTGGGTCGGCCGAAATAGGAGGTGGGAGCAATCCTACTTCACCTCCAATCCTAGTTGGAGTAGGATTGCCTCCTATTGGCTGATTTTCCACTTTTTGCTTTAGGACTTTCTCTCCTGCGCCATGGGCCTTTGTGGCTGTTTTCCCAGCCCACTAAGGGCTGGTTATTATTATCCCACAGCCCATGGACCTCTTGGGGTCGAAATACCCCTCCCGGAGGTCCCCCGGTACACTACCGGCACTCCCGGTACACTACCGATACTCCCGGTACACTACCGATGAGCCCGAAACTTTTCCGGCGACCAAACTGGGACATCCTATATATGAATCTTGACCTCCGGACCATTCCGGAGCTCCTCGTGACGTCCGGGATCTCATCCGGGACTCCGAACAACCTTCGGTCACCACCATACATAACTCTACACTACCGAAGCGTCACCGAACCTTAAGTGTGCAGACCCTGCGGGTTCGAGAACTATGTAGACATGACCGAGACACCTCTACGGTCAATAACCAATGGCGGGACCTGGACGTCCACATTGGTTCCTACATATTCTACGAAGATCTTTATCGGTCGAACCTCTATGTCAAGGATTCAGTTAATCCCGTATAACGTTCCCTTTGTTCTTCGGTATGTTACTTGCCCGAGATTCGATCGTCAGTATCTCCATACCTAATTCAACCTCGTTACTGGCAAGTCTCTTTACTCGTTCCGTAATACAAGATCCCATGACTAACACTTAGCCATATTGCTTGCAAGGCTTGTTGTGATGTTGTATTACCGAGTGGGCCCTGAGATACCTCTCCGTCACACGGAGTAACAAATCCCAGTCTCGATCCATGCCAACTCAACAAACACCATCGGAGATACCTGTAGAGCACCTTTATAGTCACCCAGTTACGTTGCGACGTTTGATACACACAAGGCACTCCTCCGATATCCGTGAGTTGCATGATCTCATGGTCATAGGAACATATACTTGACATGCAGAAAACAGTAGCAATAAACTGACACGATCATATGCTATGTTTGTAGTTTGGGTCTTATCCATCACATCATTCTCCTAATGATGTGATCCCGTTATCAAATGACATCTCATGTCCATGGCTAGGAAACCTTAACCATCCTTTGATCAACGAGCTAGTCCATTAGAGGCATACTAGGGACATGGTTTTGTCTATGTATCCACACATGCATTTAAGTCTCCGATCAATACAATTATAGCATGGATAATAAACGATTATCATGAACAAGGAAATATGATAATAACTAATTTATTATTGCCTCTAGGGCATATTTCCAACAAGGTATACCCAACTGTTCTTAGGGTATTCCATGAAGATGCATTTGTCCGCTTTGGGTTCAAGCTCATTAGGTGAAAACCTTTTTTCACATAAGCGTCGCAGCCCCAAACATTAAGAAATGACAGCTTAGGTTTCTATCAAACCATAATTCATACGGTGTCATCTCATCAGATTTAGATGGTGCCGTATTTAAAGTGAATGTAGTTGTCTCTAATGCATAACCCCAAAACGATAGTGGCAAATCAATAAGAGACATCACAGTACGCACCACATCTAATAGAGCACGACTATGCCGTTCGAACACACCATCACACTATGGTGTTCCAGGTGGCGTGAGTTGTGAAACAACTTTCACATTGTCTAAAGTTGTATGCCAAACTCGTAACTCAGATATTCACCTCCACGATCATATCATAGACATTTTTATCTTCTTGTCACGATGATCTTAAACTTCACTCTGAATTTGTTTGAACTTTCCAAACGTTTCAGACTTATGTTTCATTAAGCAAGTATACTCATATATACTCAAATCATCTGTGAAGATAAGAAAAACAATGATATCCACTGCACGCTACAACACTCATTGGATTGCATACATCAACATGTATTATTTCTAATAAATTACTAGCCCGCTCCATCATACTGAAAACGAGGTCTTTAGTCATCTTGCACAAGAGGCATGGTCCGCATGTCTCAACTGATTCAAACCCGAATGAGTCCAAAGATCCATCAGCATGGAGTTTCTTCATGCGATTTATACCAATATGGCATTTAGCGGCAGTGCCACAAGTATGTGGTACTATCATTATTAACTTTGCATCTTTTGGCATCAATGTTATGAACATGTGTATTACTACGGTCAAGATTCAACAAACCATTCTCATTGGGTGCATGACCATTGAAGGTATTATTCATGTAACAGAATAACCATTATTCTCTCACTTAAATGAATAACCGTATTGCAATAAACAGGATCTAATCATGTTCATGCTTAACAAAAATACCAAATAACATTTATTTAGGCTTGTCACTAATCCCGAAGGTAGAGAGAGCGTGCGATGTTGATCACATCAACCTTGGAAACATTTCCAACACACATCGTCACCTCACACTTAGCTAGTCTCAGTTTATTTCGTAGCTTTTATTTCGAGTTACTAACATTTAGCAACCGAACCGGTATCCAATACCCTGGTGCTACTAGGAGTACTGGAAAGGTACACATTAATAACACGTATATCAAATATACTTATGTCGACGTTGACAGCCTTCTTATTTACCAAGTATCTAGGGTTGTTCCGCTTCAGCGACCGTTCTCCTCATAATAGAAGCACTTAATCTCGGGTTTGGATTCAACTTTGGGTTGTTTCACTGGAGCAGCAATTGTCTTGCCATCCATGAAGTCTCCCTCCTTGCCCTTGCCCTTCTTGAAACTAGTGGTTTTACTAACCATCAACACTTGATGCTCCTTCTTGATTTCTACCTTCACGATGTCAAACATCGCGAACAGCTCAAGGTTCATTATTTCCATCCCTGGCATTTTATAGTTCATCACGAAGCTCTAGTAGCTTAGTGACAGTGACTTGGAAAACTATATCAATCACTTTCTTATCTAGAAGATCAACTTCCACTCGATTCAAGCGATTGGAGCACCCAGACAATCTGAGCACATGGTCAACGATTGAGTTATTCTCTTTCATCTTGCAGGCAAAGAATCATGTTGGAGATCTCATATCTCACAACACGGGCACGAGCCTACGATCCCAATTTCAGATCTTAGAACATCTCATATGTTCCCTGACGTTCAAAACGTTTTGGAGCCTCAATTCTAAGCCGTAATGCATGACGCACAGAACTATCAAGTAGTCATCGGAACGTGCATGTGAGATGTTCACAACATCTATAGACGATGCTAGAGGGGGTGACGCACCGAGCGATGCATTAAGGACATAAGCTTTATATGCAGCAATGAAGACAATCCTCATATCACGGACCCAGTCCGCAATATTGCTACCATCATCTTTCAATTGTATTTCTCTAGGAACATATAAAATTCAAGGGAGCTACAGCGCGAGCTAGTAATCTACAACATAATTTGCAAAGACACTTTGACTATGTTCATGATAATGAGTTTAATTAATCATATTACCTAAGAACTCCCACTCAAATTGACATCTCTCCGGTCATTTGAGTGATACATGATCGAAATTCACCAACTCAAGTCCGATCATCACGTGAGTTGAGGTGGTTTCAATGGTGAACATCATCATGTTTGATCATATCTTCTATATGACTCATGTTCGACCTTTCGGTCTCTTGTGTTCCGAGGCCATGTCTATACATGCTAGGCTCGTCGAGTTTAACCCGAGTGTTCCGCATGTGCAACACTGGCTTGCACCCATTTTATGTGAACGTAGAGCCTATCACACCCAATCATCACGTGGTGTCTCGACACGATGAACTTTCGCAACGGTGCACACTCGGAGAGAACACAATTTATCTTGAAATTTTAGCGAGGGATCACCTTATAATGCTACCGTCGTCCTAAGTAAAATAAGGTTCATAAAAGGATTAACATCACATGCAAATCATAAGTGACATGATATGACCTTGAACTTGTGCTTTTGATCTCCATCTATAAAGCACCGGCATGATCTCCATCGTCACCAGCATAACACCATGATCTCCATCATTGTGTCACCATCGGGGTTGTCGCGTCCACCATGCTCATACTACTATTGCTACCGCTTAGCGATAAAGTAAAGCATTACATAACGCTTACTGATTGACACGCAGGTCATACAATAATTAAAGACAACCCTATGGCTTCTGTCGATTGCCGTACTCATCAACATGCAAGTCTTGATATTCTATACAACACATGATCATCTCATACATCACATATATCTCATCATGTATTGGCCATATCACATCACAACATACCCTGTAAAAACAAGTTAGACGTCCTTTAATTGCTGTTGCAAGTTTTACGTGACTTCTACGGGTATCTAGCAAGAATAATTCTCACCTACGAAAAAATCACAACGGTGATACATAAGTTGCTTTTCAACCTTCTCAAGGACCGACTTTGTCGAATCCGATCCAACTAAAATAGGAGAAACAGACACCCGCCAGCCATCTTTGTGCAACAAAGTTACACGTCAGTCGATGGAACCGGTCTCTCATAAGCGTACGAGTAAGGTTGGTCTGGGCCGCTTCATTCCACAATATCGCTGAACCAAAACACGACCAAGAGAGGAAGCAATCTAAGCATCAACGCTCACAAACTCCTTTGTGTTGTACTCGAGATCTCATCTACACATAGACCTAGCTCTGATATCACTGTTGGGAAACGCTGTATGGGAATTAAAAAAATTCCTACACACACGCAAGATCTATCAATGGTGATGAGCATCTACGAGAGGGAGAGTGAATCTACATACCCTTGTAGATCTCTAAGCGGGAAG
The DNA here is from genome assembly GCA_022496015.1 of Hordeum marinum. Lineage (NCBI taxonomy): Eukaryota > Viridiplantae > Streptophyta > Magnoliopsida > Poales > Poaceae > Hordeum > Hordeum marinum. The sequence goes on along the minus strand of CM039674.1, from coordinate 522,963,165 downwards.
CATTAAGAAACGCGGTTGATATAGACATGACCGAGACACCTCTATCGAAACGTCACCGAACCTTAAGTGTGCAGACCCTGCGGGTTCGAGAACTATGTCAATAAACAATAGCGGGACCTGGATGCCCATATTGGTTCCTACATATTCTACGAAGATCTTTATCGGTTGAACCTCTACGTCAAGGATTCAGTTAATCCTGTATACTATTCTCTTTGTTCTTCGGTATGTTACCTGCCCGAGATTCGATCGTCGGTATCTCCATACCTAGTTCAATCTCGTTACCGACAAGTTTCTTTACTCGTTACGTAATACCTAGTTCAGTTTTTTTTGTTTTTTTCAAAAAGAAAAAAGGTTTTTCTTGTGCGGGTGTAAAAGGTTGCATTCACTACCAGAGTCACCTAGGTAGGTTGCCAAGTGTGACCGACGCTCGATAAATTGGCAAAAATTAAAAAAGCTTGGCATGGACTTGTATTTTATCCTCGGATGACGGCCCGCCGAGAAGGCAAGGCCACAGCGTGCCGTGAGTGAAAGAGGTCCGTTTCCCCCATAGAAAAAGAGTGTCATCTGTGATCGATCCTCGGTGGTCAGTGGTCACTGGTCAGTAGATCGGCGGCTAACTCGAACCCGGAGCAGCACTAAGCTCTGGCCGCCTGCTGCCGGCATGATCCAAGGCGGTTGGTGTAGCAGCCCCTCTCAATCCAACCAACGCCATGGAACTGGTGGAGCCCATCGGTCATCGTGGGGGCAAAAGGACCATTTTAAATCGTAAAGATGGCAAGCAAAGTGCCGGAACACCAGGCGGCAAATGCTAAAAGAAACATAAATAATGGTCTTCGAGGCCGACGGATGCTGATTTTTTTTTTGTCATCGTATACTCGCATACGAGCAAGGAATGGCATCAGCTTACGTAGTGCGCACAAGAGTTGGTCCAGTTTAGTCTAGCTTGCTTTCAAATATCGACAGCACAGTACTTTGTTTTGCTAAGGACCGGGTTTTTTTTGACGGCTATAAAGAATTAGCTGCCTCGTTTCAGCTTACGAAATAAGCCGTCCCTTAATTTGTTGAGGCTTAAATCAACTATTTAATACTCGCACAAGAAAAACCTTTGTGGAAACCCTAAACCTACCTAGAAATTTTGTGAAAACCCTAAACCTACCTAAAAACCTTTGAGGCAAGTGTGACCAACGCTCGATAAAGAGGCAAAAATACTTGCACAAGACAAAATTTCTAGGTGCCTGTAAAATTTCATCATGAAAACATATTTGTGAAAGTTGCAGCAAAAAACACAAGACCAGTACTTCAAAATGCTTGCAGGCACCTAGAAATTTTGTCAATGTTTCTCATAAAAAAAATCATATAAATCATATTTTTTTGATTTGTTTTGAATTTTCTTCTCAGGCAGGTGCATTTAAGCTTGGACTCAAAATAGTTGTGTCCCGTTTTTATACTAGTATAGTGTCAAAATCGTTCTTATATTATGAGATAGAGGGAGTAAGAGAGACGGCTTGTAAAAAAAAGTTAAGGAGAAGACGCCTTATTTTTTAAAGTCCTCCAACCTCCCTCGTGCGGCGGCGCCGCCCCACACCGGAGAGTCCCCGCCCTCCTCCTACAGCCGCCCCTCACCTCCTCTCCCCTCCGCTGTCGTCGCCCGGGGCGTCACAGGGCAAAGCCCTTGCGGCGTGGCGGCGGTGGCGTTTTCTCATCGGATCTCGATCTGGTTGGGAGGCGGCGCTCCTTTCCGACCAGATCGGCGGTGGTGGCACAGATCGGTAGCGACATGGTTGTGGTGCGGCGGTGGCGGTGGACGATGGCACCAGCAGCGACGGATCTGGCCTTGACTCAGTCGGGCTGATTCGTTGTGCTACCAATCTCAATCGCCGTCAGCGGTGCACTGCTCTTGGACTTGACTGCTACATGAGGATGTCTTGGGCACCGACCCTAGACTTGGTGGTGGTGGTCTTCTTCTTCGTCGGAGGTAGTCGGCTGGTTGGTTGTGCATGGAGTGGGGACGGGCAGCTGCTGGTGAAAGTTGTGACCCGACTTCGGTCGTGGCGGGTGATGACAGCGCCTACGCGTCGTTGCCTTTTTGAAGTCGTCACCTTTGCAGCCTACGTCTTCCCACTCGCGGTCCAGTCAGTGTCGGGCTGCTTTGGCACTGTGGTGGTGCCGCGGTCGGTCAGGCAGCGGCGGCTGTATCATTTGATCTAGTCGACTACTGAGAAGGCGACGACCAATGCACAAGAAGTTGGATGGAGTTTTTCGAACAGATCTGGATGAAAACCTGCTATTGGCTAGATGCCAAGGCCGACGATGGGGACGCTCTACGGGCGTCGTTCCCTTCTTGAAGGCATCATCGAGTAGTAGATCTAGACCACTATCTGCTACCTCCGGGGGAAACCCTAGATCGATAGATCAGAAGACGACGACGCGCTTGTGTAGTCTTCCCCTTGGGGGCGTCATTCTTGGAGGTGTACGCGGGCTCGGGGGACCGGTGGATGTTTTCTTCGGTGGAGCGGTGCTTCATCCTGCACATTGAAAGAGATGGATCTCAATGGCATGGCACTCTAGTGATTAGGCGTCTGATGTGCAAAGATGGGCTCGCGCACGAGGGCGACGCTGTCTGGCGTCGTGGTGGCGTCGACTATCAGACCGGGCAAGGTGGATGCGTCAGTACAGTTTCGAAGATGGATTGGTGGCAGTTGGCGACAACGACCTCTAAGTGTGCGTCGGACCGATGGGTGCCCCATACCCGGCAGGTGGCTTGGTTAGGGCTCTAGGTCTTAGATGTTAGGTTTGGCTATGAGGTATGTTTGGTATTAGGCCCAGACTATCAGCATCCCTTCATCAACGGTATAGAAATAACGATATATGTTGCCTAGACGGTGGCTTCACTTTGATTTGTGTAGCATGAAAAACAGAAGTTTGACAAAACATTTTGGCCACCATCATTCAAACCATCCAAGCGGAGGCAGACGTGCGAGCCTCCAGTTTCATTTGACCGCTGCTGCTGGTCCAAACTCCAAACTGAATCGTCTACATATTCAGGTTAGTCACACTCACTCGGGCATCCCAAAGCAGAGCCCACCCACCCCGAAGGCGCCCGGCACGGCATCCCCGCCCCTTCCCAAAGCCAACAGAGCATGGAGGTCGCCGCGGCGAAGCCCGTCCTCCGCGTCGCCGCCGTCTGCGGCTCCCTCCGCAAGGCCTCCTACAACCGCGGCCTCCTCCGCGCCGGTATGCACGCTCTCTGCCTCCCTCTTCGCGCTTGTATGCCGCTCGCTCGGGCACGGCTGCTGACCCCGGGGTTGACTGGCCAGCGGCGGAGGTGTGCGAGGAGTCGGTCCCGGGGATGCGCGTGGAGCACGTCGACATCTCCGCGCTGCCGCTGCTCAACACCGACCTCGAGACGCCCGACGGGGGATTCCCGCCCGCCGTCGAGGCCTTCCGCGACCGCATCCGCGCCGCCGACTGCTTCCTCTTCGGCTCGCCAGAGTACAACTACTCCATCGCAAGTAATTATTGCTCGCTCCGCCTCCCTTCCCCCTCCTTAATTTCGTTTTCTGCGAATTGCTCAACCCATGCGTATGCCGCCCAAATTGGCACTTGCTGCTGCACGAATTGGCATAGATATTCTTGCGAATTTATAATGGTCAGTGTAATTTGGGGCACCAATAGTGATGTTTGATGTTGCATACACTTGTTTCGTGCCAATTCGACAAAGGATTTTGTTCTCTGGAACTGTCGGTAATAGAGACTAACTGTGGTTGCATAGTGCCACGTCTGTCATGGTGCGCTATCAGTGGAATTGATTCCCATCTCACGCTCATGATGCCCAATTAGTGGAGTCCTGTCAAACATGCGACTGTCTATTGGAAACATGACCAGATAATATAGATTGTAGCTAAAGTACTTATCTCAAAACAGAATACTGAAATTTTAGTACTGGGGACAGAAGCATGTCATTATGTAGTATTGGGACTTCCTTTATTCCTTCTTGCAAATTTTATAAAGAAAAAGGTCTCAATATTCTATCCTATCCTTCTAGCTCACTTTAATGTAGTTCAGTGATAAGTGGTAGAGCTGAAAAATGTCCCAATTAGTGGTAGTTTAATGTCTACCGCACTAAATACCCAGCTGATCTTCCTTCTACGCCTGTGCAGCAGCAACCAGCATTCTTGTAGTTGTTGCTCAGTTAAGTTTGATTCACATGATTGCCTGCTCTGTCACATTTTCAGATCTTACTCTGTCTCAGTAGTTATATAAGCTTATTGAACAGTCTGACTAAACAATTATGGCAATTTTATACTCGGTTGTTTCACATATATTAGTTGCCCGGAAGATCTAAGATACTACTACTAACCATCTATTGCATACACTTCTACTGCCAATCCAACTATACAACTATTTTAGCAGTATATCTCAGCACCGCCAGATGTCGTCAGACTATGTTGCTATGAACTACTCACATTAACTGTAAACTTTTGTTCGGTTATATATTAATTGACTGTGGTTGATCCTGTTTTAATTGATTTGCAATGGTTCTTATCAATGATTCCTAAATGCAGAACCCAGGGATTGCTTTTCCTGTTAGATTGTATCATTGATGCTCATATATGTATTTGCTTCACATGCTATGTGTTTCAACTGCAGCCCCTCTGAAGAATGCACTTGACTGGGCATCTAGGGGACAGAATTGCTGGGCAGACAAACCTGCGGCGATTGTCAGCGCAGGAGGTGGCTTTGGAGGAGGTAGATCACAGTACCATCTCCGGCAGGTCGGGGTGTTCTTAGATCTTCATTTCATCAACAAACCAGAGCTATTCGTCCAAGCATTTCAGCAGCCACCCAAGTTCGACAGCGATGGAAATCTGATTGACGCCGAGATCAGAGAGCGGATCAAGAAAGTGCTCTTGTCCCTCCAGGCCTTCACACTCAGGATCCAGAATAAGGATTGAAGCAACACAGGGCTGTGTTAATCTGCATGTTTTTGTTTGGTGATTTCTGCTCTGGTTATTGTATAATATATAACTTATTTGACATCATTTTTTACTTCGCATTCAGATTCAGGTGATGTGTTGTCAGCAGACTGAAATCTGTAATAAATCTGCTGCTCTACTGTTTGTGGAGGGTTTCTTTACCGTGTAATGATACATCGACACTTTCCCCTCTGTAAAGCATTATGAGGGTTTATCATACGCCTTGTCCTGCAAATTCAGTCCATTTTTTCAACGTACTACTATGTGACATATATATATATATTTTAGAAAAGGAGGATGACCCCCGGCCTCTGCATCTGGAAAATGCATACGGTCATTTTATTGATTATTCTCGAGGACCTTACAAAGTATTACAACAATATGCCTGAATCCACCATCTTGACAAAAAGTGCCGCTACTCCTATCCATATGATGAAGGGGTGCTAGCTAGACCACTACCCAGATCACTCACCTAAGCCTAACATCAAAAGCTGGAAGCCCCAGCCGAGCCACATACCGGGTCTGGGGCACAAACCGGTGAGACGCACTCGTGTGTTGTCGCCGCCATCTTCCACCGGCCCGTCTTCAGAGCAGATATTGAGGATTCTATCTTGTCTATCTACTCTGCCATCGACGTCACCATGATGCCAGACAGCTACCTCCTCCTACGCGAGTCCATCTCCACGCATCGGACGACGAGTCTCCACAACGCCATGCCGCCGATATCCACCGTCATCAGTGTGTGAGATGAAGCACCGTTCCACCATCCCTCCAGCCAACACTTGCTTCAAAACGATGCCCCCATGAGGGAAAGAGATAAAACGCCATCATCGTCCGATCCAGGAAGACCCAGATCTAGGATTTTTCCCGAAGCATCCCGAGCCTGATGACGCAAACTGCAACTGGCAGTTGCTCCACCAGACGAGTGCTGCGGACGTCACCGCAGCCTCCAAGATGAAGCTGGCCAAAATGCGCCAACACCGAACTGTCGCCGCTTGAGCAGCCCCCGAGCAACGCCTTCAGGAAGGAGCAAGCCACCGCGGTGTCGTCGTCGCTTGGAACAAGGGGATCTGAGGTTTTCACCTGAGCTCCTGGGAGGGGTGGAAGGAAGGGGATCCTCTCTGAAGCCTCCAACATGGGGAGCAACACCCAAAGGCACCACCTTCGGAGTGGTCGCCGCGCTGGCCAAGGGATTCCCCTGGAACCCTTGCAGCCATCGGATCTGCAAGGCCAGCACCCAAGAACAGCGAGAAGCCATCAGGGGCCGGATCCGCTGCAGATCGGAGTAGATCGGGGTCTAGGACGAGAACCGCCACCGCAGCCGACGCCCACCACCTTCCCGCCACCCACACGGCCACCGAGACCTGTCGGCCGAGCATGGGAGGCCGAGACCGCGCTTGCAGGACCAGATCCGCGATGGATCCATGCCCGCGCCGCTACCCCGGATCCAACCCCTCGCGTAGTCGCCACAGTCTGGCCGCCCGCTCACTTCGCCGTCTGGCCGCCGCGTTGCCCGACGCGCCCTCGCCGCATCAGCATCAAGACTCCGCCGCGCCGCCGCATCTCGCGCTGCAGCCGCACGCCAGGAGGGGAAGAAGGGCCCCGCCGCCGCCGCCGCGCACCGGGCTCTTCTAGCGGCGGCGATGGGAGGGGATGGTGTAGGAGCCGGGCGCAGGGTGGGGGCTAGGGTTCCCCCGCCGCCACCCGCGAGAGCGACGCGACAGATAGATTGACATTACTATGTGATATATACTCGGCATTTTTCCTGTTTGTACACCTGAAATATTGACTTATATGAATACCATGCACATATTGGTTGATTGTTTTGTCCTCCGTAAGAGAAACTAATAACTATACGGCCATTTCCTAGGTTTAATTTCGATTTACATCATGCCGACTTATCTGTGAACAAGCACACATGGCGGAATGGCACACACAATTTAAGTTCCAAAACTGGTTGCAAATCATTGTCTTAACAAACAAAGTGCTGCAGCTTGTGTCCAAATAATGTATTGCTCATCCCTTTCCTTTTTCTTACTCAAGAACGGTTGTGCATGTCATGTGGCCCTGAAGCAAAGCAAATGCGACCGAATCAAGTGCGAAGTTGGTAGCATGATATGGATTGAAGTTTTGAAGTTTGATAATTATGATGAGTGATGAGAATTTAGACAAGGACATGTTTTTTTTTTTTTCATTTGCCAAAGTAAGAGGTAAGAACAATGAGGTGAACCAGCAAACAAAGTGATACTACTTCATGTCTTCAAAACAATAGTAAGTGTGCAAGTTTATGAACATCCAAACGCTTTAGAAATCATGTCATACTGCTGTCATAAAATTGGACAATACAATTTGAAATGGAAAAAAAAGGATACCTAGGAGGAACTAGGTCGCATACCCATATCATGGCAGAATGAACACACAAATTTCAGCTCCAAATTCGCTAGCAAATCATTGTGATGAACCAAAAAAATTTACACTACCAACTATACCCAAATATTTATTACTCAGTTCTTTTCTTTTTCTTTCTCCAGAATCCTGCATGTGGCCATGAAGCAAGGGCGGCCAATCACTGTGTCGCACTTCCTGAAGTAGATGTTGTATTTTTAGCGTACTCTGTTTCGATCTTCTTCAGCCTCGAGACTACATCGCTCATCGTTATCCTATCGCGTGGCGAGTCACTGGAGCAGAGCAAACCAATCTCCAGTATTGGCGCAAGAAAGCCAATGTCCATGTCGGAGCATTGCAGTAGCCGTCTATCCACGGCATGGACAAGCTGATTCGCCTGAAATAACTGGTGAACCCATCGTCTAAGGCTCAGTTCTCCACCAAACATAGCATCCGTCGGCCTCTTTCCGGTAAAGACTTCAAGGAGCATGATTCCGTAGCTGAACACATCACTCTTTCGTGATGCTTTCCCATACGACCCATACTCTGTGGAAGAAAAGGATAAAGCAAATTCAGCATGACTGACCAATAATAGTTAGTGGACTATAAAACAAGAAATAGGTATACTGAGCAAGATAATTAGTACCAAGTACCTGGTGACATGTACCCAGTAGTGCCATGCATGCTCAAGGAGAACACAGAGCTATCATCAGCTTGTAGTAGTCTTGCAATGCCAAAATCAGCCACGTGCGCAATCATGTCCTTGTCAAACAACACATTGCTTGGCTTCAGGTCGCAATGCAAAACAGTTTCATGGTAATCATGGTGTAGATACTCCATTGCCATCGACACCTCGAGCATAACCCGCAGCCTCTCACGGAACCCGAATTGTCTCTCGCCCCCTTGTGAGAAGTGAAGTAGTGCCTCTAAGTTACCATTCGGCATGTACTCTAACACCAACGCTCTGAAATCCATGTTAGAACAGGTGTTGATTATTCGTATCAGGTTGCGGTGCCGCGCCATGCGAAGCACACGACACTCTGCATCGAAGCTTCTAAAGGCACGCTTGGACCGCATGTCAAGAACCTTTATTGCAACAACCAAACCGCTGCCCAACTGTCCCTTGAATACCTTTCCACACCCTCCAGATCCCAACATGTTATCTTCACTGAAATTATCAGTGGCGCGCACAAGCTCAAGATGTGAGATTAACTGATGGCTTGCTGGATCTGTCAGATCATCGGAAGCTTTGGTCCCGCTTTTCTTGAGTTTGTTTCTCATCGATGGGTAGTATAAGAAAATAGCAATAACAACAAAAACTAGTACAATTGTTGGAAGTAAGATTTTTAGCAGATGGTACTTATTACTGGAGGTGGTGCTTACTACCGCGGGGTGGAGTTGAGAAGATGATTGGCACATAGGTAGAGGGAAACCGCACAAGCCTGAGTTGTTCTCATATTGGCTCTTCGGGAAAGTGGCAAGGGATCCCAGCTCCGGTATTGATCCATTCAGCCTATTGTATGCCAGATTAATCTCCGACAATGGTATCATCGAAAATGAACTGGGGATTGGGCCTTCCAACTGGTTATGTGAAAGGTCAAGCACAGCCAGTTTCTTGGAACCTGCAAGCTCGGCAGGGATGGCACCAGAAAGTAGATTATGCCTAAGATTCATGATCATCAGATAGTACATCTTACCAAGTTCCTTGGGGATCTCGGAGTCGAGCTTGTTGAACGACAGGTCCAAGAATATCATGGAGCCATTGCGATTGAAAGTGTATTCTGTGCTGCCCATGTACATCCGTGTGAAGTTGCACAGCTTCTTGCTAGCCATCCGGTTTAGATCTTCAGAACGGATGCTGGCGAACTCGAGCAAGCTCCCCTTGCCACGACATTCACTGCTCAGCTCGTCGTTGCGCAGGTATACGTATGGCCGCCCGATGTTGAGGCCGACGGTCATCTTCCCGGACTGCTTCGCCAGTTCCGGTGGTATTGATCCAGTAAGCTGGTTGTCGTTCAGATCCAGCCAAACCAAACTCTTGCAGTCTCCTAGCTCCGGCGGTATCGGTCTTGAGAAAGAGTTGTTGTTGAGCTTCAAGATTGTAAGGTTGTCCAGCTGCCCCAGCCATGCCGGCACCGATCCAGAGAGCTGATTGCTCCCGAGCGATATCCATTTCAGATTCTTGCAGTTCATAAATTCCGACGGGATGCTGCCTGTGAGCCCGTTGTACTCAAGGATGAAGTTCTCGAGTCGGCGAGCACTGGCAAGCGACGTGGGGATCTCACCCTCGAGTTTGTTCTCCCACAGGATGAGGTCCCGTAGCCGGGCAAGGCTGCCGAGGGATTTGGGGATGGAGCCATTGATGTAGTTGAGGCTGAGGTCTAGAGACTCGAGGCTTTTGCAGTTGGAGATCGTCCGAGGGATGCCGCCGGTGAGATAGTTGTTCTGCAGGTAGAGCACCTCGAGCTTGGACATGGAGCCGGTGTTCGGGCAAAGAGAGGATGGTATAGTGCCGGTGAACGTGTTCGAGCTAAGGTCGAGCACCCTGAGCTCGGCAAGCGTGCCTAGAGAGTCAGGCAAAGAGCCGCTGAAGTAGTTGAAGGATAGAGAGAGCGACGAGAGCCGCGGGAGCCCAGCGAATGCGTCACCAGGGAGCTCACCGGAGAAGTTGTTGTTAGACAGGTTGAGGTAGGAGAGCGACACCAGGAACGCGATGTCCGGCGGGAAAGCGCCCATCAAGTGGTTGCTGGAGAGGTTGAGCAAACCAAGAGCAGTGCAGCCAGACAGGACCCCGAGCAGCACCTCGCCGGCGATTAAATTTCCGGACAGATCAAGCGACTCCATTCTGGAGCAATTGGCGAACACCGGGACCGGGAGTGGCCCAGAGATTTTGTTCCAGGCGAGGTTCAGCCGGCGGACACCACCCATCCAGCTGAGCTCACCGTCACCGGGGATTTTGTTGTCTGACAGGTCAAGGACATCCAGGCGGGCAAAAATGTCCCCGCCATCTCCCTTCCCGCCGCCGCCGCCACCGCCACCGCCAACTATTGCGTTACCAGACAGGTTGAGCTCGCGCAGTCCGTCGCACGAGCCAACAAGAACGCGGACATCAGCAACGGATCCACTGAGCATGATGTTCCTGGACAGGTCGAGCTGAGCCAGCTTCTGGCCGCACCTCCACCCTGCGGCGCCGGAACCGCTCGCGAGCGAGCCGCTGATGTTGACACCTCGCAGGCTGACGACCTCAACATCACCGAGCTGCAGCAGTGTGCCGGCAACGACACGGTAATCGACGTCGAGTTGGACCCCCATCAGGGCCAGCGACACGACCCTCCTCCCTCTGCACACCGTTCCGGGGAACCTGCAGGCCCCGTCGCCGCGGGTCCATCCCTCGAGCTCCCCGCGGTTCCCTACCGCCGCCGCGAACAGCTCCAGCAGCTGCTCGTCGTCGTCGTCCGCCGCCTCCGGCGCCGGGGCATTGACAAGCACCAGCAGCAGCAGCACCGCCAGGCACAGAGCAGTACCCATAGCAGCGCCGCTGGCCACTGCTCAGTTATCGGCGACGCGTCGGTGAAGAAAATGTTTACAGTAGTATTCTGAACTGAAATGGAGAGCTTAGCTAGCTGGACCGAGTGAACACTACATGTGTTCAACGACTTCTGTGCGACGTGCAGATTCTTCTTGTCTCCAGATTCCCTTTGACTGGTAATAGACATGTGAAAAATGGTTTCGCGCGTAGCTAAATCAAGATAACGGACTACTAAAACTGGATCCATGCAGAGAATATCACTTATTTGGTCGAAATGATTGACTGACTAGCCAGAACATGAGATGTCAGATTTCTAGGTCTTGGTCAAAAGGGAGTTCGATAAGAACAAATATTATAAAGCTGAGTCAGCTGATTATAAGAAATAAACTAGTATATTCTTGCTTAGTTGGAGGAAAGAGAAAAGAAGAGAGAAGGTAAGTGGGCTCTTGGTGAAGAGCCGGCTCTAACATGTGTTTCTAGGCGCTTTGTGAGAGTGAAGAAAGTCATATAATAAAAAATAGTATACTTTTCTAATCAATAATTATACATGTTGGTTATAAAATGGGCTATATATGACATGACGATGACTTATAGCCAGCGGTGGCTATACTATTAATCATGCTCTAAATAATAACCACTCTTCTATGTCGGTACTATTCCAATCGTCCTATAATATTAGACGTTTTTGCATAGAACGGATGTCCTAAACACGATGACAGCTGGCCTGGACTGTCTATGCAGACGTTTATCCCGCGGGGATCTGTGATAGCAGTTGCATCGAAATAGTGTGAAAAGTCAATACACATGAATAGACGATGGAATTGTAGGGGGGATATAGCTGTGGGAAAGTGAATGCATTAATTCAGCTGTGGAAGAAAATCGTTCACCGGCATGCATCAAACATGGCAAGGACTAGTCCACTGGTTTTATATCTGGCCGTCAGTCGAATCTTGGTCCAGTAGCGCCATGACATGTGTCCATGTTGCTGATTGTCTCACATCCCTCGTTGGAAGCCGCTTCAGCTGTTTCTCAGTCCAGTCGTTCGTAGTTGATTTTTGTTTGGACCCATGCAGGTTGGAGGAAGGAATAAGCGGCCTCGGCAGAACCCATACTACAGGGTCAACCCACAATAAGAAGGAAAGTGCATTCGTCTTCCCAGCCTCCCAGGGTCAATATTTGTGAATAGAAGCATGTGCACTGAATGTGACACTGTCTTCCACTTCATCCCTTGTGTTTTAGAGATTGCTGAAAGAAAATGCTTGCTTTTGGCTATGCGGTTTACTTGATCTTGTGAATTATAGGTCATGCCAACACAAATTTTGAAAAGAAAAGCTAAGAGAGAAGAATATATGCACTACTGATGATAATGAAAGCTGACAACTGAGGACAAAAGAAGGTAATGAAAGGCTGAACAAGGAATGATACTAAATATCATTGAAGAAAGAAGATGCTAATTACTGAAAGAAAGATGACTGAAGGAAAATTTGAATCGAATAGGTGCACTGAACTGAATAACCTAATACCGAACTAGCGATGTTGTATCCTTACTTCCTATCAATGAAAAGATACGCACTCTAACGTATTCACGAAAAAATACCGAACTAGCGCTCGTAGATAAACTGAATAGGTACATAACAAAACGAGGTGACGCCCGAGCCTGACTGCCTAGATCTACTGTGTTAGTTCGAGTGCCCATTGCTCCATGTTCTCCTCTACTATGCTTAACATTTTTCAGTACAAATTCTTGTCAGAAACTCACGATCATGCCACACCAAATTTCTCAAAATTTTGTTTTGTTTCTAGATGACATGACAAAGTTGAGATTAATCTTTAACAACCTTCTAAGCACAGTCCGGTGCATGTAGCTCCCGCTTGCACAGGGTCAGGGAAAGGGTCCGACCACTTTGATTCTATTGTACGCAGTTTTTTTTTCTACATCCCTACATTTCTGTACGAGGCTGTTTCCAGAACTTGACCTAAGACAACATCTTTATCACTGCGCAAAGACTTTCCTTCCTTTAACAACCTTCTAAGCTGCTAGAAAATGGAACAAAATATATACTGTATGCATGGAAAAAACACTAACCTGAACACCTCCCTCCGGCGCGTACAACACCGACAGAACTCAGGTCAGGTTTTAAAACCCCAGGTTAAAACCAGCTAACTCAAGACCCGACCTGATTAAAAACAGAGATCATCCGACCACCGAGACGAGCAGCGACAATGAATATGGATTGGAGGGAGTATTTGAGCATGCATGATTGACGAGGATTCAGAAGTCAGAACATGGGCGGCCAGAACTGGGTTTGGACTTTTGGTCAAAAGGGGCTTCGATAAATAATAACCGAGTCATTCTAATCAACTTGGATATGTTACTATACAAGTTGAACCACTTGTGGTAACTGCATGTGCGGTAGTAGTTAGGTATGCAAGATGAAACCGTCGAGTTTCTTCTGTGTCTGTAACTCTGTATTAATCTATTTGTTCCAACTTCCAACACATTTCTGCTTCTATGCGTACCAGCCAAATGTAATAGTGGAATATACGTACTGAAAATTCTTGGACACCTTCTCCCGGGGGTACGCAGTGGCAGATAGAGGAATTGCCGTTAGCCCGGGAGAAAACTGTAGGTCTAATTTTTTTTTAGGATATAAATTCACTTGATCGGCATTGACATCGTTAAATACTTCACCTACACAAGCACGTGAAATGATTTACAAAATCTTAGGAGGTGTTTGGATTAGAGAGCGGTGACGTAAACGGTAAGGGAAATAGATCACGCTGGTAACGGAGAGGTAAGGGATAAATCCTGGTTTTGCATGGTTCATGCCTGTAAAGAAATCTGCTTGAACTGTCTGTTTCGCGGTTGTTGCGGCCGCTGGCTAGAAAAGAAGGAGAGCAGACAAGGAGAGGACGGAGGATTGAGGACAGAAAGGAGGGAGGAGGTAGGGATACTGTACCTTGCAGCGAACGGTCCGGCGACGACGGCGAGCTGGTGCGGCAGTGAACGGTCCGGCGGCGGCGGCGACGAGCTGGGGCGACAACGAATGCTCCGGCCGTACGGCGACGACGGAGAGCTGGGGCGGCAAAGAACGGGGTGGTGACCAGGGGCACTCGAAACTCAGAAGCCCTAGATGAGGTGCAGGTCGTGCCCGTCGGCGGGCATGCCGCAGATGCGGTGGCGCCGGACGAGGAGGAGAGGGTCGAGTGAAGGCGGAAGGAGACTTGTGAGAAGGGTGTGCGGTAACAGAATCGTTTACGGGGGTGTGTGGGTGGTAACGATCGATGGCTGGCCTGAAGTCGTTAACGGAGGCAGCCGATTACAGCGTATACATACCGAACATGTGTATCGTTTTCTGTTTACAGCGTAAACAGGTACCGGACATTTTCCCTGAAATAAACTCCTTAGTGAATGCTGAACAAAGTTTTAAATAACACGTTAAGTCTCTTAGCGTTCGACCTCTGCTAAACGTTATAGCGAAACTATAGCGCACTATTTAAAATGTTTATTCATTTATTTGGACCAAAGTCTCTTAACACACGACATTTTCTAAATACTATAGCGTGCTATAGCGTACTATTTAAAATGTTTATTTGGACCAAAATCTTTTAACACAAGCATTTTCTAAATACTATAGCGGGCTATAGCGGGCTATTTAAAACGGTGATATTGAATCTGCTCCTAAAATTTACGTACTGTACACAACAAATTAAGACATAGCGTGGCATTAAAGATTGTAAACAGAGGAACGGCTTCATCGGGGCCTTCTTCAAGAGTTACTGGACCTTGATCGCTGATGACATTTACAATGCCCTCAATCAATTTCAGCAGCTGCGGGGTGATCAGTGGAAGCTTCTCAACTCTGCCTTGATCGTTTTGTTGCCTAAGAAAGTGGACGCCACTAATGTTGGAGATTACCGCCCGGTGAGCCTCATGCATAGCATCGCCAAGATGCTTTGTAAGGTTCTTGCCAACCGCCTGGCCCAGAGCTGCATCGCTTGATTTCCCACAGCCAGAGTGCATTCATCCGCGGCAGGTCCATTCAAGACAATTTTCTCTATGTCCAGAATGTGATTAAAGAGGCTCATAAGAAGAAGAAGCCTCTCCTATTCCTTAAGTTGGATATTGCCAAAGCGTTCGACTCAGTTAGCTGGCCCTATTTGCTGGAGGTGATGGAAGCTTTTGGATTTGGTCAGCGCTGGAGAGATATGATCAGCATCCTGCTTGCGACTGCTTCCTCGCGCGTTATGCTTAATGGATCCCCTGGAATTCCTTTTCTGCATAGGAGGGGATTGAGGCAAGGGGACCCGCTATCCCCCTTGCTTTTCATTCTTGCGTTGGATCCGCTTCAGCGTTTGTTTCAGAGGGCAACTGAGGAGAACATCCTGTCCCCTATCCCATTACGTGTTGCCCGTCTTCGGACAAGTTTCTATGCGGATGATGCGGCACTCTTTGTGAATCCTTGCTGCTCGGAGCTTGCTGCCTTGAAGAGGATCCTCTCAACGTTCGGAGAGATATCTGGACTAAGGATAAATGAGGAAAAATGTGTCTTGTTTCCAATTCAATGCAACGGACGGGATATTCCTGGACTGCTACAGCACTTCGGTGGCCCGTGTGGACCGTTCCCTTGCACATATCTGGGTCTCCCCCTTTCCACTCGCAGGCTTCGGCGGATTGATCTGCAAACTCTCTTGGATAAGGGGGCGGCCAGGTTAAAGGCTTGGAAAGGAAAGCTTCTGCAGCGCACTGGACGTCTCGCTCTGATCAATTCGGTGCTGACTAGCACAGTGACCTATTTTTTGACAATCTTTGCTCCTTACAAATGGTTCGTGAAGAAGCTTGACAAAATGAGAAGGAATTTCCTGTGGAATGCAGACGAGGAGGCCCACGGAGGTAAATGTCTGGTCAATTGGAGACGTATTTGTGCGCCTAAGGGGATTGGAGGACTTGGCATCAAAGACCTTTTGGCCTTCAGTACAGCCCTGCGGCTACGATGGCCCTGGTTTCAATGGGACGCCATGGATAGACCGTGGAAAGGGACGCCGATTCCTTGCGAGGCTGCTGACCATCAACTCTTTCAGTCCTGCACCAAAATCTCCATTGGCAATGGCGTTCGGACTGCTTTCTGGTCTGACCGCTGGTTGGAGGGGGTAGCACCAATGGAGATGGCTCCAGGCCTTTTCAACCTTGCAAGATACAAGCGTATTTCAGTTGCCGATGCCATTCGTAAGGGTGGGTGGATGAAAGGATTGCAGCGCATGACCACGGCTGATCTGCTACACTCTTTTGTTTCTCTTTGGCACAAGGTTCAACAATCCCATGTTAATGACGACGATGACAAGATTACTTGGACTTTCACGACCAATGGAAATTACTCTGCCAAGTCGGCCTATGAACAGCAATTCATCGCTCGTATTCCAATGCCACGGCTGGCTAGAGTGTGGAAGATAAAAGGAGAATCAAAGGTGAAATTCTTTATTTGGACCCTTATACAAAATAGATTGTGGACGGCCGATCGGCTGCAACGCAGAGGCTGGGACCATCAGGCTTCCTGCTGCGCCTGTGATCAAGTTCTAGAGTCAGCCAAACACCTCATTTTGGACTGCCCATTTGCTAAAGAGGTCTGGCACTTGATGGCTGACCAAGTCAAGGATGCAGCTGCGATTGCTTTGCAGGCCGCCTCAATCAACAATTGGTGGGACAGGACGTTTTTGTTAAACAGAAACGGGCCCCTGGTGAATGAGTGCACGGCGGCAATCTATGTGGCCTGGAACCTTTGGAACGAGCGCAACAGACGCATCTTCGAGCAAGAACGATGCACTGCTGTAGGGCTCTGTTCTTTGATTAGGGACGAGTTAGGCCTCCTGAAGGAGGCATGGGAGTAGTCCCTTTGTTCTCTGCCATGGGCCGCCTGGCTTACCTTGTTTTCGGTTGTTTAGTAGGTTTTCCGGTTGTTTTCTCAATACGTTGTACAGTTTTTTTCCCTCTTAAATGAAAAGGCAGAGCACCTGCCATTCCGGTCAAAAAAAAATAAACAGAGGAAGAAGAAGAGCGTGTGTCAGGGACTCGGGGGGAAGTAAGACCTGTTGCGCGTGCGCCTGCGGTTGGTTGTGGTGTCGCCGCCGCTGAAGTTGATGCCTTTTCTTGTGTCTGCGTCCTCCCATCAATCCATTCAGCTTGCTCCTTCGAGTCCATCGCCGGCGACCGGAGCAGAGAGCAGTTCGATCGGCAGGTGGAGGCGTCACTACCCGCGGAGACGTGAGGGAGGAGCGGTGCGTCTAGCCGAGGATGAGGCGTCCAGCGGCGGAGCCGGCGTGAAAGAATGCGTCCAGCGGCGGCGTGCACTAGACAGTTCAGGCGCTAGGATTGGATCTGACGATTTTGGTGACCGATCAATTCTTTCCGAATATCGTGCGCTCGGTGAAGCGCACCCTTCCATCTTGGGCTGGGCTACATCCGGCCAGTCTGCATGGGCTTTAACTTACGGAAATCTTTACTCCTGAGTCTCTATTCTTTGTATTACTGAAAAAAAAAATCTACTCTTTGTCTCAAAGAAAAACAGATCTCTACTCTTAACGGAGGAGTTAAACCTAAGAGAATCTCCAGCCGTTGCCCCCCGGGGGCGAGTCGGCGCCAAAATCGGCGTGAGGCGAGCAGGTTCCCAGCCGCCGGCCTGAGGGTCGCCCCCAGACGCGGTTTAGAAAAAAAGGAATTCGGCAAAGTTAGGCAAATTGGACATATATTCGGCTAGTTCGGCAAACCGTACATATATTTGACATTACATAAGTTATTATTTAAGAAAAACGCAACTAAGCGAAGAAGTCGCTGAGCGCGGCGAAGTCGCCGACGTCGCCGCCATTGTCGTCGTCGGCGGCGGCGGCCTTCTCCTCCTTGACGCGTCCGCCCCTGTTGGACCCCTACCCGATGTCGCCCTGGCGGACCGGTGGCGGCGGCGCGTCATCGTCGCTGTCGTCGAGGACGACGACGCCTCCCTCGTCGCGGCCACGGCACCGAGCGGCGAACTGCTCGTAGGCGCGGCACTGGCGCTCCAGCTCCGTGCGCGTCTAGTCTTCGCGCGCCCACTTCAGGGACGCCGCGTCGTCGAGCTCCTCCTTGACGCCGCCGGCGAGCCCGGGCTCCGTCTTCACGACCGGGAGCCCCGGCTCCGTCTTTGGTTTTACGTAGCGCGGAGGAGCCGAGGAGGAGGCACTCCTGCCGCCCTCGTTGATGATGATGCCAGCGCTGCGGGTGCGCCGGCCGAGCGGCGTCTCCGCTGCAGGCTCGGCCTTGACGCCGAACACCGCCGACGAGCCAAAGGAATGGGAAGATGAGCGGGAGGAGGATTGAGAGGACGAAGACGAGGAGCCGAACCTCCTGGGCATCCATTGCCCGGCTCTCCAGCGGGGGGCCGAGGCGGCCGCCGCGGCAGGGTATGCCAGCGGCGGGTCATTGCCGCCCTCGAGGTGCTGGAGTATGTCGTGGAGGGTACGGCCGGGGCGCCCCACCATAGGCGGCGCCCCTCGCTGTTCTTGGTGGCCCCCACCACCTGCGCCCTGTTGGTGGACGCCAGCCGCTGCGCCTGCCGGCGCTGGAAGTACGCCGCCCACGACGCGTGGTTGTCGACGGCGTACTGGGGGAGGGCGTGCTGCTCCTTTGTTAGGGACGCCCGAACGCGGTCGACCTCGGCGGCGAAGATGACGGGACGCGCGTCGACGTCGGGCTCCGGGAGAACGGGGACGCCCCCGTTGCTGAGCCTCCACCCCGTCGGCCCGGCGCGCATGTCTGGTGGCGCCGGGATGTTCGCCTGGAAGAACAGGTAGGCCTCCCACTTGTGGAGCGAGCGGGGCAGAAGCCGTTGGCCGCCGCCGCGTCGCCAGGGAATCGCTCGGCCATCGGTTTGGGCTTGGGGAGAGAGGGAAGGGGAGGAACGTCGGTGGACGGGAAGAGAGGCAGAGCTCGGCGGCGGCTGTGGGCAGAGGCGAGGGGGGAGGCGCTGGTTTTATAGCCCGCGTGTGTGTACGCATGGCGGGAGGGGAGGCATCGCCGCGCCGCCCGTGACGCACCGCCCTGGCGGCAGCCTTGCCATTGATTCCCCGCGGGAGACCGAGGCGCGTTCGCGGAAAACTGAGGGGAAGACCACGCCCGTGTCGCTGACTCGGTGGGCCCGTGGCTCTTTCGTGCCAAAATCACTAGCCCCGGCACCCCCAGCGCGTCGTGTTCGGCCTGGGTCCGCCAGCGCCAGTTTCGGTCCAAACCGACGAAAAACGGCTTACTGAGGCGCAACTGGGCCGATTTTTGGGTGCCGGCGCTGAAAAATCGCCTAGGGAGCCCCTGCTAGGGCACGGCTGGAGATGCTCTAAAAAAACTCATAAGGGGGAGTTGATAGCCTGATACAGGTTTTTTCGGGTTTTTTTTTGTAATTGGGTACTCCTAAATCTCTACTGTTAGAATGTCAAACAAAAAATACTGAAAATGGTGTCAAGGAGTAACTAATGAACATCCCTCATTTGTAATACTCCCTCTGTTCGGAAATATTTGTCCTAAAAATGAATAAAATTGATGTATCTATAACTAAAATAAGTCTAGATACATCCACTTTTAGGATAAGTATTTCCGGACGGTGGAAGTATTTACTAAAAGGTGTTGTACAATGTAAAGAGGGGGGGAGGGGGACAAAGCGAAATATGCCGCGTTGTTTGCATGCAAAGTGAGGGTGGTTAAGGATATACAAAAGCTTTTCTCAAAATTAAAAAGACACAAAGACAGCAGACATACTAGGAGGAAAGAAGAGAAAACGAATTAATTTTTTCACTACATAAATGGAATCACACCATGTCTGACACGCATTTATGAATTAATTTTTTGTTTAATCAGTGTGTATATCTGCTATGTGTTTGCTTCGTGTTGTCTTCCAGCTGCAGCCAAATTACTCTGAGCTCGGTGCGAGGTCCTACTAATTGTTTTAAGCAACTTATGCCAGCGACAGTTCAGGATAGCGAGCCTGGGGGAAGCAAGTTTTGCGTGAATTATACTGAATTATGGTAGCTTCTTGTGCATATGGCTCCCTCGATTCCTTTTTTTTTATTTTAGTATCCAAGGTTTATGTGTTACCAAGTTATGTATAAAATAAAATGGTTGGATTACTATGTTTTGAACGAAGGTAGTTGCTTGCTTCTTGAACATAGGGCTTGCATTCTTGTCTTTATCTCAGGATGCAAGCTTTACTTGGGATTACCAAGTTGTGAATAAAATGATTGGATTGTTTTCTGAATTTTTTCATCGTAAGGTTTGTTCTTGTGCTAAAATATAAAGTAGCAATCATTAAGATGGTTTAATCAGTAGTTTGTGGAGATAGCAGAAGGCCCTGTTTATCGTAAGATTTGTTCCTTGACTAATAGGCCACACATGGTTACAATCCACAACATCAGTTTGTCATGGTGTGTGGTTTTGAATTGATAATTTACATGTCCTAGTAAAGTTAAATCCAGCTAAATCTGTTATTTTTATTGTATTCCCTCTTGTCTAGTGATGAATCAAGATTGAATACATAATAAAGTGATTGATTTATTATAATAAATTAAGAATAATCACCGAAGAAAGGAAAATGTCCGCCATCTACCATAAAAAGAAAAGAAGTGATGGATCAAGATCGAATAGATAATCAATTTATTTGTTTATTCTTAGAAATAAAAATGATCAACAAAGAAAGAAAATTTCCTCCATGTACCACAAGAATTAAAGAAGAACAGTGATTTAACAATGGTTAGAAAAAGTCAACAATGACCCTTAAGAGCAACTCCAACCGGGCAACCCATTTCGTTCGCGCGTGTCGTTTGGGTCACCGCGGACAAAAACATCAGCCTATCGCGACGACCCAAACGGACGCACGTCCATTTTTTGTCCGCCCGCGACCCATGTTAGGACCAAACTTGGGCCACATTTGTGTCGGCGCGGACACGGGATGGACTCCCTCAATGCCCGCCCTTCTCTTCCCCCTAGCCTGCCAGTCGGTGGCATGCAGGCGAGTCTCCTCTTCCTTCCTTCTCCCACGACCCACCTGGCCGCCCCACCTCCTGCCACAGCCGCCCACTTCCGCCAACTCCGCCAACCTTCCGTCCATAGATAGGTCACCCTCCCGTCCGCCTCATCTCCCCCCGCATCTGCCCAACTCCGCTACCTTCTCTCGGTGGAGCGCGAGGCTCTTCACCAGACGACTTCTTTCACGACACTCGCAAGCTATTCGATGGTTTGCCCGCAAGGTACCAATGGACTTCGAGGATGTTTTTTCTACAACGTTCTTTGTGATTCATATGATTCTTCATCTAATGATGAGAAGATCGTGGCAGCTGTGTTGGTCGTCCATGACCACCTAAGTATGCAGCGGCCGCTATTTAGGGGCTCCACACCGGGGCACACGCCGGCACTGAATCGCAACTAGGAGAGTGGTCATTTCCTACTCTGGAAGGACTACTTTGAGACCCCAAACCTGCTCTTCAAACATCACATGTTTCGACGTCGTTTTCGTATGGCTAGGCATGTGTTCAACCGTATTCGAGAGGGGGGAGTACGGTAACTATTTCGAGTGCAAGACGGATGCCCTTGGAAATATTGGATGCTCCTCTTATCAGAAATGCACTGCTGCCATTTGGATGCTTGCATACGGAGTTCCCGATGATCTCATTGATATGAGTATGTCCAGATGAGTGAGTCCACCTGACTTGAGGTCATGTATAGATTCTGCCGGGATGTCATAGCAGTTTTTGGGCCGGAGTACTTGAGAGAGACAATTGTTGCTGATGAAACAAGGTTGTTGGCGATGAATGCCAGCAGCTAGTTCCCAGGAATACTTGCTAACATAGATTGTATGCATTGGAAGTAGAAAAACTGCCCTTCTGTTTGGCAAGGGCAGTATAAGGGTCATGTCCGGGCTTGCACAGTCATACTTAAGGCTGTTGCTTCCCAAGATCTCTGGATTTGGCACTCTTTCTTCAGCATGACTGGATCTCACAACGATATCAATGTGCTCCAACGCTCTCCAGCGTTTGCTAGGATGACATAAGACAATTGCCTAGAGATCAATGTTGAGATCAATGATCACCAGTACAACAGTGAAAACTATCTATCTGACGGTATCAATACACAGTGGACTACTCATGTCAAGACAATCTTCAACCCTGTAGGAGAGAAGAGAAATAAATTTTCCTAAGATCAAGATAGTTCTAGAAAGGATGTAGAGCATGCCTTTAGCATTCTTCAATCTCGATGGAACATCATTTGGTATCCTGCTAGAACTTGGAGCACCAAAAACTTATGGGAGATGATGACAACTTGTGTGATCGTACACAATATGATCATAAAGGATGAACGCCCAGAATGTCTCTCCGATCAAGGGTTTCAGGTTTAGGGTGACAATATTGTGCATGAGCATGGAGGACCGGCAATATTTGCACAGTTCACCTAGTTTCATGATAAGATGCGTGATTGAGAAACTCATATGCAGCTGCAAAATGATTTGATTGAGCATATGTGGATTCACGTTGGCAACCAATAGATGTATCGGTAACCTTTTCTTTCAAATGTATTTGAGACAATTTAATATTAATTTGGCTTGTAAGCTATGAGATATTTATGTGGTTCTTGAACTATGCAGTGTTGTATATTTAATGTTAAAAATGGCCGCATGCCTGGATAAAAAATGGGTCGGCGCGTTGAGCGCACGGCCGACCCAAATGAAAAACGGGACGGACATGCTGACCCAAACAGACAAAATGAGGACAAAATGCCATTCGTTTGGGTCGTCTGGTTGGAGTTTCTCTAACAAGCACGATGATTCAAAAAGGATATATCAGACACTATTAGTGTTAAGAAAATTGAATATGTATACCTGTTGCAACGCATGGGCAGTTCCTCATGTATCTAGATGAGCGGTTGCATTTAGGTTGGATTCAACGGGTACCGAATCACGCAACCCCGCAACAACTATGTGCTGCATCTCGGTATATGGCCTCCCCCTAACTGCTCGGATGTCACTCGTCGCCCAGCCACCAGCACAGCCACGCACCACGGTCATCTGGGCTCAGCACTAGCCCAACAGCTCGTCAGCTCCCTGTTGCCCACCATCAAATGTGACCACTGCCCGTGGCAGGTGGGGCACCGAGTTTCGACCACGCCACAACATTGTGGATGAGTGTTCTTCAATTGAATAAATATATATGAAGTCAGTACTTGTTTGTCCGGTTCTTCAAGTCTACCTTCTTCGACCAATTGAGAAAATCAATCGGTGTTCAAAATGAAGACATGAAGAAAATATAAATAGAACTAGTGGTAGCAGTTATGGCTGTTGGATTTCTCTTAAAATGCCTAATTATGGTTCTTGTCTTTGGGTCGATTCTCTTATCCAAAAATCGGTTCATTATGTACTTCAACGAATCAAGATGTCATTCAATAAAATAGAAATTAGTGAAGTTTATTTCGATGACCGATAGTGAAATGAATCTGACATAAATAATTTAATCCCCAAAATTTAGGAGATCAGCTAGATCCGGCAAACATTTAATAGAGTAAAAATAGGAATTTTTTAGAAGTAGTACCTTTTTTGTAGCAATTTTGAAAAAAAGGGTTCGGATTTAAAAAATTGCAGTACTAGTACCATGTCGGCCTTCTCTGGGCCGACAAGAGGGCAGTCGGCCGGCCCAGGGCCGAAACCTGGCAGTCGGCCTGCCCCAGGCCCAGTCGGCCAGCCCCAGGCCGACAGCCCACCTTTCGGCCAGGTGGAGGCCGAAACCTCCCAGGATAAGGCAGCGTCGGCCAAGCTGCCTTCTTCCTCCTTCCTCTCCCTATTTCTCTAGTGTTAGGCCGAAATGACCCCCCCTTGATCTCCCAATCCCTCCACTAATTTGCCGTTTCAATCCAATGAATTGATAGATCGTGTGTTTCTCCCCCGCCCTACGGTTTTATTTTCCCCAACGGTGTACTGGTTTGTTCGTGTGGAGGAGAAGATGGTGTGATGGTGGAGCTTGCAATGGTGAGAAGGTGGAGTGGTGGAGAGGAAGAAGAAGGTGGAGAGGAAGAAGGAGTGCACTCACGCGTCGAAGGTATAAATTTTTGTTGTTAATTTCGTTTTTTTTTTGTTATTTTTGTAATGTACGTACATTTAGTTTGTGTTATTTATAGTAGCGTAGTTATTTTAGGTTATCTGTGTTAGTGTAGTGATTTTAGTGTAGTCATATTAGTGTAGTTTTATTTAGTGTAGTCATATTAGTATCGAATTTTAGTTTTTTTTCGTAGTGTAGGATTAGTTAGTTTAGTCATAGTAGCATCGTTTTTTTTTGTGTAGATAATTTTAGTGTAGGTTTTTTTATGTGCCTTTGGTGTAGCTCATTTTTGTGTAGTTTTTTAGTTACATTACAGTGTTAGTTTTATTTTAGTGTCGATATATTCGTTGCGAATAACGAGGAGTTCGCATTGTCTGATCAGGTTAAAATGTCTGAATCCGTAAATCTGACTGTGTATTACGGCCCGGTACTATTCGATATAATGAGTTGGGGGTTGATCTTAGCGACTTTAAAACAGGCGAGATGACACTTTCAGACCTGGTAGCCAGTCGCAGCCGTTTATGGCTTCAGTTCAGTCACCTATATTTACTAGTCCTGGTTCGTACATACCTGGTGACGGCGAGGACGATGATCGTGCTACATGCACCTACGGTATCTCGAAGACAGTTCTTGCCACTCCACCATCACCATCGACGCAGGAGACACCGACACCGACAGACGAGGTGTTCTATGGTCGTGGCCATCGTGACACTCGTCCACCACCTCAGCGCTTATCGCCTTCCGGTCCACGTCCCAGGAAGCCAAAGATTCGTCGCAAGCCCCAGGAGTGATATGGTCACCTACGTACGAGACATGACTATGTATTTATGTATGAGACATATGTAGCCTTTATATATTGGACATATTCATGTATTTGACATGCTTAGCCTCTATGTATCGGACATATTCATCCTATATGTATTTGACATATTTATTTGGTCTGGAGAGAGAACAATAGCAACACAAACCAAATCAGTCAACATCAGTTGCACATTACAAGTGAATTAAACGTTACAACTTAATTAAACCGCACTACATAAACAACACTACAGAACATAGTACTACATGGAAACATAGTATTACATGAATGCATCATCGTCATCCTCCGTCGATGCAGATCTCTTCCCATTCGTCGATGTAGAACTATTGCCCTTCGACGATGCGTTGGTCTTCACCTTGGTACTCGGCATGAAGACGTCGTCTTCATCCTACGTCGCTGCAGAACTTTTCCCCTTCGTCGATGTAGAACTCCTGCCCTTTGTCGATGTAGAACTCTTGCCCTTCGATGCAGAACTCTTCACCTTGCTGCTCGGCATGAAGAGGTCGTCCTCATCCTCACTTTCTGCTGTCATAAACCTGAATTATTCACAGCAATCCTGAGATAAGCATCACCCTTGTGCAGTTGCTTTTGCCATCTAGCGTGCAACCTCAGAAGTTCTTTCCGTACCTCCTCAAAAGTCCTGGGAGGCCACCCAGCCCTAGCTAATTGGTGAGACAACTCATTCATTATCAAGTCACTGCTAATGAGTTCCTCCCATGGTACTGCTCTGTCATTCATCTTGAAATTGGCAGCTAGACGAAGAAGACGGTCGGACATACCCTTGTGAAAACTACGATCAAAAGGATAGTGAGGATGAGGAGGATGAGACATCTCCACGAAAGAAATGGCGAGAGCGGAAGGAAGGATGCGGGAGCGACAGGGAAAGGAAGGCTTGCTCAACCTCCTTACTGCGAATGTAGTTATATAGGCGGGAGACAAAGTGGCGGGAGAGGAAGTGGAGGGAGTGGAAGTGGCGGGAGAGGATCTGGCGGGAGAGGAACTGGCGGGAGAGGATCTAGCGGGAGAGGAAGTGGCGGGAGAGGAACTGTCGGGAGAGGAACTGGCGGGAGAGGATCTGGCGGTATATCTTGCTGAAATTAAGATACAATGTGCTGAAATTAAGATACATCTTGCTGAAATTAAGATACAACTTGCTGAAATTGAGTTACTTCAATCTAAATCTACTAGGTTCAACATGGAAATTTTCCTTTTCCATCTCCAGCTTCTTCTGCTGCCTGGGCTGCACGAGCCCTTTCTTTCTTTCTTTCTCTGCCTCTCAGCTTCACGGGCCTCCTCTCGCTGCCGGTAGACCTCCGCTAGTCGAAGTTGGTTTTCTTGGTTTTTCTTCTTCATCTAAGCAAGAAAAGCCCTCTGCTCCACACAGTGCTCTTGCCAAGCTCTCTTCTACTCTGCTTTCTCCTCTGTTGCCGCCTTCTCGCGGCGCTCCTCCACGTCCAAACTTGCCCATGCTCGACGACTTCTTTCACGAATCTCAGTCACCGCCCAGTCCGGCATTTTCGTGTCTATCCAACGATAGTACTGGCACAGGGGTGGAGGAGACTACAAAAGAAACACAAATATAACAAATCAAATCAACAACAATATGAAGAACGTGTTTATTCTGTGTGACTGAAACTTACCGGAGGCGTGATGTACGGTGAAG
This sequence comes from Hordeum marinum, assembly GCA_022496015.1. Taxonomy (NCBI): domain Eukaryota; kingdom Viridiplantae; phylum Streptophyta; class Magnoliopsida; order Poales; family Poaceae; genus Hordeum; species Hordeum marinum. The sequence goes on along the minus strand of CM039674.1, from coordinate 522,936,697 downwards.
GACCAACGGGTGGATCTTCCTCATAATTAGCGCACATGAAAAACTTCATGCCCAACCAATCTGAAAAATCCATCACCTCCTTCACCTTGCAGAGATCACCGCACCAACAACGAACTGCTTCCACCCCCTGAGGCAGCTTCGCACTCTTCCATTTGCTAGGCCTAATTCTTTGATCCGAAGAAGGCAAACTCATAATGACTATCGCGCTGGTTTTTGAGTGTTGGTGGCTGATGGAGGAAGGCAGATACAGTGTCTCCTTTTATAGGCAGATGACAACCGCAATGGCGGGAAATCGGGCGGGAGAGAACGGCGGGACAGAGAATGGACAGGAGAGAATGGCGGGAGATAATGGCGGGATAGAATGGCAGGAGAAATTGGCGGCAAATAAAAACGACAATAGTACGGCTTGCTGAAATTAAGATACATCTTGCTGAAATTAAGATACAGTTTGCTGAAATTGAGTTACAAGAATATAAATCTACTGAGTCCAACGTGGATATTTTCCTTCTCCATCTCCAGCTTCTTCTGCTGCCTGGACTGCACGAGACCTTTCTTTCTTTCTCACTGTGGCAGATAGCTGAAAACAATAGCTAGCTCATGTTCACGCTGTTTGAATGTTATGAGCACCAAATTGTTGACTTCGATAGACGATGCCAGCAGAAAAATTTTGAAGCCTTCCATCTTCAAAACCATTCGATCACCCAACCCAATGAAATAGGAACAAGGAATGCTCACAAATATATCATCATCTTCTGAATCCAAAGTAATTTCAAGAAGTAAAGAACCAGTCCTACGAATAGACACAAATTCCATCAAACTCCTCACAACCATGGTAGGAATAACTTGATAGAAACAAGCAACTTATATGATCCATCTTATGAACCAGCAAATAACAAACAAATAATAAAAAACAGAAACCAAAGCTTACCATATGTTGGGAAATAACGTTCATGCGATCCATCCTATGAACGAAAGGAGTACACAGTATGTAGTTGTCATCAAAGAACTGCCGCGACATGACATACATTTGATGATAATTCAGAGTGACACCACGACTATAAAAACAACTATCAACAAGTTCCCTCTGAGTTTCACTCAGATCCTCAAGAGCTACAATTTTTTTTTCAATTACTGACATGAACCGCAAAAAGTATAAGCTCAATCAAATTTGAAAATCTGTCAAACATAAATCTTACCAACATGGGGTAAAGGAAACAACATAGCACCATCCCGATGAAATTCGACACTAATATAAGTTCCATAGTGCTCAAGCATAACAGTCATCATGTCACTGTGGCGGAGACCATAATCATTCACGAGTTACTCCCACGAAGGACCATAGAATTTACTGCTCATCCTACCATGGGTAAATATAACATGGTATAAGTTACCCTCAGTGTTGTGCAGAGCAAGATCAATATCAGTGTCACCCCTCCCAATAGCTAAAGCTCTGCACTCCTCAATGTACCGAGCAAGATGTGATCTAACACTGCACGGAACATACTACAACAAGAATGGAAGAAAGGATCATAAACTTATAAACAAAGGCATTCGAATATGCCACAGTTAGATAATGAAGACATCGAATCTTACAACACGTCTTGCACATCGACGATCCAGCACCACAGTAAATACGGACGCGCCGGAATCAACGGCAACACAAGGGCCACCTGGAGCGCGGCAAAATGGGCAAGCCATTACCTGCAGACGGACAGTGACAAATATTAACTAAATCCACTACCGACTTGACAGTTCTCAGTCGATTGAGTTGGAAGGAAAAAAATATACCGTACGCCGATGGAGAACGCCCTGATCTATTGATTAAGCGGGTAGGATAACAGAATGGGTGTTCCAGCGAGGAGATCGGCGAGTCGGTGGAACCACCGGAGAGCAACGGTAGTGAGAGGGGAAGAGGGGAAGGGTGAGGGTGAAATGACTGGTCAGAGGAGAAAGAAAAGAGGGTCGGGGCTTAGCCAGGGGCCAGTCGGCCTCCCAGTGGCCGACAGGTGCCTTTTGGTCTACCCCAGGCCGACAGGCCTGTCTCCTGGCCTCTGATTGGCTGACAGGTCTCCGGTCGGCCTGGTGGTGGCCGACAGGTCCCTGCTCGGCCGGCTACTGGCCGACAGGGTACTAGTATTGAAATTTTTCCAACTCACGCACCTGTTTTCAAATTTGCTACAAAATCCGTACTAGTTTTGAAAAAAATTCTAAATATAGTCCACTAAGTTTTACTCGGCGGATTACTTCAGTTGTTTTTAAGAGATCGGCTAGAGATGCTTTTAAGTTCAATGATCAAACGCAAATTTAACGTTTTTTTATCTTCTTTTACGAAAAGAAGTTTGAAACTCCGGCCTCTGTATCCATGGATGCACACAACTAATGTTTTATATTATTCAGTAAAGCTTTATATAGGATAAATGCATGGATCAATTCAGAGCCATTTTTCTTGTGATATCTGTCGTCATACCTACAAACATAATGATGTGCCCTGACTTTGCACAAACACACACGATCTAATCTGGTGGCCTCAACAAGTTGCCCGACGATCAGCTGGGAGCACCAACCGGTCTAACAGACTCTCTGCATGCACCAAATGCATATGCAAACACAAATTCAAGTACAAGCAGCAATTTCTAAAAACTCTTTTCATTGGCTTCCTCACATTCATTCAGGCCGGTCTGCAGGAGTCAACAGAGAAGTGTGATTGAGAGGAGTCATGAGAAGTGGGACTCCATATATTCAGAAGTCTCCCTGCCTTGCCTCTGCATTTTACGGCGCGTTGGGTAGCCTTCAGCAAGGTTCCATACAGGTCATAAGACTCGAGACTCTTTTCTTGGAAGATGTTTCTAATTTATGCAAAGATCGATACAAGAATCACAGATTCACATACCCAATACACGAGCGTGAATACTTGCACAAAGAAAGTCGATACAGAAACAAGCTAGAACGCATAGCAATCATAATAACGATTGCTCACGGAAACTAAGCATGGCATATATAGTACATCTGAAAGTCAATCATCCTTGTTGTTCTTCTGATGCTGATTCCTTTCACGCCTAGGGTTAACGTATAACTTGATCTCCAAGTAAACTCCTGCAGCGCAGAACGCAGTCGTCGCCGCAGCTAGTTTGAATACATTCCATAAAAAACAGGGGCTGTTGACTGACCTGTAAATGAGGACAAGGGTTAAGAACTTCTCTATAGAATCATTAGGAAACATCAAATACAGCGCATAATACTCAATTAGAAGTACGTACCATGTACCTAATGATACCGGAACCCTTATTAGCGTGTCAGGGTGTAGATTACAGATCAACTCCGTCGAGTGATGCGGCAAGGGCTCTTTCGGGGGCTGGCTTGGGGGGCCGGACTTGGAGGTGAACCGGCGAAGTGAGCCCCCGCCATGGCTAAACCATGGCAGCACCCGCCTCTGTTCCTCCTTGGCGGCCGTCGTGAAAAACGCCGGTGGTCGCGCAAGGGCGCGACCGCACATCTTCCTCGCAGCAGACCTTAGCGCTGCCGCGCGCCGCCATCACAGATGATTATTCAGTTTCGCAGACCTCACGGATCTAGTACTACCGTAGTTTTATTCCGGCCGCCGAGTCTGTTCCAGTTCCTCAAAGGCGTGATGCAATCTTTCCTTTTCTCTTTCGATGAGGGGGTGATGCGCCGTAGTCGGTCGCCTCTGTCGCTAGCGCACATGCTTTTGTAGCCCACATGCTGGGATAGGCTGCACAAAGACGTGTCTCACTATACACCACACGGACCTTTATCTCCTTTCTTCCCCATCTATTTCTTCTCTACCCAAACAGAAATTGCTCTCGTGCTCACCACACACCACCGCAAGAACTCCACCACGGGCGACCAGCAGCGACGCGAGCTGCGGGGGTGCTGCACCCGCATGCACGCAAAGCTGGAGCAGGGCTCCTTCGATGCTACATCCGGCAGCAACCACGGCGTGGCAATCGACGGGAAGGACGGCGACCGGCGGTGAGGGCGGCGTGGACGACGACCGGCGGCGCTTCGAGGTTGGTCGTGACTCATCCATGGCGATCTCAACGACTGGTGGCGCTTCGAGGCGGTTCCCTGTTTTCCTTTGCGTTTTTGTCGGATGTGTTTAATTTCCTTTAAAACAACGATATGGCACAACTGATCGGATGGCCAAAAGTATTTGTATCCAAATTTGTATCCAACGCTTGTGCCGTGACCGGCCCAGAATTGGGCCGGCAGTCCGACGCCTAGCACTCGCCATCCCAGATCCGTGTAGCAATGAGGCACTGTCGGCCGCCCCCGGGAGCAAATTGATGGATTCGCCCCCAAGACCACCAGGAGCACACACGACCCAACCAGAGATGGAGCTAGGTCGTCGACATCAGAACCATCCCCATCATCTGGATCTAGCGTCCATCACCGACTTGAAACAAGAGGATTCCTTGAGGGGGCCAGATTAGTTGAGACAACGCGGGGGGGGGGGGGGGGGGAGTGGTGCTAGGGACCAACAACCGGAGAACATGGGGGAGCGGGGCCGAGAGAGATGCCGGAGAAAGGGAGGAGGCATGCGACGAGAGGGGAGAGGGAAGCCATCACCGGCCCCTTACTTTCACGCCTTTCAGCACCGATGTTTCGACATTGTTCTTTCAATGTGAGAACGGTTTACTCATAACGGTAAAGGTGTGCGTGCGTTCTTTTTTGAGAAATTTCAACCGTGCGATCCAAACGTGACGTACGTTTTGTCCGTATTTTGTCCGTTTGGATCGGCCCGACGGATATCCATGCCTGCTTTTATAATTGGGTCGACGCTTGCACCCAACGCGGTCATTACCATTTTTAGGCGACGCGAAAAAAACACAGCAAATATGTTGAAAATATAAAAAATGTTAATTAAACATGAATGCCTTCTGACTTCGTGCATGACGAGGGGCGGCGGCGGTCCAACCACCACGTCGTAGACGCCACCCGACGTTGCGCCTCGTGCTCCCACATAAACCAGGCCTCCCATTCGGAAGAGTGTGCAGCGTACAAGGGGTTGCACCGCTGGTATGGCGCCAACTGTTGCCGCTGGCGCCGCACCTCCTCCACATGCGCTCGCGCCGACCGCGTCACCGCTGGCACTAGGATCCTCTACGGATCCAAATGCCACTTATGCGACTACGTGACATCGGGATAGGGGAGGGGGATGTAGTGCTCCCAGTGCCACCTCGCCTAGCGCACTGGTCTGCTGGTCTGCTGACGAGGCGGACGGGAAGACGCCGTCGAGGGGAGCGTGCGGACAGGGACGACGGGGGCCTTGCCCTTGTCTTTGCCAGAGCTCGAGCCGAAGAAGAAGCCCTTGATGATGGCTAGGGTTTGCCACCGGCGGGTGGCGAGATGGTGACACTTCTGGAAGAGTATGAGCCCCCCTCCCGCTTGGATTAAAAAAGGACGCCTCGGGTCGCTGACGCGTGGGCCCGTGGTGGACGGTCGTCGTTAATAAAGACGCCGCTGGTTGTTGACGGGGCGCCACGTGTGGACGAAAGCGGATATGAGAGGACGCACGCCGAGTCCGCGTTGATGCATTTTAGCCCAAATTTAGGCCTGAAATGGGTCGGCGCGGACGGGGAGAGGACACGTTTTGGAAATGGGTTCGCGCGTTGGTCCTTCATTTTTGTCCGCGGCGACCGAAACAGACTGTGGCGGACGAAATGGGTCGCCCGGTTGGAGTTGCTCTTAGGATGTGTGTATGTGAGCGTCGGTTTATGTGATGTATTCCCTCTGTCCCAAATTAAGTGCAATTTTGCACTAAGTTTAGTGCAAAGTTGAGTCATTTTTGAGTCACTTATTTTGAGACGGAGAGAGTATTTGATAAAATAGATCAGAACTTTTTTGGTTTCGTGTGAACTGCTTGTGATTCATCTGAGGTGTTGAGTGATGATACACGTACAGTATCCAAAAAAAAACATGATACACGTGCGGTGACCAGTTTTCAAATTGTGGTATGCTGGTGGTCCCATGGAGAACGAGCTATCTAACTTTTGTACAAAGCAATATGTGAGCGAGAGTGCTTTTGATTGACGATGTACGTGCATGATACACGATGATAGTCATCAAGATTCCAAGACGCGTATATACATCTGCACTGAATATGGATGGAGCTTGTGGATGACACTGAGTAGGACAACACTATATATGTGACTTGTCTGAGAAAGCCAGACACTTGGAGTTTTCCCTGTGGACTCCAACAACAAAAAAGAACCCGGGGGTTTGGCAAGGAGATGACAACAATAAGAAAACCAAACAATGGGGTCCTGTTCCAGATACAGTGGCAGAATTGATCTGAAGAGGAAAACTATAACTAAGATTGCCATGGAAGCTCAGAGGGTTAAGAACCTTGAAATTCCTGGTAAATTCCATGCTAAGATCAAAGGTATCTCTAAGAAAAAACCCTTCTCTGATATTCCTATAGATAACCTGGTAGATATAGCTAGTGAAGATGGGTCATTGGTTCGATGATGATGGCGGCTTCTAAAATGTGTGCATGTGGTGTACGCTTTAGGTCTGCTGCACCAGCTGTTAGTTCTGATAGGTTATGTGGATGGATCAACGACGGCACCGGTTTTAGATATGGGGAGTGAGAGCACTCCACATTATCACGTTTTATAGGTGTGAGTGGGGGCTTCAGGTGGCTTGATGTATGTTCTTGTCAGACCTTTGTTGAATAAGTAATAAAGATGGTTGTATGCATCGATTGATGCAGAGACCGGGGGTCTTAACCTCCTTTTCTAAAAAAAAGATATGACTAGTGATAAAGGTGTAAATGTTCAAGTAGGTGCTAAGAAACCGGGGCAAAAGACCAAAGGTCTTACTGCTCCAAAAACCTTAGCTAATACTCATATACCTACTACTGAATCTAGTGATAGTAGTAGGACCATGTGCTCTAAGGTAAACTCTAATAACTCCTTTGCATGTTTAGAGATTCCCGAGGATACAGTAACTACCTTAGAACATCCAAAGAGTGATGAAGTTTGTCCCTCCCCATATACTACCATTCATCTGCAAGATGACTATGGAGATTGGGAAGAATCCCTCTGGACTAAGGTACAAAACTATAGGCGGGGCAAGCACCCCAAGAAAAAAGATCAGCCATGAATAGCCTCTTCTGGAATCCGAGAGGCATCAATGCCCCAGGCAGGAAGCAAAATCTTGTAGAGTTGATTTGCAAGACCAAACCTGTTCTTATTGGTCTCTTAGAGACTAAAAAAGACCAATTTTCCGATTCCTTTCTGAAATCCTTAATAGGAAGTAAGTGTTATGTTTGGAATTCACTCCCCTCAATAGGCTCTGCAGGAGGCATTTTGGTTCGAGTGGATACAGATATCTGTGAAATTCTTTCTTGGCACATAGGGGGCCTTTTCAGTTACTTGTCATGTTAAAGTCAAATCATTAGGAGTAAATTTTAGGATCGTGATTGTATATGGGTCTTCATATGAAGAAGATAAGGAAAACTTCCTATCTGAACTTCATAGTTTGTTTGTTGATTGTGCTACTCCAACCCTCATTGGGGGAGACTTTAACTTGGTTAGGTTTAATTCAGATAAGAACAATGGTAGAGTTAATCACAAATGGTGTGACAAATTTAATGCTTGGAAGAAATTTGGAGTTTACTTGAGATTAAAGTTAGCAATAGGCAATATACTTGGGGCAATAATCAGGATGATCTGATTATGTCTACCATTGATAGGGTGTTTTGTAACACGGATATAGATAGGCTTTTCCCACTAGAATCTATTCAAGCGCTCCATAGGCTAGGTAGTGATCACACCCCCATTCTTTGGGATGCTAGCATAGGCCAACACCCTAGGAGCTCCAGCTTCAAATTTGAAAAATGGTGGCTCCTTAGAGAAGACTTTCCTGCTATTGTTGAGAAAGCTTGGAACACCCCTTTCTTGGGGTCCTCTTCCATCGACATATGGCAGGGCAAAGTTAGGAACCTAAGGAGATTCACCAAGGGATGGAGTGTTAGTATAGAAGCAGGGCTTAGGAGGCTTAAGAGAGATATGGTGGAGGAATATGACATCCTTGATATCAAGGTTGAAACTGAGGAGCTAACCCCAGTAGAAGCACAGAGACTCAAGGATATTAGGGTAGATATGACCAAAATCTTGCTTAAAGAAGAAACTAAAGCCAAACAAAGGTCTAGAGATAGAGACATCAAGGAAGGGGACAAAAACACTGCATTCTTTCAGGCAGTTGCTAACCAAAGCAGGAGAAAATCCATCATTCATGTGCTGCAGGGGCCATCTGGCCCTACCTCTGATAGCACATAGATGCTTGAAATTGCAGCCAATTTCTATAAAAATCTATTTAGCAAAGAAGAGCCTTCTCGGTTTGTTTTGGATGACTACTTCTTTAATGAACATGATAGGGTTACTACCTCAGAAAATATGCTGCTCACTGCGATTTTTTCTCAGGAAGAGATCAAGAATGCCATTTTTAACTCCTACTCTGATGGAGCCGCAGGCCCAGATGGGATTCCTTTATTTTTCTACCAAAAATTTGGGCCTCTGATTAAGAAAGACTTAATGGCTATGTTTGTAGATTTTCACCTTGGTAAGCTTGACATTTATCGTTTAAATTTTGCCATGATTACCCTCATACCTAAGGAACCTGAGGCATCGGTCATGACAAAATTCAGACCAATTAGTCTGTTAAACCGTGTCTTCAAGATTTTTACCAAGGTACTCACTAAGAGACCTGGGATGATCATGGACAGGCTAATCTCCAAGAATGAGTCTGCCTTCATTAAAGGCAGGTACATATTGGAAAGTGTGGTCACTGCCCATGAGGTCATGCATTCTGTTGTTAGATCCAAAAGCAAAGGGGTAGTTCTAAAATTAGATTATGAAAAGGCCTTTGACAAAGTAGACTTATATTTCCTGATGGCTCTCTTAGAAGCTAGGGGTTTTGATGCCAAAGTGCTCAGATGGATCAAGATGATTACTCATCAAGGATCTGTGGGTGTTAAACTCAATAACATGGAGAGAAATTTCTTCCTGACTGACAAAGGGCCGAGACATGTAGACCCACTGTCCCCTTTGCTTTTCAACCTGGTTATAGATGTTTTAACTAGAATGCTAGCTAAAGCCTCTGAAATCCCCCTAATCAAAGGCCTTGTGCATGACCTGTGTCTAGGAGGGGTCATTAGCCTAGAGTATGCTGATGATACAATCCTTTGTGTTGATGAAGATCCCACTAAGGCTTTAAACCTAAAGTGGGTTCTGACTTGTTTTGAACAGTTATCAGGGATGCGAATTAATTACAACAAAAGTGAGATGATTCCCCTGAATTTAGAAACCAGGGAGATAGACTCCTTTGTTGACATCTTTGGATGTCCAATTGGGAGTTTCCCCATAAAGTACTTAGGAATCCCCCTGCACTTTGAGAAATTATCTAGGGAAGATATCCAACCTCTCATAGATAAAATCTTGAAGAGAATTGCAGGCTGGAGAGGCAAGCTCCTTTCCTATGCTGCTAGGATTGTCTTAATTAAAGCCTGTCTAGCCAGTACACCCATTTACCTCCTTTCCTTTTTCAAATTCCCTAAGTGGGTTGTAGACATGATTAACACTAATATGGAAAATTGCCTTTGGAATGACTTTGAAGGCCATAGGAAAATTCATTTAGCTAACTGGCCTCTAGTTACCATGAAGAAGGAATTTGGGGGTTTGGGCATCCCAAACATCCATGACCTGAATGTTTGCTTACTAGGTTCCTGGATAAACAAATTCATGTCTGGTGAGGGCAAGATTTGGAAATCCATTATAGAAAACAAATATAAGCCTCTTCCAAACATTTTCTACTCTCAAGATAAAGAAGCATCTATTTTCTGGAAAGGAGTAGTGTGGGCTTCTAAAGCAGTAAAGTTTGGATATAGATGGGCTCTAGGAGATGGTACCAAAACTAGATTCTGGGAAGATTGCTGGTTTCGTTCAGCCCCCCTTTCCATACAGTTTTGGGATCTATATGTCATCTGTAGAGAACAAGGGCAATCTGTGAGCCAGGTGTGGGATGGTGTAAACCTGAAACTCACTTTCAGGAGAACCTTTTTCTCCTCCCATCATGCAAAACTGGCTTGAATTAGAAGAGGTTGCTAGGAGTATTAATCTTACTGATGACACTGATTCACTGATATGGCAGTACACAACTTCAGGAAGTTATTCCTCAAGCTCCCTATATGCCATTATAAATTACAGAGGTGTCACACCTGTGTTCATACCTGCTGTTTGGAAACTTATTGTCCCTCCTAGGATCCATATTTTCTTATGGTTGATTGCGTATAACAAGATCATGACTAGAGACAACCTTCAAAAAAGAAATATGGGGAAGCCTGTGGAATGTGGTTTCTGTTTGGAACATGAGAGTGTACAACACCTTTTCTTTGACTGTTTAGTAGCCAAACTGATTTGGAAAGAAATAAGCGCATTCTTTTCCAAACATTTGGGCACCAGTATTGAAGCTATTTCCTCTTGTTGGGTTGCTCGCAAGAGAATGAATACTATTAACTCTATTACAGATGTTGTTTTATGGTCACTGTGGAAACACATGAACAACCTGATCTTTAACAATGTTGTTTGGCTTTCCATGAATCAGGTTTGGTCGATTATCTTAAGAACTCTCGGGAAATGGCGCCTACTGTTCAAGGATCACATGCTGGAAGTAATGGACCACTTCTGCCTCCATGTGCGAGGCCTGCTGGGGAGACATGCGCAACTAGAATGAAGATGAAGCAGTCAGCTGGTGATTCCTCGGTCGTCTCCGTGCTGGGCGGGCTGGAACTGTTAAGTCCTACATCTACATTGGAGAATGTCTTCTCACTGCTTCCTCAACCCCTCGGCTACTGAATTCCTTGCCGACGGTAGAGAAAATATTTCTAAGCTGTGTCTTGTAATAAACTTTCGGACATAAGAGCTCGTTCTTGGCTGCAGGCTGAGAGTGTGCTGTAATCGCTTGTCGTGGACTCTAGTTTTTTAGCTTTAGTTTAGATTCCCATAGCTTTTCGCCTTTTTTCAGACTATACTGAACAGCATTCCCATTTCCTTTTTCGGGCTTCTAATGATAATGGAGTCGGGGAGCTCCTTCCTGTTGATCTAAAAAAACATCTGCACTAATGCGATTGATGACATCGAGTTTTGAGGGACCAGCTAAATTCGGCACCACGTACAGGACCACTAGCGCACCATGATACGTATGTACGAATTCTCCATGGCTAAAACACGACGAGCCACCCACCGGCTGCACTACCGATCATACCTACTACGTACTACTGTTACAAGTGTTCACTTAGGGCAGAACAACATACGTGGTCTACATTGAGAGCGCCACTGGCGATGGTGAGGCTAAGGGGGAGGAGTGGTGGTCGCCCGTAGTCCACTTTGAGCCCGGCACCGGAGAGGGACGATGTTGAGGCTAAAAGCATTTTTAGCAGGTCCCTTTAAAGCTCGTCGGCCCCGCTAAATTTCTGTTAATATATAGGACCCGGAAAAAAGGCCTGACTAGATATTGTTAAAATGACTTGGCCAATAAAACTCTACCGAATTGGCTATATATATCAGAACCCGGTCGATTTGGGGTTCACATTCAGCAAATCCCTTTCCCCTCCGCCACAATCTAGCACCCTCCGGAGGGGGAGGAGCTCAGGCAACGAGAGGGAATGCTATTGGCCACGGAAGAGTACGTCTTCGTGCAAGCCCTCTCCAGCTCCGCAATGGAGTATCATCTCCATGTCAAGAAGGATGATGATGATGAGTAGATTAGGTTTTTAATCTAGTATGTTTTCAAGTTTGTTGTATGAACTATGTTCAAATGACATGAAGTATGTGATGGGAACTAGTATGTTTAAATTATGCGGTGTGTGTTGAACGATCTCATTTTTTGTACTGTCCACGGTACAACAAATTTAGTTTACAACATCACGTAAATGAAATTTACGCATTTACGGTAGTGTAGTTACGGGATTTGCTAGAGATGCTCTAAGGGGAGGGCCGTAGAAGCGTTGTCAGCGAATTAATTTGGCCAGCTTCCGCGGCATGGCTGCTTGCCTTCATAGGCTAAGAGCATCTCCAGCCGTTGGCCCCACAGGGACCCGAAATAGCGCCGCCTCGGGGCGAGCCGGTGCTAAAATCGGCCTGGGGGCTCGGCTTCCCAGTCGCGCCCCCGGGGGTTCGGCCCAACGTCTGCAAATTTTAAACATTTCATTTCCCGTGGGTTCGACATGGCATAGTTCGGCGTCATCATGCCATCGACCGGCAATCGATCGCCACAGGTTCGGCAAAACATGCCAATAGTCCGGCGTACAAAAAAAGCTAGCGAACTCCTCAAGCGGCCTGATCCCCGCCGTCTGCCGGAGTTGTCGGCGTAGCGGTCGGCGTGGGCGAGGTCGGCGTATCGGGCACTTCCAACCTCGGAGATGTGGGCGGAGGGCTCGGCGGCGGTGTGGGCGGTGCGGGTGGCTGCGTCGGCATGTGGTTGAGGATGAGGTCGCGCTCCGCTAGGTACCATGCCTTGACCAGCGGGTCCATGTCCGCCGTAATGCCTCCCATGAGGAATGCCACGTCGGTATTGCGCTTCTTCGCGGCGACGTTGGTCCTGAGGAGGTCGAGTTTTGCGCCCTGCTTCGTCAACAGCGCCGACCACCTCGCCTCCGTCTTCTCCTCTCTCAGGGCAGAGTGGGTCTTTGCATCGGCGATGCATTGCTCGATCGACGCCTGCAGACGCTCGGCCGCCGACGCGTCGTTCCTGGATCGCTTCGCCTTCTTGTTCCCGTCTGGTCGCCCTTCTTCCGGCCCAGGAACAGGTGCGTCCGGGTTGAGCGAGCCGTCCTTGTCGGCGGGCTGATGCGAACCTCGACCCATTTCTCACACGACTCGATCCGCGTCAACACATGGAGGAACTTGAAGTCGAAGCCGGCGTCTAGGCGAAACATTTCGAACATCCGCACCATCTGCGCCCAAAAAACAACAGTTCGACGGCAAAGGAGGACGCATGCCAAGTGTTCGACGAAAGAAAGTAGGCGAACATACCTGCTGCTCAACGCTCGGGCCGCTCTCTGGGCGAGCATGGACCTGTTCCTGGATGTCGTGCCATCTTTGCACGCCGTTTGAATGCCTGCCCAATGGTTGGACATGCCCTTGGTGCCGCAGTCCATGTACGTGCCGGTAAACTCTGGGTGGACCAATTTGCGCTCGTCGAAAGCCGCCTTGATCCTCTTCCAGTACGTCTCGGTGTTCTGGTTCGCGCCGGTAATCGGGTCCATGCTCACGAGCTTCCATGCTTCAGCGAGGCACACGTCCTCCACCGACGTCTACTTGATGCGGGGCTCGCCCGGCTTGCCATTGGCCGATCTTGTCTTCCTCTTCTTTTTCCTTTTGCCCTTCGTCGGCGCGGGCACCGGCTCTTCCTCCTCGAGCTCCTCCTCGGGGTCCTCCTCCTCCTCCTCCGCCGCCTCCTCCTCCTCGGGGTCGACCTCGACGTCGTCCATGTTGCCGGTGCCCTCCTCGTGCGCACAAAACACGGGGCACGAGGCAGCCGCAGTGGAGTCGGTGTTGATTATGTCCTACATCGCGGCCTCGACGTTGGCGTACTGCGGTGCGGGCGCGAAAGGAAGAGGGCCTCGCCGAACGGTTGCGGACGAGCCCGAGTATGTCGGCGAGGGCACGCAGACATACTGGGCATTGGGGTGGCCGACGGAGAAGGTGGAGGGCGTACGTGGAAAGGTAATGTTGGGGTTGAGCCCACCAAGGGCGTCACCGTCGATGTACTCCGGCGAGGGCGCGTACCCCCACCCCGGCGAAGGGATGGTCAGCGAAGAAAAGTGCGGGTCGCCCGGGGCGATTTGATGGCCGACGCCATGGGGGAACGGGCCCGCGGGCTGTCTCCCGGGAAGATCGGGCGGCGACACGACACCTCCTGCTCAACCACCGCTGCGTCCCGGGCTTTCTTCATGAGGAGCCTGTTGCGGCGATCGGCGGTCACCGCTTCCCTTCGCTCGACATCGGCCTTCCACTCGGCATTCTTCATCCCCGCCGGTCTCGCCATTGGCGCACGGGGCTTGCGGGGCTTGGCAACGGTGGAGCCAGTGTCTTGGCGAGGGGCGGCATACTTCTTTGGCGGCATGGCGGCGAAGAACGGGGAAATGGAGGGAAATGGAGAGAAGAACCGGCGGGAGTAGAGGGAAAAGGAGGGGGAAGTGGCGGGAAGTAGCAGCCGGTGTCGCCGACACCTTGGTCCCACTCGCCTTTTCGCTTCAACCGACGCGCCCAGGAGACCCCCAGCGCCCTGGGTTCGGCTTGGGTTCACCGGCCAAAAAAAGGCCTCAACCGGCGAAAAACGGCGTCTTGGGGCCGCGACTGAGGATTTTTTCGCCTGCCGGCGATAAAAAAGGGGCTTGGGGGTGTCCTTTGGGGTCACGGGTGGAGATGCTCTAAGCCGCTAAGGGACGACATGCACTGGCAGAAAAGCATGATGGTGGGAACAGGGCACGCAACAAACTCCAACAGCAGGAAACATGCGGGCAAAGCTGCCTCCAATGGCGCAGCCATGGCGTGTTCAGTATCAGCAGATGGACGGTCGCGTTTGGTAGGGACAAAATGCTAGACTTATTTTTTATTTTTGAGAAAAGAATGTGATCCAAAGTAGTACTAAATGTGCGTCGATTAAACATTGATCTAGTGGAGAAATATAAGACGAACGACCCGCCCGTCCTCCTGTGCTGCTCCCTCGAGCGGCAGGAAGGAAACCCTAGCCACCGGCCACCTACCCTCCACCCCGTCCGTCCTCCCCCTCCATCGTCGGTAGGCGCTGAAGGGCAAAGCCCGGTTGGCGCGGCGGCGGTGGGGCCTCTCCTCCCCTCCTCTCGACTAGCACTGATGCGGGGCGGAGACGCCGGGTGGCAGTGCTGGGCTGTCATAGGGCGTAGCAGCATGGTGGCGGGTGTGCTGGGCGGCGGGGTGGTTGTCCGCGGGCGGTGCGTCAACATCCTTGGCCCCGTCTGTTGCGCGGCGGCTGCGGTGTCTCCTTCGGCAATTGTGTGTAGGTCTCTAGGTCAGATCCGACGGGCTGGGTCTGCTCCGGGCTAGCTCTGGCTAGGTCTGGCGCTGGGCGGCTGGCTTGCGGCGCGGGGGTGTGGTGGCAGCCCCCTTCTCTTGGTGAAGGGATGGCGTCATGGGGGACGTGCCCGGGGCCGGACAGCCGACTCCGCCGGTTCGTGCGGTGTGGACAGCTCCGGATCTGGGGCTCGCGCTTGGGTGGACCGGTTTGGACCCGAGGCGAGTCAGAGCTCTTGTTCCGAGTAGGTGGTGCTGGGCATGGTCCGGGCAGCGCTCGCGGGTGTTGGTCTCCTCGTGGGTGCGGTGTGCGTCGGTGGTTGTTGGGAGACTGCTACGCGGTCGGCAAGTCCGGCGTCCACGGCAATGGGCATGACGTTGTGTGAGCTTGCTCAGCAACGGTTGTCGGTAGTCACGGGGTCGTCTCCCTCCCGGTCCACCGGGACTAGCTAGGGATGCAGGTGTGGATGCCTCCTATGATGGAGGTGTTGACCCAGGCTCCGGGGCTATTGCCGAGCTACGAGTGAAAGGAGGCCCCTTTCACTCCTTCTGTCGTGGCTGGGACCCTGTGTTGGGGATCGTTGGCGGTTTCTTGGACATGGATGTCGGGCCGGCGGCTCCGGATGGTGGTCCACATGCGCGGCTCTCCGGCGGGTCCCATGGTGATGGTGGTGGCTACTCCTCTTGGTCGTGTGGGAGGCAAGAGTGTTGAAAATATGCCCTAGAGGCAATAATAAATTGGTTATTGTCATATTTCCTTTTTCATGATAATCGTTTATTATCCATGCTATAATTGTGTTGATCGGAAACTCGTATACATGTGTGGATACATAGACAACACCATGTCCCTAGTATGCTTCTAATAGACTAGCTTGTTGATCAAAGATGGCTATGGTTTCCTAGTCATGGACATGAGATGTCATTTGATAACGGGATCACGTCATTAGGAGAATGATGTGATGGACAAGACCCAAACTACAAACGTAGCATATGATCGTGTCAGTTTATTGCTATTGTTTTCTGCATGTCAAGTATTTGTTCCTATGACCATGAGATCATGCAACTCACTGACACCGGAGGAGTACCTTGTGTGTATCAAACGTCGCAACGTAACTTGGTGACTATAAAGGTGCTCTACAGGTATCTCCGAGGGTGTCTGTTGGGTTGGCATGGATCAAGACTGGGATTTGTTACTCCATGTGATGGAGAGGTATCTCAGGGCCCACTCGGTAATACAACATCACAATAAGCCTTGCAAGCAATGTGACTAAGTGTTAGTCATGGGATCTTGTATTACGGAACGAGTAAAGAGACTTGCCGCTAATGAGGTTGAACTAGGTATGGAGATACCGATGATCGAATCTCGGGCAAGTAACATACCGAAGAACAAAAGGAACATCATACGGGATTAACTGGATCCTTGACATAGAGGTTCGACCGATAAAGATCTTCGTAGAATATGTAGCAACCAATATGGGCATCCAGGTCCCGCTATTGGTTATTGATCGTACAGGTGTCTCGGCCATGTCTACATAGTTCTCGAACCCGCAGGGTCTGCACACTTAAGGTTCGGTGACGTTTCGGTAGTATAGAGTTATGTATGGTGGTGACCGAAGGTTGTTCGGAGTCCCGGATGAGATCCCGGACCTCACGAGGAGCTCCAGAATGGTCCGAAGGTAAATGATTGATATATAGGAAGTCCTGTTTTGGTCGCCGGAAAAGTTTCGGACTCATCGGTAGTGTACCGGGGGACCATCAGGAGAGGTATTTCGGCCCAAGAGGCTACATGGGCTATGGGAGGAGGTAAACCAGCCCCTGGTGGGCTGGCCGAAGCCTCCTCTAAGGGCCCATGTGGCGGGAGTGGTTTGAGAAGGAAAAAATCCAAAGGTGGAGAGGTGGAAAGAGTTTCCAAGTGGAAAGGAGGAATCCTACTCCTAATAGGATTGGAGTAGGACTCCTCCACCTCCAATTTCGACCAAACCTTGAGGGTTTGAGGCTGCCTCCTCCCCTCCCTCCCTCCTATATATACTAGATGATTTAGAGGAAAAAGCTAACCCTAATAGCCACGTGCTACCTCTCTTCTAGATCGCAGTTTCTCCTCTAGATAGGTTTTCAACGGTGCTTAGGCGAAACCCTGTTGGAATAGCTTCACCACCATCGCCGCAACGCCATCGTGCTGCCGAAGAACTCATCTACCTCTCCACTCCCTCTTGCTGGATCAAGAAGGCGGAGATCGTCATCGAGCTGTACGTGTGCTGAACGCGGAGGTGCCGTCCGTTCGGCGCTAGATCGGAAGGACCGTGATCAAAATCGCGAGACGGATCGTGATGAGATCGCGGGACGGATCGTGATGAGTTCGCGGGACGGATCGTGATTGGATCGCGGGACGGATCGTGATGAGATCGTGGGACGGATCGTGATTGGATCGCGGGACGGATCGTGATGAGATCGTGGGATGCTCGGCGATTTGGATCGCAAAGACGTTCGACTACACCAACCGCGTTTCTTAACGCTTCCCGCTTAGCGATCTACAAGGATATGTAGATCCACTCTCCCTCTCGTAGATGCTCATCACTATGGATAGATCTTGCGTGTGCGTAGGAATTTTTTTGTTTCCCATGCAACGTTCCCCAACAAAAAGGTATAGCGAGGGGTGGCTCAGGCGGTCGTTCTGTCTTGACAGTGATGATGCCTTGATCCAAACTTGGGGAGCTGGTCTCATAGTGCTTGTCTTAAAGACCTTGTGGTGGCATGGGGAGAATCTGAGTGAAAGATCCGCGCTTTGGCGCCGACGACGGCGACGCTCGCGAGCGTCGCTCTCTTCCTGAAACGTTGTCGAGGTGCTCCTATTCGTGTCAGAGTTCCGGGTGAAAATCCTTGTCCGTTCCGAACTCGACAACAGCGATGCTTTGCGTCGTTTTCCCTCTTGAGGGCGCTGTTGTGGAGCTTAGGTGTATTAGGGCGTAGAGCGGCAGTGTTCTTAGCTCTTCCTATGTACTTTTTCGGTTGCGTTGTACGTGATCCGGTTATTACAAGATCGGTTTTGTATGGAGTCGCCTCACCATCGTGTATCGCTCGACCGTGTACTTTGTTCTGATATTGCTTTATATATAAAGCGGGACGAAAGCATGTTTTGAGAGAGAGAAATATTAAACATTTTGGCATAAACCTTGCACCAGCAAGATGGCGAGTGACTTAGCGTTTAAATCGTGTTTAAACGCTAAGTCACTCGTATAGTCGTGCACCCATTTCGAAACCATTTCGAATCATATGTTTTCACGTGTATATCATGAAAAATGGGTGCACGACTCTCCGCAAGTCGTACACGCATGGGATACACACACACGGTACAGAGATGATCATTTTCCGGCTATGCCTACGTGTGCGCTTTCAAGGAAGCAACTCAACTTATATAACAAGATACACAATGATGATCTCTGCTAATTCGATTGACGACGTCGACTTTGGAGGACCAGCGAAATTCGGCACCACATACAGGACCACCTACATGCATCAGGCAGGAAAACATCGATTTTTACAGATCATGGCGCATATATACGTACGAAAACGACGAGCCACCCACCGGCCGGCAGGGCCAACGATCATAGCTACCAGTGTCTAGTACTGCTACAAGTGTTCATTCAGTTCAGCTCATCCGGTTCACAAAGCCAAACGGACTACTACTGTAAACATTCTCATAGCTGAGCACTGGGCGTCGGCAGCGCTACCATGGGCACTGCTCTGTGCCTGGCGCTGGCGGTGCTGCTACTGCTGCTTGCTAATGATCCGGTGTTGGTGGCCGCCGACGACGGCGACGACGAGCAGCTGCTGGAGCGCTTCAAGGCGGCGGTACGGAACCGCGGGGAGCTGGGGAGATGGACCCGCGGCGACGGCGCGTGCAGTTTCCCTGGTGCCGTGTGCATCAGGGGAGGCAAGAGACTCGTTTCGCTCTCTCTCTCGGGTGTCCCACTTGACGTGGATTTCGGCGCCGTCGCCGGCACACTGCTGCAGCTGGGTGGTGTCGAGGTCGTGAGCTTGCGAGGTGCCAACATCAGCGGCTCGCTCGCAAGCGGCGGCGGCGCCGTGGGGTGGAGGTGCGGCAAGAAGCTGGCTCGGCTAGACCTGTCCGGGAACAGCATGCTGGGTGGATCTCTCGCCGACGTCCGCGCGCTCGCTGGCGCGTGTGACGGCCTGAGGGAGCTAAACCTCTCTTGTGACGCACTCGTTGGCGGTGGTGGCGGGAAGGGAGGCGGTGCTGGGGACATTTTTGCCCGCCTGGAAATCCTTGACCTGTCGGACAACAACATCAGCGGCGATGGTGATCTCAGCTGGATGGGGGGTGTCCGCCGGCTGAACCTCGCCCGGAACTCGATGTCGGGGACACTCCCGGTCCCGGCATTCGCCAACTGTTCCAGGATGGAGTCACTTGATCTGTCCGGAAATTTAATCTCCGGCGAGGTACTGCCAGGGGTCCTGTTCGGCTGCACTGGTCTTGTTTCGCTCAACCTCTCCAGCAACCACTTGAAGGGCGCCTTCCCGACAGACATCGCGCTGCTCGCGTCGCTCTCGTACCTCAACCTGTCGAACAACAACTTCTCCGGTGAGCTCCCTGGCGACGAACTCGCTGGGCTGTCACGGCTCTCCTGGCTCACCCTGTCACTCAACCACTTTCACGGCTCTATACCTGACACTCTAGGTGGGCTTCTGGACTTGACGATGCTGGACTTCAGCTCGAATGAGTTCACCGGCGCTGTACCGTCCTCACTCTGCCCGAGCACTGGCTCCAAGTCCAAGCTCGAGATGCTCTACCTGCAGAGCAACTACCTCACCGGCGGCATCCCTCTGACAATCTCCAACTGCGAAAGCCTCGAGTCTCTAGACCTCAGCCTCAACCACATTAATGGCTCCATTCCTACGTCCCTCGGCAGCCTTGTCCGGCTTCGGGACCTCATCCTGTGGGAGAACAAACTGGAGGGTGAGATTCCCGCGTCGCTCGGTGGTGCTCGCCGACTCGAGCACCTCATCCTAGAGTACAACGGGCTCACAGGCAGCATTCCGTCAGAATTTATGAACTTCAAGGATCTGAAGTGGATATCGCTCGGGAGCAACCGGCTCTCTGGGTCTGTGCCGGCATGGCTGGGGCAGCTAGACAACCTTGCAATCTTGAAGCTCAACAATAACTCCTTCTCAGGGAGGATACCACCGGAGCTAGGAGACTGCAAGAGTTTAATTTGGCTCGACCTGAACGACAACCAGCTTAGCGGACCGATACCACCGGAACTGGCGAAGCAGTCTGGGAAGGTGGCCGTCGGCTTCATGGCCGTGCGGCCACATATATACTTGCGTAACGACGAGCAGAGCAGCAAATGTCGCGGTGCCGGGAGCCTGCTTGAGATCGGCGGCATCCGTTTGGAGCAACTAAACCGGGTGGCTAGCAAGAATATGTGCAACTTCACACGGGTATACATCCTGGGTAGAAGAGAGCATACTTTGAAAAGCAATGGCTCCCTGATATTCTTGGACCTGTCCTTTAACAAGCTCGACTCCGAGATCCCGAAGGAACTTGGTAAGATGAACTATTTAGCAATAATGAATCTTGGGCACAATCTATTTTCTGGTGCCATCCCAGCAGAGCTTGCAGGTTCCAAGAATTTAGGTATGCTTGACCTGTCACACAACAAGTTGGAAGGTCCAATCCCAAGTTCATTTTCGTTGCTATCATTGTCGGAGATTGATCTATCGTACAATAGGCTGAATGGATCAATACCGGAGATGGGGTCCCTTGCCACTTTCCCAGAGAGCCAGTATGCAAACAACTCTGGCTTGTGCGGCTTGCCTCTGCCTCCATGCCAACCATTTTCTAAACCCCAAGGTAGTCCTCCAGTTGTAAGTATCACTTCCAGCAATAAGTACGACCTTCTAATAATCCTACTCCTAGTCGTCATGCTAGTTCTTGTCATTATTGCTATTTTACTGTACTACATATCATGGAGAAATAAGCTCGACAAAAGCAAGATCAAATCTTCCGATGATCCGACATCTCCAGCAAGCCATCGGTTAGTCTCACACCTAGAGCTTGCTCGTGCCACTGGTAATTTCAGTGAAGATAACATGTTGGGATCTGGAGCCCACGGAAAGGTATTCAAGGGACAACTGAGCGATGGTTTGATGGTTGCAATAAAGGTTCTTGACATGCGGTCCACGCGTGCCATTAGAAGCTTCGACACCGAGTGTCATGTGCTTCGCATGGCACGGCATCGCAACCTGATAAGGATAATCAATACATGTTCTAACACGGATTTCAGAGCGTTGGTGCTACAATACATGCCCAATGGTAACTTAGAGACATTGGTTCACTGCTCACAAGGGGGCGAAACACAATTCGGGTTCTGCAAGAGGCTGTGCGTTATGCTTGAGGTGTCGATGGCAATGGAATATCTACACCATGGCTATCATGAAATTGTCTTACACTGCGACTTGAAGCCAAGCAATGTGTTATTTGACGAGGACATGATTGCGCACGTGGCAGATTTTGGGATTGCAAGACTTTTACAGGCTGATGATAACTCTGTGTTCTCTATGAACATGCATGGCACAATTGGGTACATGTCACCAGGTACTTACTACTGATTATCTTTCTCAATGTATCAATTTCTTGCTCAGCCACCAATTAACTAATATTTGATCACTTCTTTTTGCACAGAGTATGGGTCATATGGTAAAGCTTCACGAAAGAGCGATGTGTTCAGCTATGGAATCATGCTCCTTGAAGTATTTACTGGAAAAAGGCCTACGGATGCTATGTTCGTTGGCGAGCTGAGCCTTAGACGATGGGTTCATCAATTATTTCAGGCAGACCAGCTTGTCCATGTTATGGATAAACGGCTACTGCAATGCTTTGACATGGACATTGGCTTTCTTGTGCCACTGCTAGAGGTTGGTTTGCTCTGCTCCAGTGACTCACCTGGAGATAGGATAACAATGAGCGATGTGGTCTTAATGCTGAAGAACATCAAAACAGAGTACACCAAATATAGGTCGTCTATGTCATGTTAGAAAGTATGTCATAACGATTTTGTTAAAGCACATCTAGATGTGACATAAGTATTGCACATCTAAGTCCTATATCATTAATCTTACGTGGAGATTTGTGTGCGTGTTTTATTTTATTTATTTATTATGCTTAATTTAGTTATTTAGATGTATAATAACTATGTCACATCCAGATGTGTCCTAGACACACTCATGTCATAATGATTGCTCAACTTGCTTTGTAGCCGTATGTAAGAACCTCTTTGGATGTTAGGAAGTACTCCCTTTGTAAACTATTATAAATCAATTTAAAATACTACTTTATAGTAATCTAAACGCTTTTATATTGGTTAACCTTGCTTCGTGGCGTAAGAACCGTTTTGGGATGGAAAATCGATATATATATATATATATTTATTTATTTATTTATTTATATAGGACATATTTTTGGTACAACCGGATGTAGTTACCTCCTAGCTACATGCCTGCCATCTATCATCTGGCCTATCAGGTTAGTTGATAGGAAACCATCCACTAGCGCCACTGTTTCACGAGCTAACGTAGGGACTGTTTGTTCAACAACTTTGCTATTCTCTTAGCGAAGTGCATCCGCTCGTTGTATGGATAAGTGCCAGCTAGGAAGCCTAGCATGTATTTTGATATATTGCTTGGAACAATCGTGCTATACTCAGTCCTGTACATACTTCATGGTTTCAAATATTTTTACTATTTATTTTCCATACTTCCAAAATAATTATAATATTTGCACCAAAATTAGCATGATCAGCAAATGGAGTATAAAGTATTGTACATACCAATTCTGACTGGAGTATGATGATTGTTTTTCAGTTTGGGTTGAGTATGGAGTATGTAGTTATGCAATACATACTAGTTTTGATTGGAGCACGAAGGTTTTTTTTTGCTGCGTGGAGTATGGAGTATGTAGTATGAACTTGTTTTAATTTGTTTAATACTGCATTAGCGGATATGGGTCTAAAATCTGTAGCGACCAGCCAACTAACGTCTAATTAACAAATTAGTTATACAAATGACATTCATTAGTTTCAACAACCTGCTGGTTTCTTGGCATTCCAAACGGATGGTTTGGGCTTAATGGAACAGACGTGCTAGTGAGATATTTCTGCAATATTACTTAGTATATACTTTGGACTAAAGTATACGATATACACGTAACGTGCATGTTCAGGGGACATGCATTAAACTAGTACTCTCCATACTAGAGGGAATCTAGAGTATATTATTTACAAGAAAGTAGGAAGTATATGATATTTCATTAAGAAAATATGGAGTACATGGTATTAATTAATATATATGAAAAGAAGTATGTGTGCTAAAAGGATGAAGTATTTTTATGATATCCCGCAAAAAAGGTATTTTTACGATCGGTAAAATAAAGTAGTGTTTACAATGCTAAAAAGATGAAGTATGTTGTATGTAGTATGGAGTATCTAAAGAAAAATGAGTATGGAGTATCTAAAAAAAGGTATGGAGTATGTCCCATTAGGATTATATACTCCTCCTTTTAACTGTACATAAAATAAAATAAATTATATTGTATACTCATCCCCACTGACCACCCGTGTATAATACTCTATTTATTATGTTCCATGTACTCTAGAGTATTTTTTTCATACGTCGTACACTCCATATACTCTAGTTAGTTCCTTATACTCTTATATGTCAATGTACAAGCTAGAGTATATTTGTACACAAAAATATAATTCCATCCATACTATAATTAAAGTATACACACCCTAAGATTTTAGAGATACACGACGCATGCACATGCAAAGAGTCTGGAGTAGCATGCACGTGATTAAAACATATCAATTCAACCGATGCATGCAAGTTGTTAGCCGGCTAACAAACTTCCTCCGTTTTGCTGTAAAAAAGAGTAATTGAATTAAATAGCTAGTTAGTTGCACTCTAGCAAATCTTCTTCTATCCACTAACCCGGTTAATTTGCTAGGGGTACCTACACCCGGTTGTAGTATGGAATATATATATATATATATATATATATATATATATATATATATATATATATATATATATATATAGGGATTGACTATTCGTCATCCTGGTGAGGAATAGTTATTCTTCACCCCCCTTGATTTTCATATCAATGCACCGTAATTTTACGTTGCGTAAATTCTGTTCTATTTCATACTTAAAAAAAGACTGTAAGAAAAACGTATACTCACCGTAAAAAATATTTTAAGTCATGTAAAATTACAAACATAAAAAAATAGTGTAAAATATACATAAAATGCGATTTTTCTAACTTTATGGCCTATATTTTTGTTTTCTTATGTCAAATTTTACGCAGTGAATCAATATAAATGTAAATATTTGCATTTCAAATGTAATTTACTTATTAAACGATCGTAAAATTTATATATATATATATATATATATATATATATATATATATAAAGTCTGTTAATCATCCAGGGTACACAATAAGTTATTCTTCATCCGAGGTAATCTTACGATTGTTTAATAAATAAATATATATATTGACTATTCGTCACACTGGGTGAGGAATAGTTATTATTCACCCCCTCTATTTTCACATCAATGCACCGTAATTTTACATTCCATAAATTTTCTCTTATTTTATACATAAAAAGAGATTTGTAAGAAAATGTATATTCACTATAAAAAATATTTTATGTCACGTAAAATTATAAACATAAAAACATAATGTAAAATATAGATAAAATGTGATTTTTCTGGTCTTATGACCTATATTTTTGTTTTCTTATGTCAAATTTTATGTAGTGAATTAATATAAATGTAATTATTTGTATTTCAAATATAATTTATTTATGAAAAGACAGTAAGATTAGTACATGAACATAGTAAAAATAATAAAGTAGTATATATATATATATATATATATATATATATATATATATATATATATAAACTCTATTCATCACCCAGGGTGCAGAATAAGTTATTCTTCATCCAAGATAATCTTACGATCAATTTATAAATAAATTATGTTCGGAATACAAAAAGTTACATTTATATTGAATCACGACGTAAAATTTGATATAAAAAAAGATATAGATCACAAGACCAAAAAAATTGAATTTATTGTATATTTTCCACTTGCAACAACATATACGGTAGGGTCAATAAGATTTACCAAAATACTGTGGACATCACCATGTGTAAACAAAATTTTATTCATGCGATGCATAACTCTTGTTCTAGTAGGATCCATAATTGGAATATAATAAAAACATTTCAAAGTGGAATCACTCTGCTCAATTAAATGATATTAACCACTGCTATCAATTGAGTTCCTAACATGATCGCAATTAGAAAATGGAACAGATCCAGGAAATACTCGAGCGTTGTAGAGTTCGGAAATAGTTGGTAATATAATTTTGAACATATGGTTGGTAGTGAATTTGTGCAAATTAATCCGTCATCCTAGTCGGCAACTTCTAGACTTAATTCCAAAGATGCTTGCTAAAAATCTAAAGATGATTTTACAAGAGATTATTTTACCAACCCAAATTCACTACCCTAAACTAGGTTTATTGTGACGTCCTCGAAGCCTCCTCCAGGAATATGGACATGTTCCTGCATTGGATGGTCAGCCGAGGCAAAACGTGGTTACCTTCCTCCCGTTTTAGACAATAACCTTCATGAATGAGATTAACCTTCAGGAATGGAGGGGAACGTTTGCGTTACATCGCGAATCGGTTTGCACAAATTCCGTGTACGTGCTTGTACGGAATATACGTACACGGTATCCGAAGATATTTTCAGTTCCGAGGCACATGATTTTTCCTTTGGGAAGTGAAAAGCACACGGATATTTTGCCCCTAAGTTGCTTTTCGCACGACTTGCGCTCTCATAAGGATTGTTGGGACAAAATACCTAAATGACGACCCAATCTTGCAAAATATTGTTAGATAGATGAAGATGAATCAGAGCCATAGCCTTACAATCTTTACGTTTCTCATCAGCGGTCCAAGTCTTCTTTTCTTTACCGCCCAATCCATCGAGCGCCTCATCCAGATCGGGATGCGCCAGCACTGCCCGCATCTTCACTTGCCACAATGAAAATCTGGTGTCGTAGTCCAGCAGCGGAAGATCGTACTTCATCGATGCCATGTCGTCGAAGAAAACCCTAAACAAAAACAAGGCTCTAATACCACTTGTTAGAGATACGACACGCAATCGATACGATGAAGAACGGAATCAAGCAAAGGGACACAAGATTTTAACGTGGAAAACCCCTCCAAGATGAAGGGGAAAAACCACGGGCGCCAGCTAGCCAAACTTCACTATGATCGGGAGAGGTTACAAACGCCGGGGATTTACAACTGATCAACTTATCCCGTGCGGCGGCTTACAAGAGGTATATATAACACAGGTGTCCTAGGTCAACCCTGATCCGCTTCGGCCCAAGCCTACCGGCGACGGGCCTCGCTCCGCTCGCTCGTCAGAAGTTGGCCTTCCTCTTTATATTAGAATTTGGAGCATAACATAACATATATAGCGGATGAAACCCTAGCATTTAACTGTCTCATCTATCAATCAGCCACTGCCAACCACATCTTCCTCGTTTTCCCCATCGAACCAAGCATCTCATTCCCTCCCGATCCAAAAAATCCTCCACCAGCAGCCTCCGACCACCTCTCAAAATTTTTGCCTCGGCCAACCAATCCCTCCACCTCTCTTGTCAGCCACAGCCACCCGTGGCTGCCTCAACCACCGAGCGCCTCCACTTCCCGGCCCAAGCCTACCGGCGACGGGCCTCACTCCGCTCGCTCATCAGAAGTTGGCCTTCCTCTTTATATTAGAATTTGGAGCATAACATAACAAACTCCGCCTTGAGACAAATTCCACCTTGTAGCATGAGTGAGAACCTTCTCCCTGAACAACAAAGAAAACACTTTCGGCGCCAAACAGCCACTAGGGCTAATGAGTAGCAACAGGAACTGGCTTTGTAAACATATCAACAGGATTATCATGAGTAATAATCTTGCATACCTTCAGTTTACCTTGCTCAACAATGTCTCGAACAAAGTGATATTTGACATCAATGTGCTTTGTTCTCTCATGAAACATTTGATCCTTAGTGAGGTATATGGCACTCTGACTGTCACAAAACAGATTTATGCAAGAATTATCTCCACAAAGCTCAGCATACAAACCTTTCAACCAAACTGATTCTTTACATGCTTCTGCAATAGCCATGTATTCTGCTTCAGTGGTAGATTGAGCAACTACTGCTTGCAGTGTCGCCCTCCAACTCGCGGCACAACCACCAACAGTGAACACATAACCTTTAAGGGACCTCCTCTTGTCCAAATCGCTGGAAGCAAAATCTGAATCCACATAGCCAGCTAGTCCCTCACCAGTCCTGCCGAATTTCAAACAAGCATTGGAAGTGCCACGAAGGTACCTAAAAATCCACTGAACAGCCTTCCAATGTTCTTTACCAGGGTTAGCCATATATCTACTGACCAAACTCATTGCAAATGACAGATCAGGCCTAGAACACACCATGGCATACATTAAAGAACCGACAGCACTAGAATATGGAACTCTTGACATATACTCAAGCTCTTCATCTGTACTAGGACATTGAGAAGATGACAATTTGAAATGAGGAGCAATAGGAATGCTTACTGACTTAGCATCATGCATGTTAAAACGATGGAGGACCTTTTGAATGTAACTTTGCTGACTAACAAATAACAAAACAGAATTTCTGTCCCTAGTAATCTCCATACCTAGAATTTTCTTAGCAGCACCAAGATCCTTCATGTCAAACTCACTACTTAATTGTGCCTTTAAAGCAGTGATCTCTCTCTTGCCCTTGGCAGCAATCAACATGTCATCAACATATAACAACAAGTATATAGGTGATCCATCAACAAATTTAATGTAAACACAACTATCATATGCGGACCTCTTAAAACCATGTGCAATCATGAATGAATCAAACCATTTATACCACTGTCTTGGAGACTGTTTCAAACCATATAGGGACCTCTTTAACTTGCAAACAAAATTCTCCTTACCAGGTACTATGAAACCTTCTGGTTGGTCCATATAAATTTCCTCCTCTAGTTCTCCATGTAGAAAAGCAGTTTTGACATCTAACTGCTCAAGCTCAAGATCATTCATAGCAACAATACCGAAAAATGCATGAATGGAACTATGCTTGACAACTGGAGAGAACACATCATTATAATCAATACCTGCTATCTGACTAAAACCCTTAGTCACTAACCTTGCCTTAAACCTTGCAGGCTCACTAGGAGACAAACATTCCTTTCTTTTGAAGATCCATTTGCAACGAACGATCTTCTTTTCTTTAGGCAAGCGAACAACATCCCATGTGCCATTTTTCTCAAGTGATTGCATCTCTTCCTGCATAGCAGCAATCCACTTCTCACGGTCACCGGAAACAACAGCTTCAGTATATGTGGATGGCTCATGGATGTTCTCAACCTGTTCCGCACAACTAAAAGCATAATGAACAATGTCACACTCCTCAATTAGGCGTTTAGGTTTGTTAATGACTCTCTTTGTCCTGCCATCGACAAGAGACTGAATTTGTGGCTGCAAAACAGGGGGTGAGCGTTGCATAATATCATCATCATGAATCCCTCTATCAACATTATCATGAACCTGTGCATCTGGAGTAGTAACATTATTATCAACAATTTCGTTTTCCTCATCATCAAAATGCTCCACCTGCACAGTAACTCGTTGTGGCTCCACATCAAAACTATCATTGGATAGAACATCATGATACATAACAGATTCATTGAAAACAACACTTCTGCTCACAAAAACCTTATTAGTCTCAGGATTCCATAAGCGATATCCTTTTATTCCTGAACCATATCAGACAAATACACACTTAATAGCTCTAGGCTCAAGTTTTCCATTATCAACATGTGCATATGCATTGCAACCAAAAACTCTCAACTGTGAATAATTAGCTGGTGTACCAGACCATACCTCAATGGGAGTTTTCTTATTTAGTGGAATGGATGGAGACCTGTTGATGAGGTAGCAGGCGGTGAAGGCTGCTTCAGCCCAAAAATGCTTGCCCATGCGAGCATTGGACAACATGCAGCGAGCCCTGGAGATGATGGTTCTGTTCATACGCTCAGCCACACCATTCTGTTGAGGAGTGTATGGGACGGTGTGGTGCCTGACGATGCCCAAGTTTCTGCAGTACCTTTTAAAAGCTTTTGAACAAAATTCCATACCATTATCAGTACGAAGTATTTTTACCTTCCTCTCAGTTCGCCTTTCTACCATAACTTTCCAATCCTTAAAGGCATTAAACACATCATATTTATTTTTCAGAAAATAAGGCCACACTTTTCTGGAGTAGTCATCAATAATTGTTAGCATATAACAAGCACCAGCAAGCGAGGGTTTACGGGAAGGTCCCCACAAATCAGCATGCACATAATCTAATATACCTTCTGTGGTATGAACAGCAACATTGAACTTTACCCTCTTGTGCTTACCAAAGATGCAGTGCTCACAGAACTCCAAATCACTTACGTTGCAGCCATCCAAGAGTTCCCTCTTTGTCAATTCTGCCATGCCAAGTTTACTCATATGCCCAAGGCGCATATGCCAAATGTTAGTTTTATTGGATTTATCATAAGTAACACCAGCAGCAGAAGTACCAGTAATAGTGCTTCCTCTAAGAACATATAACTTTGCAGAATTCATGTCACCTATCATATGAATGAGGGAACCTTTTGTTACCTTCAAAACTCCACCTGAACCGGAGTGTTTGTACCCTTTGACATCAAGAGTACTCAGTGAGATGAGGTTTTTGGCCATGCCTGGTATGTGCCTCACATCTGTCAACGTGCGTATCATGCCGTCATGTGTCCTGATGTGAACAGAACCAATGCCCACAATCTCACGTGGGTTGTCATCTCCCATACGCACAACATCTCCACTCTGCACAAACTTATAAGTACCGAACCAATCTCTGTTACAGCATATATGAAACGAACATGCAGAATCAAGTATCCATTCATCATGACATGAAACACAACCAGCAAAAACAACTAGAGCATCATCTGAATCAGATTTATTTCCAGATGTAACATTGACCTTACCATCACCTTCAGATTTGTTTTTAGGTTTCCACGTACCGTTCCTTTTCTCCTTATTTTCCAGCTTCCAACAATCATCAATCAGCTGACCCTGTTTCCTACAATACCTGCAAAACTTTTCTTTCCCAGATCCTCTGGACTTCGAACGACCTTTGCCGTTCTTATTTTTATCTCTATTGTTGGGGTTGTATGTTTTCTGCTCAGGCCTGCCTCGTACCTGCAATGCTTCTCCTTTGGAGGACGATTCCTCAGATTGCAACATATCTTTCATCTTTTCCTTTTGTTGAAGGGCCTCATATACTTCCGCAACACTTAATTCATCACGGCTATATAATAGCGTATCACGGAAATTTGCAAAGGAACTAGGCAGCGAGCATAAAAGTAGAAGACCTAAATCTTCATCATCATACTTTACCTCCATAGACTGTAAGTCAGAAACAATCTCCTTGAAGATCGATAAGTGGTTCAGCACCGAACCACC
Source organism: Hordeum marinum (assembly GCA_022496015.1). Taxonomy (NCBI): domain Eukaryota; kingdom Viridiplantae; phylum Streptophyta; class Magnoliopsida; order Poales; family Poaceae; genus Hordeum; species Hordeum marinum. The sequence goes on along the minus strand of CM039674.1, from coordinate 522,905,954 downwards.
TTCTTGCAACTTGTGCGTGAACAACTTCATCTTCATGTGCATCTTACTAGTCAGATCCTTGGACATGCAGATCGATTCCAGCTTTAGCCAGAGACCTGCTGCAGTTTTCTCTGCCAACACTTCTTGCAAAATATTGTTAGATAGATGAAGATGAATCAGAGCCATAGCCTTACAATCTTTACGCTTCTCATCAGCGGTCCAAGTCTTCTTTTCTTTACCGCCCAATCCATCGAGCGCCTCATCCAGATCGGGATGCGCCAGCACTGCCCGCATCTTCACTTGCCACAATGAAAATCTGGTGTCATAGTCCAGCAGCGGAAGATCGTACTTCATCGATGCCATGTCGTCGAAGAAAACCCTAAACAAAAACAAGGCTCTGATACCACTTGTTAGAGATACGACACGCAATCGATACGATGAAAACGGAATCAAGCAAAGGGACACGAGATTTTAACGTGGAAAACCCCTCCAAGATGAAGGGGAAAAACCACGGGCGCCAGCCAGCCATACTTCACTATGATCGGGAGAGGTTACAAACGCCGGGGATTTACAACTGATCAACTTATCCCGTGCGGCGGCTTACAAGAGGTATATATAATACAGGTGTCCTAGGTCAACCCTGATCCGCTTCGGCCCAAGCCTACTGGCGACGGGCCTCGCTCCGCTCGCTCGTCAGAAGTTGGCCTTCCTCTTTATATTAGAATTTGGAGCATAACATAACATATATAGCGGATGAAACCCTAGCATTTAACTGTCTCATCTATCAATCATCCACTGCCAACCACATCTTCCTCGTTTTCCCCATCGAACCAAGCATCTCATTCCCTCCCGATCCAAAAAATCCTCCACCAGCAGCCTCCGACCACCTCTCAAATTTTTTGCCTCGGCCAACTAATCCCTCCACCTCTCTTGTCGGCCACAGCCACCCGTGGCTGCCTCAACCACCGAGCGCCACCACCCCCCCCCGTACCGGCCATCCAGTTCCGATCTACCACTTCCCTCCCATCATAGAGGTGTCCACCTCGCCGTCGAGGGGCCCCTACCACCTGTCGTCGAGGACTAGACCCTCGGCAGCGTCTTCCATATCCGCCTTCTTGGTCGGCGGCTTCAAGATCCGCCTTCCTGTTCGGCGGCTTCCAGATCCGCTTTCGTGGTCAGCAACTTCCAGATCCGTCTACCTGGTCGACGACTTCCGGATCTTCCTCCTACGCCGTGTAGAGGTGACTCCGTCCCCATCAATTCCTTATTTCTCCTCTACCCTACCCAATCTGGTTGCTGGGTCCAAACATTTATATCTGCTGTAGTTACAAGTAAATTTATTTCATTCTTAATTCTGAATATGTCACTTTGTGCGTCTTGATGTTAGTGCAAAGAAATTCGATACATCAAAGAAATGGCTATTTAGCATTGAAATTTACTATTCAAATATGTGTACAGTGGTACATTTTGTCTCTCTAGTTAACACTTTCATTGCGTACTTAAACGATGTTGATCGAGACACTGAGTAATCTTGTAGTACTTGTGATAAATTCGATATTTGGTCTATTCAAGATGCTAGCACAATAATGCTCTTCTTGCTTAATCTGCTTTCTGATATGAATAAATGTCGTGAACATGGTATCAGATCATGCGCATGTTCAAAATTATATTACCAATCATTTGCAAACTCTACAACGCTCCCATGTTACCCGACTCTGGTCTATTTTCTTATTGCAATGATGTTAAAAACTCAGCTCATAGCTGTGGTAAATAGCATTTAATTAAGCATGATCTTTCCATTTGGAAACATTTTTTTCTACATTCTATTTATCGACGCCACGAGAACAAGGGTTATGCATCATATATATAATACTTTGTTTACTGACGACCCTATCCATAATATTTTGTTAAACCTTACTGACGCAACCTTGTTTGTCTTTGCAAGTGTACAATCTTTCAATACTTTGGAGATTTCGAGGAGCGAGATCAGTGGAAGATGCCGCACAAAGATTTTCCAAGGTTACATACATGGATGTAAGCACCTGCACCAAGATTGGCGCCCATGCTCTAGAGGCATATGGCAAGAACTACAAATCCCTCGCCAGACCTTGACGAGTCATGCACCGCATAGATGTCGATGGGAAGGTGTGACAGAATGACGATGCCCATGCTATTCCCAGCAACTTGCCAAAGCTCCGGCGTAGCTTTGGCATGTTGCTGACAATACCATTAGCCTCGTCATTCTGGCAGACCTTCCCAACAAAATCTATGTGGTGCATGACTCGGCGATGTCTGACGAGGGATTTGCAGTTCTTGCCAAATGTATCGACAGCATGGGCACCAATCATGGTGTAACTGCTTACATCTAGGAATGTAGTCTTGGACAGTCTTTGTGTAACATCTTATTCTATGTACTTGTTGATCTCGCTCCTAGGAATCTTCAAAGTATTGAGAGATTACGCACTTGCAACAACATATACGGTAGGATCAATAAGATTTACCAAAATATTGTGCACATCGCCATGTGTAAACAAAGTTTTATTCATACGATGCATAACCCTTCTTCTAGTAGGGTACATAATTGGAATATAACAAAAACTTTTCAAAGTGGAATCATCGTGCTCAATTAAATGCTATTAACCGCATCTATCAATTGTGTTTCTAACATGATCGCAATTAGAAAATGGAACAGATCCAGGAAACACTCGAGTGTTGTAGAGTTCGGAAATGGTCGGTAATATAATTTTGAACATATGGTTGGTAGTGAATTTTTGCAAATTAATCCGCCTTCCTGGTCGGCAACTTCTCGACTTAATACCAAAGACGCTTGCTAAAAATCTAAAGATGATTTTACAGGAGATTATTTTACCAACCCCAATTCACTACCCTAAACTAGCTTTTTTTGTGACGTCCCCGAAGCCTCCTCAAGGAATATGGACATGTTCCTGACATGGATGGTCAGCCGAGGCAAAACGTGGTTACCTTCCACACGTTCTAGATAATAACCTTCATGAATGAGAATAACCTTCAGGAATGGAGTGGAACGTTTGCGTCGGTAGTATATTTACATCGCGAATGAATTTACACACATTCAGGAACGTGTACGTGCTTGTACGGAATATACATACACGGTACCCGAAGATAATTTCAGTTCCAAGGCGCATGATTTTTCCTTTGGGGAGTGAAAAGCACACATATATTTTGCTCCCAAGTTGCTTTTCCCATGACTTGCGCTCTCATAAGGAGGGTTGGGTCAAAATACCTAAATTACGACCCAATCTTCCCCCCATCATGCTACTCGCCTCACTTCCACGATGGCGTTACTTCCCCCCTCGGGCCCCACCACTTCCCCCGTACCGGCCATCCAGTTATGATCTACCGCCTCCCTCCCATTCTAGAGGTGCCCACCTCATCGTCTAGCGCCCCTACCCTCTATCGTTGATGTCTATCCCCTCTCGAGTGTCTTCCAGATCCGCCTCCCTGGTTGGTGACTTCCGGATCCACCATCCTGGTCGGCAACTTCTGGATCCACCTCCCTGGTCAACAACTTCCAGATCCACGCCCCTCGTCATTAAGAGGTGACTCCCTCCCCGTCCATGCCCTCTTTCTCTTCTTCCCTATCCATGGCTGTTGTGTCAAATAATTTACAAGTGTTGCATCCTTATGTCTGTGCAAAGAACTTCTATATGTCGAAGAATTTTCTATTGAAGATTGAAGTTTAGTTTTTAGATCTGTGTATAGTGGTACATTTTCCCTTTCTAGGCTAGGCAGCAATTTTATTTTCTACCTAAATGATATTGGAGGAAACAATGAGTAATCTTGTAGTACTTGTGTAACAGCCCGAGACCGATGCTCCAGATATCTTGCAGTTATTTTAGGTTTCGCCGGGTGTTTTATTTGTTTGTTTCATTCATCATCGCATCATTCGCATTTCACCGACACTTCATTGCCAGTCTTTTTTTCCAAAACTTGCATCCGTTCCTATTTGCTGGTTTTCCGCGTTCTCGTCGTTGACCATTTTGAGATCAAACACACATGCACGCCCCGATATCGTTAAAATATTGTTTAAAAAGTGCGTATAAAACTTTTTTGAAATGAGTTGAAAGTTGGCGTGCGGTCTTACTATAATGGAGGCAGACTGCCTACCAAATTTCGTCCCATTCAGACGTCGTTCTGATATCCCAATGCATAACTATAGCGGCACTATAGGAGCTCAAATTATGGGACATTTTCGCAGTTTAAAAAAATATGTTGCCGGACTATCTGCTTTCCCTCTCATCTCCACCTAGCCTCTCTCCACAGTGCAGCGATCCGATCGCAACCTTGTCCGAAAACTCCCCCGGACCCGAACCTGACGGTCACGGCTAGTGGGTCCAGTTCATCTCCGTTATTTCGCAAATGTCTTCCGTATTCTCAGTAGACCACCCTTGGCCTAAACCTCGACCGTCCGATCTAAATCGGAGGGTCCAAATACCCTCTTACGTAACCTACCTGCTATATATAGCGGATGAAACCCTAGCATTTAACTGTCCCATCCATCCATCAGCCACTGTAAACCACATATTCCATGTTTTCCCCATCGAACAAACCATCTCCATCCCTCCTGATCCAAAAAATCCTCCACAAGCAGCCTCCGACCACCTCTCAGAATTTTCACGTCGTCCAACCAATCCCTCCACCTCTCATGTCGACCACAGCCATGCGAGGTTGCCTCAACCACCGAGCGCCGCCACTTCTCCCGTACCAGCCATCCAGTTCCGATCTACCACCTCCCTCCCATCATAGAGGTGTCCACCTCGCCATTGAGGGCCCACTACCGCCTTTCGTCGTGGACTAGCCCCTCGCCAGCGTCTTCCAGATCCGCCTTCCTGGTCGGCGGCTTCAAGATCCGCCTTCCTGTTCGGCGGCTTCCAGATATGCCTTCGTGGTCAGCAACTTCCAGATCCGTCTACCTGGTCGACGACTTCCGGATCCGCCTCCCCCGCCATGTAGAGGTGACTCCCCCCGATCAATTCCTTATCTCTCCTCTTCCCTACCCAATCTAGTTGCTGGGTCAAAAAAATTATATCTGCTGTAGTTACAAGTAAATCTATTTCATTCTTAATTCTGAATACGTCACTTTGTGCGTCTTTATGTCCGTGCAAAGAAATTCGATAGGTCAAAGAAATTGCTATTTAGCATTGAAATTTAGTATTCAAATATGTGTACAATGGTACATTTTGTCTCTCTAGTTACCACTTTCATTGCGTACTTAAACATTGCTGATCGATATATTGAGTAATCTTGTAGTACTAAGGATAAATTCGATATTTGGTCTATTCAAGATGCTAGCACAATAATGCTCCTCTTGCTTAATCTGTTTTCTGATAGTGAGAAATGTTGTGAACATGGTATCAGATCATGCACACGCGTTCAGAAGAGCATGTTAAAAATTATATTAGCAATCATTTCCACACTCTACAATGCTCCCGTGTTACCTGACTCTGATCTATTTTCTGATTGCAATGATGTTAGAAACTCAGTTCATAGCTGCGGTTAATATCATTTAATTAAACATGATGTTTCCATTTTGAAACATTTTTTTCTACATTCTAATTATCGACGCCATGAGAACAAGGATTATGCATCATATATAATATACTTTGTATAATGATGACCCTACCCATAATATTTTGATAAACCTTATTGACGCTAGCATGTTTGTTTTTGCAAGTGTGCAATCTTTCAATAATTTGGAGATTTCGAGGAGCGAGATCAGCGACTGCATAGTGGAAGATATTACACAAAGACTTCCCAAGGTTACATTCATGGATCTAAGAACCTGCACCAAGATTGGAGCCCATGCTCTAGAGGTAGTTGGCATGAACTACAAATCCCTCTCGTCAGACTTTGACGAGTCATGCACCCCGTAGATGTCACTGGCAAGGTGTGACAGAATGACGATGCCCATGATATTCCTAGCAACTTGCCAAAGCTCCGGAGTAGCTTTGGCATGTTGCTGAAAATAGCATTGGCCTCGTCATTCTGGCACACTTTGCCTACGAAATCTATGTGGTGATGACTCGCTAATGTATGATGATGGATTTGCAGTTCTTGCCAAATTCATTGAGAGCACGGGCACCAATCATAGTGTAGCTTCTTACATCGAGGAATGTAGTCTTGGAGGAGTCTTTGTGTAACATCTTCCACTATGTAGTGGTTGATCTCGCTCCTCGGAATCTCCTAAGTATTGAGAGATTGCACACTTGCAACAACATATACGGTAGGGTCAATAAGATTTAATAAAATATTGAGGACATGGCCATGGGTAAACAAAGTTTTATTCGTATGATGCATAACCCTTTTTCTAGTAGGGTCCATAATTGAAATATAACAAAAACATTTCAAAGTGGAATCACTTTGCTCAATTAAATGCTATTAACTCGTGCTATCAATTGAGTCCTAACATGATCACAATTAGGAAATGGATCAGATCCAGGAAGCACTAGAGCGTGGTAGAGTTCGGAAATGGTTGGTAATATAATTTTGAACATAATTAAGGTTGGTAGTGAATTTGTGCAAATTGACCCGCCATCCTGATTGATAACTTCTTGACTTAATTCCAGAGATGCTTGCAAAAAATCCAAAGACGATTTTACAGGAGATTATTTTGCCAACCCATATTCACTACCCTAGACTAGCTTTTTTGTGACGTCTCCTGACATGGATGGTCAGCGAGGCGAAATGTGGTTACCTTCCTCACGTTCTAGATAATAACTTTCATGAATGAGTATAACTTCAGGATTGGAGTGGAACGTTTGCGTCGGTAGTATATCTACATCGCGAATCAATTTTCACACATTCAGGAACGTGTACGTGCTTGTAGGGAATATACATACACGGTACCCGAAGATATTTTCAGTTTTGAGGCGCATGATTTTTTCCTTTGGGGAGTGAAAAACACTTGGATATTTTGCTCCCAAGTTGCTTTTCGCACGACTTGCGCTCTCATATGGAGGGTTGGGTCAAAATACCTAAAACACGGCCCAGTATTCCCCGCATCATGCTACTCGCCCCACTCCCAGGATGTCGTTACCTCCTCCGTCCAGCGTCATCATTTCCCCCGTACCAGCCATCCAGTTATCATCTACCGCCTCCCTCCCATTCTAGAGGTGCCCACCTCATCGTCGAGTGCCCCTATCCTCTGTTGTTGATGGCTATCCCCTTTCGAGTGTCTTCCAAATCTGCCTCCCTTGTCGGTGACTGCCAGATATGCCAGCCTGGACGACAACTTCTGGATCCGCCTCCCCGGTCAATGACTTCCAGATCCATGTCCCTCGTCGTTAAGAGGTGACTCCCTCCCCATCCATGTGCTCTTTCTCCTCTTCCCTATCCAATCTAGTTGTTGTGTCAAATAACTTACATGTGTTGCATCGTTATGTCTGTGCAAAGAACTTCTATATATCGAAGAAACTTTTATTGAAGATAGAAATTTAGTTTTCAGATCTTTGTATAGTGGTACATTTTGCCTTTCTACTTAACAATTTCATTTTCTACCTAAATGATGTTGGACGAGACATTGAATAATCTTGTAGTACTTGTGTAACAGACCGAGACCGACGCTCCAGATGTCTTACAAGTTTCGCCGTGTGTTTTGTTTGTTTGTTGCATTCGTTATCGCATCATTCACATTGCATCGATACTTCGTTGTTATCGTTTTTCAAAACTTACATCTGTTCATAGTTGTCGGTTTTCTCCATTCTCGTCGTTGACCGTTTTGAGACGAAACACACACGCACGCGGCCATGACATCAATGAAATATTGTTTTAAAAGTGCATATAAAACTTTCTCGAAAGGGTTAAAAGTTGGCGTGCGGTCTAAATATAATTTAGGTAGACCGCTTGCCAAATTTCGTCGCATTCAGAGCTCGTTTTGATATCCCAACGCACAACTATAACGACACTATAGCAGGTCAAATTATCGGACGCTTTTGCAGTTTGAAAAAACATGTCGCCAGACTACCTGTTTTCCCTCTCATCTCCACCTGGCCACTCTCTACAGTGCACCGATCCGTTCGCAACCTAATCCGAAAACTCCCCAGACTCGAACCCGTCGTTCGCGGTCAGTGGGTCCGGTTCATCTCCGTTCTTTCGCAAACGTCTTCCATATTCTCAATAGACCACCCTTGGGCTAAACCTGGACCGTCCGATATAAATCGGAGGGTCAAAATAGCCTAATATAATCTAGCAGATGAAACCGAAGCATTTAACTGTCCCATCCATCCATCAGCCGCCGCCAATCACATCTTTCTCGTTTTCCCGTCGAACCAACCATCTCCTTCCCTCCCGATCCAGAAAATCCTCCACCAGCAGGCTCCGACCACCTCCTGCAATTTTCGCATCGGCCAACCAATCCCTCCAGCTCTCTTGTCGACCGCAGCCACCCGAGGCTGCCTCAACAACCGAGCGACCACCTCCAGTTCGCCCCCAGTTCGAGTAGGGAGCTCGACCTCGAGCTCCCGCATTGCGTCTGCCTCCTGGACGCGTCCGGCAGACCGCAACCGCCTTTGTTCGCGCGACCACAGGAACATGAGCTCCCGCAGCCGCGCAAGCACCCGTGCTCCGCCCAAACCAAGCCGCATCTCGTCGGAGCCAGCACATGAGTGCCGCCCTTCCTCCGTGCTCTCCTTCCATTGCTCCCCTCTTTCTCCTCTAATTTCTCTTCATTTCTCATTCGTTTTCTTCTCTGTCAGGAAACGAACGGAGCTTTGCCCGCGTCGTCATGGCCGGCGCTTCAAGCTTCTGCACCATGCCCGTCGCTGATGTGCTTGGCTTCCCAGCGTCATTCCCATCGCGTCGCCCTGCGCTTCCCGTGCTCGCCATCGTCGCACGCCTCGTTTCCCCGGTGAGCATCTTGTCATGGCCGCCCAGCTCATTTCTTCTCTCTGCTCCTCTCTCACCCTGAACATATCTCTGTTTCTTTTGATGCAAGGAACTCCCATGGAACCTTCGCCAGCTGCACATGGATCAAGCTCCGCAGCCGTTCAAGCTCGTCCCCACCCATAATCCGGATCGACGTCCGCCTTTCCCGGATCCGCCTCGCGAGCCCTCGCCTCCTACCTCTCTTGCATCGCGCCGTCATCATTTCGCGAAGATGGAGCAGCAGCAGTCGGGCAGAGGAGGACGACGCCTCGACCGCTCGCGTCACCCTGGACTGCCGCAGCAACCCCAGCAAGGTGAGGAGCCTCCCCTGCCTTTCCTGCAAGCCCGCGGGTGCTCTGGAGCTGCAGCAACCGTCATTGCTCGCTCCTGTCGCCAGCAAAAATCTCTGCCTAGCCATGGCTCAAGCTCAGCCTTTTTACGCTAGTTCATATAGGGTAACTTGCGGACGCAACTATTTTAAGTCCGAGCTCAAATGCACCTGCTTGAGAAGTAAATTTATAAAAAATCAAACAAATCAGAAAAATATGATTTTTTCTTGTGAGAAACATTGACAAATTTTTTAGGTGCCTGCAAAATTTCATCATGAAAACACATTTGTTGAAGTTGCAGCAAAAAAAACAAAAAAAAACACAAAATCAGTACTTTAAAATGCTTGAAGTACTGGTTTCTTTTTTGCTGCGACTTTCACAAATGTGTTTTAATGATGACATTTTGCAGGAACCTAGAAATTTTGTCAATGTTTCTCAAAAAAAATTCATATTTTTCTGATTTATTTTGAATTTTTTATGAATTTTCTTTTCAGACAGGTGCATTTAATCTCAGGAGCAGAAACAAACTTTCCGTAACTTGCTCATTTTGTTGCGAACACCAAGCTAGACCTACTGGCCAACCCACATCACTAGCACCTATATGTTCTGGTAACGAATCCTAGGGCCCTCATTTTTTTTTTTGCCTCTGTGCTATTGTTTTTTTCTCAATCGTGCACACATGGCCGTTGGGCCTGATACGCTGCACTATGTTGCTTTCGGCCGATGTATGTTTTTCTTCTCTGCGCTGTGGATTTTAGCATTAGCCCATGTCATGCATAATTACAGAAAAATGGCATCGTTTTGCATTGATCATAATTAAATAACCATGCATCGGATCAAAATGTTATATATAATTCTTAGAATTTTGTCTAGTTTTAGAATAAACAACTTTCAATCATGTTTAAAATGTTTAAACTTCATGTTTATTTATACTAGCAAAAGGGCCCGTGTGTTGCAACGGGAGAAAAAATCATAATCTCCAATGGCCATGAATTTGTTTTGCTGCATCATCGATTTAAAATATCACTTCCAATTTCGTGAAATCATGAACATTTTTTACACTCGTGCACATATTTAAAAGCGTAAACATTTTTCAAATTGGTGAAGACATATGCATTCATGACCATTTTCTAAAATGAAGAAGAATTTTTGAATTCATGAACATTTAATACTATTTATAAAAACTATTTATTTTTTTAAAAAAAATAGAAAATGTTCTTGAATCCGTTAACATTTCTAGAATCGACAAATATTTTCTTAGAAATTGATGAAACAATTTTCGAAATTCACGAACATTATATTGATTTAATGAGCATTTTTAAAATTTAACAAAAAAATTTTGAAACGAATAATATTTTTTGTATGAATAAACTATTTTGTAAGTCCTTAAAAGTTTTTGAATTTTCAGGATATTTTTCCATTGATGAAAAAAATTGAATTGAGGAAATTTTATTCAATTTAATTAACCATTTTTAATACATAAATTTTTTGAAAAATCATGAATACTTTTCAAACATTTATTTTTAATGTTCCAACATTTTTAAAATAAGCACACAATTTATTTACAAAATCACTGTTTTCTTTTAAATGCAGAAATATTTTATGATTTATTAAAAAAATATGTCAAAAGATTCATTTGTTAATTTTTGGAACTTAACTAAAGTCCTAAATTATTTAAATTAAAGAAAATAAAGACTGAAAAAAGAGGCCGACCAGACATCGGCCGGCCCAAACTAGGGCGCTGCAACTTCTCCCGTGGAGGGCACGGTATAGAAAGTCCCTATTGCATGGACCGGCCCAGAGACAGATTTCGCAGTGTGAAATGTTTTTTCCACTTGCGGGTGGCATTGGTGGGTAATTTTATCAACTTTGAGGGTAGTAGGGAAGACGGACGACCAGAAGCAATCCGTGCTTTATTATTAGGTAGAGATTTACGTAAATGCCATGTTGAAATGATTTATTTCATAACAAAATAAACGTGGCTCCGTTTAAAATGATCTATATATGTAACTTGCTTAGGAAAACATGTAGAATAACATGGTGCATTTTATTTTTCTGTTTAATCAAGATAAAATATGTTTTAGAGATATGGGGTTGTTTTAGAGATATTATATGTATGTTGTTTCATGCTTCATTTAAAGTTGCCTAAATGTGTAGTTCAATTCCGCTTCACCTCTTGCCATGTTTAACAACATATGAAATTGTTGAGTACCTAAACAAGAGTGAACTAAATATTTGAACGTGAAGTTTCGTCAATATGCAACTCTTTGCATATTGAACTTCACTTAATTTGTAGTGTTTGATTGTTGCATCTTGCCATGCCATGCCAAGCATATTTAAACCGTACATGCATCATATTTGTTTACACATCATGTCATGAATATGTTGTGGTGTTTACTGTGTCATTTATTTGTTTTCAGATTGCTTCGTCTCGATAGAGTTCCGAAACTGATACGGAGTGTGAAGATTCGTTCAACTACGCATGTTCGTCTACTTTATGGATTCGTTCTTCTTTCAAGCGAGATCTCAGGCAAGATAACCATTTCTGTGGATACCACTACTATCATTGCCATGCTAGTTGTCTTGTGTCTATCGCTGTGTCTCGCTTTCTATCACTTGTTTGTCAAGCCTTCCAGAATGTCATGATAAGCCTATAACCCTCCACATCTCAGCAAACCATTGTTTGGTTAAGTTACAACTTGTCCAATCCTTCTTATAGCATTGCTAGTGCAGGTACAGGTAATGCGATGTTTTGAAGTGAGAGCGACGCTTCTTCTATTTGGAGTTCTTCTTCTTTGTCGATCAGAGGATGGATTCTAGGACGGCAGCCTGTGATAGCAAGGATGGATGCCACTTTTATCGTTTGATTTTGTCCATAGTCGGACCCTGTTTTTGCAAATGATGATTGTTATAGATGTTTGTATTGACATGATCTTGATTTAGCTTGTGGCGAGTGTAAGACAATTTCATATACTCATCTCCTCTTTACATGTACTTGTAACGATATTCATTCTTGTGAAACGACGAGATGCGCTTCTATCCCTACCAAGGCCCTCGAGCCCGGATGAGGATAGTACCTCATCTTGGGCGTTACAACTTGTGATAAATTCGTTATGTGGTATCATCAGAGTCAATGGTCCACTCCCCCATATGTGGTTCTCATAGAAGGCGCCGATGTGGTGGTTGAGGATTTTCAGTAGAGGATTTCTCTTACAAGAGCTTATCCTGGATGTATCAGCAACCACGCAGATCTAAGAACTTGAGGTCATGGAACTGGCAGGTGATCTTGATGACAACCTTCGTTTTAAAGAGTATGTATCCCATCTTGAGGTGGCGGATCTTTGCCATATTGCTGCCAATAGAATGGGCCTAGTTATTCTAGCACACCTTCCCGTATTGCAGCTCTTGCCAAATGCATCCAGTGCACGAGCGCCAATCTTGATGCAGTTGCTTACACTATTAGAAAAAAAACCAATAGAGAAATGATTAGTAGTAGCGAGGGTATATGAACCACACTTCTGCTAATTAATAGTAATAGCGAGGGGTATAAACTTGTGCTACTACTAAATGGATAGTAGTAGCGCGGGTTCAAATCCCATGTTACTATTAAGTGGTCTTCACTATACTCCCGAGACATGCCATAGTACTACTATTAATTTAGTAGTAGCACGGTTTTTATACACAAGCTACTACTATGCATAAACAGTGCAGCTGGTGTGCCCCCTCTTATTAACAGCGGGGATCCTTGCCCCGCGCTACAGCTAAGGGAAACACTTCCTATCTTATGTCTGATAAAGAAGCTTTCGTGAGACCACTCATTCACCGTTGATGTCTTTTCAATATCACGGTGGATGTACAAAGCGATTCTAGAATCCCCGTTAATTAATCACATCCCGAGTAAATCTCGCTTGCCTTGACCAAACTACCACACTTCGTCCCGAGCAAATGAGTGAATCTCACTGCGTTCTATGTCTTCGAGAGAAAAAGACACATGTTCTATATCGTCTGTAAATAGCTTGTTGTCACACAACCTACAAATGGAGCTTCCAGATTCACAATTCTTTCGCTTCTATGGTTGTTGATCCAAGCTTCCTTGGTTGCTGCTAATTAATTATTTAATTTGTGTATTGTATCACCTAATCGACAACGAATACTTGTGGGGTTTGGCATTAACAGGACACAAAATTTACTTCATATTAAGATGCCTTATGTTGAGAAATCGATTTGCTCCCTACTAATGGACCTTCTAAAAATAATACTAAATATGCTTCGGTTTTGAAAGTTTGCTTCCATAGCTCAACCAATGTTTTTGCTGAATTTAGTGTGTAGGTGACACACACATGCATCCCCATGTTGGTGGCAATCTTTAATTAATTTCCATGTGCAATTTTCTATGCTTCAAAGTAAGATGAGTTATAATGAGATATTACATTTTCATGCTTCATACTGATGGGCTTCCGAATTATATTTAATATGCTCCTTTGGTTTAGATAGAATGCTTCTATACTTCCTGCTTCTTTAGAAACGTAATTCCTATTGTTATCACTATTGTAATATGGCATGCCACATATTATATTATGTATTTCCTTTGGTGTACGCAGTTTGAATTACATTTATAACTCATCTTACTTTGTAGCTTTCCAAAGTATTGAGAGATTGCCACTAGCAAAAACAAACATGATAGGGTCAGTAAGGATTAACAAAATATTGTGACGTAGTCATTGGTAAACGAAGTATTATATATATGATGCATAAACCTTGTGCTCATTTAAATGCTATTAAATGCTACAGAAATATTTCTTTGATGTCGCTTCTAGTAGGGTCCATAATTGGAATGTAACAAAAATATTTCCAGATGGACTCATCGTACTCAATTAAATGCTATTAACCGCATCTAAGAACAAAGTTTCTAACATCATCGCAATTAGAAAATAGATCAGAGCCACGAAGCACCGGAGCATTCTCGAGCTTGGAAATGGTCGGTAATATAATTTTGAGCATGTTATTCTGCACGAATATATAGGATTTGGTACCATGTTCGCAACATTTTTCATTATCAGAAAACAGATATTGGATTACTTGAAAACATTCTCATGAGAGATTCTAAAGAAATTAATGAACAACTTCTTCACCTACGGACGATCAAGTGATGTACACTATTTTCAATATCGGTGATCTCAAGTATGCAGGCCCCGGAGGTTTTTAGGAAATGTGTCTAATTACAAGCCTCACACACAAGATTGGTGGGCATGATGACGGTGTTACCGAAACTGAAAAACTTACTCTAAATTCAGGAAACCAGTGTGTGTTAATCATTGCCAGTGTGCATCCAGATTTACATAATGCACCCTTACGCCCATTAGCATAAAGACCAACTATAATCACAAAGCGAAGCAATGGTATGGCTGGGTCTCCTTCGTACACATCGTTAACATATACAATAGTATGCCAAACTAGAATTGCAATGTGTCATACCAATGGAGGGTCTCCGGTTGGATACATGTCTATGAATTAACAACAAAGATGGCAAGCAAATCATGTATGAAATAGAATCTAACAAACACTACTTAAGAGGAACATGTTTTATCCATTGCGCCCTGGGCGCGGTTTGCCCGGGGCTAAACCAAAAACAAGAGTAGCCTATCGAGAGTCAGGGCGCAACATAAGTTTTCCGTCAGCTACCACTATATTGTGTAACTAATAGTGTCGTGGGCCTAATTTAATTGTCCATCTCCATGAAGATTACATGCGCCATGTTAGTAAAACAATTAACTAATGGAGACAGAGTATATTTCATCTCTATCCGTCGATGACTTCACAAAGTTAGTTTTGAAATCGGAGAAGGCATCCCAGAACATGCTCCGTTCGGCCAGACCACAACACTGAAAGACCAGGACCACATCCCAAAATACTTCTGGCACATGCATGAGACGGGCTTGACTTTCGTGTGGGTCACATCTTGATGAGATGTTTTGCTCATGTCAGGTTCACTATCTTGTTTTGCCATGGCTTCTTGCCATCGTGTCCCCTAGGCCGGATGTCGTGCTTTCAAATGGATGCCGTGTATTTGGGCACTATAGTCTGCCCAGATGGTCTTTAGTCTCCCTAGTTGTTCCGAGAAGGAGTCCCCAGTTTTGACAGTTAAGGTCATGTACCGTAGGGGAGTGTGGTCGGCATTTCCATTGACCCATTTGTAGGGTTGACCTGGAGGGCCACGGAAGGATAGGTGCAACAATTATCATTGTTTATCATTGGAAAATATACAAGGCAGGTACAATTGCAGTACAAACAAAATCACTTGCAGTCCATTTGGACAGCCTTCAAATAGTTCACCTAATTTGTTGGTTGTATTCGTTGCTTCTTTTCTTGGCTACAGTTGCTCTTTGCGTCGATGGCTGCAGTTAGTCTTTTCAAATAGTTCACTTAACTCCCATTTTAGATCTCAAATACTCTACTTAACTTTTGGGCTGCAGTTGGTCTCTATGCCAAGTGCCTCCTGTTATTCTCCGAGTACACATCCTCTCTGTTTATTGCGGAGACGTGTATCAGGAGAACAACAGGGAGGTGCTGTCGAAATTCTGCGTCGGATCTGGAGCAGCATGGAAAACGAACTCAATCTATACATACTCGCGTGGGATGGCACGATGTGCCATCTAGTTATTTTAATAGTTATAGTCACTCACACCTCTAGGCAAGAACGAGTGTTTTTCATACGAGAGGCCTCGACAATACTGGGATAGACCGTGTCGTTGGACCATGAGAGCTCATACATGCGAGATGATAGCGAATTTGACTGGAAGGAAAACAATACTATATAATAAATATCATAAATCACCCTTTTTCATATTTACCATAATTCATTAATTACATATTAATGTCTTCCTTATTTTTACGAGGTGCCTATTATATAGTAAATACCTGTATTCATTATCTTTCTTATTTCCTTCTTTATCATCATACATTAATTGTGTAGTATTTATTTCCTTATTTTTTATAATTTTATATATTAAATATAATTTATTAAAATTTCTATTTCCTTACTTATCATGACGCATTAATTACTTATTGGTTATTTCCTTATTTTTCCGAGGTGATAGATGGCGAGTAACCCAATAGTAAAGATCAAGAGGGAATATCATAGTCATACCACAAAATGAACACATCCAATGTTTCATCTAGAAAGTAAAGTACCCAATATAATTTATAAAAAATTGTGTCATTTTCTTTCTACCAATTTGTGGTCAACAAGAAATTTACTATTGAAAACCAAATAATTTTTCTACCAATTCCCCTAATTTACTTTTGCTTTGCTACTCTCTTTTTACGCCTCCAACAAAGAGGTAAGGGATTCGACGAAGTTAGGACGTGGTGCCAACCTGTGCCCAAGGCTTAGGTGTTAGGGTGCCAAAGGCTTGTTAGCGCAGTGTGAAAAGCTGGAAGACATGGAAAGTCTATAGATGAGGAGTTTTCCATTGTCCCATTGAGGAAGAAAGTCAACAAGTTATATCCGTGGTGAGGAGCGAGTGAGTGATGATGAAATCAAGCTATATGTGATAATGGTGCGGGAGGAGGCAAGCAGGAGCTAGAATGACCATCTGGAGTGAACAACCAACTATACAAAATAGTTATAGAAATATTTGAAAGGAATTATATTAATCTAAGATTCTTCTGAACATGATAAGACTATGGGAGGAGGATGCCTGAAAAGAAAAATAGTAGGCCGGTGGGCTATATAGGACATCAAACACTAAGATAAGCTATTTCTCTTTTGATAAAAGAGTCCCATGCCATCCTCCTAGGTGTTTATCACATCACTCACTAGGCTAGAAGGCATATGAGGTTAGCTCCTATGGAAAGAGAGGTGGACCAAGTTAGGTATATTTCCAAGGAACGTTGTCATTTGTGACGCATATTAATATTCGACCTTAAATGAAATCAAGGTACTTTTTTGAAAGTTCATCACTAAACCACTTCCATGTCTGACATTAGAATATGAGAACACAATGTTGCATCTGATCGGACGTTTGCACTTGTGAGTATTAGGGTATCATAAGTGTACAAATAAAGTAGGAGATGGTTGATGGATTGTGTGAGGAGTTCGATAGAGCATACATGATGGATAAGTTGATGTAGTACATCAGCTACAATGATGAAAAAGTAGAGAGACAGAGGGTCACCTTATTGTAACCCATTTATACAAGGGATCCAGGGTCCTGGCGGACGTTCGGAAGGATGGTCATTCCGCACATCGTTAGGATGTATATAATCAATGCACAAATGCTATCTTCAAAGACATCATGATGTAGGGTGTGTCGAAGGGAATCCATGCATTTGGAACCGAATGATCTATTTTAAGTCATGTTTTATTATAGTGGTTGATGCCTTTGTTTTATAATGGTGGTTTAACATATCTCGTACACCAAAGAAGTGATCCAACAGGAACCAGTTTGGTCTCCATGGATAAGTAGTGGTGTAATAGGTTGTAATTAATATGCTAGAACTTTTGCAATGGCTTTTGTAGGGCAATTCTCAAGGGAAATATGTATGAAAGCTTTTGGTGTGTGATTTGTTTACTTAGGTACTATTACAACATGTTCTCGATTTAGACTAGAGGTGACGACTTTTTCGTGATAGAAGTTGATGAATGACACTTTAATGTTTTAATGTTTTTCTTTTGTAGAAACCCTGCTAGAAGCTGCTAAGCTTGGGAATAGACTTGGATTTCATGACTACCAATTCAATAATAAATTTTTTTTCAGAGAAGGGTTGGTCCGGGTTCCTTGGTTAGGTTTGGGGTTGTGGATACATATGCCATAGAGAAAAAAATACATGACATGGAGGTGGTGCCTTGGAGGGTTCATTCATTGTTACTTAACTAGGGTTTAGGGAGAGACAACTAGTAACAAATTAGAATTTCCAACTTTCTCATGTCAGAAAATATAAATCCCATTTGGCACATTCATTGTTGTTTAATGTTGCGCAATAGTATGTAAGAAGCAAAACAAACATGAAAATATCTTATGTTTTCATTCCCTTCGATGGCAGCCTTGACTTTGCTCGTTGTTTCCTATAGCAAAGATTTTCTCTCCTTGCGCGTTCAAGGATCTGGATGATTATGCGGCTAAGAGCTAACTCTTCATAGGATAGGAACCGAATGTCCATAATTGGGTAGAATATGGAGACAACCACTTGGTAGTTATTTGCCCTCGGATTTGGGGGGGGGGGTAATTTGGGCCATTTTTAAGTGTAAGTTGCTATCGCTTGAGGGCAGTTGCCAGAGTAGACGTGATGTTTCAATGACGATGCATAGTATCCGTTAAGCCTTCTTGAAATAGAAGGCCTATCTTATTTCTTCATTGCAGGGTTTGGATGGGCATCAATGTTCTTTCTGAAATGAGAAAAGTTTAGGAGGTAATGTTTGGAGTTTAGAAGAAAAAATGATCCCATAATTAGTCCTTTACAAATATCCAACCATAATTATTTTTATTGTCATTTATGAGAAGTGTAGCCATAGAAATATCGTGTTTTTTTGTCTCCTTTAGTTGCAGGTGTGACTTTTGCTCGGTTGTTTCCAATACGAAATACTTCTTTAATTTTTCATTGAAGGATTTCCATCACAATTAACCTCCATCACAATTAACCTAAGAGCTAATTCATGATTGTATAGTAACCTTATGTCTTCAATTTAGTCTATTATAGCAGGCATGATGTTTGACTAGTGATGGTTCAAATCTTAGGTCGTCGGATTGTTGAGGAGTGATGGTTCCAATCATTCAGAAAATCAGAACACCTCGGGAAGGAGGGCGGTACTAGAGTTAGGCATGAGTAGTGGGATATGTTCGAAAACTAATCTAATTAGAAGCATAGGCATGGAAATATTTTGTGTTTTTGTGTTTATCAGTTTCACCATTGAGTTCTTTTTTCTTGTAGGCTACATTTCTCTTGTCCGTTGAAGGGTTTGGATGAGAACACGCCTAAGAGCTAAGTCATGATTGGATATTAGGTCTAGGATAGAGACCACCACTTTGCCGTTATTCTTCATGGCATTTGCGCACCGATGGGGGGGGGTATATATGGCCATCTTTCGAGCAGAAGGCGCGGATGATTGATGGCAACATTTAGAGTAGGTGCGACGTTTGAATGGCGATCGACCAAATTCCGGTCCATTTGGACTGTGAGTTTACTTGAGGATCCCAACCTTTTCAAATCAGGAAACCACGGGAAGGCGGAGGGGGGGGGGTCATAGGGCATCCGTTAAGAAGTTCAAATTTCTAATATTTTTATGTGGCAAGAATTCAACCCCAATTCGCTCAATCAAACTTATTTTACGTTTGCTTAATCTACGAGAACCATAGGCGTGAAAATATTTTGCATTCTTGTCCCTTCCGGTGGCAACCTTCACTGTGCTTGGTTATTTAAGATATTAACACGCCTGAGAGCTAATCCATGATTTGATAGGAACATAAGTTTCTCAAATTGGGCATAACCACCATCCAGTTATTCTCACTACTGTTTGCCGTGGGTGGGTGAGGATATGCACCATCTATTGGGCACAAGTCATGTAGAGCAAACACGACATTTGAATGATGATGGGCCAAGTCAGAGGCTGTTGGATTATTGGGCCACCGTACAAGTGAATGGCTCAATCATTTTCAAACAAAAAAAGCGCGCGAAAGGGGACATGGTGAAGTTAGAAAAGTAATCATTGAAATATGGGGAAAAAATATCCCAAAAGTCGTTTGCAATAGCACTAAAGCCATAGAATATAAAATTTACATTAATTACGTTTATGTAAGCCATATCTTTTCACCAAAAAATGTGAGCCATATCTTTCATATACCATGAAATTTGTTCACCAAATCTAACTAGCGCACACACTAGCATCATATAGATATATAAATCTTGTGTTAACATCAACAACTTTCTGAAAAAAGCCATGGCTTACTCCATCTGTAGTTCCTCCCTTCGAGGGTACCATCACGTTTATGTTCATAGAATTACAAAATCGCATCACGTTTCAGGTTAGGAATTAATCACTCCGAAGCGGCGCTCACTCTGCATGCCTGAATCCAGCCGGCGCACCCCGGAAACCCCCCTGACCCAGAGCCCACGCGGGAGCAACAAAAGGAGAAAGTCTTTCGGTCCTCTTGCCGACCAATTCAACCCCCTCCACCGTTACTACACTCGATTGTATCCCTTCCCACACCCCTCTCGCAGTATCGCTCCTCCCCCTCCTCCTCACCCCATCGCTCCAACAAAAGGAGAAGCTCTCCCTCCAAAGCATCTCGCCGCTGCGAAGAACACCCCATCGCCAAACGTCTCTCGCCGTTACCGATACTGTCCCGGCCGGTAGGATTGTCCCCTCCCTCCCTTTCTCTAATTCTTAGTCTCTGTTCTCTAATTCTTAGTCTCTGGCGGAGGGGATGATCTAGATCTGCGTCGTCCTCCTTCCTGGTACTGCCTGGCTGGGCCTTGCTGGCTTTTGGATGGCTGGTTTTTGCATCTTGCTGCTCTCTGTTTGGTTCTTGAATAAGTTTCCTGATTTGGGTTTTTGCTCCCAGTAACCAGCCCGCTCTGCAGCAAGAGCGGGTGTTATTTTTAGTATCTGGGTGGGGCGATCTAGCCACTCTGCCATATCTCAGTTCATGTTTCCACCTCTTGTCCCAGCGATCTCGCTCAGATCTCATTTCTTCCTCTAGTTTTGTTGGGTGCGGTGACAAGTTCTTTCTTGTCAGGTCAGGGAAAGCTTGCACATATGTTCATCTCGTTTTTTTTTCCTTGAGTTCTCATCGTGGTCGCTGGGTTTTATATTTCCATACCCTTGGTACATATATACTCCTACTCCTTTATGGTGATTTTGCACATATATTGGCAATTTATTATCTCGAAATAAATGTTGGTTAACTGGATTTTTTTTCATAGTATAGGAAAGCACTTTCATACTGTTACTGTAACTGTAAGTCGCCATGAAATTCTGAATATGCTACTTCAAGCCTTCAACTGTGTGGATTAAGAAAATAATTTTACCACAGAGGGTAATTTATCATTGCTCCTGAAACAGGTGGACATGGAAGAGTGCAGGAAGAACATATGTTGGGAGGACCTGCAACGAGATGCCCTAGGCCTCATCTTCTGCAAACTCTCCCTTCAGGAGATCCTCAGAGTGGTTCCAGGGGTTTGCAAACCCTGGAGCCAGGTGGTCTCAGGGACCTACTGCTGGCAGGACATCGACATCCAGGAGTGGAGCCAGGAGAGCAAGCCTGACCAGATCACCAGCATGGTTCATATGCTCCTCGCTCGCAGCGCTGGCTCATGCCACCGCCTTTCCGTGTCCGGGCTTCCCAACGACTCATTGTTCGCCTTCATCGCGGACCAGTAAGTAGTCTTCTTTATTTAAAATTATCTTTATGTTGGTGATGCTTTCCTCATGAGATTTCATAACCTTCATCGGAACAGTGTTTTTTTAAAGTTATTATTAGTGCAAAGAATAGCAAGTGGAAATGTGCATGTTGCTGGAGTAGTTCTTCAGCCTGCGTAGCATCCTTGCAAAAATGCATACGAACTTTCAGGAATAATATGGTTTAGATTGCCAGAGGTCTACTGGCCAGCGAAATATGATGGGTGTGTAATTGCATTCTATAGTAGCTGGGTCACTGAGGGGGTTTGGGAGACGGGGTGTGATGGGAGGAGGGGCGGGAACCGAGAAGGTGGCGTCCGCGGTAGACGAAACGGTGTGAGGGGTGGGGTTAGGGTTTTAGCGACCAAAATTAGAAAATTGACGACGGGGATTGGATGGACAACACGATCAGACGACCAAGGGTCGAAATATCCGAGAAAGAATGGGCATGAATGTTATACGTCTATTGATTAGAGACACATGTGCTAACGAAGATAAACTAGTACCTTATGTGTAACATAATTGATTCCAAAATTACTTGTATTTGCCTTTACACAATATGGCCCGCTCTATTATCCCTGAATCCAATCCTTTATAAACAACTAGTAGAGTGGCCCTATCGATGTGCGGGCTACAATTTTATAAAGTTTAATATGAGAACATATATACTATTTGGTTTATCTATTAAAAATGGAGGCATATCTAATAACAATTAAAAATATAGGACTTCTGCAAACATAGTTTTTTAAAGGTATTTTGGTTAGTTATTTACATACAAATATATATGTTGTCCATTTGTTATTTATCTTCTGATTATGCATGCCATAGAAAAACTCTATTTATATGATCAGCCACCTTGCATTTACTTATAAATACATTATCAATCTATCTGGAATTATAAAGTTTTGTTTTTAATCAGTGAGGATTTTGTACCTACTAAATCTCTTAAATGACGAAATGTTTTTGTACCATAGTGAGCCATTTATATATTAGTGTTGAAATGTGGAAAACGGATGTAGCCTATAGTCTGATGGGATAATTTAATAAGTAACAATATATTGTGTTCACTTAGTAAATGTTACAAAACTTACAAAGCAAGTTCATAACATATCAATCAGTAGAATAAAATCATTTACCCATGTAATGTACAAAGACTTTTGAATCTCTTGTGGTCCAGAAAGCATATTTATGAACAAATATCATATTGCTTCTCGATTCATTACTCATGATGCTCCTGAACATAACATGATAGTGATGAGCTTGTAAACTCTGTCCTTTTCCTAACTCAAAACCTGAAGTCACCATACCAATGGATCAACTTGTACATGTTTACAACACTCATAAATTTGTAATGTTAGTCTACTATATGAAAAATAATTTTATGACATATCTTTTTATCATATTTCTACTTTCTAATTAAAAAAGTTTGAAGTTTACTGCCGAAAATTAGAAAAGTTACAATTTTGTACTTGGAAAAGTATATATGAAGAGAATAGAAACAGTACAGTGTAGAAGTTAAAAAATGATTTGAAGCATTTATATGTGCCGGTGTTAACAACTTTCATAATCATCAAAATCATAATATCAAGTGTTCAAGGTGTTTTCATTTACCTAATAGTTAATTCGGCAAAAACTATACAATTTGGTACGTGAGCATGCGGAAGAACATAAGCTGCAGGTGTCCTCATCACATCGCTTGATGTCAGAAATTATAGGACAAACCTAGGCATCCGAGTGCATCTAGTGTTGGGTGAGATGTCAGCTAGAGCCAGCCAGCAACGTAGTTTGCCATGGTGAAGTCCGCTGGCAGTTCGACTGAATCTAGTTTGTCATGCGCTGACTGGAATCGGACGAAGAGAGGTAAGACGGTGGAAGCCGCATAGAGGAAGGAGATCCCCGACGACTATGCTTTTGCTCTTGTCGCTGCCATGTGTCATCTCTGGCCGCCCGGTCATTGAGCGCCTACACAGTAGGGAACATAGCACGATCGAGGAAATGTATGAACATCATGCACACATAGATCATGAGTCATGTTTGCATGATTTTTCTCCTGATGAATAAACACATGAATGCATAGATTTAGGCATCATTGCACCTCCTATGCTAGCTTTGGTTGAGGTCCAGGGGTGATGTGAGCGATGTCCTAGCTAGTTTCAGCTATATTATGGCATGTATAAGATGCATGGCCTAGCTAGCTTCAGCTGCGCCTTGAGGGGTGAGGACGTCATGATGCGAGCACGTTTAGAGGATAGAGGGAAAAAAGGATACAGACCAGAGAATGAAACGTTTTTGCCATGTGATGGCAATGGTGGGTAATTTTATCCACTTAAACCTTATCTAATGGTTAAAGATAATTCGTCTACTAAATTAACGGTTAGATGCTTCTGATTTTTGTTGGAATTTCTAGACTGTTTTTCTTTTTCCTGGTTAACCTGTAATTAATTTTGGTAATTTCTAGACTATTTTTGTTTTTTGCTTGTTAACCCGTCAATTATTTTTTATATATAATAGATTGAGCATGTGTTTTAGCAATTAGTTTCGTAAATGATAGTAAATTATTGATTCAATTGCATAAATACATGTGTGTTAGTATCTTTCCAGTGCGTTATTCTATAAATACAGGGTTATAGGTGGTCTATTCAAGTTGCTAGCACAATAGTGCTCCTCCGGCATAATCTGTTTACTGATATATAGTGAGAAATGTTGGTAATATCGTACCAGATCCTGCAGATCTGTGTAGAAGAACATGTTCAAAATGGTATCACAGTGCTCCATTGCTTCCTGGCTCTGATATATTTTCTTATTGCGATGATATTAGAAACTAAGTTTATAGCCGTCGTTAATAGCATTTAGTTGAGCACACGGTATCCATTTTGAAATATATTTTTCACGTTTCAATTATGGACCCTACTAGAAATAGAGTTATGCATCATATATATAATACTTTATTTACCGATGACCCTATCCGTAATATTTTGTTAAATCTTACTAAGCCTACCGTGTTTTCTTTTGCAAGTGCGAAATCGCTCGAGACTTTGGAGATTCCGAGGAGCGGGATCAACGACAGCATAGTGGAATATGTTGCACAAAGGCTGTCCAAAGTTACATTCTTAGATGTAAGCGGCTGCACCAAGATTGGTGCTCGTGCTCTGGAGGCTTTTGGGAAGAACTGCAAATCCCTCATCAGACTTCGGCGGGTCATGCACCCCATGGATCTCGCTGGGAAGGAGTCCCACAATGACGAGGCCCATGCTATTGCCTGCAACATGCCAAAGCTTTGTCACCTCGAGATGGGATACATGCTCATCACGACTAAGGCCATCGTCGAGATCGCCTCCAAGTGCCATGACCTCAAGCTCTTAGATATGCCTTGCTGCTAGGACGTCGATGATAAGCTCTTGCAAGAGAAGTTTGTTGGGCTGAAAATCCTCGGCCCAAGGGTGGACGACTGCTATGAGAACAGCTTCTGGGAGGAGTGCTCTGATAACTCATATGATGACTCCATCTACTCATGGGAAGACTTCATCGACGATGACTACTTCGCTATCGGGAGCGAAGATGAGGCCATATGGGACGACGATCGCGCTCTCGAAGGAGTAGAAGTTACTTTCTATGGCGGTGTATTCGGAGAAGGCTTCGCTGGTTTTGACTGGCCCGACTCACCATGAAGAAGTCCGCATTAATAAGTTGTTGAGAGAAGTAAAGTGTCCGCTTGCTCCTGCTGCTCTCTATATGTCTCAACTTTGAAACATCTTCTTCCGTTCTATGTACTTCTAAATGTCAAACTGTGTTCTCATTACCTTGCAGATATTGTCTTGTTGTTGAGTGAACCTGTCTCGGTGTAAATAACATATGTATGGTGCTTAAACACAAATGAACAAATCTATATGATGATTGTTGAGAATATTTTGCATGTAGTTTTTTGTTTTGTTTAATTCTGGATTAGCCATTGGTGAAAATTATCTTCGGAAAATTCGGACAGCTCCACTTGTGGTCATGCGGACATGGGTTGAAGTGTCTCCGATGGTATACTAGGGAAGCTTCGTACGATGCATTAGAGCTTCCATAACTGGGATGGAAGAGCACTTAAAAACTGAAAAAGGAAGCTTAGACAAGTAGAGAAAGAGCTTGAACATCTGTTGGAAGGGCCTATGACTAATGATGAATGTGACATTATTAGAGTATATTCGGTTGGTTTAGTTTTGGTAGTTTGAATTGTAGAAAGAGTTTGAATTGGACTTCAAGACTTTGTAGTTATATAAACAGCCCATTGAGGCATCAATCAATATACAATTATCATCAATTATCATGGTATCAAACGCCTAGGTTTTCGTCCTCGGCATGGCTTCGCCGCCAACTTCTCCCTCACTTCCGACGCGGCGGCTGTACACCATCACCGAATTCCGCACCGTCGGCGCGGCTCCTTGACCTTCTTCAACCCCTACCCAAAACCCTACTTCACCCCAACCACCTCAGCTCTCTCTCGCCGATACTATCGCCGATGTCTAGCCTTTCATCCCGATAACCCTAGACCTCGCCGCCCACAACTTCTATCATTGGCGCCACCTCTTCCATGTCCACCTCGACCACTGCGGCCTCCGCCATCACATCAATCCAGCCACCCCTCCACGGCTAACCGACCCTTGCTGGATCAAGGATGATCTCACCGTCATCCAATATATATATACTCTCATCTCCACCGAGCTCTTCAACCTCATCTCCAATGACGACGCCACCGCCGCTGAACTATGGGCCTCTCTTCAGCAGCTCTTCCAAGAGAACTCCAATGCGCATGTTAACGCGTTACATATCGAGCTCCGCACCAGGATCCAAGGCGACTCTCCGGTCACCGTCTATTGCCAACGCATCAAGGCGATCGGCGATGAACTCCATGAGCTCGGTGATCACGTTGACGATCGGATCCTCATCAACGCTCTCCTTGTCGGCTTCGGGGAGCAGGTCGAGAAGCAGGGCGCCTTCCTCCCTATGTTGCGCCCCTATCCCTCTTTCACGGAGGTTCGCTCCATCTTGCAGTTCGAGGCACAAAACCAGGCGCGCAAGGTGACGCGTCCTCCACAGCCGTTTCATGTCACCCGGCCCGCTGCACCATCTACGCCGCCTCCACCGACGCCCTCGGCTCCTACAGGCTGGCGCCTGAGCCCTAACTATCGGGGCAAAACCCCCTCTACCGGCTGCTGCAGCCCCGACCTGCTGCTCCACCACCACCGGCGCCTCCTCCACCACCACTGGTTGCACCACCGGCGGCTCCTCCATCGGCCGCTGCCTCCACGTCTTGATAGCCTCAGCAAGACCACTAGACTGGTCTGTTTCAGGTGTGGCCCATGCCCTGGACTGTGCCGTCTCTCTATGGCGCTCCTCCCGCGTACACAGGCAACTGGAGCCCGGGCCTTCACCCTCCTACCGGTGCTCCCGGCCTCCTTGGTTCGCGGCCACCGCCTCATGTCTACACTGTCACGACCTCTCCATCGCCAGTCGTCCAAGGAGCACACCACGGCTACCTGCCGGTACCCTATGCGCCCTACACCTACGTCCCCGCTTCACCCATTCTGTATGCGCACGCGCCTGTGGCCGCACCACCAGCTACTCATCAACAGCCAGCCTGGGATCAAGCCGCCTTCATCGTCGCCATGAACAACTTTACACTCAATAACCAAGGTACAGATTGGATTTTCGATTCCGGTGCATCCTTGCATATGTCTTCAAATATGGATATTCTGTCAGGTTTTTTCCTTTCGCTTTTTCTTCCATCGCCATAGGCGACGGCTCCCTTGTTACCGTTTCTTGCACCGGTAAGCCCGGCAATCCCGGCAAGCCCGGCACCGGTCCAATCACCACTCCCACACAACACCGTACCCATTCCACCACCCACTAATAATAATGTCATGTGTACTCGTGGAAAACGTGGTTTTCATCTCCCTACTCACCGTCTTAATCTCACAGCCACACTGACTGTCTCCCCTCTACCCACTTCATACAAACGGGCTCTTCTTGATGCTCTACAGCAAAACAACACCTAGACTTTGGTTCCCAAGCCTCCTGGTGTTAATATTGTCTCTGACAAATGGGTTTTTCGCCACAAGTTTCATGCCGATGGTTCTCTTGCCCGCTACAAAGCTCACTCGGTTTGTCGTGGTTTTTCCCAGCAGCATGACATTGATTTTGATGAGACCTTCTCTCATATGGTAAAACCTAGCACCATTCGTGTTGTTGTTAGTCTTGCGGTCTCCTCTTCATGGCCTATTCACCAACTGGATGTCAAAAATGCTTTCCTCCATGGAGCACTAAATGAAATTGTGTACTGCCAGCAACCCTCTGGTTTTGAAAATCCCTCATCACCAAATCTTGTTTGTCTTCTTAATAAATCGTTGTATGGTCTCAAACAGGCTCCTCGAGCATGGTTCCAACGTTTTGCTAACTTTGTTCAAACCATTGGCTTTGTCCCTTCTAAATGCGACTCCTCTCCCTTTGTTTTTCATTCCTCTAATCACACCGCCTATCTCTTATTATATTTAGATGATATTATTCTAACCGCTTCTTCCGATACTTTCCTACATCAAATAATCTCTTCTCTCAATCATGAATTTTCTATGACTGATCTTGGTTCTCTACATCATTTTCTTGGTATCAATGTTTATCGTACTCCCTCTACTCTTTTCCTCTCCCAACGCCAATATGTTATTGATTTTCTCTCACGTGCTGGCATCTCTGATTGTCAACCCTGTCGAACACCTGCTGACACCGGTGCCAAATTGTCAGCTAATGGTGAACCCGTTCCTAATCCCACTTTGTATCACAACATTACCGATGCCCTTTAATACGCTACTCTCACTCGTCCTGATATTTCCTACTCTGTTCAACAAGTCTGTCTTTTTATGCATGATCATCGTGCTCCTCATCTTGCTCATGTTAGACGCATACTTCGCTATCTCAAAGGTACTCTAGACCACGGTCTCCTTATTAATTCTTCCACTACAACAAGCTTGATAGTATATTCTGATGCAGACTGGGCAGGTTGTACCTACACTCGACGATCCACATCCGGCTATTGTGTTTATTTGGGTGATAATGTTGTTTCTTGGTCTTCGAAAAGGCAGGATACAGTTTCCAGGTCCTCCGCTGAATCTGAGTATCAGGCTATTGCACATGCTGTAGCCGAGGCCGTCTGGCTTCGACAACTCCTCATGAAGCTTCATCGACCACTCGAGCTTGCTACAATTATTTACTGCGATAATATTTCAGCAGTCTATATAGCATCTAATTTAGTTCAGCATCGTCGCACGAAACACATTGAGATCGACATCCACTTTATTCGTGAGAAGGTGACTCTTGGCGCGTTTCGGGTTCTACATGTTCCAACAAGTGCGCAATTTGCTGATATCTTCACCAAAGGGCTTCCCAATGCATCCTTCACCGACATACGATCCAGTCTCAACATCGTCATGCCCGACGTTGACACTGCGGAGGGATATTAGAATATATTCGGCCGGTTTAGTTTTGGTAGTTTGAATTGTAATCTATCTCTTCTATACTTGGACTCCAAGACTTTGTACTTATATAAACAGCCCATTGAGGCATCAATCAAAATACAATTATCAGACATAAAAAGAAAGGAACTAACAGACTTGAGTGAACATCTATTGTAATTGCATTGGCTCCAACAAGCCAAGGTGTTAGTTACATAACAGCGGCGGCAATTCAAAAAAAATCTCCAATTTTCCTCGGCTAGAAAAAGACTTGGCTTGATCAAATGACTCAAGGATGATCAGGTCGCTGCAAGATACGGAGATATTAAACCTCATGATAAAAAAAATGTATCTCACTCTATCTCTTCCTAAGTTAACAATAAAGATCTTGTATTTCTTGAAAATTTTCTCCGGGGAGTTCCTAAAGAAATAAATGAACACCTTCTTCAACCTTTATGGAGGATGAAGTGAATGATAGTATTTGAAGTATAGATGATATCATAGCCCAAGGACACGATGGCTGGCATGAAATTTTCCACACGAAATATTGGCATTTGGTGGGTCCAAAGATTACACAGGAAGTCCCGGAGGCGATAAACTCATGGCGGGTAATAGACGGGTGGAATGATACCATAGTAGTCTTGATTCCAAAGATGCTTGCTAAAAACATAAAGATGATTTTACCGGAGATTATTTCACCAACCGAAAGCGCCTTTATCCATGGGAGACTTATAACAAACAATGTGATTATTGCCTATGAGTGCGTCCACCAGATAAAAAATAAGAGAAAGGGGTAGGAATATTTATATGCGTTCAAGCTGGATATGCACAAGCCATACGACAAAGTTGAGTAGGTTTTCTTGAGGAATATTATGTTAAGGTTGGGTTTCTAGCAGAACTGGGTGAATTTTATGATGATTTGTATCAATTCTTACAATATACTATCGTGTATAATTCTCACGAGACTAATAAATTTCCACCTACCAGGGGTTCGAGACAAGGGAATCTGTTGTCTCCTTGTTTATTTTAATTGTGCACACAAGGGATTTCTAGTTCACTTATGCATGAAGAAGAGTTGGTAACATGGAGGGGGTTAGGGCATGTAGAAATGCACCATCAGTGTCTCCTCACCTTTTTATTTGCTGATGATTCTCTAATTCATATGGCAGCAAATGCAACAAATGTTGCTTCCTTGCAAAGTGCTTGGAACTATTACTGTGCTAATTCTGGATAGTTGGTTAGTATGGGAAAATTAAGTATATTCTTTAGCACCAATACAATGGTTAATAATTTAAATATCAATACAGAGGTGATGTCTGACAAATACCTTGGCCTCCTGACGCTTATTGGGGCAGATCGCAGTGAATGCTTTATTCCTTTTTTGGAAGAGTGTGCCAAAAACTGATATGTTGGAACGGGAAGTTGTTATCAGTTGGAGGGAAGGAAATTCCAATGAAAGCAGTAGCCCAGTCTAAGTCATTGTTTGCCATTTATGTGTTCAAATTACCAAAGAAGGTTTGCAAGCCATACTCCGATGCTCTAACAAAGTTTTGGTGGGGTGGGGCTCAAAAGCAATGGAAAATGTATTCCTGCACTTGGTGGAAGCTGTGCTTTCCCAAGGAGAAGATCAGCCCCCTCAAGTCTACATTAGCAAGTTACGAGCCAGCTTTCTACGTTCCCCGGCGTACTGCATTTCTAGCGGGCAAGCGGAATCGATCAAGCAAGCAGGCTGCGTGTACGTGCGTGTGTCTCGCCGATTCTTCGTCTTTGTTACCGGGTGTGCTAGATGCTGCGGTAACAGAGAGCACTACATGGATTTCTTCTATTCTAGAAAATCGCCATGTGGGACCGATGGCCAATGCCCTGTGTGTAAAGAAGGTGAGGCGCACGTGATTCACCTCTGTTTCCAACGCAACCATGCAAGAGATATGTGGCAACGTCTGGGTCTTTTGCATTTTCTTCAGGACGCTTCCTACCATGGTGGACTGTTCAGGTCGGCTGTCATTCTAACACATATTCAGACTCCCCCCGGAACAGATGCCTCGCTTCGCATGTATAGGCTCGTCGCCAGATAACCCATGGTGATTCCCTCCCCCCAAACCCCCCTATATATCGTTTTTAAAAACGATGTATAAGTGCATGCAGTCTGTGTCGCCTTCAGCAACAAAGGAAAATAAAACTATACCAGAAGCCACTATATTACATAAAGGTCAGCTGCAATATTCTGATTATTAATAGGGGACTGCTACGTGTTCACCGGTTGATCCGTATGAAACATCCGCCACCTCGATTGTTGTTCGATGTACGCGTGCGCAACCATCCGTTCTACTTTTGGCATGCGGCTCGGTCGCCTCTTCCGACCCATTAATTCCTGAAACAACGATCGAGTTACAGAAACAAGCGTTTTGTTGCAGAATAACTTAACAATATCAGTCGCTTCCACCGACCCATTATTCCTAAAACAACGGCCGAGTTACAAAAACAAACTCTTTGTTGCAAAATAATTTTGCAACATAGATGAGGTTATAGAAACCTTTGTTGTAGAGTTAATATTGCAAAAAAACTTTTGCAACAAAGAGCATGTTGCAGATTTTTTTTTGAAAAGAAAGATCATGTTACATAAAAACTTTTGCAACAAATGGGCATCTTACATAAAAACTTTTGCAACATGGGTATTGTTACGGAAGGATTTTTTGCAGCATAGATTTTCTAAAAAAAGTTCGTCTTTACTTTTCTATAACTTGGGTGTTGTTGCGGAAGGAGAATTTGCAACATAAATGATCTTGCAGAAAAAATTTCGCCTGTACTTTTCTGCAACATGGTTGTTGTTGCGGAAGAAACTTCTAAAACATGGATGATGTTGCAAAAAACATCAATAAAAATGAAGTTACAGAAATACTGACGACGTTGTCGACAAACCGCCGTTGTTCGCGTCAACGCAACCAATCACAAGGCCATCCACTTCCGAGCGCCGCCAATCTCCATCACCGGTTGCGTCGACCGACGAGCTCGCATGCTACCTCCATAGCGCTTGTGGCTGTAGCCACTAATTGCTGCTTGCATACTACCTCCAAGGTTGCCCACGGACAGGTTGGAGTTCGACAGGTTATGATGTCTAGTGAAGGCTTGTGTGGCCATGTATGCTCCCATGCTACCTCGATGGTTGTGGCAGGTGCGCTGGGGTTGGAGCTATTCGTGGGTGTCTCAATGGCAGCTTACATCTCCAAAAATGTCCCTGATTATGTGCGTGATGGAAGAGGATGGATGGATGGGATCATGGGAAGGAAGAAAGAAGGCATAAGAAAGAAAAAAAATATGGATGGGAGCGATCAGATGAGAAGATAAGAGGTGTAGCGGTGCAGACCCATCTGGACACGCGTCACCCTTGGAAGACGGCGAACGAGCGAGAGAAAATCCGCCGGTGAACGTTGAGCGTTTTCCTTATTAATAAGGTGTGCCATCACAATTTTTTTATAAAAAAGACTAATTCTCATATTCAATGGCTACCACCTATGCTTGCGCAAATATTAGCTACATGCCCATGCGCATCATGTCCACGAGTTGTCCTCAGGTTACCATCTCATTTCACTTGTTTCCTTTGCTGTTGGACCCACCACTTTGCCACGTCAACCGCATCGACAAAGAGACTCATTTGACCATATCCGACGATGTTGGACCCACCGTTGATAGGATGACACAAGTCACACAACCATAATTTACCTTTTGCCTGATCCGCATGCGAAGCCCGCATGTGCATGCACTTTCTTGCATTGAACTTCAATGAGAACATCGTGTTTTCATTGACGAGCCACTCGACATACCTGCCGCATTGAAATATAGGCTCCGTGACATGGGTCGGAGGCACCTACACCATACCATCTCCTCCCGCCACCTGGCAAGCCTTCATCGCCCCGATTTTACTCTCTATACATGCCCTCATGCACGTAACATCTATCATGCCCGTGTGTGCGCCCTGTGTCAACAGGCGACACCAACGTTATGCCGCCGAAGCTAGTAGTTGGTTTCTCGTGGGAGTATAAACAGAAGGAGGAAGCATTCCAGCCAGGGGCGGGCCCACCTCAATATATATAATGTATCTCTATAAGAAAAAAAAATGAAACTGATAGACCAAACATGCTAGCTAAGCTTTTAAGCCCAAGCATAGGCTAGCCCACCCTCTCCTCGAGTGCACGACTTGGCCCATGAGCGCACCGCACAAAGGCACACATACGTCGTCGCCCAAAAAAGAGTCCATCGATTGATTGAACAAAACGCAAAACGAAGCGCCATCCGAATGCTGGTCACAACGAAGTACAGCCGTGAAACCTGGCTGGAAGGTAGAGCGGATACATCCAACTCGGAGGCAGAGCAGAGACTATGGTCTAAACTATGGAAGATTGCAGTCCCTTCGAAGGTCAAAATTTTCCTATGGCGATTGGCCCAGCAGCCGACCCTACAGTTGATCTTCTCCATCATCGGAATATGGCAATGGAGGACATTTGTGGCCTCTGCGGAGCTCATGACTCATGGCAGCACTCTTTTCTCCATTGCCATGTTGCCAGAGCTGTTTGGGTGCTTCAAGCCCCGGAACAACAGAGCCGGATGCCAAGCGTTGGGTCTTCGTTCTAATTGAGGTACTTTCATCTGAGGAGTTCACTCAGGTATTGGTCACTCTTTGGGCCATCTGGTTTGCGCGCCGTCAAGCTCTTCATGAAAACATTTTCCAGAGTTCGATGACTACGCATATGTTTGTCACGAAGTATCTCAGAGAGATGGCTGAATGCAAACCGAAGGAGGTGTCCCGGCCAGGACTGGCCGCTCCCATCAACCAGGCTAGATGGATCCACCCGCCCGACGGTTTCGCGAAAATTAGAGTCGATGGAGCAGTACACAGAGCTACAGACGAGGGCTCATACAGTGCTATATAAAGAGATCAAAATGGGATGTACCTGGGATCATCAGTAATTAGATGCGTGGGTGTCACTGACCCAACGACATTGGAGACTATGGCTTGTCGGGAAGCAATGGCACTAGCACTGGACCTCTCATTATCTCATGTGGTAATTGCTTCCGACTGTAAAAATGCGGTTCAGGACATAAACCTTGGTAATGAGGGATGAACGCGAGTATTGTGAAGGAGATTAGATGTACTAATTAGATGTACTAATGCTTCAACTTCAGAAATTAGGATCTATCTAGTCTCTTCTCATGCCCATTATTAGTGGCACTGAATTCATCTATCTGTCAGGTACAGTCACGGTTTTGTTCTCATTGTCCACCAAGAATTATAATCACTCATTTTCAAAGCATCAAGGATCACAAAGTTATCCTGTAATTTATAAGTTTTTTTATCATTACAATTTTCAATCCTCTATATATCTTAGATTTTGCCATGATATGTTGAACAATGTGTTATTTCCATACCCTAAACAATATGATCAATTTTTATGAATATAATATATCATGATCAATTTTTATGAATATAATATATTATGTGGTGTCTTTTATATATCTTAGAACTAGTAGAATATGCTTTTAGAATTGGTTATACGTCCAAAAGAAAGGCCATAGACTTCCATTTTTTTTTCCAAAATTGAATACACGGTCGTCAATTCTTGGGCCCGCCCCTGATTCCAGCGACAGTTGGTATGGTGGAGTACGAGGTTGTGTTGAAGCGCCAACGCGTAAAGGAAGAGCAGCGCACCTATGACTGGCGAATTTCATGGAGATTGTCACCTAGCAAATAGCTCTACAGGTTGATTTCAGGGTCGCATGCCTATGTGACGTCGAATTTATGTCGAGTTTTCAAGTGTGTTTCCTGCTTAGAAGTTGAGGCTTTAGTGGACCACATACGCTTTGAAAGAGCCAACGGGAACGAGAAACAAGCCCTTGCACACCTCAGGCACATCCAAGGCAATGTAGATGCCGCCAGTGCCAATGACGACCAGAGATGTGTGCCGTGGCTAGAGGTCGACACTTCTAGTAAGTTAGATACATAGTATAGTCGGAACCATAACGACGATCCAGTTAAAATGCAGTTAAGTATTGGGTCATCTTGGAGGAGCACGTCGGGATCGAGCTAGGGTCGTCTCGTCACTGGAAGACTTTGAGGAGCTCTACTTTCGAGTAAGCTGAGATGGGTACGGAGGGCTTCATATCGCCATGTGACGTCTATCCAATGGAAGTTGTGATCCTGGAAGACTTTGAGGAGCTCTACTTCTGAGTAAGCTGAGATGGGTACGGAGGGTTTCGTATCACCATGTGACGTCTATCTAGTGGAAGTTGTGATCCTGACGACACGATAGAGAGTAAGTGATGAGTGATATTTGTGCACTCATTCCACCATTGTTTAAATTGGATAATCTTGAAATTTCCAAAAGAATCACTTCGATACTACTACTAATGACTAATGAATGTAAAAATTGTCAAACCTTTTGTTTATTGTGTTTCCATGGGAAATGGACCCAAACATGAAAGTACATCATCATAAGAAAGAAACACCAAGTGTGTGAACCAAGCCAGGCCAATTGGAGTCGCCAGAAGGGCAATAGATCAAAAGACGGTGCTTGATATGAGCCGGCCTCCTCATACCAATGGTCATTCCACGTGCCAAGATCACCATGGCATCCACCTCAACGCACTTAATTTATAAGGGGGGGCATGACTAATTGTCTAAGGGGCACCACCAGAAACATCGAAAGCCACTCACAAATCCTAGTCGCCGCCATTTCCCATGTCATCTCCATCTCCATCACCACCATAGACATTTTCCCCGAGTTAGCCATATTTACAATCGGTACATCGCAATCCACAAACACATCAAGACTATTTATTATTCATTCATCTTCATGTCGTCTAGAATGGTATCTTCTTGTGATCTGATCGCGATGTATGAATAATTGTACGGCACTATGAGGCAAGGCCTGGCAACCCATATGTGCAAGGGGCATTGGATAACTTTTCTTAATTGATGTTATTTGTATGTGTGATTCGCAATAGATTTGTGTTTTGTCTCCTTGTTCTAAGGCCTTGCAAGTACGAGGGATCCCATAGATCGATGAGTAGGTAAGAAGTGATGATGCATGGAACGTTGTTCTAAAACCAGCGGCGTAAGGGATTAGTACGGCGGCAATAAACAATTCCTTGGGTACAAATGAGGTGTAGTCATTAAACACATTATGCTCTTGTTTGGAGAAATCCTTAGAGTTAAAGGTCCTAAAAGTTTTGTCGGGGTGTCACCTTTGTCCTATTTCTTCTAAAATGCACATTTACGTCCTTATTCTTTAATAAGTGGTTCACCCGAGGTCCTTTTCCAACAAGCGCTCACTGACCTGCCCGTGTGACGCGTTGACCCACGCCACGTCGACAGAGGGGTTGTGGAGGCTGCTCTTTTTTTATAGAGAACCCCTTACAAACAATGTTCTTCATATTCCCTGGTCCATGGCTCCTTTTCTTCCCCAAATCCCTGTTGGGGAACGTTGCATGGGAAACAAAAAAAATTCTACGCACACACAAGATTTATCCATGGTGATGAGCATCTACAAGAAAGGGAGAGTGGATCTACATACCCTTGTAGATCGCTAAGCGGGAAGCGTTAAGAAACGCGGTTGATGTAGTCAAACGTCTTCATGATCCAAATCGCCGAGCGTCCTGCAGAGAGGTAGACGAGTTCTCCGGCAGCGCGACGGCGTTGGGGCGATGGTGGTGGAGCTATTCCAGCAGGGCTTCGTCTAAGAACCGCTGAAACCGATCTAGAGGAGAAACTACAAACTAGAGGAGAGGTAGCACGTGGCTGTTTTTTTTGTCAAAAAACTCTCAAACCTCTAGTATATATAGGAGGAGGGAGGGAGGAGACTTGGCCCTCAAGGGGCCAGCCCTTGCGTCGGCCGAAGTGGGAGGAGGAGGAGTCCTCCTCCAATCCTAGTAGGATTAAGACTCCTT
This sequence comes from Hordeum marinum, assembly GCA_022496015.1. NCBI lineage: Eukaryota > Viridiplantae > Streptophyta > Magnoliopsida > Poales > Poaceae > Hordeum > Hordeum marinum. Next base: position 522,868,923 of record CM039674.1, on the reverse strand, counting down.
CTCTCCTACTTGGAAAACTCCTTTTCCACCTTTTTCCTTTTGGACTTCTCCTCCCAGCCGCATGGGCCTCTTGTGGGACTTAGGCCAGCCCACTAAGGGCTGGTATACCTCCTCCCACAGCCCATGTATCCTCTTGGGTCGAAATACCCCTCCCGATGGTCCCCCGGCACCCTCCCGAAACTCCCGGTAAACTACCGATGAGCCTGAAACTTTTCCGGCGACCAAAACAGGACTTCCTATATATCAATATTTACCTTTGGACCATTCCAGAGCTCCTCGTGACGTCCGAGATCTCATCCGGGACACCAAACAACCTTCGGTCACCACCATACATAACTCTATACTATCGAAATGTCACCGAACCTTAAGTGTGTAGACCCTGTGGCTTCGAGAACTATGTAGACATGATCGAGACACCTCTACGGTCAATAACCAATAGCGGGAACTGGATGCCCATATTGGTTCCTACATATTCTACGAAGATCTTTATCGGTTGAACCTCTATGTCAAGGATTCAGTTAATCCCGTATGTTGTTCCCTTTGTTCTTCGGTATGTTACTTGCCCAAGATTCGATCGTCGGTATCTGTATACCTAGTTCAACCTCGTCACTGGCAAGTCTCTTTACTCGTTCCTTAATACAAGATCCCGTGGCTAACACTTAGTCACATTGCTTGCAAGGCTTGATGTGATGTTCTATTACCGAGTGGGCACCTGAGATACCTCTTTGTCACACGGAGTAACAAATCCCACTATTGATCCATGCCAACTCAACAGACACCCTCGGAGATACCTGTAGAGCACCTTTATAGTCACCCAGTTACGTTGCGACGTTTGATACACACAAGGTACTCCTCCGGCATCAGTGAGTTGCATGATCTCATGGTCACAGGAATAGATACTTGACATGCAGAAAACTGTAGCAATAAACTGACACGATCAAATGCTATGTTTATAGTTTGGGTCTTGTCCATCTCATCATTCTCCTTATGATTTGATCCTGTTATCAAATGACATCTCATGTCAATGGCTAGGAAACCTTGACCATCTTTGATCAACGAGCTAGTCTACTAGAGGCACACTAGGGACAAAGTGTTGTCTATGTATTCACACATGCACTGTGTTTCCAGTCAATACAATTATAGCATGGCTAATAAACAATTATCATGAACAAGGAAATATATTAATAACCATTTTATTATTGCCTCTAGGGCATATTTCAAATAGTCTCCTACTTGCACTGGAGTCAATAATCTAGCTCACATCATAATGTGATTTATATTGTACTGAATCGAACACCCATACAGTTTTGGTGTTGATCATGTTTAGCCCTTGGAAGAGGTTTAGTCAACGGGTCTGCAACATTCAGATCCGTGTGCACTTTGCAAATATTTATGTCCTCCTCCTTAATGTACTCACGGATGGAATTAAAGCGTCGATTTATGTGTCTGGTCCTCTTGTGAAACCTTGGTTCCTTGGCTAGGGCAATGGCACCAATGTTATCACAGAACAGATCCACTGGACTCAGTGCACTGGGCACTACTCCAAGATCTGTCATGAACTCCTTCATCCAGACACCTTCCTTCGCTGCCTACGAGGATGCGATGTACTTCGCTTCGCATGTAGAATCGGCTACCACGCTCTACTTGGAACTGCAGCAGCTTACCGCTCCCCATTGAGAATAAATACGTATCCGGTTTGTGACTTAGAGTCATTCGGATCAGTGTCAAAGCTTGCATCGACGTAACCCTTTACGACGAGCTCTTGATCACCTCCATAAACGAGAAACATTTCCTTAGTCCTTTTCAGGTACTTAAGGATATTCTTGAATGTCGTCCAGTGCTCCATTCCAGGATCACTTTGAAACCTTCCGGCCATACTTATGGCAAGGCTGACATCGGGTCTTGTGCACAGCATCGCATACATGATAGAGCCTATGTCTGAAGCATAGGGGATGACACTCATCTTCTCTCTATCTTCTGCAGTCACTTGGCATTGAGTCTTACTCAACTTCACACCTTGTAACATAGACAAGAACGCCTTCTTGGACTGATCCATTTTGAACTTCTTCAAAACTTTATCAAGGTATGTGCTTTGTGAAAGTGCTATCAAGCATTTCGATCTATCTCTATAGATCTTAATGCATAATATGAAAGTAGCTTCTCCCAGGTCCTTCATTGAAAAACTCTTGTTCAAATATTCCTTCATGCTTTCCAGCATTTCTATATTGTTTCCAATCAGCAATATGTCATCCACATATAATATTAGAAACGCTATAGAGCTCCCACTCACTTTCTTCTAAATACAAGCTTCTCCATAAACTTGTATAAACCCAAATGCTTTCATAACCTCATCAAAGCGCTTATTCCAACTCCGAGATGCTTGCACCAGTCCATAAATGGATCGCTGGAGTTTGCAAACTTTGTCAGCATTCTCTGGATCGACAAAACCTTCCGGTTGCATCATATACAACTCTTCCTCAAGGAAACCGTTAAGGAACGTTGTTTTGACATCCATCAGCCAAATTTCATAGTCAAAATATGCAGCTACTGCCAACATGATTCTGACGGACTTAAGCATCACTATGGGTGATAAGGTCTCATCATAGTCAACTCCTTGAACTTGTGAAGAACCATTTGCTACAAGTCGAGCTTTGTAGACGGTGACATTACCGTCCGCGTCCGTCTTCTTCTTAAAGATCCATTTGTTCTGAATGGCCTTTCGCCCTTCAGGTAATACTTCCAAAGTCCATACTTTGTTTTCATACATGGATCCCATCTCAGATTTCATGACCTCTAACCATTTCTCAGAATCCGGGCCCATCATCGATCGCTCCTCCATAGCTCATAGGTTTATCATTGTTTAACAACATGACCTCCAAGACAGGGTTGCCGTACCACTCAGGAGAAGTACGCGCCCTTATCGATCTACGAGGTTCAATAGTAAATTGATTCGAAGTTTCATGATCATCATCATTAACTTCCTCTTCAACCCTCGTTGGCTCCATAGAAACATCTTTCTATGCTGGACTACTCTTTGGTTGAAGTAAAGTTTCAACAACCTCATGAAGTTCTATTTTCCTCCCACTCAATTCTTTCGAGAGAAACTCTTTCTCAAGAAATGTTTCGTTCTTAGCGACAAACACTTTGCCTTCGGATCTGAGATAGAAGGTATACCCAACTGTCTCTTTTGGGTATCCTACGAAGACGCATTTCTCCACTTTGGGTTCTAGCTTTTTAGGCTAGAGATTTTGACATAAGCATCACATCCCCAAACTTTAAGAAACGTCAACTTTGGTTTCTTGCCAAACCACAGTTCATATGGCATCGTCTCCACGTCAACTTTGGTTTCTTGCCAAACGGATTTTGATGGTGCCCTATTTAAAGTGAATGCAACTGTCTCTAATGCATAACCCCAAAACGATAGTGGCAAATCGTTAAGAGACATCATAGAACGCACCATATCAAATAAGGTTCGATTACGACGTTCGGACACACCATTACACTATGGTGTTCCAGGTGGTGTCAATTGTGAAACAATTCCATACTGTCTTAAGTGACTGCCAAACTCATAACTCAGATATTCACCTCCTCGATTAGATCGTAGGAATTTAATCTTCTTGTTATGATGATTCTCAACTTCACTCTAAAATTGCTTTAATTTTTCAAACATTTTAGACTTGTGTTTCATTAATTAAATATACCCATATCTACTTATGTCATCAGTGAAGGTGAGAAAATAATGATATCCACCGTGCGCCTCAATGTTCATCGGACCGCACACATCAGTATGTATGATTTCCAACAAATCATTCGCCCGTTCCATTGTTCTAGAGAATGGCATTTTAGTCATCTTGCCCATGAGGCATGGTTCACATGTGTCAAGTGATTCAAAATCAAGTGACTCCAAAAGTTCATCAGCATGGAGCTTCCTCATGCATTTTACACCAATATGAACCAAACGGAAGTGGCACAAGAAATTGGTACTATCATTATCAACTCTATATCTTTTGGCATCAATGTTATGAACATGTGTATCATCACTATCAAGATTCAATATTCATAAACCCCTCACATTGGGTGCATGACAATAAAAGATATTACTCATATAAATAGAACAAAAATTATTCTCTGATTTGAATGAGTAACCGTCTCACAATAAACAAGATCCAGATATAATATCCATGCTTAACACACGCACTAAATAACAATTATTCAGGTTCCTCACTAATCCCGATGGTAATCGAAGAGAGAGCGTGCCAATAGCGATCGCATCAACCTTGGAACCATTTCCCACGCGCATCGTCACTTCATCCTTAGCCAGCCTCCGTCTATTCCGTAGGTCCTGCTTTGAGTTGCAAATGTGAGCAACTGAACCGGTATCAACTACCCAGGCACTACAACGAGAGCTAGTAAGGTACACATCAATAACATGTATATCATATATACCTTGCTTATTGTTGGCAGCCTTCTTGTTAGCCATATACTTGGGGCAGTTCCGCTTCTAGTGACCAGTTCCCTTGCAATGAAAGCACTCAGTTTCTGGCTTGGGTCTAGCCTTGGGTTTCTTCACGGGAGGAGCAACTGCGTTGCCACCCTTCTTGGAGTTACCCTTCTTGCCCTTGCCATTCTTCTTGAAACTAGTGGTTTTTATTGACCATCAACACTTGATGTTCTTTCTGGATTTTAGACTCAGTGACTTTCAGCATCGCAAACAGCACGGCGACTGACTTATTCATCCCGTGCATGTTATAGTTCATCACGAAGCTCTTGTAGATAGGTGGCAATGATTAAAGAACTCTATCAGTGATCGCCTCCGACGGAAGAGGCATACCTAACTCTGCCAGACGGGTCGAATACCCAGGCATTCTGAGTATATGTTCATTGATAGACCCGTTCTTCTCCATCTTGGCATAGAACTTATCGGAGGTCTCATACCTCTCGATATGGGCATTCTTCTTAAAGGTAAACTCCAACTCTTGGAACATCTCATATGCTCCATAATGTTCAAAACGTCTTTGAAGTCCCGGTTCTACGCCATACAACGTTGCACATTGAACTATTGAGTAATCTCCAGAATGTGCCTCCCAAGCGTTCTTAACATCTTCGGACGACACAGGAGCGGGTGGGTCACCAAGCGGTGCATCAAGGACATAAGCCTTCTAGGAAGCCGTAAGGATAATCCTCAGATTACGGGCCCAGTCCACAAACTTACTTCCATCATCTTTCTGTTGGAAATATGCCCTAGAGGCAATAATAAAATGGTTATTATTATATTTCCTTGTTCATGATAATTGTCTATTGTTCATGCTATAATTGTATTAATCGGAAACCATGATACATGTGTGAATACATAGACCACAATATGTCCCCAGTGAGCCTCTAGTTGACTAGCTCGTTGATCAATAGATGGTCACGGTTTCATGACCATGGACATTGGATGTCGTTGATAATGGGATCACATCATTAGGAGAATGATGTGATGGACAAGACCCAATCCTAAGCATAGCACAAGATCGTGTAGTTCGTCTGCTAAAGCTTTTATAATGTCAAGTATCATTTCCTTAGACCATGAGATTATGCAACTTCCGGATACCGTAGGAATACTTTGGGTGTGCCAAACGTCACAACGTAACTGGGTGGCTATAAAGGTACACTACAAGTATCCCCGAAAGTATCTGTTGGGTTGGCACGAATCGAGACTCGGATTTGTCACTCCGTGTGATGGAGAGGTATCTCTGGGCCCACTCGGTAAGACATCATCATAATGAGCTCAATGTGACTAAGGAGTTAGCCACGGGATGATGTGTTACGGAACAAGTAAAGAGACTTGCCGGTAACGAGATTGAACAAGGTATAGGGATACCGACGATCAAATCTCGGGCAAGTGTCATACCAGTAGACAAAGGGAATTGTATACGGGATTGATTGAATCCCCGACATCGTGGTTCATTCGATGAGATCATCGTGGAGCATGTGGGAGCCAACATGGGTATCCAGATCCTGCTGTTGGTTATTGACCGGAGAGGTGTCTCGGTCATGTCTACATGCCTCCCGAACCCGTTGGGTCTACACACTTAAGGTTCAATGACGCTAGGGTTATAGGGAAATTGTGTACGTGGTTACCGAAGGTATTTCGAAGTCCCGGATGAGATCCCGGACGTCACGAGGAGTTCCGGAATGGTCCATAGGTAAAGATTCATATATATAGGAAGTGAGGTTTTGGTCACCAGAAGTGTTTCGGGCATCACCAATAACGTACCGGGACCACCGGAAGGGTTCCGGGGTCCATCGTGTGGGGCCACCGGAACCAGAGGGCTAAGTGGGCCGAAGGTGGGAGGGAATCAGCCCCTAGGTGGGCTGGTGCACCTCCCACAAGGGCCCAAGGCACAGCAAGGTGGGAGGGGGGCAAACCTTAGGGTCAGATGGGCCCTAGGCCAACCTAGGGCGCCGCCCCTCCTCTCCCCTCTCCTGGCCGCCACCCCAAGGGCCATCTAGGGCTGCACACTCCTTCCTCCTCCTCCTATATATAGTGGAGGGTTAGGGGCTGCCTAGAACACGCATCTCTCTCTTCCTCGGCGCAGCCCTACCCCTCCTCCCCCTCGCCCTCCGTAGTGCTTGGTGAAGCCCTGCCGGAGTACCATGCAGCTCCACCCTCACCACGCCGTCATGCTGCCGGAGCTCTTCCTCAACCTCTCCTTCCTCCTTGCTGGATCAAGTTGTAGGAGACGTCATCGGGCTGCACGTGTGTTGAACGCGGAGGCGCCGTTGTTCGGCGCTTAGATTGGAATCCACCGCGATCTGAATCGCTGCGAGTACGACTCCACCAACCGTGTTCTTATAACGCTTCAGCTTTGTGATCTTCAAAGGTATGAAGATGCACTCCCCCGCTCGTTGCTGGTTTCTCCGTAGATTGATCTTAATGACATGTAGGAATTTTTTTTGATTTACTACTACGTCTCCCAATAGTGGCATCATGAGCTAGGTCTATGCGTAGAATCTATGCACGAGTAGAACACAAGTTGTTGTGGGTGTCGATTTTGTCAATTTGCTTGCCGTTACTAGTCTTATCTTCATTTGGCGGTATTGTGGGATGAAGCGGCCCGGACCGAATTTACATGTACGCTTACATGAGACTGGTTCCACCGCGTGACATGCACTTGTTGCATAAGGTGGCTAGCGGGTGTCTGTCTCTCCCACTCTAGTCGGATCGGGTTCGATGAAGAGGGTCCTTATTAAGGGTGAATAGCAATTGGCATATCACGTTGTGATTTTTGCGTAGGTAAGAAACGTTCTTGCTAGAAACCTATAGCAGCCACGTAAAAACACAACAATTAGAGGACGTCTAACTTGTTCTTGCAGCATATGCCGTGTGATGTGATATGGCCAAAAGAATGTGATGTGATATAAGGAGACATAGGAGTTGTTTTAATTTATTGTATGACCTGCGTGTCAAGCATAAACGCCATGTAATTACTTTACTTTATTGCTAACCGTTAGCCATAGTAGTCGAAGTAATAGTTGGCAAGATAACTTCATGAAGACACGATGATGGAGATCATGGTGTCGTGCCGGTGACAATGTTGATCATGGTGCCCCGAAGATGGAGATCAAAGGAGCAAGATGATATTGGCCATATCATGTCACTATATTGATTGCATGTGATGTTTATCATGTTTACATCTTATTTTCTTAGAACGATGATAGCTTAAATAAGATGATCTCTCACTAAAATTTCAAGAAATGTGTTCACCCTAACTGTTCACCGTTGCTAAGGTTCGTTGTTCCGAAGCACCACGTGATGATCGGGTGTGATAGGTTCTAACATTCGCATACAACGGGTGTAAGCCAGATTTACACACGCAATACACTTAGGTTGACTTGACGAGCCTAACATGTACAGACATGGCCTCGGAACACGGGAGACCGAAAGGTCGAACATGAGTCGTATAGAAGATACGATCAACATGGGGATGTTCACCATTGATGACTAGTCCGTCTCACGTGATGATCGGACATGGGCTAGTTGACGTGGATCATGTGTCACTTGGATGACTAGAGAGATGTCTATCTAAGTGGGAGTTCATTAAATAATTTGATTATGTGAACTTAATTATCATGAACTTAGTCTAAAATTGTTTTTACAATCTATGTTGTAGATCCAATGGCCCACACTAATGTTGCCCTCAACTTCAACGCGTTCCTAGAGAAAACCAAGCTGAAAGACGATGGAATCAACTATACGGACTGGGTCCGTAGCTTGAGGATCATCCTCATAGCTTCCAAGAAATTGTATGTCCTTGATGCACCGCTAGGTGACGCACCCATTTTCCCAATAACTCAAGACGTTATGATTGCCTGGCAGTCGCGTTGTGATGATTACTCCCTGGTTCAGTGCGGCATGCTTTACAGTTTAGAACCAGAGCTCCAAAAGTGTTTTGAGCAACACGGAGCATATGAGATGTTCCAAGAGCTGAGAATGGTTTTCCAAGCTCATTCCCGGGTCGAGAGATATGATGTCTCCGACAAGTTCTTCAGTTGTAAGATAGAGGAAAATAGTTCTGTCAGTGAGCACATACTCAAAATGTCTGGGTTGCACAACCGCTTGTCTCAGCTGGGAGTTAATCTTCCGGATGAATCGGTTATTGACAGAATCCTCCAGTCGCTTCCACCTAGCTACAAGAGCTTTGTGATGAACTACAACATGCAGGGGATGGAGAAGTCCATTCCTGAGTTGTACTCGATGCTGAAATCAGCGGAGGTCGAGATCAAAAAGGAGCATCAAGTGTTGATGGTCAATAAGACCACTAGTTTCAAGAAAGACAAGGGTAAGAAGAACTTCAAGAAGGACGGCAAAGCAGTTGCCGCGCCCGGTAAGCAAGTTGTCGGGAAGAAGAACAAGAATGGACCCAAGCCTGAGACTGGGTGCTTTTATTGTAAGGGTGTCGGTCACTGAAAGCGGAACTGCCCCAAGTACTTAGCGGATAAGAAGGACGGCAGCGTTAAAAGTATATGTGATATACTTGTTATTGATGTGTACCTTATCAACGCTCGTAGTAGATCCTGGGTATTTGATACCGGTACAGTTGCTCACATTTGTAACTCTAAGCAGGAGCTGCGGAATAAGCGGAGACTGGCGAAGGACGAGGTGACGATGCGCGTCGGGAATGGTTCCAAGGTCGATGTGATCGCCGTCGGCACGCTACCTCCACATCTACCTTCGGGATTAGTTTTAAACCTTAATAATTGTTGTTTAGTATCATCTTTGAGCATGAACATTGTATCTCGATCTCGTTTGATGCGAGATGGCTACTCATTTAAATCTGAGAATAATGATTGTTCTATTTATATGAGAGAAATGTTTTATGATCATGCCCCGCTGGTCAATGGTTTATTTTTGATGAATCTCCAATGTGATGTTACACATGTTCATAGTGTGAGTACCAAAAGATGTAAGGTTGATAACGATAGTCCCACTTACATGTGGCACTGCCGACTTGGTCATATTGGTGTCAAACGCATGAAGAAACTCCATGCTGATGGACTTTTGGAGTCTCTTGATTTTGAATCATTTGACACGTGCAAACCATGCCTCATGGGCAAGATGACCAAGACTCCGTTCTCCGGAAAAATGGAGCAAGCAACTGACTTGTAGGAGATAATACATACCGATGTATGCAGTCCAATGAGCGTTGAGGCTCGCGGTGGCTACCGTTATGTTCTTACCCTCACTGATGACTTGAGCAGATATGGATATGTCTACTTAATGAAACACAAGTCTGAAACCTTTGAAAAGTTCAAGGAATTTCAGAGTGAGGTAGAGAATCAACGTGACAGGAAAATAAAGTGCCTACGATCTGATCGTGGCGGAGAATATTTGAGTCACGAGTTTGGCACGCACCTAACGAAATGTGGAATTGTTTCACAACTCATGCCGCCTGGCACACCTCAGCGAAATGGTGTGTCTGAACGTCGTAATCGCACTCTATTGGATATGGTGCGATCTATGGTGTCTCTTACTGTCGGGGATATACCCCGCGGTATGACCCGGCCTGGCGACTCACTGGAGACCCGGTAAAGACATGACATTTTATTGGTGATCCGGCTGGCGGGCCGCAGGACGACCAGGCCCAAGACCCAGCGTGTGAGCCGGCGCCAGGCGGCTCACAAGAGAAGGCCTAAAGGAGAAAGGATTTCCTTACAAGAGAAACAAGACCCGGAATAGGATTCTAAAGAGACTAGTCCTAATCCTACTCCTAGTAGGACTCTATTTTGTAAACTTACCCTCTCCACTTATATAAGGAGGGGTAGAGCACCCCTAGAGGGACAAGTTCACAAGTCCACAAGTTTAGACGAACAGATTAGAGGCTCTCATGATTAGAGGTAGAAAAACATCACCCTTGTAACCGAGAGGTCTTCCTCATCATCAATGTCAGACAAGCAGGATGTAGGCTTTTACCTTCATCGGAGGGGCCGAACCTGGGTAAACTCGCGTCTCTCGATTCCGACCAACCCCTCTCAAGCCGCCACATAGTTGCGGCCGCCTCGAACCTAAAGTCCGTTCACCCGGACATCTGCCGTGACAAATCCACGACACTTGGTGCCCACCGTGGGGCACGCACATGGTGGTGTTGAGTTCTTGGAGGGAGCTCTCTCAGGGATCAAGGAATACGCAATCAACCGGATGATGAAGAGACGCCATGGTAGTATCTTCATCGACGAATATTTTGATCCAGTCTAGGATCTAAACCAGAAAAGGAGTTAGTCCCGCCGCGGACGTAGGCCATCAAGCAATCTATCCAATCTGAAGAAAAATCAGCCTCCGCGGAATTTATAGTCATCGTGTGAAACAATGGATCGATAAGTTATCGTGAAGACCGATACAATTTGTGTCACCGCACAATACTCAGTAAACACCAAGAATAATTTGTTCATACGGATTGATATAGCAAACACGGGAAGATCAAATGAGAAGAAAACATTAAAAAGACAGATATGAAGTTTGTCCAAGATCAAGAGGATTAGGGCTCTGTCGGCTACGTCGCCGCAAGCCGCCGAGATCCATGGATTTTCTGCTGCTGATTCAACGTATACGTAATGCAGGAGATCGACTCCAACCCATACAGTACACCGAGGCGGACACCGACTTTAGCAGCACCGTCATTGTCAAATCGCAAGTCACTTTCGCGGAGGCGGGTTAGCAATAAATTAATCAAATCTCTGTTGCGGCTGTATGCTATCTCTGGCGTCAAGTCCAGAGGCAAAAAGTTGTCTGCTATGCTGCTGCTGCTTCGTATCAAGCCATAATCAAACAAATAAAGGAGTACTACTACTTCTCAGATGCAAGCTAGAGGACACCCGGGTGGAGCCCTACAACCTGTCAACGTTTGGGAATACTTCAATCCGGCTCGGTCCCGAAGGCGGACTTGTGCACGGGCCACAGGCTCCGCCGGCACCTGCCATGACCACCAGGGTCCGCGTCCGAGCCGACGTTGCTTCTTCACAGGCGGTTGACCAGCGCTGGATTTGACCCGTGAGCTGCAGCAGTCTGCCGAATCACTACTGGTGCATGAAGTGATCAAGTCGACCGGCTACAAGTTCCAAGAGTCAGGCTACGTTGTGGATGCTAGTACTTTGCACTAGCTCCGTAATTAATACTACTCACGTGAAAAACTAATCTGACCATCACATAAGCCAATTGCTAGCACTGTTCGTCCATGATCAGTACTAATAGGAAAAGCCTCAAAGATGGTTCAAGAAAGAGTGCCCGTGGCCGTCTGGATTCCGGGGTTTAACTAAAGCATATGCTAGCTTTGTTGTTTCCTGATGCTAGATCAGTTTTCAGTCTTCAACTGCTCTATCGTTCATCCGACAAAAATACCAATGACCTAGTACCATGGATATGGAGCTTGCCCCAGCGCCGTCCTACGTCGCCATCTGTCCATTGTCACGTCATTCATTGCACAGACGTTCACCGCATCAGCCGGATCGGCACCCTGCTCCGCCCCGCCGCATCGCCCGCCTCACGCAAGCTGCCACCCCGCGCTGCTGCTGCCGCCGGCTCTTGGCCTGCTCCACTCCCCATGCCTGTCGAGTTGCCGCCATCGATCGCCTCGTGGCGCTGACATCTGCTGCGACCCGGCGTGCTATGCCCTTTTGCTGCCAGCGTGAGCCGCCAGCTCAAGCTTTCATACAGAGAAAAAGGGGTCAAGCCGGATACTTGTTTGACTACAGCTCACGTGGAGATTGAGGCAAAAGACAAAGCAGTTAGTACTATCGTGCTCCAACAACCCATAAGATTAATTTTTTTTCTCTTTGTTTGCTACGGGCACGCAAAGAAAAAATCAGGTGATATCCGCTCAATATATTTTATTTAAACACATATTATTTTTTATGAGAACAATTACTCCGTCTGTAATATTTTTAATGACAGGACAATTATTCAGCACAAAGGTGACATTATATTATGGATATAGAGTTTGCGCCAATATTATCATGCGTCAGCATTCGTCCGAACCACATTGTTTGACGGACATGAGTGCAAGATGTCGCCTTCATTTGGGTCATGCTACATCAACAACGTCACGGCGACTAGCCGTCCCTGCCGGCTTACAACGCCGTGGCCGTCTCTCGCCATCCATGTCGGCTTACAACGTTGTGGCCGTCTCTCGCCATCCGCGCCGGCTTACAACGTCATGGCCGTCTCTCGCCATCCGTGCCGACTTACAACACCGGGGTCGCCTCTCGCCATTCGCGTCGGCTTACAACGCCGTGGCTGTCTCTCGCGACCGCACCGGCTTAACAACGCCGTGGCATCTTTAACAATAGCACCGACTTACAATGCTGCGGATGGTTTCTACGTCTACATCAACACGCCAGTGGCTACATACACCGGTACGAGCCGCCCAACGGACGAGCGCAAGACGCCGCTCACAGTCTGATTCTACCTCAACATATCGGTGAAGTGCTCATCTGTACGAGCCGCCCAACGGATGCGCGCACGATGCCATCCGCAGTCTGATCCACAGCATATCGGTGCAGTGTTCGTTATATGAGCCGCCGGCGGACAGGCGCACAAGTCACCGCCATTACAATTTGGTTCATTTCAACAAACAGCCGGAACGAACTATCGACCGGGTCATTGAAGCAATTCATACGGGATCATCTATAACCCGCCACGGCGAACCTCAACTTTCAGTGGAGATTCTCAAGCCGCCTCTTCAAGTCAACCTAAGACTCAGGGACTACAGACACGGCGAGACACATTTGGTCGTTTTTAACGAGAACCCCAGGTCTTTGCAAGAGAAAACCCAATCCTGGGGGCTATTATATTATTGGCGGAAGGTTAAAAGTTGCCCAAGGGGATGAACCGCCGTGATGCACCATTCAAACATAGGTGCCCGGATTTATTGGATCATCACTTGGAGCTTCTGCCGTTTCTTCATACATGATGGCGGCTTACAAGATGGCGACTTACAAGATGGTGCACGACACATCTTCGCTCATACAAGAAGAGTTCACAAACATTACAGTTGATATATCAACTGCGGCGGAGGGCGGCTTCTTACCTCCGGGTATCGCTTCTATCGCCTTATCGACCGGCTTTATGCCATCTCCGGCTAACACGATTAGCCGCGGTCAAAGGGGGCTTCCCACCTCCGGGTGTAGCTTATATAACCCTAAAACAACCGGCGTTTGCGCCAAAAATGTTGACAAGTTAACATTACATCATACTTTGCATCATCATATTCACATGACATGCCGGCTTATCAAGCCGGGTCAGAGCAAAATTATGAAAGAAGGAGCAAGGTTATAACATCTCCGGGTTGTGCTTTTTCAAGCCGCCCTTACGACAATGCAGAATATATTCTGTCTTGTTTATTTTTTTGCAGGTATTATCTCTTAAGATGAGCCGCCGTTAAGTATTCTGCAAGAGCAAATGGATATTTTAATAGCCAGCATGGTTGGATCTTCATGGTTTATCATAGCCAGTAATAAATGATTGGGGTTTTCAAGCCAGCTCGGAGAATTTATTATTTTTCAAGAGACGCCCTGTCAGATATAATGCCATGTCATCTAATTGGCCGGTTCTCAGATTTCTTCAATTGTGCTCTAGAGTAATCTACAACACCCATGGATTTCTCCAATATATATTTGTCGGGTTGCATCGCAACCACAAGCGGGGATTTCATGTCAAAGACAAAGGAATTATTCCAGGATATTCATTCCAGGTTATATTACAACCACGGTCAAGGATTCATTCAATAAATTGTGGTGAGTCATATTATTCCCATATAGTCCCGAGTCGCCGCAGGCAGACAACCCGGCACTTGGGGGCTACATTATTCAAATCCAAGTTTATATCAATTATACAAGTCCCATGTCGCTGCAAGCACGCACCACGGCACTTGGGGGCTAATGCAAGCCGGTTTTCAAATCATTACATTGTCAGCAAGACCATATCATCTCAAGGAGATGAGCCGGCCTTTTTCTATTTTTCTAAGTCCCAGCCCAGTAATTCTTAATGACCCGGCACTTGGGGACTACACCGCTCAGATCAAATTTTGTAAAGTCCCAAGTCGCCGCAGGCGTGCGACCCGGCACTTGGGGGTTACAGTATTCAGCTGTTTAACAGATTATGAAGTTCAAATTGAAGACCCGGCGCATCACGTTCTGATGAGCTGGCCCTTGGGGGCTACACAGTCCAAAATATTATTGCAAAGCACCAAGTTATCATGAATATTCTCGGAGCTTGGAGGCTACAGGTAATATGGACATATCAAAAACTTTGAGGAGAATTTTCAAGATGTTAATTATGGAGTTCAGTTGTTAGACCCGTCATCACCAACATTCATAACCAGGTGTTAACAAAAGATCATAACCCGCCAGATTTTATATAAGCCGCCCTGCTTCACAAAACAAGGAAAGTCCGGTTTTACATCAGATGGATTTTTATCCCAATATTTTTATTAAGTCAGTGGATTCTAGTTATTTCACCCGGCATCACCAACGATAATGACCCGGTATCATCAATGATTATGACCAGGCGGAGATGACCCGCCGAGGGCATTTGGAAGCCGACTCAATGGCATATGGGTGTTCTATTCTCAATATTTTTCAAAAGACATTGACAAGCAAGATGATTTCAAGACAACTCATTCATATGCAGAAAAACTCGAATTTCTAAGGAGACACTTCATAAGCCGGCCAAAAGACCAAGCCGGCCACTTAACATATTTGTTACTCTTATTTCAGGAGCTTACCATGAATAAATTCAAGCTAACCCGGGGGCTAATGTTGGGGATATACCCTGCGGTATGACCTGGCCTGGTGACTCACTAGAGACCCGGTAAAGACATGACATTTTATTGGTGATCGGGTTGGGGGCCGCAGGATGACCAGGCCCAAGACCCGGCGTGTGAGCCGGCGCCAGGTGGCTCACAAGAGAAGGCCTAAAAGAGAAAGGATTTCCTTACAAGAGAAACAAGACCCGGAATAGGATTCTAAAGAGACTAGTCCTAATCCTACTCCTAGTAGGACTCTATTTTGTAAACTTACCCTCTCCACTTATATAAGGAGGGGTAGAGCACCCCTAGAGGGACAAGTTCACAAGTCCACAAGTTTAGACGGACAGATTAGAGGCTCTCGTGATTAGAGGTAGAAAAACATCACCCTTGTAACCGAGAGGTCTTCCTCATCATCAATGCCAGACAAGCAGGACATAGGCTTTTACCTCCATCGAAGGGGCCGAACCTGGGTAAACTCGCGTCTCTCGATTCCGACCAACCCCTCTCAAGCCGCCACATAGTTGCGACCGCCTCGAACCTAAAGTCCATTCACCCAGACATCTGCCGTGACAAATCCATGACACTTACCGACCTACAGCTATCATTTTGGGGATATGCATTAGAGACTGCCGCATTCACTTTAAATAGGGCACCGTCTAAGTCCATTGTGACGACACCGTATGAATTATGGTTTGGAAAGAAACCTAAGTTGTCGTTTCTGAAAGTTTGGGGATGCGATGCTTATGTGAAGAAACATGAACTTGAGAAGCTCGAACCCAAAGTGAAAAAGTGCGTCTTCATAGGATACCCCAAAGAAACTGTTGGGTATACCTTCTACCTTAGATCCGAAGGCAAAGTCTTTGTTGACAAGAATGGATCCTTTCTAAATAAAGAGTTTCTCTCAAAAGAAGTAAGTGGGAGGAAAATAGAACTTGATGAGGTAATTGTACCTCCACTCAAACCGGAGATAGCGCAGCATAGGAAGTTGTTTTTGTGGAGCGTGCACCGGCTGGAGAGGAAGATAATGATGATGATCACGAAACTTCAGATCAAGTTGCTATTCAAAGGTCCACTAGGACACGTTCCGCACCAGAGTGGTACGACAACCCTGTCTTGGAGATCATGTTGTTGGACAAGGGTGAACCTTCGAACTATGAAGAAGCGATGGCGGGCCTAGATTCCAACAAATGGCTTGAAGCCATGAAATCCGAGATAGGATCCATGTATGAGAACAAAGTATGGACTTTGGTGGACTTGCCCAATGATAAGCGAGCCATAGAAAATAAATGGATCTTTAAGAAGAAGACTGACGCGGATGGTAATGTGACCGTCTATAAGGCTCGGCTTGTCGCTAAGGGTTATCGACAAGTTCAAGGAGTTGACTACGATGAGACTTTCTCACCCGTAGTGATGCTGAAGTCTGTCCGAATCATGTTAGCAATTGCCGCATCATGTTAGCAATTGCCGCAGTTTATGATTATGAGATCTGGCAAATGGACGTCAAAACGACATTCCTTAATGGTTTCCTTAAGGAAGAACTGTATATGATGCAGCCGGAAGGTTTTGTCGATCCTAAAGCTGCTAACAAAGTATGCAAGCTTTAGCGCTCCATCTATGGGCTGGTGCAAGGATCTCGGAGTTAGAACATTCGTTTTAATGAGGTGATTAAAGTGTTTGGATTTATACAGGTTTATGGAGAACCATGTATTTACAAGAAAGTGAGTGGGAGCTCTATAGCATTTCTCATATTATATGTGGATGACATATTGTTGATGGGAAATGATATAGAACTTTTGGAAAGCATAAATGCCTACTTGAATAAGTGTTTTTCAATGAAGGACCTTGGAGAAGCTGCTTACATATTAGGCATCAAGATCTATATAGATAGATCGAGACGCCTCATAGGTCTTTCACAAAGCACATACCTTGACAAGATATTGAAGAAGTTCAATATGGATCAGTCCAAGAAGGGGTTCTTGCCTGTGTTACAGGGTGTGAGATTGAGTACGACTCAATGCCCGACCACGGCAGAGGATAGAGAAAAGATGAGTGTCATCCCCTATGCTTCAGCCATAGGCTCTATTATGTATGCCATGTTGTGTATGAGACCTGATGTGAACCTTGCCATAAGTTTGGTAGGGAGGTACCAAAGTGATCCCGGAGCGGAACACTGGATAGCGGTCAAGAATATCCTGAAGTACCTGAAAAGGACCAAGGACATGTTTCTCGTATATGGAGGTGCCGAAGAGCTTGTCGTAAAGGGTTACGTCGATGCTAGCTTCGACACAGATCCGGATGACTCCAAGTCACAAACCTGATACGTGTATATTTTGAACGGAGGGGCAGTCAGCTGGTGCACCAGCAAGCAAAGCGTCGTGGCGGTATCTACATGTGAAGCGGAGTACATAGCTACTTCGGAAGCAGCAAAGGAAGGAGTCTGGATGAAGGAGTTCATCACCGACCTATGAGTGATTCCCAACACGTCAGGCCCGATGACTCTATTCTATGACAATATTGGAGCTATTGCCCTTGCCAAGGAGCCCAGGTTTCACAAGAAGACAAGACACATCAAGCGCCGCTTCAACTCCATTCGTGATTACATTCAAGAAGGAGATATAGATATATTTAAAGTACATACGGATCTGAATGTCACAGGTCCATTGACTAAACCTCTCTCACGAGCAAAACATGATCAACACCAGAACTCTATGGGTGTTCGATACATCACAATGTAACTAGATTATTGACTCTAGTGCAAGTCGGAGACTATTGGAAATATGCCCTAGAGGCAATAATAAAATGGTTATTATTATATTTCCTTGTTCATGATAATTGTCTATTGTTCATGCTATAATTGTATTAACCAGAAACCGTGACACATGTGTGAATACATAGACCACAATATGTCCCTAGTGAGCCTCTAGTTGACTGGCTCGTTGATCAATAGATGGTCACGGTTTCATGACCATGGACATTGGATGTCATTGATAACGGGATCACATCATTAGGAGAATGATGTGATGGACAAGACCCAATCCTAAGCATAGCACAAGATCGTGTAGTTAGTCTGCTAAAGCTTTTCTAATGTCAAGTATCATTTCCTTAGACCATGAGATTCTGCAACTCCCGGATACCGTAGGAATACTTTGGGTGTGCCAAACGTCACAACATAATTGGGTGTCTATAAAGGTACACTACGGGTATCCCCGAAAGTATCTGTTGGGTTGGCACGAATCGAGACTAGGATTTGTCACTCCGTGTGACGGAGAGGTATCTCTGGGCCCACTGGGTAAGACATCATCATAATGAGCTCAATGTGACTAAGGAGTTAGCCACGGGATGATGTGTTACGGAATGAGTAAAGAGACTTGCCGGTAACGAGATTGAACAAGGTATAGGGACACCCAGGATTCAATCTCGAGCAAGTGTCATACCGGTAGACAAAGGGAATTGTATACGGGATTGATTGAATGCCCGACATCGTGGTTCATCCAATGAGATCATTGTGGAGCATGTGGGAGCCAACATGGGTATCCAGATCCCTCTGTTGGTTATTGACCGGAGAGGTGTCTCGGTCATGTCTACATGCCTCCCGAACCCGTAAGGTCTACACACTTAAGGTTCGATGATGCTACGGTTATAGGGAAATTGTGTACGTGGTTACTGAAGGTTTTTCAGAGTCCCGGATGAGATCCCGGACATCGTGAGGAGTTCCAGAATTGTCCGGAGGTAAATATTCATATATAGGAAGTGAGGTTTTGGTCACCGGAAGTGTTTCGGGCGTCACCGGTAACGTACCGGGACCACCGGAAGGGTTCCGGGGGTTCATCGTGTGGGGCCACCAGCACCAGAGGGGTACGTGGGCCGAAGGTGGGAGGGAACAAGCCCCTATGTGGGCTGGTGCGCCTCCTACAAGGGCCCAAGGCACAGCAAGGTGGGAGGGGGGAAAACCCTAGGGTCAGATGGGCCCTAGGCCCTCCTAGGGCGCCGCCCCTCCTCTCCCCTCTCCTGGCCGCCACCCCAAGGGCCATCTAGGGCTGGCCGCAGCCCTAGGGTGGGAACCCTAGGGGCTACGCCCTCCCTCCTCCTCCTCCTTATCCTATATATAGTGGACGGTTTGGGGCTGCCTAGAACACGCATCTCTCTCTCCCTCGGCGCAGCCCTACCCCTCCTACTCCTCATCCTTCGTAGTGCTTGGCGAAGCCCTGCCGGAGTACCATGCAGCTCCACCGTCACCACGGCGTCATGCTGCCGGAGCTCTCCCTCAACCTCTCTTTCCTCCTTGATGGATCAAGGCGTGGGAGACATCATCGGGCTGCACGTGTGTTGAACGCGGAGGCGCTGTTGTTTGGCACTTAGATCGGAATCCACCGCGATCTGAATCGCTGCAAGTACGACTCCACCAACCGCATTCTTGTAACGCTTCCGCTTTGCGATCTTCAAAGGTATGAAGATGCACACACCCACTCGTTGTTGGTTTCTCCATAGATTGATCTTGGTGACACGTAGGAAATTTTTTGATTTACTAATACGTCTCCCAACACTTTCAACTTAGCTTTCTCTAGGAACGCATTAAAATTCAGGGGTGCTACTGTGCGAGCCATTGATCTACAACAAAAATAAGCAAAGGTTACTAAGACTATTGTTCAAGATAATGAGTTTAGTTAATCAAATTACTAAAGCTCCCACTCAAATTGACATCCCTCGGGTCATCTGAGTGATACATGGTCCAAATTCACCAACTCAAGTCCGATCATCACGTTAGTTGAGGTGGTTTCAATGGTGAACATCATCATGTTGATCATATCTACTATATGACTCATGTTCGACCTTTTGGTCTCTTGTGTTCTGAGGCCATGTCTGTACATGCTAGGCTCGTCAAGTTAAACCCGAGTGTTCTGCATGTGCAACATTCGCTTGCACCCGTTGTATGTGAACATAGAGTCTATCACACCCGATCATCACGTGGTGTCTTGACACGACGAACTTTCGCAACGGTGCATACTCGGGGAGAACACAATTTATCTTGAAATTTACGTGAGGGATCATGCTACCGTCATCCTAAGCAAAACAAGGTGAATAAAAGGATTAACATCACATGCAAATCATAAGTGACATGATATGGCCAAGAACTTGTGCTTTGACCTCCATCTTGTAAGCACCGGCATGATCTTCATCGTCACCGGCATAATTGTTGGAAATATGCCCTAGAGGCAATAATAAATTAGTTATTATCATATTTCCTTGTTCATGATAATCGTTTATTATCCATGTTATAATTGTATTGATCAGCGACTTAGATGCATGTGTGGATACATAGACAAAACCATGTCCCTAGTATGCCTCTAATGGACTAGCTCGTTGATCAAAGATGGTCAAGGTTTCCTAGCCATTGACATGTGATGTCATTTGATAACGGGATCACATCATTAGGAGAATGATGTGATGGACAAGACCCAAACTACAAACGTAGCATATGATCGTGTCAGTTTGTTGCTACTGTTTCCTGCATGTCAAAGTACGTGTTCCTATGACCATGAGATCATGCAACTCACTGACATCGGAGGAGTACCTTGTGTGTATCAAACATCGCAACGTAACTGGGTGACTATAAAGGTGCTCTACAGGTATCTCCGAGGGTGTTTGTTGAGTTGGCATGGATCAAGATTGGGATTTGTTACTCCGTGTGACGGAGAGGTATCTCAGGGCCCACTCGGTAATACAACATCACAATAAGCCTTGCAAGCAATGTGACTAAGTGTTAGTCACGGGATCTTGTATTACGGAACGAGTAAAGAGACTTGCTGGTAACAAGGTTGAACTAGGTATGGAGATACCGACGATCGAATCTCGGGCAAGTAACATGCCGAAGAACAAAAGGAACATCATACGGGATTAACTGAATCCTTGACATAGAGGTTCGACCGATAAAGATCTTCGTAGAATATGTAGGAACCAATGTGGACATCCAGGTCCCACCATTGGTTATTGACCGTAGAGGTGCCTCGGTCATGTCTACATAGTTCTCGAACCCGCAGGGTCTGCACACTTAAGGTTTGGTGACGTTTCGATAGTATAGAGTTGTGTATGGTGGTGACCAAAGGTTGTTCGGAGTCCCAGATGAGATCCCGGACGTCACGAGGATCTCCAGAATGGTCCATAGGTAAATATTCATATATAGGAAGCCCCAGTTTGGTCGCCGGAAAAGTTTCGAGCTCATCGGTAGTGTACCGGGAGTGCCGGTAGTGTACCGGGAGACCTCCGGGAGGGGTATTTCGACCCAAGAGGCTTCATGGGCTGTGGGAAAGTATTAACCAGCCCTTAATGGGATGGTGGAACCTTCACATAAGGCCCATGCGGCTGGAAGAAAGAGACCCAAAGGAAAAAGGTGGAAAAAGGCCAAAAAGGAGCAATCCTAGTCCTACTAGGATTGGAGGAGGAGAGTCCTCCTCTCCCTCCTTGCCTTGGCCGAATCCAAAGAGGGCCAGCCCTTGCGGCCAGCCTCTCTTCTCCTCCTATATATATTGGTCGAATAGAGGGTTTTTGCACTAGAATTTACGGCCACGTGCTACCCGTTCCACCGGTGCTCCTCTAGATCGGATTTCCGCAGTGCTTAGGCGAAGCCCTGCCGGAATTGCTCCACCACCATCACCGGAGCGTCGTCACGCTGCTAGTGAACTCTTCTCCCTCTCCACTTCCTCTTGCTAGATCAAGACCGTGGAGATCGTCATCAAGCTGCACGTGTGCTGAACGCGGAGGTGCCGTCTGTTCGGCGCTAGATCGGAAGGACCGTGAACAAGATCGCGAGACGGTTCGTGATGAGTTCACGGGACGGATCGTGATGAGATCACGGGACGGATTGTGATAAGATCGCGGGACGGATCGTGATTAGTTCGCGGGACGGATCGTGATTGGATCGTGGGACGGATCGTGATGTGATCGCGGGAAGCTCGGCGATTTGGATCACGAAGATGTTCAACTACACCAACCGCGTTTCTTAACGCTTCCCGCTTAGCGATCTACAAGGGTATGTAGATCCACTTTCTCTCTCGTAGATGCTCATCACCATGGATAGATCTTCGTGTGCGTAGGAAAATTTTTGTTTCCCATGCAACGTTCCCCAACAGTGGTATCAGAGCTAGGTTGATGGTTCGATGAGATCTTGAGTAGAACACAAAAGGTTTGTGGGCGTTGATGCTTAGATTGCTTCCTTCCTTGGTCAGATTTTGGTTTAGCGATATTGTGAGATGAAGCGGCCCGGACCAACATTACTCGTACGCTTACGAGAGACCGGTTCCCTCGACGCAACTTGTTGCCTAGATGGCTTACGGGTGGCAGTTTCTCTCACTTTAGTTGGATCGAATTCGACAAAGGCGGTCCTTGAGAAGGTTGAAAAGCAAATTATGTATCACCGTTGTGGTTTATGCGTAGGTGAGAATCGTTCTTGCTAGAAACCCATAGCAGCCACATAAAACATGCAACAACAATTAGAGGACGTCTAACTTGTTTTTGCAGGGTATGTTGTGATGTGATATGGCCAATTACATGATGTGATATATGTGATGTATGAGATGATCATGTGATGTATAGAATTTCATGACTTGCATGTTTATGAGTACGGCAACCGGCAGGAGCCATAGGGTTGTCTTTAATTATTGTATGACCTGCGTGTCAATCATTAAGCACTATGCAATGCTTTACTTTATCGCTAAACGGTAGCAATAGTAGTAGAAACATGCAGGGCGTGACAACCTCGATGGTGGCACGTTGATGGAGATCAAGATGATGGAGATCATGGTGTCTTGCCGGTGACGATGAAGATCATGCCGGTGCTTTCAAGATGCAAATCTAAAGCACAAGTTCATGGCCATATCATGTCACTTCTGAATTGCATGTGATGTTAATCCTTTTATGCACCTTGTTTTTCTTAGTACAACGGTAGCATTATAAGGTGATCCCTCACTTAAATTTCAAGATAAATTGTGTTCTCCCCGAGTGTGCACTGTTGCGAAAGTTCGTCGTGTTGAGACACCACGTGATGATCGGGTGTGATAGACTCTACGTTCACATACAACGGGTGCAAGCCAGTGTTGCACGCGCAGAACACTCGGGTTAAACTTGACGAGCCTAGCATGTACAGACATGGCCTCGGAACACAAGAGACTGAAAAGTCGAACATGATTCATATAGTAGATATGATCAACATGATGATGTTCACCATTGTAGCCACCTCAACTCACGTGATGATCAGACTTGAGTTGGTGAATTTGGATCATGTATCACTCGAATGACCGGAGGGATGTTAATTTGAGTGGGAGTTCTTAAGTAATATGATTAATTGAACTCATTATCATGAACATAATCAGTAGTGTCTTTGCAAAATTATGTTGTAGATTACTAGCTCACACTGTAGTTTCCTTGAATTTTATATGTTCCTAGATAAATAGAGTTGAAAGATGATGGTAGCAATATTGCGGACTGGCTCCATGATCTGAGGATTGTCCTCATTGCTGCACAGAAGGCTTATGTCCTTAATGCACCGCTCGGTGCACCAACCCCTCTTGCGTTGTTTGTAGATGTTGTGAACATCTGACAGGCACGTTTTGATAACTACTTGATAGTTTAGTGTGTCATGCATTACAGCTTAGAATTGAGGCTCTGAAAACGTTTTGAACGTCATGGAACATATGAGATGTTCTAAGAGCTGAAATTAGGATTTCAGTCTCGTGCCCGTGTTGCGAGATATGAGATCTCCAACAAGATTTTTGCCTGTAAGATGAAAGATAATAGCTCAATCGTTGAGCATGTGCTCAGATTGTCTGGGTGCTACAATCGCTTGAATCGAGTGGGAGTTGATCTTCCAGATAAGATAGTGATTGATATAGTTCTCCAAGTCACTGTCACTAAAGCTACTAGAACTTGGTGATGAACTATAAAACGCCAGGGATAGAAATAATGATCCCTGAGCTATTTGTGATGTTTGACACCGCGAAGGTAGAAATCGAGAAGGAGCGTCAAAGTGTTGATTGTTAGTTAAAACCACTAGTTTGGAGAAGGGCAAGAGCAAGGAGGGAAACTTCATGGATAGCAAGTCAGTTGCTGCTCCAGTGAAGCAACCCAAAGTTGAACTCAAACCCGAGACTAAGTGCTTCGATTATGAGGAGAGCGGTCGCTGAAGCGGAACAACCCTAGATACTTGGTAGATAAGAAGGCTGGCAAACGTCAACAGAAGTATATTTGATATACGTGTTATTGATGTGTACCTTGCTAGTACTCCTAGTAGCACCTGGGTATTGGATACCGGTTCGGTTGCTAAATGTTAGTAACTCGAAATAAAAGCTATGAAATAAACGGAGAACTAGCTAAGTGTGAGGTGATGATGTGTGTTGGAAATGTTTCCAAGGTTGATGTGATCAACATCGCACGCTCTCTCTACCTTCGAGATTAGTGACGGACCTAAAATAAATGTTATTTGGTGTTTTTTGCGTTGAGCATGAACGTGATTAGATCATGTTCATTGCAACACGGTTATTCATTTAAGTTAGAGAATAATGGTTATTCTATTTACATGAATAATACCTTCAATGGTCATGCACCCAGTAAGAATGGTTTGTTGAAACTTGATCGTAGTAATACACATGTTCATAACACTGATGCCAAAAGATGCAAAGTTAATAATGATAGTACCACATACTTGTGGCACTGCCGCTAAATGTCATATTGGTATAAAACGCATGAAGAAACTCCATGCTGATGGATCTTTAGACTCATTCAATTTCGAATCGGTTGAGACATGCGAACCATGCCTCTTGGTCAAGATGACTAAGGACCCCGTTTTCTGTTTTGATGAAGCAGTCAAGTGATTTATTGGAAATGATACATGTTGATGTATGCAATCCAATAAGTCTTATAGCGTGTGGTGGATATCGTTATTTTCTTACCTTCACTGATAATTTGAGTAGATATAGTGTATATTTACTTAATGAAACACAAGTCTGAATCGTTTGAAAGGTGCAAGAAAATTTAGAGTGAAGTTTAAGATCATCGTGACAAGAAGATAAAAATGTTTGCGATATGATCGTGGAGGTGAATATCTGAGTTACGAGTTTGGCATACAACTTTAGACAATATGAAAGTTGTTTCACAACTCACGCTAGCTGGAACACCATAGAGTGATGGTGTGTCCGAACGTCATAGTCGTACTCTATTGGATATGGTGCATGCTATGATGTCTCTTATCGTTTTGTTACTGTAATTTTGAGGTTATGCATTAGAGACAACTACATTCACTTTAAATAGGGCACCATCTAAATCCGTTGAGATGACACCGTCTGAACTATGGTTTGATAGAAACCTAAGCTGTCATTTCTTAATGTTTGGGGCTGTGACGCATGTGTGGAAAATGTTTTCACCTAATGAGCTCGAACCCAAAGCAGACCAATGCATCTTCATAAAATACCCTAAAAACAGTTGGGTGAACCTTCTATCTCAGATCCAAGCATAAAATGTTTGTTGCTAAAACTGGGTCCTTTCTCGAGAAAGGGTTTCTCTTGAAAGAATTGAGTGGGAGGAGGATAGAACTTGATGAGGTTATTGAACCTATGCTTCAACCAGAAAGTAGCGCAGCACAGAAAGATGTTTCTCTAAAGCCTACGTTAGTTGAAGAGGAAGTTAATGATGATGATCATGAAGCTTCGGATCAAGTTACTATAGACCTACGAGGAAAATAGAGCTTGATGAGGTTATTGAACCTTTACTTCAACCAGGGAGTAGCGCAGCGCAGAAAGTTATTTCTGTGAAGCCTACGGCAGTTGAAGAAGTTAATGATGATGATCATGAAGCTTCGGATCAAGTTACTATCGAACTTCGTAGGTCGATGAGGACGTGTACTGCTACTGAGAGGTACGACAACCCTGTCTTGAAGGTCATGTTGTTGGACAACGATGAACCTATGAACTATGGAGAAGCGATGATGGGCCCGGAAACCAACAAATGGTTAGAGGCCACGAGATCCGAGAAAGAATCCATGTATGAAAACCAAGTATAGACTTTGGTGGACTTGCTCGTTGGACGGCTGGTCGTTAAAATACAAATGGATCTTTAAAATGAAGACAGACGCTGATGGTAAATGTTACCATTTGTAAAGCTCGACTTGTTGCAAAGTATTTTACGACAAGTTCAAGGAGTTGACTGCGATGAGACTTTCTCACTCGTAGCGATGCTAAAGTCTGTTGGAATTATGTTAGCAGTTGCTGCATTTTTCAATTATGAAATTTGGCAGATGGATGCCAAAACATTGTTTCCTTCCTTAAGGAAAGGTTGTATGAGATGCAACCATAAGGTTTTGTCAGTCCTAAGGATGCTAAAAGGTGTGTGAGCTTCAGTGATTCCTCTATGAACTGAAGCAAGCATCTCGGAGTTGGAATATACACTTTGATGAGGTGATCAAAGTTTTTGAATCTATACAAAGTTTACGAGAAACTTGTATTTACAATAAAGTGAGTGGGAGCACTGTAGAGTTTCTGATAATCATATGTGGTTGACATATTGTTGATCCGAAATGATATAGAATTTCTGGAAAGCATAAAGGGTTGTTTGAAAAGAGTTTTTCAAAGGAAGACCTGGATAAAGCTACCTAATTGTTGAGCATGAAGATCTATAGAGATAGATCAAGATACTTGATGAGACTTTCAATGAGTACATACCTTGACAAGATTTTGAAAGAGTTCAAAATGGATCAGTGAGAGAAAGAGTTCTCGCCTGATTTGTAAGGTATAAAGTTGAGTAAGACTCAATGCCCAGTGACTGCAGAAGATAGAGAAAAGATGAGTGTCATCCCCTATGCTTCAGCCATAGGCTCTATCGTGTATGCAATGCTGTGCACAAGACCCGATGTCAGCCTTGCCATAAGTATGACCAGAAGGTTTCAAAGTGATCCTGGAATGGAGCACTGGACAGAAGGTCAAGATTATCCTTAGTAACTAAAAGACTAGGGAGATGTTTCTCGATTATGGAGGTGATAAAGAGTTCATCGTAAAGAGTTATGTCGATGCAAGCTTTAATACCAATCCGGATGACTCGTAGTAGCAATCTGGATACGTATAGCGGAGCAGCCATTTGGAATAGTACCAAATGGAGTGTGGTCGCAGTGTTTACGGTTTGACATAGAAATTTGCAAAGAACACACAGATCTGAATGTTGCATACCTGTTGCCTATAAGACCTCTCTCACATGCAAAGCATGATCGAGCCCGAGAACTCATTGCGTGTTAGATTTATAACAATGCAAATCACATGGTGATGTGAACTAGATTATTGACTCTAGTGCAAGTGGGAGACTGTTGGAAATATGCCCTAGAGGCAATAATAAATTAGTTATTATCATATTTCCTTGTTCATGATAATCGTTTATTATCCATGCTATACTTGTATTGATCGGAGACTTAGATGCATGTGTGGATACATAGACAAAACCATGTCCCTAGTATGCCTCTAATGGACTAGCTCGTTGATCAAAGATGGTCAAGGTTTCCTAGCCATTGACATGTGATGTCATTTGATAACGGGATCACATCATTAGGAGAATGATGTGATGGACAAGACCCAAACTACAAATGTAGCATATGATCGTGTCAGTTTGTTGCTACTGTTTTCTGCATGTCAAAGTACGTGTTCCTATGACCATGAGATCATGCAACTCACTGGCATCGGAGGAGTACCTTGTGTGTATCAAACGTCGCAACGTAACTGGGTGACTATAAAGGTGCTCTACAGGTATCTCCGAGGGTGTTTGTTGAGTTGGCATGGATCAAGATTGGGATTTATTACTCCGTGTGACGGAGAGGTATCTCAGGGCCCACTCGGTAATATAACATCACAATAAGCCTTGCAAGCAATGTGACTAAGTGTTAGTCACGGGATCTTGTATTACGGAACGAGTAAAGAGACTTGCCGGTAACGAGGTTGAACTAGGTATGGAGATACCGACGATCGAATCTCGGGCAAGTAACATACCGAAGAACAAAGGGAACATCATACGGGATTAACTAAATCCTTGACATAGAGGTTCGACCGATAAAGATCTTCATAGAATATGTAGGAACCAATGTGGACATCCAGGTCCCTCCATTGGTTATTGACCGTAGAGGTGTCTCGGTCATGTCTACATAGTTCTCGAACCCGCAGGGTCTGCACACTTAAGGTTTGGTGACGTTTCGATAGTATAGAGTTGTGTATGGTGGTGACCAAAGGTTTTTCGGAGTCCCGGATGAGATCCCGGACGTCACGAGGAGCTCCAGAATGGTCCAGAGGTAAAGATTCATATATAGGAAGTCCCAGTTTGGTCGTCGGAAAAGTTTCGAGCTCATCGGTAGTGTACCGGGAGTGCTGGTAGTGTACCAGGAGACCTCCGGGAGGGGTATTTCGACCCAAGAGGCTTCATGGGATGTGGAAAAGTATTAACCAGCCCTTAGTGGGCTGGTGGAACCTTCACATAAGGCCCATGCGTCTGGAAGAAAGAGACCCAAAGGAAAAAAGGTGGAAAAAGGCCAAAAAGGAGCAATCCTAGTCCTGCTAGGATTGGAGGAGGAGAGTCCTCCTCTCCCTCCTTGCCTTGGCCGAATCCAAAGAGGGCCAGCCCTTCCGGCCAGCCTCTCCTCTCCTCCTATATATATATTGGTGGAATAGAGGGTTTTTGCACTAGAATTTACGGCCACGTGCTACCCGTTCCACCGGTGCTCCTCTAGATCGGATTTCCGCGGTGCTTAGGCGAAGCCCTGCCGGAATTGCTCCACCACCATCACCGGAGCACCGTCACGCTGACGGTGAACTCTTCTCCCTATCCACTTCCTCTTACTAGATCAAGACCGTGGAGATCGTCATCAAGCTGCACGTGTGCTGAACGCGGAGGTGTCGTCTGTTCTGCGCTAGATCGGAAGGACCGTGAACAAGATCACGAGACGGTTTGTGATGAGTTCACGGGACGGATCGTGATGAGATCACGGGACGGATCGTGATGAGATCGCGGGACGGATCGTGATGAGTTCGCGGGACGGATCGTGAGGATCGCGGGACGGATCGTGATGTGATCGCGGGACGCTCAGCGATTTAGATCGCGAAGATGTTCGACTACACCAACCGCGTTTATTAACGCTTCCCGCTTAGCGATCTACAAGGGTATGTAGATCTACTCTCCCTCTCGTAGATGCTCATCACCATGGATAGATCTTCGTGTGTGTAGGAAATTTTTTGTTTCCCATGCAACGTTCCACAACAATAACACCATGATCTCCATCATTGTGTTGCAATCGGGGTTGTCGCGCCCTCCATGCTCATATTACTATTGCTACCGCTTAGCGATAAAGTAAATCATTACATAGCGCTTAATGATTGACACACACGTCATACAATAATTAAAGACAACCCTATGGCTCCTGACGGTTGTCGTCCTCATCGACATGCAAGTCGTGATATTATACACAACACATGATCATCTCATACATCACATATATCTCATCGTGTAATTGGCCATATCACATCACATCATACCCTGCAAAAACAAGTTAGACGTCCTCTAATTGTTGTTGAGAGTTTTACGTGGCTACTACGGGTATCTAGCAAGAACAATTCTCACCTACGCAAAACCACAACGGTGATACATAAGTTGCTTTTCAACCTTCTCAAGGACTGCCTTTGTCGAATCCGATCCAAGTAAAGTAGGAGAAACAGACACCCGCCAGCCATCTTTGTGCAACGAAGTTACACGTCAGTCGATGGAACCGGTCTCTCGTAAGCGTACGAGTAAGGTTGGTCCGGGCCGCTTCATCCCACAATAACGCTGAACCAAAACACGACCAAGGGAGGAAGCAATCTAAGCATCAACGCCCACAAACTCCTTTGTGTTCTACTCGAGATCTCATCTACACATAGACCTAGCTCATGATGCCACTATTGGGGAATGTTGCATGGGAAACAAAAACTTTCCTACGCACACACAAGATCTATCCATGGTGATGAGCATCTACGAGAGGGCGAGTGGATCTACATACCCTTGTAGATCGCTAAGCGAGACGCGTTAAGAAACACGGTTTGATGTAGTCAAACGTCTTCGCGATCCAAATCGCCGAGCGTTCCGCGATCCAATCATGATCCGTCCCGATCTAGCACCGAACATACGGCACCTCCGAGTCTAGCACACGTACAGCTTGATGAAGATCTTCGCCTTCTTGATCCAGCAAGAGGCAGCATAGAGGTAGACGAGTTCTCCGACAGCGCGATGGTATTGCGGCGATGGTGGTGGAGCTATTTCAGCAGGGCTTTGCCTAAGCACCGCTGAAACCGATCTAGAGGAGAAAGTACGAACTAGAGGAGAGGTTGCACGTGGCTGTTTTTTTGTGTCAAGAAACCCTCAAACCTCTAGTATATATAGGAGGACGGAGGGAGGAGACTTGGCCCTCAAGGGGCCAGCCCTTTCATCGGCCGAAGTGGGAGGAGGAGGAGTCCTCCTCCAATCCTAGTAGGATTAGGACTCCTTCTCTCCCACCTAGAAAACTCTTTTTCCACCTTTTTCCTTTTGGACATCTCCTCCCAGCCGCATGGGCCTCTTGTCGGACTTAGGCCAGCCCACTAAGGGATGGTATACCTCCTCCCACAGCCCATGTAGCCTCTTGGGTCGAAATACCCCTCCCGATGGTCCCCCAGCACCCTCCCGGCACTCCCGGTACACTACCGATGAGCTCGAAACTTTTCCGTTGACCAAAACAGGACATCCTATATATCAATATTTACCTCCGGACCATTACGGAGCTCCTCGTGACTTCCGGGATCTCATCTGGGACTCCTAAAAACCTTCGGTCACCATCATACATAACTCTATACTACCGAAACGTCACCGAACCTTAAGTGTGCAGGCCCTACGGGTTCGAGAACTATGTAAACATGACCGAGACACCTCTACGGTCAATAACCGATATGCGGGACCTGGATGCCCATATTGGTTCCTACATATTCTACGAAGATCTTTATCGGTCGAACCTTTATGTCAAGGATTCAGTTAATCCCGTATGTTGTTCCCTTTGTTTTTCAGTATGTTACTTGCCCGAGATTCGATCGTTGGTATCTGTATACCTAGTTCAACCTCTTCACTGGCAAGTCTCTTTACTCTTTCTGTAATACAAGATCTCGTGGCTAACACTTAGTCACATTGCTTGCAAGTCTTGATGTGATGTTGTATTACCGAGTGGGCCCTGAGATACCTC
This sequence comes from Hordeum marinum, assembly GCA_022496015.1. NCBI lineage: Eukaryota > Viridiplantae > Streptophyta > Magnoliopsida > Poales > Poaceae > Hordeum > Hordeum marinum. Next base: position 522,837,384 of record CM039674.1, on the reverse strand, counting down.
TCTGTCACATGGAGTAACAAATCCCAGTATTGATCCATGCCAACCCAACAGACACCCTCGGAGATATGTGTATAGCACCTTTATAATCTCCTAGTTACATTGCGACGTTTGATACACACAAGGTACTCCTCCGGCGTCAATGAGTTGCATGATCTCATGGTCACAAGAACAGATATTTGACATGCAGAAACCTGTAGCAATAAACTGACACGATCAAATTCTACATTTATAGTTTGGGTCTTGTCCATCTCATCATTGTCCTAATGATATGATCCCGTTATCAAATGACATCTCATGTCAATGGCTAGGAAACCTTGACCATCTTTGATCAACGAGCTAGTCTACTAGAGGCACACTAGGGACAAAGTGTTGTCTATGTATCCACACATGCAATGTGTTTCCATTCAATACAATTATAGCATGGATAATAAACAATTATCATGAAAAAGGAAATATAATAATCATCATTTTATTATTGCCTCTAGGGCATATTTCCAACAATCCCCTCTCCATCTCCCGTGCCCTAACCCTAACCATGGCTTGCACTTCCAGATCCTTGGCGGGGAAGCAGCTGAAGAAGAGGAGCATGGCAATGTCGCCGTGGGAACCTTCGCTGGTGGCGGATCAAGCTCCATTTTTGTATGGTATGTTGTCATTGGTGGTGTGTCCTTGTTGTCGTGTCCGTAGCACCACTGTGCTCCGATCGAAATCTACTGCCAACCCTAGACTTGTGTTCTAAAAATGCCTCAACCATCGAGTAGCGAGCAAGAGTTGATATTTTCAAACCTTTTTTTATTCTCTCCCATTTCTCTCTTTCTGAAATGTTCGATTTCGTCTAGGTTGGACCGAATCCATGTCAGCAGTACTACTAGGAAGATGGTCGAGATAACTATTTCGATTTTCTCGTTAGGAATGGCCACTCATCTATTGCAAGAACAGGAAGATCTAGAGGTAGCTCCGTTCATTCATTGGGTGGCATAGAAAGTGAAGAGGCATAGGAGGAAGTAGACAGGGTGTTGAAGTTCGGAAGATTTGCAGTCGTGTGATGCCAAATGATGTGAAGAAGATGGGTGAGATGATCTACTTAGTTAGGATATTGTTGTTTTGTATTGTCACTTTGATGGCTATGATGATTTATGTAGTGGCTGTCAAATGAATGGACAACATGTAAGCACTGCGGGGATGAATATTTGAATGAATTGTTTACTACTCTGAATTGAGAGTCAAGTTTGAGATTTTGTAAGCATTTTGATCTAAATGAAGTATTTTTGGTCTCGCGGACTGTTGTGGCGATCGTGTGCATTGATGAATAGCATATTTTTGGTCAATGTGGACGGTCGAGGCGATCGTCCGCAATGTTGGTTAGCTTAGATTATATTTGGTCTTGCGGATGGTTGAGGCGATAGTCCGCATTGATGGTTATCTCAGAGTAAATTTATAAAGGAAAAGAAATATAACTAAATGAAAACTGATACTAAGGTCTGAAGTCGAAATAGGGTCATATCATGGTTGGAACAATGTGAAAAGTGTCCTAGTAGAAAGGTTTGGCCTTATGGATCAAAATTGGTGAAGAAAATATTTACATTTGATTTATAGGTTAAACAATATAGCAATTTAATATAAATTTGAAATTACCAAAAGTTAAATATTGTGTTCTATAATAAACTACATGTTCCAGGGAATTCGGCGATATAAAACTCACTGAATTCGGACATATGCTTTAGGAGATATGATATTCGGAATTTTGAAAGTTTTCTGAAAATCAATGCGAATTTAAGAATTAGTCTGCCACATGTCAAGTTCTGAATGCTGGTATTCGTTCTTTTTTTGTTTTTGAATAATCTAGAATAGGTCCAAGTATAACCTAAATATCACTATGCCACAGAACAGATGATAAAATGTATGTGGAAGAATAATTTGGTTGAATGAAAGATGGCACGGATATAACGACCCGAATTCAAAAGATTATAATGTTGGGGTTCGAAAGATATCATGGTTTCATAGGAACTTATGCAAGGAGAACTAATTTATATGAGGTTGGGTTTTGATAAATAAATAAATAAAGAGAAGAGGTTGATCGAATAATGCTCACCATAGGTGAACGACGGTGTCAAAGGTAAGAGTCCATGATCCTAGAGTTTTTGCATCAATGGGGAGGCTGTCGATCTTCACATATCATGGAGGCAAAGCTTTGGTGACGTTGGACATCGAGAAAACATCATACAAACATTCACAAAAACAACATCATGGTATATATGGTTCATCACGGACAAAGTCATTGGATGGATGCGAATTTTTTTCAAAACTAGTACGGAAATTGTACCAAATTTGAAAAAAGTATGTCTCCCGGCGGTCGACGGGTCCTCTTCGGCCTGGCGTGGGCTGACGGCCCGCTCTTCGACCTGGCGTAGGCCAATAGGCCCTCTTCGGCCTGAACTCAGCCGACCAGTCCCTGGTCGGCCTAGCTAAGGCCGACGGGGTGCTATTTTCGAAAAAAAAAACAAATTTTATATAATTTCCATACTAGTTTTGAAAAAAGATCGATGGATGCGACACCATGTCTTCTAGGAAGAAAAGGTTAGGAATAGTTATTTGGCAAAATGAGTTTGCCGAGAAAACGACATAGATGACTCATCAGAGCGATGGTCTCAGAAAAGTAGGCGAATCTTGACAGCGATGGCATGATCTATAGAGGGCTTCTGTGGACGTACTCTCATAATGAAAGTGAAGGAGAATAACGAGGGACACGCGAGGCTCTCCTCGATGCATTCTATTATCGGCTGACGAGGGAGATCAGGACTTCAATGCCAACTAGAGGTATTTTGAGCGCAAGGTCGGTTTGGAAGACTGAAGCAACGAAAATGGGGTTTATTGCTTGAACATGTTCTCCTTGGAATTCTACATGTTTTTTAGGTTGATGGGAAAATGAAATGATGTCTGTAGTGGGAAAATGGGGTTTATTGCTTGAACATGTTCTCCTTGGAATTCTACATGTTTTTTAGGTTGATGGAAAAATGAAATGATGTCTGTAGTGGACCAGTGGCCACTTGAGTGAGAGGAAGAGGTGGCACCCATGGCTGTTCACGTTTTGTTCCTTCTGGTTATTTTAGGGAAATCCGTTCCTCCTCGTGATCGAGTGAGAATTCCCTATTTGACGCATTCTGCATCAAATCGACGAAGCTTCGCAGAGGAGAGCGAGAAGAAGCGCTTGTTGGGTCGGAGCCCATTACAGTAGTTTAGCATGGCCACTTCAGGCGGTTTTCTATCAGTTTTGAGAATCTCCTATGGATTCCTAGCAGGTTCTTTCTGGTTTTACCTCTCGAAGGTTCATGAACTAGTTACTTTTAATATTCTTTAATCTTTTCTATTACTTTTTTGTTTTCTTTTTTTACCTTTTGTTACCTTTACGTTTATTTTATATTTTTCCATTTCTTTTCGTGTTTTATTACTTCTTTTCATTTTTTATTTCCAAGTATATATATTATTTGCAACATATGTTCAGATCTTTTAATCGGATTTTACAAAATTTATGTTCCTGTTTTCAAATTTCGATCTGAAATTCCAAAAAAGTTTAGAATTCCAAATTTTGTTCACTTCTATTTAAAACATATTTGGAAACAAAAAATGTTTAAACTTTTATAATATCAAAAATTCTAAAAAAATGATATTTAAATTTAAAATATATTTAAAAAATTGAAAAAAAGACTGTCTTTTCGTAAGATATTCCAGTTTTAATACTTTGTTTAGAAATTATGTGAGAAGATAATTTTAGAACTTGTTCACTTCTTTCCAAAAATGTTCAAAATTCTGAAAATATATAATTTCATATTTCAGAAATGTTCATACTATTATTTTTTGTACATCAATACATTAAATCTTCTCACTTAAAAACGTTCATTATTATGAAAATATGTTCCTGTTTTCATTTTTTGTTAGTGTCTTTGAAACATTTTTCAAGATTTTCATAAATGTTCTTATTGTCAGTTTGTTTCATATTTTCTAAAAAATATGTTTCATATTCCCAAAAAATATTGATGTTTTCACTAAATATCCGCGTTTCAAAAACAATAGTTCATCTCAAAAAATGTTCAAGTCTTCAAACTTTGCTCCATAACGTTTTCCCTGAGTAATGGTTTCCCTCAATAATATTCCCTGAATAATGTTGCTGAAAAAGTTTTAGTTCAGTATTGTTCCCTAAATAATGTTCGGGAAAGTCCAAACAATTATAGGGAACAATATTAATTTGGGAACAAATAAAATTTGCAAACATTTTTTCATTTGTAACCAAATAGAATTCCCATTTGTTTGTATTTTGGAAGGAATTTTGAAAACATTCACAGTTTTCTAATTCGTGAACAGAATTGGAAATTGGGAACATTTTCCAAAGTTCCCAAACATTTTTTGAATTTGCAACCAAATTTTCATAACGTGAACAGTTTTCAAATTCGTGAACAATAGTGGGAATTGGGAAAAACAATCTGACGTTTCCGAACATTTTTTGAATTTGCGATGAATTTTTAAATGAACACTTTTAAAATTTGGGAACAAAATTTTGAAAATTGTAACATTTCTTGTTTTCCGAAAATGCTCACATTTTTTTCAAAATTTGTGTGAAATTACAAATTGTGTTTATATCTTAAAAGCATATATCCTATAGTACATGCAACAGGGAATATCCCGCAACATTAAGTTTTTTATTTTTGAAAATCCACAAAATTAAGTTATTAAATACTTTCCTGTCCCAAAATAAGTTTCTTAACTTTGTACTAGCCTTAGTAGAAATTTATACTAAGCTTGCGACACTTATTTTGGAACGGAGTATATTCGCGATGCAGTTTCATTCACAAGAATTGATTAACTCCAGTGGTTAGCAGCGCTTCTCCAGGAGAGCGACGTTACCGGCTCGACTCCTTGCGGCGTCACTTTCTAACGTTGTACACGTAAGTCAGGGTGGTTCTCAGTGGGACTCCTTGCGGCGTCACTTTCTAACGTTGTACACGTAAGTCAGGGTGGTTCTCAGTGGGCCCGCCCAGTCACATACGTCCTGTGCGTCGCCTCTCTATTCCCCGCAGAATCCGGCACATAGGAGCTCCCGTTCGAGTGTACAGAGGAAGGAGGACTGTTGCGTGGGGTCTGCCTAGGAAAATACTAGATGGGCTTTAGTGGAAAAGCTAGCCTGGACAGGAAAGAAAAAGTAGAATAGAAATGGGCTACCTGGTTGTGGTCCCGTCGGACTGCCACAGGTTAGGTTATGTTTATTGTTTTTTATTAATTTACTTATTTAGTGCAGAAAATATTAACTAAAGAAAACAAAAAAATGTTCACATTCATATATTGTAATTTGGAGTCCAAGAAAAGTAATTTCGGAATTTGATAAAATAGTTTTTGTGCAGAACTTAATTTAATATTGCATTATGGGGCTTCATAATTTCCGCAACATACTACTTAGTGATTTATGATTAAAAAAATGACAAAAGGTAAAATATTAAATATTCCCAATAGTAGTTTTATAGAAGTCATATTATCTCCTCACATTTTATTTAAATGAGCTGTTGGAAAAATTTAATAGCTCTAAGTGCAAATAAATCCAAATTCAAAGGGAATATCCAAGTTTGAAATAAAGTCCTTTATGAATATACTTTCACCTTAATTGAGAAGGTCATTTCATTCTAAACCATATATTTGAATGCGGTTTAAAAAAATCAAAATAATCAAAAAGAAAGGAAACCCTTTTGAAGTTTTAATAAACCTTTAAGCAAGACTTCCTATATTGGATAAAAGATTGTCCAAATTTTAAAACTTGGCTTGAAAAGGTTTAAACAAGACTCATTTTTTTAAAATTTCCCCCTAAAAATCATAGCAATCCAATCGATGTTATCTTATACTTAACATTCCAAAATTTGGAAAATTTTGGTATGTTACAGTTGGCATCAAGTAGTGCTCATAGGTCATGTTATTTGCTTGAGTGCTATAGCATAGGGAAATTAATGAGTCAATGTCCTCTAGACTACACATTGAAGCTACAAGAGTGTGGACACATTCAAGAGAGTTGCCAATATTTGCAAGAACATGTGTTCTTGCTTGCCTGTCAACTTTGAATCCATGTTGACGTAACTTGACCTCATATTCATATTTTCCATATTGTCTCACACTTCTCACTAAGGCGTGTCAATTTTTTGTCATTTTCTGGAATATTTGGACTAATAGTTTCATTCCATTTTGCAAGCATACCTCTGTTACCTTGAATTCTAACAGTACCTTTTCTCTAATTGCTTCAAACATGCTGATATCAGGAATACCTTGCACTCTACTATCCAGTTAGTAAAGCTTCTGACACATGGTGTTATCACTGAATTACAACATTAACCTTGTTTGAACCAAGCTCTACACCAATGCTCTAGCCTGACTGCATCATGTCTCTTGATCCATTAGGTGTGAGTTGAGAAAGTTTGGCTCCCTTTTGGTTGAATTGTATCATGTTTGAGGATTTAGCACAAGCCCAAAATCTTTTCTCGAAAGCTTGATCCCTATGTCTTTTCTTCCAGTTAGCATAAATATGCCTAGCATGATTCCTATGCTTAGCATTTGGCACAACCTTTGGGGCAACATTCATAAGTCCCTTTGTTTGATGTGATACGAAGACACATACTTCTCATTTATTTGTAATCTCCAAGGCTTTGTTTTAAAAAAAGGCATAGACCAAAGCCAAGAGTCTTTATTCTCAACCTCTACTTGAACCTTAGCAATGGAATACATCTAACCATTGGCATATCTTCCAAGAGCACAAAACCGTTCTCCACTTTGAGCTCCCTTAAAGAAGCATCCATCCAAGCCCACAACTTTCCTTTACCCTTCTATGAAGCATCTCTTGCACGACTGAAAGCATACATAAAACCTCTGAAAAACAGGGGCAAATTGTTTTGGATTAAGCACTACCACAAGAGTGTTGCCTGAATTGCTCCTCATGGTCTCCAGTCAGTAATCGAAAACTCTAGAATATTCTTCATGCATTGCCTCTAACTATCCTTTTGACAATTGTCTTTTTTTTATCTTGGAGACATGCACATCTGTAAACATATTGACGCTAGCCTTAATAGACTTCACTTTTCATCCTGGATTTGCTTTCATAATTCTCTCAACTTATATGCTATCCTAGGGACAGTGATCAATCTATTTTCTCTTCTCTAAGGGCACATGTGGTTATGTACAAATGTATTGACTTGAAACCAGTCACTTTTGCTTCCCTTTGCAGCATATATCACCATGGACAATTAGGCTAAGAGCATCTTGTCCCAACCATACCAGTCTCATCCTTTGGGAAGGAAATGTGCCTCTTCACAACTAGACCATATTTCACAACAACCTTCTTAAATTGTTTTCTTCCCATAAATGTCATGCCTTGGTTGAATACAGTAACTCCATCCTTGCTACCAAAACATGGGAAATCTAGTTTTCATCATAGTTGAATTTGCATACTCATCCTAACTATACTCCTCACCGGAATCCATGTAAGGAGCGTCATTTCCTCTGTCCATTTCATTTGTAGGAACTAAACAATACCCGCGGATTGCAGCGGACTAGTAGTGCAATAAATATTTTGAAAGAGAGGGGCGCATGGTAAGGAGAAAAAGAGTAACAAAATGAAAATAAGAAATGTTTTACAATAGAACATGGCTTGGATTTAGTGTGTGCCTCTGAAATCGGTGCCATCGTCTTCCCGCACCAACGCCAGCCTCTGAACCTCTAGGTACGTATAGTCGTACAGTACCCATGTTGGTCTGGGTTCTATCGACGAGATCGAGCAAAGGAAGGGAAAAATCATGAATCCTTGTCTAGTGATGAGGTCGTTGCTATTTATTAGAACTCACATGAGAAGTACATGTCATAAGGGAATGAAGTGATGCCTTCAACTATTACTCCTAGACTTCTTTCATGGAGAAGTTGAATGTTAGTGAGATAGCAGGGATGTGAAGAGTCAACCATTTTCGCTGCTTCTTTTCGCATGGAGGAGATAATGGACTCTCGATTAGTAAACTGAAGCAAAGAAGAAGAAAACATAATTGATGACACGGAATCACGGTAGAGCAAGGAAATTTAGTAGTTTAATTGAATGCTTGTTGATATGGCATGATAGCTAAGTTGACATGTGTGCATGTCAAGATAAATAGAGTAGCGAGGATGACTCTCCCCACGCGTTTTTGTGGTAACTTTGTTAAAAGATGCATAAGTAGTTGATAAAAATAACTAAATATAATGAAAATAAATAAAATTAATGAAATAATGTGTCAAAAAATAGAATTTTTTTTGAGTTACAGTTAAAAATGTCATTTTGAACAAAAATGTGAAGGGTGACTAATATAAAACTTTGACATCTTTCTCTTCATCAAGTGGCAAGTTCATCCTTATCTTTCTAAACACTTCCTTAGCATGCTTTCTGAGGTCTTGTGCTCCATCATCTTTTTTGAGATATTTTCATCTCCAAGAGACCAATCAAGGTCTTTACATTCATCAGTAACCATCATGCGCAATTACTTCCTGTCCAGGAAAAAAATCAGTTTCATTATCCTCTAGGTCATCCTCAACGGAACAATCTTCATGCTCATCTTCCCAATCACTTCATTATGCTCTTGTGAATTTTCTTGTCATTGTGCTTGTGTCAAAATTAGGGATTTCCCCTCCGCGCAGATTTATACTTAAGTTGCAAGGGGGAGGGGGAAATGGGAGCTCACCATGCCGGAGTCATCCCCAGGAGTAGTCAGTGGTGGTATTCCATTGTACATGAGCTCTCTTGGTCGACTGCATTGCACTACTCACCGGATTTGCGCCCGATGGTCCATGGTGGAGCTTGTGCATAACCTGGTCGGACTCGAACTGTCACTGCACCTGGTCGGTTGGGCGGGTGTGCCATCGCACCGCCACGGTTGGGTGAGGGTGATACCATGCCATCGCTCATCGACACCAGAGACACTCCTTTTGTAGGAGCATCAACTGATTGTCATGGATCAGATAAGGGGGATAAATGAAGGGGTCATACTTGAGAACATCGCCAAGGGGAAGAAAAGGCGATGCCACGAGCTACTCAAACAATGTAGGCGGTTTCTAGAGTGAAATCGCTTGCCATTGTGAGAAACTATGGGCGGTTAAAAATTACCAACCGCCTCTAGTATATCGTGCATGTGGTTTCATAGCTCTCACCACTTTCGATGCTTTGTATAGCACAAGTAACCGCCTTAAGTGAGCTTATTACATGCAAGTTTGGTATGCTTGGTCACAATCGATACCAATTCCAAGGGCCGCTGCTCATACTCTCTTTTCTACGAGTGAGGCCTGACACAAGGCGCAATTTTCTTGTATGAAAGTCTCTCCTATGACACCACATCCAAAGTGAGTGTTACCAAGACAAATTCAAATTCCTCTTTATCTTGTCTTCATCTGAAATATCTACCATAAAAACAAGAAAGCAAACACAATGTTACCAAGAAGATAATACAAGTTCATTGCACACAAGATGCTAACATGGCAGTACAAGTACATAAATGGTTCATACAATACATAGCAAATAAACTTAGTTCACAATATGGTACAAGTTCATAGCGCATATGAGGTTAACACGATACATAGCAAATAGTTTGGTCTAAAGGATTTAAAACATCATAGATTCAAACATTGTTGAGTTCCCATGTCCTCTTAATCCATCCAAGCCTCACACTAGGAGCAAAATCCTTGAATGAAGAGAAAACATCACGATATTTCCGCTCCAACAAAAGTTGTGAAGCATAGAAATGCTCATCACCACCATGTACGGCTCCATCTGCAATAACCATGGCCATCATGTCATGTATCTCATGTGTCGTCCGATCAACGATCACTTTTTCTTGGAGGCCTGGCACAAGGTGTAATTTCATCAGATCAAGGGTCTCTTTTTCTTGGAGGTCTGAAACAAATTGTAATTTTCTTCGTGCATATGGCAGTCTGTCCGTCGATGACATCACATCCAAAGCTAATGCTACCATGACCAATTCAAAATCCTCTTCTTCTCGTTCTTCATTGAAAATATCCATCTGACACAAAAATAACATAGCAGACAAGATGTTAACAACAAGATAGCATGAGTTCATAGCACACAAGATGTTAACAACATGATAGTACAAGTAGATAAATGGTTCACACGATACATAGCAAATAAACTTAGTTCACAATGGTACAAGTTTGTATCACATTTGAGGTTTACAGACACATAATAAATAGTTTGGTTCCAAGAATTTAAAACACCATAGATTCTACTTATTGTTGAGTTCTCATGTCCTCTTAATCCATTCAAGCCTCACACTAAGAGCAAGGCCCTTGAACGGAGTGAAAACAACACGATATTTCTGCTCGAAAACAAGGTTAAAAGCATAGAAATCCTCATCCCCACCATGTACGTACGGCTCCATCTGCAATGCCGATGGCCAACATGTCATGTAATCTCATGTCTCGCGAATCAACGACCTCTTTTGCACTCACATTTGCCACTCTCCATCTTGCTACGGACTTGTCATTCTCCTTCTACATCTATTAGATGCACGTATCAACACAACGAGGACTAGCAGCAAAATGAGGGCATGTCAAGCAAATCAGTGGCAAACTGGCAGTGTACACTCAAGACTAGCCACATCAAGTAGTACCAACATCAATCAGTTCAAAAAAAACATCAATCAATGACAGCATACGCACAAAATGTTTGTCGGTTAGGGGGTCGAAGGGACACAGAGGAGTTGAGGCAATCACCGAGCTCGGTTGAGGTGCTGGCCGATGAGGCAGTCAAGGATGGACGGAGGGGAAGCAAGGCGTCTTCCGGCGGCTGGCGAGAGCAGGGGCGGTATCCGGCGGCTGGCGAGAACAGGAGCGGAGTCCGGACGCCGGCAAGAGCAGGAACGGGGCCGGAGAAGGAGTGCTGGAGCTCGGTCATGGAGGGGACGGGGGAGCGGGGCCGGCGGCGGCGGACTGGATCGATCGCGGGGGAGCCGGCGGCGCGATTTCTAACCTAGCAACAAGAGGGGACAGAGGAGAGGCGTATCGGTGGGCTCGTAAGAGAACTGGGCCGAATCAGTATGTATCGCGTGAGGGAAAATGCATGATCCAATAGGGCAGCAGGGAAAACCCTATTTAACGCTCTTTGCATCAAATAAAGAGCAAACGCACAGAGGCGCAATCAACTGGGCTGCCCCATCTCCCTTTGCAGGCAGTTGCGGTTTTTGGTCTTTTTTGTTGTCCTTTTTTCTGTTTCTTTTTTTCTTTCTTTTTTAGTTTTCATCCTTCATTTTAATATTTTTACTTTTTTTAAAGATTCGTGAGTATTAAAAATTCTTGGCAATTTTCGAAATATATTCCTGTTTTAAAGTTTATAGGCGAGTTTAAAAAATGTTCATATGTCCAAAACTGTTCAGGTATTCAAATTTGTTTGGGAGTTTAAATTTTTTTCATATTTCCAAAAACTATTCAGGTATTCGAATTTGTTCAGGAGTTTCAATAAAAAGGTCCATTTCTTTTTTATGTTTGAAGTTAGTTTTTCTTTTTTTTTATATTCGCAAGTTTCTTTGTTAGTGTTCCAATTTTGTTGGGATTTTCAAAAAAAAAATCTAAATTTCCAAATGTGTTCTAAAAATTCAAAATATGTTCGCGATTTAAAAAAATGTTCTCATTTTAACAAAATTGCTCCTAATGCGAAAAAAATTCATGTTTACAAAAAAGTTCAGAATAGTAAAAACTGTCCATTTTTTTGAATGATGTTCGTATTTTAGAAAAAAAGTTCGGGAATTTCAAAAAATGTCACTGCTTCTCAAAAATTGTGCAACAATTCAAAAAATGTTCCATTATCAAAAACTGTTCAGAATATTGAAAAATGTCTCACGAATTCAAATATTGTTCGTGTTTTGAAAAAATGTTGGAGACTTTTGAAAAATGTTCAACAATACAAAAAGAGATCCTATTATCAAATTTGTTCTCAAAATTCAATAAGTGTTTGCATTTTTAAAAATATCGGGAATTTCAAAAAAGGTTTGAACTTTTCAAAAGTTGTTCCCATAATCAAAATTCAACAAATGTTCAGAATTTCACATTCGTTCTGTTAAAAAATGTTCCCATTTTTAAAGCTTAAAATTATCGGAGTTCGTCAATAAATTATTACAATTTCCAAATAAAGTTCAAAAATTTTTTTAAAAACCTGTCCAGATTCTGCTTTGGAATTAGTTCTTATACCATTACGCTCCCCTTTTTACATCAATGTTTGTTAACTTCACTGGTTAGCTACTTGTATAAGATGAAGGTCCAAAGTTCAAATCCCAGTCCAAAATTTTCACGCTTCTTTTTTCACTGCACTATTGTACAGTGCCCACTATTGGGCCGGCCCAGTCGCGGGGTTGCGTTCTTCGCAAAATGCGTTGAATAGGAGCTCCCGGGAAGCAGGGGAGGCAGAAAAGCAATAGGGACTGCTAGGCGACGGCCATTTTTTTTGGCCGGGTGGCCCGTAGCAATTCGATCAGCATGCAAACAGCCGTCGGATTTTTCCTCAGCCCCCTAAAAAAGATATGGCCCCGTCCCCCTCATCGTCAACATCCCACACGAGAAGGAGAGGAAAAAAAGGGGCGCCGCCCCCGCACGCGCGAGGTGCCTCACCTCCTCATCTTCCATCATCGTCGGTCACCGTCGTCGTCACCGGTCGCCGCTGGTTGCCGTCTACGGTTCTTGACGGATCTACACATGTAACCGCATGGGCCAGCGTTGGCAGCTCCGGTGGTGATGACAGCAACTCGTCGGCGAGCTCCATGGTTGCAGCACCCCGATGCATCATCGCAGGGCCGGCCCTGAGAAATACGGGCCCCGGTGCAAGACAAAAAAAATGGGCCCCTATACACAAAAAATTATATAGCTCATTTTGATATTTCGATACTAACTTATATATTGATTATGGTCAAGTCACCTTGTCAACAATTCTCTTTATATTTTCAATAGACACGTTAAACCACACATACTACCTTATTTTATTGGTGACAGACTAACAATGTTTAATTAAAAAAGCAACTACATTTGTGCAAGATAGCATAACAAGGTCCTCCTCTCCACTCCAGCCCGCACTCTCCAGCATAACAAGGTCCTCCTCTCCACTCCAGTTCGCACTCTCCAACTCTGCGCTCCTGTCCTTATGAATCTTGCAAAACAGACAAACGCACTAGTTATGTAAAGCATTTTCTTCTAACATTTTTTGAGGCAAAATTCTCGATAATTGTATCAACATTAACCTTGTCTAGAAAATCCTTCTCGATGCATGTAGTAGCTAGACCGTTCAATCTTTCTTGTGACATTGTTGACCTCAAGTAATTTTTTAGTAATTTCAACTTTGAAAAACTTCTTTCAGCTGAAGCTACCGTCACAGGTACGGTAAATAAAATTCTATACAAACAGTTTCTATTTCTAATAAATTCAAACATCTTAATAGCACACATTGGCTCATCTGGTAAGGTCATTTGCAACATTCTTAATTCAGAAAAGAAATCATCCAACTCAACATCACATGAACAATCATGAGTGAAGGTTTTAGCAAACTTTGTGCAACACTTTCGTAGCTCAATGTCATCAAGTGACTTTAAATTTGATGAGCTAAGCAAAAACCCAAATATTTCTTTGAAGGCACTTAGTTCCTCAAATCTATTTTTCAGCGAAGTATTTGCCTTGTCCACCATAACAAAAAAGAAGTTAACCTCAAAATCTTTCTCTGCAGCTAGAATTTCTTCATTATTATCATCATCATCATTTTCATCAAAATGTTTCTTCCTAGTAATACGTCGTTTTATTGGAAATGATGCTCGGATGCTCATATCAGTTGCAAGTTTTTTGGCAATAGCCAAACTAGCTAAAAAACCTTCACTTCTGTACTTATCAAAATATTTCATTATTCCCTCAATTTGTTTCAAAGCTGAGTCAATGCACATGGAAGGAGATTGCAACATTTTGCTCACCATATTTACGGAAAATAAAATATCATGCCAAATTACCATACTAAGTAAAAACTCAAAAGTACCAATCACATTATATAAATTTTTCGCATCGCTTCTTGCCTTTGCATCATCACCAGATTTAGATAATTCAAACAAAGCTGCCCTTAGTTCATGAGATTGATCGTGTCTGTACTCCTTGATATTTTCCTTTCATGTTTGAACCATTATCATAACCTTGGCCCCTCACGGCATCAATATTAAGACCAAAAGACGTCAACACATCAAGCAATTCATTATAAAGACCCAAACCGGATGTATCATCAACCTTAAGGAATGCTAGAAAGAACTCTTCAACTTGATTTTTTTTATTTGATAGATTAACACATCGAACAAGTAGAGTCATTTGCTCCTCATGACTCACATCCGGAGTGCAATCAAGAATAACGGAGAAATACTTGGCCTCTTTAACAATGTTTATGATAGAACTTGTAACACTAGATGCTAAAAGAGAGATCAACTCGTTCTGGATTTTATGACTAAGGTAATGATAGTGAATTTTATTATTTTCAATGCGCCTAAGATGATCTTGCATTACCAAGTCAAATTCTCCAATCATCTCAATTGTCGCTAAGAAATTACCATTGTTAGCATCATAAAGCTTCTCACTAGATCCCCGAAATGCTAAATTATGTTTTCCTAGATATTTCACAACAACAATTATTCTTCGCAAAACTTGTTTCAAGCGTTCTTTTTCTTTCATGATTTGCTATTGCAAATCTTGGTCAATGGTTTGACCCTTTCCTAGTCGTATTCTCAACTCATTCCAAGTGCTCATATTACTAATATGATCAGCACTATTTTCATGCTCATAGTTGAAGCTCGCTGTCTAGGGTCGCATCAGCGATGGCCAAGAGTCAATGTTGTTCATGGATGTAGCTGAAAAAAACGTAGGCCGTAACAAAGAAGAATGACGTTGCAACAATTTGTCCTCACCGTCATTGTAGGTCGCGGCTCCGTCGTGATGGATGTAGCAAAATCTCCCACCAGCAGTAGCAAAATAGAACGGCGGTTGCAACAAGAAAATCTCGCCGCCGTCACCGATCGTAGCTCCGTCATGATGGATGCAACAAATCACATGCTGGTTCCAGCTTGTGGCAAAACCAAAAGTTGGTCCCAACTTTGGCTTCTTAATGGGACATACCGCTTGTTTCGAAACCACCTCATGGTCGCTACTTTCTTCAGTCGTCGTGGTAGCAAAAAAGGTCAGTGGTAGAAGCTTTTTCCTTGTCCGTTGCAACAAATGAGGACGTCCACCGTCCGCCGCCGTAGAAAGCAAACAAGACGATGCACAACACCACTTGCTGGTTCCAGCTATGGATTTGCTGGTTATAGCAAAACACGACAGAGCTTACAACTTTGTTGTACGGGGTTGCAGAAAAAAGTATCGGCATAGTCTTCTTCCCCTGCACATGCGACCACGATTTGTGTAGAAAAAACGAGTCCGACACTCCCCGAGCCCTGTATGGAGAGGTGGAAGGTCTATACAAGCGCCGAGCGTGTCGGCATGGTCTTCTTCCCCTGCATCGGCGACCACGGCTTGTAGCTAAAACGAATCGCCGGTTACCGTTCCGACACGCCCGAGCCCTGTACAGAGAGGTGGAAGGTGTATACAAGCGCCGAGCGTGTTGGCATTGTCTTCTTCCCCTGCACCGGCGACCAGGGTTTGTAGCAAAAACGAGCCGCCGGTTGCAGTTCCGACACTCCCCCGAGCCCTATACGAAGAGGTGGAAGGTGTATACAAGCGCCGAGCATGACCGTCAAAAAAACAACAAAGACAAGTGGCGCGACAGTTAAACATGGCCGCCCGCGCTGGTCCCTGTTGCAACCGTGATCGGGCGCGGCAACACGGAGTGACCAACTGTAAAAAAAAAAGAACGAGTGACAAAAAAAAGATAAGGTCAAGGGTCCACCAAGCCGCGAGAGAGGAGACCAACGCAAGGGCACGCCGAACCATTTCATAATATATAATGAACATTTCTTAATAGGGTAAAGATTTTGTAATACGCGATGAACTTTTATATAATACGAAGTAAAGAGAAGAAAAACAGAGACAGAAAATGAAAAAGTAAACATAAAAGAAAAAAATGAAAGGAAAAAGAATCAAAACAGAGGCAAAAACTGGAACAAAATAACTAAAACCCGGACAAAAAACAGTGAAATATCGGACATGATGTTTTTGCACTGGAGCTCAAATGAGCTCGGTGAACAATAAATTTGAAAAAAAAGTAAAATATTCAGAAAATTATTAATTTTTTTCTGGGCAAACTTTGACAATTTTTTTAAGTGCTCGCAAAATTTCATCATGAAATCACATTTGTGGAAGTCGTGGTAAAAAAACAAAATCAAAACTCTGAAAATGCTACTTTTGAAAGCATTTTGGAACATCAATTTTGTTTTTTTGGCACGACTTCAACAAATGTGATTTCGTATTGAAATTTTGCGAGCTCTTAGACATTTTGTCAAAGTTTACAGTAAAAAAAATTCAGAATTTTTTAAACAATTTTAAAATATTTTTTTGAATTTACTGTTCATCCTAACTCATTTGAGCTCGGGTGTAGAAGAGCACTTTCCTGAAATATCTGAAAAAAAAAGGAAAAACCCCAGAAGGAACAGAGAAGAAAGCAGCAGCGAACGAATCAAAGGGGAAACGCCAATTCCGTCGTAGGCCGGCCCTTTGCACTTTTTATTTTTCATGAAAAAAACTATACCTGGCCAGCCTATTAAATGAATCCTTGACATGTCAGTTTTTTTTCCGCTAAAATGATGTCAGGGTTCGATTTAGACCGGGATTATATAATTCGGAATGCAATTGATTGGGATTTTGACTTGAGGGTTTATTTTGGCCGACCTCTACAAATTCAAGGTTTAAAATAAACTTTTTTCCAAAGTACTAATAGGGCAGCAGGTTGTGGCTCCGCGAACAGTTGTCTTCATCAAACAGTCCGCCGCACTCTCACTCTAGCCGACGTCCTCGCGCGGAGCTCATGGAGAACAGAGGAGGATAGGAGATGTCCCTCTACAACTTCACGTACGTCGTCATCGGCGATTCAGGACCGCTCCCCCGATCGATCCCCTCCTCCCGCTCCTCGTTTTCGTCCGTGTAGGTGGCTAGGTGCAGCCCTTTTTTTCGGGGAGATCTGATTGGATGGTCCTCCAACTGCAGGTGTCGGCAAGACATGTCTGCTGGTGCAGTTCCTCCACAATGAGTTCCACCCCGTCGTTGATTTCAACATCGATACAGAGTGCGGGGACAAGAAGAGCACCATCGACCACAAGCCCGTCAAGCTCCTGATTTGGGACACGGTACTCTTTCCTCTCCTCTGACCCACTATAGCAATTAGTGCCAGCTCTGCATATGTTACTGAATTATTGTGTCTCAATTGGAAGCGAAATCTGAGATAGCACAGTATGAATTTTGAGTTCCACAAGGTTCAGCTGTCATGCCATAATCCCTAGTGTCACGTTCAGTTGTCGGGGCAAATAATCTATCTTATGCTGTTTGTGTTAATATTATTACAGCCAGGCCGAGGCGCATTCAGATCCTTAACTACACCACTCTACGACGAGGCTGTTGATGCTCTTTTGGTTTATGACATCACCAGGTACTTGCCACACACAATGAAAGCATGGTTTCCTCAACTTTAATTATCCTGGTGTTTGTGTCATAATCAATGATGACATTCAGGAGGGAGACTTTTAACCATCTCGCCAACTGGCTGCAAGATGCAAGGCAATATGCGCACCCTGGCATGACAATAATGCTGATCGGACACAAATGTGATCTATCGCACAGCACGAGCTACGAAGAAGGCGAGCGGTTCGCAAAGGACCATGGTCTGCTCTTCATGGAGGCTTCTGCAAAAAATGCACAGAATGTTGTGCAGGTAATGTTTGATTCATGAGTGCTTTTCTGTGCAACTAAGGCTTCTCTGTCTTTAACCATTTCCTGACGCCATTTGAAAGTGCAGGGTTTCCTTCGGACTGCTGGAGCAATATACAAGAAAATTCAGGATCCTTCCTATGATCTATAAAAATAGGTAATGTTTTACATTTCGGCCATACTACTTATGTAGCTGTACATTTTTAATAACATGTTCTACCACATAAGTTTCTCCGGGATGAAGCAGAGATGCCTTTAGTGGCTGCGTTATTTAATATTTCACGATTTCGGTCCAGTTTTCTAATGTATGTTTGGCTACAGTACAAAATCTGGATGTGTGCCTTACAACTTACAGTGTGTAGGATATGCGTTCCAGCCTTTCCTGTTGCTTCCCCGTGTTGCAGAAAGCGGCCAACCAATATGGACATCAAGAATTTTGAAGCATGAAAACGACATGTCTCTGTATTTTCGTGGAACCAGGAAACATTTTTTATCTCGATGTTGGAAGAGGAGTTTCACTAATTTTATTTTAGTCATAGAGGAAGTTGGGCGTCTGGTTCGCAGATTTCTGAAAAACATAGGATAGAGGAAATACATAATAAGATGATAGAACTGCATTTCTGAGACTTGTGGTAAAAAATCTGGAAGACGCGCAAGAATTTTATAAAACTTGGGTGTTTGCTTCACAAGTATAGAAAAACAGCATAGTGAAACCACATTTTAATAATAGTGAATGTCATTTTCAAACCTAGGCATTATTCTTTTGCTGTTTGCTATCTGTAACTTCCCTGAAATCAAAATTTGTGTACGTCAATTCCGTAGGGAAGGAGAGCAGGCGCTGGCTGGTCTCTGAGACTGACACGGTTTGCCCCACAGTGGACCCAAGGAGGATCTCGCCGCCGAAAGCGTTCATGATGATCGAGAAAATGGAAATTCCACCTGCGCCGGAATTCGCTAGATGCGAAGCCCCACGGTGGGCGCCAACTGTCGCGAGAATGATCCTGACAATAGTACTTGAGGGTACAAATGAAGGGGCATCGTCTAGGGCTCAAGTGATCCTGACAATAGTACTTGAGGGTACAAATGAAGGGGCATCGTGTGATCCTGACAATAGTACTTGAGGGTACAAATGAAGGGGCATCGTCTAGCTACGGCTCAAGTGAGCACTCGGTTTATACGAGTTCAGGCCTCACTCGGAAGTGATAACAGCCCTACGTCTCGGTGTCCGGAGGCTGTTGTGTTGACTTATGATGGTACAGGATTACAGGGGTCGGAACCCTTGACACGGCACCCGGGGTGGCTTATATAGAGTGCGCCACCACCGGTCGAGCGCCATGATTAGGCAGTTAATGTCAATGAATACTACATTACAAGAACGTTTGGTTAACCTGTGTGACTGCTCGAATTCTACTGACGTTCTATCTTCCTGGTCGTCTGAGCTTCCGTTTGTCCGAATGACGCCGAGTAGTTCGAGTGAAATGAGACATCTGAGTGAACGACTATATTCATCCGAATGAATCTCTGCCCAGAGGCTTTGAAGACATTGGAGGGCCATGGGTGGGCCCCAGATGTCTGGCCTATGACCCTACCTAGGGTAGGCATCCTCATCAATACCTAACCAAAAATTAGACGATGCCAGTCCTTTTTACTAGTCTGGCATATATCTGTATTTTTATATTAACTAACACTTTACTCTCTGGCATAGTTGCAAACTAATAATTAGCGATGTGTATGTTGTTTACTAAGAAGTGGTTGTCTCGTATAGTATACCAGTCTTCATTTTTTTATGCAGAACTTGTGTAAGTTAGTTGTACTCATTTTTGTTGCTATTAGGATAACATATGAATGCTTACATTGAGTAAAAAAATCTCTTTCACTGGAGTGCAAATCTAAAGCCCTATCCAGGCTTGTGATGGCTTTAGTGTTTTGTTAAGGTTCTGATTAGTCGAGACATAATACCTCCATCTTAAAATATAAATTGTCTGTGTAGGATAAACTAGCCTACAAAAAATTTCCTATATTTTGAGATAGAGGTAGTACTTGTTAGTTCTAACCATGCCTAGCTTAAGGAATGATTGGTATTTTTGAAAACAAATTCCTGCACATGGTTGTACATGTTCCTATCTGAATAAATGTCGGATGTTTTTGGGTTTGTGCGGGTGACATTAAAGACACATTTTTGCAATATATGTTGGTATATGGTGTTGTGTGAAACTTCTATGATTGAACATACCACGGTAAGCTTTAGAAGAAACTTGCTTCCATCTACAAAAGCTAAGAGGCAGAGGGAGAGGCACATAATTTTACCACTGAATAAGCTACTCCCTGAGCTAGAGGGAGGGGCACAAGATTGAGGTTCTAAAATGAAATAATATAATATGCTAACTTTCGTTAGATTCTTTGCGCAGGTCTATCTCATGGACACCCAGATTTTTGTATGCAATTTTCTCAACACCAATATTTATGGAGCCTAAGGATGGACATTTAGGATGGGACGGCTGATTTTTTTTATTTTGGTGATGAGATTGATGTGCCCCTCGCTACATGCAAGTGGTGCTTATGATGTCAATCCTTCTGCTATGGATTGTAGTTGGGCTCCACTATCATCGCGTTACTACTAATGATGGCGGTGTCCTTGCTGTTGTGAAACCCGTCACCTCACAACTAGTGATAATTTTGTGTCACCACTTATTAATTCTTTCATTATTGTTCCTGTCAAATAGTTTCATGCTTGATAATTGTTGATGATATCTTATGGTTGCAAAAGAAATGTATCGTTGGGAAAATGTCCACATTCTTAGATAGGTCCATTACTGTCTCCTTCATAGCCTTTTGGTTCTATTTTCACCATATATCTTTTTTGTTCTAAGTTTGAACTGTTAAGTGTCAACAGTATGTGGATATTGTTCTTCAGGGTATATCCAGTTTCTTAGTACTCTAATAGGGTAGGTTATGGGATTGGTTAACCTAATTTATGCAAACGATGGTACCCAAAGGTCCCATTCTGCCAAATATTGACAAGTTTTCATGCCTACTTACCAGGCTGGAAAAATAATGTACTGCTAGACAAATGTAGAAGTAGCTGCTTATTTATCAACTCATAGCTATCTTGTGCACTGGAATATGATAATTGAATGAATCGCGTGCATGGCAGTATAATAATTGAATGAAACTTCGTATGATAATTCTTTTATCTTCATAACTTCATAGAACACTTGACATATGATAATTGAATGAATCTTGTGCACTACAGTATGTATTGTCCCCCTTTATCTGACAAGTTTTTTTTCTTCTGTTTCTTGTTTGGATGATATGCACAAGTATTAACATATCAATTTTTACCCATAACTTGCCTGTCTTGATTAATATGGATCTACATTAAATTTATATGTACTACGTTATTTTAGTTTGCAACACTGGAAGATTTAAGAAATTTGGACAACAAGTAACTCATTTTTTTCATTTGTTACAATTCTCTTATTTCTAGTATCTGCTCATATCTAAAAATATCTAATGGTCTTCTAAATATGCTAGGAAAGATGTCGTATCGAGCTACTTGGTGATGCCCATCACAATTCGCACGACGTGATCATTTCTATATGGCAAGAACTCGAATAACAAGTTGAATAGTTTAAATGTTCTCTTTGTGTGAATAGATTGTACTATTTCCTAAGTTGTCGATTGATATATTTTGTAAATCTATGTTGTAAATTATCATTTCCTAGAGAATGTTGTAAACTGCTATGTTGTACATACTTGCGGATGACTATATATTGATTCGTATGTGCATGTATGACACTTAATACCTTATCTTCCCAAAATTTGCATTATGATTTGTGTAATGCATTATGCACATAATTGTACTTTAAAATTGAACTGAATGAAAAAGACTAATGGGACAAACTAAATTAAATTGTGCCCATATCCATGACGATTTCTGCGACGAAAATCAGTGCCACATAGGCTGCCATGTGATTCCAGTTGGTCAATTGAAAATCCTACGTGGCGACATTACATGACGGTTTATTCTATCATGATGGTTTGGGCCTTGGGCAGGCCTGTGGCAGAGCCATGACGGACAAGTACTGTCATGAAGACCCCATATGAAATTATGACCCGATACATGACGGATTTCAAATCCGTCATGCATGGGAACCCATGACAGTTTTTGCATGACCCATGAAAGATTAGAACCGTCATGTATTAACAATTTTTTTGTAGTGTTAAGGATCTGAACCTAATCTCTTTCACCAAGTAATCCAACAAGCATCAACTACGGGATATAATCAACACAACTAGTAACTCATAGATACTAATCTGAAGTTTTGCGACAAAGATTGAATACAAGAAATGAACTAGGGTTGAAGATGAGATGGTGCCGATGAAGAGGTTAATGAAGATTGGTCCTCTCACGAA
This sequence comes from Hordeum marinum, assembly GCA_022496015.1. Taxonomy (NCBI): domain Eukaryota; kingdom Viridiplantae; phylum Streptophyta; class Magnoliopsida; order Poales; family Poaceae; genus Hordeum; species Hordeum marinum. The sequence continues at coordinate 522,815,052 of CM039674.1, read as the reverse complement.
GGAGGAAGCGTTGGTGATGACGATACCTTTGATTTCCCCCTCCCGGAGAGGGATTTCCCTGGCAGAATCTGACCGCCAGAGTGTAAAAGGGCCTCTGCCCAGTTTTCTGCTTCGAGACGGCGGCGCTTTATCCCGAAAGGTTGCTTATGATTTTTTTGGGATAAAACACACCATATAGGAAAAGAGTGTTGGGGAACGTTGCATGGGAAACAAAAATTTTCCTACGCACACGCAGATCTATCCTTGGTGATGAGCATCTACGAGAGGGAGAGTGGATCTACATACCCGTGTAGATCACTAAGCGGGAAGCGTTAAGAAACGCGGTTGGTGTAGTCGAACGTCTTCGTGATCCAAATCGCCGTGCGTCCCGCGATCCAATCACGATCCGTCCCGCGATCCAATCACGATCCGTCCCACAATCCGATCACGATCCGTCCCACGAACTTGATCACGATCCTTCCGATCTAGTACCGAACGGATGGCACCTCCGCGTTCAGCACACGTACAGCTTGATGACGATCTCCACCGTCTTGATCCAGCAAGAGGGAGTGGAGAGGAAGAAGAGTTCTCCGGCAGCCTGACGACGCTCCAGCGATGGTGGTGGAGCAATTCCGGCAGGGCTTCGCCTAAGCACTGCAGAAATCCAATCTAGAGGAGAAACTATGCACTAGAGATTAGGGTTGCACATGGCTAGAAAAACTACTGCAAAACCCCCAAAACCCTCTAGTATATATAGGAGGAGAGGAGGAGAGGAGGCAGCCTTGGCTTCCAAGCCAAGCTGGTTCGGCCGAACCTACTAGGAGAGGAGGACTCCTCCACCAATCGTAGTAGGACTAGGATTGCTCCTTTTTGCCTTTTTTTCCATCTTTTCCTATTGGGTTTTTTCCTCCAGCCACATGGGCCTTGTGTGGGAGTTTCCACCAGCCCACTAAGGGCTGATATTCACTCTCCCACAGCCCATGAAACCTCTTGGGTCGAAATACCCCTCCCGGAGGCCTCCCGGTACACTCCCGGTACACTACCGATGAGCCCGAAACTTTTTCGGTGACCAAAGCAGGACTTCCTATATATGAATCTTTACCTCCGGACCATTCCGGAGCTCCTCGTGACTTCCGAGATCTCATCCGGGACTCCGACCAACCTTCAGTCACCACCATACATAACTCTATACTACCGAAACGTCACCAAACCGTAAGTGTGCAGACCCTGCGGGTTCGAGAACTATGTAGACATGACCGAGACACCTCTACGGTCAATAACCAATAGCGGGACCTGGATGCCCATATTGGTTCCGATATATTCTACGAAGATCTTTATCAGTCGAACTTCTATGTCAAGGATTCAGTTAATCCCGTATGATGTTCCCTTTGTTCGTCGGTATGTTACTTGCCCGAGATTCGATCGTCGATATCTCCATACCTAGTTCAACCTCGTTACCGGCAAGTCTCTTTTACTCGTTCCGTAATACAAGATCCCGTGACTAACACTTAGTCATATTGCTTGCAAGGCTTATTGTGATGTTGTATTACCGAGTGGGCCCTGAGATACCTCTCCGTCACACGGAGTAACAAATCCCAGTCTTGATCCATGCCAACTCAACAGACACCCTCGGAGATACCTGTAGAGCACCTTTATAGTCACCCAGTTATGATGTGACGTTTGATACACACAAGGCACTCCTCCGATGTCCGTGAGTTGCATGATCTCATGGTCATAGGAACATATACTTGACAAGCAGAAAACGGTAGCAATAAACTAACACGATCATATGCTATGTTTGTACTTTGGGTCTTGTCCATCACATCATTCTCCTAATGATGTGATCTCGTTACCAAATGACATCACATGTCAATGGCTAGGAAACCTTGACCATCTTTGATCAACGAGCTAGTTCACTAGAGGCATACTAGGGACAGAGTGTTGTTTATTTACCCACACATGTAATTTGTTTCCAATTAATACAATTATAGCATGGATAATAAACGATTATCATGAACTAGGAAATACAATAATAAACACTTTATTTATTGCCTCTAGGGCATATTTCCAACAGTCTCTCACTTGCACTAGAGTCAATAATCTAGTTCACATCACTATGTGATTTACATTGTAATGAATTGAACACCCATGCAGTTCTGGTGTTGATCATGTTTAGCCCTTGGAAGAGGTTTAGTCAACGGGTCTGCAACATTCAGATACGTGTGCACTTTGCAAATATTTATGTCTTTCTCCACGATGTAATCGCGGATGGAGTTGAAGCGTCGCTTTATGTGTCTGGTCCTCTTGTGAAACCTTGGTTCCTTGGCCAGAGCAATGGCACCAGTGTTGTCACAGAACAGGTTCATTGGATTCAGTGCACTGGGCACTACTCCAAGATCTGTCATGAACTGCTTCATCCAGACACCTTCCTTCGCCACCTCCGAGGCTGCGATGTACTCCGCTTCGCACGTAGAATCGGCTACCACGCTTTGCTTGGAACTGCACCAGCTTACCGCTCCCCCGTTGAGAATAAATACGTATCCGGTCTGCGACTTAGAGTCATCCGGATCAGTGTCAAAGCTTGCATCGACGTAACCCCTTACGACGAGCTCTTCATCACCTCCATAAACGAGAAACATTTCCTTAGTCCTTTTCAGGTACTTAAGGATATTCTTGACCGCTGCCCAGTGTTCCATTCCAGGATCACTTTGAAACCTTCCGGCCATACTTATGGCAAGGCTGACATTAGGTCTTGTGGACAGCATTGCATACATGATAGAGCCTATGGCTGAAGCATAGGGGATAACACTCATCTTTTCTCTATCTTCTGCAGTCACTGGGCATTGAGTCTTACTCAACTTCACACCTTGTAACACAGGCAAGAACCCCTTCTTGGACTGATCCATTTTGAACTTCTTCAAAACTTTATCAAGGTATGTGCTCTGTGAAAGTGCTATTAAGCGTCTCGATCTATCTTTATAGATCTTAATGCCTAATATGAAAGCAGCTTCTCCTAGGTCCTTCATTGAAAAACTCTTGTTCAAATATTCCTTCATGCTTTCCAGCATTTCTATATTGTTTCCAATCAGCAATATGTCATCCACATATAATACTAGAAATGCTATAGAGCTCCCACTCACTTTCTTGTAAATACAAGCTTCTCCGCAAACTTGTATAAACTCAAACGCTTTGATCACCTCATCAAAGCGCTTATTCCAACTCCGAGATGCTTGCACCAGTCCATAAATGGATCGCTTGAGTTTGCAAACTTTGTCAGCATTCTCTGGATCAACAAAACCTTCGGGTTGCATCATATACAACTCTTCCTCAAGGAAACCATTGAGGAACGCTGTTTTGACATCCATCTGCTACATTTCATAGTCGAAATAAGCAGCTATTGCTAACATGATTCTAACAGACTTAAGCATCGCTACGGGTGAGTAAGTCTCATCGTAGTCAACTCCTTGAACTTGTGAAAAACCCTTTGCCACAAGTCGAGCTTTATAGACGGTGACATTACCGTCCGCGTCCGTCTTCTTCTTAAAGATCCATTTGTTTTGAATGGCCTTTCGCCCTTCAGGTAATACTTCCAAAGTCCATACTTTGTTTTCATACATTGATCCCATCTCGGATTTCATGGCCTCTAACCATTTCTCAAAATCTGGGCCCATCACTGCTCCTCCATAGCTCGTAGGTTCATTGTTGTCCAACAACATGACCTCCAAGACAGGGTTGCCATACCACTCAGGGGTAGTACGCGGCCTTGTCGACCTACAAGGTTCAACAGCAGCTTGATCTGAAGCTTTATGATCATCATCATTAACTTCCTCTTCTACCGTCGTAGGTTCCACAGAAACATCTTTCTGCGCTACGCTACTTTCTGGTTGAACTAAAGGTTCAATAACCTCATCAAGCTTTATTGTCCTCCCACTCAATTCTTTCGAGAGAAACTCCTTCTCAAGAAATGTTCCGTTCTTAGCGACAAACACTTTGCCTTCGGATCTGAGATAGAAGGTATACCCGACTGTCTCTTTCGGGTATCCTATGAAGACGCATTTCTCCGCTTTGGGTTCCAGCTTTTCAGGCTGAAGCTTTTTGACATAAACATCACATCCCCAAACTTTAAGAAACGATAACTTTGGCTTCTTGCCAAACCATAGTTCATATGGCGTCGTCTCAACGGATTTTGATGGTGCCCTATTTAAAGTGAATGCAGCTGTCTCTAATGCATAACCCCAAAACGATAGTGGCAAATTAGCAAGAGACATCACAGAATGCACCATATCTAATAAGGTTCGATTACGACATTCGGACACACCATTATGCTGTGGTGTTCCGGGCGGTGTCAACTGTGAAACAATTCCACATTGTCTTAAGTGACTACCAAACTCATAACTCAGATATTCACCTCCTCGATCAGATCGCAGGAACTTAATCTTCTTGTTACGATGATTCTCAACTTCACTCTGAAATTTCTTGAACTTTTCAAACATTTCACACTTGTGTTTCATTAAGTAAATATACCCATATCTACTTAAGTCATCAGTGAAGGTGAGAAAATAACGATATCCACCACGTGCTGTAATATTCATTGGACCGCACACATCAGTATGTATGATTTCCAATAAGTCACTTGCCCGTTCCATTGTTCTAGAGAACGGCGTTTTAGTCATCTTGCCCATGAGGCATGGTTCACATGTGTCAAGTGATTCAAAATCAAGTGACTCCAAAAGTCCATCAGCATGGAGCTTCCTCATGCGTTTTACACCAATATGACCTAAACGGAAGTGCCACAAGAAAGTGGTACTATCATTATCAACTCTACATCTTTTGGCATCAATGTTATGAACATGTGTATCATCACTATCAAGATTCAATATGAATAAACCCCTCACATTGGGTGCATGACCATAAAAGATATTACTCATATAAATAGAACAACCTTTATTCTCTGATTTAAATGAGTAACCGTCTCGCAATAAACAAGATCCAGATATAATGTTCATGCTTAACACAGGCACTAAATAACAATTATTCAGGTTCATCACTAATCCCGATGGTAATCGAAGAGAGAGAGTGCCGACGGCGATCACATCAACCTTGGAACCATTTCCCACACGCATCGTCACTTCGTCCTTTGCCAGCCTTCGTTTATTCTGTAGTTCCTGCTTTGAGTTGCAAATGTGAGCAACCGAACCGGTATCAAATACACAGGCACTACTACGAGAGCTAGTAAGGTACACATCAATAACATGTATATCATATATACCTTGTTTGTCATTGGCCGCCTTCTTGTCAGCCAGGTACTTGGGGAAGTTCCGCTTCCAGTGACCAGTTCCCTTGCAATGAAAGCACTCAGTTTCTGGCTTGGGTCCATGCTTGGGCTTCTTTACGGGAGTAGCAACTGCTTTGCCATCCTTCTTGGTTTTACCCTTTTTGCCCTTGCCCTTGACTTTGCCATTTTTCTTGAAACTAGTGGTTTTATTGACCATCAACACTTGATGTTCTTTCTGGATTTCAGACTCAGCGACTTTTAGCATCGCAAACAGCTCGGCGACTGACTTGTTCATCCCGTGCATGTTATAGTTCATCACAAAGCTCTTGTAACTAGATGGTAGTGATTGAAGAACTCTGTCAGTGATCGCCTCTGGCAGAAGGGCAATTCCCATCTCCGCTAGATGAGTTGAATACCCAGACATTCTGAGTATATGTTCACTGATAGACCCGTTCTTCTCCATCTTGCAAGCATAGAACTTATCGGAGGTTTCATACCTCTCGATCCGGCCATTCTTCTGAAAGATAAACTTCAACTACTGGAACATCTCATCTGCTCCATGACGTCCAAAACGTCCTTGAAGTCCCAGTTCTAAGCCATACAATATTGCACACTGAACTATTGAGTAATCTCCAGTACGTGCCTCCCAAGCGTTCTTAACGTCTTCGGAGGTCATGTCTTCTGGTTGGTCACCAAGCGGTGCATCAAGGACATGATTTCTGGAAAGCCATGAGGATAATCCTCAGATTACGGGCCCAGTCAACAAAGTTACTTCCATCATCTTTCAACTTAGCTTTCTCTAGGAACGCATTAAAATTCAGGGATGCTACTGCGCGAGCCATTGATCTACAACATAAATATGCAAAGTTTACTTAGACTATTGTTCAAGATAATGAGTTTAGTTAATCAAATTACTAAAGCTCCCACTCAAATTGACATCCCTCAGGTCATCTAAGTGTCACATAATCCAAATCTACCAACTCAAGTCCGATCATCACGTGAGTTGAGGTGGCTTCAATGGTGAACATCATTATGTTGATCATATCTACTATCTGATTCATGTTCGACCTTTCGGTCTCTTGTGTTCCGAGGCCATGTCTCTATATGCTAGGCTTGTCAAGTTTAACCCGAGTGTTCTGCGCGTGCAACACTGGCTTGCACCCGTTGTATGTGAACGTAGAGCCTATCACACCCAATCATCACGTGGTGCCTCAACACGACAAACTTTCGCAACGGTGCACACTCGGGGAGAACACAATTTATCTTGAAATTTAAGTGAGGGATCACCTTATAATGCTACCATCATACTAAGAAAAACAAGATGCATAAAAGGATTAACATCACATGCAATTCATAAGTGACATGATATGGCCATCAACTTGTGCTTTTGATCTCCATCATGAAAGCACCGGCATGATCTTCATCGTCACCGGCATGACACCATGATCTCTATCATCTTGATCTCCATCAACGTGTCGCCATCAGGGTTGTCGCGCCCACCATGCTTCTACTACTATTGCTACCGTTTGGCGATAAAGTAAAGCATTACATAGCGCTTAATGATTGACACGCAGGTCATACAATAATTAAAGACAACCCTATGGCTCCTGCCGGTTGCCGTACTCATCGACATGCAAGTCGTGAAATTCTATACATCACATGATCATCTCATACATCACATATATCACATCATGTCATTGGCCATATCACATCACAACATACCCTGCAAAAACAAGTTAGATGTCCTCTAATTGTTGTTGCATGTTTTACGTGGCTGCTACGGGTTTCTAGCAAGAACGATTCTCACCTACGCATAAACCACAACGGTGATACATAATTTGCTTTTCAACCTTCTCAAGGACCGCCTTTGTCGAATCCGATCCAACTAAAGTGAGAGAAAATGCCACCCGCAAGCCATCTAGGCAACAAGTTGCATCGATGGAACCGGTCTCTCGTAAGCGTACGAGTAATGTTGGTCCGGGCCGCATCAACGCCCACAAACCTTTTGTGTTCTACTCGAGATCTCATCTACACATAGACCTAGCTCATGATACCACTGTTGGGGAACGTCGCATGGGAAACAAAAAATTCCTACTCACACGCAAGATCTATCCATGGTGATGAGCATCTACGAGAGGGAGAGTGGATCTACATACCCTTGTAGATCGCTAAGCGGGAAGCGTTAAGAAACGCGGTTGGTGTAGTCGAACGTCTTCGCGATCCAAATCGTCGTGCGTCCCGCGATCCAATCACGATCCGTCCCGCGATCCAATCACGATCCGTCCCGCGATCCGATCAGGATCCGTCCCACGAACTTGATCACGATCCGTCCCACGAACTTGATCACGATCCTTCCGATCTAGTACCGAACGGACGGCACCTCCGCGTTCAGCACGCGTACAGCTTGATGATGATCTCCACCGTCTTGATCCAGAAAGAGGGAGTGGAGAGGAAGAAGAGTTCTCCGGCAGCCTGACGGCGCTCCGGCGATGGTGGTGGAGCAATTTCGGCAGGGCTTCGCCTAAGCACTGCAGAAATCCGATCTTGAGGACAAACTATGCACTAGAGATTAGGGTTGCACGTGGCTGAAAAAACTAGTGCAAAACCCCCAAAACCTTCTACTATATAGGAGGAGAGGAGGAGAGGAGGCAGCCTTGGCTTCCAAGCCAAGCTGGTTCGGCCGAACCTACTAGGAGAGGAGGACTCCTCCTCCAATCCTAGTAGGACTAGGATTGCTCCTTTTTGCCTTTTTTCCCCACCTTTTCCTATTGGGTTTTTTCCTCCAGCCACATGGGCCTTGTGTGGGAGTTTCCACCAGCCCACTAAGGGCTGATATTCATTCTCCCACAACCCATGAAACCTCTTGGGTCGAAATACCCCTCCCGGAGGCCTCCCGGTACACTCCCGGCACTCCCGGTACACTACCGATGAGCCCGAAACTTTTCCGGCGATCAAAACAGGACTTCCTATATATGGATCTTTACCTCTGGACCATTCCGGAGATCCTCGTGACGTCCGGGATCTCATCTGGGACTCCGAACAACCTTCGGTCACCACCATACATAACTCTATACTACCAAACGTCACCAAACCTTGAGTGTGCAGACCCTGCGGGGTTCGAGAACTATGTAGACATGACCGAGACACCTCTACGGTCAATAACCAATAGCGGGACCTGGATGCGCATATTGGTTCCTACATATTCTGCGAAGATCTTTATCGGTCGAACCTCTATGTCAAGGATTCAGTTAATCCCGTATGATGTTCCCTTTGTTCGTCGGTATGTTACTTGCCCGAGATTCGATCGTCGGTATCTCCATACCTAGTTCAACCTCGTTACCGGCAAGTCTCTTTACTCGTTCGGTAATACAAGATCCCGTGACTAACACTTAGTCAGATTGCTTGCAAGGCTTATTATGATGTTGTATTACCGAGTGGGCCCTGAGATACCTCTCCGTCACACGAAGTAACAAATCTCAGTCTTGATCCATGCCAACTCAACAGACACCCTCGGAGATACCTGTAGAGCACCTTTATAGTCACCCAGTTACGATGCGACGTTTGATACACACAAGGCACTCCTCCGATGTCCGTGAGTTGCATGATCTCATGGTCATAGGAACATATACTTGACAAGCAGAAAACAGTAGCAATAAACTGACACGATCATATGCTATGTTTGTAGTTTGTGTCTTGTCCATCACATTATTCTCCTAATGATGTGATCTCGTTATCAAATGACATCACATGTCAATTGCTAAGAAACCTTGACCATCTTTGATCAACGAGCTAGTTCACTAGAGGCATACTAGGGACAGAGTGTTGTTTATTTACCCACACATGTAATGTGTTTCCAATTAATACAATTATAGCATGGATAATAAATGATTATCATGAACAAGGAAATACAATAATAAACACTTTATTTATTGCCTCTAGGGCATATTTCCAACAAAGAGGTGCATCGGAGGACCAGTAGGGGGCCCTCAAGCCATCTGACCGCGCCCCTAGGGGTCGGGGCCTGTTGGCTTGTGGCCTGCTGGCAGCCCCTCTCTGGTATATTTTTGCTCCAGAAATTTTTACATATTCCAAAAAATATCTCCATAAATTTTGAAGTCATTCTGAGATTGGTGATTTTTCTATTTTTTTCTCGGTTTTCAGGTCCATAATTCTAGTTTCCACATATTTTCCTCCTTGTGATGTACCTTGCATAATCAAAGGAAATAAACATAAAAATTGTATGATAATGTGAAATAATGAAATATGGAATAATAGATAAAAATAAGATAGATAGTGGTAAGAAATCATGATGCAAAATGAACGTATCAAAAGCACGCATGTCCATGGGCAAGGACGCGGGCGATGGTGACTTGGAGATGTCAAGCCCCGGCGTGTCGCGAGCGCCGTAGGTGAGGGAGCAGAGTTGGTCTTGCGCCCCACAGTTGTTGTCGTGGGCACGGTGACCGCCAGGGGCGGCCTAGCCGAGAAACGACCAGAGCGAGCGCCCGAGACCCTGCTATGCTGCGTCGCAGCGTCTTGCTCCTGTCACATAAAATCCACCACCACCACCTCTTCCTGTAAGGCAGCAAGAGAAACAACAGTCCCCAAGTCCGGAGGTCGATGCATCATTACAACAACTTTAAAGTCGTGAGTGAGCCCTTCAACAAAATGAGTAATGAAGAACAAAGGATCCCATGAACCCTGGTGAGCCAGCAAGCTATGCATAGCAATATTGAATTGTTCAGCGTATTCTAACACCGTGCCCACCTGTTTGAGTTTGGAAAATTTTCTCACAAGTAACTGAAATTCTGGCCGCCCAAACTTTTCCAAAACCGCACTACAGAAAGGATCCCACCCCATGATCCGAAGATGGGCTTGCGACCACTCTAACCAGAGAGTCGTTGCACCAGTGAAATGGACGATGGCGTTGTCCACCCACACCTGGGGATGAAGACCACACACATGCGAAAATAAGCCTTACAACGAAGCCGCCAACCCGTGGGGTTGTCACCATCAAACTCAGAACACTCCACATGTTTCCCACCAAATCGGCCGCCACCAAAACCCACGCTAATGCCTTCCAAATCAATGGATGGCAGAGAGGAAATGGTGTTGTTGGGAAGGGGGTGCGAAACATAACATTGGTCGGGACCGGCATAGCGAGGAGCGACCCCTCGCCAGCTGAAACATGTGGAAATGATGCCCCGTGGTGGCCAAATTGCCCATGACCGTCCCCACTCGCCCGATTGTTGTCGCGCGGCGTGTCTGCCTGAGCAGAATTCGGTGTCGCCGTCGCCTTGCCTGTAGACAAGAAGCCCGCTGCGATCATCTCTAGTTGGGCACGGATGTCGCCCATCTCAACGCATAGCTGTCCCACCGCCGCGTCTATGACCAGACGCCAGGCTGTCAGATCCTAGACTATCGGCTCGAGGGCAACGAGCATTGGCTCTATCTTCACGATAGACGGCGCCATCTGATCCAACGTACCGACGTACGTTGGATCGCGAGGGGAGCCTCGGCGATGCTGCTCTGCTCCATCGCCGCCTCTTCCAGTTGCTTCTGGACATAGACTCACCATGACTTCCTTGAGACTGCATGTGCGTGCCGCCAGATCGGCCCACGGGAAGAACAGAAGAAGATGTAGTGGAAATTGGAGGCTTTGAATACCAAATGTAACGGACCTAGACCCTCAATTGATCGATCTAATAGTATTTCCTCAAATCACCGATACAAGTAGTTGAATTCGGTAGCAACAAGAAGGGGATCAGGAAGTAGAGTCATGGGATGGGAGGAGGATACACGCCCAACGGCGGTGGTCGAGTCTGTGATCAATTGATCACACACTCTCTAACCCTAAGTACCCACTCACTGGACCCAGTCCTCGCCTTGGACCCCGGGCGTTAGGCCTGCATCCTCTCTTGGGCCGGCCTTGTTGGGTAGGATTGTTGGGTTTGGCCGTTCCCATGACATGCCAGTCCAGGAGTGCTACATGGTCGATACCCCAAATGCAGTCAAGTCGACAACCTCGGCGATCCCGTCTACCACCCAGACATCAGTGCAGACACGTACTTGTGAGCTGCCGGTCGAGGAGCCGTCGGCTAGAGCGGGAAGCGAGGTCATTGATAGGGCTATTGAGGCCCTAGACACAACTATGGGCAGCCAAAGGCATGACGCCACTTGCGTGTGCATCCTTAAGAGCAAGTACAGTAGGGGGCTATAAGCCCGCTTACATTGCAATTTTGCTTATGTGAAGGAGAGAGACGTGAAAAAGTAAGGGGAGTGGGCTCTTATGCAAGAGCCTAGCTATATGTGTACTTCTAGACAGATGCAATAAATGTGAATAAAGAGATAGAGAAAAGATGAGAAAAAGTATTAATCTTATAGCCAACCTTATAACTAATCTTGTTGTATCAATGAATGTATGTTTTGGCTATAGATGATATGCCAACATCTTATAGCCAGTAATTGGTTGTATTATTAACCATGCTCTAATATGGCGGGTTACGTTTTGAGCGAGAAATGGTGTGCATGGAAGACGAGCTCAAAAACGCTTGGGAGCAGGTACATGCCGCTGAACAGGAAGTTGAGGCAATTCGGGCCTCACTCAAAACCGCCCCAGGAGTGAAGGAAATCATCCCAGCTGCAGTTAAAGCATCGCTGGCCAGGCATGATCGCCAGGCAAAGGTCAAAAAGAGGAACGTCGTAGCTCACAGCTCACCCTCGTTCAGCAAACCGGAAAAGAACATGTGGGTGGCGCCTGAGAGGCTGGCCATGAACGAATCCCTGACTGTCCATCCGAACAAAGAGCGCATCAAGGAGGCCATGCAACTTTTAAGGATGACAGAGCGTCAACAAGATGCCTACGCCAAGTCAAAGAGCCACCTCGGGATGTTCAGGGACTGGGCAGCTCATCTTCATCACGTCCCAGCAAATCATGATCTCGCGATCAAGACCGGCATAAGAAGCCAACCACCAACACGTCGCCTCGTACCATTTATGTTTCTTGGTTGTGATAAGAAAATTCAGGTTTGACAATCACCCTCACTATGAATTCTCTATGGTGGACACCACCAACGTCGGCCATTTCATTTCCCGAGTCTCATCGATATCCAAAAGTAATACAAGATCCTCGATAATGGGATGCAGAAAGACTCCCTGGTTGACATTGCCGTGTCCATCGCCGACCCATCCTAAAAAAAGCATGAAGGATGATATCGAAAAGCATTGCATGCACTCGATGTGGGAGCAACTTCTGGATCTAGAGCACACATCACATATGCGGCCAAGGACGCCTACACAAGCCATGTGATGCATAGGTGGATGGTTGACCTGACTCCTTCCCCTTGATGCTGATGATCACGCCGCAGCAACCGCAACGCAGGCAAACATGCCAAGAAGTGATAGACGATGATCGTTTTATATGCATATGCCCAGCTACTTTTTGTATTATGTTGTAAATATTTTGTATGATGTTGAACCTATGAAGCTCTGTTACTTTATCATTTTGAGTTTTATGCATGTTTTTAAATACTTCATGTGGCAGTTACACGAGGAGACCAGTGTGATGCAGGGAAAACTTCCGGTTATTTGAGTTAGTGTGAACATTATCACACACGACTTCTTAGGCATAACTATGTGCGATGGTAACCATATCTCACGATTTATCAAAATGAGATATTTCAAAATCAAGTGTTTGTTATAAATCGCACATGATGTATCCAAAAATTATGCCTGCGATGGTTCATGAAATCACAGACTACCGTGAGCTATGCATAACGCGTGGTTCTTTTTGCCAAAACATGTGCAATAGTTCAATTCATCAAACACACTTCTTCAAGAAGAATTGTGTGCAAGGAATTGCACACAATTCTCCTTTCCCAATTGTGCGCGATGTATTGGCCATTACACACATTATATTTCCAGAGACACGGTTTATTTTTTAACATGTATGCTGCCTTCATCGCGCATAGTATAAGACGCTAGAGTATGTGATAGATGTGTCTTAATAGCACTGATCTGCATAGTGTGAATTCATGACAATGTTGTTGTCAAGTCATCCCTCGGACATGTAGAGAGACCCGACTACTTGATGGTAAACAGGTGCAACAACAACTACTACTCGATGGCGATCGTAGCTGACCTGTCAAAGAGTTGCGGCACAAGGGTGTGACAAGAAGTACTAGGTAAAGAGCACACATAGTGGATTTGAGTGATGCACCGTGTGCACTTGGTTCAATTTTATTACACTTGAGATACACAATTATACAACCTATGTCAAGATATTTGTTAGACAAGTGTGTATTGGAATCTTTTTTGTTAAGATACTAAGAAAATCTAAACATATATAATGCATGATAACACATCTAATGAAGCATGTTAATTTACAAAGGGAACAAAACTAGAAAAAATAGAAAGGGACACGATTTGGTGTTTGTTGTTTATCTTAAATCTAAAGTAAAACCAATTCAATAAAAGATTTCTTACATACATCTCAAATGAAATGTTAAGAAAAATAAGCCGATAACTTCTACTACGGAATACGATCTCAACTTGGCGAAAGTGTATTTTGCAATAAATAGATTCATGAATTGCAATAATGAATAGTGTATCTTAAATTTAGCAGCACGGTATATGTGGTTAATTGTGCTAAATGTGATAGGAAAGTTAGTAACTAACATATTACGTTAGTAGAGTAAGTGATAAATAAGTAAAAAAGTTTAGCATAAACAATTCAAATAATTTATTCTTATATTAACCTAAAAAATACAACACTTATGCAAATATTAGTAGTTAAAATAAGTAATATTTTGATTATGATTGACATTCAAATAAAATAAATGTTCGACACAATTATTGAAATATTTATTAGTACATAACAAGTAATATTTTTTATATTTGTTAAATATATTTTCAATAATTAATGAATGATGTCAAACCTGATAAATAAATATAATTTTAGTTTTTTAGACAAAAATCCTATAGAAAATGTTCAATTTTCACTAAGTTTTTGAATTTGACAGCAAAAAACAAATCTTTGACGCTCGAAACCGTTAAAAAATCATAAATTCTTAAATTAAATTTGAAAAATTAAAAATATATATTTAAGTTTGGATAAATTTGTATTTAAACAGTTGGATTATTTCTGTTGTAACAACACTATTATGCAATAATTAATATAATCTAATGATGCGTTCATTTTACCTCATTACGCTTAACTTAAAAAAGAAATAAAAGAAAGCAGTCATTGTTTTCAAATCCTAGGCCACCACGGGATAAGAGCATAGCAACCTACCACTGGCTAATGCTCGGAAGTTATGTGTAAATAAATAGTCCATCCTTCTTTATAAACATAACTGAAAGTTATTAAAATATTATAAACAAAACCATAGAAATATCATCAAAATAAAATCCTGGATTGTCGTGATGAAGCATTTTTCTATGTCCATGAGACTATTTAACATATACATAATCTGGATAGAAATATCTTCCTCTTAGGTCAATTCACTCTCATCATAAAACAATAAACACACAACATAGAATAAGAATACAAATAGAATAGTAGTAATTAAACTTGTTATTTTTTCATTATTAAGTGGTGAATATATCACCGAAGAAAATAAATCATAATTATGGCACAACATTCGTCGTCATTCACAAATTTTGGTAGGCACATAGGGTAATCCATTGCTGATCACGAGCACATATGCTCCCGGGTGAACAGTAAAGGCGAGAAACAATCAAAACACCTAAATAATATACACATCAAAGATGAACAAGTTTTCTAATGGTGCAAAATTTTATAGCGATTTGACATCAAAGGAGGTTAGGACCGAAAAAAGAAAATAATTGCTCCAAAGTCAAAAAGTTTGAACCTTCCCAAAACAACGATTTTGCTTTTGTCCAGAGCTCAGCGGATGCCCTAGAAAACTTGTTCATCTTTTATGCAAAAGAAAAAACAGATTTATTTCTTTTTTCACTATTCCTTTGATTTTACTGGGAGATGCTCCTTGTGTCGGGCTTGGGAC
Source organism: Hordeum marinum (assembly GCA_022496015.1). Taxonomy (NCBI): domain Eukaryota; kingdom Viridiplantae; phylum Streptophyta; class Magnoliopsida; order Poales; family Poaceae; genus Hordeum; species Hordeum marinum. The sequence continues at coordinate 522,799,773 of CM039674.1, read as the reverse complement.
TGGAAATCGAGCCCGAGGGTAGATCGGGTCGGGCTTAGACTTGCAGGAAACCATTTTGTAGCCGTAGTCGGGCCGGGCCAATCGAGCCTCGTCGGGTTTGGTCCTGACTTGTTAGGCCCGATGGTCGAGTCGGACCAAGCTCGGACCTACGTTTACAGAACCAGGCTTTTTTGGTCCGGCCCAAAGGCCGACCCGGTCTGACATATGGTATCCCTAGCACCAAATCCCTTCCTGATACGCCTACGTCTACTCCATTGTAATTTTGTAGGAGTAAATCGTAATCATGGCTTACCATGTGAACAGGGCTTTGTAATCACCAAACAAAATAACAAACACACACACTATCAGTTAAGCAGAAGCAGAGCTATGCACCACCGACCGATGTGAACTGTCCCCTTTCTACTGTGAAACTTGGACACTTGACAGTTGACACGACCCCATGACACTGTGCTTACTGCTGAATTTCTGCAGAAATGTTGCTGTCAAGTCATCCCTCGTCAATGTAGACAGGCCGTAGTTTTAAATAGCCTGCTATAGCCTCGCTATAACTTTGCTATAGTCTTTTCAGTAGGATGCCGTTAAATAGTCTCATATATAAAATGCCTGCTATAACCTGCTATAGCCCAGTTTCGCTATAGCCTTTTTGAAAGCCTACCGCTATTTGTCATAGCCTGTTATTTAAAACATTGAGGCAGACCCATCTATACTTTTTCTTTTTCCTCAGCCATCACGCGTCTGCATTTCTCTAGTGATAAACAAGTGCAGCAACAACTACTACACGATGGCGCTATGGCGAGCCCGATGCGTGGCTGACCCGTCGAGGCGAAGAATTGCGGTGCAAGGGTGTGGACAAGAAGCAACGGGAAAAGAGCACTCGTAGTGGACATGGATGATGCGTCGTGTGCATTCGGCTACATTTTTTCTCCTTCGCCGGCCACCACCTACTCTCTCCGAAGTCCTATCAAAGAAACAATTCCAAGAGTCAGTGAGAAACCGTCTGCAACGGCGAAGACTCCACGGCAAGCAAGGAGCACGCCGTTAGACATTTAAGGTCCATGATCGTCTAGTGTCTCGATCGGTTCCCTCCCGGCACGGCGAGCCGATCAATGGAGCCGGCGAGGTTCTTCCGGTGCGTGCCGGACCGTGGCGGGGGCAGCGGAGGGGTGGGGGACGAGGAGGAGGAGGAGGAGGAGGAGGAGCAGAGCAGCGGCGGATGCTTCTTGGACGTGTACGTGCACGGCGCGCGCGGCATCCACAACATCTGCATCTACGCGGACCAGGACGTGTACGCGCGCTTCTCCCTCACGTCCAGCCCGGGCCACGCGCCGGCGCTTACCACGCGCGTGGCCAAAGGAGGCGGCGCCAGCCCGCGCTTCGACGAGCGCCTCCCGCCGCTGCGCGTCCGAAGGGGCAGGCTCGGCACCGACGCGCTCAAGTGCGAGGTGTGGATGCGCAGCTGCGCCGAGAGCGTCCTTGACCACCAGCTCCTCGGGTTCGCGCTCGTGCCGCTCGCCGCTGTCGCGGCCGCCGACGGCGCGGGGATGGCCCGGCGCGAGTTCTCCCTGTCGTCCACGGATCTCACCCACTCGCCAGCCGGCACGGTGAGCCTCTCCCTCGCCCTCCGCTCCGGCCGCGGTGACGCGTGCATCGTGGGGCCGTCGGAGTGCGTCGTGGCGGCGGAGCCGTCGATCACGTCGGAGGTGGTCATCCTCGAGCCGCCGGCGCCTCCGGTGGACTACTTGGGTATCGAGTTTCCAGACCTCAACACGGCAAAAGAGAACGAGGACATGGCCGTGCAGTACCTTCCGTTCTTGCACCTAGGCGTGGCGCCGCCGGACGCCATGGAGACGGGCACGAGCCCGCGCGGCGAGAATTCGATGCCGGTGTCTTCGGACGGAAGCAAGAACGCCTCGACGACCAACACGACCAGCGACGACAGGGCGGTCGATGTCTCCTCCTCGCCGGCGACAAAGAAGCCGCATCGGGACGACTGCACCCACGAAGCCATCGTGTCGACGCCGATGTGCCGCGCCTCAGCGGACACGCCGATGTCCAACGGAGGGGCGGAGGAGGGAAAGGAGAAGGGTGACGTTTTCAAGTCTCCCATGGCCACGTGCGACATGGAGGCGGAGCAGAGCGCGATGCAGCGGCAGATCATGGAGATGTACGTGAAGAGCATGCAGCAGTTCACGGAGTCGCTGGGCGCGATGAAGCTGCCGATGGAGCTCGACGGCGACGGCGGCGCCGGGGTGGTCGTCCAGAGGGACGAGAAGAAGCCGGAGGCAGAGGCGAGGGTGTTCTACGGAAGCAGAGCTTTCTTCTGAAGAAGACTACAATTATTCAGAGTGTTGTGAGGAGACCTACTAAGATTATTCAGAGTGAGGAAATCTGATCTCTTCTTGCAATTTTGCAAAGGTACTGCTCGATGTGAGTGCGGTTTGACGGTCACTAGTTTTGATTGTTCAACATAGTTGGTTTGATTCGTTCGTGCAATTGCAAATTAGTACAGTATATATCTCTAGCTAAAATTAACATGTGGAGTGGAATGGAGTTTTGCGTGTGTCCTGCGGAAGCAGAGCTTCTTTTCTTCTGTAGAACACTACAATTATTCAGAGTGTTCTGTATGAAACTGGGGTTATTCAGAGTGAAGAGAATCTGATCTCTGCCTGCAAATGTTTTGATTGTTAATCATCTTTGCTGCACGCAGTTACAAACAACTACCTCTAGCTAAGGGCATATCCAAAACGAATCCTCACACCGCTCTCTGGACCACACGGTTTAGACGTATTTTGTCATCTACCATGGTCTAGAGTTCTAGACATGTTTTGTCATTCAACGCGGGGTTGTATTGGTCCACCAACTTGTTAAGACACGCTTTTTTCCAAAAATTAGAGACAAATTGGGGGGCGGGCGTTGCCGGGGTCTGGATGATAACCATGTTGGACTCCGACACACCCGGTCCACTTTAATTCCCCCCTCCTGATCTCATTCTCTTTCACTCTGCCTCTGTTTCTCTTGTTTTGCATCCGTGCCATCCTTCTTCATCGCTGTCGCCGATGTACCTCTTTGGCTACTACACAAGCATTGCTGGACTCCGCAACCACCACCCAGAAGCCCGCTTGCCTTGTACTACGGCAGTGTCCACCCAAGATCTGTCCGCAACCAGGTACCTCCTCCCGCTGTTGATGACGTCCTTGGCGGTCACTACGCTTGGCTGGCAGATGTTTGATCAAATGTCATTAAGCTTATTTTAGAATCTCATGTCATTTTCCTTAGAGTACAAAGGGTAGCAGGGGTACTCAAACATATAGAATGAGTTGTTGTGCGATATGTGGTTGGTCGTATCCTTTGTTTCGATAGGCAGGAGCAGAAGGGGGCTCTTCTAAAAACGAGTGTATGATTTGTTTCATGCATGAAAGCATATTGTGTCCCACGACATGCACATCCTCCATGAACAAGGGCGGAGCTAGAATCAGGCCAAGCACCGGCCCCAGGCTGCTACAATCCCGCTACAGTATTTCTACAGTGATCAAGATGCTACAGTAAAACAAGTAAGTAAGCTCCACGCCCCCCCCCCCCCCCCCCGGCCTGGGTCCTGGATCCGCCACTGTCCATGAACGCAATGTGAAGTCGTCAACGCATCAATGATACACCATCATGTCGCCAAGTTTTGTGGTGCAATTGATATGCCGGAGGCAAAGCGGCCATTGCCCGCGACAACCGAGGAGATCATAAGTTTTCTTTCTTCTTATTCAACTTGTTGTTTGATTCATTTATTCACTCAATGTTTCTCTATACATTGTATAGCATATACGTAATGCCATGATGTATCACAGGATAGAGGACAGACTATTTCCGTACACCGTTGGATGAAGCTCAACGAGCAGTATGTGTGGAACGATATGATTCGTTCAGGAAAAACTTGTTTAACATCTATTTAATCTAGTTAAATTTGAACTATTGTTGTACTTGATTTATTTTCATGCTATATGGATGATTTGTGCTATTTTATACCCGAACTTTGATGAATTTCGTAGTGATTGATGTCTGGTTAGTTAAAATAATGTTTGAAATGTATGCAGGTAGCATTGGATGACAGATTTCTGCATCCGTGTCCGTAGATTTGTCCCACGCCTGAGGACGGATGGGTTTTTCGGTTTATGGATCAGATGCCCTAAGAGTAACATGTGGAGTGTAATGGATTTTCATGTGGGCATCAGCCTGCCAGTGCTAGGCAAGATTGAACCACCTTGAGGAGAGAGTGTGAACACTTGCTGAAAAGCTGTAGATCTCTGATCATTGAAGAACATTGAGATAGATCACTGTGAAACTAGGTATATCATTGCACAAATGGTTGGCTTGTGTACTCAAGTATGCCGCTTTTCTTGCCAAATTCTTGCCCCTATCCTATGGATGGTCCCACTCCCACCCAAAGCATTGTTTCGGAAGCAAAGGAACCCCTTGGTCTAGCTTGTTTCTTGAGCGACGCGTTATTGCGCTGGATTAGGCCTGAGCACTTGGGATTCCACGCATGGAACAGACGCTTCCACGTACGCACGCGTGGAACAGAGCCACCCGCGGATCGTCGATGTCGACGTATGTCCGTGCATGAACGCGACCGACACCTGCTGTGTTTTACCACTTCTCCTGACAAGAAATGGCAACGTAGCAGCTCTTGCCAGACTTATTTTCCCCTTCCTTTTTGTGAAACTCCAACTTGTTTTCCCCGCTCGGCGGTTGAGATTGAGGAACGCTGATGTGATGGTAGTGTCTTATCAAAGGGCGTGGCTAGCTCTCATTCGACTGTCAAATGACTTAAGATGTGAAAAATATATTTTTTACGTGAATTTGAATGTAAGATCTTACAAATAGAGCATCGACTGAGACTTAACGAGCCCTCAGTCGACTGGGACTTAGCAGGATCAAAACAGTCCCATCGTCCCGACGAAATAATATGCTGGATGCATAGACAGAACCGGCAGACCGAAGCTGACTCTACCCGCAAAAAAGAAACAAGACTGAAGCTGACTAGGGACAGGCAGAAGAGAACTGCCTAATTGGGTAATTCGTTGGGTCGAGGCTGAGATTGGTGCAAGGCAGCAATGGAGGGGCTGGCTCTAGCTCTTCCACGCAGAGTACAGGACCTCACTAATTAACACTGATTTGATCAAGTGGTTGTCAAATACAGACAGCAGCAAGCGTGTCAACTGTCAAGTCAGTGACGCGGTGGTCTGACCTGTGGGCCATGGAGCCTTGAAATCCCGTCGAATGGCTTGAACCACTTAAAAGATTACACAATAAGAAAAAAAAAGATTACACAATAAGAAAAAAAAACATGTGGTATTCTGAAAAATTTGACAATTATCTCTACCCTTAAAAGTGCATCGCTAGAATAATAAAACTTCATTTCACTTTTGAGTTGATGAACTTTTCTTTAGAGATTTGAGTCCATGAGCCTGTCCTAATCTGATGCGATGTCCTCAACAACACAAGGAGGCATGCTCTGTACACATTTTTCTTTTTCGTTTTGAGGATTAATTTGCTCTCTACACAACTTAACCAGGCCTTGTCAGTTGTCACCCGGCCGGCCTCCTTTGCAAGGCGCTCCACTCCACGGGCCTTTCATTCCAACAAACTACTGGGCCGCGCGCGAATTTCAAACGCAACATGTTCCTCTCCTGTCGACACCTCCGGAAGTACAGGTGCACTAGTACAACAGTACTGCAGGACAGGAGAGCAAGTACGGTCAGCTCAATCGTGCTCTTGGAGACCGTTGATGAAAGGGGTTCACCTCGCCACCATGTGCTCGATCAGTTCGCAGATGCATGCACACTACGCACAAAGATGAGCACACAATGACACAAAAAGCATGATACTAGCACATTAAAAATCACCATTGCCCTCACTGACACCAAGTGATAGATTAGTTCCGTGGTACACCAGATGTCGACATTTGCGTGCCTGGAGCGGACCCTGCTGGATATTTTATGTACAAGCACTGTTTGTTTGTGTGTGTGGACTGCGGAGCCGTGTGAAGGCAAATCATCCTTATTTCATATATGTAAGTATATATAAGAATCATACATGGAGATCGTCCGTACTTTTTCGTCTCAATGCCACTACTTTGTGCCAAGCTCTGCATTTATTTTCTACTACCTCTGTTCCTGAAATTGAACTGCCAAAATGTCTTATAGTACTTCCTCCGTCCCAAAATAAGTGACTCAAAAATAACTTCATTTTACACTAAAGTTAGTGCAAAATGAAGTTATTTTTGAGTCACTTAGTGCAAAATAAAGTTATTTTTGAGTCACTTATTTTGAGACGGAGAGAGTATTTAAAAACAGAGATAGTATTATATATCTGTTTCACTAGTTATCCTCAGCGCGCAGCTGCATACAGGGATACATAGAAATGTATGTACAAACATAATTACTATATATGGAACACGCTGCACTATACGTACTATCATGCATGCATATCAGCATTACTATTTATCTTAGGTATTTGTCCTATATCTATGGCATGCATACATTTTGATTCATGGTGGTTAACACACAACAATATACACTATTATCATGTTACATATAGTCTACTGGTGATGCAGACGTAGTCCCGCCTTTTGTGTAAGGGCGTTCTCCAGTTCCTCACAAAATGCCGGACACTCCTTGCCCATCGTTCGTTGGGTTCTCTGTTTCAATACAAAAAAAAAGGGTGCCATTGTAAGTTCTTTGATATAAAACTACCGTTCCGTCCCATGCAGCCCGGTTTTCATGAACACGTGTACACACTTTTAGTCATTCATATTTATTTTTCACACCTTTATAGTGTTTGCTGTTTAGTTTGTCAAATAAAGTGGATAATCCATACATATCTGCATGAAGATTATTTTCTCTTAGTGCGGAAATCTGTATAGTGATTTGGGTAAATAGTTATCTGGATAAACATTTTCCACCTGTACTGATGGACCATACATACCTATTCCCACTACTACAATTTCATCATCGGTTCATGTAAAAGGGTTAGCCCAGAAATGCTATATATGATTGGCACACAAGAGTATATATGCTAGCCAAACTTCCTCTGCACTTTTCTTGTGGAACTGATTCCACCAGAAGGTCGGCTAAACTTGGACCATGCTATTTGTTGGCTTATATTTTTTTCAGTTAACTTTGTTGGCTAACAGATCTCCTGCTAATGGAATCGCTTGGCCTCTCAATCATGTCGCCATCTTGTGAGTTTTTGGTCTCATCATGGCATATCTCTTTCTTGCGCCTTGACATAAGTCCAGATGTAACAACCAGATCCATCCCATCCCTTTAAGTTGGGGCTAGAAAGGATGTGAGACAAAATCCAAGGCGAACAGAGATCTATGTGGGTGTAGCCACACTACAACTACACCCTAGAATAGCTAGATCACGGTTTTCGTCCCGGTTTTCATCAATTAACTAGGCAATTATTTTTGGCATAATTAATCAATGAGGAAAATCTTTTGCTTGATCTGTTTTATAACATAATATACCTATATCTAGTCTAGTATCAATTGGCCCATCTGATATGGGAGGAAGCAAGAACTTCATCCACCCAAGTGCTTTGTTTTCCATGTCCAAAAATAAAACAAATGACCAAAACAGAGGGATCTTGGTCGTCCTCTTTGCAAGGGTGTAAGGATTGATCACCAATGAATTTTGACACTTTTGTAGTAGTATAAATCCTCCGACGCCCGAAAGATGGAACTCGGTCAACCTAGAATGACTAGGGTTTTGTGGATTCCGTACACTATATAGCTAGAGGGCCATTTTAGCAGTAGGAGAGACCCTTTGTGGTCCGTTGACACTAATGGTGCATTGTACAGATTCGTTTCATTGTCTTCATCCTTGCATATTCCGCCCGAGGTACAAAAAAATGCACCATTCGCTGTTCGTTGTACTATGCTACCATTTCTAACCCTCTAACTATGCTACCATTTTCTGTGATGCTACCATTTTTAACTCAATGGGTGGTCTTTAATCTCCACCACTGATCTGACTTAACAACCATAACCTATTATGGGCGCAGTAAGTTAACTAGCTTACCATGCCCATAGGGTTTTTACCTTTATGGATTGAATCCAAATAGTTTTAATTCTATGCTACATAACTCAGTGTGGGGCATGGCAAAAGATCCTATATATTGCATAGATAGCCAAAATAAATGTCCTCAAATTCATGTACTCTTTGGATTTTGATAAATCCCTATCCTTTTATCTGGACCCCCACCACAGTCAACATCACTGAAAAAGAAGTGATTTGCTGAGTTTTAGCTCGTCAAGTACTATATGCTACTACTTGTTAAGATCAAATCACAAGCAACCACATGTCATATGCGGTAAGCAAGCGATCTAAAAAAGAATCCAGAAAAGATCAAATCACCCAAGCATCGATGACATGACAACAACAGGAGCTAAAGGCAGATGCATCTGTTGATGTGTACCTGAAGATGGAGGCTATAGAACGTCCTGTTCTGGAAAGCGGAAGTCGACGAGCTGATGAGGCGAAGGCCTTCGTTCTCCAGCACTTTGATGCACTTGGACATGGGCAGAGCTCCGGCCATGGTGCTCACCAGGCTGACCTGGACCATGATTTCCCTGTCGTCGAGGCAGGTGGCGGACACGATCGGGACCGTGTTCTCCCTCATGGTCAACACGCCTGGCTTGCAGCTGGCCCGCGTCAGCTCCTCCTTCTTCTTCTCTAGTCCGGTTACCTGCTTCTGCAGCTCCGGGATGTACTTGAGCACCCGCGACACCGTGATCGGAATGCTCAGCTTTTTCTGCAACACCAATCTCTCGGATGCTCAGAACAGAATCTCTCACGTGTAACCCAGAGGAAAGGACTCCGAGTTATTTTGAGTGTGAAATTTAAGTACGTACAGTGTGATCGGAGTCGGGGAGGAGGGAGCGGAGGTCGGAGTAGAGCTCGTTGAGCTGCTTGCGGCGGTCGCGCTCGTAGGCGTTGTGGCTGATCTTGCGGTGCGAGCCCGAGCCGTCGCCGCCACCGGGAGAGCCGTAGCCGCCGGAGGAGGTGCCGTTGTTGGCAGCCGGCGCCAACGGGATGTCGTGGTCGAGGCCCGGCCACTGCGATTGGTGGTGGCCGCCGGCGACGGAGAAGATGTCCGCCTCCAGCGACGACATGCTACTCACGAACGGGTCGTCAAACATCTGGGTTTGGTGCCCCATTGCTCGCAGCAGGTTGCTGCTCTGGATCGAGTTCGTGTGGAGAGCTTAGGAATGATGGTGGATGAGAGAGGGAGAGAACCTAGCTTAATTAGCAACCTAACCACCGCGCTGTGTAGCTGCTAATGAATGACATTATTCTTCGTGAAACGCAAGATGAAGAGGAAGTAGTAGTAGCCTAGTGGGAAGACCCTCTGAGCTAATTGAATTTTTTTTGAGACGAATACTTGAATAGCATTAACTACTTCTCATGGCAGGGTTTGATGTATGGAGTCAGCTGCTTGAGCCTGTTCCAGAGTGGCGACCTCCCATTCATATAGGGCCTGAGATGAGGGGACGTCAGTGTCACATACGACTTTCTAGATAACGAATTTTACCTATAGCTAACTAACATGGATGCCTAAGTCTAGTAATCTAAACTTTGAGAGTGAAGTGAATGGTTTTACCTTATGCTGCTCTTCCAAATCGATGTGGAAAAACTCTTAATGATGTGAAGAAAACTAAAATCAACTAAACAATTTCACAAAAAAATCAACTAAAGAATTTTGTCATGAACTCATACGGCGAATGTCTTGGCCTGATTCTACACAAATTTTGAGTGTATTGTATAAATTAATTTGATAGGGTTGTATTCCTTTTATATACTAGAATAGAAAATGCGCCTGCAAACTGAGCATAACTCAGATGGTTAGTTTTTTTTGTGATGGAACCGGCCTACTAGGATTCAAGTCCTAGACTTGGGACATGGGACTGGTCCTATACTTGGTTAGTTTTTCTGGATTTATTTTAGACTTTTCAGAATTGGAGGAGACGTGCTCGCCAAGTACGGGGCACATCTGGTGACTTTATCAATTTCAAGATATTATGTCAGCTCGGTATTTCGGAGGTGCTCGTAAGGGTAAGATGTGCGTGTGCATTCATAGGGTAAATGTATGTTCATATATGTGAGCATCTATGATTGTTATTCTGTACGCTGTACGCAACACGCCCACTAATTAAGCTCCATCAAGGACATGATTTGCTTCAAAGGAGTTTCGTAGATTTTTTTAATTACATTTCTTAGTTTTTTAAAGTTTTTGAGGATTAGAAATCATAGGATTATTCTCCTTTGGTCTAGTTATACAGTACAATATCAAAGGACATCTTTTATTGATTATAATACCATGGCAAGTTTCCTTCTCTTCAATGCCAACTACATCATAGATCTAATCTTTTAGAAATTTATAATTCATGTGGTGTAGCCAAGCAACATCTATTGCATATTATTGTCCTTGTGAACCTCTTGTAGGATTCAACATGCCATAACATCCTACTCCAATTCTTATGTATTAAAAACCCTGTGAACAAAAGTGACCCTTAACATTGGTACAGCGATATCCAACTTTTTGCAGTACATGTGGGTATGATTTATTATCGAACGATTTATTTCTTCTCCAAGATCTGGTTTTTTCATTGCCTTTGGTTGAAAGACGTTTGGATTATCTAGGGCTTGTTCGAGTTCAAGCCATGCGTTTTCTTCTCATGTTGTGTCTGCTAGCGTCCATGTAAGCTGTTTTTCACACCGCGTCTATGATTTTATAAGTATTAGTAAACAACCAGATGTCCCGGATATCTAGGGTTGGCCATCTATTATTTTATACTAGATAAATATTTAACAAATAATCTGACAACCAAATTGTTTATGATGAATGATAAATATAGTAGGTCTATTAGTACTGGTGGTTATTGGACCGGTGGACCTAACATTTCCCCTTACCTTGAAACGAGAAAGAAGCTCACGTATATATCTAGCATCCAAAGCATCCAGCTAGTGTGCCTTTCCAATATATTCGGGTACGCTTTAGCCGGGACCGGATTGGATGCCATTTTTGGCTGGTCTAATACTGGAGTACAATACAATTAATGACCATCACCAAACAAAATAGTCAACCAAATTATACTCCCTCTGTAAGTTTTTGTAAGACGTTTTAGGTGACTATACTTTAGTGACCTACAACGTACCGAGGACGTATTATATACCGAATATAGCAGTTCTCCTGCTGTCATAAACAAAACATAATATATAATACATGCTGTGTTAGGTTCAGGTCAGAATTGCATCCCTACTGATAACTTGGCTGAAGGAGCCAATGCGTATGTAGTAATCAAGAAGCAAGTGGGCGGCTACTGTTGGCCAGGTGCTCAGCCAAGCGGATTAGTTAAGCTATCCGCTAGGTACAATTAGCTAGATGCGCCAAATGAGGAAGGATTTCGCCGCTGCAGGTGGATCTACGCCGATCGACGACGGATGGTCCAGCTAGCTACGGCTTTATCTTAATCGCCGGAGCTTATGATAATCGCGCGCGTCCACGTAGCGTGGCGGGGGGCGCGGCCACGCGCTGTGGGCGTGCCGGAGCGCGCCCGGCGCGTGCCCGCCCGTGCCCCGGACCGGGCTCCCCCTGGCGCAGCACGCACAGGGCGCCCGCGTGCCTGCGTCCGTCCTGGGAGCATCTGTGTGGCTCCATCCTTCAGCATCTCTCTAAGCTGTCTCTCTCCGTTCAGCCAGCCTCTGATTAAAAACCTTTGCTGCTGACACGCCCGTTACCTAGCATCGCCTGTACTCTCTGTTATGTTAAATTTTGATCGGAGTCGGAGAGGAGCTTACAGGTGTCGAGCCAGCAAGGCGCGCTCATGTATATCATAACACGCTCATGTATATCTATTGAGTACCGTACTTGTGGAGAGGTTTAGGCCCTGCTTGGATTCGTGTAAATTTATACACCCGGATTTATTCTACAGGTGTATATTACTGGTCGCTGTGTTACTTCCGTTTGGATTCAAAACGATGGCAGGAGGTCTGTATCTATTATCTATTACGGAGGTAATCTGGAGGAAACCGACAATCCAAGCGAGGCCTTAGGATGGATGAAAAGGAAATTCTCATGGTCCGGCAGATTTACCACAAATCACTGAGCCCGAAGTACTATTTTCAGGCTAAAATGAAGTCTTTTTTCTTTCAAAATATAAATAAGGTACTCCCTCCGATCAATATTAGTTAGTGCGGCTTTAATACAACTTTATACTATAATTATACTGAAGCGGCGTCAATTAATATGGATCGAAGAGTGTACTAATATTATTTTTTCTTTTAAAGTAAATCGCCAGAGAGAATCACATGGTGCAACCATCGGCAAATCCGGGTGACTGCTGGGTTGAAAGGATGGTAGAAGCGACGTAATTACCCCTTTGCCTCTCCTCCAAGCGAACAAGCGGCTAGGGTTTCTGCCTTGGCGACGCTGCCGATCTACCTCTTCTTTTGTGCCTTATGGCCGTGAAGGCACGGATGATTCCGGCCCTTGCCTGAGGGCTTCGTTTTTATATGTTTTTTTGAAATTTGCTTGGGTGTGTGTCCCGTTCAAGACGATGAGACTGCAGTGGCTCCTTAAAGCTCCTTGAAACCGGAATAAAACCTCGCCTAGGCCCATTTCCTGGTGGTGTGTCTAGCATCGTCGGAGGGCGTGTGGAGGTATATCTCCGGCGAATCTCATAGGATTCGGTCGGTGGTTGTCTTTTATGGATCTGCTTGGATTCAGTCCACGTCATTGTCTTTTCAGGTTGGATCCTTCTGATCTATGCTTCTCTTCATCGACGATGGTTGTTGTTTTGATGTGCTAGTCCTACGGGGCTTTAGCATGATGACTTCATGACTGTATACTACAACAAGTTTTGCTCGGCTCCAGCGAGGGATGGGTGATGTTGGCGGCGTGACTTTGGCTCGCTTCAGTGCCGGTAGTCGTCGCTACGTGGCCTATGAATCTGGATGCAATTTTTTATTTCGGATGTTCGTTGCAGTGTCATGATTAATGATGAATAGTTCGAGAGTCCCCCCCCCCCCCCCCAAAAAAAAGAAAGAATGGTAATTCGCTCAAAAGAGAAAAGATGATAGAACCACCCATGCTAAAACCTAGGTTAAATTTATGATGGCTGAAAGTACAACCACTTTCCTCTACAAAAAGTACAACCTCTTTATTAACCACCCAAGCAGTGTCCGAATCTCTATTTCAAGAAAATTTCGATATGCATGATCTATGTAAAACTTTTTCATACTAGTATTTAGCGCGTGCCAAGCAGGCCGTGATGCTAAACCTTTTGCTCGTGATACCGAGCTGCCATTACTTTACTTAGCTAGGTAATTCGAACCACTTTACTTTCTAGGGTCTTCATCTAGCTTCTAGGTCTTTGGCTAGCGCTTTTTGTTCCTTTTCATTTTGTTGGCATACCTTATCTTCTACACTATGGCACGTGTTTTGGTGGATGTCTTAAAAAATGATTACCGTTTGTTTAGAGTATCTACAACCGGACTCTTTAAATTGGCCGGACGAACATAGGATCACTAATAGTTAAGCCCGCCAAACCCCTCAAAGCATTCTTAAACGCTTAGGCTGTACGGTAACCTTTATATTGCCTCATATCTGAGATGAGTATGAGGAGTGCCCGAACATATCTAGTTAGTGGTCCTTCGTCCGGTACATAAGACTTGATCCACCACAAAGCATTTTTTTATTTGTTCCATTCTCTCTCTACTTCTCCACCAATCACACGCATGTGATCGGACATATAGGCAAAAAATTAAGGGACATGGTTGCGTGGACAGAGAAATAGAGTCAAAATGGATATGGCCAGAAAATGACCGGTGTCTCCGCGGACATGGTTGAGTCATTCTGCATATGCCCTTAGCATGTAAGGTTGCACACACTATTATAGCCTCTTTGTTTCAGATGAATATTAGTGAATAATATTTTAGTGCGCTTTTCATTTGGATTGAGTGTAACTTGTGTGTGTTCCCTTTGCATATAGCCTCGAGAGCACACACAAAATACCCCGATCTAAGAAGACCCTTAACAATTTTTCAATATATATAGCATTTTTTGCTTGTGGGTTAGAAACAAAATAAATTCCTATGGCCTACAAACTTTGCATGCAATTCCAAATAATTTATTTAATTGAGTTTCAACAAGATGAAAACTTCCTTTATTTCTAGGACGGATATGCCATGTGCATGCAATTCCTTTATTTCTAGCACTAGTGCAACAAGATAGCTTATATTTAAAATATATGGTATGTGTTATCTATGGGCTCCTCTCGGTTACAATAAGCCTAGAATGGAGCATTTCTTGTCCTTCTTGAAAGGATACAAAAGATATTGGCAGCATGCTCTCAGTTGCTTAGCTATGATGGTAGGCTTCTCATGGTTAATGCTGTCATATCCTCTTTACCAACTTCCCTCATGAGTTGTATCTTATTTTACAAAGGCATCATTGATCAACTAGACAAGTATAGAAGACATTGCTTCTCGAGAGGAAAGGACTTGGACAAGAAGAACCCACCTTTGGCTGCTTGGGATCTAATCCGCAGGCCCGAAGATAAAGGGGGTTTAGGAATAGTAAACCTCTCCACTCAGAACACTTGCCTGCTGCTCAAAATGATTCATAAATCATGATAATATTCCTTGGGTGAACTTGGTCTGGGAAGCCTATTATCAAAATAGTAATCCCCACACCCCTCTCCATAATAGTTCATTTTGGTGGAGAGACTATTTGAAACAACTGCCAATCTATAAAATTCATGCAGCTGGTAAGCTTCACAATATGGTCTATCTTTGGACTTCTGGAATGACACTTGGGAGGGCATCACACCTTTACAGAAATGGCCTCACTTGTATTCTTTTGCTAAGGACCTGCAACTCTTTGTCTCCCATATATGGCACCTAGAGGATCTGTCAACACACTTCCATCTACCATAATCAGAAGAAGCCTATGCTCAATTTCAGGACCTACATACTTTTTGCAGCAACTTGTGCTTTCATATGAACTAGAGTACTGGCAAATGCCCCCTACATCCACCACCTATGAGGTTTCCCAAGCATACAAGCTCATCACTAATTCCCCTCCCCCCAACTTTACCAGTCATCAATTGGACTTGGAAAACATGGTGTCAACTTAAACATAAGATCTTTTTTTGGCTGCTCATCAACAATATATTAAATATTAGGGCAATGCTTCTTAGGAAAACATTCTATATGCCATCATATTCACGTGTCATGTGTAATTCCGGCGACCTTGAAACTAGATACCATCTTTTCTTCCATTGCCCTTTTGCACAACATTGTTGGAAGTATGTCTGCCCAACATGGTTTGCTCATTCCCTAGGGATACAAAATGAACTTGTTGGATTTCGGGCTCCGCAAAACTCAAAGAAGTTTGTACATAGGGGCGTGTGCGAAGATCCCCAACGGCCTCACCCCACCTAGCTCACAACTCGAAGATCTAGATGACGAACTCACACGATGACTAGGGAGACGATTTCACACGATGATTTACCTAGGTTCCGGCCGCTGCGAAGCGTAAAACCCTACTCCTGCTTTCGTGGATTGCCTCACGAGGAGGTTTGTGGATGAACTAGTACAATGGTGGGTTGCCTCACGAGGGCGCTCTGGTTGCTCTCCCTCTCTTCTGTTGTCTCTCTCTTCTTCCTTCCCTCCCCACGGTGTAGCCTAGCCTCTACTTATAGTGCCCCAAGTCCTCTTCCCTTATCGCTATGGCGGGAAGGGATCCCACAACCGCCAAATTCGAAAGGGGACAGGAGTACATCTTTATCCTGACGAAAGGTGGTCTTTGCCTACAAAGTAGCTGAAGGGGTGGGAGTAGTCCTTCTCCTCCAATCCTAGTAGGACTAGGACTCCTCCTTTCCCACTTGGGCCTCCTTCCACCCTTGGAATTTTCCACCCCAGCCGCATTGGCTTCCTGTGGGACTTTGGCCAGCCCACTAAGGGCTGGTAAACCTCCTCCCACAGCCCATGTAGCCTCTTGGGTCAAAATACCCCTCCCGATGGTCCCCCGGTACCCTCCCGGCACTACCGGTACACTACCGATGAGCCCGAAACTTTTCCGGCGAAGAAAAAAGGACTTCCTATATATCAATCTTGTTGGAAATATGCCCTAGAGGCAATAATAAATTAGTTATTATCATATTTCCTTGTTCATGATAATCGTTTATTATCCATGCTATAATTGTGTTGATTGGAAACTCAGATACATGTGTGGATACATAGACAACACCATGTCCCTAGTATGCCTCTAGTGGACTAGTTCGTTGATCAAAAGATGGTTAAGGTTTCCTAGCCATGGACATGAGATGTCATTTGATAATGGGATCACATCATTAGGAGAATGATGTGATGGACAAGACCCAAACTACAAACGTAGCATATGATCGTGTCAGTTTATTGCTACTGTTTTTTGCATATCAAGTATATGTTCCTATGGCCATGAGATCATGCAACTCACGGACATCGGAGGAGTGCCTTGTGTGTATCAAACGTCGCAACGTAACTGGGGACTATAAAGGTGCTCTACAGGTATCTCCGAGGGTGTTTGTTGAGTTGGCATGGATCAAGACTGGGATTTGTTACTCCGTGTGACGGAGAGGTATCTTAGGGCCCACTCGGTAATACAACATCACAATAAGCCTTGCAAGCAATGTGTCTAAGTGTTAGTCACGGGATCTTGTATTACGGAACGAGTAAAGAGACTTGCCGGTAACGAGGTTGAACTAGGTATGAAGATACCGACAATTGAATCTCGGGCAAGTAACATACCGAAGAACAAAGGGAACATCATACGGGATTAACTGAATCCTTGACATAGAGGTTCGACCGATAAAGATCTTCGTAGAATATGTAGGAACCAATATGGGCATCCAGGTCCTGCTATTGGTTATTGACCGTAGAGGTGTCTCGGTCATGTCTACATTGTTCTCGAACCCGCAGGGTCTGCACACTTAAGGTTTGGTGACGTTTCGGTAGTATAGAGTTATGCATGATGGTGACTGAAGGTTGTTCGGAGTCCCAGATGAGATCCGGGACATCACGAGGAGCCCCGGACTGGTCCGGAGGTAAAGATTGATATATAGGAAGTCCTATTTTGGTCGCCGGAAAAGTTTCGGGCTCATCGGTAGTGTACCGGGAGTGCCGGTAGTGTATCGGGGGACCATCGGGAGAGGTATTTCGACCCAAGAGGCTACATGGGCTGTGGGAGGGTGGAAACCAGCCCTTAGTGGGCTGGTG
Organism: Hordeum marinum; assembly: GCA_022496015.1. Lineage (NCBI taxonomy): Eukaryota > Viridiplantae > Streptophyta > Magnoliopsida > Poales > Poaceae > Hordeum > Hordeum marinum. Next base: position 522,782,461 of record CM039674.1, on the reverse strand, counting down.
GAAGTCCTCTAAGAGGCCCATGCGTCTGGAGTTGAAAGAGAAAGAAAAAACACAAGGTGGAAATAGATTCCAAGTAGGAAAGGAGGAATCCTAGTCCTACTAGGATTGGAGGAGGATTCCTCCTCTCCTCCTTGCGCAAGGGCAGCCTTGGTGCGCCAGCCCTTCTCCTCCCTTCCTCTTATATATACTGGTGGTATTGAGTGTTTTGCACTAGATTTTACAGCCACGTGCTACCCGTTCCACCGGTGCTCCTCTAGATCGGATTTCCGCAGTGCTTAGGCGAAGCCCTGCCGGAATAGCTCCACCACCATCGCCGGAGCGCCGTCACGCTGCCGCTGAACTCTTCCTCCTCTTCACTTCCTCTTGCTGGATCAAGATGGTGGAGGTCATCATCAAGCTGCACGTGTGCTGAACGCGGAGGTGCCGTCCGTTCGGCGCTAGATCGGAAGGATTGTGATCAAGATCGCGAGACGGATCGTGATGAGTTCGCAGGACGGATCGTGATGAGTTCGTGGGACGGATCGTGATGAGATCGTGGTATGGATCGTGATGAGTTCACGGGACGGATCGTGATGCAATCGCGAGACGGATCGTGATGAGATCGCGGGACGCTCAGCGATTTGGATCGCGAAGACGTTCAACTACACCAACCGCGTTTCTTAACGCTTCCCGCTTAGCAATCTACAAGGGTATGTAGATCCACTCTCCCTCTCGTAGATGCTCATCACCATGGATAGATCTTGCGTGTGCGTAGGAATTTTTTGTTTTCCATGCAACGTTCCCCAACAGTGGCATCATGAGCTAGGTCTATGTGTAGATGAGATCTCGAGTAGAACAAAAAGGGTTTGTGGGCGTTGATGCTTAGATTGCTTCCTCCCTTGGTCGGATTTTGGTTCAGCGGTATTATGAGATGAAGCGGCCCGGACCAACATTACTCGTACGCTTACGAGAGACCGGTTCCCTCAACCGCAACTTGTTGCATAGATGGCTTGCGGGTGCCAGTTTCTCTCACTTTAGTTGGATCGGATTCGACAAAGGCGGTCCTTGAGAAGGTTGAAAAGCAACTAGTGTATCACCATTGTGGTTTTTGCATAGATGAGAATTGTTCTTACTAGATACCCGTAGCAGCCACCTAAAACATGCAACAACAATTAGACGACATCTAACTTGTTTTTGCAGGGTATGTTGTGGTGTGATATGGCCAATTACATGATGTGATATATGTGATGTATGAGATGATCATGTGATGTATAGATTATCACGACTTGCATGTCGATGAGTACGGCAACCGGCAGGAGCCATAGGGTTGTCTTTAATTATTGTATGATCTGCGTGTCAATCATTAAGCGCTATGTAATGCTTTAGTTTATCGCTATGGTAGAAATAGTACTTGAAGCATGTTGGGTGCGACAACCCCGATGGCGACACGTTGATGGAGATCATGGTGTCGTACCGGTGACGATGGAGATCATGTCGGTGCTTTCATGATGGAGATCAAAAGCACAAGTTCATGGCCATATCATGTCACTTATGATTTGCATGTGATGTTAATCCTTTTATGTACCTTGTTTTGCTTAGGACGACGGTAGCATTATAAGGTGATCCCTCACTTAATTTCAAGATAAATTGTGTTCTTCCCGAGTGTGCACTGTTGTGAAAGTTTGTCGTGTTGAGACACCATGTGATGATCGGGTGTGATAGACTCTACGTTCACATACAACGGGTGCAAGCCAGTGCTGCACATGCAGAACACTCGGGTTAAACTTGACGAGCCTAGCATGTACAGACATGGCCTTGGAACACAAGAGACCGAAAGGTCGAACATGAGTCATATAGTAGATATGATCAACATGATGATGTTCGCCATTGAAACCACCTCAACTCACGTGATGATCAGACTTGAGTTGGTGAATTTGGATCATGTATCACTCGAATGACCGGAGGGATGTCAATTTGAGTGAGAGTTCTTAAGTAATATGATTAATTGAACTCATTATCATGAACATAGTCAGTAGTGTCTTTGCAAATTATGTTGTAGATTACTTGCTCACGCTGTAGCTCCCTTGAATTTTTATATGTTCCTAGAGAAATAGAGTTGAAAGATAATGGTAGCAATATTGCGGACTGGGTCCGTGATCTGAGGATTCTCCTCATTGCTGCACAGAAGGCTTATGTCCTTAATGCACCGCTCGGTGCGCCAACCCCTCTAGAGTCGTCTGTAGATGTTGTGAACATCTGGCAGACACGTTCTGATGACTACTTGATAGTTTAGTGCGTCATGCATTACGGCTTAGAATTGAGGCTCTGAAACATTTTGAACGTCATGAAACATATGAGATGTTCTAAGAGCTGAAATTAGGATCTCAGGCCTGTGCCCGTGTTGCGAGATATGAGATCTCCAACAAGATTTTTTGCCTGCAAGATGAAAGAGAATAGCTCAATCGTTGAGCATGTGCTCAGATTGTCTGGGTGCTACAATCGCTTGAATCGAGTGGGAGTTCATCTTCCAGATAAGATAGTGATTGATGTAGTTCTCCAAGTCACTATCACTAAGATACTAGAACTTGGTGATGAACTATAAAATGCTAGGGATAGAAATAATGATCCCTGAGCTGTTCGCGATGTTTGACACCGCGAAGGTAGAAATCAAGAAGGAGTGTCAAGTGTTGATGGTTAGTCTAACCACTAGTTTCGAGAAGGGCAAGAGCAAGGAGGGAAATTTCATGGATAGCAAATCAGTTGCTGCTCCAGTGAAGCAACCCAAAGTTGAACTCAAACCCGAGACTAAGTGCTTCGATTATGAGGAGAGCGGTCGCTGAAGCGAAACAATCCTAGATACTTGGTAGATAAGAAGGCTGGCAACGTCGACAGAAGTATATTTGATATACGTGTTAATGATGTGTACCTTGCGAGTACTCCTAGTAGCACCTGGGTATTGGATACCGGTTCGGTTGCTAAATGTTAGTAACTCGCAATAAAAGCTACGGAATAAATGGAGAACTAGCTAAGGGTGAGGTGACGATGTGTGTTGGAAATGTTTCCAAGGTTGATGTGATCAACATCGCATGCTCTCTCTACCTTCGGGATTAGTGACAAACCTAAATAAATGTTATTTGGTGTTTTGCATTGAGCATGAACGTGATTAGATCGTGTTTATTGCAACACGGTTATTCATTTAAGTTAGAGAATAATGGTTATTCTGTTTACATGAATAATACCTTCAATGGTCATGCACCCAGTGAGAATGGTTTGTTGAATCTTGATCGTAGTAATACACATGTTCATAACATTGATGCCAGAAGATACAAAGTTAGTAATGATAGTACCACATACTTGTGGCACTGCCGCTAAATGTCATATTGGTATAAAATGCATGAAGAAACTCCATGTTGATGGATCTTTGGACTCTTTCGATTTCGAATCGGTTGAGACATGCGAACCATTCCTCTTGGTCAAAGATGACTAAGGACCCCGTTTTCTGGTTTGACGGAGCGGGCAAGTGATTTATTGGAAATGATACATGTTGATGTATGCAATCCAATGAGTCTTGTAGCGTGCGGTGGATATCATTATTTTCTTACCTTCACTGATGATTTGGGTAGATATAGTGTATGTTTACTTAATGAAACACAAGTCTGAATCGTTTGAAAAGTTCAAGCAAATTTAGAGTGAAGTTTAAGATCATCGTAACGAGAAGATAGGATATCTACGATATGATCGTGGAGGTGAATATCTGAGTTACGAGTTTGGTATACAACTTAAGACAATGTGAAAGTTGTTTCACAACTCACGCCACCTGGAACACCATAGTGTGATGGTGTGTCCGAACGTCATAGTCGTGCTCTATTGGATATGGTGCAAATTATGACGTCTCTTATCGTTTTACCACTATCGTTTTGGGGTTATGCATTAGAGACAACTACATTCACTTTAAATAGGGCACCATCTAAATCCGTTGAGATGACACCGTGTGAATTATGGTTTGATAGAAACCTAAGTTGTCATTTCTTAATGTTTGGGGCTGCGACGCTTGTGTGGAAAATGTTTTCACCTAATGAGGTCGAACCCGAAGCGGACAAATGCATCTTCATAGAATACCCTAAGAATAGTTGGGTGAACCTTCTATCTCAGATCCAAGCATAAAATGTTTGTTGCTAAAACGGGTCCTTTCTCGAGGAAAAGTTTCTCTCAAAAGAATTGAGTGGGAGGAAGATAGAACTTGATGAGGTTGCTGAACCTTTGTTTCAACCAGAGAGTAGCGCAGCGCAGAAAGATGTTTCTGTGGAGCCTACGTTAGTTGAAGAGGAAGTTAATGATGATGATCATGAAAGCTTCGAATCAAGTTACTATCGAACCTCGTAGGTCGACAAGGACGCGTACTACTCCTAAGTGGTACGGCAACCCTGTCTTAGAGGTCATGTTGTTGGACAATGATGAACCTACGAGCTATGAAGAAGCGATGATGGGCCTGGATTCCGACAAATGGTTAGAGGCCATGAAATCCGAGAAAAGGATCCATGTATGAAAACCAAGTATAGACTTTGATAGACTTGCTCGTTGGACGACAGGTCGTTGAGTACAAATGGTTATTTAAAATGAAGACAGACGCTGATGGTAAATGTCACCATTTATAAAGCTCGACTTGTTGCAAAGAAGTTTATGACAAGTTCAAGGAGTTGACTGCGATGAGACTTTCTCACTCGTAGCGATGCTAAAGTCTGTTGGAATTATGTTAGCAGTTGCTGCATTTTTCAATTATGAAATCTGCCAGATGGATGTCAAAACATCGTTTCCTTAACGGTTTACTTGAGAAAAGGTTGTATGTGATACAACCAGAAGGTTTTGTCAGTCCTAAGGATGCTAAAAGGTGAGCAAGCTTCAGTGATCCTTCTATGGACTGAAGCAAGCATCTCGGAGTTGGAATATACAATTTGATGAGGTGATCAAAGTTTTTGAGTCTATACTAAGTTTACGAGAAACTTGTATTTGCAATAAAGTGAGTGGGAGCACTATAGAGTTTCTGATAAGCATATGTGGATGGCATATTGTTGATCGGAAATAATGTAGAATTTCTGGAAGGCGTAAATGGTTGTTTGAAAAGTGTTTTGCAAAGGAAGACCTGGATATAGCTACCCAATTGTTGAGCATCAAGATCTATAGAGATAGATCAAGATGTTTGATGAGACTTTCAATGAGTACATACCTTGACAAGATTTTGAAAGAGTTCAAAATGGATCAGTCAGAGAAAGAGTTCTCACCTGATTTGTAAGGTGTGAAGTTGAGTGAGACTCAAAGCTCGACAACTGCAGAAGAAAGAGAAAGGACAAACGTCGTCCCCTATGCCTTAGCCATAGGCTTGTATATTATGCCATGCTGTGTACCGCACCTGTGTGTGCCTTGCCATGAGTCCGTCAAGGGGTACAATAGTGACCCAGGAGTGGATCACTGGACATCGGTCAAGATTATCCTTAGTAACTAAAAGACTAAGGAGATGTTTCTCGATTATGGAGGTGATAAAGAGTTCGTCGTAAAGAGTTATGTCGATGCAAGCTTTAACACCAATCCGGATGACTCGTAGTAGCAATCTGGATATGTATAGTGGAGCAGCCATTTTGGAATAGTACCAAGTGGAGTGTGGTAGCAGTGTTTACAGTTTGACATAGAGATTTGCAAAGTACACACAGATCTGAATGTCGCAGACCCATTGACTATAAGACCTCTCTCACATGCAAAGCATGATCGAGCCCCAGAACTCTTTGGGTGTTAGATTCATAACAAATGCGAATCACATAGTGATGTGAACTAGATTATTGATTCTAGTGCAAGTGGGAGACTGTTGGAAATATGCCCTAGAGGGAATAATAAATTAGTTATTATCATATTTCCTTGTTCATGATAATCGTTTATTATCCATGCTATAATTGTGTTGATCGGAAACTCAGATACAAGTGTGGATACATAGACAACATCATGTCCCTAGTATGCCTCTAGTGGACTAGTTCGTTGATCAAAAGATGGTTATTCCTAGCCATGGACATGAGATGTCATTTGATAACGGGATCACATCATTAGGAGAATGATGTGATGGACAAGACCCAAACTAGAAACATAGCATATGATCGTGTCAGTTTATTGCTACTGTTTTCTGCATGTCAAGTATATGTTCCTATGACCATGAGATCATGCAACTCACGGACATCGGAGGAGTGCCTTGTGTGTATCAAACATCGCAACGGAACTCAGTGACTATAAAGGTGTTCTACAGGTATCTCCGAGAGTGTCTGTTGACTTGGCATGGATCAAGACTGGGATTTGTTACTCCGTGTGACGGAGAGGTATCTCAGGGCCCACTCGGTAATACAACATCACAATAAGCCTTGCAAGCAATGTGTCTAAGTGTTAGTCACGGGATCTTGTATTACAGAATGAGTAAATAGACTTGCCGGTAACGAGGTTGAACTAGGTATGGAGATACCGACGATTGAATCTCGGGCAAGTAACATAACGAAGAACAAAGGGAACATCATACGGGATTAACTGAATCCTTGACATAGAGGTTCGATCGATAAAGATCTTCGTAGAATATGTAGGAACCAATATGGGCATCCAGGTCCCGCTATTGGTTATTGACTGTAGAGGTGTCTCGGTCATGTCTACATAGTTCTCGAACCCGCAGGGTCTGCACACTTAAGGTTTGGTGACGTTTCGGTAGTATAGAGTTATGCATGGTGGTGAACAAAGGTTGTTTGGAGTCTCATATGAGATCCCGGACGTCACGAGGAGCCCCGGAATGGTCCGGAGGTAAAGATTGATATATAGGAAGTCCTATTTTGGTCGCCGGAAAAGTTTCAGGCTCATCGGTAGTGTACCGGGAGTGCCGGTAGTGTACCGGGGGACCATCGGGAGAGGTATTTCGACCCAAGAGGCTACATGGGCTGTGGGAGGGTGGAAACCAGCCCTTAGTGGGCTGGTGGAAGTCCTCTAAGAGGCCCATGCGGCTGGAGTTGAAAGAGAAAGAAAAAACGCAAGGTGGAAATAGATTCCAAGTAGGAAAGGAGGCATCCTAGTCCTACTAGGATTGGAGGAGGATTCCTCCTCTCCTCCTTGCGCAAGGGCAGACTTGGTGCGCCAGCCCTCCTCCTCACTCCCTCTTATATATACTGGTGGTATTGGGTGTTTTGCACTAGATTTTACGGCCACTTGCTACCCGTTCCACCGGTGCTCCTCTAGATCGGATTTCCGTAGTGCTTAGTCGAAGCCCTGCCGGAATAGCTCCACCACCATCGCCGGAGCACCGTCACGGTGCGGGTGAACTCTTCCTCTTCTCCACTTCCTCTTGCTGGATCAAGATGGTGGAGATCATCATCAAGCTGCACGTGTGCTGAACGCGGAGGTGCCATCCGTTCGTTGCTAGATTGGAAGGATCGTGATCAAGACCGCGAGACGGATCGTGATGAGTTCGCGGGACGGATCGTGATGAGTTCGTGGGACGGATCATGATGAGATCGCGGGACGGATCATGATGAGTTCACGGGACGGATCATGATGGGATCACGAGACGGATCGTGATGAGATCGCGAAGACGTTCGACTACACCAACCGCGTTTCTTAACGCTTCCCGCTTAGCGATCTACAAGGGTATGTAGACCCACTCTCCCTCTCGTAGATGCTCATCACCATGAATAGATCTTGCGTGTGCGTAGGAATTTTTTTGTTTCCCATGCAATGTTCCCTAACAAATCTTTACATTAGACCATTCCGAAGCTCCTCGTGACGTCCGGGACTCCGAACAACCTTCGGTCACCACCATACATAACTCTATACTATCAAAACGTCACCGAACCTTAAGTGTGCAGACCCTGCGGGTTCGAGAACTATGTAGACATGACCGAGATACCTCTACGGTAAATAACCAATAGTGGGACCTGGATGCCCATATTGGTTCCTACATATTCTATGAAGATCTTTATCGCTCGAACCTCTATGTCAAGGATTCAGTCAATCCCGTATATTGTTCCCTTTGTTCTTTGGTATGTTACTTGCCCGAGATTCGATCGTCGGTATCTGTATACCTAGTTCAATCTCGTTACCGGAAAGTCTCTTTACTCGTTCCGTAATACAAGATCCCGTAACTAACACTTTAGTCACATTGCTTGCAAGGCTTGTTGTGATGTTGTTTACCGAGTGGGCCCTGAGATACCTCTCTGTCACATGGAGTAACAAATCCCAGTGTTTATCCATACCAACTCAACAGACACCCTCAGAGATTCTTGTAAAGCACCTTTATAGTCACCCAGTTACGTTGCGACGTTTGATACACACAAGGTACTCCTCCGGCGTCAGTGAGTTGCATGATCTCATGGTCATAGGAACAGATACTTGACATGCAGAAAACTGTAGCAATAAACTAACACGATCAAATGCTACGTTTATAGTTTGGGTCTTGTCCATCACATCATTCTCCTAATGATGTGATCTCGTTATCAAATGACATCTCATGTCAATGGCTAGGAAACCTTGACCATCTTTGATCAACGAGCTAGTCTACTAGAGGCACACTAGGAACAAAGTGTTGTCTATATATCCACACATGCAATGTGTTCCAATCAATACAATTATAGCATGGATAATAAACAATTATCATGAACAAGGAAATATAATAATAAACATTTTATTGTTGCCTCTAGGGCATATTTCCAATAGTTTTGGGAACCCGCGTATGTCCTTGCCCCCTTTGCACCAAAGGGAAAACTACACCGCCTGGCGCGCGGGCGCCCGCCTGTCCCACATGGCATCATCCTTGGCCTCTCGAGGCTAAGAGCTGCATAAAGATCTCCGCCGCGCCGGAGGGGGCCTGAGGAGGCCCATTCTTCGCAGGTCTTAGCGCTGCTTTCGCTCGCGAGCTCAGGGCTCCCGCAAGGGCCTTGTCTTGAGTGGGGGCGTGCTGACCATGCTTGGCTGACCAGGTGGGCCATGCCCTGGGCCGCAGGCAGGCAGGTCTGGTTACCCCTGTTCCTAGAATGCCGACCAAACTTGGGGCACTTAAGAATCTGCTACATGTTCCTTTTGCATTTGAAATCATCATTCTGGTTTCATGGGCCATTTGGACTACTAGAAATGATTTCATTTTCAAGGCAAAATCCCCAACCTATATGCTTGCAGAAGAAAACTCAAAGAAGAACTGCACTGGATCCTCTACAGGGCCAAGAGACAGAAGTACGTAGGCTTTGAGGACTAGGTCCATGCTTTCACATGATTGTTTTGTTTCATCTTTTTGCATGGTGTATCTCCTTTTCTTTTCTCTTGTTTAGTTTAGGTCTTTGTACAACCTCCTTGTATAGATTCTTTTTGTGCTTTTAGCCCATTTGGGCTCTCACTTTCTGTACCATTTATTTTAAAATCAATAAAAATACGCAATAGAGTCCTGCTGTTTCCCTCAAAAAAATATGGTATGTGACATATCAATCACGTGTTTTTTCTACTTTTATATTTTTAGACTGTTATGAACCAAAGAGACCCTAAATCCTATTCTAGCAACTGCAAAAGAACTCCAGTACATATGTGACTACAGTTATGGCATCTCCAACACGGCTCATAAAAAATGCCCCAAATGTCCGGACCAGTCCCCCTGGACACTTTTAGCCATCCAACACAAATCACTAAATCGGGCCTTCATGCCATATTAGGAAAATAGATAATTAATTCGTTTATTTGGCCAACGAAGAAGACTTACACTACTCAGAGGGCTGGTACGGAGGTCTGAGGTCCCACGGACCGTCCCCAATGTGTGTGTGGGGGGGGGGGGAGGGGGGGGGGGTAGAGGAGTCGAGAGGTCCACCACATCAAAATCTTACACCTTCGTCCCTTCCAAAGTACATGTGTGTGTGTGTGGGGGGGGGGGGGGGTAGAGGAGTTGAGAGGTCCGCCGCATCAAAATCTTACACATTCGTCCCTTTCAAAATGCCACCCAAAGCACATGTTTGTACACAGTCCTTCCCTCATGCTCCACTCCTTAACTCTGCTACCAGATACCGCTCATGACGCATGCTCCCCCCTGCTGTGATGCATCCAAGGCCGCACTCACCTAGATTTGGTCTCTGCCCAGGTACTCTCAGCCTCTGACGACGCCGTCCATAGCGGAGACCTCATCTGACAAGATTTTGGACAAATGTCATACTGCAACTTTTGACATTCTTCTATTTTGAGGCAAACACAATTGGTTTGGACAAGGAGTACTTCTACGTCGAGTTCATGGATTCATCCTCGACAAATGGGGATGAAACGTTGGCGATGATGGCAATTATTGAAGAAATAGGGCGTGCTTAGGACCATGTTCTCAACCTCAAGGGTTTGCCATGACATTGAGTGTTGAATTGTTGTTGCGCATGGGGAAATGTTTATCTCTACGAGGATAACATTAAACCTGATGCATTATTCAAATACTACCCCGACGACAATTTCGGATCCAGTGACCATTGATCATGCGCATCATGCAAGGTGTCAAGGACTATGATTATTAATTCAAGCTGAAGAAGGATGTTATTGGCCGCATTGGGCTCTATGGTCTCCAGAAGGCACAAGGTGGTTGCTTATGGGACGCTGCAGAGTAGTGTGACGAGTATTGTCTGAGAAAGAACATGTATGCATGCCATTACTAGATTCACTACCGCAATGGTCAAGGTGTTTGACCAAAGTACTTAAGAAAATAGAATGCCCAAGACACAACAAGGCTCATGGCACTTGAAGAATCAAAAGGATTTCCATGTATGCTCTGATGTCTTGATTGCATGCACTGAAAACGAAACAATTGCTCAAGTGTTCAACAAGGGCAATACTAGTAACACCATAAAAAGCCCACCATCATTCCTGAAGCAGTTGCATTACAAGACCTCTGAATTTGACACTCTTTATTTGTCATGTCAGGGTCACACAATGACATCAACATGCGACATCGGTCTTGATTTTTTGCATTGTTGTGTGTGTGTGTGGGGGGGGGGGGGGTAGCTTCTCCATGCAACTATACCATCAATGGGCATAAGTACAACAAGGTACTATCTTTATGATGGTATCTATCCTCCGTGGGCGATGTTTATCAAAATCATCATCGATCCAATAGGTAAAAGAAAAATCTCAGTTGTTGCAAGAAAGGATGTGGAGAGGGCACTTGCAATGCTTCAGACCCGTTTTGTAGTTTTTTATGGACCTGCTAAACAATGGGATGAAGAGACATTGTGAGAAATGACGGCATGTTGTATGGCCATGCGCAATATGAATGTGGAGGATGCGAGTGATTCAGTTCACTAGAGTCTGGTTATAAAAGGCGATTGATCCTGTCCAACGAATCGAACCACGTTTGAGGAATTTGAACAAATACATCATCAGATTCGCAATCGAGTAACACATACACAGTTTCATAATGACCCCATTGAGCATTTCTGGGTGTTTCATATGGATAACTAGAACATGTGCCCAAATTAATGTTTGGGTTGTAATATTTATATCTGAATTATTGTTGCATTTATATATTTATCTTTGAGTGATGCTTGTGGTATTTTTTCCAATACTATAATATAGAAAGAAGAAGAAGAAGAAGAAGAAGAAGAAGAAGAAAAAGGTGAATATTTGATGGACACAGTGACCTCCACACCACCGGTTGTTCATAGATGGACGCGTCTAGACGTGTGTGTGTGGATATTTGAGGGCACCCGTTTAATGATCAGCTCGTTGGAGATACGCTCATTTGTATAGTACAGTGCATCCTTCCCGCGAAAAAAAAACTACAATGCATCCATGGGTACAACCCTGGAGATTGTTTAGTGCACGATTTAATTAGCGAGACGTCGCATCATAAGAAAAATGCTTACGGCGGCAGAGTCGATTTTTAAAAATTGACGCGCTGATATGAGCTGAATCGTACTGAATGATATAGCATACTCTATACATTTGCATGACGCACGGATGGATTGGGGAACCAGTAGCGTAATGTATTATTGTGTTTATATAGTTTATTAGGGGGGAAGAGGAAGGATGGATTACCAACTTCGCAAGTACGGCAGTACTGGCGGTAGCACACCACCGGCGACGAGTACAGGGTTTTTTCGGACATTCGGGCACGGGTGCTGGTTGTGGGCCGAAACGTCGACCAGACAGTAAATTGGATCGGGTGCTCACAACTGGGTTACGACCGGGGCAACAGCGGCCTCGTCGGCTGTTCAATCCTGAGGCCCGGGTTATAATCGTCCATGTGCATGTGATATAGCCAACGAAAAAAAATAGCGTGCTATACAAAATAACGACGTCTTTGAAAATATGTTATTAGCATGCTATAGCGCACTATTAGCGGTGCTATAATGCACTTTTCTTCCCTCTCGCAATTGGGTTTTTGTGATTACACGTTGGTTTTCTAACTGTCCAAGCCGTAATAATGGCATCTTTTACCTGAATCGGTGGTTAGGAGATTTCTTGTAGCCACATGCATTGCAATTTATATAGTCTTATAGCTCTTCATTATCTGCATATGAGTTTTTAAGTGCTTATTCTGCCTGGGTCTTCAGTTAGTTGTTTTTATTCAGCGGCTATGGTTATTGGCAGGAACTCGTTGAGTCTAGATATCGTTTGGCCTCATAAGAAATAAAAAGTGCCTTCTACTAGCCTTACTACTAGAAAAAAGCTTATCTTCAATATCTCTACTAGTGGCGCACCATGATGGTGATGCGTCACAACTATATAGCAGTGGCGTATCAGAATCAGGTGCGCCATTGCTATTTTTTTACTAATGGCGCACCACATGAGCAGTGCGTCATTGCTATTTTTTTGTCCATCCTCCCCCACTAGACATAGCAATGGCGCACCACACCTAGGTGTCTGCGTGTGTGTGTGAGGTTAGTAATGGTGCACCCTCCCTGGTGCGCCATTGCTAACACCCTCCCTGGTGCGCCATTGCTAACCCTAGCAATGGCGCACCAGGAAGGGTGCGCCATTACTAACCTCAAACACAACCCCCCGTGGATCGTCTTTTAGTTTTTTTAAAAAATAAAATAAAATGATAAAAGATTCAAAAAATTCAAAAAAATAGATGCCCATGTGTTATGTGTTCTAGTTGTTAGGAAAATTAACAAACATGAATTTTGAATTTTTTTGCAAAAAGCCGCCGTGTTTCGGTAAAATGGCCGTAACTTTTGCATACGACGTTCGATGAAAAAGTTTTTTATATGAAAAATCATCTACTCAAAAAATCGAAAAAATGCAAAACTAAAAAAAATTAGCAATGGCGCATCAGTGAATTGTGCGCAACTACTATTTTCCCGCCTTCACAATTCAAAAAAATAGCATCGCCATTGCTAAGTTGGGACAGAAGTTTTAAAAGGGCCGGCCTGCCACTTACCCCTTCATTCTTCTGCTCTTCTCCTCCACTCCATCTCCTCATCTCCTCCTCTCCTCCACTCAATCTCCAACTCTTCGGCGATCTCCTCCTCCTCACGGTGCTCCTCCCCCGGTGACCTCCTCCTCACGGTGCTCCTCCTCCGGTGACCTCCTCCTCCCTCCTCTCCTCCTCACGGTGCTCCTCCTCCGGCGACCTCCTCCTCCCTCCTCTCCTCCTCACGGTGCTCCTGCTCCGGCGACCTCCTCCTCCCTCCTCTCCTGATCCTTACGGTCTCTCCTCCCTCCTCTCCTCCGGCGACCTCCTCCTCCCTCCTCTCCTGATCCTTACGGTCTCTCCTCCCTCCTCTCCTCCTCACGGTCTCTCCTCCCTCCTCCTCTACTTCTGGCCACATGTGGAGCTCCCCCAGCACAAAAAACGTACCAGATCCAGGTCGATAATGAAATTTGAAAAAAATTCAAGCAAAAAAAACGAGCAAGAAAACAAGCCAAAAAAATGAGCCAGATCCAGATCCAAATTCAAAATTCAAAAATAGCAATGGCGCACGGTGGGGGTTAGACGGTGCGCCACTACTATTTTCCCGCCTTCAAAATTAAAAAAAAATTCAAAAAATTCAAAAAAAAGTTACCAGTGGCGCACCTGTAGCAATAGTAATGGCGCACTACAAGGTGCGCCACTGTTACCTGCAATACTAATGGCGCACCAGAGGTGCGCCATTAGTATTTGTTACTAGTGGCGTGGTAATAGTGGCGCACCTATAGTGCGCCATTAATGGCAAAATTAGGTGCGCCACTAACAGCTTATTTTGTAGTAGTGCCTATAACATTGATTTAGCATGATTGGATTATGTAAATTTTTTATTTGTTTATAGCATGAATAAAAACTTGTCACATAGAGTGACAAGTTGCTGTCACTCACAGAGCGGCCATATTAAATGCATGGGGCGGGTCTTCGGACGGTTTCTTCGGTGATCTTTCATGGTTATTTTAAGTTTCTTATTCTTTTTTCTGGTATTTATTCAAATTTTCTATTAGTTTATTTTATTTTATTTATTCTTGCGACTAAATATTTTAAAATTAGATTTTTTTTTTGCAGTTCATGAATATTCTTAAATTTACAACAGAGTTTTAGAATATGTATGAATATTTATAAAACTTTGACAGTGTTTCTAATACATTTTTTCCAAAATTAAAGAGAATTTTTAGAGATGATGAATGTTTTTAGAAATTTAGGATCGTTTTTCACAAAATTTGTGAGCATGTTAAATCTATAACAAATCCAACATCAGTTTTCTTTTTTGGAGAAAATTGGCTAAATATGGAAGAAAAATATTGTAGTTATAAACTTGAACATGACATGATTAGAAGTTGAATGATTCCGTTAAAATTATACGGTAGCGTGAAAAAATCCAGCCAAGTCGGCCGTCTATTTTGTGTTTCCTTGACAGAACGTCGTAAAGAGCGACGAATAGGATCACTCGGATCCCGCATTGTGGAGCAACTGTAAGCAATCTTTCTATTCCATGAGTAGGGTTCGGGATAGAGAGGAAACATGGACCCTTGTCTATCGTTGTGGTTCATTTAATCTATGGAGTTGCTTATTTGTTTTTTGACACATATTGAACCAGCCCATGAAAGGAGTTTACACGGTGTTCGTTTTGCCAGAAATAATTTCCTTGAACAAATTTTAGAACCTGAAATATTAATTTTTCATGATAGATTTTTAAAATAATATGATTTTAGAAAACGTGAACATATTTCTAAAAACAAATATCTACTCTGTATTTTTTACAATCTATTTACGAAATTTAAAAATATTAATGTTTGTTTACTAAAAAGTGTTCATAAATTTTTAACATAGCAATAAAGAAGTGTTAAATAACAAAAAATAGTATAGATAAAATTGCACAAAAAAAACAAGACATAAACCAAAGAAACCTAAAGGAAAATACAAACAAAAGAAAACAAAATAAGAGAATAACAAAACGGAGAGTGACGCCCAAAGTGGGTCGGGCCAATATCGTTCCAGGGTTGCATGTATTGTTAAAACTTTCTTAATTATATGACCATTTAATAAAAATGTGTGAGCACTTTAAATAATAACTTAAATATTATCAAAAAAATACTTGGACACTTTTAAATGAAACATCAACACTTTTCTTATAATTAAACATATTATGTAAATAAATAAAATTAATATATTTTTAGCTGTTTTACAGTTACTCTTTCCCTTTGCCCGTGATAGCATCTACCAAGGTAAAACGTGCATTTATTTTAGAAGAAGATTCAGTCATGCTAGTTATACAAAGGCCACTGCTAGGTGCCGGTGCGCCGGCCCAATTTTCGACCGGTCGGCCCGGAGCCGTTTGATTTGCACGCGTACAACCATCAGATCTGCACGCGTACAGCCCAAAGTCAAATTTGTCCCCGTCCCTCCATCATCGCCAACCTCCCGCACAGGAAAAAAGGAGAACGTTAGACGGCCTATTTTACTCAATATTTTCTGCGAGGAACCAGTCTCGTCAAGTTGATTGTAAATCCAAATGTTGATATGACAAAGAAACCCAGATTTTCCAGTAGCTTGTTAATTTAATAAGCTGGCCATTTGTGCAAGTCGGTCCCTTAACGTATTAATTATTCTTATGTCATAAGATTGGCGTGAATAAATTTGGCCCAACCTGGAGGCTTATGCCGGGGATATAACCCGTTGAGGATATCCCAGCACTTAAGCCCAAGGTCAAGACTCACCGATGAACCCAAGAAGACAAGAGCCGGCTTACCCTTATGGCCGCTAAAGCCGGATTACGGAAGCCCAGAAGATGACCCGACCCAAATAGCAAGACCTGACAAAAGAAGTATGACCCGGCTAGACCAGAAGGCCCATGCTCGGGTTGTCCAAGGTGCCATACGAGTCGGCACTCCGTAGGTTGGCAGCAAGGAACACGGCGAGGGAAACAAAACCCGGCCTGGGTTGATTGATGTGTAAGAGAATGCGGGTGACCTCACGGAGGTAGAACGTAGTCCAACATGGGAGTTGCCTAGTAGGCCGGTTTTGGACTGTTTGAATAAGACCCATACTAGTATCCAACTTGTAATAGAAAAAAGACTAGTTGTAGTTCTATTAGGACTCTATATGTAAGTTGGCCCCTTCAACTTATATAAGGAGGGGCAAGGCATCCCAAGGGGAGAAATGATTAGAGATAGATAAATTAGCAGCTCTCGAGATAGAGGTAGCAAAATACCGTTCTTGTAATCGAGATCATCATCATCAATAGTAATCAAGCAGGATGTAGGATTTTACTTCCACCGCGCGGGGCTGAACCTGGATAAAACTCACGTCTCTCTATTCCGATCAACCCCGTTCAAGCCACCATCTAGTTGCGATAACTTCACTACTTAATTCTGTCGTGAGGACATGTGCCATAACAAAAATACGACACTCTTCTTCACCAGTTATTCTTCGTCCTTGATGATGAAGCTCTGGTGAATTGTTGACATGGTAAACCTGGTTAGCGTACATGGATCATACGTTTGATCCTAGATCAGGAAAAAATCTCGCGGTTGGGAGGTTTAACCTAGTTTCGGAATCTGCACATCTTTGCCAACCTCTTCTTTCCATCGCGTTTGTTGGTAAAGATTTGATCTATCTCTTTGCATATTTATAGTGATCCTGAGCTTGTACGCACACATGGTAGAAATTTTTATTTTTACTACTTTTCCCATCAACTTGTCCTTCAATATTTATGGGTTTGAACACTTTGAACATGCCATAGTATGGAATTTTACACTCAAGTGTTTCTGATTCTGTTAAACTGATTCGACTTCACTTTGTTAAATATTTAGTTTTCATAAAGTAGAACGGAATAAAAAAGCATATAAGAGCATGGTTAATAGTAGAGTCAACGGTTGAATACATCTAGTATCCATCTCATCCACATCCAACCTAAAAATTAACTCATACAATAGTTATCTATGGACATTTACTACATTGTAACTGCTTGGCACACCTTCTTCTCTCACAAAGTTTCTTGCAACTTGTGATGCAACTGGCTACTAATGTACAACATGTTTCTGTTCTCTATCCTCTTATCTCTCCTTCAACTAAGTATAAACATTATATTTAAATCCTTATAGCACGCTTATATTACCTTATTGTACTTGCTCCAATCATTCAAGCGCAAGTATCACACATGGGGCTACAAAGCAATTCATTTAGTGTTACTTAATAGTCGATTTCTTATACCATATTTGTACCCCGTGAAATTCTCGAGCCTCGCCGTTCAATGCCAAGGCATCTCCTATAATCTTCCATGTGTGTGTTAGCACTACCGGGTTTTGCATTGAACATTTTACACCACAAAATGCTACCAGTAACTCGTTAGTTATGCTTGTTTTACACGTGAGAGCCCAGATAATGAAGATGCAACAAAATCAGCTTTCTAATATATTTTTAAGGCACATGCATGATCTATAGGATGCAAAATAGGGGCAAAATATACCGAGCATGTTTTTTTCTAGGTTTCTGTTGTATCTCATATTGTAAATAACAAGAAGAACTACTGCTCTATCCACAAAGAAAAATATGGTGTATGAAGGTAAAACCATCATCATGAACACAATAAAAAACCACCAACTAAAAAATAATGATACACGAGTAGAAAACGGCCCATTTATCCCGGTTCCAGAGGCCCATTAGCCCCGGTTCTGGAACCGACACTAAAGGGTCGGGACTAAAACCCTAAACCTTTAGTCCCGATTCGCTTACAAACCGGGAAAGAAGGGGCTCCACGTGGCCGCTCCGGGGAGCCCAAGCAGGAGGACCTTTAGTCCTGGTTGGTAGCACCAACCGGGACCAAAAGGCATCCATGCGTCAGCATCTGGCAGGAGCTGGGTTTTTTGTTTTTTTGAAAGGGGTGTGGGTTTTACGAGGGTTTTATAGGGTTAATTTAGGGGTTTCATATTGTGTTAGATAGCTAATAGAGAGAAGTGTCCTCTCTTTCTCCATGCTTGGTCGACGCTAGCTACTGTAGAGAGAACTCGACACACTTGCTAGTAAGCAAATGAAGGAACCATTAAGTACACAAGATCGTCATGAACATATACAGAGAGAAGTGATCGACCTCTCTTTCTCTGAGAGATTGGTCGAACAACAAGTTTTCGTATATCTATCCGCCGCTACTAGCTACATATATACAATATAAGATTTCTTACAATCCCTAACATCTAATGTCGAATTCCAGATGGTATTCTCTGGCTTTATTTATGACGTGGTCAAGAAAGAATCCTGCCAATTCCTCTTGAATTGCTCATATGCGATCATGTGGTAGGAGTTCATCCCGCATCTGCCACATCTAATTTGATGAAGGGGGTCAATACATATATATGAATGAAACTCAACACAAATCATTATAATAAAATAAAATTGTGAATATTATTGCTTACACACTTCATATTGTTTTTGAGAGTAGCCCCACTTAGGGGTCGTCGTGCTGTAGATGAACTCGCAAACTTAGTATCCACAAAAATCATTCCCGGCTTCCTGCCACAAGCACTTTACGAGAAATTGAGTTCAATCAAACTGACAATCAAGCATGATATATGGTATTGATGAAACTAGAATCAATGGGAGATGCGCATAACTAGCTAGCTAGTAGTACTTACTTTCGGGTGTGTAAATCATAGCTCCCTCGGTAGTGCCGGAACAATTGCGGTGAACTCTTTCCAAACCCTGCCAGACAAAGAAAATAATTACTTGATATCAAGAAATGAACAAAGTTGCCGATATGATGCGATAATAATCGATTGAACTTACTTCTTGAGTATTTCAGTCATGTCTGCATATTCCTAGGGATCTTTTCATTTCGAGTCTAAGACGGTTACTACTTCCCGCTCAACCTTAATCTCTAGTAGAATAAAGTGGAAGCTACGCATGCATGCATAACTCATCAATTACACTACTATAACCTCGAGTAATAAGGGAAACCGAATATGCACAAGACAGTAACACTCACTTAAAGTTGTAAGGAAAGAGTATTGTCTCTTTGTTTTGATTTGCAAGAAACGATTATAACAAGTTGTCCTCGGTTTGTGTGGCATTTTTTTAACCATATACTCATGTATGACATTTGGGTTAATGAACCCAATGTCATAGATTTGTGCTTTTCTGCATTCGACGATCTTCAATCTGCATAATATAGTGAGGATAATTATATATGTATATATGTGCAATGAAAGAGCTGAGCTATATATAGAGACTTAATTACAAAAGTAGTACTTACAGACAGTAGGAAGTCACGACTGTTTTGTCGATGGCCTTTTGATTGTATAACTGGAATAACTCTTTAAATTCAACAGACAACTGCTCCATTCCAACGAGGTCGTGCTCCTCTTTAATTCTCATTGTCACAGTATCCTTCCCGATTCGCTGCAGGTTTTCAGGTACCAATCATGGAATCTTCGCATCATCGTTGTCAGAGGAGGATGATCAGGTTTGACTAGAGGCTGCCCGTACCTGTATCTAAATTCGTCCACCTCCAACGGCTCAAACAGTACATCATCGCTCATGTAATCAGCAGGATTGGTACCGGGCACCATCCCCGGATGATCAGCGGTGATATCGCTAGCCACCTTGAGCGGGGGGCACGATTGGTTCACCTGTTTGCTGAGCTGGGAATTTTTCCCACTTCTTCGTTTTGCTAACCTTGCATCACTAGAAGTACTTCCCGACCGCCGCACATCTTGATATGTCTTTTTAAGATAGTGGACATAGTTGGAATCTGGCGCAGGCGGTGGTGGTCGCTTCAAGGCATCGATAGTGCGCTTCACTTTCACCGGATCTGGCTTCTCTTTTGCAGGTGGAGTTTTCTTTGCAAAATGGTCCCTCACTTGGGCACGACATATGTCCTCGTTTTCCTTCTCGTTCCTCTCATATGGTAACTTTTCCGAAGCCTTGAGAGATGGGCCATACCTGAATTGCCTCCCGCCGCTGCTTGTACTGCTAGCCGCCAGAGCGGCGGCATCTCTCTTCCGTCGTTGCTTACAAGGTCGAGAAGAAGGCGGAGTGCTCCGACGCGCCGGAGGATACGGAGCGGCGGCAACTGTCTTCCGCCGTTGCTGACGAGGCGGAGGAGGAGGCGGATTGCTCCAACGCGCCGGAGTAGGCGAAGGAGAAGGTAGAGTCACCTCACGCGCCGAAGGAGCCAGAGAAGGACGTGGAGTGCCCTGATCACACGCCGGAGGAGCCAGAGAAGGAGCTAGAGTGCCCTGATCACGCGCCAGATGAGCCATAGAAGGAGGCGGAGTCCCTAATCACTCGCCGGAGGAGGAGGAGGAGGAGGAGGAGGAGTGCCCTGACGCGCCCTAGGAGGAGGAGGAGGCGGAGGCGTCCAGTTTGGAAGCTTGATGTACTCCTTCCGCCAAAGACATGTACTCCTTAGAGAATGAACCAACTTATTCTCCCCTTCACCTGTATGGTGGTCAAGCTCCAGCTCATCAAATCCCTCCATTACTTCATCCACCATCACAACAGCATAGCCATGTGGAATCGGAAGGCAGTGAAAAGTTCCGTTGGGTTGAGGAGGTGCAATAGAGCCGGCAGCCGCCTTGAAAGTGAGCTTCTGGAATTTCGTCAAAAGCTCGCAATGTTAAACCTCCGTGATAGTATCCGCGGGGTAGCTAGGAGCCATGAAGTCAGGCTGAACGTGCTCCGTGGAAGCCATGCTGCTTCTTTGCTGAGATGGCGGGGTAGCTTCATGCCGTTGAGATGGGTGGCCGACAGCTCGCTGGCTCTCAAGTTCCTCTAGCTTTTCTAGTCTTGCATTAAGCTTCTGCATGTCGCTCACCTCCACTTTCCTCTTTCTATCCCGGCTTCTGTAACCGCCTGTATCGGGAAACCCAACCTTCCACGGAACGGAGCCTGGTGTGCCTCGTGTTTGTCCAGGGTGCTCAGGATTCCCGAGGGTATCAGTCAGCTCGTCCTTCTCTCTTTAGGGAATGAACGTCCCTTCCTGCGCTGGGGTGATATACTTCTGAAGCCTCTTGACGGGTATTGCAAGTTGCTCATTCGTCCAACGGCACTTCCCTGTTTTAGGGTCCAAAGTTCCCCCAACCCCGAAGAACCAAGTCCTTGAACCGTCTGGCCAGTTCAATGTCTCTGGTTCGACCCCTTTAGCAATCAGGTCATTCTCAGCTTTGTTCCACAACGGTCGGGCTTTGAGGTAGCCATCTGACCCCTTGTGATGGTGATACTGCTTCTTTATAGCATTGTTCTTGTTTGTCTCAGACATTTTCTTACTCTTGTCTGATGTCTTGTAGGCCACAAATTCGAGAGAGTAATCTCTAATCTTCTCAAATCGGCCGATGAATTCTGGAGTCTTCCTTTTGTCGACAAACTTTGATTTCAACTCGTTCTTCCACCTCCTGAATAGATCTGCAATCTTCTTAAGAGCACACGCCTTGACCAGTGGCTCTATAACTGGGTTATTCGGATCCTCCTCTGGCGGTAGGGTGAAATTTGCCTTCAGTGAGGTCCAAAGATCATCTTTTTGTCTATCCGTGACATAATAAATTTCAAGGTTGTTGTCCTTAGGCTTATTCCATTGGTTGATTTTGATCAGGATGTTGTCCCTAACAATAGCTCCGCACTGAGCAGCAAGTGCGTCCTTGGTCCACTTTGGTTCAATCGGTAGGCCATCGTCCGCGAGTGCTGTGATCGTGGACCTTTCTTCCTTGCCCAACCTTCTCTTCGGGCCTCGTCTTGTCACCGAAGTTTTGCTCGATCCGGAGGGCTATAAATATATGTACATACCAAAACAATTAATTAATGCATCAATTAGCTAGTTAGCACATGCTTAATTAATATATATACCTTGCCGAACATTGCAACAGCTACCTCCTCTATTCGGTCACTAGAGCCGTCACCATGGTCTCCTTCTTCCTCCGGCATTCGGTGACCGAAGCCATCATGATGATGTCCTTCCTCCTCCATTATTCGATCATCGGAGCAGTAATCCTTCCCTTGAAGACCATCGGTGTCATAGAGAAACGACAAGACATCATTAGGACCGCCGCGGATTATGTCCCCCAACATCTGTTCTTGTTCCAAGTCTCTTTGATCCATAGTTTTTACAAATATTAAAACATGGCAATTAATATAAAAACATGAGAGATGGATATATTAGTGGCAAACATAGACCTAGCTAGCTAATCACAAGAAGGAATCATATTACTAGCCTCGATGCTTCTACGGTTTGGGGTGGCCTCGACAACGCTTCTAGGGTTAGGGGTGGCCTCGACGCTTCTAGGTTTTGGTCGGGCGAGAGGGGGTTGATCGACGTCCCCCCTCATGTTGAAGAGTTACTGAGTCTTCTATGAACAAAACAAACTACCTATCACATGACTGTCCGACGTCCGGATCGCCTATCTCATGAATGTCAAACAAGGTATTCTCTTAACCTTTAAGCGATTTAACAAAATGGCGCTATTCTGGATGTGCAGAAAATGGTCCATATTTTTCCTGATCTCATCTACCCTTCTATATGTCAAGTTGTCTAGTGTCAAAGGATTCAAGAAAACCATGGCTTCATCATTAGCCGGAAGTAACAGGCGCATAATGCTATGAATCTCTTCGAAATTGTTTTGGAACGTTGTCCTGGATAGGATAATTAGCTTTTTTGTACAAAATTCAGCAAGAGCCTTCCAAATATCGCTATTTGGAAGGCCTTTGCTGAAATTCGTACCAAAAAGTGAATTATTCTATCCGTAACTCCATTCCAAAACAACTTTGAAGAGCTTCTTAGCATCATACGTCTGTTACTTCCGGCTAATGATGAAGCCATGGATTTCTTCAATACTTTGACACTAGACAATGTTACATATAGAAGAACACACACACACATATCTAAATATATATATATATATATATATATATATATATATACGAGATCAAGAAACAATTGGATCAACTTGTGCACATCCATAATGGGGGCATTCTTGATAAATCTATGCTACCGGAGTTTTCTATATGAACAAGTTATCGGGGAGGGGGGTAGACGACAACGACTCTCACCCCTCATGCCCGACGTCTGATGTCCGGGTGAACGGACTTAGGTTTGGGGCAAAGCGCGACTATGTGGCGGCTTGAAGGGGTTGGTCGGAATTGAGAGACGTGGAGTTTACCCAGGTCAGCCCCTCCAATGGAGGTAAAAGCCTACGTCCTGCTTGTCTAGTATTGATGATGAAGGAGATCTCTCAGTTACAAGGGTGCTTTTT
Source organism: Hordeum marinum (assembly GCA_022496015.1). NCBI lineage: Eukaryota > Viridiplantae > Streptophyta > Magnoliopsida > Poales > Poaceae > Hordeum > Hordeum marinum. The sequence continues at coordinate 522,758,812 of CM039674.1, read as the reverse complement.
GCTACCTCTAATCACGAGAGCCTCTAATATTTCTATCTCTAATCTCTTGTATTGTCTAAACTTGTGGACTTGTGAATCTGTCCCTCTAGGGGTGCTCTACCCCTCCTTATATAGGTGGAGAGGGTAGGTTTACAAATAGAGTCCTACTAGGAGTAGGACTAGGACTAGCCTTTCACGAATCCTACTATGGGTCTTGTTTCCTTTGTAAGGGAATCCTTTCTCTCCTTTGGGCCTTCTCTTGTGAGCTGCCTGGCGCCGGCTTACACACCGGGTCTTGGGCCTGGTCGTCCTGTGACCTGCCTGCCGGTTTAGTAATAAAATGTCATGTCTTGACCGGGTCTCTTGTGAGTCGCCAGGCCGGGTCATACTTCCGGCCGGGTCATACCGCGGGGTATATCCCCGACATTAGCCCCCCAGGTTAGCTTGAATTTATTCATGGTAACCTCCTGAAATAGGAATAATGAATATGTTAAGTGGCCGGCTTGCTCCTTTGGCCGGCTTATGAAGTGGCTCCTCAGAAATCCGGGTCTTTTCTGCATATGAATGAGTCGTCTTGAAAATCATCTTGCTTGTCAATGTCCTCTGAAAAATATTGAGAATAGAACACCCATATGCCATTGAGTCGGCTTCCAATACTCTTGGGGGGTCATCTCCGCCGGGTCATAATCATTGATGATGCCAGGTCATTATCGTTGGTGACGCCGGGTCAAATAACTAGAATCCATCCGACTTTATAAACATATTGGGATGAAAATCCATCTGATGTAAATCCGGACTTCCATTGCTATGAAGCAAGGCGGCTTATAAAATCTGCCGGGTTATGATCTTTTGATGACACCGGGTTATGAATGTTGGTGACGTCGGGTCTAACAACTGAACTCCATAATTAACATCTTGAAAATTCTCCTCCAAGTTTTTGATATGTCCATATTACCTGTAGCCCCCAAGCTCTGAGATTATCCATGATAACTTGGTGCTTTGCAATAATATATTGGACTGTGTAGCCCCCAAGTGTCGAGTTGTCCTGCTTGCAGCAACCTGGGACTTATAACTGTCTTATACCTTATGAAACTTCAGCAGGTGTAGCCCCCAAGGGTTGGGTCTTCAATTTGAACCTCACAATCTGTTTAAACAGCCGAATACTATAGCCCCCAAGTGCCGGGTCGCACGCCTGCGGCGACTAGGGACTTTAGAAAATTTTGATCTGAGCGGTGTAGCCCCCAAGTGCCAAGTTAGTAAGAATTACTGGGCTGGGACTTAAAAAATATAGAAAGGCCGGCTCATCTCCTTGAGATAATATGGTCTTGCTGACAATGTAATGATTTGAAAACCGGCTTGAATTAGCCCCCAAGTGCAGTGGTTCATGCTTGCAGCGACAAGGGACTTGCATACTTGATATAAACTGTATTTGAATAGTGTAGCCCCAAGTGTCGGGTCATCTGTCTGCGGCGACTCGGGACTATGTGAGAATAATATGACTCACCATGATTTGTTGAATGAATCTTTGACCGTGGTTGTAATATAACCCGGAATGAATATCCTGGAATAATTCCTTTGTCTTTGACATGAAATCCCTGCTCGTGGTTGCGATGTAACCGGCAAATATATATTGGAGAAATCCATGAGTGTTGTAGATTACTACAGAGCATAATTGAAGAAATCCGAGAACCGGTCAATTAGATGACACGGCATTATATGTGATAGGGCGGCTCTTGAAAAAAAATGAATTCTTCGAGCTGGCTTGAAAACCCCAATCATTTAGTACTGGTTATGATAAAGCATGAAGATCCAGCCATGTTGGCTATTAAATATCCATTTGCTCTTTGCCGCAGTTTTTCATCATACTTAACGGCAACTCATCTTAAGAGACAAGGCCTACAAAAATAAACAAGACAGAATATATTCTGCGTTGTTGTAAGGGCGGCTTGAAAAAGCACAACCCGGAGATGTTATAACATTGTTCCTTCTTTCATAATCTTGCTCTGACCAGGCTTGATAAGCCGGCATGTCATGTGAATATGATGCGATGTATGATGCAATGTTGATCCAATGTATGATGCAATATATGATGCGATGTATAATGCGATGTGGACTTGTCCACATTTTTGGCGCGAACGCCGGTTGTTAGGGGTAGATAAGCTACACCCGGAGGTGGGAAGCCCCCTTCGACAACCGCAGCTGACATGCCAACTGGATTGGCATAAAGCCGGCTGTTAGGGTGAGATAAGCGATGCCCGAAGGTAAGAAGCCCCCTTCGACAGCCAATGTTGACTTGTCAACATTTTTGGCGCGAACGCTAGTTGTTATGGTGAGATAAGAGATACCCGAAGGTAAGAAGCCCCCTTCGACAACCATGACTAACATGTTAACCGGAATGGCATAAAGCCGGCTGTTAGGATGAGATAAGCGATACCCGAAGGTAAGAAGCCCCCTTTGACAGCCGCAGTTGACATGTCAACTGGAATGGCATAAAGCTGGTTGTTAGGGTGAGATAAGCGATACCCGAAGGTAAGAAGCCCCCTTTGACAACCGTGGCTAACATGCTAACCGGAATGGCATAAAGCCGGCTGTTAGGGTGAGATAAGCGATACCCGAAGGTAAGAAGCCCCCTTCGATAGCCGCAGCTGACATGTCAACTGGAATGGCATAAAGCCGGTTGTTAGGGTGAGATAAGCGATACCCGTCGGTAAGAAGCCCCCTTCGACAACCGCGGCTAATATGTTAACCGGATTGACATAAAGCCGGCTGTTAGGGTGAGATAAGCGATACCCGAAGGTAAGAAGCCCCCTTCGACAACCAATGTTTTGTGCACCATCTTGTAAGTCGCCATCTTGTAAGCCGCCATCTTGTATGAAGAAACAGCAGAAGCTCCAAGTGATGATCCAATAAATCCAGGCACCTATGTTGGAATGGTGCATCACGGCGGTTCGTCCTCTTGGGCAACTTTTAATCTTCCACCAAAAATGTAGTAGCCCCTAGGATCGGGTTAACTTTGCCATGACCCGGGGTTCTCGTTGAAAACGACCAAATGTGTCATGCCATGTCTGTAGCCCTCGAGTCTTAAGTTGACTCGAAGAGGCAGCTTGAGAATCTCCACTGAAAGTTGAGGTTGCCGTGGCGGGTTATAGATGATCCCGCATGATTTGTTTCAATGATCCGGTCGAGGGTTCGTTCCGGCTGGTTGTTGAAGTGAACCAAACTATAGTGGCGACGACTTGTGCGCCTATTCGTCGGGCGACTCATACCGACAAGCACTGCATTGATATGTCAATGTTGATTGGACCGTGGGGCAGTGATTCAGAACCGTCAGTTGGGCGACTTGTATTGTTGTATGCAGCCACTGTTGGGTTGATGTAGACGTAGCAAATACCCGTGGCATTGTAAGCCAGTGCTGTTGTCAAAGATGCCACGGCGTTGTAAGCCGGCGCGGATGGCGAGAGACGGCCACGGCGTTGTAAGCCGGAGCGGTGGCGAGAGACGTCCACGACGTTGTAAGCCGGTGCTGTGGCGAGAGACGGCCACGACGTTATAAGCCAGCACAGCAGTGATAGACGGCCACGGTGTTGTAAGCCGGGGCGGTGGCGAGAGACGGCCACTGCGTTGTAAGCCGGAGCGATGGCGAGAGACGGCCACGGCGTTGTAAGCCGGCGCGGTGGCGAGGGACGGCCACGACGTTTGTTGGTGAAGACCATAAGGCGGGTAAGGCGGCTTGCCGCACTCATTCGGCGGCTCATACTGGCCGGTGAACGCACGTGGTACCGGCAAATTGATGTAGACCGTCTGTGGGACGGCGACTCACGTGTGTCCATCAAGCAATGCAACACACTGGTGTACGCTCTAACTCCACGGTATCATACCACACGAACAATTGTCCTGCATAAAAATATTGCAAGAGATGGAGTAATTGTTTTCAGAAAAATAAAAATATACTGATAAATAAACAGGGTGGATAGCACCTGATATTTTTTTCAAATGACAAATGATCTGTGTATAATTGTTCGCCGGATTTCATTCGACAGATGATTTGTCTGCAGACTATGGTACCATTTTCAACTGGACCTTGAAAATTTGTATCGATGTGTTGCATAACCGTGGTAGAACACTGAATTTTTCGTGGGAGTCCGCCGAGCCGCCCGGCGTGTTGATGTTAGACCGGGGTCTTGACCATTGCAGTGAACAATTTGTTCCAGTAGTATCCTTGCGTGCATGAGGCAGCCCGCAGAACGATAAAACAAATAATCTGAACTATAGATGAGCCTTGACCTCCACCGTGAGAACTAGTACTAGCAGTACTAGTTAATGCACAGTCGGAGTAGCAACGTTTGATTCCTCGGGACTTTCAGCCGGTATATGCAGCAACGGTGGCTCGGTGGTTTTGACGAGTGTGGCAGAGCAGTTGCGGCGGTGGCTTGTTGCGGCCTGGCGTAGGCGTCTAGCGAGGGTGGCCAGGTCACCGGACGAGGCGTGAACGAGGCGAGGTGAGGGAGCCTGCGCAACGGGGTGACATCGGCGGACGGAGCGGAACAACGGTCAAAGCAAAACTGACCAGAGCGGGCGCGCACGAGGGCGAAGTAAAGCGTGTTGGATGCGGAGACCAAGTCCGTGATCGAGGCGGAGGCGACCCGAGGCTGTGGATGGTGGCATAGGCGAGGCTGCATTGGTGAGGTGTGCGGCTGGGCAGGCCAGGGCGCTTTGCGGCGAGTGTAGCGGCTCAGCGTAGTTCCGATGCGTAGGCACGACGACGCAGTGCGGCGGCTTGCAGTAGGCGGACCAGCATGGCGGCGGCACGAACACGGGTGAATGAAGGCTGTGCACAGAGGAAGAACAGCTTGGCGAAACCACATGAATCCGGGCCAAAGGCGGAGCGAGGCCACATCGTTTGAGCAGCATGGCGCCGGCTCGACGGGTCGTGGCGCAGACTGTCGGTGGGTGAGGCAGCTGGCGCGCAGGTTGAGTAAAGCTGTAGCCGCCGTGATGCAGGGGATGCGGTGGAGACCCGGCCCGGGGTGAGGGGAAACGGGCGCGGCGTGGTCTGGCAGGGATGCAGGGATCGGCTCGGAGGCGCTTCATGTCGACCGGTGTAGCAAGGTGAAGTAAGCCAGGAGCAGAGATAGACGTGGCGGACCGACAATGAAGCAACGAGGCGGCACGCCGGCGGGCTATAACGGCGGCTTGCTGTAGAGGCGGTTTGGATCTGCAGCTCTGGCGGAGACAGGGTGAAAGCTGGGGCGGCTCGATGCAACGGATGTCGGCGGTTCGCTGCGCGGAAACAAGCCGCGTAGGCGGAGGCGAAGATGAGCCACAGCGCCGGCGGCTAGTGTGGTGAGATGTGATGAAAGCCGCGACTGATCGGTGGCTCATGGCGAACCCTTCGGGAGCCGGTGCTGAGGGGAGTATGCAGAGGCGAGAACCGACAGGAGCCATGGGTGGTTCGGCCATACGGCGACGCGGCGAAGGCGGAGTCATGGCAGCAGTAGCTCAAATGCGTGGTGGTTATTATGGTGACAACGGGGCCGGCGAGGGCGACTCGGACTCGGTACTGAGACGAACCGGTCCGAAAGCGAAACCACGACTGCCAGGCAGGCGACCACAAGAGCGGCAACCTGCGGCGATGACGTGGATGTAATCTCCTTTTCGTGCCCTGCCTCTCGTAGTAGAAAACGACAATTGGACAATGATGCATTCCGAGTCAACCTCGATCTTGTCGTATTCCACCGGCTGTTTTGATGAAAATCATTCTCACTCGGACGGGCGGATCAACAGGTCACGTGAGACACATATAATCCTAGCTTCTTTCAGTCTCAAACTTTCTCATATCGACTGATGCATTGGTAGCTGATGTGAACCCTTCAATTCCTGCTCTTCTTCATCCAGAAAATTGTGACATTCTCAATCCCTGAAGAAATCCCTCCAAGAGCACAATACCACTGTGCGCGGCCCCACGACAGGCGCCTACTGTCATGGATTTGTCACGGCAGATGTCCGGGTGAACGGACTTAGGTTTGGGGCGAAGCGCAACTATGTAGCGGCTTTAAGGGGTTGGTCGGAATTGAGAGACGTGGAGTTTACCAAGGTTTGGTCCCTCCAATGGAGGTAAAAGCCTACGTCTTGCTTGTCTAGTATTGATGATGAAGGAGATCTCTCGGTTACAAGGGTGTTGTTTGCTACCTCTAATCATGAGAGCCTCTACTCTGTCTATCTCTAATCTCTTGTATTGTCTAAACTTGTGGACTTGTGAATCTGTCCCTCTAGGGGTGCTCTACCCCTCCTTATATAGGTGGAGAGGGTAGGTTTACAAATAGAGTCCTACTAGGAGTAGGACTAGGACTAGCCTTTCACGAATCCTACTCCGGGTCTTGTTTTCTTTGTAAGGGAATCCTTTCTCTCCTTTGGTCCTTCTCTTGTGAGCTGCATGGCGCCGGCTTACACGCCGGGTCTTGGGCCTGGTCGTCCTACGACCCGCCTGCCGGGTCATTAATAAAATGTCATGTCTTGACCGGGTCTCTTATGAGTCGCTAGGCCGGGTCATACTTCCGACCGGGTCATACCGCGGGGTATATCCCTGACATCCCCCCTATGTCATGTCCGATGTCCCCCCTCATGTCAAAGTTATCGAGAAGGGGGTAGACGACAACGATGCTCACCCCTCATGTCATGTCCAACGCCCCCTCATGTCCGACGCCCAGACCGCCACTCTCACGAATGTCCGACATCCGGACCGCTTATCGAAAAAACCTAAGTAGATTTATCTTCCATCTCATCTCATCTCCACAAAATATCTATCTATCACATTGATTTATTACATTTCATCCATCTATCTATTCATCTAAAAACATCTCATACATCTAAAAAGACATCTCATACATCTAAAAAACATCTCATACATCTAAAAAACATCTCATTCATCTAAAAAAACATATCATACATCGAAAAAAACATCTCATTCATCTAAAAAAACATCTCATACATCTAAAAAACATCTCATTCATTTAATATGGTCACCAATGACCATGGCCGTGCTAACCACGAAATTGTGGTTGTGGACCATGGCACCGCCGCGCTCGGGCATCCACGGGCATGGCGGGGGGGGGGGAGGGTGGGGGCGGAGCGGCGTCGGCTCACCGTGGGAGTGGCGGGGTCAAGGAGCAGCGACGACGGCGTTGGGGTCGGAGACGGTGGGGGCGACGACGGGCTCGGGGAGGGGGCCGGGGGAGTAGTGGAGACGGCAGGGCCGACGACGGGCAACGACGACGGCGGGGGCGGCAGCGGGGCAGCTTGGCGATGTCGATGTCGTTGGCGGCGTTGGGGGGCGGGGGCGAGATGAAACTGAAAATTTCTAAGTGTTGGCTTATATAGCCAGAGCATTGGTTCCGGTTGGTGGCTACAACCGAGACCAATGCCACCCTCTGAAAACTGACCTTTGGTCTCGGTTGGTGGCACCAACCGGGACTAAAGGGTGGCATTGGTCCCGGTTGGAGCCACCAACCGAGATCAAAGGTCTCTCCATCCCGTAGCCACAACTTTAGTCCCACCTCACTAGTCGAGAGGGACTCGTACTGGTTTATAAGCGCAGCTGCCACTGCACTCTCGAGCTCCTCTCTAAAGCAGGAAGTACATACCTATCTGACGCCCTGTTGGGCCTGCTAGTACTAAGGGCCTGCATCCTGGCCCATTTCTAGGATTTCTAGTCATATGCAGGTCGTGGTGCCTAGTAGTCAGTTTTTTATTATTTTTTCGCATATATTATGTTTTTTTTAAATTATTTACTTACTGCATATGTTATTTTAGTTATATAATATTAGTTGCATAAATTTTATATAATTTTAGTTGCATAAGTTTTATTTTGTATTGATTCTTTTTAGTTGATTCCTTTTGCTATTAGAGATTTATAAAAGCTTTTTAGTTCATTCTTTTTGCTATTGAATAATATTATAGTTTTGTTGTAGTTGATCATAACAGAATATTTTCATTGATTATTTTTTGTTCATTCTTTTTGCTATTAGAGTTTCCTAAAAGTTTCCTAGTTCATTCTTCTTGCTATTAGTTCATTCTGACTTCATTTTTTTGAACTTATTTGGACTCTATACTTTTTGTGTGTTCAAAATGAACCATTCAAAGCCACATCATCAATTTTCAACCCTTTCTGACTTCATTTGGTATTTTCCATGCATTTACTAATTTTTTGAGCTAAATGACCCTGAAATTGAAAAGCACTACAAATGAACTCTGAAAAGGTTGAAAGTTGGCATGGTGTCATCATTTGACCCACGTACACTAGTAGAAAACAAACCTTTCATCCCAAGCATTGGTCCTAGTCTAGTTACGAGCCGATACTAAAGATGGTATTAGTCCCCGTTCGTGCTGGCTCCAACGACTAGGAGCAGGGCGACCTTTAGTACCGGCTCGTGAGGGATCTTTAGTACCGGTTCGCGTCACGAGCCGGTACTAAAGGGAGCATGGCAGGCTTTTGGTCAGACTTGGGCCCCACGTGCATCTTTAGTACCGGTTGGTGACACCAACTGGTACTAAAGGGAAACCTTTAGTACCGGTTGGTGTCACCAACCGATACTAAAGACTTCCTACATGTACGCTTCGTCCGCAGCCGATCAAAGGGGCTCTCATTTCTCTGTTTTCTCCCCTGTTCTTCTTCTTGCTCATAGCTCATCCTCCGTTTTGCCAAGGATTTGTCAAGATTCAAAGGTACCCCATCTATCCAAGTGTTCACAAAGGTTAGCAACTTTGCTCCTTCATCTCTCATTGCTAGATTAGCTTGTGGTATGCTCAAAGATATGTGATTTGTGGGTTTTAGCTAGGTTTTGAAGGAGTGATCGTTATGTGGGAGTTTATTTGATTTTTATGCAATTTGAGCTTAAATTAACTTGTTAGGTTGCATATGTGTAGGTGTGGTTTATTTGGTGTCTTCCCATCCCCGTCCTAACCACCGTCGATCGTCTGCACTGTCTCGTCGCGGCACCGGCCAGCTTGGTGAGCCTCTTGTTCTTCTTAAAACCTTTCTGTTAAAAAAATTACTTGTATGATTTAGATAGCTGTGTGTAGAACTTACTTACTTTTATTATTGTTAGTTATTCTATAGTGTCATGGTTATGGTATCCGCCCACGTCGGCCCTCGTCCAGTCTATGATTCAGATGTGGTATGTTGTTATCTTTTATAACTATTTCACACATCATCTAATGTCTATTACAATTAATTATGCCACCAAATTTGCGTAGATGTCTTTATCTATAGGAAGTAGTTGAACAAGAAATTCCAACCGACTATGCAATTCTGCTCGAGAAATTAACACAAGCTGAAAAAGAAATTGATCATTTGAAAGAAAAATTGAAAAGAACTAAAGATGAGAAGATGGGATTGGAGTTGCATGTTGTCGATATCGTCGATGATCACAAGAACAAGATGGCTGGAATGTGCTTGAAGCTTAGAAAGATTAGAAAATATGCCATTGATAAAGAGGCTTGGTATCATTATGTTGTTGGCTCAATTGTTACCTTAGTTGCGATTATGATTGCATTTGTTGTTGCATTTACATATTTTAGATAGTTGTATGTTGTTTTATGAGATGTATGTATGAACTATAAGTATCTATTATTTGCAGTAATAACATTTGGTCACTGCTAGCTCTACTTTGGTTGTAATGTGATGATGAAGTTGTATTAATTTGGTCACTTCGATGTTGTGTAGTGAACATGAGCCGGCAGTGGATGTACGATGACCGACTAAGTCCAGGGTTTCTTAATGTCCTGCATGATTTCATTAGTGTTGCTGAGGAAAACAAGCAGAATGGTTTCATGTGTTGTCCATTCCGTGATTGTAAGAATGATAGGAATTACTCTACCTCAAAAACCCTTCACTTCCACCTGCTGAAGTCCAGTTTCATGTCCGGCTATAGCTGTTGGACCAAGCACGGAGAAAGAGGGGTTATAATGGAAGACAATGAAGAATAGGAGGAGGATGGCAACTATCCTTTCGTTGATACAACAATGGGGGAAGCTGAAGAAGAGGCATCAATGGGGGAAGCTGAAGAAGAGGCATCAGATGAGCCCGCTGATGATTTGGGTCGGGTCATTGCTGATGCAAAGAGAAACTGCGAAAGTCACAAGGAGAGGTTGAAGTTGAAATGCATGTTAGAGGATCACAAGAAATTATTGTATCCAAATTGTGAAGATGACCAGAAAAAGCTGGGTAGCACGCTGGAATTGCTGCAATGGAAGGCAAAGAATGGTGTAATTGACAAGGGATTCCAAGAATTGCTGATAATGATAAAGAAGATGCTTCCAAAGGATAACGAATTGCCTGAAAGTACATACAAAGCAAAGAAGGGTGTCTGCCCTCTAGTATTAGAGGTGCAGAATATACATGCATGCCCTAATGACTGCATGCTCTACCGCGGTGAGGAGTACGAGAATTTGGATGCATGCCCGGTATGCGGTGCACTGCGCTATAAGATCCCCCGCGATGACCCTGGTGATGTGGAGGGAGAACGCCACAGGAAGAGCGTTCCTACCTAGGTGATGTGGTATGCTCCTATAATACCATGGTTGAAACATTTGTTCCAAAACAAAGAGCATGCCAAGTTGTTGCGATGGCACAAAGAAGAACGTAAGAAAGACGGAATGTTGAGAGCACCCACTGATGGGTCGCAGTGGAGAAAAATCGAGAGGGAGTTCAAGGACTTTGCAGCTGACGCAACGAACTTATGGTTTGGTCTTAGTACAGACGACATGAATCCTTTTGGGGAGCAGAGCTCCAGTCACAGCACCTGGCCCGTGACTCTATGTATCTACAACCTTCCTCCTTGGTTGTGCATGAAGTGGAAGTTCATTATGATGCCAGTGCTCATCCAAGGCCCTAAGCAACCCGGCAACGACATTGATGTATACCTAAGGCCACTAGTTGATGAACTTCTACAGTTGTGGAAAAAACCAGGTGTACGTGTGTGGGATGCGCACACACAGAAGGAAATTGACCTACGAGCGTTGCTGTTTGTAAACATAATTGATTGGCCTGCTCTTAGTAACCTTTCAGGACATACAAACAAGGGATACAATGCATGCATGCACTGTTTAGATGATACTGAAAGTATATATTTGGATAAATGTAAGAAGAATGTGTACCTTGGACATCGTCGATTTCTACCGATCAAGCATATCTTAAGAAAGGTAGGCAACCATTTCACAGGTGAGCCAAATAACCGGAAGAAGTCTGGCCTCCGTACTGGTGAATATATATTTGATGTGGTCAAGGATTTACATGTAATCTTTGGAAAGGGTCCTGGCGGACAATCTGTTTCGAATGACGCCAACGGACACGCACCCATGTGGAAGAATAAATCTATATTTTGGGAACTTGAATATTGGAAAGCCCTAGAGGTCCGCAATGCAATTGACGTGATGCACGTGACGAAGAATCTTTGTGTGAACCTGCTATGCTTCTTGGGCGTGTATGGAAAGAAAAAAGATACACCAGAGGCACAGGAGGACAAGCAAAGAATTAACAAAAAAGACGGCATGCCTCCAAAGCAGTATCAAGGTCCTGCTAGCTACGCTCTTACGAAAGAAGAGAAGGAAATCTTATTTGAATGCCTGCTTAGTATCAAGGTCCCGTCTCGCTTCTTGTCAAATATAAAGGGAATAATAAATATGGCAGAGAAAAAATTTCAAAATCTAAAGTCTCATGACTGCCACGTGATTATGACGCAATTACTTTTGGTTGCACTTAGGGGGCTTCTACCGGAAAATTTTCGATTAGCCATTGGGAAGCTATGCACATTCCTCAATGCAATTTCTCAGAAGGTAATCGATCCATAAATCCTACCAAGGTTACAAAATGACCTGGTCCAATGCCTTGTCAGTTTCGAGTTGGTGTTCCCTCCATCCTTCTTCAATATTATGACGCACGTTCTAGTTCACCTAGTCGAAGATAAGGAAGCAAATCCATCATACGATGAGCCAAAGCGCCACATAGTTCTTTCAGGGAAAAGAAACATTGTGGGAGTGGAGGACAAGACAGACATGTCAGAAGATTATGAAAAGTTTCATGAAATCCCTCCCTTCAGAGTGAAGACTGACCCAAGCATCCTGTTAAATGATGAAGATTCTCCATGGTTACGGCGCAATCATAAGCAAGGGACAAACACGCAGAAAAATTCTTACACCGCGAGATCCCACTCTAGGATGTGACCGACTTCACCGTCATCACTTTCTATGTGAAGGACATGCATGCATTTTCTAGCATGGTATCTTTGTAACAGTTTGTACACGAAGTGCATCCAGTTTTTGCCGTAACCCTCTCAACTCTTTAGAAGTTTTTTGTCGTAACCCTCTCAACTCTTTCAGAGTTCATTTGTACTGCTTTTCAAATTCAGGGTCATTTAGCTCAAAATAAATCATTAAATGCATGAAAAATATCAAATGAAGGCAGAAAGGGTTGAAAATTGATAATATGCCTTTGAATGGTGCATATTGAACACACAAAAAGTATGGAGTTAAAATAAGTTATTAAAAGTGAAATCCCTTTGTAATAGATGAGTTTTCATCTCAAACCCTCATACTTCGAAAGAGATTGTCCAATTTGTACACGAAGTGCATCCAATTTTTGCCATAACCCTCTCAACTCTTTAGAAGTTGCTATGTGGGTATAATTATGATGTCATGCCAAGTTACAACCTTTTCAGAGTTCATTTGTACTGCTTTTCAAATTCAGGGTTATTTAGCTCAAAATAAATTATTAAATGCATGAAAAATATCAAATGAAGTCAGAAAGGGTTGAAAATTGATGATATGCCTTTGAATGGTGCATATTGAACACACAAAAAGTATGGAGTTAAAATAAGTTAGTAAAAATGAAATCTCTTTGTAATAGATAAGTTTTCGTCTGAAACTCTCATACTTCGAAAGAGATTGTCCAATTTGTACACGAAGTGCATCCAGTTTTATAGTAACCCTCTCAACTCTTTAGAAGTTTCTATGTGGGTGAAATTATGATGTCATGCCAAGTTACAACCTTTTCAGAGTTCATTTGTACTGCTTTTCAAATTCAGGGTCATTTAGCTCAAAATAAATCATTAAATGCATGAAAAATATCAAATAAAGTCACAAAGGGTTGAAAATTGATGATGTGCCTTTGAATGGTGCATATTAAACACACAAAAAGTATGAAGTTAAAATAAGTTATTAAAAATGAAATCCCTTTGTAATAGATGAGTTTTCGTCTGAAACCCTCATACTTCGAAAAGATTGTCCAATTTGTACACGAAGTGCATCCACTTTTTGCCATAACTCTATCAACTCTTTAGAAGTTGCTATGTGGATGAAATTATGATGTCATGCCAAGTTACAACCTTTTCAAAGTTCATTTGTACTACTTTTCAAACTCGAGATATGACATTTCAAATGCCATTTGATCAAATTGTCTCATACAGCAGTTTAAGTTGATCAAACATGCTTGAAAATGTCATAAACAGATTCTTTATATTTTTATAATATTTTTTCGTATATTATTTATTTCCATTGGAGTCATAGATTTTTTTCTATGATTTTTTAAAGTTTAGGGGTTTTTCTGAAAATAATAGTTAATAACGAATTAAAAAACCTTTAGTACCGGTGCAAGCCACGCACCAGTACTAAAGGTCCACCGCCCCGCACATTTTTTGGGGTGGACCTTTAGTACCGGTGGGTGGCTCGCACCGGTACTAAAGAGCCCTTTAGTACCTGTGCGAGCCACGCACCGGTACTAAAGATCCTCTACGTATAAATAGGGAGGCCTCGTCCTGGTGCGAGCTACGCACAGGGAGAAGCTTATTTGCGCCGTGAGGCTACCGGAATCCGGACCTTCTCGCCGCGCGCCGTCCCGAGCCCGCCGCCCCGACACTGCGCGCCGCCCCGACGCCCACCGCCCCGCCGCCGCCCGCCGCCCCGGCAGCCCCCACCCAACTCATCCGGCTCCGGTGAGTGCCCGGCCGCCCCCACCTTTTTTCCTGTTTTTAGTTAGTTAATTAGTTAGGTTCTTAATTTGGTTAGTTTAGGTTAGTTTAGGTTAATTAGTTAGGTTCTTAGGTTAGTTTAGGTTAATTAGTTAGGTTCTTAAGTTAGTTTAGGTTAGTTTATTAGGTTAGTTTAGGTTAGTTTATTAGGTTAGTTTAGGTTAGTTTATTAGATTAGTTTAGGTTAGTTTATTAGGTTAGTTTAGGTTAGTTTAGGTTAATCAGTTAGGTTCTTAGGTTAGTTTAGGTTAGTTTAGGTTGATTAGTTAGGTTCTTAGGTTAGTTTAGGTTAATTATGTAGGTTCTTAGGTTAGTTTAGGTTAGTTTATTAGGTTAGTTTAGGTTAGTTTATTAGCTTAGTTTAGGTTAGTTTATTAGGTTCTTATGTTAGTTTAGGTTAGCTTAGGTTAATTAGTTAGGTTAGTTAATTAGTTAATTAGTTAGGTTAGGTTAGTTAGTTAGTTAGTTAGGTTCTTAGGTTATTTTAGTTAGTTATTTTAGTTTAGTTAGTTAGTCAGTTAGTTAGTTAGTTAGTTAGCTGGGTTATCAGGTTAGTTTAGTTAGTTTAGTTTAGTTAGTTAGTTAGGTTCTTAGGTTATTAGGGTATGTGTTAATTTTGTTAGATGCTAAGTGTTATTTAATTTGTTAAGTGTTATTTAATTTGTTAGATGCTAAGTGTTAATTTTGCTAAGTTTTATTTAATTTGTTTTCATAATTAAGTGTTTCTTCTCGACGTCGACGATGCCGATCCCACATCCTCGTCGCCGAGTCGGTGGAGGAGGTCACTTGCTTGAGCCGAGGGGCCCTGTCCGGGAGTGGGCTCTGCCGAGTTGGTACTGGGAAGTGCTGCCTTCTGGGCGGCGTAGCATGGTGAGGAGCCAGCCCGTCGTCGACCCGGAGGTTCTATGGTGGCGGCCGCATGGGCCACGGACGATTCGGAGGCTTGAGTCCCCCGCGGAGGTGGTACAGTACCATGTCAGCAAGGAGAACGAGCACGTCCATCGCTACATGGTAGCTTTGGAGGCCAGGTCCGACAATACCTGGCAGATTCTTCAGGGATCTCACTTGAGCTATGTTCCTGTGATGGTTCCTTCTCTTTGGGTGTCCACCGCCCGCCCCGATATCCGTCGGGCGCTAGGGTTCTAGCTAGATCGATATATTAGCTACTATATATGTATTATTATGATGTATTAGCTAGATCGATGGATTAGCCGATGTATTAACAATTATCCGAGATTATGAGATGAGATCTTTTCTAAGAACTACTATATATGTATTCGATGATGCATTATTAATTAACTATCGGTTATTTTGCTTCTTGAATGCATGCTAATTTGAATACTAATTTATTTTATCTATGTTATTATGGATTAGTTATTAAGCTATGGACAATACCGGTAGAGCTCATGAAGAGGACATCTTCGACATGATACGCTCCTCCAAAAACCTAGCGGACCTTCTGGGTGAATCACATGATGATGACGGCTCACAATACCTGAACGATTACGGTGATGGATGTGAGGCCGAGGAAGAACAACTTATGTTCCAAAATCCGGAACAACTAACAATGTCCGACGAGGTATATACACATATTAGCCTCTGGTGATCATTACATGTGTATTAATTGATTTGTATATATATATATATATATATATATATATATATATTAACAAATCTTTCTTCTTTGAATTATCAGCCCTCCGGATTGAGCCAATCAAGTAGAAAGGTACGATGCGGTGCCAAAATATTGGACGACAACGTAAAGCTCAATCTTGATGCTTTCAAACATGATGGCGCACCGACTCACCCTGAAGCCAATGCCAAGACATTTGTGCGTCAATGCGGAGTGGTTGTTAGGGACACAGTCCCGATCACAATGCAAGAATGGATTCAGCCAAACAACACAAAACCAGGAGTGAATTATGTCGATAAAAGAATTAAAGATGCCCTTTGGGGAGATCTCATGGAGTATTTCATCCTACCAGATTCTCTCTCAGAGCGCCAAAGGGACAAAGTCAAGGAGTTTGCTCTTCATAAGATGGCCAGCGCGTTCCAGACTTGGAAGAAAAGATTATGGACCGAGTACAACGCTAGAGGCAAGAAGGCACCCGAATTCAGAGGAATATACGAGAAGGTAAGGAATCACTGGGACGCATTTATCGAGTACAAGATATCGGAAGCTGCTATGCAGAAGTCGGCAAAGAATAAGATAAATGCGGAGAAAAAAGTATCACCATAAACTAGGGACAGGTGGATACAAGTCAGCCATTCCTAAGTGAGATGCATTAGAGAATAAGATGCATGCTGAAGGGATCACTCCAGTAACCTACAACTGGCCCCGGAGGTGCAGGAATTGGTTTTTTGCGCATGGGGGAAAGTTGGACCCAACAACAGGGAAGATTATTGCACTGGCCAGTCTGAAGCATGCATCAGATGAGTTGATTGAAGCAATAAAAGCTGCCCAAGAAGGACGGTTTCACCCCAATAGAGAGAACGGCGAGCTTGCACGCGCCCTCGGGAATCCCAAACACGAAGGACGAACACGAGGCATGGGCATTGTTCCGTGGTACGAGGGGTTTGCGGGATGGAAGGACAGTTATAAAAGCCATTCGAGAAAAAAGAAGGTGGAAGTAGACCGACTTTCAAAGTTGGAACAGAAGTACAAGCAACAACAGCTGCAGATACAGGTACCGACCCAGCAAAGGGCAACTCCGCGAGAGGAGGCATCAGAACCCTTCCCATCTACACTGCCGAAAAGCAGCGTGGGTTCCATGGGGGCACCGCTGGGTCACACCCCCGTGGATGATATCACCAAGAAGACATCTTGTGAGCTAATACAGAAAATGAAGAACATACCCGTGCGGGTCGCGACGGGCTATGCTTTACCAAATACACCTGATGTTCTCCAGCATTTCAATCCGGTTCTAGCTAGATATGCTCGTATCGCGGTGGACGCAATAGAGCCAGGATATGATGAACTACAGCTTGACATCCCTGGAGGTGAGGGGGAGTCCACACTGGCAGAAGCCGGCCGTGGTCTCATTCTATGGAGTATGGACTGCATCGTCTTTCCACACTCGGCGCTAAGGCCACCGGCTCCTCCGAGTATCGATGTCCAGTGAGAGGAATCCCAGCCAGAGGCATCGCAGCGCCAACAGTCCTCCCCACCTTGCTGCAGTCCTCCCCACCTCGCCAGCAGTCCTCCCCACCTCGCCAGCAGTCCTCCCCACCTCGAAAGGCGTCCCACTTTGATATGAGTCCACCCAACCTCGGGACGGAGCATGACGCGAGTCCATATTGTCGATATCGATCTCCGCTGTGTGAGCCGACTCCACCCCGACAGCGGTCCCGCCAGTAGGGCTCCCAAAAGAGGAAGGCCATCAGCAGTCCTCTTCGGAAGAAAGCAAAGAGGAAGCCCGAGCCTCCGGCCAAAAGGAAGCTGCCTTACGACATGACACCAGAGGAAACCAAAATTGAAAGCGATCGCCAAGTGAAAGCCTTTTTTGCGAAGTAGACCCTGCCGCCAAAGGAGGTAATACCCAAGGAAGTCCAATAGCACTTTAAGGAACACTTTCTTGATCGACCCCCAGCATATGTGGAGCGTATGCCGACAGACTATGAGCGACAGATTCTGAAGGCAAGTGAGCAGAGAAGTCGGCTCAGCCCAAGGAAGAAGTCGGGAAGTACGACATCAACAACAGGTGGTACTACTAGTGGGAAAATAGTTTCCCAGCTCGGAGAACAATCCAAGCAATCGATCTCTCCGCTCAAGGTGAGTACCAATCCAAGCAAGCAACCGATCCCAGCAATCGATGTGCAAGGCAACCCAATCGACCTCAAAGAAGTAGAGGCTGCAGTTCTCACTCTTGGCCAAATCCTTGGCACCGAGGAAATCCGCGGGTACGGTGCAGATGAGTACGCAATGAAATATGCCATCGGAAAACCACTTGTCACACCCGAGCTGTACAAGAAACTACCAACTGCGATGCGACGGTTGCATGATTGGTACCTGCATGAAGCAAAGCGAGGAGAGACGGCGGTCATGGTCAAAGTAAGGAAAGAGCATTACATCAATGGATGAAACATATGTCTTGAATTCTCAGAACTTTTCCAGTTATACCACATGGACTCTATGGACAAAACTCTCATCAGTTGCTATTGTCTGTAAGTGATTTGTATATTTAATAATTTAAGTCTCTAGCTAAGATATCATTCATTGGCTTATCCTCACTGTATATGTTCTTTTCTATGCTATTATGCAGATTGAAGATGTGGAAATTGAAACAAGAGGGAATCAATGACATTGGGTTCATCGACCCAAATAACGTTCATGGTCATGTGGTAAAGCATTATGCCAAGGACACACAAGATATCTTGGAAAATTTTCTAGAGGCACTAATGAATACCAAATCTACTATAATAGTTCCTTACAACATGGGATGAGTGTTTACTCTCTTGTATACTACAAATTCTGTTTTTGCTTACTAGCTCGTTGTCAAGTGTAGTTGATGAGTTATATGTGTCTGCTATATCCTCCTAAATATTATTCTCGCGGATGGACTTGTTCAAGTATACGACTCACTAGATACACTAGAACAATCATACGTGGACTTGTATTTTATGATAGAATGATAATTTCAATCTTTATAGACCTCGCTTTCTTTCATTATTTCCTGATATCAAAAGTAATTATAATAACTCTTTCGGTTTTTTCTTTGCCGCGTAGTGTTTGGAAAAAGATGATAGAAAAAAACCATCACGGTAGTCAATGAAAACCGCAGCTGAAGTGGAAAAAGATGCAGGTAATTAAGAATTACTACTAGGTGCAAGCATCTCTTTAATTCTAGTTTCAATATCATTATCATGCTTGATTATTAATTATCTTATTGAATTCTATTCTTTTGCAAAGTGCGCGAAGCAGCCATAGAAGACAAATTTATGTGGATACTTCCTCTGTGAGAACATTCGCATCCAGACCGAATGAAGTATATGTCATAGAGGAGCACGTGAAAGACAACTCCAGGTTTGGCAGATGATGTCGAAGCTCTCACCCGAGAAACGCTTTGTAGCACTTCAAGCGGAATTTGCGGCATTTCTTCTTCGACATGTCACTGATGTAAACGGAGAGCACTACTATTTACCGTCGCCTCAATAATGCTAGCTAATCAGTAGTAGAAAACTAAGATTTCATCCGGAGCACTAGCTAGCTAGTCCCGACCGGGTTTTGGGCCTTAATTTATAAGTCCAGAATATACATGGATGTGTAATTCCATTTGTATATATACTATGTATGAGATATTGTATATTATATTATATATATATGTATCAACTTGTGTAATGTTTACAGTATGTAGCACCGTAAAATAAATTTGAAATGAATGGAAAACACAATAAACAGAGAGGAAAACTAAAACCTAATTAAAAGCTAAAACAAAAAAAACAGAACACTTAGTACCGGTTGGTATCACCAACCGGTACTAAAGGTCCTCCACCACCAGCCCATGAAGGCAGCCACGTGGTGGGCCTTTAGTACCGGTCTGTGGGCCAACCGGTACTAAAGGTCTGGACCTTTAGTCCCGACCTTTTAGTACCGGTTGGGGAACCGGTACTAAAGGCCCATCCCGACCGGGAGTATAGATCGACATTCTACGAGTGGTAGCATGTGCTAAAAAGTTGAGAGGGTTACGGCAAAAACTGGATGCACTTCGTGTACAAAATGGACAATCTCTTTCGAAGTGTGAGGGTTTCGGACGAAAACTCATATGTTACAAAGGGATTTCATTGTTTTGAACTTATTTGAACTCTAGAATTTTTGTATGTTCAAAATGCGCCATTCAAAGCCACATCATCAATTTTCAACCCTTTCTGACTTCATTTGGTATTTTCCATGCTTTACTGATTTTTTGAGCTAAATGATCCTGAAATTGAAAAGCACTACAAATGAACTCTGAAAAGGTTGAAAGTTAGCATGGTGTCATCATTTGACCCACATAGCATGTGCTAAAAAGTTGAGAGGGTTACGGCAAAAACTGGATGCACTTCGTGTGCAAAATGGACAATCTCTTTCGAAGTGTTAGGGTTTCGGACGAAAACCCATATGTTACAAAGGGATTTAATTGTTTTGAACTTATTTGGACTCCAGACTTTTTGTGTCTTCAAAATGCACCATTCAAAGCCACATCATCAATTTTCAACCCTTTCTGACTTCATTTGGTACTTTCCATGCATTTACTGATTTCATTTTGTATTCTGACAAACAGTACATGGACAATGCATAAAACTATTCTGCTTGTTTGCCTCAGCAGAAAGTACAGTAGTGATCAAAATAAATACATAACGTTCATACATATTTCTCATTATTGAACAACATAATGCTCTCTAGAGCATCTAATTAAAACATACATTGAAACTATGTAAGAAAATTAAATGCAATAACAAAAGCGATCATAATCGCAACTAAGGTACCAATTGATCCAACGGCATAATGATACCAAGCTTCAGTATGAATGAAATATTTTCTAATCTTTCTACTCTTCAAGTGCATTGCATCCATCTTGATCTTGTGATCGTCGAGGACATCGACAACATGCAACTCCAACTTCATCTTCTCCTCTTCAACTCTTTGTAATTTTTCTTTCAAGTAATTGTTTTCTTTTTCAACCAAATTTAACTTCTCGACAAGAATTTCTATGTCGGTTGGAATTTTCGGTTCACATACCTCCTAGATTAAAAAAATCTATGTCACGTTGGTCGGCATAATTGTCATAAACACTAAACAAAAAAATATTTATAAAAGATAATATATACCACATCTTTTTCATAGACAGGACGAGGGCCGGCGGAGGCGGATACCAAAACCATCGCACTATATAATAATAAACAATAATAAAAGTAAGAAAATTATACAAGTATCTATCTAAAATTATACAAGTAAGAACTTTTTTCTTTAAAAAAAGATAAGAAGAAAAGGCTAACCACGGCGTTGCCGGCGCCGAGATGGGTGCGGGCGATCGACGGCAGTGAGGACGGGGACGGGACAGGACGGACCACCAAACCTAGACAAATCTTGAGGACAATGAAGCTTGGACAAGGAGCTTCGGGAGGAGAAACCTTAAGTGTGGCTCGGGTATTTCATCGAACACCTCATGTGCATAGGAGGTGAGCTAGAGCACCACAAAGCTCTCCCACGTCTGGCCAAAAAAAACAGAGTAGTGCACTGCTCTGGTCGCTGGCAGGGGGTATATATAGGTGAACCATTGGTCCCGGTTTGTGATTGGAACCGGGATAAAGGACCACATTTCGTCCCGGTTCCAGCCACAAATCGAGACCAATGGTTGTGGGCCAGGAGCGAGACCCATTGGTCCCGGTTCGTGTCTGCAACCAGGACCATAGGGGTCAGACGAACCGGGACCAATGGCCCACGAGGCCCCGCCGGCGCCCTGTCCTCACGAACTGGGACCGATGCCGCCACGGGTCCCGGTTCGTGAGTGAACCGGGATTAATGGCTTTTCAGGCCTGGACCGAAAGCTGTTTTCTACTAGTGATAGTTCAGTAGAGAAAAGAGTCAAGAGAGTCTAAGATGGAAGAACAGAGTAGAGGTGTGTTTTAAGGTTTGTGCAAAATGCCAATATGGCTTATGCCCAACAATAGAATCATCCAAATGGTACACATAGGAAGATATAGTGTAGTAAAGAGAAGATTCGACAGTCAGCAGCACTCAGATTAGCCACCTCTCTGCCATCATATCGACTTCATCCAAGGGTTGGTAATCAAAGTTAAGTGTACACTATATAGTGTGGTATAAAGGTATCGATATCGGCGATAAGCGATATACATTGATGTCCTCATGATTGGGCATGCAGTAGGTAGTAGCCCAGCCAGATGGTACCATTTTTATAGGTATTTAGTTGGTTTTTCATGGTACTTTCCATTTGGTTTTGTCGGTTCTGGGGTTTTTCTTCCCTTTTTATTCCCTTTTCCGGTTTTTCTATTCTCTTTTTCTCTGGTTTTCATCAAAATTCCTTTTCTTGTTCCTTTTTCTACTTTCTATCTTTATTTCTTTTCTTTCTTTGTTTATATTTTATTTCCATTATCCATTTGTTTCTATTTTTGTCAAAAAGCATAAAATTGTATTTTGATATATTTGATTTTTTTTGGCACTTTCAAAACTACCAAAGTATTTTTCTAATAGGCACGAACACCTTTTAAAAGTATACATAGATTTTATAAAGTAGATGCACATTATTATTAATTAGTCCTTCAAACTTTTTAAAAGTACATAAATATTTTGTAGAAGTACTTGAAACTTTTATAAACCATACGAATATTTCTAAATATGCTGACATTTTTGTAGTTAGATGATTATATATTTTTAAATCGCTTGAGACATTTAAATTTTAGATGAATGTTTTTTAAATACCCAAACATTTGTAAAGGAACGTAAGAATTTTTATCAATTAAACATATTATAAATAAATTGAATTTAAATATTAGTTTAGTAGTTTAGCATGCAGTTACGCTATCCAGATACCATCGATACCGTCTACTTAGTACGACGAAACATAACACTTCGTTCGGTCGCGTCGCTCTCGCAAGCGACGAAGCGAAGCCTAACACTGTTAGCTCCTCGACTCTCCCCCACCTTTCCTCTTCCTCACCACCGCCGTCGAAGGACGTCGCCGGACAAAGTTCGGGCAGTGGCGGGGCCACTAGTTCCCTCCTCACGGAGGAGTCATGGAAGATGGGCGCAGGCCCATGGGATTCTAGGTGGCGGCGACTGTTCGTGGCCATGTCGATGTTGTGGTGGTCGGATACGATGTCGGACTGCCATGGCTTCGACTTCGTTCATGGTCGACTCGACGGTTGCATTGATTGAGTTTGGACGGCTTGGTGGTGGTTATCCATATCCGGTCGGTCGGGTGGTGGTGGATGCAGTCTGTGTTGCAGCGACCTTCTGCGGCTCCACGACGGTGGTGGTCACTGAAAGGTCTTAAGGAGGGTTCATATCTCCAGATCCGATGCTTGCCTTCGACAGTGAGATGCAAATTGTGGATGATGGCTTAACACAGAGGGATGATTGTGCAGCGGCAGCGCTCGCACATTGTATTTAGCTGTCAGGATCGCAGAAAAGGGGTGGCGACAATACATGAATGACTTCGACGATGGTGCTACTCGAGCACCCAGTCTTGAGCTTTGGGGTAAAAGTCTAAGTCTGACCTGAGTTGGTTAAACCTGCTAATGATGATGTTTTTATTACATTTGTTACCTTGTTGAACGCATTGGTGTCTACTGACCTGCTAATTATGCTCTACTGATTTTGCAGGAAGAAAACCTAGATTTAGGGCCTTTGTGTCTGGATCTGGTGATGGTGGTGCTTGAGTGTCACTCCAGTTGAAGAATCACGGCGTTCATGTGGTTTGTGCGGAAACTTAGCAGTGATGACATGTTTTTACATTGTTATCTTCTTGAACGCATTGGTTGGACATGCTCTACCAATTTTGCAGGATGAAAACCGAGATTCAAGGCCTTTGTGTCTGGATTGTGTGATGGTGGTGCCTGAGCATCGCTTCAGTTGAAGAATCTTGTCGTTCATGTGATGTCATGATATGATCATTGCCAGTGTTTGCAGATTGCAGATCCGATCACTTTTGGGGCTTTTATATTTTTTTCATCGCGAACACGTAGCTTCCGTCTCATATAACTTTCCTCGTTATCGATGTGTTTGTGTGCGTGTTTTGATGTTGGTTGTGGGTGTACTAACTATGCAGAGACCGAGTGTGCGTTCATTGTGTATGTATATTCATCGTGCTTCATTTTAAGTCAATAAAGTTCATCATTTTTGAAAAATGTATACTTAGTACGGAGGTAAAGCGTGAATTCAGCAGTTACCTTTTCCCAACTTACTTACTTATTAGACGCATCTATCTCACACAACCAATAAACCTAGACTAGATAGTATCCACGGTTCAGCTCGGGTGCGAATATTGTTCGCCATAATATATTCTAATAGCGGTTTCTTCTTCTTGAATACGATTATACGACTACTGTATAGTAGTACTCGGGTATCGATTCCAGCCTTAGCGGTCCCTGGCCTGTGCCCTCCGCGTCGGCGGCACGAGCCGGCATGCGCGGCGCGCGCACTGGCACGGCCACCGCGCGTGCCTCCATGGAGGCCGGCCAGGCGCTACGTTAGTCGACCCACGTCTCGCCGCAGGAGCGATCAATAAAGCCGCTCCATTCCTAAAGGTAAGCACGCGGCGAGATCCTTCATCGTTTGGCGAGCTAGCGTAATCTGCTGCTACGTACCTCTGATGGTATACACCCTGGCCGATGAGTGAATATATCACGAATAAAGTTTTGCCAACAAGGCACGCATCCGATCCAGTCTTAAAGCATCTACAGTCGCAATGTACAAATCGCGTCCTACAAACGTCCATGGACACACCGGTCAGTGTCCGGACATGTTGCTGATCGCGCCGCCGCTGCCAGCACGCTTGCCCGCGTCCGTGCTCGGCACTCCGCACGCCCGCGCGCGCACGGCTCCCTCCCCCCCTCCCCCCGCGCCCGCGCCCGTGCTAGGCCGTGCCTGCGCCCGACTTCCATGGACGCGCCCGCATCCCCGCGTCCGTCGTCCCCGGCTGGACTCGCGGCCGCGCCCCGCCTGCACGGAGTGTGCGCCCTCGTCCGTCCGTCGCTGCGTGGCTGTCAACTCCTCTGCCGGTGTGGAGCACGCGAGAGAGAAAGCACATAGAAAGAAGATTTGAGTGACTGCATGTGGGGTCATGTGAAGGTGCCCGGGCGTGACGGGCAGCCTCATATTGCCACCAGATTTGAGACGTGTTTGAGATGCGCTGATCAGTCCGAATGTTTAGAGAGAAAATGAGGGGTTTAAATTTTTTTCTGACCGGACACTAATCAAGAAGACATTTTGAACGTTTAAGGCGGATATACGAGTCCAGCAGATGCTCTAGGTCCCAGCGAGATATATTCGACTCAGACACCAATCTTTAGATAGTGATGATAAAATGCATTCCCGGTCACTGTACTTGTCCTACTCGCTTACTTTGGTCACAGTATTTAGGAATACGCGACGAACCCAGAAGGTGCTGCTATGGAGGATCACCGTGGTCATTGGCTCGCGCTATAGCTACGTATTTTGACATCAACGCACACTTTTAACCGGTGAAAACGGCCCAGATGCTAGATAGTATAAACAACCGTTACCTTTTGCTTCCCGTATAGAGAAATGTATTTCTTTTGCGGGTAGATAGAGAAAATGTTACGTCAAAAATATAAGTGCAAATAATAAAAAAATCGACTCAAATATATTGGAACTCACATTAAAACAATATTTAGTATTCCCTCTGTCAATAAATATAAGAGTGTTTAAATCACTTAATGATCAAGTGATCTAAACGCTATATTTGTGTACAGCGGGAGTAATTATTAGTGTAGTATATAAAAGATGATAAACAGGTAAAACTGATGCATTTTCATAGTATGTATCTGAGAGTACAAACTCCTAGAACTATACACATATTCTTCACAAGAAAAGGTGTCCAAAACTAAAACTGAAACGCAACAACCAGCATAAAAATTATTCATTAAACTAATTATTAATAAATGTTGTTAAATAAGTAATTGAGTATAATTAGGTAGCTAATAGTAAATTCAAACTTTATATGTGCGTACCCATATCTTATTTCTTTCACAAAAAAGCATATAAAAAAAGCATATCTTATTTATCTTCTTCTTTTTTGCAGATTTTAAGTTGCCCGAGACTTTCTTAAATCTAAGGTAGCCTGAGACATCAACTATATGTTGCCTTTAAGATTCATTTTTCCATAAAAAAATTGCATGTAGGGATGGAGCATGGAGGGAATTAAAAATAGATCAAACAACTTAGCACGTCTGACATGGGGCAAGCACAATAGTGTTATCTTAAGACTGTCACCGTAGGATAAATGTTGAAGTGAAGGAGAGAGAAATCGGAAGAAAATTCTTGTATTCATTTATTTAAGAGATGGTCTCTTAGCAACAATCATGTCACCCCATATTTAGGTATTTCCGAGTTAATAAAGATAAGACTAAAAGATAACCCATTGCACATCATTTTGTATTGCCATCTCGAAATTACGTGGTGGTCCTAAAATAAGATTGTCTTAATAACCATTGTACATGTCCTTTGAGTCTTAATAACACAAAAAAAGATGGACGCCAACGTAGGTGTGGACAGAGAATTGTTTCTCTAACAAACTCTTAGTTTTTTTTTGGGGGGGGGGGACTCTAAGTATATTCATCAATAGTCGTGGCAATACAAAGAACCAGAAGTAACAAAAAATACATCTAGGTCCTAGACGACCTAGCAAGAACTACAAGCACTGGAGCAAGCTGAAGCGCCACCATCATCGCCCTTCCCAAAACCGGAGCAAGGTAAACCATGTTGTAGTCGAATTACACCGCCTGGTCTTCAAAGTACTCAAATTGTACAACTAAAATCATAAAACTTGTAGTTCCTTTGTAATGGAAACCAACTCCCAACTCCAGCCACCAAAAGAATAATTAGGGCTTCACGTGTACGTGCACTACCGTCGTTGGTTCCCCTTGTCTCATGACTTTGGATTCCTCTAGAAGCTCGTGAGGTCATGCCTCCACTGATGCTGCGAGGAATGATTTGGGGTGGTTGTCCAGCCCTATAGACCGCCTTCTTCTCTGGAACATCGATCTGAATGTTGGTTTGATGTCACCGATCTTCAAAGTACTTAAAACGTGCAATTAAACTCATAGTTGCTTTAAAATAGCAACCAGTTCCCAACTCCCCTGACAAAGAAACAAGACGGCTTCTCAATCGTATATGTGGAGCCGTTGCTGTTAGATTCCCTCATCTTAGGGTGCCTTGTGACACTCGCGAGGTAGGGGAACCCCCGGTTTAGGGTTGGTCGTGTAGTTTAGGTCGCCATACCTACAGCGTGTGAAGTTTTGCTCATGATCTGGTCTGGCTCCTGCAATGTTCTTCGGATCATGGCGTCTTCAACGACGTCATATGGTGGGTTGGACAGAGATACTTCATGTTTTGCCCTTCTATCGTGTTCTCCAGTCGGCGAAGCATGGCCAACTTTGGCCTCATTTGAAAGCTAATGAGGTAAGGCCTCCTTGTTCTGTCAAGCGTAATTGTGGGTAGTTTCCATCCCTATGCATTGCCTTCTTCTCGGGGAAGGGGGAGTGATCTAATCCTTGGATTCAGTGGCATCTTTTGGCTCTCACAGACGACTTTTCGGCCAACAAAATTTTCATGGGTGTGAGGGTGTTATTGAGATCCACTTGCTGCATCAAACTTTGTTCACGACACACCTCCAGGGAGCATGAGGAAGACGACATTGCTTTACCAAGAGCTATGTGCTATGATCTTGTAACGGTTGGATAACTTTAATATATGTTCATGGCCTTGTCGTAATTCAGTGATGCCATGACTATGATATGTAGACCATTATTTCATTGAGATTATTAGAGTATTTTAATGGATGTGAAAGTTTTTGAGTTTGCTTATTCTCCGAGTGAAAGAGAATTAGTTAAATCTCAGTCGACAATGAGTATCGTTGACTTGACATTATGATCCATCCAAGATATATTTTTCATCAACTGTGAAAAAGAGAAACATTCGTGATTTTTTATGGTGATTGGGTTAGTACTCGGAGTACTAAGCAGTACTTACACGGCAGACAAATTTGTACAGTGGTTGGGCTTTTTTTAAACTTGATGTACTAGGTATTAGTTTAAAAAAAAGTTAAACGAGTGAATTTTTTTAACATGTATATGAACAAATTTGTAAATTTGACCAGAGTTAACTGAGTGCTAGTCACCCCCGAATTTTTCCACTGAATTCAAGGTTAAGATAGGAAACAATCGCAAAAATAAAATGTAACAAGCACTCACAAAACCGAAAGTAAATAAATAAAAAAAGACAAGGTAACAACCCTTTACCTCGCTCTCATAATGTTCTCTGTGCCTCACACGTCCAGGCTAAATCAGTTATGTGGAGTTCCAGACACTGCCAACCCTCGTCTCTCACCCTATATAAATGGAGGTCACCACTCGGAACTTGCTCAACCTGCCGTGCCCCCTACTACTACGCTAGGTTCCCTCTCTCATTTAGCATCATCTCTACCGTCTCCACACGTACGAGATCAAGCAGAAGCTAGCTGCGAGCAATGGGGCACCAGCACCAGATGTTCAACGACCCGTTCGCATCGTCAGTGGAGGCGGACTTCTTCTCTGGCGCCGGCGGCTACCACCACTTCGCGCCATCCCCACAGTGGCCGGGCCTCGATAACGACATACCGGCGGTGCCGGCTGCCAACAACGCCACCTCCTCCGGTGGCTCTGGATCACACCGGAAGATGAGCCACAACGCGTACGAGCGTGACCGTCGGAAGCAGCTCAACGAGCAATATTCCTCCCTCCGCTCCCTCCTCCCCGATGACGATCACAATGTAATTAAATCACTTAACTAGACACAACACAACTCGTTCATGTTTCCTCTGAGATACGTACATCTGAGATATTCTGTGCGTCTGATTGATTTATCTTTTGCTACTGTTGCACAGAAGAAGATGAGCATTCCGACCACGGTGTCGCGGGTGATCAAGTACATCCCGGAGCTACAGAAGGAGGTAGACGGTCTGGAGAAGAAGAAGGAGGAGCTAAGGCGAGCCAGCTGCGAGCAAGGCGTGCTCAGCATGAGGCAGAACACGGCTCCTGTCGTGTCCGCCACCTGCCTCGACGAACAGGAAATCATGGTCCAGGTCAGCCTGGTGAGCACCCTGGCCGCAGCTCTGCCCATGTCCAAGTGCATCAAGGTGCTGGAGAACGAAGGCCTTCGCCTCATAAATTCTTCGACTTCCGCGTTCCAGAACAGGACGTTCTATAGCCTCCATCTTCAGGTACACATCCGTCTTTCCGTCATGTTATTGTTGTGGTCATCGATGTTTATGATTTGATCTTAATGTATAGAAGTATATAGTACTACCTCCGTCTCAAAATATGGCTAGTTAGCCTACAAAACCGTCTTATATTTCGAGATCGAGGTAGTACTTTGGAGCTAGAACTCAGTAAAGCACTTAACTTTCTGCGATGTTGATTAAGGTGGGTCCAGATAACATGATAGGGATTCATCTAAAGGGTATAAGAATTTGAGAATATTTTTTGGCCATATGCGCAATTGGATCTTGTGAGGTCTATTATGGGTTATCTACCGTAGAATTAAAACTATATTGAATTACCCATTCACTTTTTAATTATCAACATTGTAGCAAGTTAGTTATTTTATTATAATCTGAATGACGGTTGCTTCGGTGCACCTCCATCGCCCCCTCCCCCCCCCCCCCCCCCCGGCAACACCGCTTCAGTGTAAGATTGTAGCATAGTATGATGAACCGTTAATGGTACATTTGTTTACAGTAATTGGAACTTGCGAGGATGCAGCTGATGCAAGGAATCTATATAATATACAATGAATATCAACTGATCAAAATGGGTCTCACCTACTACAAAATTGGTTCACAATTATAACATATGAGTTGGAAGTTAAGTGAGGTTACATGTGCCCTCTACCCATATATAATATGGATTCCACAAAAACATTGTTCTAGGGCTTACATCTTATAGGCTCCCATGGATTTGAACTACGAAGATGAACGTTCCTTGGTGATAAATCATCACACCCTTGTCCAAGAGGACGAGTTTGCCGTGTTTTGATCCCTTCTTTCGTCTTTTGAGCATGCGAGATACAAGCATTCAAGTCGATGAGAATTTTGCGTCCTCGCATAGCTGCTTAGGCTAGGTTCATTTTATACTAGACTAAATGTTGGTTTTTTAGGGTATTGATCCATTGTGGTTAGACCCACATTGACCTCAATGTATATTCGTTTTTATCTCACATCCTTTCAACCCCAATGAAAGGGGGAATCATCATACTCGTGCAAATACAACTAATGGGATAGATCTAGATAGGTATATCTAAAGTTTTGCCATGGAACAAAAAAGTGACAAATGTGCCATGATTAAATACCAATACTCTCAAAATGACATTGTCATTGCGGGGCCAATCCAATCGATTAAGCACGGGAAGTGTAACAAGAAGACAAGGAACATCCCCTTAATTTGTTAGAACATACACAATGGAAGGAGTGGACCCTTCTCCTACCCTCTAGGGATCGACCCAACCACCCGAAATTATCAGTAGCACCGGTGGACAATGGATATATGGATGTTTTTTTTCAATCTTCATGCATATATATTTCTACATGTTATCTAGTTTATTTGACAAATGAAGTAGTAACACTACAAATGTGTCAAAAAATTCTAAATTTGACTAAATTCATGCATGTGTGTATTATATATTATATATGATCCAATTTACATGCGATGGAATGGACATTTTATACAGAAGTACTTACAATCGTATCATATTTTGTATTGAAACAGAGAACCCAACGAACAATGAGAAAGGAGAGCCAGACATTTTGTAACGAATTGGAGAACGCCGTGAAGCAAAAGGCGGGACTGCATCTGCATCATTAGTGGATTATAACATAATAATGGTGCATGTCATCATACATAACTACCATGAATCAAAATGTATGCCAAAGATATAGGACAAATGCATGATAGTATAATCTAAGATAAATAGTACCGATGCATGCATTATAGTATAATACAGTGTGTTTCATATAACTCTTATAGTGTATACATTTCTGGTCATGTATTTTCCTCTTCGTCATCTACCCTGGCATGTGCACAACTTCGCGATGAGTATAACTAGTATGCATGACACAGTGGAGAAAATAAATAAAGAGATGGCTGCGAAGCAGAGGCATACATAAAAGGGCCCATTGTCGATGTAATTCCTACGTATAAATGAATAATAATGATGTTACAATGTCAAAAGCATGTGTGGTTACTGTTCGTATATAGGTGTATAGCTAGTGCTTCTGGCTTGTGACGAAAAAGAGTCCCCCCCACTTTATATTATCAAGCAATCATCCACACAAACATCCGCACACCAACACCGCACAAAGCACACACATTCAATGGAAGATACAAAGATATCGGTCCCGGTCACCCCATGCCACTGCCTATCAAGAAAACTAGGGATGAGCGAAGGATAATTGCTTGGAGATGAAAGAGAACTTCACGAAGACAATGAGGAGGGGCGAGACGGTCCATGACAGAGCAAGAACTCCAAGACAATACCTCCTAGAAAGGGACGATCATGGATAGCCGCCACCGTACGATCTGTAGAACGAGTTTTCACCCGGAGACAAAAGCGAGGGGTGGGAGCACCGCCCCAGCACCTTCATGACGGATCTAATGTACACCGCCGCCACCGCCTCGGCTAGTACAATAATTGGGCAAGTGATGAACTCCAGCGCTCAAACCCCTCTCGTATACCCTCGATCCGCCAACCACCCGTAATCAAGACCCCCTTGATGCCATGGCTGCCCATCCACACCTGAGACGTAGGTTCCGCCGGTGAATGCCATGCCTAACAATCAAACACCCCCGAGACCATCCAAAGGCATCACAATTGGACTAAGGGGACACCCCAGACCGATGAACCACAAAATTTGTCGCGCCTTGAATATCCTTTGCGCTGCAACCGCCCGCACGTGATGGGGAAGGGGGGAGATGCGGGAGCGGATGCATCCAAATCGGCACACCCTATGTCAGTAACGGGGGCTCAAGCACGTTAGCGCCGTTCATTCCTCCAGGTAAACTTAACCCCCTCCCCACTGCAGACACACCCCTTGCCGCCCCGCCTTGGTGTTCGTCACAGAACGGTGCATGGCCACCAATACATCCACAACCACCGGCAAGGAGGACCGACCAGGACGGCTGCCAACCCCTGTGGTAACCCCTGTGGAGTCCATCTGGTCTGCCGACACCGTCCAGCCGACAGGACGCTAGGAAATCAACCAGCCTGGGCACCTGCCACCACCGCCGCACCTCCGCCCCCACCAGTCACAGCCACGCTAGAGGCGGACGCCCGCAGCTCGTGCCTACCCCGGCTCGTGCCGCCTAGGCCCAGATCTAGCCGCTCGCCGACAGGGTCGGCACCGTCGAAGCCCACCGCGCCCCTCCACGCCTCAACCCCTTCATGCCGCCACCCACAATCCGCGTCTCTGTCGCCAGCTATTGCCACCGCACCCCGTGGCAAACGCTACGCCATCGCCCAACCTTGGACCCCACACCCGTCGCCTCGAGCAGGCGAAGGAGGAACACAGCGCCGCCGCCCACGCTGGCAGGGCTTAGCCCACCATCACATCGAGGCGGCATCGACGGGAGGGAGGCATTGTTGGGTAACGCAGCAGAAAACAAAAAAATTCCGACCTACGCACCAGCCCAGGACCACTATGAAGACTGCATACAAGGTTTGATCTTTTCGTTACCGACTCGTAGCGCAGCGGAAGTAGAGTCGATGACGATCGGCGGTGCAGATCCCCGCAGCTAGGATTTACAACCTCCCAACCGCGAGGATGTATACCCTCATCTGCCCCGCAGACAGCCCTTCGGGAGGACCTCCGAAGCTCGGACTGTCACTCGGACAGCCCTTCGGGAGGACCTCCAAAACTCGGACGGTCACATTGACAGCCCTTCGGGAGGCACTCTCGAACTAAGACCGAAACTACAACCTCTCTACAGAGTTGCACACATACGGTGTCATCTATCCGGCAGGGCTTCGCCGTCCAGAACTAGTTCCTCCCGGAACCCAGACAGCCTTTCGGCTCTACGAAACTATTTCGCTGGGAGGGAGAGAGAGAGCTTGCAAAGCAAAGCATGTGTATGAGAGCACAAGGATGAAGAAATGGCATCCTACATCTCCTCTATTTATAGGAAAACCAAGGGGTAGGGTGGTTTTACAATAAAACTCAAAATGCACATGAATGAAGTCCTTCCACAAGGGCATAAAAGTGAAACCAAGGAACAAGAGGGACTCCATGAAGGAGTCCACCATGTGGCCGGCCACACCCTCATGTGGGGCCCCAAAAATGGCTCCAATCCATCCATGTCATCCCCAGGATCTTTTGGAGCAAAGCCCCAAAAGGTGGCTTTCCATAAAGTAGTCCAAAAAGCACTTTCACTATTCACGGTGACATTTTTCAGCGTCCGCTCGAACTGAAAATATTTATGTGGGCTTAGAACAATTCTAGTACCCCACTAAAATAATTTTCAATGCGATCCAGAACAATTCCAGAATAGTGATTTTCATCTGCGAAAAGCATCTGAAGCAGTTTCGGCAGTTCCGGAACATTTCTGGTTATTCTTCCGGAAAATTCCCAGAAGTTTCCAGAATGATTCTGTCACCCTCCAAGAATTATCAGGCATGTGCCAAAACCAATTTGACTTAATGGTATCCCTTGAAACAACTTTTCAGTTTCACCGAAACTGTTCCGGTGACCTGTCTATGGAACTTTTCCACTGTCCGAAACTTTTCCGATGTCCGAAACTTTTCGGTGATTTTCTCTCAGACTCCCTGTCTAGTATTCAACAGATAGATGACCCTTAAGCATGTGACCCTATAGGTTCGTTGAAGCATATACATGACCCGGAATCCCTTCCGATCAATGATCAACATCGGAGCCGTGGACACCCATATTGATCCCTATACCTACACGAATAAATATCCGTACCAGTTTTCAGTTCCATAAATATTCATTGGACTCTAAGTCCTCTGAAAGGTGTATCAATGTTTTAATCTTGAATCACTTATATGGAAACTATCTCGGATTGTATTGGCATTTAGCCAATCCCGAAGTCAGGGCCCATCAACGCTTCCTTGTGTATTGTAGGTATACTGTTGTCCAACAACAATATCTCGTTTGCACACCTGATAGGTTTGCATGAGCTTTGCCTACGTGGTTCAGCTACACGTTCAACTGAAGTCCATACATTTTATTGTAGAGACTTACGTATCAGTCATAGTAGGAAACAACAGATTCACTTCCAAGGTTTCTTTCCTTTGAACTGATGACGAAGATACTGGTTATCTCATCGAGTTGCACTGTCCTCCCACTCACCTTTTGTAAGAACTATTCTCTTTAAAAGCATACCGTTTTGTGGCAAAACCCTTTGCCTCGGTATAGTGGTGGGGGAATACCCAATGACTTGGGATAACCATACAAAATAGCACTTGTCTGATTCGGAATGGGTTTGTAACCTTTTACACAAGCCCCATATTCCAAATGTTAAGAAAAGATATAACATGGTTGGGCGTACCATACCATAGCGTCATTTCAACAGGCCTGATGGATCTCTTTTTAGTGTAAAAGCCGCAGTCTCTAAAGCATCACTCTATAAAAGGGATAATGGCAAATCTATTTATGTCATCTTTGATCTTACCATGTCATAAATGGTTCGATTACATCTTCACAGACTTTCCACTTGCAGTGGTGTTCTGGGAGGTGCAAGTTATGAAACTCTTTTCACAACTCATCAGACAATCGCTAAACTTGTAACGCAAATATTCCTTTCCACAATCAAATTGCAGAAACATAATTTTCTTGGTACAATAACTTCTACTTCATTTTTGAAAACCTTTCAAATGATTTCAAAAGATCCAGACTTACGTCTCATCAAGTAAATATCCATATATCTACTTGAGTCATTTTTGAAGGTAGACAAATCCACTGTTTGCAACAACATTTATTTGACTACACACATCATAATGTATGATTACCAATAAGTTCTTTGCTCGTTCCTTATGGCCTGTGAACGGTATTTTAGTTAGTTCACCTTTTGGAGGAAAGTCACAAGTGTCAGATGATTCAAAATCAAACGACTTCAAAATCCATCATAATGGAATTTTCCATGCGGGTTTCTCCAATGTGACCAAATGCAGTGCCACACATATGTGGTATTCTTTTAGTCTTGCGACATTTAGCGTTAGTGTTATGGATGTATCATATTTCCATCAATATTCATAACATATATCTCATCTAGGATGGAATCATGGCCCTTCATGTTATTCATAATACTGAACAACAATTGTTGTTTTTATGAACAAATCTTTTGCAAAAAACATTGTGCAATGGGCTAGACTGTATGAAACTCTAAAATGAATTATGAAAGTAAACCCAGAGGTAATGTATTATTATCAATTTTCATAACATACGTCTCAGTCATGATGAAAGTATGGCCCTTATGTTATTCATAACACCGAGCATGAAAAGTTCTCTTATGAACAACCTTCTTGCAAGATACCTTATGCAAAGGGCTAGAGTGTATGAAACTCTAAAATGAATTATGAAACTTAATACATAGGGAATACACTGATGGAAGGCATAGTAACATTTACTATGTTCCCTACGTGTATCTAAACCTCATTCCTGTCTAGTCTTTCAGGCCATAGTAGTTCTTACATCGAGTTGCAACAGAATGCAATCGAGCGGGTATCTTTGTGACCAACTCACAATACCCAAGAATTAGTGATTAACATGTTTAACCATAATTCCCAAGAACTATATCTTTGACCAGCCTTCTATACATCAAAAACTTGTATGACATTCATACATGAGCTGGATATTCCAGTCTTCTTTCCTTTTGCCATTATATTTCTAACAGTTTAACTTTTCAGTATTTCTCCTACTCTCAGAAGAAGCACCCAACTTAAGAGTGGCATTAGCCCCGGACTTCCTAGGCGTGAAAGTCTTACTAACACCCTTCGGACACTTCCTTTCCCTTTAAGTTGTTGTTTTATTCACCTTTCATCATATGACAGGCGTTCTCCTGGATCCCTCTCTTATCAGTCTAATGCATAGTAATCTCCTTTACTAATAGTTTGCAAATAAACATTGCTTTGGATATCTCATATCTTTTAGCTTTTGTTTGTCTCTGAAAATGACTTTCAGATTCCATGAATATCACATAACTATCCGAACTTTCGAAGTTTCGGTCTCATGGAAGCAAACATATTTGACTTGACCGTAACGGAATTTTAGCTTTTTGGATCGAAGGACGAGAGTCATATCATCCATAGCATTAGCGGGAGAATACCGAAAACATGCGATAGGACAAGTCCTTCTCGGCACTCTTGAGGACAATCCTCACATTACGTTACCAACCGTAAAGTTTTAACCAGATATTTAACAGCTATTCAATTTTAATAGGGAAGGTGGAAACGCGAGCCATTATTCTACAACTATTTTGCAAACCGCACTTAGACAGTGTTCAAAATAAATTGCACTGAGAATTAAAACAAGTTAATTCTACAGTGCGCTCCCACTCAAATCAATATCTCTCATAATTGACTGTGAGTGATTCAAGATCCAAATTACAATCAATGCCAAGGATGTATCCATCTCAAGTGACGAGAATTGCAATCGGTAGGCCAACTTGCCAATCACATCTCTATGTGACTCTTGTTCATCTTTCGATGCGTGTGTTCCGAGCTCATGACTTTCATGCCTGAACGTCAAGACAACCAAGTGATCTCGCTGCGAGGTCTCAACTCACCCGCCTCACACTTCTCTAATCGTTCGTACCCATGTAACCATGTGATACCCCGAAGAGATAGGTGCCGTGACGGTGCTACACTTGGGAGAACACTAACTACTTGATATTCTAAGCGAGAGATCACCCTAATAAAAAGTGACTACCGCGCAATCAAGAAGGGTGCATCAAGAGGGATAAACATCTCAGGCAATTCATAATTAGCATGACATGGTATAGCCCCTTCTGACGGAGAAGTCAAGTATTTCTTCGTCTTCGACATTCGCATTGGTGTTCACCTTTGCGAAGATTGCCACCACCTTTTTGATGCACCAAATAATATTGCTATCTCTATAGCTTAATAAAATAAGTGCATTACATAAGGTTGACACGTAGGTCATTAAAGTGCAATCACATGGCTCTAGGCATCATGCCGAATCATGACACGCAGGTCATGTTAATCAATTTACATCATATAGTCATCCATACATAATCAAATTATTATGAACACTGCTATACCACATCACATGCACATGCAAACCATCCTGCAAAACCAAGTTAGACGCCTCTAATCGGTCCATGCAAAAACTTGTTTTTCGTGGCTTCTAAGGTTTCAAAACAAACCGAAGCTACCAACGTCCATTATCAAGTATGATAATTCAAGTTGCTAGATTAACAATCCAGGGTGTATGAAACATGAGATAATAAAATCTTGAGCCCCATACTAAACTTCATCATACGCGTGACCCCCGTGCAGATCACATCTGCATTGCCCTTTCGTCTGCGAAACATCCATCTTTCTCAACTACGGTGAAACCCAAAGAACTGTTAGCACTTCGTTGATCTGTCAATTGGCATACTCAGGAGCAGCATGAAAGGATCGCGGATTGCCAGAACTTTGTGAGATTCCACCATTCCGTTAAGATCAGGACTACGCAAATTCTAGGGAAGCAACAAGAACATCGGGTTACAGATTTCATTTGCTACCCGCACAAATAATTTGCAGTAATAGATCTCATCTACTACCTAATTATATTATGCAACACCCATACATCTCCATGTATTCTAGATCGCAACCTGCATCTACGCATAGCACGGCTCTTGATGCCACTGTTGGGTAACGCAGCAGAAAACAAAAAGTTTCCGACCTACGCACCAGCCCAGGACCACTATGAAGATTGCATACAAGGTTTGATCTTTTCGTTACCAACTCGTAGCGCAGCGGAAGTAGAGTCGATGACGATCGGCGGTGCAGATCCCCACAGCTAGGATTTACAACCTCCCAACCGCAAGGATGTATACCCTCATCTGCCCCGCGGTCAGCCCTCCGGGAGGCGGTCGGACAGTCCCCCGGACGGTGTCGCGGACAGCCCTTCGGGAGGACCTCCGAAGCTCGGACTGTCACTCGGACAGCCCTTCGGGAGGACCTCCAAAACTCGGACGGTCACATTGACAGCCCTTCGGGTGGCACTCTCGAACTAAGACCGAAACTACAATCTCTCTACAGAGTTGCACACATACGGTGTCATCTATCCGGCCGGAACCCAGACAACCTTTCGGCTCTACGAAACTATTTCGCTGGGAGGGAGAGAGAGAGCTTGCAAAGCAAAGCATGTGTATGAGAGCACAAGGATGAAGAAATGGCAGCCCACATCTCCTATATTTATAGGAAAACCAAGGGGTAGGATGGTTTTACAATAAAACCCAAAATGCACATGAATGAAGTCCTTCCACAAGGGCATAAAAGTGAAACCAAGGAACAAGAGGGACTCCATGAAGGAGTCCACCATGTGGCCGGCCACACCCTCATGTGGGGCCCCAAAAATGGCTCCAATCCATCCATGTCATCCCCAGGATCTTTTGGAGCAAAGCCCCAAAAGGTGGCTTTCCATAAAGTGGTCCAAAAAGCACTTTCACTATTCACGGCGAATTTTTCAGCGTCCGCTCGAACTGAAAATATTTATATGGGCTTAGAACAATTCTAGTACCCCACTAAAATAATTTTCAATGCGATCCGGAACAATTCCGGAATAGTGATTTTCATCTACGAAAAGCATCTGAAGCAGTTCCGGCAGCTCCGGAACATTTCCGGTTATTCTTCCGGAAAATTCCCAAAAGTTTCCAGAATGATTCTGGCACCCTCCAAGAATTATCAGGCATGTGCCGAAACCAATTTGACTTAATGGTATCCCTTGAAACAACTTTTCAGTTTCACCGAAACTGTTCCGGTGACCTGTCTACGGATCTTTTCCACTGTCCGAAACTTTTCCGGTGTCCGAAACTTTTTGGTGATTTTCTCTCAGACTCCCTGTCTAGTATTCAACAGATAGATGACCCTTAAGCGTGTGACCCTATAGGTTCGGTGAAGCATAGACATGACCCGGAACCCCTTCCGATCAATCATCAACATCGGAGCCGTGGACACCCATATCGATCCCTATACCCACACGAATAAATATTCGAGTGAACCTCCAGTTGCCGTGTGCTATTCCTGTTGCTTCGCGATATGTTACAAATACCCGAGGTGAGACATGTTGGCATCCTCGTGGATCAACAACTTGTCCACTATGCCAGTTACCTCGTTAACGGTATTGTTCTCTTTTCTCATTCCCGTGTTCCGGCATCAAATCACAAAGTGTCTGGCCAGACGATGATGGATACCGTAACACCGAGAGGGCCCAGAGATATCTCTCCATCATCGAAGGAGCAAATCCCAATCTTGAGCTATCAAGTTACTTCACATACTTTTCCATGAACCCGTAAGCCGCCGTAATAGCCACCCATTTACGGATGACGTTTAACAAACCCCAAAGTTCATGAAGCAAGCATGAAGAAACTCGATACTCTCATGGTCTAAGGAATTATGCAAACATTACCTTCTCTGTGTTATCAACCATTAACTTATGACGAATGTATCTCATAGCATAACATCAATTCGGGTCGATTGAACACAAATGTTCTTCTAACATTATGCCCTCAAAATTGCCGGCATAGCCATGCCCATGATCAGGAAAACAGGATCATCATGCAAAACTTGAGCCAGTCTTAGAAGCCAGACTAGGAATACATTTTACCGTCTATTATCACACACGTGCACATGAGTTTCCCTCCAAGCCTCGTTTTATTTGTAGACTCGAGAATCATTGCAGTTATAGCATGGAACATAAACATAATTATGAACAGGGAGATAATCAGAAACATTTATTATTGCCTCTAGGGCATATCTCCTACAGGCATGAGGAGGAGGGGCCACATGGTGGCTCTAGGGTTACCCCTCGATACTTGTGGGAGCGTCGTGGGAGGGAAGGGAGGGGCCCAACCCGAGGAAAATATGCTTTTGGCTTGTTCGAGTTTAGGTTTGGCATTGTTTTAAGGGAAACAATTTTTCCCTGACAGTCGAAGGGAAACAATTTCCTTTGGTAATTAAAGTTGCCTCGCTATGAACAAGCGGTGGGACGGTGGCCTAGGTGCGAGCACCTCGACGCGTTGGACCCAAGGCCCGTGTGGAATGGTGAGGAGCGACCGCTAAGGCGGCCGGGTGACAAGGAATATCTAGGAGCAACTAAGGAAAGAACGCTCCTTCATGGGCCTCTTCAAGGGTCACACGGAATGGCATGAGAGCGTGCCACTTGGCGTGCTATGGGCGCTCACACCAGATTTGTTTTTTATTATGATTTTTTCGCACACATTTTTCTTTTTAGATGGTTTTTTAGAGTTCTCCGGCTTTTTACTTTTTCACCGGTCTTTCTTAGCACGATCGCATACAGATTTGCTTCCGTGAGTGGCACGATCGCGCTTCTCGAAAACGGAAGAATACGCGCTTTTTTCTTCCTCGGAAGGTATGGTTGTGCTTCCACGAGAGGCACGATTTTGCTACCGCGAGTTACAGATTTGCTTCCGTGAGTGGCACGACCGTACCTCTTGAAAACAAAAAAAAGAGCATTTTTTCCTTCCTCGAAAAGCACAGTTTTGCATCCGCAAGAGGCATGAATTTTCTTTACCAAGAGGCACCGAGTTTATCAGAAACGGAAAAAAACTCATTTTCTTTTTTTCTTCTTCTGCGAGAGCCACGATTTTGCTTCCGCGTGGGGCACGGATTTGCTTCCACGAGAGGCACAACCGTGCCTCTCAAAAACAAAAAAATGCATTCTCTCTTTTTAGCTCTTCCATGAGAAGCATGGTTTTTCCATCCGGTTTTTTCATGAAAAAAATCATCAAAACTTATCACATGGGATCTACTTTCGAAGGTCTCGACACGAAGAATCCAACGCTGAAAATGGTTTAACATTTGGACGTACGATTTAATAGATAAAACATTTTAAATAAACAGATCTACAAAAAAAACTCCCGGGCTGCGATAAGTGGCGCACACCCGGGGAGGTAGGAATGACCTTTGCAAAGAATGGTCGTTAATTAATGATTTCAGGACTATCCTATTTGATGCATTCTGCGTCCAATTGTCGACCTTTCGCACAAAGCTAGCGATCACACGCTGACTTGGGCCGGCCCATTAACATGTTGCAGCGTTTCCGGTTTTATGAACCTTCTGGAGTTTCCCAGCCGGTTTTGCTTGGGTTTTCTTTGGTATTCACGGTTCTTTATCTTTTTTTTGAGGTAAATACACTAGCGGTGTTTGAACTTGTCACATATGTTCAATTTAGTGACTAAACTTGAAAAATACGCCAAACTGGTTCTAAAACTAGACCCAAGCGTGCAAATGCAGTGTTAATTTCATTTTTATGCATAAAGTGCGCCGACGTGTTAGTGCATATGGCTGACTTGGCAATGACATGGCATAGGGCCCTCTTGTAGAACGAAACAGGATTATTTGAATACAAATGTCTATATGACTAGCAGGGTCCGTTTGTCAGCGGAATTAAAATGTAAAATGGTGAAGATAGAATTCAAACTATGTCCTACGGTAAACGCGCAGCATGGGCTGGCCACTACACCCAATTCGTATTGATGTAAACTTTTGCTCCAGAATGTAAATGTAGTGTCCATAGTGGGATTTCTTTTAGAAAGCTAAAATGTATGCAAATACTAATCATAATAATAAAACTTAGATTTGAATGTTCATGTGTGTTATTAATAATTACCTTACGGTCAAAAAATATCCATGCGCGCAGATTATTTTAAAAAAGGCATAAACAGGGCTCCATGCCATGTTGTCGTTTACGGATATTTGTGGTACATAAATAATAATCTCATGGTAAGCAAATATTCATGTGCACACATAATAAATTGATAATGTTTTGCAAAATAAAAAACACCTTACTAAAAATGCTCCTGTATTTTTTTGAATTGTCCGCTAGTTATTTATGAAATACCATTTTAAATATAATACATGAGGGTTCAAAAAATTTACTTAATACAAAATTTCATATATATTTATGTTTTTCAAAAAGTACGTGAATATTTTAGAAGTACATGGCATTTTTTAAAAGGGTTCTGCATAAAAATAAAATAACTAGGTTTTAAAACAATGTTCATTTACTTCTAAAAATAAGTTTTTGAAAATTTATCTGAGTTATAACCATGTCTGTATAATATAAACAATAGAAATATTTTGAAATTACTAGTAAATATTATTTGAATCATTCAAATATTTGAAATATTATATTTTTTAATATTCATATATATTTATTGGAAACCACTATATATTTATTTTATGTCATTGCCAACTCAGCCATATGCAACGTAATTTCCTGTCAGGTGAGGCCAACTAGTGATATAGACATATGTTATACAAATAATCATGTTTTATTCCTATGACTGGGCCCATGCCATGTCATTGCCAACTCATTCATATACAATGCCACGTCAACGCACTCTACATATACGAATGGAATTAACACCGTATTTATACATTCGTGCCAAGTTTTAGAACCAGTTCGGTGTATTTTTCATGTTTAGGCACTAAACTGAACATTCGTGACAGGTTTAAGTA
This sequence comes from Hordeum marinum, assembly GCA_022496015.1. Lineage (NCBI taxonomy): Eukaryota > Viridiplantae > Streptophyta > Magnoliopsida > Poales > Poaceae > Hordeum > Hordeum marinum. The sequence continues at coordinate 522,716,377 of CM039674.1, read as the reverse complement.
CCACTCATGTATTTACCTCCTTTTCTTTTTCTGTTTACTTCTCTTATTTCTTTTTTCCTATTGCCCTTTCCAGTTACTTTTTCTTCTTCTTTTTTTCAACTTTATTTTTATTTTGTAGAAAACATCATGTCTTAAAAATTGTTTAGAAATTTTTGAAAATGTTCGTGCTTCTGAAAAATGTTAATTTATTTAAAAATGGTCATGTTTCCAAAAATTGTTCATAAATCCGACAAACCGTATTTTTCAAAAATGATTCAGGAATTTTAAAAAATGTTCTTATTTTCCAAAACATTGCTCATTGTTTTTCATAACTTTTCGAAAAAATGTTCACATATAGCAAATTGTTCAGAAATTAAATTTTTCATTCCCGTTTTCAGTTTTCCAGGAGTTACAAATATGTTCCAACTTCAAAAATTGTTCAGAACTTCAGAATATGTTCCTGTTTTCGAATTATTTTTAGGAGTTTCACAATATGCTCGCATTTTAACTTTGTTTTTCAATCTCAAAAAATGTTCCCATTTAAATTATTATTTTCATCATTTTAGAAAAAATGTTCCGTTTTCAAAACACGTTTTCATCATTTTCATAAAATGTTCCTGTTTTAAAAAATTCCTAATTTCAAAAACGAAATCACATTTTTCAGGAAATGTTTTGATATTTTCCGAAAATGTTCTCATATGTGAACGTGGCTTTGAATACTTATAATATTCGCACTACCTACGATCAGTTATGCCCGTCTTGTCGTGTGGCATTCCTCACTCACCTCGAATCCGAAGTTACAAGTTTGAATCCTTGCGATCTCTCTATTTTTACATCACTTTTTAATTATTATTTTTGAGTGATGCGCGCATGGTTTGCTGATGGGCCGGCCCAGTCGAGGCACCTGTGTGGCATACTCCAACTGTTTGCCGCATTGCGCTGCAAATAGGAGCTCCTGGGTGACAAGGCATACAATGTGTCTGGCCAATCGATGAACCGAACCAAGTTTCTTATTTTATTTTTGATGACTGAGTTTGTTATTTCTGGATTCACGTAAGTTTCAGACGTACCAATTTTCTAAAAAACAAGACGTTTCAGACTACTCATCAAACAAATCACCTATAAAAACGCATCCGATAGCTGCATCATACTCAGCATTCTTTTTTTTGGGGGGGGGGGGGGTCGCGAATCTCATTTTTATTTAGGTTTCAGGGGCAGTGAATCTATGGGGTTGTTCCAAGGGGAGCCGTGAGCTGAATTTTCTTATATGTCGTTTATTCCGTGTAACAGTCGCTGCATCGTACATGACCGAGTATCTTAGCCGCCCTATTTAGAGCCATGAAAAGCATTTTCTCACTCCATTTTGGGAATGTTATGAAAATTTCAGTGTTGTTTTTCTGAACTTGTTTCTCTGAATGTTTTCTTTAATGATTTTTCTGGTTTTCTTCTTGTTTTTTATTTTTTGTTTTTCTGTTTGTTTTTTCTTTTGTTTCTTTTTTTAATCACAAAAATCATAAAATGTTCTAAATCTTCAAAAACTGTATTCTCTTTCAGAAAATATTCATAAATTCACATTTTTTCCTCTAGTTCTCTATATGGAAACATTCAAAATTTTCCAAAAGTATTTGTGATTTCATAAGAGATGTTAATGATTTTCATAAATTATTTGCATTTCCAAATCTTGTTTCGAGTTTCAGAAAATATTTCTGTTTTCAAAAAAGGTCCTGCTTTTCTAGAAAAAGTATAGGATTAAAAAATATTCCTTGTTTCAAAGAATGTTCAAGATTTCCAAAAAAAAAAATCACTTTTCAAAAACAATCTTCAATTCCGTATATGATTGTTCACAAATTGGAAAATATTCATTTAAAAAAATAACGTTTGGAATATCAAACTATGTTTAGATCTGTTGTTGCTGATAGTTTTTATGTTCCCCATTCCTATTAGTCACCAAACATCGTCAACACAAGTGGCTAGCCAAGAATGTTCACAGGAATTTTGGGTTGGTGGAGCCCCATGTGCCGCACATGTCGATCTACAGAGTGAGCTTGATATAGGTGGCCCCCAATGAGGCGCCTTTTAAAAAACTTGGTCGTTGAACGGATCCGCAGGTTGGATGTTTGGTTGAGCGCCAATTATTTAGTGCACCCAACTACCTCAATTCCCGCAGTTCAATTTCTATCAAATTGTTGATGTGCCGCGGGAGGGCCAATCATCCACTAATTATTTGGCTTGCCCACAAATTGGCGGTATAGGGCAATCCAAACTGTCTCTATTCGCATTGTATCCCATAACATCGCAGATTAATTTTAACTAATTCATGCTCTTGCAGCTCCACCTATGCTTAAATGTAACACCATGTTTTAGTTAATCTGAATTGACCTCCAAATAATTAACCTTAGAAACATTTGACCTCCAAAGCCCTAGTATATGGACTTTCAGCCATAACCATTATGTGTTGCCATTGTTGAGTTGTGTTGGTCTCTTTGGATTACTCGCAAAAGTTATCTATCGGACATTATTTTCGTAATTTGTCCTTTGATTGCTTCTTCAAAATGATTGCTTACTAGCAATAGCGGAAACCGCTCGTTAGAGGTGCAACAGCCGACGGCATTGCCAGGATGATCTCCAAGATTTGAGTTGTTGCACTCTCAACTTGGCACCCTGCAATCTTCTGTCGCCTTTTGATGGCCTGCATAGTCTTGGAGAAATTACCTCTCGTTATTTAGTCTAGTGATGCCTTGTGTGTTGTCGTCCTTTGCTATGTCCAGGAAAGAAGTCTTTTCTCTAAAAAGAATAGCCACACATGTTGGATTTTTTAGCTGCCATGCGTTGGACTGTTGCTTTGGTAGACGGATTTCTCTTCCTCAACTAATAAAGTCTTACAGGCCATGAATATAGTGTGTGACATAACGACTATGTTCTCTTTGAATCCGACCATTGGTTTTTCTTACCTATTCCACGATCGGCCCCATTCCCCAACACAGGTAAGTCTAAAGGCCGATCCATTTGTACGCTTGGCGGGGAAGGAAGGAGTAGGAGCAGCAAAACCTCAAGAGATATGCTACATCTATGAAGGATTCATACATCATTAAGCTGCGGGATGATGTTTTAAAAATTGGTTAAGAATCGGGAGAGGGAGGGCTCACCCAAAAAAATTCAATCCAAAAAAACATCTGATTTAAAACATTTAAGGTCGACAAAATATATACAAATTTTACCACATATGTTCACAACCTTCTTCCCCAGTTCAAGTGGTAAGTCCGCATGTCCTTCCTACGTAAGGTTGTGACTTTGCGCAACCCACGTGATTTGTTTTGGTAGAAATAAAGGAGTGGACGTTCACCTGCAGCTGGTTGTAGCAAAAGGCTTCAAAACCTAACAAAATCTTCTCGATGAACGTTCGCTAGGTATCCTTTCCCAAACAAAATTGGCCCGTGTTTGCTTCAATCCTGGCTTTGATACTCCATATTAGAATCTTGAATATGATCATTAGTATTGCATCCTAATACAGTTTTTCCATCAAGTAAAAATATATTTTCATATTCTTGAAACATTTTGGCACCCTACAATGACAACTTTTCAATAGTGGACTCTTCATTTTGTGCAGAATATACAACTTAATTTGATTTTTTTTCATGTGCTTGGTGGACAAGAACAAATAATATGTATGAATTTGTTTTTGAAAAAACAATAGTGGTACAGAACTTTGATTTTTCTTCCCCAGTTGTAAAACTCGTCGTTGATTTTTGTCACATTAAGCTGTGTAATACTAATTTGTTCCGAGGAAAAGAATTTCTTACATGAATTTCTTCATGTCCAGAACACAAGAGCAGAAAAATGGAGATTCCAAATTGGACAATGTCATATCACTAGTAAAAAAAGGCCCATTTGTCCCGGTTCTGGAACCGGGACTAAAGGGTCGGGACTAAAGCCCAAAACCTTTAGTCCCGGTTCTCTTACAAACCGGGACAGAAGGGGCTCCACGTGGCCTCTGCGGGGAGACCAGGCAGGAGGACCTTTAGTCCCGATTGGTAATATCAACCGGGACCAAAAGGCATCCACGCGTCAGCATCTAGCAGTTGTTGGGTTTTTTTTGAAAGGGAGGGGGGTTTAGGGGGTTTTTGACGGTTAATTTAGGGGTTTTATATTGTTTTAGCTAGCTAATTAATAGAGAGAAGTGTCCTCTCTTTCTCCGTGCTTGGTCGATGATAGCTACTATAAAGAAAACTCGACACGCTATCTAGTAAGCAAATGAAGGAACCATTAAGTACAGAAGATCGTCATGAACATATAGAGATAGAAGTGATCGACCTCTCTTTCTCCGAGAGATTGGTCGTATAACAAGTTTTCGTATATATATCCGACGCTACTAGCTACATATATACAATATAAGATCTCTTACAATCCCTAACATCTATGTCAACTTCCAGATGGTATTCTCCGGTTTTATTTATGACGTGGTCAAGAAAGAATCCCACCAATTCTTCTCGAATTGCTCGTATGCGATCATGTGGTAGGAATTCATCCCGCATCTGCCACATCTAATTTGAAGAAGGGGGTCAATACATATATATGGTAATAAAATAAAATTGTGAATATTATTGCTTACGCACTTAAAATTGTTTTTCAGAGTAGCCCTGCTAAGGGGTCATCACGTTGTAGATGAACTCGCAAACGTAGTATCCACATAAATTATTCCCGGTTTCCTACCACAAGCACTTTACGAGAAATAGAGTTCAATCAAACAGATAATCAAGGATGATAAATGGTATTGATGAAACTAGAATCAATGGGAGATGCGCGGAACTAGCTAGTAGTACTTACTTTCGGGTGTATAAATCGTAGCTCCCCTGGCAGTGCCGGAACAATTGCTGTGAACTCTTTCCAAACCCTGCCAGACAAAGAAAATAATTACTTGATATCAGGAAATGAACAAAGTTGCCGATATGATGCGATGATGATCAATTAAACTTACTTCTGGAGAATTTTAGTCATGTCCGCATATTCCTGGGGATCTTTTCGTTTCGAGTCTAAGACGGTTAGTACTCCCCTGAATCTCTAGCAGAATATAGTGGAAACTGCGCACGCATGCATAACTCATTAATTACATTACTATAAACCTCGAGTAATAAGGGAAACCGAATATGCACCAGACAGTAACACTCACTTGAAGTTGTAAGAAAATAGTATTGTCCCTTTGTTTTGATTTTTAAGCAACGATTCTAGCAAGTTTTCCTCGGTTTGTGTGGGATACTTTTGGAAATTATACTCATGTATGACATTTGGGGTGCTTTTCTGCATTCGGCGATCTTCAATCTGCATAATATAGTAGTGAGGATAATTATATATACATGCAATGAAAGAGCTGAGCTATATACATAGAGAGACTTAATTGCAGAAGTAGTACTTATAGACAGTAGGAAGTCACGTTTGTTTTGTCGAGGGCCTTTTGATTATATAACTGGAATATCTCCTCAAATTCAATATTCAACAGTTCCATTCCAATGAGGTCGTGCTGCTCTTTAACTGACAGTATCAAAGAATCCGTCCCATACTCGCGGAAGGTTTTCATGTACCATTCATGGAATTTTCGCATCATCATTGTTAGCGGAGGATGATCAGGTTTGACGAGAGGCCGCCCGTGTCGGTAACAGAATTCGTCCACCTCCAACGGCTTAAACTGTACATCATCGCTCAGGTAATCACCAGGTTTGGTACCGGGCACCATCCCCGGATGATTAGCGACGATATCGGTAGACACCTTGAGCGGGGGGCACGATTGGTTCGCCTGTTCGCCGAGCTGGGGAATTTTTTCCCACTTTTTCGTTTTGCTAACCTTGCATGACTGGAAGTACTTTCCGACCGGCACGCAGCTTGATATGTCTTTTTAATACAGCGGTCAAAGTTTGAATCTGGTGGAGGCGGTGGTGGTCGCTTCAAGGCATCGATAGTGTGCATCGCTTTCACCGGATCTATCTTCTCCTTTGGAGGTGGAGTTTTGTTTGCAAAATGGCCCCTCAATTCGGCCTGACATATCTCCTCGTTTTCAGACTCGGTCCTCTCATATGGTAACTTTTCCAGAGGCTTGAGAGATGGACCGTATCAGTATCCCCTACTACCTATGCTTGTACTGCTAGCCGCCGGAGCGGCGGCCGCTCCCTTCCGTCGTTGCTTACTAGGCGCCGGAGGAGCCGGAGTGGCGGGGTCTGTCTTCTGCCGTTGCCGACGAGGTTGAGGAGGAGGCATACTGCTCCGACGTGTCGGAGTAGGCGAAGGAGTAGGCGGAGTGCGCCCACGTGTCGGAGGAGCCGGAGAAGAAGGCGGTGTGCCCTGAACACTCGCCGGAGGAGGAGAAGGAGGAGGAGGAGACGGAGTGCCCTGATTCGTCTGAGGAGAAGGAGGAGGCGGAGGCATCCAGTTTGGAAGCTTGGTGTACTCCTTCTTCCATAGACATGTACTCCTCAGGGCACGAACCAGCTTATGCTCTCCTTCACCTATACAGTGGTCAAGCTCGAGATCCTCAACTTCCTTCATTACTTCATCCACCATCACAACAGCATAGCCATGTGGAATCGAACGGCAGTGAAAAGTTCTGTTGGGTTGAGGAGGTGCAACAGAGCCGACAGCCGCCTTGAAAATGAGGTTCCGGCATTTCGTCATAAGCTCGCAATGTTGAGCCTCCATGATAGTATCCACGGGGTAGCTAGGAGACGTGAAGTCAGGCTGAACGGGCTCCGTGGAAGCGACGCTGCTTCTCCGCTGAGATGGCGGGGTAGCTTCTGGGGTAGCTTCGTGCCGCTGAGATGGTTGGTCGGCAGCACGTTGGCTCTCAGCTTCCTCTAGCTTTTGTAGTCTTGCATTGAGCTTCTGAATTTCGCTCAGCTCTGCTTTCCTCTTTCTCTCCCGGCTTCTGTAACCACCTGCGTCAGGAAACCCAACCTTCCACGGAACGGAGCCTGGTGTGCCTCGTGTTCGTCCAGGGTGCTCAGCATTCCCTAGGGCCTCAGTTAGCTTGTCCTTCTCTTTGTTAGGAATGAACGTCCCTTCCTGCGCTGCGGTGATATACTTCTGAAGCTTGTTCATGAGTATTGCAAGTTGCTCGTCCGTCCAACGGCAGTTCCCTGTTTCAGGGTCCAAAGATCCTCCAACCCCGAAGAACTAAGTTCTTGAATGGTCTGGCCAGTTATATGTCTGTGGTACGATGTTTTTAGCAATCAGGTCATTCTCAGCTTTGTCCCACAACGGCCGGGCTTTGAGGTAGCCACCTGACCCCGTGTGATGGTGATACTGCTTCTTTGCAGCTTTGACCTTGTTTTTCTCTGACATTTTCTTACTCTTGTCTGATGTCTTGTAGTCCACAAATGCGGGCCAGTAATCTCTTATCTTCTCAAATCGGCCGGTGAATTTTGGAGTCTTCCCTTTGTCGACAAACTTTGATTTCAACTCATTCTTTCACCTCCTGAACAGATCTGTCATCTTCTTAAGAGCACACGTCTTAACCAGTGGCTCTATAACTGGCTTATTCGGATCCTCCTCTGACGGTAGGGTGAAATTTGCCTTCAGCACGGTCCAAAGATCATCTTTCTGTCTATCGGTGACATAATCACCTTCAGGGGCGCCGTCCTTAGGCCTATTCCATTGCTTGATGCTGATCGGGATGTTTTCCCTAACAATAGCTTCGCACTGAGCAGAAAATGCGTTCTCGGTCCGCTTGGGTTCAATCGGATGGCCATCGTTCGTGAGTGCTGTGATCGTGAACTTTTCATCCTTGCGTAACCTCTTCTTCGGGCCTCGTCTCGTTACCGAAGTTTGGCTCGATCCGAAGGGCTATAAAAGAAGAAAGAAGAGTTAATTAATATGTGTACATACCAAAATAATTAATGCATCAATTAGCTAGTCACCGGAGCCAAGACTTTGCAATAGCTCCCTCCTCTGATCGGTCACCGGAGCCGTCATCATGGTCTCCTTCTTCCTCCGACATTCGGTCACCGGAGCCGTCATGATCATGTCCTTCCTCCTCCATTGTTCGATCATCGGAGCCGTCAGAATCCTCTCCTTCCAGACCATCGGTGTCGTTGAGAAATGACAAGATATCACGTCCACCATGGATTATGTCCCCCAACAACTGTTCTTGTTCTTCGTCTCTTGGATCCATAGTTTCTGCAAATATTACAACATGGCAATTAATATACAAACATGAATGTCCGACGTCCGGACCGCCTCTCTCATGAATGTTCGATGGCGTCCCGGATAGGATAATTAATTAGCTTTTTGGTACGAAGTTCAACAAGAGTCTTCTGAATATCGCTAGTTGGTCAGGTAGAGACAATGACGCTCTTTCTTCTAGGGTTTGGGTGGCCTCGATAGTTCGTCGGATGAGCAGATCGCCTCTCTCTCATGCATGTCCGACATCCCCTCTCATGTCGAAGTTATCCGGGAGGGGGTAAATCGACAATGACGCTCTTTATTCTAGGGTTTGGATGGCCTCGATAGTTGGTCGGGCGAGCGGACCGCCTCTCTCTCTCATGCATGCCCGACGTCCCCCCTCATGTCGAAGTTATCGGGGAGGGGGTAGATCGACAACGGCGCTCTTTCTTCTAGGGTTTGGGTGGCCTCGATAGTTGGTTGGGTGAGCGGACCACCTCTCTCTCATGCATGTCCGACATCCCCTCTCATGTCGAAGTTATCAAGGAGGGGGTATATCAACAACGACATACATTCCAGATCTGTTGGAAAGCTCTCGGGAAGTCGAGGCCAACGTGATGATAGGGGGCCGGGGTGCTCGCGTGGCCTTGTTGATAGATAGAGCCGATGCCAACGTGATGATAGAGCCGATGCCAACATTTTCATTTAACAAAAAAACTACCTTCTTCAAAAAAAGACTTGCTTCGCCGCGGGTGCTCGGTGCGATGTGGACTCGGAGGAAAAACTTTATGAAAATGTGGTGGTGGCCGGGCCGGGCGGTTTTCTTTTCCTTCTTCATTTTTTACTTTGTTTTTTCTTATATGTTTGTTTTCGTTTTCACTCTACATTTTCGTACATATGAAAAACAACGAACACTTTTTACATGAACATATACACACATATACATGAACATATATACATATACATAAAAAAACATATACATGAACATATATATATATATATATATATACATGAACATATACACACATGACACATATACATAAACATATATACATATACATGAAAAAAACATATACAACATATACATGAAAAAAATACAAGGGGCGGCGGCGGCCGGCAATGGCGACGGCGGGGGCGGTGAGGGCGACGGCGACGGTGGGGGCGGGCTAGGGCAAGGGTGGCGGACGACAACGGCGTGGGCGACGGATGGCGTCGGCGTGGGCTTGAGGGAAGGGCAGGGGCACGAGTGACGGCGACGGCGTGGGCGGTGGACGGCGAAGGCGTGGATGACGGACGGCGTCGGCGTGGGCTCGAGGGGCAGAGCAGGGGCACGGGCGATGGCGACGACGTCGGGGCAGCCTGGCGGCGTCGAGGAGGTCGGCTCATCAGGGGGAACTGTGAGATGAGAACTGAAAATTTCTAAGTTCTACTTATATACCCAGAGCATTGGTCCCGGTTGGTGGCACCAACCGGGACCAATGCCCACCTTTAGTCCCGGTTGGTGCCACCAACCGGGACCAATAGTGAGTATTGGTCTCGGTTGTAGCCACTGACCGGGCCTAAATGGTTGGTCCTGCTTGTGGTGGGAGTTTAGTCCCACCTTGCCAAGCGAGTGGCGTTTACACCGGTTTATAAGCCTACCCCTCCTTGCCTTATTGAGTTCCTCTCAAATTGAAAATAGGTGCCCTCATGTGGGAAAATTTGACGTGAAATCAAACTGAATTTCAGTCTGATTTCCAGTCGAATTTTACTTACATAAACGCATCTATGTTTATTTTTGTTATTTTTTTATGTTATCCAAAGGGATTTTATTTTTTGAACTTATTTGAACTCCGTACTTTTTGTGTTCAAAATGCATCATTCAAAGCCACATCCTCAATTTTCAACCCTTTCTGACTTCATTTGGTATTTTTCATGCACTTACTGATTTTTTTGAGCTAAATAACCCTGAAATTGAAAATCACTTCAAATGAACTCTGAAAAGATTGAAAGTTGGCATGGTATCATCATTTCACCCACATAGCATGTGCTAAAAAGTTGAGATGGTTACGACAAAAACTGGATGCACTTTGTGTACAAAATGGACAATCTCTTTCGAAGCATCACGGTTTCGGATGAAAACTCATCTGTTACAAATAGATTTCATTTTTTAACTTATTTGAACTTCATACTTTTCGTGTGTGCAAAATGCACCATTCAAAGCCACATCATCAATTTTCAACCCTTTGTGACTTCATTTGGTATTTTTTCATGCACTTACTGTTTTTTGAGCTAAATGACCCTGAAATTGAAAAGCACTTCACATGAACTCTGAAAGGATTGAAAGTTGGCATGGTATAATCATTTCACCCGCATAGCATGTGCTAAAAAGTTGAGATGGTTACGGCAAAAACTGGATGCACTTCGTGTACAAAATGGACAATCTCTTTCGAAGTATCACGGTTTCGGACGAAAACTCATCTGTTACAAAATGGATTTCATTTTTTAACTTATTTGAACTCCATACTTTTCGTGTGTTCAAAATGCATCATTCAAAGCCACATCATCAATTTTCAACCATTTCTGACTTCATTTGGTATTTTTCATGCACTTACTGTTTTTCTGAGCTAAATGACCCTGAATTGAAAAACACTTCAAATGAACTCTGAAAATATTGGAAGTTGGCATGGTATCATCATTTCACCCACATAGCATGTGCTAAAAAGTTGAGATGGTTACGGCAAAAACTGGATGCACTTCGTATACAAAATGGACAATCTCTTTCGAAGTATCACGGTTTCGGACGAAAACTCATCTGTTACAAAGGGATTTCATTTTTTTGAACTTATTTGAACTCCATACTTTTTTGTGTGTTCAAAATGCACCATTCAAAGCCACATCATCAATTCTCAACCCTTTCTGACTTCATTTGGTATTTTTCATACACATACTGATTTTTTTGAGCTAAATAACTCTGAAATTGAAAATCACTTCAAATGAACTCTGAAAAGGTTGAAAGTTGTCATGGTATCATCATTTCACCCACATAGCATGTGATAAAAAGTTGAGATGGTTACGGCAAAAACTGGATGCACTTCGTGTACAAAATGGACAATCTCTTTCGAAGTATCACGGTTTCGGACGAAAACTCATCTGTTACAAAGGGATTTCATTTTTTTGAACTTATTTGAACTCCATACTTTTTGTCTGTTCAAAATGCACCATTCAAAGCCACATCATCAATTTTCAACCCTTTCCGACTCCATTTGGTATTTTTCATGCACATACTGATTTTTTTTGAGCCTAATGACCCTTAAATTGAAAAGCACTTCAAATGAACTCTGAAAAGGTTAAAAGTTGGCATGGTATCATCATTTCACCCACATAGCATGTCATAAAAAGGTTAGAGGTTACGGCAAAAACTGGATGCACTTCGTGTACAAAACGGAAAATCTCTTTCGAAGTATTAGGGTTTCGGACGAAAACTCATGTGTTGCAAAAGGCATTTCATTTCTTCACATGTCACTGCACTGATATAGTTGTGGAGAGAAAGCCTTCACTTTTTCTTCGCTTGTGTCCTTTGCTTATTGCGTCGTAACCATAGGTAATCTTCATCGTTTAACAGGGTGCTTGGGTCAGCCTTGACTTTGAAGGGAGGAATTTCATGAAACTTTTCATAATCTTCAGACATGTCTGTCTTTGCCCTCCAATCCCATGATGTCTCTTTTTCCTAAAAGAACTATGTGACACTTTGGCTCATCGTATGATGTATTCGCTTCCTTATCTTTTCTTTTTTTCGGTATGGTAGACATGTCCTTCACATAGAAAATCTACGCCACATCATTGGCTAGGACGAATTGTTCGTCTGTGTACCCAAAATTGTTCAGAACCACTGTTGTCATTCCGTACTGTGGGTCTTCCTGTATCCCGCCTCTTGACAGATTGACCCATTTGCACTAAAACAAAGGGACCTTAAAATCATGTCCATAGTCAAATTCCCATATGTCCACTATGTAACCATAATATGTGTCCTTTCCCCTCTTGGTTGCTGCATCAAAGCAGACACCACTGTTTTGGTTGGTGCTCTTGTCATCTTGGGCGATCGTGTAAAATGTATTCCCATTTATATTGTATCCTTTGTAAGTCAATATAGTCAAAGATGGTCCCCTGGCCAACGAGTACAGCTCATCAGAAACAGTGTTGTCACCCATGAGACGTGTTTGCAACCAACTGCCAAAAGTCCTGATGTGTTCATATATAATCCAGTCAACACACTGCTCCGGGTGTTTGGAGAGCAGAATATTCCTGTGTTCATCGACATACGGGGTCACCAAGGTGGAATTCTGTAGAACTGTGTAGTGTGCTTGAGACCAAGAATGCCCGTCCCTACATATTATTGAGTCCGCTCCTAGCGTGACTTTTCCAGTCAGTCTTCCCTCATACCGCAATTGAGGGAGGCCAATCTTCTTAAGGTCAGGAATGAAGTCAACACAAAACCCAATGACATCCTCTGTTTGATGGCCCATGGAGATGCTTGCTTCTGGCCTAGCGCGGTTACGAACATATTTCTTTAAGACTCCCATGAACCTCTCAAAGGGAAACATATTGTGTAGAAATACAGGGACCAGAACGACAATCTCGTCGACTAGATGAACTAGGACGTGTGTTATGATATTGAAGAAGGACGGTGGGAACACCACCTCGAAACTAACAAGACATTGCACCAAATCACTCCTTAACCTTGGCAGGATTTCTGGATCGATCACCTTCTGAGAGATTGCATTGAGGAATGCACATAGCTTCACAATGGCTAATCGAACGTTTTTCGGTAGAAACCCTCTCAATGCAACCGACAGCAGTTGCGTCATAATCACGTGGCAGTCATGAGACTTTAGGTTTTGGAACTTTTTCTCTGCCATATTTATTATTCCCTTTATATTCGACGAGAAGCCAGATGAGACATTCATACTGAGCAGGCATTCAAAGAAGATTTCATTCTCTTCTTTGGTAAGAGCGTAGCTGGCAGGACCTTCATACTGCTTTGGATGCATGCCGTCTTTTTCATGCACACGTTGCTGTTCCTCCCGTGCCTCCGGTGTATCTTTTGTCTTACCATACAATCCCAAGAAGCCTAGCAGGTTCACGCAAAGATTCTTCGTCACGTGCATCACGTCGATTGCAGAGTGGACCTCTAGGTCTTTACAATAGGGTAGGTCCCAAAATATAGATTTCTTCTTTCACATGGGTGCGCGTTTGCCAGCGTCATTCGGAACAGATAGTCCGCCAGGACCCTTTCCAAATATTACTTGTAAATCATTGACCATATAAAGTATGTGATCACCAGTACGGAGGGCGGGCTTCTTCTGGTGACCTGCCTCACCTTTGAAATGCTTTCCTTTCTTTCGACATTGATGGTTGGTCGGAAGAAATCGACGATGCCCCAGGTACATATTCTTCCTGCATTTGTCCAAATATATACTGTCGGTGTCATCTAAACAGTGTGTGCATGCGTGGTATCCCTTGTTTGTCTATCCTGAAAGGTTACTGAGAGCAGGCCAATCGTTGATGGTTACAAACAACAACGCATGTAGGTCAAATTCCTCCTGTTCGTTCTCATCCCACACACGTACACCTCTTCCATTCCATAGCTGTAAAAGTTCACAACTAATGGCCTTAGGTAAATATCAATGTCATTGCCGGGTTGCTTAGGGCCTTGGATGAGCATTGGCATGATAATGAACTTCCGCTTCATGCACAACCAAGGAGGAAGGTTATACATACATAGAGTGACAGGCCATGTGCTATCCTGGCTGCTCTGCTCCCCAAAAGGATTAACGCCATCTGCACTTAAACCAAACCATACGTTCCTCGGGTCACCTGTAAAGTTGCTCCACTTTCTCTTGATCTTTCTCCACTGCGACCCGTCAGCGGGTGCTCTCAACTTCCCGTCTTTCTTACGGTCTTTTTTGTGCCATTGCATCAACTCGGCATGCTTTTTGTTTCTGAACAGACGTTTCAACCGTGGTATTATAGGATCATACCACATCACCTTGGCAGGAACCCTCTTCCCGGTTCATTGGTCCTCAACATCACCAGGGCCATCTCTTCTGATCTTATACCGCAATACACCGCATACCGGGCATGCGTTCCGTTCCTCGTATTCACCGCAGTAGAGGATGCAATCATTAGGGCATGCATGTATCTTCTACACCTCCAATCCTAGAGGGCATACAACCTTCTTTGCTGCGTACGTACTGTCGGGCAATTCGTTATCCTTTGGAAGCTTCTTCTTCATTATTTTCAGTAGCGAACTAAATACCTTGTCAAATACACCATTGTCTGCCTTCCATTACAACAATTCTAGTGTGGTACCGAGCTTTTTGTTGTCATCTTCGCAATTTGGGTACAACCCTTTTTTGTGATCCTCTAACATGCGATCGAACTTCAACTTCTCCCTTTCACTTTCGCATTCTCTCTATGCATCAACAATGACCCGGCGAAGATCATCATCGGGCACATTGTCTGGTTCCTCTTGATCTTCTGCTTCCCCCATTGCAGCATCACCGTATTCAGGGGGAGGGTAGTTGTCGTCATCCTCTTCTTCTTCGTTGTCTTCCATCATAACCCCTCTTTCTCCGTGCTTGGTAACATTATAGTGTGGCATAAAATCCTTCTGAAGTAGGTGAAAGTGAAGGGTTTTAGAGTTGGAGAAAGACTTCGTATTCTCACAGACATTACATGGACAAGGCATAAAACCATTCTGCTTGTTTGCCTCAGCCGCTTCGAGAAAATTATGCAGGCCCTTAATATACTCGGAGGTGCGTTGGTCATCGTACATCCATTGCCGGTTCATCTGCGTCCGTTATATAATAAAGTGTATTAAAAACCATTACAACATATCATGAATAGAGAAGTGAACAATAATAAAAGTAAGAAAATTACACGAGTAAGTATATTTTCTTTTAGCAAGAAGATAAGATCAAGAGGCTCACCATGCGCAGGCGATCGACGGCGGTTTCAGGACGGGGACAGGACAGGACGGACTGCCAAACCTAGACAAATCTTGACAAAAATGGAGTTTGGACAAGGAGCTTCGAGAGGAGAAAGCTTAAGTTTGGCTTAGGCATTTCATCAAATACCTCATGTGCATAGGAGGTGAGCTAGAGCACCACAAAGCTCTCCCCTCGCCGGCCAAAAAACCAGAGCAGTATGGAGTGCTCTGCTTGCTAGCGAGGGGGTGTATATAGGCATTTCATTGGTCCCGGTTCGTGGCTGGAACCGGGACTAAAGGACCCCCTTTAGTCCCAGATCCAGCCACGAACCGGGACCAATGGTTGTGGTCCAGGAGCGAGGCACATTGGTCCCGGTTCGTGTCTGGAACCGGGACCAAAGGTTCTAGACGAACCGGGACCAATGCCCCACGTGGCCCGCCCGGCCCCCTGGCCTCACGAACCGGGACCGTTGCCCCCATTGGTCCCGGTTCGTGACTGAACCGGGACTAATGGGCTGGCCCGGCCCGAACCAATGCCCTGTTTTCTACTAGTGTATATACTAATAAAAACTAAACCATGACCTAGAGCATGGGGTACGCCTGTCATTTGCTGTCGTGGGTCATTGCTTGTCACGTTGGATCTAGGCTCCGCGCACGGCAGCGGCCTGGTGTTCGTTATTCCGTGTATGTTTGAATCTACCGAAGCTTAGTTCCTTCCCACCCCTCGGTCAAGCATCTCGTCTAGTTATGCTAACTTCTAAGGATGGTCACAATGGTAGTATCATAGGTTGGTTTTTAATTTCAGAAACAAAATAATTTCAGACCTCACCGAAATATGTGGATTTTTGGAAATTTTGCATATTTTGGAAATTATTTTGGATTTCCATATTTTAGATTTCACTATATTGTAATGAATTGTAACATAATTTAAATCAGTTTGAATCTGCCTCAAAATTTCATGGTTAAAAATATTTCCCACCCCTCGGTATCAGGCATGCCAACTAGGTATTTTTGCCGAGGTGTCACACAATTAAACGAGGAAACAAAATAATGTGTATCATGATATGATGGCGTATCATATTAAATGATGTACTAGTATTTGTCATGTATGACAATAAAGGAGGTTACTATGATACCAAGCTATGATACTGTACAATGTGAAGATAGTATCATACATTCGTGACCATTTTGGTTTGTAGACCGAAATGACCGGTGTTGTTGTTGGGAGGTTCTTCTCGCGCCAGATCTGGAGCAACAGCTTGACGACATGATCTCGGTTAGTTGAATTGATTGGGTCATGGACTCGTGAGGGGGGGGGGGGGGGGAGAATACCCTGCATGATTTCATGTTCATTGAAAATCGTGCTAATTAAATTCCTCTTGCAAGCAGCACAACCATCGTATACCGGTTTTTACTAGCATCGCATCTGCCATTTGTGGAACATTGCCTTTGAATAGTTTCAGTGAAGCGGCTATGACATTGCTAGCATTGGCAGAGCAGCAACGGCAGTAGCCTTGTGCCGAGGAGGATAAGAAGACGGATGCCATTAGCAGTGACAAGAAGGAGGTGAAGAACAACGACATGGTTGAGGCAAGGAAGGAGGTAACAATCCGTGATACATAGGATCAGGAGAAGAAGAAGGCGTCCATGAAGGCACAATTCGAGGAGTGGATGAAGGAGTACACCGCAGGTACTGGATCTGGGAGAAGGTCCGGTGGTACGAGCTGTTCAAAGCAAACGCTGAGCATGTTGACGCTAAGACTGGGGAGCTCATCAAGCAAGCCAACCGCCTTGATTATGGTACCAACAGATTTGCTGACTATACTGATGAAGACTTCAAACGTTATAGTACTCCCCAACATCCTGAGTTGACTGGGTTGTTCTTGAGCAAGTCCTTCGTTACACTAGAGACCATGTGCATTCAAGGATAAGATTTACAACAGCATGGCGAAGTAAACATGAGTTGCTAACGGTGAAGGAATTAATCATAATATTTATATGTTAGTAGCTCGTGTGTTCACTGTGTTAAACATCACATTATGTCATTTGTCACGTGATGTTTGGCACGTCCCATCCCTTGTACTACAACTTATATCTCTATAGGAGTAGTGACAGTTATTAGGAATATTTCCCTTTTTAACTTTCTATATTTCCTTTTGTTTCTCTCACGGTTGTAGTGAATTGACTCGTGTAAACTCACGAGAGGAATTCTCTCGTATCAATCAATATATAACTGTGGGCTCTCTTCTCAAGGTTGAGATGCTTTACCAATTTTCACACTGTATACAGAGAACTGCCCTAAATTCCATCTCATCTAGTTACCTCCATAAACCTTCTGCCATGGTGTCCTTCTCTATCTTGGCATCAACCCTTGCCCTGAATTCTCTGAAAAACTCACCAAAACAAAATTCATCGAGTGGCACACCGAAGTGCTATCGCAGATTCGAGCCGCGGGCATGTACGTCTATATAGAAAAAACCTTTCCCGAGCCTCCCAAAACAATCACAATCAAAAACGCCGAGGGCAAAGGGCAGATCGTTGTAAACCCAGATTATACGGTCTGGGCGAGGAAGGACAAGCAAGTGCTTGCATACTTGCTCAACAATCCCTGCAAGGAGGTTTGATTTAGGTCGCCTCGCATGAGAAGTCTTATGCGATCTGGAAAGCCCTGACAAGCATATTCCCCTCGCAATCGAGGTCCCGGATGAACAACTTTAGAATCAGCCCGATGAGCCCACGAAGGGTAATCGATCCACAGTTTCCCAATTCGGCCACATGAAATCCCTCGCGAATAAGCTGGCCATGGCTGGCAACCATATGTCCATCGACCAACTAATCTCCTTCATCATCGCCGGCTTACACATGGAGTACCAACCCATTGTCTCGGCACTCGACGTACGCACTGATCCACTCTCCGTTGATGATCCTTTTCCAATGGTGAGCAACTTTGATCAACGTGTAGAGCTCTTCCATATTACGGGTGGCAAGGAATCATGATATCACTTTTCAAATATGCAAGTGATAAGTATGGAGTGTCGAACCCACAAGGAGCTAAAGGTATGATAAATATTCTCTCATGTCCTAACTGCCACTGATACGACCCAACGTACACCGAGCGTGTGCTTCTATCTAGAAAAGAGAATAAAACTACAAAGTGGGTATAAAAGGGTAGTGTTGCAAGATCATACACATAAAAGTGAGTGTTGCCTAAATAAAGATAGAATATATTACAATATAATACGAATAGCGAGTGTGGAATAGTGATGCTATGATGTGCGAAGTTATCCCAAAGCAATTGACTAATTTAGTAGACCGATGACAAGTTTTTATGTGGAAGAGGCCACTGCTAGCAAGTCATCCCTTACTAGGAATTCTATGAACTTATGATTGAAACTATTAACAAACATTCACAACTACTAAAGTTCACTAAGATAAAAAAACCAACCATAGCATTGAAATATATTAGTCCCCTTCAATCCCGGTTTACTAGTAAACCAACAAGGAGTATTAAGTTTTATCATGTTCCACAAAAAGAAACATATTCTTTCACTGTGCTTCATTGTGATCGATAACATATCATAATGTTTCATTACGTCTCAACATGCTTCAAATACAATAATATTTTTTTAGTGAAAACTCATTCTCATCAAGTTTCCTATGTTTCTTTTGGCGTACTAGAATGCATGACTATGTTACATATAGTGCCATCATGTTTTTTTTGAGGAATCACGAGGGGGGGGGCGGAGTTCCCCCACCTGAATATATTGCTCAAAGGTAATGCAGCCGCGGCTGATTACGAGTTAACATAATTTCATGGGGATGCATGCGCGTGAGGAGAGGAATAGCCGCAACGAGAAGGCGGTTTCCTTGTCAGCATTATTACATAGTCTGTGTGACGAAAGGTCTAGGTCCGCGATCATGAGTCTAATAGAAGTAGCAGAGTGTCAGTCAATGAAGCGAAAAGTCTTGCATTTTGGGCTTTCCAAATCTTCCAGAGAATAAGGAGTGGGGTGAAGGGCCAGATAGGCCGCATGGGAGAGACTGGGTCGTGGATGTCCCAAAGCTCGTCAGTGCGGTCGGGCTTCGCAATTCCCAGGCACTGCCAAATCCCGTCTGCCAGTGGACAACGGAGGAAGATGTGGTCGGTATCCTCGTAATCATGGTTGCAGCGCGGGCAACGGGAGTTCGGGGAGATATGCTTCTGATGCAGGTTGGCTTTGCGGTTTAGCCGCGACCGGAAGAGCAGCCATGCAAACACTTTGACCTTGGAGGGAACCCGAGAGGACCATATGGGCGAAGCGTGAGGGTCTTCGTACGTTTCGATGGAGAGGAGCTTATACGCCGTCTTGGTGGTAAATGGTAGTCCGCCATGAAGGAACCTTTCGTCGTCCTCCATCGACGGCATGAAGTCCTTTAACAACAACAACAGAGAAACCATTTCTTGCGAGGCCACCAAGGAAAGGCGATTCCGCAGGTTAGAAACTAAACCGTCATGAAGAATAGAGGCCATGCGGACGTGCTGCTTAGTAGAGTGGGTGAATAAGTTTGGGAAGGCGGTGGCTAAGGGGCAATGAGAGAGCCAAGTGTTTAGCCAGAAATATGTTTGGCATCCATTGTTGGTTAAAACGAAGGAGATCTGTTGTAGGATTGGCATGTGGGTGGTTATAGTTTTACAAAGAAAGGAGGTGTGGGTGGCGGGTTTGAGGAATGCATTCGGGTGGTGTAGGGCCACCCAGTCTGACCAGGGAGAGCTATTGTTGGTTACAGCTCTAGCAGAGAACTTCATGAGGAGGCAAATATTTTGTTGATGCAAGTTTTTTAAACCAAGACCACCAAAAAATTTCGGCTTGCACACGTTATTCCAAGCAACTAGACATTGAGAACCTGTACAAGTTTCCTCAGTCGCACAGAAGAAGGCTTGGCGAAACACGTCTAGGGACTTGAGAACTTTCTTAGGGATAAGGAAGACCGTCATGAAGTAAGTAACTATGGAGTCTAAGACAGCAGAGAGGAGAATTAGCCGGTCACCCTTATTAAGCAGTTTGGCTTTCCAGCCAGCGAGGTACCGTTTAAAATTTTGAATGATTGGGAGGAATGCATTGGGGGGCAATCTAGTGGGGGACAGCGGAAGTCCAAGATATATTTGAGGGAAGGAGGAGATGTCACATTGAAGGATGGCAGCAATAGCGCTTGCCTGATCTAGAAGTACATGAAGGGCGATGAATGCGGTTTTTGTGAAGTTGATTGTAAGCCTTGTTGCTAGGGCAAAGTCCTGAAGGATGGATTTGAGAGCAGAGGCAGTGGCGGTAGAAGCTTTAACAATGATGAGCGTATCGTCGGCGTACTGTAATGTGGTGGGGGGAGATTGGTGTAGATTGGGTGGTGAAGGTCTAGAGGCATGTTATTTGACGTATTAGTTACTGTAAAAGGTCGGCAACAATAATGAAAAGGTAAGGGGACATAGGGTCGCCTTGTCGGAGACCATTTTTACAGTTGATCCAGTCCTCGAGACTCCATTTAGCATGATAGCGGATTTTCTAGTGGCCAGAATGCTTTGAATCCACGTGCAACAGGAGGCAGGAAAACCCCTCATTAGCAGGATGGTGGAAAGTGATTTCCAAGAGATAGACTCGAAAGCTTTACGAAAGTCTAGTTCATGACCATTGTTGGTTTCTTGCGTAGGTGGAAAGAGCTGATGATGTCGGCTGCGTATACGAAGTTTTCCGCAATGTTTCGACCTGAGATGAATCCAGTTTGGTCGGTATGAACAAGCTCTGAGATGAAGGATTTGACATGGTTAGTGAGCACTTTGGCGACTGCCTTGATGGGACAGTTCTGCAGAGAGATCGGTCGAAAGGAGTCCGGCGTCCATGCCAAGTCCTTTTTTGGGAGTAGAATGATATGGACTTGGTTTAGCCTTTCTGGCTGAGATTGGTTGTGGAAGAAATCCGAAAAGAAATTGAGGATGGTTGGTTTAATCAGGGCCCAGAATTTTCTGTAGAAAGTTGGGCCGAAGCCGTCCGGCCCGGGCTAGCCTGGGGGTTCATTTGGAAGAAGGCTAGCTTGATCACATCTTCGGAGAAGGGAGCAGAGAGAGATGCTAATTGTGAAACAGGTTCAGGGTAAAGGCTGGCAAGGTCGAAGTTCCAGACAATGTCGGGGGTGCGTCCTAAAATTTGAGTGAAGTAGGTTTCGAGTAGTGAGGCTTTTTGGGTGTGCGTGGAAAAGGTTTGTCCGGCGTGATTTAGCGAAACAATAGAATTTTTGTGAAGCCGCTGGGAGGCAGACACAGGGAAGAATTTCGTATTTTCACCACCGTTGATAGTGGTTCTGATTTTGGCGCATAGGCGCCAGTAGGCTGCAATTTCCCGGATGGTCCGCTGGAGGATAGAGACTGATACGGAGTGCAGAGCACGCTCAGTGGGGGCATAGAGAGCGGTGTTCCTCCTTGAGGTCCAGACAACGGATGATATTCTTGCTGTTCCCCTCACACACATGCGGCGGAGCCCTGGATTTAGCCCAAAGTTTGAGACGTTGTCTAGTAGTTTCAGCGCTCTAACTAGATTACTTGATGTGTTGCTTGAGGCGCAGATATTATCAGCAGATGGCATGACCCAGCACTGTTGGACGATCCTATGACACTCGGAGGACATGGTCCATCCAGATTCGTACCGAATGTGCTGGTAGCGTGGTAGCGAGGTGTTAATATGGACTAGCAAAGGGACGTGGTCAGAGACGGAACGGGTTAGGGAGGACAACGTTTTGTTGGGGAAGGCATCGCTCCAAGCTAGGTTAATAAAAGCACGGTCAAGGCGTTCAAATGTTGGGTTGTCGCGCCCGCTAGACCAGGTGAAACGTTTGTCGAGAAGGGGGAGCTCGATGAGGGAGAGAGTATCAATAGCAGCATTAAAAGCGTTTGCCTCCTGTTGGTGGAAGGAGGCCTTGTTTTTTTCGTCAGAGAATCGAATGAGATTGATCGCCAATAATGAGCCATGGCATAGTGGATGGGGGTTGGGTAGAGGCTAGTTCATCGAGGAAGGCCTGTTTTTGGGAGCGGGTTGAGGGGGCGTAGGCGTTGGTAATGATGAACGGGACTGGAAGGGCAGGGGAGGAAATCATGGCGGATGAGGTGAAAACAAGGTTTTGGTGGGAGACGATTGAGAGCAAACTTGAATTTGCGGCGGATAGCATTCCTCAGTCAGTCCCGATTGCAGGGAGGGTGACAAGGTAGTCTAGGGCTTGGGGGAGGAAGGAGCGAATTTTGAAATCATCGGGATTTTCAAGTTTTGTTTCTTGCAGTAAGGCAAGGTGTGGGTTGATGGAGATAAGCTCCGAGAGAACATCAGCGCATTTATTTGAGTCTCCGAGACCCCGGACATTCCATGAGCAATAAGAAATTGGGTTTTGACTCATGTAGCAACATGAACACACCTAAGGAGGAGAATAGTCGTAGCAGTGAACATGTTGGGCGGGCTAGATAAAATAAGGTAGCATAATATTTGGCAACACAAACGCTGAGTAGAGTTGATACATTCGATGTTACAAGGAGGGATTTTTAAGCTGGGGCAGCACAAACGCTGAGGCTTGCTATAACAAACTAGATTACTTAGAGGGGGGCAGCACAAACGCTGATTGTAGAAGCATGCAATAACATGAAGCTTGCGAGGGGATAGCATGCATGGGCTGCATGCGCGCAGAACGTAGGGAATAAAACTAACGGCGGCTAAGCTGATCGAGTGAAGCTTGAGCGCACGCCGTGTAGGAAGCAGCATGGGTGTGCTGATCATGTGACAACGCCAACACCATCGTCCCTATCATCAGCATCGTTGATCATCTCCATCATCGGCGTCGCGGACGGTGTTGACCTGCTCTTTGTCAGCCCCGTAAAGTTCAGCTAGTAGAGCTAGTGCAGCGGGAGAAGCCGGAGGCGCTGCTGGGTCATCAAGGCCGGAGTCGTGAAGGGCATCCAGAAAGGTCGTAGCTGAGCTGCCGTCGCCAAGACAAGCCTCTTTGGCCTTTGAGGCGCGGGTGACCATCGGAGTGTAGACGCGGGGTTCCTTCCGGGCTAGGCGGTCGCTGCGACACAGCAGCTCAACCAAGCGTCTCGCCTTGTCCGCGTAGCGGCGCGCCCGCTTGGCAACCACGCTAGCCTTGTTGATGTGCAGCTCATGGGTGTCTAAGTCGTTGACAGGCAGCGGTGGCACGCGGGAAGACGAGGCCTCGAAAATGAAGGCGCTGCTCTTAGGCTCCATCGACGCCAAGGTGGAGGTAGGCACGAACGGCACGAACGCGGACCCTCTATCCGAGGGAGACGCCACGTTGGAAAGGATCGCCGGTCCAGACGTAGCCAAGGTGTTGGAATTAATCACGAGTCTGTGTCCGGTACGGACTGGAATCAGTCACCGAGTCATATTGTAGGGTATGCTAAATTTCTTCTTTATATATTGTTGTACCCTGCGTTGTAAAAAACAAACCAAATCAATAAAAAGTATTCAGCGGGTGCGACAGGCACCCGTGGCCATCTATTGTTTCGAATGTTACGGCGTACGTGAGCTGCTAGCAAGAATCGATCAAGCTGATTGTTTACATAGGCTAGCTTCAGCCATAGGCCAGCTAGTACTAGTGCGTCTCTGTATCAAAAGAATCGATCAGGGAGCGTGTGGTGCTAGCTTGCTACGTGCGCGTCCAGCCGACTTGGGGCAGGAACCAAGACAACCAACGTTGCTTCGCTTCGTCGTCGTTCGTTGTCGATCGTCATCGTCGCCGAAAAGTACTCGGCGTCGGGTCTGGGCCAACAATTGGTATCAGAGCTTGGTTTATTGGCGTGATTTTCGGAAAGCAATCGAAGGATCATGTCGAGCCAGAGCAAGGAGATCGTTGTGACGGAAGCGGGAGCAGGAGCACCGATGCTGATGGTGGGGGTGTCGCAATTCCCCCGGTTGGATCGAGAGGACTACACACTATGGGCGATGAACATGGAGGTCGCGATGGAGGGCGCTGAGCTCTGGGAAGCTGTCGAGGATGGCGGCGCAGAGTACGCGAAGGGCGCGGCGAAGTACCGGACGGATCGTCGGGCGTTAACGGCGATCTACTCCGCCATGCCGAAGGATGTGCTGCAACACCTCGTCGGAAAGAAATCGGCGAAGGAGGCATGGGAGACCATCAAGATCCTGCACCAAGGTCATGACCGTGTCAAGGAAGCACACCTTCAGTCCCTGATGAGAAGCTACGAGTGCCTGAAGATGGAGGAAAGTGAGACGGTTGATCAGTTTGCCACACGTCTCAAGACCCTCGTCAACGGCATACGCGGCTATGGTTCAACCCTAGAAGAAGTTGCGATCGTCCGACGATTTTTGCGTGCCGCACCGGCACGCTACATCCAGATCGTCACGTCGATCGAACAATGTCTCGACCTAAAGACTCTCACGGTTGAGGATCTCGTCGGAAGGTTCAAGGCCCACGACGAGAGAATTCGTCTCAGCTTCGGCGATTCGAAGGAGAGTGAGCATCTCATGCTTACAATGTCGCAATGGATGGCCCTGTCGAAAGGAAAGCAAGGTGGATCCACGAGTGGCAGTAAAGCAAAGGAGAAGCAAGGCCCGGTGAAAAAGGACCTCGCTGGACAGGAAGAAAAGGCTAGAAAACCAAGGAGAAAATTTGACATAAAAAAAGTAAGGTGTCACAATTGTGGAATCCTCGGTCACTTCAAGTCTGATTGCAAGAATCCGCCGAAGGAGAGAGCTCTCATGGCCAAGGGAGGCGATGATAGCGATATGATGCTCATGGTCGAAGTATGCGAGCTTATGGACGAGGACAGTCCAGCTCCGAAGGCGCCGGCTACCGAGGTTGTCACGCTCGATGAAGAGAAGGTTTACCTTCACGACAAGAGGATGAACACGGCAAGGCACGTGTGGTACCTCGACACAGGAGCAAGCAACCACATGACCGGCGACAAGGACCAGTTTTCTGAGCTAAATCTCTTGGTTGGAGGCACGGTTCGATTCGGTGACGGGCGGACCGTTGACATCATAGGGCGAGGCACTGTCCTGTTTGAGCTGAAGAATGGCGGTCACAAGGTACTCATGGATGTGTACTATATTCCCAAGCTAAAGAGCAACATTATTAGCCTTGGCCAGCTCGAGGAGTGTGGTTGCAAGATTGTGCTCGAAGATGGCTATCTATGGGGGTATGACCGTCAGAGGATGTTGATCATGAAGGTGCAGAGGTCGCCCAACAGACTCTACATCCTCAACTTGGATCGTGTGGATCCAGTATGTCTCTTGTCAAGCATGGAGGACTCGGCATGGAAGTGGCACGCGCGCTACGGTCATCTAAATTTCCAGGCTCTTCGGCAACTTGGACAAAAGGAGATGGTACGTGGTCTACCGTGCATCGATCATGTTGAGCAAGTGTGCGACGGTTGCCTTGTTGGGAAACAAAGGCGGGCCTCGTTCTCGAGAGAGGGAAACTTTAGGGCAAGTAAAGCTCTTGAGTTGGTCCATGAAGACTTGTGCGGACCCATTACACCGGCTACCCCAGTCGGGAACAAATACTTCTTGCTCATCGTCGACGACTTCAGCAGATACATGTGGATTGTGTTGTTGAAGACGAAGGACCAAGCTTTGCAAGCCTTCAGGAAAGTAAAAATGGTGGCCGAGGTAGAATCTGAAGCCAAGCTGAAGGCCCTCCGCACCGATCGGGGGGGTGAGTTCAAGTCTCGTGAATTCACGGATTTTTACGAAGCACATGGGATCAAGCGGTATCTTATGGCGCCATATTCACCGCAGTAGAACGGTGTTGGGGAGCGAAGGAATCAAACCGTGGTGGCGATGGCACGAAGCATGATGAAGAGCAAAGGGATGTCGGGCAAGTTTTGGGGTGAGGTGGTCAATACGGTTGTTTATCTGTTGAACCGGGCTCCAACCAAGAGTGTGGTTGGGATGACCCCGTACGAAGCATGGTACGGACACAAGCCTGCAGTTGATCATCTTCGCACGTTCGGGTGTGTGGCGCATGTGAAGACGGTGGCCGGGCATACAAGCAAGTTGGCGGATCGGAGTACTCCAATGATATTGGTTGGCTATGAAGCGGGCACGAAGGCTTACCGTGCGTGCAACCCCTCGACCAATAAGGTGGTTGTGACGCGTGATGTGGTCTTTGAAGAAGCAAGGTCATGGAATTGGAACTCCTCCGAACCGGTATACCCGATTTCCGATGACATTTTTCATGTTGTTTACAATGAATATGAGCATGCAAATAATCAACCGGAGACTACACCGAAGGACGGCCTAGCAACAAAAGTGCCAGAGGGTACAACCGTTGCTCATACTCCAGGAGAGCACATAACATGCACTCTAGAAGATCCAAAACTGCATGCACGTGAAGGATCCCAAACGTTGGCTAATTCACATAGTGAATATGCAACTGTACATAGTACAGGAGAGCCTGAATCGCCAGAAAATAGGAGTTTGGCAACTCCGCAAGACGAAAATTCCTCGTCTTCGACAGAACAGGAGACAAGGGAACGTCCGCCGACACCAGTCCGTCTTCGACCAGTGATGGATTTATATCCGGAGGAAGCACTTCGTACTATCAATCCTGTCAAGGTTATAAGAAGAGGACGACAATGTTTGCTTAGCATCGAAGAACCGACGAAATTTAAAGAAGCAAATACTGAGGAGTGTTGGCGTCGTGCTATGGATGAAGAGTTGGGATCGATACGAGACAACAAAGTATGGGAGCTCGCAGATCTTCCCAACGGTCACAAATCCATAGGGCTCAAGTGGGTGTACAAAGTCAAGAAGGATGCCGATGGGAACTTGGTCAAGCATAAAGCTCGGCTCGTAGCTAAAGGATTCGTGCAAGAGCAAGGTGTGGACTTCGAGGAAGTGTTCGCTCCAGTCACAAGGATGGAATCGGTGAGGCTAGTTATAGCTCTCGCGGCTCAAGAATCTTGGAGGGTACATCACATGGATGTAAAATCCGCATTTTTGAACGGGGAGTTGGAAGAAGAAGTATATGTGAAGCAACCACCAGGGTACATCAAAGAAGGAGAAGAACACAAGGTCTTGAAGCTACACAAGGCGTTGTACGGGCTACATCAAGCTCCTCGGGCATGGAACATCAAGCTTGACCGTACATTGATTTCTCTTGGTTTTGAGAAAAGTCCACTCGAGCATGCTATGTACAAGCGAGGTAAAGGCAAGGATCGTCTCTTAGTGGGCATCTATGTTGATGATCTCTTGATAACTGGAGCAGACAAAGAGGAGATTGCAAGATTCAAGCTACAAATGAAGGAGCTATTCAAGATGAGTGATCTCGGGCTCTTGACTTACTACCTTGGGATCGAGGTACAACAAAAGCCGGAGGGAATCACACTATGCCAAGAGGCATATGCAAAGAAGATACTTGAAAGTTGTAGCATGGAGGATTGCAAACAAACTTATGCTCCAATGGAGTCTCGGCTTAAACTTAGCAAAAGGAGTGAAGCCCCCGCGGTTGATGCAACGGATTATAGAAGTGTGGTCGGAAGCCTAAGGTATCTTGTGAGTACACGACCGGACTTGGCCTATTCCGTTGGCATAGTGAGTCGCTTCATGGAAGCGCCCACGACTGAACATTGGGCAGCTGTCAAACATATACTCAGGTACATCAAAGGGACAACAAACTTCGGTTGTGTCTATTTGAGAGAGGAGAAGAAGGAGGTGGTGGAACTACTTGGCTATAGTGATAGCGACCTGGCAGGAGATGTGGACGACCGTAAAAGTACCTTGGGTCTAGCATATTTCTTGGGCAGGAGCATAGTGATTTGGCTATCACAAAAGCAAAAGGTGGTTGCATTATCATCTTGTGAAGCAAAGTATATAGCAGCTGCAACCGCGGCGGGTCAAGGTGTATGGCTAAAAAGGCTACTCGGTGACCTCATAGATAAGGAACCAGAAAGAGTGGTGCTCAATGTTGACAACAAGTCTGCGATTGCCCTGTGTAAGAATCCAGTGCATCATGACAGGACCAAGCATATCGATATAAGGTATCACTACATACGACAGTGCATGGAAGAAGGCCAGATTGAAGTCAACTATGTTTGCACCGACGACCAGCTTGTAGATACCCTGACCAAGTCTTTGGGACGACAGAAGTTCACGGAGATGCGGAGGAGGATCGGCGTCCAAGCTGTAAAGTGAGGACATCGTGTTTAGGAGGTGATTGTTGGAATTAACCACGAGTCTGTGTCCGGTACGGACTGGAATCAGTCACCGAGTCATATTGTAGGGTAGGCTAGATTTCTTCTTTATATACTGCTGTACCCTGCGTTGTAAAAACCAAACCAAATCAATAAAAAGTATTCAGCGGGTGCGACAGGCACCCGTGGCCATCTATTGTTTCGAGTGTTACGGCGTACCGTGAGCTGCTAGTAAGAATCGATCAAGCTGATTGTTTACATAGGCTAGCTTCAGCCATAGGCCAGCTAGTAGTAGTGCGTCTCTGTATCAAAAGAATCGATCAGGGAGCGTGTGGTGCTAGCTTGCTACGTGCGCGTCCAGTCGATTTGGGGCAGGAACCAAGACAACCAACGTTGCTTCGCTCCGTCGTCGTTCGTTGTCGATCGTCATCGTCGCCGAAAAGTACTCGGCGTCGGGTCTGGGCCAACACAAGGTGCCGGTGGTCGTCGACGCCATTGAAGATGTCGGTGATGGCAGGCGACAGCGTCAGCAGCGGGGACAGGCCAAGGGATGCGATAGGTCTTGTCGGAGCCAGGGCGAAGATGTGCGCACGTGCGCTGAGGTCGGCGTCCACATGAGCATGAACATGTGAATTGGCGCCGATGACAAGGTCGTCCGCGACAGTGGCAGGAGGCGGAGAGGTTGGCGTGGGCGGAGGCGCAGGTGGGTTTCAAATAATCCCCTAGTAATATTAAAATTATAACCAATATTTTGAAAAGTATTTTCATGCCTCAAATTAAATAAAACACAGGCCAAAACTATTAATTGAATGCCTTTTTATTTACCTTGGAATCAGATGCAAATACAAATTCTTAGACAATTCAAAAATTGTTTGAAAAGTGAAGTTAAAAGTTTTGCGAACCTGCAACTAAAATTCATGAATGGGTTTCAAATAATCCCCTAGTAATATTAAAATTATAACCAATATTTTGAAAAGTATTTTCGTGCCTCAAATTAAATAAAACACAGGCCAAAACTATTAATTGAATGCCTTTTTATTTATGATAGTTTTCAATTAATTTCAAAAAGCCCCAAAACCTTTTTATGGCTTTGCCAAATATTACAACACTAATAATTGCCTAGGCAGCACTTTTTTTATAAAAGTGCTATGATTTTAAAAATAAATAAAAGAAAATAAATAAAAGAAAACATAAACAAATAAAAGAAAAAGAAAAAGAAAGAGCAAACCCCCTCCCCCATGGGCCTTGGCCCAGCCTGGGCGGCCCAACCGGCCTAGCTGGGCACCATAACCACCCCCGCACCCAAGAAACCCTAGCCCCCATCGCTCCCCCCACTCCTCCTTCGCTCTCCCCCGGATCTAGATCGGGGCAAGCCCCCCCTACCCGGCGTCACCCGCTGATGCCACCGCCGCCGCCAGCCCTCGCAGCCCCTCCCCACGTGCACTGCCCCCTCCTTGCAGCCATCAGTGAGCCCCTGGGGCTCCCTCGTCCCTTCCCCTCGCCGCACACGTTGGCCGCCGCGGCCCTCGCTACGCGCGCGCTTCGGCGCCCCCACCGCTCTCTCGCTCGCCCGACAACGACCCTGCGCGCGCCCGCTCGCGCGTGGCTGCACCCTTGCCATGCCCGTCGTTGCTCATGTCACGGCCCCACGCACCCCCGCGCCCGCTCTGCCCGCACCGCCGCAGCCCCATTACCATTGCGTCCCGCTATGCCGCCCCTAGCCACGGCGCACCGCCGCCCGCATCGCCCCTCCGGGCCGCCATTGCCACCCGGCCATGTCGTCGGTGTTGGAAATATGCCCTAGAGGTAATAATAAATTGGTGATTATCATATTTCCTTGTTCATGATTATCATTTATTATCCATGCTATAATTGTGTTGATCGGAAACTCAGATACATGTGCGGATATATAGACAACACCATGTCCCTAGTATGCCTCTAATAGACTAGCTCGTTGATCAAAGATGGCTATGGTTTCCTAGTCACGGACATGAGATGTCATTTGATAACGGGATCATTTCATTAGGAGAATGATGTGATGGACAAGACCCAAACTACAAACGTAGCATATGATCATGTCAGTTTATTGCTACTGTTTTCTGCATGTCAAGTATTTGTTCCTATGACCATGAGATCATGCAACTCACTGACACCGGAGGAGTACCTTGTGTGTATCAAACGTCGCAACATAACCGGGTGACTATAAAGGTGCTCTACAGGTATCTTCGAGGATGTCTGTTGGGTTGGCATGGATCAAGACTGGGTTTTGTTACTCCGTGTGACGGAGAGGTATCTCAGGGCCCACTCGGTAATAGAACATCACAATAAGCCTTCCAAGCAATGTCACTAAATGTTAGTCACGAGATCTTGTATTACGGAACGAGTAAAGAGACTGGCCGGTAACGAGGTTGAACTAGGTATGGAGATACCAACGATCGAATCTCGGGCAAGTAACATACCGAAGAAAAAAGGGAAAATCATACGGGATTAACTGAATCCTTGACATAGAGGTTCGACCGATAAAGATCTTCATAGAATATGTAGGAACCAATATTAGCATCCAGGTCCCGCTATTGGTTATTGACCATAGAGGTGTCTCGGTCATGTCTACATAGTTCTCGAACCCGCAGGGTCTGCACACTTAAGGTTCGGTGACATTTCGGTAGTATAGAGTTATATATGGTGGTGACCGAAGGTTTTTCAGAGTCCCGGATGAGATCCCGGACGTCATGAGGAGCTCCGGAATGGTCTGGAGGTAAAGATTGATATATAGGAAGTCCTGTTTTGGTCGCCAGAAAAGTTTCGGGCTCATCGGTAGTGTACCGGGTGTGCCGGTAGTGTACCGGGGGACCATCGGGAGAGGTATTTTGACCCAAGAGGCTACATGGGATGTGGGAGGAGGTAAACCAGACCCTTGTGGGCTGGCCGAAGCCTCCTCTAAGGGCCCATGTGGCTGGAGTGGTTTGAGAAGGAAGAAATCCAAAGGTGGAGAGGTGGAAAGAGTTTCCAAGTGGAAAGGAGGAATCCTACTCCTAATAGGATTGGAGTAGGACTCCTCTGTTGGGGAACGTTGCACGGGAAACAAAAAATTTCCTATGCACACGCAGATCTATCCATGGTGATGAGCATCTACGAGAGGGAGAGTGGATCTACGTACCCTTGTAGATCGCTAAGCGGGAAGCGTTAAGAAACGCGGTTGGTGTAGTCGAACGTCTT
Organism: Hordeum marinum; assembly: GCA_022496015.1. Lineage (NCBI taxonomy): Eukaryota > Viridiplantae > Streptophyta > Magnoliopsida > Poales > Poaceae > Hordeum > Hordeum marinum. The sequence goes on along the minus strand of CM039674.1, from coordinate 522,684,884 downwards.
CGCGATCCAAATCGCCGTGCGTCCCGCGATCCAATCACGATCCGTCCCGTGAACTTGATCACGATCCGTCCCACGAACTTGATCACGATCCTTCCGATCTAGCGCCGAACGGACGCCACCTCCGCGTTCAGCACACGTACAGCTTGATGACGATCTCCGCCGTCTTGATCCAGCAAGAAGGAGCGGAGAGGAAGAAGAGTTCTCCGGCAGCGTGACGGAGCTTCGGCGATGGTGGTGGAGCTATTCCGGCAGGGCTTCGCCTATGCACTGCAGAAATCCGATCTAGAGGAGAAACTATGGACTAGAGGGTAGGGCTGCACGTGGCTGAAAATCTTGTGCAAAAACCCTAAAACCATCTAGTATATATAGGAGGAGAGGAGGAGAGGAGGCAGCCTTGGATTCCAAGCCAAGGAGGCTCGGCCGAACCAGGAGGGAGGAGTCCACTTCCTCCACTCCTAGTAGGATCAGGACTCCTTCCTTATTTTGCCTTTTTTGCCTTTTTCCACCTTTTTCCTTTTGGGTTTTTCTTCCCAGCTGCATGGGCCTTGTGTGGGACTTCCACCAGCCGACTAAGGGCTTGTATTCACTATCCCACATCCCATGAAGCCTCTTGGGTCGAAATACCCCTTCCGGTGGTCTCCCGGTACAGTATCGGCACTCCCGGTATACTACCGATGAGCCCGAAACTTTTCCGGCGACCAAAACAGGACTTCCTATATATCAATCTTTACCTCCGGACCATTCCGGAGCTCCTCATGACGTCCGGGACCTTATCTGGGACTACGAAAAACCTTCGGTCACCATCATACATAACTCTATACTACCGAAACGTCACCAAACCTTAAGTGTGCAGACCCTGCGGGTTCGAGAACTATGTAGACATGACCGAGACACCTCTACGATCAATAACCAATAGCAGGACCTGGATGCACATATTGGTTCCTACATATTCTACGAAGAGCTTTATCAGTCGAACCTCTATGTCAAGGATTCAGTTAATCCCGTATGATGTTCCCTTTGTTCTTCGGTATGTTACTTGCCCGAGATTCAATCGTCGGTACCTCCATACCTAGTTCAACCTCGTTATCGGCAAGTCTCTTTACTCGTTCCATAATACAAGATCCTATGACTAACACTTAGACACATTGCTTGCAAGGCTCATTGTGATGTTGTACTACCGAGTGGGCCCTGAGATACCTCTCCGTCACACGGAGTAACAAATCCCAGTCTTGATCCATGCCAACTCAACAGACACCCTAGGAGATACCTATAGAGCACCTTTATAGTCACCCAGTTATGTTGCAACGTTTGATACACATAAGGCACTCCTCCAGTATCCGTGAGTTGCATGATCTCATGGTCATAGGAACATACACTTGACATGCAGAAAAGCAATAGCAATAAACTGACACGATCATATGCTACGTTTGTAGTTTGGGTCTTGTCCATCACATCATTCTCCTAATGATGTGATCCCATTATCAAATGCCATCACATGTCAATGTCTTGGAAACCCTGACCATCTTTGATCAACGAGCTAGTTCACTAGAGGCATACTAGGGACAGAGTGTTGTCTATTAACCCACACATGTAATGTGTTTCCAATCAATACAATTATAGCATGGATAATAAACAATTATCATGAACCAGGAAATATAATAATAAACACTTTATTTATTGCCTCTAGGGCATATTTCCAACAGTCTCCCACTTGCACTAGAGTCAATAATCTAGTTCACATCACTATGTGATGGTAATGAATCGAACACCCATGCAGTTCTGGTGTTGATCATGTTTAGCCCTTGGAAGAGGTTTTGTCAACGGGTCTGCAACATTCAGATTCGTGTGTACTTTGCAAATATTTATGTCCTTTTCCTTGATGTAATCGCGAATGGAGTTGAAGCGTCGCCTTATGTGTCTGGTCCTCTTGTGAAACCTTGGTTCCTTGGCCAGAGCAATGGCACCAGTGTTGTCACAAAACAGGTTCATTGGATTCAGTGCACTAGGCACTACTCCAAGAACTGTCATGAACTGCTTCATCCAGACACCTTCCTTCGCTGCCTCCGAGGCTGCGATGTACTCCGCTTCGCATGTAGAATCAGCTACCATGCTTTTCTTGGAACTGCACCAGCTTACCGCTCCCCCGTTGAGAATAAGTATGTATCCGGTTTGTGACTTAGAGTCATCTGGATCAGTGTCAAAGCTTGCATCGACGTAACCCTTTACGACGAGCTCTTCATCACCTCCATAAACGAGAAACATTTCCTTAGTCCTTTTTAAGTACTTAAGGATATTCTTGACCGCTGCCCAGTGTTCCATTCCAGGATCACTTTTAACCCTTCCGGCCATACTTATGGCAAGGCTGAAGCATAGGGGATGACACTCATCTTTTCTCTATCCTCTGCAGCCACTAGGCATTGAGTCTTACTCAACTTCACACCTTGTAACACCCGCAAGAACCCCTTCTTGGACTGATCCATTTTGAACTTCTTCAGAACTTTATCAAGGTATGTACTCTGTGAAAGTGCTATTAAGCGTCTCGATCTATCTCTATAGATCTTAATGCCTAATATGAAAGCAGCTTCTCCTAGGTGCTTCATTGAAAAACTCTTGTTCAAATATTCCTTCACGCTTGCCAGCATTTCTATATTGTTTCCAATCAACAATATGTCATCCACATATAATATTAGAAACGCTATAGAGCTCCCACCTCATTTTCTTGTAAATACAAGCTTCTCCATAAACTTGTATAAACTCGAACTCTTTGATCACCTCATCAAAACGTTTATTCCAACTCCGAGATGCTTGCACCAGCCCATAAATGGATCGCTAGAGTTTGCAAACTTTTTCAGCATTATCTGGATCGACAAAACCTTCTGGTTGCATCATATACAACTCTTCCTCAAGGAAACCGTTGCGAACGCTGTTTTGATATCCATCTGCCAAATTTCCTAGTCGAAATAAGCAGCTATTGCCAACTTGATTCTGACAAACTTAAGCATCACTACGGGCTCCTTGAACTTGTGAAAAACTCTTTGCCACAAGTCAAAATAAGCAGCTATTGCCAACATGATTCTGACAGACTTCAGCATCGCTACGGGTGAGAAGGTATCATCATAGTCAACTCCTTGAACTTGGGAAAAACCCTTTGCCACAAGTCGAGCTTTATAGACGGTGACATTACCGTCCGCGTCTGTCTTCTTCTTAAAGATCCATTTGTTCTGAATGGCCTTTCGCCCTTCAGGTAATACTTCCAAAGTCCATACTTTGTTTTCATACATGGATCCCATCTCGGATTTCATGGCCTCTAACCATTTCTCGGAATCCGGGCCCATCACTGCTCCTCCATAGCTCGTAGGTTCATTGTTGTCCAACAACATGACCTCCAAGACAGGGTTGTCATACCACTCAGGAGTAGTATGCGGCCTTGTCAACCTACGAGGTTCAATAGTAGCTTGATCCGAAGCTTCATGATCATCATCATTAACTTCCTCTTCTACCGTCGTAGGTTCCATAGAAACATCTTTCTGCATTGCGCTACTTTCTGGTTAAAGTAAAGGTTCAATAACCTCATCAAGCTCTATTTTCCTCCCACTCAATTCTTTCGAGAGAAACTCTTTCTCAAGAAATGTTCCATTCTTAGCGACAAACACTTTGCCTTCGGATCTGAGATAGAAGGTACACCCGGCTGTCTCTTTCGGGTATCCTATGAAGACGCATTTCTCCGCTTTGGGTTCCAGCTTTTCAGGCTAAAGCTTTTTGACATAAGCATCACATCCTCAAACTTTAAGAAATGACAACTTTGGCCTCTTGCCAAACCACAGTTCATATGGTGTCGTCTCAACGGATTTCGATGGTGCCCTATTTAAAGTGAATGCAGCTGTCTCTAATGCATAACCCCAAAACAATAGTGGCAAATCAGCAAGAGACATCATAGAACGCACCATATCTAATAAGGTTCGATTATGACGTTCGGACACACCAATACGATGTGGTGTTCCGGGCGGTGTCAACTGTGAAATAATTCCACACTGTCTTAAGCGACTGCCAAACTCATAACTCAGATATTCACCTGCTCGATCAGATCGTAGGAATATAATCTTCTTGTTACGATGATTCTCAACTTCACTCTGAAATTGCTTGAACTTTTCAAATATTTCAGACTTGTGTTTCATCAAGTAAATATACCCATATCTACTTAAGTCATCAGTGATGGTGAGAAAATAACGATATCCACCACGCGCTGTAACATTCATTGTACCGCACACATCAGTATGTATGATTTCCAATAAGTCACTTGCCCGTTCCATTGTTCCAGAGAACGGCATTTTAGTCATCTTGCCCATGAGGCATGGTTCACATGTGTCAAGTGATTCAAAATCAAGTGACTCCAAAAGCCCATCAGTATGGAGCTTCCTCATGCGTTTTACACCAATATGACCTAAACGGCAGTGCCACAAGAAAGTGGTACTATCATTATCAACTCTACATCTTTTGGCATCAATGTTATGAACATGTGTATCATCACTATCAAGATTCAACATGAATAAACCCCTCACACTGGGTGCATGACCATAAAATATAGTACTCATATAAATAGAACAACCATTATTCTCTGATTTAAATGAGTAACCGTCTCGCAATAAACAAGATCCAGATATAATGTTCATGCTTAACACAGGCACTAATTAACAATTATTCAGGTTCATCACTAATCCCGATGGTAATCGAAGAGAGAGCGTGCCGACGGCGATCACATAGACCTTGGAACCGTTTCCCACGCGCATCATCACTTCGTCCTTTGCCAGCCTTCGTTTATTCCGTAGTTCCTGTTTTGAGTTGCAAATGTGAGCAACCGAGCCGGTATCAATTACCCAGGCACTACAACGAGAGCTAGTAAGGTACACATCAATAACATGTATATCATATACACCTTGTTTGTCGTTGGCCGCCTTCTTGTCAGACAGGTACTTGGGGCAGTTCCGCTTCCAGTGACCAGTTCCCTTGCAATGAAAGCACTCGGTTTCTGGCTTGGGTCCATGCTTGGGCTTCTTTACAGGAGTAGCAACTTCTTTGCCATCCTTCTTGGTTTTATCCTTCTTGCCCTTGCCCTTGACCTTGCCATTTTTCTTGAAACTAGTGGTTTTATTGACCATCAACACTTGATGTTCTTTCTGGATTTCAGACTCAGCGACTTTTAGCATCGCAAACAGCTCGACGACTGACTTGTTCATCCCGTGCATGTTATAGTTCATCACAAAGCTCTTGTAACTAGGTGGCAGTGATTGAAGAACTATGTCAGTTATCGACTTTGGCGGAAGGGCAATTCCCAACTCCGCTAGACGAGTTGAATACCCAGACATTCTGAGTATATGTTCATGATAGACCCGTTCTCCTCCATCTTGCAAGCATAGAACTTATCGGAGATTTCATACCTCTCGATCCGGGCATTCTTCTGAAAGATAAACTTCAACTCCTAGAACATCTCATATGCTCCATGACGTTCAAAACGTCTTTGAAATCACGATTCTAAGCCATACAATATTGCACACTGAACTATTGAGTAATCTCCAGTACGTGCCTCCCAAGAGTTCTTAACATCTTCGGAGGTCATGTCTTCTGGTTGGTCACCAAGCGGTGCATCAAGGACATATGATTTCTGGGAAGCCGTGAGGATAATCCTCAGATTACGAGCCCAGTCAACAAAGTTACTTCCATCATCTTTCAACTTAGCTTTCTCTAGGAATGCATTAAAATTTAGGGGTGCTACTGCGCGAGCCATTTATGTACAACATAAATATGCAAAGTTTACTTAGACTATTGTTCAAGATAATGAGTTTAGTTAATCAAATTACTAAAGCTCCCACTCAAATTGACATCCCTCAGGTGATCTGAGTGTCACATGATCCAAATCCAATACTCAAGTCCGATCATCACGTGAGTTGAGGTGGCTTCAATGGTGAACATCATTATGTTCATCATATTTACTATATGACTCATGTTCAACCTTTCGGTCTCTTGTGTTCCGAGGCCATGTCTGTACATGCTAGGCTCGTCAAGTTTAACCCGAGTGTTCTGCACGTGCAGCACTGGCTTGTACCCGTTGTATGTGAACGTAGAGTCTATCACACCCGATCATCGCGTGGTGTCTCAACACGATGAACTTTTGCATCGGTGCACACTCGGGGAGAACACAATTTATCTTGGAATTAAGTGAGGGATCACCTTATAATGCTACCATCGTCCTAAGCAAAACAAGGTGCATAAAAGGATTAACATCACATGCAATTCATAAGTGACATGATATGGCCATGAACTTGTGCTTTTGATCTCCATCTAGAAAGCACCGGCATGATCTCCATCGTCACGGGCAAGACACCATGATCTCCATCATCTTGATCTCCATCAACGTGTCGCCATCGGGATTGTCGCGCCCAACATGCTTCTAGTACTATTGCTACCGTTTAGCGATAAAGTAAAGCATTACATAGCGCTTAATGATTGACATGCAGGTCATACAATAATTAAAGACAACCCTATGGCTCCTGCCGGTTGCCGTACTCATCGACATGAAAGTCGTGATAATCTATACATCACATGATCATCTCATACATCACATATATCACATCATGTAATTGGCCATATCACATCACAACATACCCTGCAAAAACAATTTAGAAGTCCTCTAATTGTTGTTGCATGTTTTACATGTCTGCTACGGGTATCTAGCAAGAACAATTCTCATCTATGCAAAAACCACAACGGTGATACACTAGTTTCTTTTCAACCTTCTCAAGGACCGCCTTTGTCGAATCCGATCCAACTAAAGTGAGAGAAATTGGCACCCGCAAGCCATCTATGCAACAAGTTGCAGTCGAGGGAACCAGTCTCTCATAAGCGTATGAGTAATGTTGGTCCAGGCCGCTTCATCTCACAATACCGCTGAACCAAAATCCGACCAAGGGAGGAAGGAATCTAAGCATCAACGCCCACAAACCTTTTGTGTTCTACTCGAGATCTCATCTACACATAGACCTAGCTCATAATGCCACTGTTGGGGAACGTGTCATGGGAAACAAAAAATTTCCTATGCACACGTAGATCTATCCATGGTGATGAGCATCTACGAGAGGGAGAGTGGATCTACGTACCCTTGTAGATCGCTAAGCAGGAAGCGTTAAGAAACGCGGTTGGTGTAGTCAAACGTCTTCGCGATCCAAATCGCCGTGCGTCCCGTGATCCAATCACGATCCGTCCCGCGAACTTGATCACGATCCTTCCGATCTAGCGCCGAACGGACGACACCTCCGCGTTCAACACACGTACAGCTTGATGACGATCTCCGACGTCTTGATCTAGCAAGAAGGAGCGGAGAGGAAGAAGAGTTCTCCGGCAGCATGACGGTGCTCCAGCGATGGTGGTGGAGCTATTCTGGCAGGGCTTAGCCTAAGCACTGCAGAATCCGATCTAGAGGAGAAACTATGGACTAGAGGGTAGGGTTGCACGTGGCTGAAAATCTTGTGCAAAACCCCTAAAAACCCTCTAGTATATATAGGAGGAGAGGAGGAGAGGAGTCAGCCTTGGCTTTCAAGCCAAGGAGGCTCGGCCGAACCAGGAGGGAGGAGTCCACCTCCTCCACTCCTAGTAGGACTAGGACTCCTTCCTTATTTTGCCTTTTTTTTGCCTTTTTCCACCTTTTTTCCTTTTGGGTTTTTCTTCCTAGCCTCATGGGCCTTGTGTGGGACTTCCACCTGACCAATAAGGGCTGGTATTCACTCTCCCACAGCCCATGAAGCCTCTTGGGTCGAAATACCCCTCCCGGTGGTCTCCCGGTACACTACTAGAACTCCCGATACACTACCGATGAGCCCGAAACTTTTCCGGCGACCAAAACAGGACTTCCTATATATGAATCTTTACCTCCGGACCATTCCGGAGCTCCTCGTGACGTCCAGGATCTCATATGGGACTCCGAACAAACTTCGGTCACCACCATACATAATTCTATACTACCAAAACGTCACCAAACCTTAAGTGTGCAGACCTTGCGGGTTCGAGAACTATATAGACATGACCGAGACACCTCTACGATCAATAACCAATAGAGGGACCTGGATGCCCATATTGGTTCCTACATATTCTACGAAGATCTTTATCAGTCGAACCTCTATGTCAAGGATTCAGTTAATCCCGTATGATGTTCCCTTTGTTCTTCGGTATGTTACTTGCCCGAGATTCGATCGTCGGTATCTCCATACCTAGTTCAACCTCGTTGTCGGCAAGTCTCTTCACTCGTGTAATACAAGATCCTGTGACTAACAGTTAGACACATTTTTTGCAAGGCTCATTGTGATGTTGTATTACCGAGTGGGCCCTAGGATACCTCTCCGTCACACGGAGTAACTAATCCCAGTCTTGATCCATGCCAACTCAACAGACACCCTCAGAGATACCTGTAGAGCACCTTTATAGTCACCCAGTTACGTTGCGACATTTGATACACACAAGGCACTCCTCCGGTATCCGTGAGTTGCATGATCTCATGGTCATAGGAACATACACTTGACATGCAGAAAAACAGTAGCAATAAACTGACACGATCATATGCTACGTTTGTAGTTTGGGTCTTGTCCATCACATCATTCTCCTAATGATGTGATCCCGTTATCAAATGACATCACATGTCAATGGCTAGGAAACCCTGACCATCTTTGATCAACGAGCTAGTTCACTAGAGGCATACTAGGGACAGAGTGTTGTCTATTAACCCACACATGTAATGTGTTTCCAATTAATACAATTATAGAATGGATAATAAACGATTATCATGAACAAGGAAATATAATAATAAACACTTCATTTATTGCCTCTAGGGCATATTTCCAACATCCTCCACCTCCAATTTTGACCAAACCTTGAGGGTTTGAGGCTGCCTCCTCCCCTCCCTCCCTCCTCCCCTCCCTCCCTCCTAACCCTAATAGCCACGTGCTACCTCTCCTCTAGAGTGCAGTTTCTCCTCTAGATCGATTTTTAGCGGTTCTTAGGCAAAGCCTTGCTGGAATAGCTCCACCACCATCGACACAACGCCATCGTGCTGCCGGAGAACTCATCTACCTCTCTGCTCCCTCTTGCTGGATCAAGAAGACGAAGATCGTCATCGAGTTGTACGTGTGCTGAACGCGGAGGTGCCGTCCGTTTGGCGCTAGATCGGAAGGACCGTGATCAAGATCGCGAGACGGATCATGATTGGATCACGAGATGGATCGTGATGGGATCGCGGGACACTCGGCAATTTGGATCACGAAGACGTTCGACTACATCAACCGCGTTTCTTAACGCTTCCCGCTTAACGATCTACAAGGGTATGTAGATCCACTCTCCCTCTCGTAGATGCTCATTACCATGGATAGATATTGCATGTGCGTAGGAATTTTTTTGTTTCCCATGAAACGTTCCCCAACAGTGGTATCAGAGCTAGGTCTATGTGTAGATGAGATCTCGAGTAGAACACAAAGAGTTTGTGGGCATTGATGCTTAGATTGCTTCCTCCCTTGGTTGTGTTTTGGTTCAGTGGTATTGTGGGATGAAGCGGCCCGGACCAACCTTACTCGTACGGTTACGAGAGACCGGTAACCTCGTTGCACAAAGATGGCTGGTGGGTGCCGGTTTCTCGTACTTTAGTTGGATAGGATTCAACAAAGGCGGTCCTTGAGAAGGTTAAAAAGCAACTTATGTATCACCGTTGCGGTTTTTGCGTAGGTGAGAATTGTTCTTGCTAGATACTCGTAGCAGCCACGTAAAACATGCAACAACAATTAGAGGACGTCTAACTTGTTTTTGCAGGGTATGTTGTGATGTGATATTGCCAATTACATCATGAGATATATGTGATGCATGAGATGATCATGTGTTGTATAGAATATCACGACTTGCATGTCGATGAGTACGGCAACTGGTAGGAGACATAGGGTTGTCTTTAATTATTGTATCACCTGCGTGTCAATCATTAAGCACTATGTAATGCTTTACTTTATCGCTAAATGGTAGCAATAGTAGTATAAGCATGGTGGGCATGACAACCCCGATGGCGACACGTTGATGGAGATCATGGTGTCGTGCCGGTGATGATGGAGATCATGCCGGTGCTTTCAAGATGGAGATCAAAAGCACAAGTTCATGGCCATATCATGTCACTTATGATTTGCATGTGATGTTAATCCTTTTATGCACCTTGTTTTGCTTAGGATGATGGTAGAATTATAAGGTGATCCCTCACTAAAATTTCAAAATCAATTGTGTTCTCCTCAAGTGTGCACCATTGCGAAAGTTCGTCGTGTCGAGACACCACGTGATGATCGGGTGTGATAGAGTCTACATTCACATACAACGGGTGCAAGCCAGTGTTGCACATGCAGAACACTCGGGTTAAACTTGACGAGCCTAGCATGTACAGACATGGCCTCGGAACACAAGAGACCGAAAGGTCGAACATGAGTCATATAGTAGATATGATCAACATGATGATGTTCACCATTGAAACCACCTCAACTCACGTGATGATCGGACTTGAGTTGGTGAATTTGGATCATGTATCAATCGCATGACCGGAGGGATGTCAATTTGAGTGGGAGTTCTTAGATAATTTGATTAATTGAACTCATTATCATGAACATAGTCAGTAGTGTCTTTGCAAATTATGTTGTAGATTACTAGCTCACGCTGTAGCTCCCTTGTATTTTTGTATGTTCCTAGAGAAACAGAGTTGAAAGATGATGGTAGCAATATTGCGGATTGGGTCCATGATCCGAGGATTGTCCTCATTGTTGCATAGAATGCTTATGTCGTTAATGCACCACTCGGTGCGCTACCCCCTCTAGCGTCATCTGTAGATGTTTTGAACATCTGACAAGCACATTTCGATGACTGCTTGATAGTTTAGTGCGTCATGCATTACGGCTTAGAATTGAGGTTCCAAAACGTTTTGAACGTCACGGAACGTATGAGATGTTCTAAGAGCTGAAATTGGGATCTCAGGCTCGTGCCCATGTTATGAGATATGAGATCTCCCACAAGATACTTTGCCTGCAAGATGAAGGAGAATAGCTCAATCGTTAAGCATGTGCTTAGATTGTCTGGGTGCTACGATCGCTTGAATCGAGTGGGATTTAATCTTCCAAATAAGATAGTGATTGATATAGTTCTCCAAGTCACTGTCACTAAACTACTAGAACTTGGTGATGAACTATAAAATGCCGGGGATAGAAATAATGATCCCTTAGCTGTTCGCGATGTTTGACACCGGGAAGGTAGAAATCAAGAAGGAGCGTCAAGTGTTGATGGTTAGTAAAACCACTAGTTTCGAGAAGGGCAAGGGCAAGGAGGGAAACTTCATGGATGGCAAGTCAGTTGCTGCTCCAATAAAGAAACCCAAAGTTGAACCCAAACACGAGACTAAGTGCTTCTATTATGAGGACAACGGTCACTGAAGCGGAACAACCCTAGATACTTGGTAGATAAGAATGCTGGCAACGTCGACAGAAGTATATTTGATGTACATGTTATTAATGTGTACCTTGCTAGTACTCCTAGTAGCACATAGGTATTGGATACCGGTTCGGTTGCTAAATGTTAGTAACTCGAAATAAAAGCTACGGAATAAATGGAGCACTAGCTAAGGGTGAGTTGACGATGTGTGTTGGAAATGTTTCCAAGGTTGATGTGATCAACATCATATGCTCTCTCTACCTTCGGGATTAGTAACAAACCTAAATAAATGTTATTTGGTGTTTTTCGTTGAGCATGAACATGATTAGATCGTGTTTATTGCAACAAGGTTATTCATTTAAGTTAGAGAATAATGGTTATTCTGTTTACATGAATAATACCTTCAATGGCCATGCACCCAGTGAGAATGGTTTGTTCAATCTTGATCATAGTAATACGCATGTTCATAACATTGATGACAAAAGATACAAAGTTAGTAATGATAGTACCACATACTTGTGGCAGTACCGCTAAATGTCATATTGGTATAAATCGCATGAAGAAACTCCATGTTGATGGATCTTTGGACTCATTCGATTTCGAATCGGTTGAGACATGCAAACCATGCCTCATGGGCAAGATGACTAAGGACCCCGTTTTCGGTTTAATGGAGCGGGAAGTGATTTATTGGAAATAATACATGTTGATGTATGCAAGCCAATGAGTCTTGTAGCATGCGATGGATATCGTTATTTTCTTACCTTCACCGATGATTTGAGTAGATATAGTGTATATTTACTTAATGAAACACAAGTCTGAATTTTTGAAAAGTTCAAGCAAATTCAGAGTGAAGTTTAAGATCATCGTGACAAGAAGATAAAAATGTCTGTCATGTGATCGTGGAGGTGAATGTTTGAGTTACGAGTTTGGCATATAACTTTAGACGATGTGAAAGTTGTTTCACAACTCACGCCACCTGGAACACCATAGTGTGATGGTGTGTCCGAATATCGTAGTCGTGCTCTATTAGATATGGTGCGAACTATGATGTCTCTTATCGATTTGCCACTATAGTTTTAGGGTTATGCATTAGAGACAACAACATTCACTTTAAATAGGGCACCATCTAAATCCGTTTAGATGACACCATGTGAATTATGGTTTGATAGAAACCTAAGCTGTCATTTCTTAATGTTTGGGGCTGCGACGCTTGTGTGGAAAAATGTTTTCACCTAATGAGCTCGAACCCAAAGCGGACAAATGCATCTTCATAGAATACCCTAAGAACAGTTGGGTGAACCTTCTATCTCAGATCCAAGCATAAAATGATTGTTTATAAAATGGGTCCTTTCGCGAGAAAAAATTTCTCTCGAAAGAATTGAGTGAGAGGAAGATAGAACTTGATGAGGTTGTTGAACCTTTGTTTCAACCAGAGAGTAGCGCAGCGCAGAAAGATGTTTCTATGGAACCTACGTCAGTTGAAGAGAAAGTAAATGATGATGATCATGAAGCTTCGGATCAAGTTACTATCGAACCTCGTAGGTCGACAAGGATGCATACTACTCCTGAGTGATATGACAAACCTATCTTGGAGGTCATGTTGTTGGACAACGATGAACCTACGAGATATGGAGAAGCGATGATGGGCCCGGATTCCGACAAATGGTTAGAGGCCATGAAATCCGAGAAAGGATCCATGTATGAAAACCAAGTATAGACTTTGGTAGACTTGCTCGTTGAACGGCAAGTCGTCGAGTAAAAATGGACCTTTGAGATGAAGACAGACGTTGATGGTAAATATCACCATTTATAAAGCTCGACTTGTCACAAAGAAGTTTCCGACAAGTTCAAAGAGTTGATTGCGATGAGACCTTCTCACTCGTACTGATGCTAAAGTCTGTTGGAATTATGTTAGCAGTTGCTGCATTTTTCAATTATGAAATCTGGCAGATGGATGACAAAATATCGTTTCCTTAACAGTTTACTTGAGGAAAAAGTTGTATGTGATACAACCAGAAGGTTTTGTCAGTCCTAAGGATGCTAAAAGGTGAGAAAGCTTCAATGATCCTTCTACGGACTGAAGCAAGCATCTCAGAGTTGGAATATACACTTTGATGAGGTGACCAAAGTTTTTGAGTCTATACAAAGTTTATGAGAAACTTGTATTTACAATAAAGTGAGTGGGAGCACTATAGAGTTTCTGATAAGCATATGTGGTTGACATATTGTTGATCGGAAATGGTGTAGAATTTCTGGAAAGCATAAAGGGTTGTTTGAAAGGAGTTTTTCCAAGGAAGGCCTAGATAAAGCTACCTAATTGTTGAGCATCAAGATCCAGAGAGATAGATCAAGATGCTTGATGAGACTTTGAATGAGTACATACCTTGACAAGATTTTGAAAGAGTTCAAAATGGATTAGTCAAAGAGAAGTGTTCTCGCTTGCTTTGTATGGTGTGAAGTTGAGTGAGACTCAAAGCTCGACCACGGTAGAAGAAAGAGAAATGGCGAATGTCGTCCCCTATGCCTTAGACATTGGCTTTGTATTGTATGCCATGCTGTGTACCGCACCTGTGTGTGCCTTGCCATGACTCTGTCAAGGGGTACAAGAGTGATCCAGGGTGGATCACTGGACAGCGGTCAAGATCATCCTTAGTAACTAAAAGACTAAGGAAATGTTTCTCGATTATGGAGGTAAGAAAGAGTTCATCGTAAAGAGTTACATCGATGCAAGCTTTGACACCAATCCGTATGACTCTTAGTAGCAATCCAGATACGTATAGTAGAGCAGCCATTTGGAATATCTCGAAGTGGAGTGTGGTACCAGTGTTTACAGTTTGACATAGAGATTTGCAAAGTACACACGGATCTAAATGTCGCAGACACGTTGACTATAAGACCTCTCTCACATGCAAAGCATGATCGAGCCCCAGAACTCATTGGTTGTTACATTCATAACAATGCGAATCACATGGTGATGTGAACTAGATTATTGACTCCAGTGTATGTGGAAGACTGTTGGAAATATGCCCTGGAGGCAATAATAAATTGGTTATTATCATATTTCCTTGTTCATGATAATCATTTATTATCCATGCTATAATTGTGTTGATCGGAAACTCAGATATATGTGTCGATACATAGACAACACCATGTCCCTAGTATGCCTCTAATAGACTAGCTCGTTGATCAAAGATGACTATGGTTTCCTAGTCATGGACATGAGATGTCAATTGACAACGGGATCACTTCATTAGGAGAATGATGTGATGGACAAGACCCAAACTACAAACGTAGCATATGACCGTGTCAGTTTATTGCTATTGTTTTCTGCATGTCAAGTATTTGTTCCTATGACCATGAGATCATGCAACTCACTGACACCGGAGGAATACCTTGTGTGTATCAAATGTTGCAACGTAATTGGGTGACTATAAAGGTGCTCTACAGGTATCTCCGAGGGTGTCTGTTGGGTTGGCATGGATCAAAACTGGGATTTGTTACTCCGTGTGACGGAGAGGTATCTCAGGGCCCACTCGGTAATAGAACATCACAATAAGCCTTCCAAGCAATGTGACTAAGTGTTAGTCATGGGATCTTGTATTACGGAACGAGTAAAGAGACTTGCCGGTAACGAGGTTGAACTAGGTATGGAGATGACGACGATCGAATCTCGGGCAAGTAACATACCGAAGAAAAAAGGGAAAATCATACGGGATTAACTGAATCCTTGACATAGAGGTTCGACCGATAAAGATCTTCGTAGAATATGTAGGAACCAGTATGGGTATCCAGGTCCCGCTATTGGTTATTGACCGTAGAGGTGTCTCGGTCATGTCTACAGAGTTCTCGAACCTGCAGGGTCTGCACACTTAAGGTTCGGTGATGTTTTGGTAGTATAGAGTTATGTATGGTGGTGACCGAAGGGTGTTCGGAGTCCTGGATGAGATCTCGGACATCAGGAGGAGCTCCGAAATGGTCCGGAGGTAAAGATTGATATATAGGAAGTCCTGTTTTGGTCGTCGGAAAAGTTTTGGGCTCATCGGTAGTGTACCAGGTGTGCCGATAGTGTACCGGGGGACCATCGGGAGAGGTATTTCGACCCAAGAGGCTACATGGTCTGTGGGAGGAGGTAAACCAGCCCCTGGTGGGCTGGCCGAAGCCTCCTCTAAGGCCCATCATGCGGCTGGAGTGGTTTGAGAAGTTAAAAATCCAAAGGTGGAGAGGTGGAAAGAGTTTCCAAGTGGAAAGGAGGAATCCTACTCCTAATAGGATTGGAGTAGGACTCCTCCACCTCCAATTTCGACCAAACCTTGAGGGTTTGAGGCTGCCTACTCCCCTCCCTCCCTCCTATATATACTAGAGGATTTAGAGGAAAAAGCTAACCCTAATAGCCACGTGCTACCTCTCCTCTAGATCGCAGTTTCTCCTCTAGATCGGTTTTCAGCTGTGCTTAGGAGAAGCCTTGCTGGAATAGCTCCACCACCATCACGCAACGCCATCGCGCTGCCGGAGAACTCATCTCCCTCTCCGCTCCCTCTTGCTGGATCAAGAAGATGGAGATCGTCATCGAGTTGTACGTGTGCTGAACGCGGAGGTGCCGTCCGTTCGGCGTTTAGATCGCGGGATGCTGGGCGATTTGGACTGACAATTTGCTGATGTTGAGGCCTGGACGGGCAGGAGAGGTCCTTGCCACACATCCTCGAGACGGGGTGACGGGACCACAGTTTTTGGGTCGTGGTTGCCCCGCATTAATAAAATGCTAATGGGTTGGGTACTTGATCTGAGTTAGGTCGTTGACCTTAATCCGCACTAACCTTTACGTGGGAGAAGTTATGGGTACTCGGCGTCGTTGTATCAGCCGAAGCTCTTCGGACGTTAGCAATGGAGTGGCGCATGCCCGAGTGGTCAGCAACGACAGTGCACTTGTTATAAGGGGTTCTAGGACTGACCTCGGCTGCGTTTGCATCGTGCAAGAGCGCAAGGACAAGTGGGCCCATGAACCTACGCGCTTAGGAGTTAAACCGGCGGGCTGGCCTCTTCGTTGAGTCTAGGTGGGGCGACGACCTTTTGATATCCCGAGGCCGGGCATGACCCAGAAAAGTGTGTTCGGCCAGAGGTGATTCACGCATGTTGGGAAATATGTGGTGCACCCCTGCAGGGATGAATAATCTATTCGAATAGCCGTGTCCACGGTAACAGGACGACTTGGAGTTGTACCTTGACCTTATACAACTACAATTGTGACTTTAATTTGAAATGAATGTTGGCTTCGGGATTGCTTCCTCGCAGGGAATCGAGGAAGAATCTCTGGGCGTGATTACTTAATAAAATTGCTACAATATATGACAATATATGAGATACCAGTCTACTCTCTTTAAATGCTGCAAGATGTTGAAGATGCTAGTCTTTGATAGAACTAGGCCTTCCCCCCTATTCTTGCTTTCTGCAGTCTGTCCGGATATATATCCCATTCCTTGATAATGATGCATATTTAGCATAGTTTTGATGTCAGTCTTGCGAGTACTTTGGATGAGTACTCACCGTTGCTTTGCTTTCTCTTTCCCCCTCTTTCGATCCGTTGTTATGTTTGTGCTATCCTTCTTAAGACAAAATTTGTTTAACTTATGTATGTACTTAGATATTAATTGCTTCCGTTGACTCGTGCTTGTCGAGCTTTGTATTCGAGCCCTCGAGGCCCCTGACTTGTAATTTAAAGCTGTATGACTTTAATTTGTGTCTAGAGTTGTGTTGTGATATTGATTAGTGAGTCTTTAATCTTGACCGTACGCATTGCGTGTATGTTTAGTGTACGGTCGAGAATGAGGATGTCACACAGGGATGGGGATCGAGGGGGGACTGAATGGACGGGGCAGGTGAGACTTGGGTGAATAAAAGAGATGTGAGCGGGGTGCAACTGTCGGGCAGCGATGCAGAGGGAACGCGTGTGGCGTAGGTGCGAATCTGGTCAGGGATGTGGGGAGGTGGGGCTTCGGGCTAGAGTAGATGTGGGTTCGTCCTCGAGCGCCGTCGTTTTCCCGGACCGGCTTGGGTCCTGGTCTGAGTAGAGGAGGAGGTGAGGGATTGCTTGGTCAAAGGAAGCATGTTCAACGCAGTTTTTTTTGTGGCTGAAGGGTGCGGACCTAGTACGGAGGGCAAGGGAACAGTAGTTACGACATTGGTGGGTTGGGCCGAGCAGTCAAAGTGATGGGTGGCGGTCCTGGTACTGGTGGACTGTAGGTGATCATGAGCAAGTTGAGGATAGTCAAACTAGTGTAGGGAGAGACATTTGAAGTCCAGCACACTAAATTTTGGAGCGTACACCTCAGGGGAGCTAACGGTCGTTTTGAATAAGTTCTCAGATGGTCTAGTTGCTTGAAAGTCGTTAAAGCGCGAGAAAAAATGATTTAGCGATTTTAAAACCAGCTTCAACGAGGGTTTAACTGAGCTAGACTGAAAACAGATCCAAATAGAACAAATAGAGTGATCATTATCGAGTAGTGGAGCAGCGATGTAGGAGTGGTAAGTACACTTAATACGGTCGTAGAATCTTAAACCAGGGCGGAAGGGCCTAACGTTGGCGGGGTCGGAAGAGCGATTTTCCGTCGTTGTCATCGCAAGAGATCGTTGAGCCATCGAGGACGTCAGCACGGTGTTCGAAGCGGGGTTGGGGAAGCGGAGCAAGATGCCCGGCCGCTTGAAGTCGCCGAAGCTGGCGATGAGGGCCGCGATCGCCGACGAGGCGACTGTGAAGAAGAAGCGGCGCGTGTCGTCGAAGGTGGCGTTGAAGCGAGAGTGGTCGCCACCGAAGAGCTTGGACAGGATGAGACCCAACATGGAGTAGTCCAGCTTGACAGGGAACTGGATGATCCAGGCGCGCATGCGGCAGCCGTGGCCAGTGGACGCCGAGAGGGTGATTGGAGAACCCAGATGAAGCGAAGAGATTGGCTCGAACTGCAGCGATAGGTCGTAAGGATTGCAAAAAAGGTCGTCCAGGCTGGAGCAACCTAGGGTAGCAGAGGGAGAGGATGTGGTAGGGGAAGGTATAGCAGGAAGACGAATGAGCAGGAGAGGATGTAGATGTGTTTCTCGAGCAGGAGGAGTTCATGCGCGAGTTCATGCGCAGTGGGCGAGCTAACATGGAACCGGAAGGTGCATGTGTCGCACATGGCAACGAAGAACTCACCGGCGCAACCTCCGATGACGGCTTGGAGGAGAGCAGCGACTAGGGTTTCCTCTAGAGCAAATGAGTGGGGGAAGTGGATGAGCATGGGGTGGGTGCGGTGGAGGTGAGGAAGCGGAAGAGCCGGTGGCGGCGAGCAAACGTCCCCGGAAGCTGGCGGCGAGCAAACGTCCCCGGAAGCTGGCGGCACCCCTCGCGTCGCCGATTCCGAGAATGGAGCGAAGAGCCACTTGGCCGGAGCGGACATAGGGGTGAGAAGGATCAGCGGTGGTCGGAGATGGTGTGGCAGCGTAGCTAGGAGAAGTGCGGGGAAGGCCAGGGCAGAGAATTGGGCTGAAGGCGGCGAGGAGGGGGCAGCGCATGCCGGCGGTGAGGGTGCCGCAAGGGCTTGGTCGGGAGGAGGAACGAGAGCCATCCCTCCCCTTCTCAAATTCTTGTCTCAAAGCACCGGTTTGGTTCCGCCATTATGTTTTGGAACTCAATTTTTTTAACTTATCCAAATACATTCGAAAGTGATAATATTGTTCCAGTGTCGTAGTTGCAAGGAATATAGCAAAGCTATCATAAATTCGATTTGTGGTTCGAAAGTTAAAATAGATTCAAAATTTAAAATCGCACGAAAATCATGAATTGGTGTACTACTGCTTTGGAATGTGAGAGAGAAAGGACGAGAGAAGTTGCAGGAATCCCGGTCACTGCTTAGCGTAAAGGTAACGTCGAGGATGTCACATAATGGGCTAATAAACAATAAGATCCACAAGAATACAAGCATGTAGATCTGATCGTGAAGTAAATGTATGGCTGAGCCAGACACGAGCTATCGCGTGCACGACAGAATTGCTTTTCTCCACTTTACCTCACTTTCATAATGTTCTCTGGAGTATATATGACTTTCAGACATCCAGGCCAAATCAGTTCTCTGGACACTGCCAGCCCTATATAAAGGAGGTCGCCACTCCGGAACTTGCTCAAGCTGACTGCATGGATCAAACCAGCCATGAGAAGTATTTCATGCTGATCAATCTAGATCAAGTAGGCTACCGAAGCAGGCTAGGTTAACATCCACCACCATCTCTACAACCTCTTCACACGAACGAGATCAAGCAGAAGCTAGCTGCGAGCAATGGACCACCAGATGTTCAACGACCCGTTCACGAGCAGCATGTCGTCACTGGAGGTGGACATGTTCTCCGGTGGCCACCACCACCACCAGTGGCCGGGCCTAGACCACGACATCCCGGCGGCGCCGGCTGCCAACAACGCCACCTCCGGCGGCTCGGGATCCCACCAAAAGATGAGCCACAACGCGTACGAACGCGACAGCCGCAAGCAGCTCAACGAGCATTATTCCAACCTCCGCTCCCTCCTCCCCGACGATGATCATCACACCGTAAATAAATCGCTTAACGAAAGCCAACTCGTTCATCTTATCTGGGCTACGCACATGTGCGTGATTATGTACTGAGCATCTGATATATTTTTCTTTCGTTGACGTTGCAGAGGAAGCTGAGCAATCCGACCATCGTGTCGCGGGTGATCAAGTACATCCCGGAGCTGCAGAAGGAGATAGACGGCCTGGAGAAGAAGAAGGAGCAGCTGACGCGGGCCAGCTGCAGGCCGGGAGCTGACACGGCTGCGATCGTCTCCGCCACCTGCCTCGACGACAGGGAAATCATGGTCCAGGTCAGCCTGCTGAACACAATGGCTGGCGCTCTGACCATGTCCAAATGCATCAAGGTGCTGGAGAAACAAGGCCTCTGCCTCATCAGCTCGTCCGCTTCCGCTTTTCAGAACAGAACCTTCTATAGCCTTCATCTTCAGGTACACGCATGCATGGATATGACTTCAATTCCAGTTGCTGTCGTGTCATCGATGCTTATGGTTTGATATTAACCGTTTATGTTCCAGTATTATATAGTGATACTCGATGAACTAAACTCAACAAAGCAGTTTTTTCTGCGACTTGACTGAGGTGGATTAAGCTAAAGGGTATATTCGAATTAGCAGTCCCTACTCTGGGTTATCCACCATAAAAATCATGCAATACTTATTCACCCTGTCAAGGTAAACGACATAGCAACATTGTCAGATGAAACTTAATTAATTTGCTGTGCATTTGAATGAATTTTGCTTCGATTACCCGGCACCACATGACCCTCAATAAAAATGATAACATAGTACGATGAATGGTGAATTCTGGATTGTGCTTACCTTGAGAGATAACATGTAATTAAGGTTCTGATGCAAGGCATCTGTATAATGTACTATAAGTGTCAAATGGAACACGACATGTTTCTCCTACTGTGAAATGTTTTTCGGTTATAGCATTGCGGTTGGAGGATAAATGAGGTTACATGTGTCATTTAGCCATGTGTAGCATGTATTCCATGAAACCCTTGTCATTCTAGCTAGGTTTTTCGGGTTCCATCTTCCGGGTTTTGGAGGCTTCCAACAGCAATGTGTCAACACTCATTGGTGATCAATTGTCATGCAACAGTGTCAAAAACTATCATACATACTAAGAAGTAACACAATAGTTCTATGGATGTGTCAAAAAAAAATTCTAATATTGACTACATGTGTGCAACTGTGTCTTAAGATCCAACCTACATCCGTCGGAATGGAAACTTTACACAAAGAATACTTACAATTGTATCATCGTTTCTGAAACAGAGAACCCAACGCACAATGAGCAAGCACAATGAGCAAGGAGTGCTCAGCATTTTGTAACGAACTGGAGAACGCCGTGAGGCAAAAGGCGGGACTACATCCACATTACTAGTAGAAGACAACATAGCAGTAATGGTGGATGCGATTATATTTAAGCACTACCATGAATCAAAATGCATGCCTTACCAATAAAATAAATAATCAAAGATAAATAGTACCATGCATGAATGATATAGTATAAAACAGTGTGCTCCATATAACTACTATTATATACATACATCCAGGCCCTACATTTTCCTTTTGATGTACCCTAGCTTGTAAGCCGATGCCAGTTGAGTATAATTAGTATGCGTGATAGGACGAGAAAATAAATTTAGAGCTGGCCGCAAAGCAGTGGCGTGCATTCTGATAAGAGACACGCCATGTCCGTGTAATTCATAATACAAATAAATAAATATATTATGGTACTACCATGTCGCCTAATGTTCATGCATCGTGTTTCTACATATGTATAAAGTACTCAGACTCCAAGCATGCGGAAACAATCTATCACTTTGTTTCAGTGAGCACGGCGGACCATTGACCATACGGCCCATCAGCAACTCTTCTTCTTTATCGGAGAAATACTATCAAAAAAAAAAAAAACAGTAACTCTTCTTGTTCCGGACGACGATGGATGTTACTGATAATCAATTGTTGATGTGCTATACCTTTTTATGTCGTCATTGTGTGCTCATCTTGTGGTGTGGGTGTGCTCATGCGGTGGTGCATGTCTCCAAGATCTACTCCTATCCCTCGTCTTAGATGCCAGCCTTTTTTCAGACAAACTTTAGATTCCAGTTGTGGTATCGGATGTATTCCTCCTTTGGCATTTTCGGGGGAAACGATTGCCGTGGTGGTGTGCGGCCCAGTTCACTGGAATCACAGGCCAGTGGATTGCAAATGAGGTGGGCCTGGTGACAAGGCCAGGTTAAGAACACCCATGCATATGGCCTATCGTTGAACTGAGTTTTTCACACATGAATTAGTAGTTCCATATGCAGCAAAAGATCTAAAAATATGTTCATACCTTCCTTTTCTTGTAAAAAAAAAACAGACATTGCATACTGCTGAGCCGCGTCATATAAATTAGTCCCTTCATCCCATAATATAAACGCCTTATATTGTGAGAGGAAGGAAGTACCTCAAAAGAAAAACGCATGATATAACTATACCATACTCGGGATTCTTTTCGTAAGGCCCACTCAGGGGTTGTGAACCTTCGTACATTTTGTATCCCAAGTCAATTGTTTTATTGACAAAGGATGTATTTTATTAGCTTAAAATGGAGTATCAAATGGATACAAACACAATGGCCCACATTCGGCTTCCACATAGTTAGGATGCACACAATCAACACCAACGCATACACATGAAAATCACAGCAGCAACTAGCAAAGTCAAACATGACCAAAGCTATGCCTCAGTGAAGTAAAAAAAAAGAAAAAAAGAAAAATAATCCGAAGTGATCAAATCAATGATCAACAACCTACACTAGCAACCATATCCGCACCAATCATCTTTTGACACCAGCAATGATGTTGCCACCACTTTCTGCGATCCTAGCAACATACATAGCATGGTCATGACATGAGGTGCCACGCAACTAAAGCCCATGCTCGCACAAGCAGACAGTCAAGCCAAGACAAGAGTTGGTTGAACATTGAAGTTCGCCGTCACACTTTGCAACAGAGATCAAGGGAGGATGGTCACCCACACCATCAAATCCCAAAGCGGGATGCTCCAATAGTCTTGCGCCAGCCTCATGCTTTGTCGTTCTCATCCTTGACCGCAGAATCATGCAGCAAAACAAGCTTGTCGTTGTCGCCCGATCTGCAGATCCAAGATTCCCAGTCCCAGCTCGGCCATCACCTAGCAGTGCAGGACCATATCTTCGCCTATGCACCCGAGGGGAAAACCACCCCTATGCACCCGAGGGGAAAACCGCCATGCCATGACGTTGCTGGATTTTGCTATGAGGCCTTTGGCCCAAAGCCCATCCAGAATCTGAAATTCTCATCGTCCATGTGTGCTGCCTGTTTGAGTGGTGTGGTTGGGACTAAAGTTTAGTCCCATACCGCTAGTAGAGAGGGAGCAACACCTCTTTATAAGGTGATCTCTTCTAACACTTGTAAGAGAGTGAGAAGACAAGAGGCCCTCGCGCACTCCTCCTCCTCGCTTGCCACGTCTCGTCACGACGTGACTCACCGCACCGCAGGATTGAGCCGAGCCAAGCTCATACCTACGCGCTTATTTTTGCCGGTCAGGAACGGAGAGTCCTTAACAAACGCGCCACGATTTGAGACGTCGGATGTGGGCTATAACCGACTCGAACGTAGGTCTATCCCACGTCTCTCCACCACCGCGCATATATATACGCGAGGTCCCTGTCAACCCTAGCCGCCGTCACAACATATGGTTTCGCACTGTTCCAAATCATTGCGTTGCCATCCAAGTCTTCTCCATCCCTTCTTTTGGCTTGCACCGCGAGAAGGGACAGCAGGCCTCCGGAACCCCGCCTCTTGTGAACCTGTACGGGAAAGGGGCGATCAGGTTTATGGGAGCGCACACGCGCAACTGCTGGCAGCGACGGTTTTCCGGATAAAGACTTCTTCCCCGACCTCGGCAACCTCTTCCTCAATGACATGGATGACAACGTCAACGTTGGCGGTTCCACTCCCGCTGCACCGTATGCAATCTTGTCCTCCCTATTTGAGATCATACTAGAATTCCTATGTCTAGTTTATGACGTTGATTCGTTCTACTCGTTAACTATGTTGGTCTGCATGATTAGTTTAATCTATACTTTTGCTTTCATGATCTATTTGGTGCTTATTCAGATTAAATCTTGTAGTAATTTGCTCATATTTTCATCAATCCAAAAACCTCACTATAGGCAATTTACTCCAAATGGTTTTGCTGCGCATCTGAAACCGCACAACTTTAAGAGGGTTCAATATAAAAGGTGCCGCACAAGAGCAGTCTACTGGTTTCAGACCATGTACTGCTATGACGACACCAAGGGTAAGCCCGAGGGTGATCTTAATCCTGCACAACAGGAACATTTTGAGAAGATCGATACCCTCTTCAAGGGCGCCCTTCTGATTATTCTTGACGATTCCATTATGGATTCGTATATGTCGTTTGACAATGGCAAGGACATGTGGGCTACGCTCGAGGCCAAGTTAGGGGCCTCGGACGCTGACAACGAGTTGTACGTCATGAAGCAATTCTATGACTACAAGATGACTGATGAACGCTCTATTGTTCAACAAGCTCATGAAATACAGTCTCTGGCGAAGGAGATTCTAGTGCCCACGTGGTGCGGAAAAAGAACTTCCATCCCAACAAGGCCCAGAACAACAAGAATAAAACTCAGGGCAAAGGCAAGTTTGTTGCAAAGAACAAGCCGTCACAATCTACCAACTTCAAGAAGAATTATCATAAGAAAGGGAAGGGACTGTGCCATGTCTGCGGTGATCCCAATCACTGGGCTCCGAGATGTCCTAACCGCCATGAGGAGCGCCGACATGAGAAGAGCGGCAAGTCCGCTAATGTGGTCATCGGTGATATTGATATGAAGGATTCTAGGTAAGGTATTTTTCCTACCATCCTTTCAGTTTGTAATTCTCCAGATTGGTTAATTGACACCGGTGCTAATGTACATGTTGGTGCTGATGCATCTATGTTTTCTTCTTATCAGGTCACAGGGACTTCTCCCATGCTGATGGGGAATGGGTCACATGCCATTGTTCGAGGGGTCGGTACGATCGATCTAAAGTTTACTTCGGGGAAGATCGTGGAGCTGAAGAACGTTCATCATGTACCCTCCATCAATAAAAATCTCGTCAGCGGTTCTCGTTTGTGTCGAGATGGTTTTAAGTCGGTTTGAGACTCCAATAAAGTTGTTATTTCTAAGTATGGACAATTTGTTGGAAAAGGCTATGAGTGCGGAGGCTTGTTCCGCATGTCTTTGTCAGATATTTGCACTAAAGTTATTAATAATGTTTGCCACAACAATAAGTCTAATATTTGGCATTCGCGACTTTGTCATATTAACTTTGGTTGCATGACGCAACTAGCCAATATGATTTTAATTCCGAAATTCACTAATTTCAAAGGCTCCAAGTGCCAAGTGTGTGTGCAAGCTAAGCAACCTCGGAAGTCCCATAAAACTGTAGAGGCGAGAGACTTGGCGCCACTAGAGCTTATCCATTCTTATCTCTGTGAGATGAATGGTGTGTTGACAAAATATGGAAAGAAATACTTCATGACGTTGATTGATGACTCCACTAGATATTTTTATGTGTATCTTCTGAAATCAAAATATGAAGCTTTAAACTTCTTCAAAAACTATAAAGCTGAAGCAGAGAACCAACTTGATCGGAAAATTAAACAGCTTAGGTCCGATCGTGGTGGAGAGTATTTTTCCAATGAAGTTGTTTCGTTTTGTGCGGAACATGGTATAATCCATGAGAGGACACCTCCCTAGTCACCTTAGTCATATGGGGGGCAAAAAGAAAGAACCAAACTCTAACTAATTTGTGTAACGCCATGTTAGACACATCGGGTCTCTCCAAGGCATGGTGGGGGGAGGCGCTAATGACTTCATGTCATGTCCTAAATCGAGTTCCCACAAAGAATAAAACCATTACTAAATTTGAGGAATGGGAAATGAAAAGGCTGAAACTCTCTTATCTACGTACTTGGGATTGTTTGGCGAAAGTCAATATACCAATGCCCAAGAAGCGCAAGCTTGGACCAAAAACCGTGGATTGTGTTCTTCTGGGCTATGCTTTTCATAGCATTGGCTATAGATTTTTGATAATAAAATCTGAGGTATCCGACATGCATGTTGGTACGATTATGGAGTCGAATGATGCGACTTTCTTTG
The DNA here is from genome assembly GCA_022496015.1 of Hordeum marinum. Taxonomy (NCBI): domain Eukaryota; kingdom Viridiplantae; phylum Streptophyta; class Magnoliopsida; order Poales; family Poaceae; genus Hordeum; species Hordeum marinum. Next base: position 522,658,617 of record CM039674.1, on the reverse strand, counting down.
AGGACATATTTCCTATGAAGGATATGCCTAACTCATCAAATCAGGAGATACCCACTCTATCTACTCAGGAATCTTCTGTAATTCCTGAACCCACCATTGTGATGGAACACGTTGAGAATCCTAAGGAGGATGACAATGAAACTTCTATAAGGAGTAAGAGACGAAGGACTGTAAAGTCTTTTGGTGATGATTTCATTGTGTACCTCGTGGATGACACACTTAGGACTCTTTCAGAAGCCTATGCATCTTCTGATGCTGACTACTGGAAGGAAGTTGTCCGTAGCGAGATGGATTCCATCTTAACTAATGGAACCTAGGAAATCACTGATCATCCTTTTGTGTGTAAACCCATGGGATGTAGGTGGGTGTTGAAGAAAAAGCTTAGACATAATGGTACAATTGAAAAGTACAAGGCACGGCTTGTGGCTAAGGGTTATACCTAGAAAGAAGGTGAAGACTTCTTTGATCCTTACTCACCTGTGGCTAGACTGACCACTATTCGGGTGCTACTATCACTAGCTGCCTCACATGGTCTTCTCATTCATCAAATGGACGTTAAGACGGCTTTCCTCGATGGAGAGTTAGATGAGGAAATTTACATGGATCAACCTGATGGTTTTATAGTACATGGTCAGGAAGGGAAAGCGTGCAAGTTATTGAAGTATTTATATGGCCTTAAGCAAGCTCCTAAGAAGCGGCATGAGAAGTTCAAAAGAACATTAACTACTACAGGCTTTGTTGTAAACGAAGCTGACAAGTGTGTATACTATCACCATGGTGGGGGCGAAGGAGTTATTGTCTGTCTGTATGTTGATGACATATTGATCTTTGGAACCAACCTTGATCTAATCAAGGAGGTTAAGGATTTCTTATCTCGCTGTTTTGAGATGAAAGATCTTGGAGTAGCTGATGTTATACTGAACATCAAGCTGCTGAGAGATGAGAATGGTGGGATTACACTGCTCCAATCTCACTATGTGGAAAAGGTCATGAGTCATTTTGGGTATAGCAACTGCAATCCTTCTCCAACTCCATATGATGCTAGTGTGTTGCTTCGAAAGAATCGACAAATTGCTAGAGATCAACTGAGATATTCTCAGATAATAGGCTCACTTATGTACTTGGCGAGTGGCATGAGGCCTGACATCTCATTTGTTGTGAGCAAACTAAGCCAGTTTGTATCAAACCTAGGAGATGATCATTGGCATGCGCTTGAGAGAGTTATGCGCTATTTGAAAGGCACTACGAGCTATGGGATTCACTATACTGGAGGGTTATAGTGACTCAAACTTGATATCCGATGTTGATGAGATTAAAGCCACAAGTGGTTATGTTTTTACAATTGGTGGTGGCGCTGTTTCCTGGAAGTCTTGCAAGCAAACCATCTTAACGAGGTCAACTTTGGAAGCAGAACTCAGAGCATTAGACACATCCACTGTTGAGGCAGATTGGCTTCGTCGGCTCTTGATGGACTTACCTATGGTTGAAAAACCAATACCCGCTATCCTGATGAACTATGATAATCAAACTGTGATCATAAAGATAAACAGTTCTAAGGATAATATGAAGTCCTCAAGGCATGTGAAGAGGAGATTGAAATCTGTCAGAAAAATGAAGAACTCCAGAGTTATTGCGTTGGATTATATCCAAACGTCTAAAAACTTGGCAGATCCCTTCACAAAGGGTTTATCATGTAATGTGATAGAAAATGCATCGATGGAGATGGGTTTTATACCCATCGTACGAGTTGTCCATAGTGGTAACCCACTCTACGTGATCGGAGATCCCGTGAAGTAGAAGTGGGAGACAAGTTGTTGGACAGCTAGAAGGAGAGTATCCCTATATTGGTTATCCTACTCCGTGAACATGCAATACTCTCATAGTCTGCATGGCAGGTTGATACCTATCTTAATGTGTTCCAAGTGGCTTATTTGGGTAAGTAGAGATGTTGTCCTGCAGGACATCTCCTGAGGAACACACCTATATGAATTCAATTATAAATGTCGCAGTCTGTGAGAATCGGGTGTTCTCTAATAAATTCATGAAAGGCCTTGGAGTATGACGTATAAACTCCACCCGCGAGGAAGCCTTGCGGCAGCCCAGTATCGGTCAAGGATTTGTGTGAAACTAGACTCGCAGAAAACTTGTAGTTCAAGGCATAGTCCACTATTCAAGTTGTGATCTAGTGTAGCATAAATTTCTAAATGAAAGATTAACTTAATAGTCTCCATCAAGAACCGGTATATAAACAATGTTTTGGAACTAAGAAATGATGAGATGTGCCAATGAGACTTTGTGGAGGATTGCTGGATTTTGCTATGAGGCCTTTGGCCCAAAGCCCATCCAAAATCTCAAATTCTCATGGCCCATGTGTGTTGGCTGTTTGAGTGGTGTGGTTGGGACTAAAGTTTAATCCCATACCGCTAGTGGAGAGGGATCAACACCTCTTTATAAGGTGATCTTTTCTAGCACTTGTAAGAGAGTGAGAAGAGAAGAGGCCCTCGCGCACTCCTCTTCCTTGCTCGCATCGCCACGCCATGCCTCTCCTCGTCAGGATGCGCCGCGCCGCGGGTTGCGGGATTGAGCCGAGCCGAGCTCATGCCTACGTGTTTATTTTTGCCAGTCGGAAACGGAGAGTCCTTAACAGACGCGCCACGATCTGAGACGTCGGATCGTGGGCTGTAACCGATTCGAACGTGGGTCTATCCCACGTCTTTCCACTGCCGCGCATATATATACGTGAGGTCCCTGCCAATCCTAGCCGCCGTCACAACATATGGTTTCTCACCGTTTCAGATCGTTACACCGCCATCCAAGTCTTCTCCATCCCTCTTCCGGCATGCACCGCGAGAAGGGACAGCAGGCCTTCGAAACCCCGCCTCATGTGATCCTGTACGTGAGAGAGGCGATCAGGTTTTTAAGGAGCGCACACGCGCGACTGCTGGTAGTGACGGTTTTTCGGACGACGACTTCTTCTCCGACCTCGGCAACCTCTTCCTCAACGACATGTACGACAAGATCAACGCTGGCGGTTCCACTCCTGCTGCTTATTCGGATTAAATCTTGTAGTAATTTGCTCATATTTCCATCAGATGCCGCAGGCAGACATTGTTGCCCGCACACCTATGGATGAGATCATGGCCACCGGCGTCTCACAACCAGAGACTATGAGCCGAGACAAGGTTTCCCCAGCTGCCCTCACGCCTTTCCCATCTCATCAATCACTAAGAACGGAGGCATCTTGCCCAGCGCACCGACGAGAGTATGCGAGGTCACCAGAGCAAGGCTCGACAACCCATCTGCAAGCGCCACCAAAGGACTTAGCACATGCCCATCAGACAATGCCCAACATGTGGGTCATCGTCATGCCCAAGCGCTTGTCCCGCCGGCCGCATCCGACACGGCCGCACATGGTGCATAGGAGCACCAACAACCGCGCCCCACCACCATTCGCCGTGCTCCACCGTCGCGCATCTGGACGCCAAGACACACGCGCTCCCGGAGCACCGATGGATCCCGCTGAGAGATGCCGCTCATGGACGCAGGGGAGCCACGAGGAGAAGCCCCGCCGTTGTCGTAGGACGCACGGACTTCGCCCGGCTGTTTCCTCCAGCGACACCGCAGGAGATGTGGCAGTCTCGTGGCGGCGCGCTAGGGTCGGAGGAGTCGCCCAGAGCGCAGGCGACGCGGGAGAACGGTTCCCAAGTTAATTCTAAGTAACTCATGCTCATGCAGCTCCACCTATGCTTAATTATAACACGGTGTCCTTAGTTAATCTGCATTGAATTTCAAAGCCAGAACTACACTAGCATGGTGGAACGGTCAAACTGCCACATCTCGTCTCCCTCTTATAGGCGTTGCCAGGTGTTAGACTAAGTATATAGTAGATATACGTGTTGTAACATAAATCTATACCTACGCGTCCCGTCTTATAAATATATGACAACCATACCCGTTTATGGTATCGAGCATTGTTCCAAACCCTAATTTGTTTAACATGGTATCAAACGACGCGTTCAATCCGCATCGTGCTTCCGCCTCCTCTGTTGCCGCCGCGTCAGCTTCTGCCGCTGCGCCGCCTCCTTCCACCCTGACGACGGAATCGCCCTTCATGGCGTCCACCCCACTCGCCTGGGCTCGTCCGGCTGCGTCGGGGTCGCATCCACCAGCGCCGCCCCGATCACCCCGTTCGCCTCCACCGATCACATAGGCCGCCCCGATCCCACCCCATGCTGCCGCTCTGGCGCCAGGCTCCTATGGCTCCCCCCACAGGCGCCCTACGGCGAGCCTCCTGCTCCGGTCTCATCCCATGACGCACCACCGGCGTCGGGCCCCTACGGTGCCCCCGTGCAGGTGCCCTATGGCGGGCCCTATCCTACGCCGTACGTCACGCCATCATAGGCGCCGTATGCGCCGCCCTCGGCGGTGCCCTGTGAGGCGCCGTATGGTGCGCCCTACGCTGCCCCGGTGTCGTACGCCGCACCTCCCCTGCTGCCCTACGGCGTGTCTCCCTCGGCACCCTACGGTCATCACTAGCAGTATCGTGCGCTTCTGTCCACTGATGCGCTAATCTCATACAGTGCTTCTCCGTCGTATGACTCACAGCTGTTTGCACCGGTGGCTGAACCAGGACCATTCCACTTCGCTCATCTGGTGACGGTAAAGCTCTCTGCCAATAACTACCTCCTGTGGCGCGCTCAGGTGTTGCCGCTGATGCGTAGTCACTATCTTGAGGGGTATGTTGACGGTACGCTACCGTGTCCTCCTGCCATGGTTCAGGTGCCCTCGGTCAATGGTGGCTCCGTCATGGTGCCCAACACTGCTCATCGTCAGTGGATCGCTCAGGATCAGGCCATTCTGGGTGCTATTCAGTCTTCGCTTACTCCCTCTGTGGCCGGCATGGTGTACTTTGCCGCGATGTCGAGGGATGCATGGGCCACGCATGAATCCAGATTCTCCTCGCAGTCGCTGGCACGTTCATCTGCTATTCGTAATCAGCTGGGTGAGGTCAAGAAACATGACCTCTCCGTCACCGGCCTTTTTCAACAAGGCCAAAAATTTGGCTGATACAGTGTCCTCCATTGGGAAGCCGCTCAATGATGAGGAGTTCACTTTATTCATTCTCCATGGTCTTGATGAGGACTATGACTCTCTGGTCGAAAATATTAATGGATGTGACACACCAATGCCACCCTGTGATCTCTACGCATGGCTCCTAAACACGGAACGGTGGCTTTCTACTCGTAGCTCCGTCAGGGTCTATATTGAGGGCTCATCAGCGAATGCTGCTCACCGTGGGGGACCTCGTGGTGCCAAGAAGCCTCCACCGCCATCCCCGACCCACCAGCCCTGCCAGTTCGCTCTCGCTCCCGTGACGGCTGGGCGCAAGCGGCTCCACTGCCAAGCATGTGGTGGTGGGGTTGAGTGTTAGCTCTACGGCATCGAGGGGCACTTAGCATCTCGCTATCATCGTCGCTTCAAACGTGACTTCTTTGGCATTGGGAACAATGGAAAGGGCAATGAGAAACAAGCTGCTCTCACAACACCGGAGCCTGGGTTTACTGCTTCTTATCTTGTGGATCCTGCCTAATACATGTGTTGGGGAACGTTGCATGGGAAACAAAAAATTTCCTACGCGCACGCAAGATATATCCATGGTGGTGAGCATCTACGAGAGGGAGAGTGGATCTACATACCCTTGTAGATCGCTAAGCGGGAAGCATTAAGAAACGCGGTTGGTGTAGTCAAACGTCTTCGCGATCCAAATCACCGAGCGTCCTGCGATCTCATCACGATCCATCCCGCGATCCAATCACGATCCGTCCCGCGAACTCATCACGATCTGTCCCGCAATCTCATCACGATCCGTCTCGCAATCTTGATCACGGTCCTTCCGATATAGCACCGAACGGACGGCACCTCCGCGTTCAGCACACGTACAGCTTGATGACGATCTCTGCCTTCTTGATCCAGCAAGAGGGAGTGGAGAGGTAGAAGACTTCTCCGGCAGCGTGATGGTGCTCCAGCGATTGTGGTGGAGCTATTCCGGCAAGGCTTCGCCTAAGCACTGCAGAAATCCAATCTAGAGGAGAAACTGTGCACTGGAAGAACGGGTAGCACATGGCTGAAAATCTAGTGCAAAAACCCTAAAACCACCAGTATATATAGGAGGGAGGGAGGAGAGGCCTTGGCGCAAGGGCCAAGCCTCCTTTGGTTCGGCCGAAGTGGGGAGGAGAGGAGGACTCCTCCTCCAATCCTAGTAGGACTAGGATTCCTCCCCCTTTTGCCTTTTTTCCACTTTTCCCTTTGGGATTTTCTTTCCCTAGCCGCATGGGCCTTGTGTGGGACTTCACATGCCCACAAAGGGCTGGTATTCACTCTCCCACAGCCCATGAAGCCTCTTGGGTCGAAATACCCCTCCCGGTGGTCTCCCGGTACACTACCGGCACTCCCGGTACACTACTGATGAGCCCGAAACTTTTCCGGCGACCAAAATAGGACTTCCTATATATGAATCTTTACCTCCAAACCATTCTGGAGCTCCTCGTGGCGTCCGGGATCTCATATAGGACTCCGAACAACCTTCGGTCACCACCATGCATAACTCTACACTACTGAAACGTCACCAAACCTTAAGTGTGCAGACCCTGCAGGTTCGAGAACTATGTAGACATGACCGAGACACCTCTACGGTCAATAACCAATAGCGGGATCTGGATGCCCATATTGGTTCCTACATATTCTACAAAGATCGTTATAGGTCGAACCTCTATGTCAAGGATTCAGTTAATCCCGTATGATGTTCCCTTTGTTCTTCAGTATGTTACTTGTCCGAGATTCGATCGTCGGTATCTCCATACCTAGTTCAACCTTGTTACCGGCAAGTATCTTTACTCGTTCCGTAATACAAGATCCCGTGACTAACACTTAGTCACATTGCTTGCAAGGCTTATTGTGATGTTGTATTACCGAGTGGGCCCTAAGATACCTCTCCGTCACACGGAGTAACAAATCCCAGTCTTGATCCATGCCAACCCAACAGACACCCTCGGAGATACCTGTAGAGCACCTTTATAGTCACCCAGTTACGTTGCGATGTTTTATACACACAAGGCACTCTTTCGATGTCTTTGAGTTGCATGATCTCATGGTCATAGAAGCATATACTTGACATGCATAAAACAGTAGCAACAAACTGACACGATCATATGCTACGTTTGTAGTTTGGGTCTTGTCCATCACATCATTCTCCTAATGATGTGATCCCGTTACCAAATGACATCTCATGTCCATGACTAGGAAACCATAGCCATCTTTGATCAACGAGCTAGTCTATTAGAGGCATACTAGGGACATGGTGTTGTCTATGTATCCACACATGTATCGGTGTTTCCGATCAACACAATTATAGCATGGATAATAAACAATTATCATGAACAAGGAAATATGATAATAACTAATTTATTATTGCCTCTAGGGCATATTTCCAACAACATGGACACAGGCGCCACGAACCATCTGACGAGCCAGCTCGACAAGCTGGCCACTCGCCAGCCCTACACTGGTCATGATCAGGTCCGCACTACCAATGGATTAGGTATGCTCATCTGACATGTTGGTCAGGCATCTCTTCTTTCACGTACCACTAAAACCTTGCGTCTCCTTGATATTCTTTATGTTCCTTCAGCCACACGTAGTTTGCTCTCGGTTCCTAAATTAACTCGTGACAACAATGTGTTGGTTGAGTTTCACCCTTTCCGTTTTTTTGGTAAGGACCTGGACACGAGGGATGTTCTTCGTAGTGGTTGAGTTTGCCATGGCCTATATGTCATTGATGTGCCACCTGTTTCTGAAATTTTCAGTGGTATTCGGGTGTCGTCGTCGCAGTGGTATTCTCGCCTTGGCCATCCTGCCACCCCCATTGTGCGCCATGTACTTCATCGCCATAGTCTTCCTATTGAGTCAAGCAATGAGGAGTTTCTAGTGTGAGATGCCTGTCAACAAGGCAAGAGTCATCAATTGCCTTTCTCTGTACCGATTCGCATTGTCAAGGCTCCTCTTGAACTTGTGTTTTCGGATGTGTGGGGCTATGCCCAAACTTCTGTTGGTGGTCACAACTACTATGTCAGTTTCAGTGATGCTTTCAATCGCTTTACTTGGATTTATCTTATTAAGCGCAAATCTGATGTGTTCCATGTTTTTATGCAATTTCAAGCACATGTTGAGTGGTTGCTTAAGCACAATATTGTCCATGTTCAGTCTGATTGAGTGGGGTGAGCATCTCGCATCATGTGTCTTGCCCTCATACACATCAGCAGAACGGTGCAGCTGAGCGCAAGCACCGTCACATAGTTGAAACTAGCTTAATAGTACTTGCACATGCCTCTGTCCCTTTTCGGTTCTGGAGTGATGCATTTGTTACTGCTTGTGTTTTGATAAACAGGCTTCCCACACGACTTCTTCACATGAAATAACCTCTAGAAGTATTACTTCATGAAACTCCAGATTACTCCCTTCTCAAAGTGTTCGGTTGTGCGTGTTGGCCACATCTTCGTCCGTATAATAAACATAAACTCGAGTATCGATCTAAAAAATGTGTGTTTCTTGGGTACAGTCCCCTTCACAAAGGTTACAAAGTCTCCACATTCCAACGAGTCGTGTTTACATATCCCGAGATGTTGTGTTTGATGAGATTGTTTTCCCATTTTCCACGCTCACACCACCCACCGATACTTCCACTACCGAGTTGCATTCCTTTCCAGTTTTGCCTGATCAATTTGTAGATGTTGCATATTCTCCTCTGTTGTTGCCTAACCATGGTGCAGGAACTAGACGGGGCGCTCGACTTGAGCTTCTTGACGATGATGTGGTATCGGCTGCGCCAGCTGCTGCTGCTATGTCGGATGCCCCCGACGTTGATCGGACGTGCCTACCCCATGCACGTGGGTCAGATGGGCCAGCGGCCTCGCCTAGCCCGGCTGACTGCTCGGTGATGTTGCTCGGGACGGCGGCCTCCCCGGTCTCCACTTCGCGTGGGCCGTCTTCAACTAGACCGTCATCGTCGGCCACCCCGAGCCCAGCGTCGGCCTTTCCCTCACCAGTGGCAAAGCCAGTGGACTCGCCTGCCGGCATGTCTCCCTCGCTGCTACCAGACGTTGGCTCTCCTGCAGTGGCAGCTTCTCCGACACCTCCGCCTGTCGTACTGCGCCATCATACGCGTAGCAAGAGTGGCATCGTCAAGCCTCTTAAGCGCACTGATGGCACCGGCGCATGGCTTGCGGCATGTGTTGCTCATGCTGAGGCCGACCCTACGGCTGAACCGCAACATTTTTAGGCAGCGCTTGGCATTCCACACTGGCGCGCTGCTATGGAACAGGAGATCCATGCTCTTCAGAAAAATAATACTTGGCACCTGGTTCCACCTCCATCTGGTGTCAATATCATTGACTCTAAATGGGTGTTCAAGGTGAAGAAACATGCCGATGGCTCCATTGAGAGGTACAAGGCACGCCTGGTTGCCAAAGGGTTCAAACAAAGGTATGGACTTGATTACGAAGACACATTCAGTCCTGTTATTAAACCCATCACTATCCGTGTTCTTCTTTCCTTGGCTGTTACTCGAGGATGGTCTCTTCGTCAGCTTGATGTTCAGAATGCCATTCTCCTTGGAGTTTTGGAAGAAGAGGTATATATGCGTCAGCCACCAGGTCTTGTTGATCCTGTTCAGCCGCATCATCTGTGTCGTCTCGTCAAGGCCCTCTATGGTCTGAAGCAGGCTCCTCGTGCGTGGCATGCACATCTTGGCACTGCTCTTCGTGCGCATGGGTTCGTGCCCTCTATAGCAAACATGTCTCTGTTCATTCTTCAGCGGCCTGGAGTGACTATGTATGTTCTGGTCTATGTTGATGACATCATACTTGTCAGTTCGTTGGTCACTGCTGCAGATTGGCTCGTGTCCTCTCTGGGTGCTGATTTTGTTGTTAAGGATCTTGGGAGACTACATTATTTTTTGAGTCTAGAGGTTCTTAATTCTGACAGTGGCTTGACTCCCACTCAGCAGAGGTATTCTCGGGATCTATTACGTCGTGCGGGTATGTTGCAGCGCAAGACTGCTTTGACTCCTATGTCTGCCACCGACAAACTGTCAGCTCTTGATGGAGATTGCTCTCCTCTGAGGATGCCACTAAGTACCGCAACATTCTTGGTGGACTACAGTACTTGATCATTACTCGACCAGACATATCGTTTGCAGTTAACCGTGTGTGTCAGTACCTTCATGCATCGCGTGATCCTCATTGGTCGGCTGTTAAGCGCATTTCGCGCTATGTTCGTCACACTGGTTCATATGGTCTACATCTGCAACCGGTGCGCCTTCTGGTGTGATATCAGCTTTTTCTGATGCTGCTTGGGCTGGTAGTCCTGATGATCGGCGATCCACGAGGGGACATGGTGTGTTCTTTGGTCCTAACTTGATCGCCTGGCAAGCTCGCAAGAAAGTTACAGTGTCTTGGAGTAGTACTGAAGCTAAGTACAAAGCAGTTGCTAATGCCACAACTGAGATCATATGGGTGCAGTCATTGCTTCGAGAGTTGAAGGTCTCTCAAGCTCAGCCACCTGTCCTTTGGTGTGATAACATCGGTCCTACATATCTTTCATCCAATCCGGTATTTCATGCCCGAACGAAACACATCGAAGTTGACTATCACTTTGTGAGGGAACGTGTTGCACAGAAGCTTCTTCAGATCAAGTTTGTTTCTTCTAAGGATCAGCTTGCTGATATTTTCACTAAACCCTTGCCCTTACCTTCTTTTGAAGAATGTCGACGCAATCTTAACCTTCTCAGTGTTCCAGGACATAGTTAAGATTGAGGGAGGGTGTTAGACTAAGTATATAGTAGATATACGTGTTGTAACAGAAATCTGTACCTATACGTTCCCTCTTATAAATATATGACAGCTGTACCCGTTCAGGGTATCGAGCATTGTTCCAAACCCTAGTTTGTTTAACACCAGGAAAGTCTATTTCCGCCACCGCCAGCCCAGCAGCCCTCCTCTACAAACCCACAACCCTCGTCATTAACACTAATGAGAAGTTGGGTCTAGGCCCATACTGTGAGCAGTGCAAGCAAGGTCTTCTTGGAGAAGGTGGCTTCTGGTGTGGACAACAGAGGAGGCAAGGAAACAATGTTGAGAAGGCTATGAGGAAGGAGGCAAAGAACAATGGCATGGAGAAGGTGAGGAAAGAGGATGTAACATCCCAAATTTTCAATTTGGAATGTTTTACAATTATTAGTTAAACATCTCTGCATTATGATTGAAATGAATGTGGCAATTATATTTTCATCTTCTTTATTTGACTTCTCTACAATTGGCATTTGAGTTTACTCAATTACCTGACAAAATACTTTGAAAAAAAAGTATGAGAGGAGGTAACATGACACCCCAAAAGTCAGAAGAAAATAGTGCCAATTTATTTGAAAGTCATATTTGGTTTCATTTTGGATTTTCTTTAAATAATGTTTTTATAAAGTTCTTATTTGGACTCTAAAGAAGTGTTCAGGCTTTAGGGTTTATTTTTCTGATCGTTTTGGTATATAATACCTTATATTTTGTTTTCTGCTTCAGATCTAAAAAGAAAGAGTTTAAAAAAAAAGAAAAGAAAAAACACAACACGCATGCACACCCTAGCGAGGCCAGAGCCAGCCAAGTGCAGCTCAGCCCAAGCCAGCGCTAGGGCTGGCTAGCGCATGCAGCAGGAGGAAGTGCTCCTCGCTAGCGCCGCCAGAGGCAGCGATGGAAGAGGAAAAAAAAGAGGGTTCGTCCCCAACCTCCCGCTCGCACCGCACGAGGTAAGCCAGCGCTCGCAACCCCGCAACCGCCGGCCGAAGCTCTAGGGATAGAGCTTATCCTGCAGCCCCGGCCCTCCTAGTTGCGCCTATATAAAGCCCCGAGCCTCCTCTTTCCATTCAGCTAAGCCGCACCTCCTCTCACCGCTCATAGCCGACGCACTGTCCATTCGCATCTCGCCGAAGCCGAGTCCGTTCCTCGGAGAAGTCCGACGCCGGTGAGCCTCCTGGCCCCTTCTTGCTTCGGGAATCGGATCCCTTCGCCATTGCGCATTTCCCTGACATGTTCTTTGGCCCTAGGAACAGCCGGAGACGCCGCCCCGTCCGACCTACGTCGCCGGAGTTCGCCGGAGACAGGAGCTTGCTCCACTTCCTCCGGTCGTTGCCGCCATCCGCCATCACCACCGCCAAGAAGCCCTCGCCGAGCCACACCCGCCCAACCACCTCGTCCGTGCCGGAGCCCGCCGGAGCCGCCGCCCCGCCGCCGCCAACTTCCTATCAACATCGTGCTCGTCGTCTCTGTGAGCGCTCGCCCGTTCCTCTGCTCGTAACATAGATTAGATTAATTTTTTTGTTAGATCGAATAGGTATCGGTTAACCGCGATTTAATCTAAACCGTGTGGCTTATTTTAAACCGAACATCGGTTTTGCTTTAGTTTAATCGAACCGGATGATTTTTTTCTTAGTTCGCGAACGTTCACCGCATAGCCGCCGTGGCGAACGCAGCCAGCAAACCAGAGCCGTCCACGCCACACTCTAGCCGCGAACGTCCACACTTGAGTTTTCAGAAAACGTTCCTGTAGCAGTTTTTTTCCAGATTTAATTCAAAACTTCAAAAGGCCTTAACTTTTTAACCGTAGATCGAAACGAGATGAAACAAGCGGCTAAATTTTCGTCTCGAATAGCCCTAACCGGAAAACCCATAGTTGCAGATTTTTGCAAGTTCAAATTTGAAATTATTTTAGATTTGAATTTAAATTTCATTAGGTCATATCTTTCAAACGGTATACCCGTTTGAAGTGATTCTTTTTGCACCACGTCACACGAACTAAATCCTTTGTTATGAACTTTTGCCACGATATATCCTACACAATTATTTTCTGTTCATCATAATTTTACTAGAATGCCTTGTGGGAACACTAGTGCACGTCACGAATTTTGAACATTAATTATACTTTGAAAATTTTCATGTTAATGACTTGTGCTGGATTTTCTTTGGTTTTTGCAAATATTTTATTGCATGTTTTCTTTGAATGGTATGAATGCTTGTTTATGTGTGTTTATTTACTTTGTGATAGATTGTCCGGGGTGCGAAGCAGAGTACTACCATTCCCTAGAACTTCACTCCTAGCACGAAGGCAAGTTGCATTTTGATCATATCAGTTTTTACCTATGTTTTATTTTTGCACATAGTCCTTTGATGTAGGAGTGCATGATAGGAGTTTATACTTGTTGAATTTACTATCACCCAGTAGTTCATTTGAGGTAGGTCTGAACCGTTCCAACTTTGTCGCCACCGTGTTATATTACAATGCTTCGCCAAAGTAGACGTGGATTGGGGAGTGTTATCACCTTGAGATGTGAGTGACAAAGTAGTAACTAGGACTAACTTTAATGAACTACCTGGGTGGAAATTGGTTTGTATGGTGGCGAAGTACAGTGGGAGCATTCATGGGAATCCATGGGAGTGCACACTAGTGGTCCGTCCACCCAGGCTCAAAGGGATCAACCTTATTTTCATGTCTATAAGCTTCCGTGTGCAGCCGCAAGCCAATATGGGCTCTGGCTTAGTTGAGTAGATGGTGTGACCTCTTCCGGGATAGGCTAGCAGATGTAGATGATGTAGGTGTACCGGCCTATCCATGGGTTAGGGGAAATGCTTTCGAAAGACTATGTCTCGATCTTTTGATCAAGGATGTGGTCGAGTCTTGTGGGGAAAAGTGCACAACCTCTGCAGAGTTAAAAAAATCTAATCAATTAGCCGAGTCCCCGGTCATGGACAACTTGAGCTTTTAGTAGTGGAAATGTAGGGAGATCTCATCACTCTTAACTAATCAACTGGGTACAAAACTTTGGAATGATTGAGATGGGCATCATCTCAGACTTATTATAATTGTAGAAGTAGAACAAATATTTTTGATAGGGAAAAACTAGCTTTATGCAAAACCAAACTTAGATCTTTCCACCAGCCAAATTGCATGTACTATGTAGGCTCATTACACTTTATGATGTGACTTGCCAGTACATTCCATGTACTGACCTACACGGCTGCAACTTATCATGTTGCAGATTTATCCGATGACGAATAAGGTGCGATAGGTCGTTGTTCTGCACTCAGCTTGCTTGTGGAGTTGATGGACTCGTTAAACTTTTTGCTTCCGCATGCTTTTGTTTTACTTGGCCTTAGGCCACATTAATGTAATAAATACTCTCTGAGGATTCTCGATGTAATAAATGTGTGTTTGAACTCTGTTGTAAATCCTCAAGTACTGTGTGTATCAGCATACCGATCCAGGGATGACACTTAAGCACAGAGACTGCGATCCCATGAAATCGGGTCGCTACAGAGGCCGTCATGAAGGCGCGACTTAAGGAGTGGATGAAGGAGTATGACTGCTGGTACTGGATCTACGGGAAGTCCAGGTGGTACAAGGTTTTAAAGGAGACTACTAATTAAGCGTGTTGACCCCAGGAACGAGGAGCTCATCAATCAAGGCAAGCCCCCTACTTTTCGTACCAACGGATTTGTTGACTATACCGATGAAGAGTTCAAACATTATAGCACTACAACACATCCGATGAACGAGTTGTTCTTGAGCAAGTCCTTCGTTACACTTGAAGATCTTCATGCACTCAAGGATAAAAGATCCAAACGCATGACAAAGTAAATATGAATATCTTGCGGGTCAATAGCTCATGTGCGACACCTTTGAGGTGAATTCGATGAAGTACTACATAATTGACGAAAATAGCTCTCGTGCGATATCTTTGAAGCCAACTACTGTTTAACCATAAAATGCAAAACACAAGGGGTTAGCGGTTTGAGTTATGACACACGGGACCCACCAGTTATCCACATCAACATGGGACCCACCACTTACTCACATGCGTGCGGGGCCCACAACTTATCAACATAAGTATTCCCATGCTCCTTAGTGTGCCCCGGCCCGAGCTAGCCACGAGCCTGAGCCAGCCCACCCTCCCCCCTTATTGCTTGGCCTTGCCCTTTACTTCCCCCAACTTCTTGTTTCTCTTCTCCGGCAATGAAGCGCACCGCCGGCGAGTGATATCTAGCTCGACTTCGGCCTCCTGCCAATGCACGTAGTATGGTCCAGTGTCGTTGACAAGATGCCCAGATTACTCGTGCATGGAGCCTCTGAAGCGTTTGACTTGTGAAAAGGAAGAAAATGTCAACCATGGGCACAAGTTCGTGAAATGCTTGAGCAGGCCACAGCCGGGGCAGGTTAGATCTGTGTACTTCACCAATCGTATGGTCTAATTTCTTCCTATTTCTTTCTTTTTCTTCGAATTTGGGCGGGGGATCTAGAGTTCATGCGCCACCGACCACCGTTTTTCAGGTTCTGAAAAAATGTGGGTATTTCGAGTGGCGCGATGAGTACGTTGAGAGGTTGAAATTGGAGGCATCCCAATAGCTCGATTTGGGGGGGGGCGCTTGCTGTGGAACACGCCCCCCATTTGGCGGACAGAGCCGGTCCGATGATGGACACTGCAGAACTGAAGTGTGAATTGAAGAAAATGGGCAAGCAACTAAAGCAGCTAATCGATTTGAAGCAGCAAGAAAATAGTATGGTTGGAGCATTTTATTGTTGCGTCATTGCTATGGGTTTCTTTTACTTGTTGTTCATCAATCGCTAGAAATTGTTAGAGTTCCAGTTAGTGTGTCAAGCTAGTTTCAGGGGTCCCTAGTTTCAGTTATTGTGTCTAGCTAGTAGTTTTAGTTAGTCACGGATCTTGTTACCTGAATCTGAATTTATGTGAAGCAAAACTTGTCTGAATTCTTGTAATGGCATGCTCAGTTACAGTTCTATTCAGTCCATGAATTATTTGCCCCCCCCAATGAATAAAATGCAGGAACTGATGAATAGAATGAAGTAGTTCATAAAATGGAGCAATTCTTCAATTAACATAGTGCAGGTGCAGAGTTCATGGTCAAACAAAAAATGTTATTGGGTTGTGCGCTGATTAGGACTGTGACAAAAAGCAGGCCCGAATAGAAAGCAGGCCCACCCGCTTGGTGCACCCATGTTGCTTCGACAAAAAAAGGTCGTGCACTAAATTTTGTTATAGATCATTTTTTGATACACCAATGTAAATCGATAAAACATTCTATGATATATTAAATAAATCGAATCATTTTTAAGGAGGATGGATATATACATTCATGCAACACATGTATGTATTGTAATTATTTTTCTTGCTTTACATATTTGTTGCTTGTCCATCATTGTTTTCTGATTATTTTTATGCATGTCTACGGTTCCATGAAATTAGTTGCATGCTTATATGAACTAAATTGTTCGGTAACTTGTTTTTCGCAAAAGTCATTGAGAGAGAATACTTTCTCAACTCTAGTTGTAGCTACTAGTTGGATTATTACCAATTTAAGCTCTCGGTGGTCAACAAACACCTACTAGCTAGGGTGACCGTACTAGCTACTAGTAGATCAGAGAAAGAAGGAGACATGGGAGACCATTGCTACTGACCTAGATACATGCATCCCTACATGTAGCACACCTATATATGATTTTTTGGGCCATAGCAGAATCTTCTTTTTATTAGTGACACATAGATCAACTAGATAAAACATCAAGCACGACATATATGAACTAGATAGAACATCAATATAGTACATAAATAGTAACATTGCATGAACTAGATATTACATCAACCCGATAGATCAACCCAAGCACAACATAGATAGCACCATTACAACTTATATAGCTAGATCAACCCAACACGACTTAGATAAAACGGGACCCTAGATAAGATAACACACCGGCTTGCTTGCTCCAAGTCCAACTCCTCCAAGGAAAACTCCTCCAAGGCCAACTCCTTCACTCGTCATCGTCAGTGCGGTACGGGAGGGTGTGCATGCCGCCAACGGTCGGGAAGATGTTGTCAAAATCCGTGAAGACGTTGTATGTGGTGAATGCGATGAACTTGCATCCACACCAAAAAACATGGTCGAGGAGGTGGTATGCATCGAAGCGGTTGGTGAACCTCACAAGAAGCCCGATAGGATAGCCGTTGTTCGTAACTTCTTCCACATGGAACATGACCAGAGAGCCCCTGGGAGGTGGCGGTAACCGACGGAGATGAAGAACTTGGTCATCCCCCTTGCACCTCTCCACCTCGAGATCATCCAGACCCGAAGGGTGTTCATGACCTGGACTTCGGTAAGGTGGAGCATCTCGGGGACAATGGGCGGCATACGGTAGGTCATCCCAGTGAACTGCATCTTCACTCGGGTGGATCTTGATGACCTGTGGTGAAGAAGGGGCAGGGTGGGCAGATGGAAGATGAAGGAGAGTGAGAGAAAGATGTAGGGTTGGGTGTTCTTAAATAGCCGGGGTGCACCGTTTTGTTTTCCTCTCCATCGCGGTAGTAATGGCATGGGAAACAGGCAATGTGGCATCGAGTGTGTACACGCGCCTGGCAATGGCAAACCAATAGCCCCCATCGCACATGAGCCATTAAAACACATCGAGAGATGAGCCTCCTCTTGCCTGCTGCAACAGTCGGGCATCCAGTAGGATAGCCATAATGCGACAGTTGGGCGTGCGTAGCACATGCATGCAATGTCGGGCACTGCGAGGGCGGCGTAGGCTACACGCGCATGCATGCAAAGTCGAGCGCTGCAATGTCCAATGGTCCAACTGGTGGGCTAGTTTTAATTTAGCCCAAGAACGCATGGCAGGCCTGCTCAATCTTATCCAACGTAAAAAAAATGGGGTTACCACCAATGAAAGCGCAGCCCGCGGATCTGTGACGTGGCTCTTGACCCAGACCGTTGCTTCAGTTCACATACATCCAATGGTCTAGAGCATTGCGTGTTATAATATCCAGCATCTTCGAATCAGCCAATCATAGTGCAGCCCACGGATCGCTGACCTAGCCCTAGTGTCTCATCCAGACCGTCCATTCACGACGCTCCAATGGTCTGTACGGGTGTGTGGTTTTGAGAGGTTTTGATGGAGTTTCGAGGGGTTTTGATAGGTTTTCAAGGGTTAGGGTTGATCATAATTAATTCAAAAAAATAAAAATAGAAAACTTATGCCGATCATCGTTCTATGTGACTAGGTTGATAGGAAAATAAGAAACTTGGACTAAAGAGTTTTGCATGAAAAAACCTTCACAATGGATGGCTATCAAGAATGAGGTTTGTAGAGTTTTCAAGGGAAGTGAGCTAGGGTTTAGTGTTAAGCATTTCATACTTTATCGAAGCACTCCCATATCAGGATGGACTCTTATATACACACACACTAGATGTCAAGTTTGCTTTTTTGGCTCATTTAGAGAAGGTCCAAAAAAACTTGCTTACCAATGGGGCTTTGTAGCTCATTTGGAGCACAATTTTAGGTCCAGAGTTCCACATAATAAAAGTGCTCCCATTAATCACCTAACATGCATAATAGTCCAGAAATCATTGTAACACCAATACCACATACCAAATAACTTCCAATTTGAATTTTGGCTCAATTTTAAATTTTGTCTCAAACTTGAATATTATATGCAAATACATATCGTATCAAAGTAAAAATACCATTACACAAATTCAGGCAAGGTTTTATTTCTACAACATAGTACCGATACACAAGTTTGAACAAATTGTCACTTCAGCTTCTTCTTACCACTCGATTTCTTCTTCTTCTTTTTACCAGTGCTTGTTTTTTATTCTACAACATCCAGTTCACTCAAGCTCTTTGTTTTGTTCACTAGACTACCTGGAACAACAACTTCATTTCGCACCACAACAGCTACAGTTGGCAACACAACTTCCAATATAGGCTCAGTTAGCACCACATCATCTGGAATATCATCAATTGGAAACTCAACTTCCAATATAGGCTCAGCTTGCACAACATCAGCTGGAATATGTTCAGAGGTACCCATATCTTCAGTTGGTACTAGACCATCCAAATGTTGCTCATTTTGCAGCAGCACATCCAAGTATTGCTCATTTTGCACCACACCATCTAAGTCTAGCTCAATGTGCATTGTTTCACCAAAACTTCTCTTTTTTCTACAGGCATTGCCTCTTGCCTTATTCTTTGGCCAGCAATATTAAACAACAAGGGGCTCACCTGCATGCTTCCTCCTAAAAAATAAAGCATGTTAATTGGTTAGTAATTGAAAAATGATGCCAAATAGTAAACATCACAAACATTAGCCCACATGCTTTGGCCTTTCAGGAGTGTAACAACATTTGGGAGATCCAACTCGGTGCCCAAGTTCCTGGCATAGCTAGCATCTATTTTTGTTGCCTTTTTGGGACCTTTTTGGTTTTGCATCCTTCTTTCCCTTTCCCTTTTTACTACTCCCACCTTTCTCAAACCATGCTCTCTTTAGGCCTGCCAGCCTTTCTTTTTGTTAGGGGAGGACACATGGAAAATTCAGTTTCCACATCAAGCCACTGAGACTGATCTGTAAGTCCTGGAATTGGAGTTGTATATGCAGCCTTGAATCTTGCTAATTAGTAATATTCCTGCAAATATGGGTGCATGTTTATCTTCAATCGGGAGGCCAAGAAAAGTATGGCATGATCACATGGTTTCCGAGTGTGTTGCCACCCCAAAAAAGTGCAATCATGCATTTCAGTGTTAACAACATGCCTTCTACCAGTTTTGGTATCTCTAACTTTAGCACCCCACACAGAAGATTTTTCAACAAATAAAGGTGTAAAATATCTGCTCCTATTGTACCACTGTAAGAAGCTTATCCCCTTGCAGACAATCACCAATCCTTTTTCTCAATTCGCACAAGCGCATGAACATGATCCTGATTTGGTCAACCATGTCATGCACAGACATGTTTTTTAACTGCTTCATCTTGTTGTTAAAACAATCTGCCAAGTTGTTGTTGATATGATCACATTTGATGGCAGTGTTAAATCCTGACCTATACCATAATAGAGAATGGTAGGTGTTCACCCATGGACCAAACTCGAGGCATGCTGTCTTTATCTTACGAATATTATATGAATTTGTCTGTTTAGTGTAAGATCTTGTTGCTGGACACATACGACCAAATTCTTCCCCTCTAAATTTTTTGATCAAATTCATCCACATATGGCCGAAGCACTCCCTCTGCTCACAATGGGTCAAAACATTATTGACTGCATTTTCTAGCCCTTTGCATGTATCTGTGTGGACTGCCAAAGGTGACACTGGCCCTATGCATCTTTTCAACTGCATCATGAACCATGTCCATGAGCAGGGGCGGAGCCAGATTAGCACCGGGCCCCAGTCCTGCTTCAACGCTACAGTGTTTAACAGTGTAAAACAGTGCTAAAAGCACTACAGTACATGAAGGATTTCTCTGCCAAGACCCGGGCCCAGGCCCCCAGGCCTGGGGTGTGGCTCCGCCACTGTCCATGAGACCTTTGTCTCTGAATGAAACAAGCCAATGGCAACAGGGAACATAGAGTTTTGTCCATCTAAAGCATTGCAAGATGCCAATTGACCATTCCACTTGCGAGTCAAAAATGATGAGTCTATGCTCAAATATGGATGACACCCCTCCTTGAAGCCATCGATGCAAGGCTTTAAAGCCATAAAAAACTTAGAGAAAAGGACTCTTCCATCCTCTGTTACCTCAGTATCTATTTCCACAACACTACCAGGTGACTTCTTCTCCACCTCAGCTTTGAAATTATAAAGCATCCTAAAAGTATTTGCCCAGTCACCATATAATTGTTTCATTGCCCTTTGTTTTGCCTTCTGCACTGTGTTATACTTCACCTTAATGGGGTACTGCTTTTCCAAGTCTACTTTAAGTTTCTTTGGAGTAGTGTTTGGTTTATTGGCTAAAATAGGAGTGATATTTTCTGCAATCCAAAGTTGTGATGTCATGGTTGATACTCTCTGTGAATTTGTAATACAAGTATGTGGGTGCGGGATTTGATTGACCCTAATGGCACTTCCATCAGGTTTGCATCTAGCAGATATGTACCACTTGTAAGTCTTGACACTTCCATCAAAACCTCTACATCTTGCACAAAACTTATTTCTAGCAGTCCACTTAGTCTTGGCGTCAAACTCATGTTTTACTGCATAAGTCTTGAAACACATCCTAAACTCATCCATGTTTGGGAACAACATCCATACTGCAATAACATGGTTTTCCTTGTCATAGACATTTACCAACTCATCATCATGTGCATCATCTACATCATCTGTAGCATCTTCCATCAGCTGTCCATCCACATCTTCATATATATCTATGTTAGCATCAGCAGGCACACTATATTGACCATTCTCCTCATTATCTTCATCATCTACTAGAATGCCAAAAAAATTGGCCATCTTAGTGTCATCCATTGGTGCAATGACTAAATCAGTTGGGTCATTTAATTCTACCGAATTCTAATCAACACAAACAACCCTTGCAACGCCATCGGAGCCCTCTTGTGCATCTGCATCAGTCCCCTCAGGTACTACTGTCACTACACCCGTACACATGGGCATTATCTACCTCTCTAAAGTCCAATCATCATCTACCATATATGAAGCCAACTTTGAGGGCACATATGCAACCTTAGAATCTGATTTTTATATCAACGAGCTCTGCATGAAACGTAATCCGTTTGGTTGTCCAGCCATTTTGTCGATCGATTTCATGAACCATCTCTTCGCCATCCTCAATTCCCACATACTCACCTTTCTAATTATCAAACCGTAATAATACTACCTCTTCCTCTGGACCCCAAAAAATGCTCTCCCCAAATTTTTCCACCAAATTCTTCACGGCCTTCTCTTTCATGCTCTCTAGTTCTTGTGGATCAATCTCTGCAAATTCAACCTCCCATTTCACAATTGTATCTCTCTCGATGTCCCGCACGCTACCATCACCTAGCTTCGCCTTAGAAGGAAAGAATTCGATAGTGAATTCGAAGGTTCGAGCACCATCGCCCCTGTTTTTCAATGGCGGACAGTGTGAGCTAGTGGAAGCAGACAAGGCACAAATCACATAGGTTGGAAAGGATGCACATTAAGGGATTACGTAGTCGACGTTGTTGTCTCTGGCGTCTCCATCACGGTCGGCGCCCCCCACCCACCCACCCAAATCTGGATCAAATCGACAAAAAACAAAGTGAAACAGAGGCGATGTGGTGAGATCTAACTCGACACGAAGGGGATCAGGACAAGGGTTCCGGATTCACTCACCACAGCTGCCGCTGATGCCGAGAATGAAAGCTCCGACATTGCTGTCAACCAGAACAAAAGCTCCGCCGCCGTCGTCGGCTCACGCCGGGAACGAGAGCAACACAAGTTCAGACAGGGGTACCCGTTTGGACAGGCATGGGGACACGTTTCACCTGATGCACTGCCAAGTGAGGCCCGTAACTATATGCATTGCCAAGTGGAACCCACATGTCTTAACCATAACCTCACTCCCATTGACAACCATTTTAATCACCCTAGTGGGCCTTGGCTATTTGGGCTTTTGAAACGTCACGCGAGAGATATTTTTGTCAACTATGTCGCACTCTTTCCAATTCATCTCAAAGGTGTCGCACGGGAGCTATTGACCCATATCTTGTGGTGAAGAAATTAATAGCAATATTTATATGTTAGTAGTAGCTAGTGTGTTCATTGTAAATGAGCAGTGTCAAATATTATCTGAAATTCTGATTAGGAGTAGTGTTTCTAATTGTTGGATAACTACTGGTGTCATCTACTCATCTTGTAAATGAGTAGTGATAAATATCATATAATTTTTTCACAACAGAGTATCTGTTGTGAAGGGTTCTTGCAGTTTTCCTATCTTGGTCTTGGTAAATTTGACACTGCGAGTCGGCAGAGCTTATGACACTTAACTTGAATTCAATGAAGTTGGACTGTTGTACCTGTAGAATCACATCGATCATTTTCTGAAAGACTCATATCATCAAGATTCAACAAACAATTTGGCTCTAACTCTGCCATCACATGCCAGAGTATGTGTATCAATGCAATTCTAATTGACCGATCAGTTAATGCTATCATCCTCTATAACATCAATCCTCCTAGAATCGGAGAGCCCACATTTAATTAAGGTCTACAATTAGAATTCTATCACTCGATTTTGACCAAGTCAACAAATTCTCAAAGCTCTCTCATTGAACTCTTTTATAGTATACATTGTGCTTCCTAATTTTAAAGGTCTCACATTTAATCGAGGTATTCAATTCAGAATTGGGTCATCCGATTTTGACCGGGTCAACAATTTCTCAAACTCTTCCATTTGATTCTTTTTATTCATTATGTGCCTAATTTAGAAACTTTTTAATTGAATTGAGGAATTCAATTTTGGATTTGCTTTACGATCTTGACTGGACAAACGAACTTTTAAAACAATCGGCCTATAAAAATATAGCAATCTCGTGCATCCTCCCACCACCTAGGAAAAAGAAACGTCATCATGTGATATCGTAGCACCAATACAGTACATACAATCAACGACTCAAAAAAATTCCCACATAAATGTAGGTTGGTTAGAAGATAACACACAATCGCACCACGAAAGACCCATCAAATCAGCGCATTATAAATAAAAAATAGAACAGAGTCTATCCTTGCCCCACCCGTCAAAACCAAATATTCCATCGGTTTCAAAATATAAGGGGTAGTAGTCTTTTAGAAAGTCAAATTTGTTTAACTTTGACCAAGTTCAGAGCAAAAATATCGATATTCAGAATATTAAACAAAAAATTATGGAAATTCATGTCATGATGAATCTAATAATAATAATTTGATATTAAGGATTTTGATATATTTCTTTATAATTGTAATTAAAGTTAAAAAGTTTGAATTTTCAAAAAAATAATACACCTTATGTTTTAGAAAAGAATGATTATTTTTTTAAGAAACCCAATAACACCAATAACGCAGCAAAGCGCGTCCAACACTTTTACTGTATTACAATTTACAACCCCTTGGGGAAAAAATCTCAAAAATACAGCCATGCATACGTACTCTGGCATGAATAACATGCCAAAGTATGATATATTTTGATACAGAGGTGGTACTTAAGAAAAGTCAATGGAGTGTCTATATGAATTTCAAAGAAAGAAAACTACAGCCATGCATACGTACAGTACTTGGAGACCTTGGGCAGTTTGGGTTGTAGACGTTAGACGTACTCCGTCCACAACCTCCGAAGCATGTTAACGTACGCTATATAGAAACCGAAACCCGACTACATCTTATATTGGATATCGTTATTAGCTAGGGCACACACGTACGCTGGTGTGACCGGCGCAGCCCTGCCCTAGCCGCACCGATGGAGCAGGCGGCTGTTTCGCTTCCGCTCCCTGATGACTTGCTCCTCGAGGTCCTCGTCCGGCTCAAGGACGACATGGCGGCGCTCTTTCGGTGCGCCATGGTGTGCAAGCCGTGGCACCGCCTCGTAGCAAACCCCTCCTTCCTCAGGTGCTGCTGGCCAGAGGACACGTCCGCCTCCATCGTGAGCTTCTTCGCCAGGGTGCTACGCCCTGGACAATGGGTGGAGGAGCTGTGCTTCGTCCCTGCGCCGCGGTCGGTGATGGGCCGTGGTTGCCGTGCCCTTGCCACCTTCCTGCAACCTACCGGCCAGAACTTAGATCAGGCGGAGCCGCTCGTCTCGCGCCACGGCCTCCTACTCGTTCGCCTTCCCAATCATGGCATGGGACTGGGAGTGGCTCCCCAACTTCACCTGGCGGTGTGCAATCTGCTCGTCGGCGAGTGCCACGTGCTTCCATCTCTAAACTGCGCCCAGGTTTACACCTTATGAAATGGATACGCTGTTGTGAGTGGTGCGGATAGCTGCCCCCAGAAGCACAACGAGCAGCGGGCAGCGAGCAGCTTACCGTCCTTCAAAGTGGCAATCATGGACTTCGAGCACAATCTCTACACCTTCTCGTCCGATAAAGGGAGCTGGAGCACGGCGACCAGGTGCTTCGGCGATGAGGCTACCATAGAGCATACGCCGGCTTATTACGGCCCTGCCGTGGTGTGCCGTGGCACGGTACACTGGCTCTTTAACGAATGGAGGATGCCATGCCTATGCATTCTTAATATGGATGCTAAGACGGGCCACGTCTCCTTGACAAGGATCCAGGTCCATCCCAACCGTCACCCGTGCCTTACCGTCTCCTCCAATGGGTCGCTTTCGCTAATCTATATCAAAAGGAACGGTGCCAACGTAGAGATCTGGGAAATTGTGGACGAGACTACACAGCGGCTCTGCACTCGGAGTATCGAGTTACAAGAACCAGGCACGATTCTTACTCCAAGAATATCAAGGCTATATATGTTAGCAGAAAAGTACAGCACGATGATTGCCCAGGTCAGTAGTATGAGCGTGTATGTTGTCGACCTTGAAACTGAGACGGTGGACGAGCTGGTAGACTGGCATATACGCCACCGTACTATTGCTGATCGCGTCGAGCTTGTGCCATTGCAGATGAGTTGGTTGACATTCTTCCTTTCTCGGCTTGGTAGTCGGTAGCCGAGTACCATCTTGTGATAATGAGAATTTCCTCCCGTTACTTAGCAAGGAAGAGGGTTGCTTAGAAATAAAGTGTGTTTGATAAAATTATTACTAGTAGTAGTATCTACCTCTTTTCGCGAATAAACTAGTACTTCCCCGTCTCGGTATATAAGTCATCTTACGAAAACCAAATAATCCCAAAACACTAAGGCGCGGTGCATTAACTTTCACCTCGTTTTTGGAATCAACCAATGAAAAAAGTTGGATTAATGACTTGAGACTAACTAGCACGACATGCATTGGTCAATTCATTGCATGCAATGGTATTAATTAGTAAATTAACATTATTTTTTCTCGTTTTCCTCTTCGTCTTGGTCACGGTGCACAACCTAAGATGACTTATACACCGAGACGGAGGAAGTATCTACATCTACTGTTGGATTGAGCTGTCTGTTTAAAAGAAGGGTTCCGATACTTATCACACGTGTGGCATACTAGACATCCGTCCACACATCGTGTGTGGCATACACATGAGACAGCCCACACGTGTGGACGAACATTAGAACTGTCCACATGTGTAGGCACAGCTACTTTGTACCATACGCCCAACAAGTACTATTCATCCCCACCCCACGTGTGTGGCACGAATCAACTCTGTCCACACGTCTTGGCGCAACTACTTTAGTTATTCGGGGGATGACGCTTTAGTTAGCCACGGAATGGCAACTTTAGTAACCGAGATGGCAAATGTAGTCGTAAAAGTACGACAACTCCTCTGTTTTGATTAACTATAATTGACATGTCTAATTAACGATAGTTGTCACGTGTAATCAAATCATAGTTGCCATGTGTGATTATCTACTTCTCACATGTGGTCAAACAATAGTTGTCATGTATGATTAACAAGTTACCACGTGTGGTCTAACCATAGTTGTCATATGTGTTTACCTAGTTACCACATACGCGCAACAGCAGTTGTCATCTAGTAACATACGAGCGTCATGTGGGTGAACAACAGTTCACCATACGTGCGTGGACTAGGTGGTGAATGTGTGGATGGAAACTAGTTCGCCCCCATGGCGTAGTTGGCAACCGCGCGGTGTGGGTCGTATGGGCGAGCGCTCTAACGCCCACACAACACGCTATACCTACGTAGCATTGAAATTCTAACAAATTACTTCAGGATTCAAGCAAAATATAACAGACGGAAATCAATGCATGTAGGCGAAGTGTATATATGTCACACATGTGGGTGTTATTATTTGGGTAAAAGAAAAGGACCCCAATTACACCCGAACGTTCAGGATAGGGAGGATCCAGACCGAACCTTTCATTCGAACCAGAACAGGGGACTGAACGAAAAAAATTGTTCGTTACGATCTTCCTCCCTCGCGAACGACGTGTTTCCACACTGATTGCAACCAGAGCAGCCCAATGGCCAGAAGTAGGCCCAACAAAATGTTTCTGCCCTCTCCCAAACAATAGAAAACAACAAAAAAGGCTTATGAAATGTACTAGACCAAAGAAATACACTCCAAGAAAGAAATCTAAGACAATCCATACTACACGGAAGTTGACATACTCTAACGAACAGAACTACCAATATTTATAAACAAAGGTTATATTACAGAAAAAAATCATGAGTAGCTATGATTTCAAGCACACTTCATGACAGTTTAAGTGTTGCAACCAAAAAAAAGTAAAAAAATGTAGGGACAAAAGCCATGCCACAATTAAGATTTACCATGGTATACTCAATAAATTTGCCAAGGAATATAAAATAATTTTGCAATGGTAAAAAACAGAAAAACAACATACGCAGAGAAAATAGTGCATGCTATTAAATGAGAAAACATGCAGAATTGTAGTTTTTACCATGGTTTTAGCCTTGGGCCATGGCAGTGTTTCATAGGAAAATCCTCTATATGTCATGGGAAACTTAGCTAACAAGGGTTTACACATGTAAAAAAAATTGACATGCTATGAAGTAGGAATTTCCCATGTTGGATCAAACAAATAAAAATTTGACATGGACATAAATATAAATTTGACATGGTCCATAATATAATTTTGCCAACATGATATTCCAACTAAAAATGCCATAAAATTTATGAGAAAATTTCCAAGTATTTAAATAACATAAAATTACATAACAAAACATTTGCCATGGCAAAAACAAAAAGGGAAGATTAGATATGTATATGGTAAAGTAAATTTGTCATGGGAATAAATGTAATTTTTTCCATGACAATGAATGAAAAATATTGCCATGGCAAAACCAAAAGGAGAAAAATTGCCATGTATATTGAAGTAAAATTGCCATGGGAAACAAAAGGTGAAATTGTCATGTCAATCAATCCAAAAATTGTCATGGTAAACAAAGTAAAATTGCCGTGGCAGAATGAAGAAATGGAAAAATTTCCATGTATATATTTTCCATGGGAATAGAGGTAAATTTGCCATAGGTAAGGAAAAGTCAAATTTGCGATGGCGAATACAGATGAAATTTACCATGGCAATAAAGGGAAATTAGCCATGCTAGAAAAGGTAAATTTGCCTTGTTCTTTAAAGATAAAACTGGTATGAAAATCAAAAACCATACATTTGGTCTATGACTATTCCATTATAAGGTCAATGAATTAGAACTTGTAGGGGCATATTACTGCCCAACACTATAGTCTAGAAAACATAAATTTTGCTAAATTTGCCATGTCAAGTATATGTAAATTTGCCATCTCAATCAATGAAAAATATTGCCATGGCAAAACCAAAAATGGAAACTTTTCCATACATGTTGAAGTAAAATTTGCCATGGCAATAAATGTAAATTTTCCATGTCAATAATGAAAACATTGCCATGGCCAACCAAAAGTGAAATTGCCACGTTAATGAATCCAAAAATTGCCATGGCAAAACAAAGTAAAAATTGCCATAGCAAAAGTTAAAAAGGAAATTTTCATGTATGTTAAAGTAAATTTTCCATGGTAATAAATGTAATTTACATTAAACTCGTGATTTGAATTTGTTCCAAGAAAAGTAATTTCACTGAATTCTGCTCATCTAAACAAAATTTCACCGAATTCTGCTCGTCTACAGGGGTACTGCATGATTTTAATTTGTGCTAAGCAAAATAATCTCGTCAAATTCTGCTCATCTGCAGGTGAGCTAGAACTAGAGGGTGGCGATGCTGCGACCCGCCCACGGGGCTTGGAATGGGTGCTGCTGTTGGGAAACGTTGCATGGGAAACAAAAAAAAATCTTACTCACACGTAAGATCTATCCGTGGAGATGCATAGCTACGAGAGGGGGAGTGCGTCTATATACCCTTGCATATCGCTAAGCGGAAGCGTATATAACGCGGTAGATGTAATCGTACTCTTCACGATCCAATCGTGATACAATTCGATCCAGAGCCGAACGGACGGCACCTCCGCATTCAGCACACATGCGGCTCAATGACGTCTCCACCTTCTCGATCCAGCGAGCGAGGGTGGAGTAGTAGATGGGATCTTACCATCACGACGACAAGATGGAGGTGGTGGTGGAGTAGTGCCAGCAGGGCTTCATCAAATGCCTCCGAAACTACGAACGAGGAAGAATGGGAGAGAAGGGATGGAGAGGGCTGCCTCTAGGGAGAGGACTAGTTGTGTTCAGCAATCCCCTTCCCTTCACTATTTATAGGAGGCAAGTGAGAGGAGGGGTGCGCAGCCCTAACCCCTCCTCCAAAGGAAGCAACGGATAGCACGAGGGAGGACTTCTCCCTCCCCAAGGCACCTCCTAGGTGCCTTGCCCCTTAGGGTTTCTACCCCCCTAGCCACATGGGCCCATGGGGTGTTGGCCCAATAAGGCTAGGGCGCCCCCCTAAATCCCATGCTGTCCTAAGTGGCGTGGTGGAACCCTCCATGGACTTACGGACCCATCCAAAATCCTTCAGAACCTTCTAGAAGCTTCCTAATACAATACTGACAAAACCCAAAACTTTTCCGATAGCCAAAATATGACTTCTCATGTATAAATCATTAACTCTGGAGCTTCTTGTGACATCCGAGATCTCATACGGGGCTCCAAACAACATTCGGTCACCAACGTACATATTTCAATCCTACTCTAATGTCACCGAACGTTAAGCATGTGGATGAAGTACAGATATGCCACACGTGTGGGCATTATCATTTGGGTAAAGGCAAAAGACCCCGATTACACGTGCAACCCTTGTCAAGCGAGGCAACAGACCACACGACAACGCGGATGTGTACTGGAATTCGTGCCCGGGGAGCTCCAACCACCGGGTCGGCAAAGTTCATGACAACTGACTAAGCGGATGAGTGTTGCAACTCTGCCCGACGAAGGCCGTCGACTGTCGAAATGGTACCGTGACGCTGGCTACGGAGCTACGTTGCCGCAACGACGGAAGATGCGTGCTAACGACGTTGCGATTCTCGTCTTGCACATGGTCCAGTTGCGGTGGCGAATCTGGTGATGGTACGGCAATCTTCACAAATGAGGGACAGGGGAGGGGGGGGGGGGAGGGGGGCAAGCACATCCATAGTGTGCGCAATGCGATGGGATGAAGGATGAAAACAAGATGGACAATCTGATTAAACTTCTTGGATGAACTAAGAGTATATACAACCGCATCCCTTAAATTGCCCCGAACATTCGGACGGACAGCTCAATCAGTTCACGAAACCGGGAGAGGGTGTCATGACTTAGTAATATCTCAGTTCAAAAAGTTCTACGTACATTTGTAAATGTTTTGGAGAAATTTGTACATTTGTATTTCAGTTCGACCTATTGTACAAGTAAAATCGAACGTTGTGTTCCCTGCCTAATTAATCTCGATTAATCTCTAATCCAGAACGATCTAAGCTCATTAGCTAAATATATTATTGCGAAGACAAGAGCAGCAGCCTGGCCGGCGACGGGAATATCCTCCTCTTGCTGCGCTCGGAGATGGTCTCCAGCCTCGGCGACCACGACCGGCCCTTCTCCCCGACGAGCTGCGCGTAGTGCCGCTTCAGCTCCGGCGTGCTGCACAGCTCCGTCGCGGACGCAGCGACCTTGCCCGACCCGCGCCGGCCGGCAGCATCGCCGTTGCCGTTGCCGTTGCCGCCGTCGCAGGTGATGACCTTCTCGATGAACTGCGGCAGGACCCGGATGAGCGCCGTGGCACCGTCCTCGCCGCCCTTGACATACTCAAACGGGCACTGTCCGGGGCCAGCGAGCTGCACCGTCTTCTTGCCCCCCGGCGCGGCCGACAGCGACGCGAGCGTGGCCGCGGTGAGCACGGCCGCCTTGCCGTTGCCGCCGGGGGAGGGGGCGGAGAGGAGGCGCCGGGGGAGCACGAAGTAGGTCCGGCCGGGCAGCAGCCGCTCCCCCGGCGACGCGACGGGGACCGGGAGGCCGACGAAGAAGGAGTCGGCCGGGCAGACCACGTGGTCCCCCGGGAGCAGCTCGGCCGTCACATCCACCGCCGTGCAGGAGACACCACCGTTCCCCTCACCCTCCTCGTCGTCTGAGACCGGCAGCGCCCTCGTCCGCCCGCCCCAGTAGACCAGCCTGGCCGCCGCGGGCGTATCCGCCCCGGCCGGCATGCTCACGCACGGGGAGAGTCCGTTGCCCATGGCGCAGAGAAGAGTACCGTATGTCTTCTAGAAACCTCTGGAAGCTTCTAGAGGCACGCACAGATGGAGGAGGAGATGGATGAGCTTGGTGGGCAGTCAGCGCGAGAATTGCGGCATGTGAATCTGTGGGTGAGGCGTATATGTACTCGGGGTCATGGCTCTATGGCCATGGTTGGACGGGGTGGTTGACCTGAGAAGTTGGACGATTCAACGGGAGCTGCTGCCGCGGCCGAGCTAGCCTAGCCATGGCCAGCTGGTCGTTCCGTGCACACGTGCTTGTTTATTCATTTTTCGAGGGTTTTACGGCCGGTCGAGTGGCCCTGGCTCAGTCAACGGTCAAAGCAGACGGCCGGGGAGACGGGAGTGGTTCTAGGCGGTGACGTGGCCGGTCGTTATTGGGTTAGGGGGTTATGGGTGGGGCAGGCGCGGGAGGCTGCGAACTGCGAATTGTTCTCGTGGCTCGTGGCCAGCTCGAGGGGCGGTGTTGCGCGTGCGTGCGGAAGGTTGGCGTTGGTGTGGCTGGGTTGGACTGGACCTGGATCCACCCGCATCCGTCTGGCAAATTTCTTCAGTCTACTGCACCGACGCCGACATGTGATCTGTACACGGCATATGATATTGCTGCGCGTGCGTGCGTGCGTGCGTGCATGTGGAAGGGATTGTCCACGCCGCGCCAGAGTGGCTCGAGGCGCCACGTCGGCCCACGCTCCTCCTCGGCTAAGAGTATCTCTAGCAGATCAAGAGAAGTTTTAAATCTGTTTTGGGTACTCTGGATGTAAAAAATTAGAGTCACTGTATTTATCACATGTGTGACGTAATAAACACCCGATCATGTGATTCTGGGTGGCATAACCAAAAGGCAGCCCATACGATCATCCGTGGGTGAACATTAAAATTGCTCACACGTCTGGACATAGCTACTTTGTGTCACATGTCCAATAACAACTACTCATTCTTATCCCGCATATGTGGCACGAAGCAATTTCATCCTAACATTTTTTATGACAACTTAACTTATCCGGGCATGGCAACTTTAGTTACCCGGGCATGACAACTTTAGTTATTCGGGGAAGGCAACTTTGGTTGTAAAGCATGGCAACTTCTCTATTTCGATTAACTAAATTTGTCATGACTGATTAACTGTAGTTGCCATGTAAGGTCAAACCATAGTTGTCATGTATAATCTATCATAGTTGTCATGATGTGATTAACTAATTGTCACATATGCATAACTGTAGTTGCCCTCTATCACCATACGAGTATTGTGTAGGCAAACAACAGTTCACCCACACGACATGGACTGGATGATGTCCGTCTGGGTGAGGACCGGTTCACCCATACGACGTAGCTGCCAACCGCGCGCTGCGAGTCATGGAAGGTCGTTTGGACGAGCGCTCTAACCCCTACACAACATATTATGCCTACATGGCATTGAAATTTCAACAGATCCTGCAAGATTTGCGCAATCCAGAACCAACGACGATTAGGACTTATGGACCAAGTGTTAAAATGTCATATGTGTGGGCTTTATTATTTGAATTTTTTTAATCATAAAATCAAATATTCTTCGTCCTCTCACCCGCCTCGTCCTGAAATTTTGGCACCACACACCACACACGCCGCCTTTGCACACGACACCAGGCATCGCCGCATGCAGGGTACCGAGCTCGAGCCCGACCGCGTGGCGCAGCATCAACCGGTGCCATGACTTCTCGTGCAATGCCATGACCTCGTCGATGGTACTTCCTACCACTAATGGAATCCAGTAATTTGCCATGTTTCAAGCCTTTACCGTCTGCTGGCACATGGCAAAGGTGCTCTTTGCCGTTAGCCATGCCAAAGCAGACGGCAAAGAACTGGCACATGGCAAAGGCCTTGTTTGCCATCTGCCAGTCCTTTGCCGTCTGCCCCCACATGACAAAGAGACCCAAGGCAGACGGCAAGGAGGCTTTGTCGTTTGCTTTTGACTCATGGCAAAGAATGTTGGGATTTTCCCATTTTTTTATTTTTAGAAAATGCAAACAAGGTCTAAATAATGTGAAATTTAACGTGTTATTGGTTTATTATTCCTAGAATGTGTGCAAATGTTTTGAGGAAATTTATGAACATTTAAAATAATCATTTCATCCAAATAAATGGGGCAAATAAAAGAACTTATGCTTATTTCCTATTGGTCCAACCATACCTCACAAGGATCAGCGACGTGGCAGGGAGCAATCCCCACCACGCACGATCCACCCCACGTGATGCGTGTACATGCACCATCCCACTTGCGCATCAGGTCAGGAGGGAGCGTCGGGGACTTAGCGCATCGGGCCAGGAGGGAGCTCCTACCCTCGGCCAACCGCGCCGCCACTCTGCTCCGGCGACCGCGCCGCCTCTCGTGCCCCGCCGGCCATCCCGCCACGTTCTCGGGCCAGGAGGGAACCCCTGCCCCACGGTCACCCCGCCACCCGCCACCCACCGATCACCATGCCCCCGCCGGCCACCCCGCCACCCGCCGGCAACCCCATCACCCGCCGGCCACCACGCCACCCATCGGCCACCCCGCCCCTGCGTAGCCAAGGAAGGAAGGAACGCGCCATAGCCGAGCTGCTCGTGGTAGCCGGACCCGTAGCCATACCCGAGAACGTGAAGCCGTTGTCGTGGGTCGTTCTCCGCTCCGACCGTGGTGCAGCTAATAGCTGCAAATTTTTTATATATTTAACAAAGTCTTTGCCGTCTGCCGACACTCACCCATGACAAAGACCCAGTTTGGCTGACGGCAAAGGCTTTGCCGTCCGCCGTTTGAAAACACACGGCAAAGAACCTCTTTACCGGGTTTTTCTTTGCCGCAACGTTTGTTATCTGCTGACGGACGGCAAAGGCCTTTGCCATCCGGGGTCCTGCCCTTTGTCGTCCGCCATGGCAGACGATAAAGTCCCTGATTCTTGTAGTGTACCCACAAAGTCGTTTTCTAATGTTAACTGTAAAATTTGCCTCGAATCATGAACATCAGAGTGATTGGATGCTTGTTTCAAGGTTTCACAAAAATATATACGAGTCGGCATTTTTTTTGAGGGGTCTAGTAGGGTAAGTTTTCTTTCCTCCATCTTGTAAAAAGATAGTTATTTAGTTTTAACTATTTTTAAGGGACTTGCTAGAGATGCCCTAAGAGCATTTACAATCGGACATAGCAAATATGATCCGTTAAACGTATGTGGAAGCGTCCGATCAATGACTGGGCATGTCCCCTATTCATCTGTTCGCGTAGCCACACTCTTCATTTTCTTCTTACTAGCACGATGCCTGTGCGTTGCTACGAAACTAAAATATGAGTCTGGTCACAGTTAAAGAGCATAATTTTGAGTTGGCGTCACATTTTTGCATTTTTGTTATTTGTGTATTCTTCAAAAGTGAAAGTAATGTGCTTGTTAATTTGTTTTAGATCCCACATGTGAGTAAAGTGCATTTGTTTAGTGATGTCTGTTGGAAGGTTGCTAGTCTCACATATGGGTAAGGGTGCAGTTTTTTTATTGGTGAAGGTTGTTGGTCCCACAAGTGAATTCACCATCAACTCAAACCTTTATAAGTAGGAAAGATATGTCTGGTCACTTGCACGTTGATGAAAATAAAGAAAGAGAAAGTAAAAAATGAATAATGAAAAAAAGATGGTTCGGGGTGAGGTCGCGTCTTATGCGGCGGACCGATCAGATGCATCCACGGGCCTTCATATCCTTCCTATATTCATGACGGATACGAGGGTTCACGACAGACCGATAGCCCTCAAATGTGTGAGGGTAGCCTATAAAGGAACCGGTTGCTTCAACGAAAAAGCAAAAGAGAAAGAGAAAATGAGACAAAGAAGAGGTGGTCCAGCACACAACCATGGTCAGCATCAGTCAGTCTAGCGATGGGGGATAGAAAACTGGACGAAGTGCTTCAGCCCTTTTCGTCTACGTGCACGCGTGGGGCAGCACCTAGGTGCTGCCTAGGTGCTGCCTCCGTTGTGCATCCCCTAAGCCGCGGGGCCACTGCTTCACATGGCCGATCGGCATCCTAGCCTAGGTCCGTGCGCGCTCTCGTCAGTCAAACAAATCCTGTTGCCCGCCTGGCCACTAACGCATTGTGAGGGAAACTATGGGCGTGCGTGCAGCCTCGTTCGTTCTTGGTTTTGGCCGCCAACTACTGACTACTATTTCTTCTTTCTTTTCCCAAAAGATAGGTCATACTATTTGTTCTTAACACGACGTGACTAAACTACTCCTAGCAAATCTAGATGGAAGGTTTGGTGATATTTCCCGAGGCGCAACTTTGCATACTTCTTCGGCATCTTTGCAAACCGGACACCGCATCCATCCGCATACAGAAGACCAACCTATGGACACGGATGCAGGAGATATCCATTCGAAGTTATTCGCATACATTTTATTTTAATTAACCGGACGAAATTTATCAAACTTGATGAAATTCATTGAACTTTGTGGCAATAGCATAAATCATCCATACATAGCATGCAAATATGTCTAGTACAATAATAGTTCAAATCCAACGAGAAATAGTGCAAATTCAACAAGATTAACCGGATTTTTAACAAGTTTTTCATGAATGAATCATGTCGTCCTACAAATACCGTCCCTTGAGATTCATCGAAATCAAGGGGGCAGTGGTAGAGCAGAAGAAAATTAGAAGAAAATTAGAACAGGCAAGGAATTTAAGTGGGCCAAGGGTGTCGGAGTCCTATGTGGCTGGTTTTTTTTTGAGTTGGAAAACAATAGGAGAGACTCCTACTGTGCTATACTAAAAATAGTATACAAAGTTACATTTTACAATGAGGGAATGACCCTCAAGACTGAGATAAATTGTCTACCAGTAGATTACCAGAGATGCTAAGATAGTCCAATGATCAAGGTAAAAGGCCAAGAAAATGAAGCTAAGGATTACAAAGAGAGGGCAAGCAAGGTAAGAAAGTCCCAATGTTTAGGGTCAGCCCTATGCTTAATCCACATAAAATACTCTCTAGTCCTATGTGGCTGTTTTCGGGATCTCGCAAAACGCGCCCCAGTTTGCTTACAATTTGCGGGGAAAAACATTTTCAGCCAGTCGACATACCAATACGTATCGGACCACATTAGAAGGCGAAACACGTTCAGGCCACATGGTCTGAATGGATGCGGTCGGTTTGATGGCCCTCTTTGGAGATGTCGTTAGATCTATATCGGAATCAGAGTGGTGTAGTCTTTCTCTATGGATGTCTGAGTGATTGACATGACCTTCATGTGTCTTGGCAGGGCCCTTTTAGAGGGTGTTTGGTAGATGGTCTTGTGCAGCGAAGTTAGAGTCGTTTGCTAAGGGAAAATGAAGGCCGATGCTGCTGCTTGGGAAGAAGTGATGGTGATGACATCAATGCGCTACCTCGGGGAGGCTTTCTTCGTATGGGTGTGTGGGATTAGAGAGTGGACAAAAAGCTCGTGGCTCGTTTGCTTCATTAATGCTCAATAGTTAGCCTAATCAATCTCATAGCTTGCCTCCCAATGAACACACTCATTCGTTGATTTCGGTTCATTAAACTTAATGATTTAACGAATGAGTTTTGTGAGCAACTCATTAAACTTACGGAGTTTAACGAACGAGTTTCACAAGCAGCTTGTTAAACTTAATGAGTTTATAGAAAAAGTTTAACATTTTCATGGCATGTCAACACCTCTAGTCAATCTAATCGACCGAATCCAGCCCATATGAGGCAACAAACTAGCCCAACTCTTTCTATCGTCACACCCTTTCTTCATCAAAATCAACTCATCATCTCGTAGACCACAACACATTGTAGTGTGTTAACAAGGGTTCACAAGTTTAACAAGCTTTAAAGGAATGGACATGCAGCTTAACGAGCACGACCTTAGCGAGCCGAGCATCGAACAATGTGTGCCGCACAACGAGACTGTGATGGTTTTTGCCTGATTTTTCATTAATTAGTCAGTCAATTTTCCACTTCCTAATTAAATGATTTTTGGACATCCTAATATTATATTTCTAAATAGTTATAGCCCAGCTGTTTAGTTCCTTCGAGTCAAGCAACCATGCCACATATACAAATCATGCATGCAAGCCACAGATTTGTGCATGGGAATGTCGCTACATCGTAAGTTCATGCATGTTAGTCAAAAAACTATTTTACTTCATTAGAGATCATCCTTCACATTTTGTTAGAAATGATATTCTTTTAACTACAGTTCACGTTTTACCTTTTTCATACGCTTCATATTTCTTTATCTTTTTAAGCGTACATTTTTTATTAGTTTTAAATATTTTTGTAGCAACTTTTTAGTAAGCTTTTTGCAGCACGTGTGAGGCATCATATACTCCCTCTTTAATAGATATAAGATGGTATGTATGCAAATATGTTTTAGTGTGTTTGTCAGTCATTTTAGACTGTATATAGTCTAAATTAAATGTCCAGAATATTTTATATTTGAAAACGCATGGAGTAGTTAATAGATGAGGTTAACCTTTTACATTGAATTAGGACGGTCGATTGACAGTCCGGCATCCTACTCCAGGTCAGTGTTCTCCTCGTCAACTAAGGGCACGGCCAATGCATAGCTTCAGGATGATGTCTCGTATGCCATTTAGGATCGGATCCTAGGAAAAGTAGGTTCAAATGAGGAAGCAGGATCCTTTACAGGAGATGGGTGCTTGAAGAAAAAAAATGATTCAATGTAAAAAGCTGAAAAGTTAAAATGAAAAGTAGAGATGCATGTGTACTAGTCATTATTTTCTACTCCCTTCGTCTCAAAATAAGTGTCGCAGATTTTATACTAAACTAGTACAAATTTGGTACTCGATCCTCGACATTTATTTTGAGACGGAGCCAGTATTTTTTAATGAGACGCAGTTTGCATTGAACAGAAAAAATCAATATAGATGTCTTAAACTATTTTCTATTATTAGACATCTATATTCATATATCAACCTCGTTGCTCCGCCGCAAAAGTTAAAAGCAAACAAAAGGACAAAATACTAATCTTATTGCTGACCGTTCTTGCTGAACCACTACTCCTGGGCACTCCAGCCAGTCAGTCTTCTACGTACGCAGGTCAAACTATGGCTCGTTCTTCTTTGATTTGCGCCCCTGCAGGTTATACTACTACAACTTCTTTTCCGGTTTCGCCGGGAGTTGCTTTTACGCGACGTCTCAACAAACATAAAAGGTGGCCGTTTGACCAGCCCACAGACAGATGCGCGCCGCGCCGCGCCGGGCCGGAAAGGATTAGTAGTTGATAGTGCTTCGTGA
This sequence comes from Hordeum marinum, assembly GCA_022496015.1. NCBI lineage: Eukaryota > Viridiplantae > Streptophyta > Magnoliopsida > Poales > Poaceae > Hordeum > Hordeum marinum. The sequence goes on along the minus strand of CM039674.1, from coordinate 522,620,183 downwards.
GACGTGAAGTGGAAAGCTAAGCATACCCGTAAGCTGATGGATAAAGCTATCTACTTCCTTAATACAAAGATAAAGCAGTCTACGATGACAGTTTAGCGAACATCACCGGGTACGTAGTCCGCATGACATCCGGAGAAAGAAGCCGAGATCAATTCGGGCCGGGTTGCGTGCAGTCCAGCTCCGTACTCGCGCCGTCGTCGACCGGGCGACGGGGGCGGTTTCTAACTGCGCCGTTTGCGGTGTGCACGAGCACGCCGCGCACACTGTTTCGCAGAGCCGATCCACGGTCCGGCATCCCATGGTCCTTGTTCTCGTCAACTAACCCTTCTCTTTTTTCTTTTCCAAACACTAATCTTGTTGCTGACTGTTCTAGCTGAACTACCAGTCAGCTTTCAACGCTGGTAAAGCTATGGGCTTGCAACCTTGTCCTTCTATAATTTGGACCACGGTTTATATATTATAACAAGGCATTTTCAACGTTGACCTGCAAATCGGACACCGCATTCGTTTGTCCAAAGCTATCTGCCTACATTTCAAATTCAATTTCAATAAATCGAACAAATTACATGCAAACAAGATGTTTTCATTCACACCCGACAAAAAATATTATATTTCAAGCATATTTTAACTAAACTATACCGGGTTAGGGTAAAGCTAATGTACGATAGGCCGCCACGGATCTCCACTCCCATGACATGACTTCCTTATGTCGACCAGCCTGTTCGTTGGACTATCGAAAGCTCTGGAGCGATATGTTCAGCAAGAGGGGAAGAATAGCCTCCCTCCGCCTCCATGAAGCACAAACAAGGGTTTGTTTTTAGACGGGGGAAGACTGCCCTGATGGTCGACGCACCGCTCACCGGACAAGACACTTGTTGTGTAACTCGGCAACGTGATGGCCTTCGCGGGATCTAAGTGGCGGCGGCCTCCTATGATCTACTTTTCCTCGTTGTCCGCGGTGGCCGCGGACAACCAGGCTCTGCCGACATGGCTTCTTTCCTCATATGCCTGACGCATTGCCGCCATTGCTCGCGACAGATTTGCCAGGAGACGGAGCTGTCCTGCTTGGACGAGCAAGGAGGGGGTGGCAATGGCGATCATGGTGGTGTTGGATCCGGAGGGTTTGTGTGCAAGCCAATTTGTATCATGCTCGCTCGCCGGGCAATCCAGACAGTTATAATGTCGGAGAACTCCTTCAGGTCACCTAAGGCCATGGTGGGTGTTGTACAAGAAGGAGATGGAGAGAGCAGAGGTGAGGTGTGATTCTTTCCTGGCGCCTAGACATGTTTATATAGCGAGCGAATGCGAGTAACTAGACGGAGAGGTGTTTAATGCCAGCCGACACAGATACAAACGTGTGTAGTGCTTGGGGCGCCTGAGTAGGTTCCTAGGCACACACGTCAGTTTAATGGAGGTAAACGGATAGACGGATGCCATTTAAATGCAAAAGGAAGGCATGTGCTACGGGCGACGCTCTCGGCCTGTGAGCCACTTCAATGCCGACTCCAATGAGCGGTTGTGTCGCTCTGGACTGGCATGAATGCGGACAGTTGGCTTTGAAAGGAAAAGCAAGCGTGCGCAGGAGAGGGGTTTTTGATGGGCCAGATTAGTCAGACGCGAACGGGGCAATGGTCCCGGCGCTCACACCCCTCCCACAATCTTTAGTTTGTTGCCGGTTTACGAAAATAAATCTGCCCGGTTCGCGGAACGGACCTATGTAAAACCATATTGAATGAGCAAACACGTTTACACATCGCAATCTTAAACGGATGCGAACGACTTAAGGTTCGGCATGTGAGACGCCTTAACTAATTAATATTCCCCCATTTTATGCGTGGACAAATTATACATTTGTTTGAGAGAGAAAAAAAGCATACCAATAGTAGTATTTGTTTTTGCATGACGTGGCTGGACTGCTCACAGCAAGAAGACAAAGTAGACCGTTTGCCCAGCCCACGACATGTGTGGACAGCAAAATCGTACAAATGGTGCTTCTAGCAACATTTTGATTGTCTACATCAAATTTGGGCCTCATGCATGCGTTGCCGGACTCAGCCTGGCAGAGTTGAAATAACCTCTGGGACATGTTGTGCAGCTTATTTAGTCCCTTACACCGCACCGCTGATATATATTGTGTTTGTTTGAACGCCTTCATGTGCGATTCAAGGATGAGTATATACAAATCACAACTGTTTAGTTGTTTGTAATGTGCTATTCTGATCACCCCTTTCAAGGATGTAAGCTGACCACCACATTCGCATAGCTGATCCACAGTGTAAGCCGACATCCTACCATGGTCTATGTTCTCCTCAACTAATCTTGTTGCAGATGTTCTCGCTGACAACTCCTAGGCAACACCAGTCAGCTTTCGTCGCAGGCAAAACTATGGGCGTGCAGCCTTGTTGTTCTCTAATTTGGGCGCCTACAGGTTATACTAGTACTATTTCCCCCCATTTTATGCGAGGACAAGTCATACACTTGTTTTAAAAAGAATAGGCATGCTACTAGTATTTGTTTTTGCATGACGTTGCCGAACTGCTCCTGGCAAGAGACAAGGTGGACTGTTTGACCAACCCACTACATGTCTGCACCGTAAAATCGGAAGCAATGGTGCTTCTAGAAACATCAAGTGGAAACCATATCCGTAACCAACTACTATTATGGACAAAATAGTCGACGGTGACCGTAAGAGCATCTCCAACTGATCCCAAAAGATTCCCGAAAAAAGCAAAATCTCACAAGAACCTTTTAAATAAATAGTTACTGAAGGTGTCCTAATAATTTAGGAAATGGTTGCTTATGAATCGCTTTAGCAGATTCCAATAAATCTACATAATAATTATTTCTATTCAAACTTGTATACAAATGTTATATGCAAAAAAAATGTTATATGCATGTCTACTCTATCAACATAATAATTCAAATCATCATATTTCGGGCACACCTAATTGAACATCATTTCAGATCTACAAATTTATGAATGTATATTTGAATATTCAAATGCAAATTTGAACATAACAGATGGCCCAAAGGATTCAAAGTAAACATAAGAAATGATCCAAATCATTCGAAGTAAAACAATTTGTAAAGAAGTTTATTGACCAAGGGCCGCCCACAAATACTCAGCAAGATCATCACGCCGCTCGGTTTTCAATCCGTTCGATGCGTTTCAATAAATTCTCGTTGTTCATCCCTCTCTGACTCAATAGATGGTATACATATTTTGCCCCCTCATTCTCATAACGAAAGTATTGCTCCGACTCAACAGATGGTATACATATTTTGCCCCCTCATTCTCATAACGAAAGTATTGCGGCTCTTACCGCTCATCCTATATGATCATTGTTATGCAGGATCACACATGTGGTCATAATCCGTCACAAATACTTTGGTGCTAGAATCTTGCAAGGCCACCAGCAATGGCGAAGAGAGCTTGGAGAACCCCAGATGGCTGCTCGACATCTTTTCTACATACTTGTTGTGCCCTCGCAAAATGAATTTTCATGTTACCTTGAGGGTTTTATGTTTTTTTAGAGAAAAGGCATAGGCCTGACTTTATAAATAAAGCCACACGACAGAGTACGAGACAATCCCACCAACCAAACGGACATCACGACATAAGACCAAACAACAGGGGCACAACAACCCGGAGTTCGAAGGCACACGAGCCAGAGGACAGATAGGAGGCACGCAGGCCAACAACCTACACCTAGATAACAAAAAGCAAGACGCCATTACGAGGGAGTCATGGCGACAGGAGGAGACAACAGATTGGTGGACGCCCGAGCTTTGTTTATCAATGCCTCCATACGTCTTGATCCGTAGGTTTAGTCAATAATTTTCACTGCTGCAAAAAGCTAGACATTTTGAACAGAACATCAACAGGTTTGTTAGGAAAAACATCCTCAATATTGAATTTGTTCCTAGTGGTCCATAAAGACTAGCATAAAGCACCAAGCTCAACCCAAAACAATCTCTTAGACACACCCTGCAGGGGGCGGGCCAATAAACTTCTCCGAAAATCGGGGGCCCATGTCACATTCAACCAGGAACGGACACAACCCCAGACCAACTTGGCCAGCGCGCACCCAAAGAAAATATGGTTGGCATCTTCCAAAGTAGAACAAAGGGCACAATAAGCTGAACCAGGGCCATTTTGTTTCCGAATCTGGTCAGCCATGGGCAACCAGCACCTGAAGGCCTTCAAAGGAATATTTTAACCTTGGGGGGATCTTGGCCGCCCAAATCTGCCTGAACTTTGTAGTAAGGGAACCAGAAATGATCCTAGCATAAAGGGATTTAACAGAGAATTTCCCAGACGCCACGTGGGGCTAGGTCACCAAATCTGCCTCCTCCGAGAGGGTAGGGAACAACGCAGCGAGACGGTGACAGTCTCCCAACTCTTCAGGAGAAAGGGTCCTCCAGAGACCCATATCCCAATTATTCCGAGAGAGCTTAGAGATTGAGATCTCGGGGTTGGAACAATAAGAAAACAAAACGGGAAAAGAGGAGGCAAGGGTAGTATCACGAGATCATCAGTCCAACCAAAAACGAGTAGAAGCACCGTTCCCAACTACAAATTTGACATGCTCACGAAAACATCTCTAACTTTGACTAAGTCTTTCCCAAACTACGAGCCTCAAGCTGACGAAGCAAACATGGGGATTCCAAAGGGGAAATATTTAGCTTCCAGAAGATCGAACCACAAGGTAATGGGGAGGCCAACATAATCCTCCACTACCATTTGATATGAGACCTTTATTCATAACATCCGTGTTCAAAATACCTATCCCCCATGGCTTTTAGGTTTACAAATGATCTTCCATCTGAAAAACCTATATTTGCGCTTGTTATCAGAAGATTTCTAGAAAAGGGCATCTCTATGATTGTCAAAACCCTCATGCTGGCCCTTAGACAGCCTGACGAAACGCGTGGTGAACATGGGGAGGAAGGAGAGGCACACATTAGTGAGATAGACTTTCCCAGTCATTGTATTGTATCTACCACGCAACGACATGACTCTATTGCCCACTTTAGAGACCAAAGGCTTGAATTCCTTAGCACACAAATGAAAGGGCGAGATAGGAAGACCCAAATACTTGAGAGGGAAGGAACCGAGGCAACAATTAAGGAGATGAGCAACCCTGGAGGCTTCTACCTCATCCACCCTAGTAGCAATGACCTCACTCTTAGAAAGATTAATTTTGAGCCCCGACAAGGCTTCAAAGCACATCAGAATGAACTTAAGGTTGGCAAGGCAAGCGTCATACAATTCCACCAGGATGATTGTGTCATCCGCATATTACAGATGAGTGATACCCTGCGGGAGAAGGTGAGAGATAACATGGGAGATATGGCCTGCCGAGGCAGCCCGGTCCCGCATACATGGGAGGGCATCAACCATAAAATTGAAGAGAAGAGGCGAGACCGGATCGCCTTGCCTTAGGCCCTGACCATTGGCAAAGTACTTGGTGATAGAACCATTCACAGCCACGATAGTGTGCCCACCAAAAAGAAGTTGCATAAGTCGATGGGCATAACCGGCCTCAAAACCATTGGCATGGAGAACTCGTCGAAGAAAACCTCAGGTAACAGAGTCATAAACCTTCTCAAAATCAAGATTGAGGATAACGACTCTAGAGCCCCTCATTCTGAGATCATGAACAATATCATGCAGACAAAGGAACCCATCCAACATGAATCCACCCTTAATAAAAGCATAATTGGTAGGTCTAATAGTACGATGAGGAACAGGCGACAGCCCCATCGCAAACCCTTTAGCAGGGAACATCGCAAAATTATTAATCAGAGCAATCAGGCAAAATCGAGAGATCAAGTGAGCCTCTTTGACTTTAAGAATAAGGGATAAGATAGCAAAAATAATTCTAGAGATGTCAACTATCCCAAAACAGAAACCTTGAATAATAGGACGACCAAAGTTCTCAAGGCTGGACAAAACCGTCGAAAGAATGGCTTAGAGAAACCATCTGGACCCGAGGCAGAATTCAAGTTAGCCGAATTAATAGCCGATTCAGTCTCCTTGTCAGACAATGGAAACGCGAAGGCACGGTTCTCCTCCATTGAAAAACACCTTCTCTGGTCCCAAAGATTGGGCGAGATGATAATACCAGAGCCAGGTCCGGCCACCACCAGGCCAGCAAAAAAATTATACACGTGATCTAGAATAAGCCGAAGATCATCAACACAAACACCATCAATAAGGAGACTGTCAATAGATCATCTACGAGGACGACCGTTGGCAATGGCAAAAAATAGGCGATGTGAGAGTCCCCGTTTAAGGTCCAATTGATCGTGCCCCGCTTCCTCCAGTAGATCTCTGCCTGCTGGTGAAGCTGCATGAAACTAGCCTCAAAATCATACCGTTGTTGCCAGCCAGCAGCAGAGAGCCCGACAGAATCAGCCTCCGCATCCAACTACGAGACCACCGGCAGCAGCTCGCGCTTATATTTGCAGGCCTCGACCGCGGGATTGAGGCCCCAACCTTTAAGAAATTTACACACCCGATAGGAGAAAAAAATGCCAATCGTTCATTGGACCAAACGAACGCACTCTGGAATTCAAGAGAGAGGTAATCTTCACACCCACCAAATGTTAAAAGCCCTCAACAAGAAGCTAGGATGCATCAAATTGAAATTTGGAAACCTTGACCTGGGTGGAGATGCCCAAATCTAATATAAGAGGGGAATGGTCCGAACCCACATGGGTGAAAGCAGAAAGAGAGGCATGGGGAAAGAGCAAGTCCCAAGCGGAAGAGGAAATAACATGATCCAACACAAAACGAATTGGAGGGCTTGATGATTAGACCAAGTAAACCTCGATCCAGTCCTAGGAATTTCTCGAAGGTCACAGTGCACAATGAAATCATTAAATGCATCGTCAAGTGGCCAAGAGAAGTTAGAGTTTCTCTTTTCACCAAGGAATCTAAGAAGATTAAAATCACCCCAACCACCAGCAGGATGTGACAGGAATCAATCTTGGGAGAAATATCATCCAAAAAAAGTAAGGTAAGCGAGTGATCAATTGGGATGTAGACCACCATAAACTGCCAAATGACATTAAGACTCTTGTGAAACACCACCATACTAGCCCAGAAATCCCCATGAATAAAGGCGAAAAAATCAAAAAAATCCAAGTTCACACAAATAAGGATGCCACCCGAATGACCAGACGCTGACATAGCCATCGCCATGCGAAACGGTCAGCCCCAGCAATAGAGGACAACTCAACGTTAGAGAAAGAAGGTTTGAAGGTTTCAACGAGGCCCACCACATCAATGTTGACATCTCGCACCAAATCTCGAATTTGGTCTCGACGCCCCCTAGCGCCAAAATCTCTGATATTCCAGAATGCAAATTTCATTTGAAAGAGAGATTTTTTATATGAATGCTCGACCTGCTTGAGGCTACGTAGGATTTAGCTCTCCTATTCCGCCCCTTTTGGGTCGATGTCGGGGGAAGGCCACTACCCTCCCCCAATGACCCACCACCAACTGTGTTCGAGACCGGCACCTTACCGGCCACAGATTCTTTGGCTTTGGAAATAGTTGTCTGAGCCTCCTCATTTAAATGAATCATAGAAAGAAAAGGAGCAGGAGAACCAACGTCACAAGCGACAGACACGCTGATGTCGGACAAAACATTAAGAAGATGGGAATCTAGCATAGAAGGAAGCACCAAATGAACAAGGGAGGAGGTGTTGGAAGTACCTGGGGGATAGAGATCCTTAGCCGCCGCACAATGCTCTACGCTCTCCTGCATGGGGATCGCGATGTTCTGGCGATGGAGGCCTTTCCTGGCCGTGGAGACTGGAGAACGCAGCGGCACCGCAAAAGATCGCTTCATCGGGGAGGAAGTATCCCCACCCGACGGACCAACAACAATGGCCCCAAGATCCAACTCCACATGATGACACAAATCCGCAACCGACTGCTTGGCCCCTGGTAAGCCCCGGCTCTTTGGCAGATAACTATCTAACATATGACTTCTTCTTGAGCTTGCTACTAGGGCTGGAAGGTTGCATGGGCAGGGCCGGTAGCACATCCACAATGCCAGAGAAAGGGGGGATGCTGGTCTATCAGGGAGATTGGAGTAGGCACCCGAAAATGGAGTGCAACCGCCCAGCTCCACGGGATCAGGCTGTGTCAGCTTGCCACCCCCATTTTTGTCCGCACCGCCCCCACAAGCAGTAGGCGCCCCAAAGTCAAACATGCCCCAGGACTTAGAGCCCATAACTTCCCATTCACATGTGGTGAAGGGATTATCATTGTTACCCGCACCGATGTTGCCCCCACCAACCGAGGGATCTAGAATGGAGGAAGTGGGGGAAGGGGGGAGGGGGTGCCTGCGGAGCAGCCAGACCCTCATCAAGGACACGGATTCTGTAAGCATCACTGATAGGGAAGATGTTGATCTCTCCAAAACCACGAGAGGGGTCCAAGCACCAAATTTTCATGTGGACAAGGCCTGGGAGCTCTAGCGAGGAGGTATCAACATCAGAAGGTTTGCCTATCAGATCCCCAAAGGCCATCAAGAAACCGGAGCTACTGTGATGGAGGTTGAGGAGAGGAATGGTCAGGCCTATGAAGTGTTCAAGAACATGGTCCTTGCCGAGCCGGATGTGGATCCTTCTTCCATAGAGAGGATGTTACATGAGTGCAGAAGATATTTCAACATCGTCGAATCATCAGGCCAGCCCCGAAACAACGCCGACGAGTAGTTGTTTCCATTTTGCTATTTTCTGAACCTTGCTGATATGTAATGTCGCTATTATGTTGTTTAGTTGATTGTGTAGGAGTACGAACGATAATTTGTGCCATCATTTTCTGAATAAGATGCTTATTACCAAGAATCGTCTGTGTTATTATTTGTCTGTGTTATTTTCAGTCTTCCCACACAATTTAGATTAATAACTATTTGTTAGGCATCACAAACATCTTGTTACGACGAATTGTTTGTGTTATTTTGGCTCATTGTGCGTAGTTCATCCGAGCACACAGGAAGCCGTTTGTCTCACACATCTTGATCTGTGCAGCCGTTTGTGATATCAGTCACTAACAATTCTATACCAGAAAATAGTTCACCCGAGTGACCTTTATGCAGCATAGATGTTGTGCAGACAGAGCAAATCACAATACATACAAACTAAACTTCGAAACCCGTCGGCGATGATGTCACCAGTCACTAACAATTCTATACCAGCAAGCGTTTTCCCCGCAGCACACATAGGTTATTAGGACCAATCGTCTGTATTATTTCTGTTGTTCTGTATTATTTCTGTTGTTCGCACACGATTCTGATTAATTACTCACCTGTTTGTTGTATATCGCAAACATCATGTTATGACGAATCGTTTGTGTTTTGCTTTATCATTGCATACAATTTATGGTAGTGAACTATGTACCCTCTATTGCACACAGCTGGATGTTTGTAACCGTTTGTGTTATTTTAGCTAATCACAAACAGTTCGTATGGAAAACTGTATGGCTGAAATCGCACACATAAGTCTTTTCTGAATCGTATTTGATGAGTCCGTCATCGCACAGAGTTCACATTATTGGCGTCGGAGCACCGTTTACGATTCATGCATCAAACAATTTCGTCGAAGCATCTCTGATTGATGTGCCTTTTTTGGACCATCCTGCAGTAGTATGAGGTCCAAACACTGAAACCCCAACAATAGTAAATCTAACGATGGTTTCTCTAATTGTGCTCTGAGACATCCATATGTATTCATCCCATGAATCAGCGGCCATGCCATATGCAAGCATCTGTAGTGTGGTCGTGCACTTCTGGTAAGTACAGAACTCAGAGCATGATTGGTTACATGCCAAAAATTGGCATGCCAACATTTGGCAAATGCCAAATCTTGGCTAGAGCTTGGTTGATTACTATGTTTACTTGCCAACCACACAAGAAGTTCCCAATTTTTTGGCAACTTTTGATATTGCCAATTGTTGGTTTGCCAAGTATTGGCAATGCCAAATGTTTGGGATTAAACCAATTATCATTTCAATCCTTCCAGGCGTGATATGGAAGGAGGGAAGGATGAGGGCGTAGGGTCTGGGTGCGGTTTTGGGTAGGTCGAGGGTGTCGAAGTCCTACGTGACTGCTGTCTGGACTCCCGCAAAGTCCCCCCTGCCATAGTTTGCTTCCATTTTGAGGGGAGAAAAGGCCTCCAGACCAATCCGCAAATAGATACATGCACGTGTTGGATGGCAAAATATGTCCGGACCGCACAGTCCGCAAGGTTGCGGGCATTTGGAAGCTTTGCTTTAGAGATGCCCTGACTACCTTTTCGCCTTCCATTTTCACTAAGATAATAAGTTATACTCCCTCCTATTCAACATAAGTGTCATAGTTTTGAACTAAGATTAAACTAATCTTCATTTAAAACTATGACATTTATTTTGAATCGAAGGGAGTACTATTTGTTCTTAACATGACGAGACAAGACTACTACTAGCACGTTTAGCGGTCCAAGTAGCATGTTTGGTGATTTTATGCGGTGCAACATTGATTCACATACACTAGTAGAAAACAGGGCATTGATTTGGGCCGGGCCAACCCATTAGTCCCAGTTCAGGCACGAACCGGGACCAATGGGGGCAACGGTCCCGGTTTGTGAGGCCAGGAGGACGGGCGGGCCACGTGGGGCATTGGTCCCGGTTCGTCTGGCACCTTTGGTCCCGGTTCCGGACACGAACCGGGACCAATGTGCCTTGCTCTCGGCACACAACCATTGGTCTCGGTTCATGGCTGGATCCGGGACCAAATGGGGTCCTTTAGTCTCGGTTCCAGCCACGAACCGGGACCAATGAGATGCCTATATATACCCCCTCGCCAGCAAGCAGAACATTGTGGTGCTCTAGCTCACCTCCTATGCACATGAGGTGTTTGATGAAATGCCCAAGCCAAGCTTAAGCTTTCTCCTCTCGAAGCTCCTTGTCCAAACTCCATTTTCATCAAGATTTGTCTAGGTTTGGCGGCCCGTCCTGTCCCGTCCCCGTCTTGAAACCGCCATCGATCGCCCGCGCATGGTGAGCCTCTTGATCTTATCTTCTTGCTAAAAGAAAATATACTTACTCATATGATTTTCTTACTTTTATTATTGTTTGTTATTATATAGTGCCATGGTTATGGTATCTCCCCATGCCGGCCCTCGTCCAGTCTATGATTCAGATGTGGTATATTATCTTTTATATAAGTATTTCGCACATGTAATGTCTATGATAATTAATTGTGCCACCAACTTGACGTAGATTTTTTATCTATAGGAAGTAGTTGAACCAGAAATTCCAACCGACTATGCAATTCTGCTCGAGAAGTTAACACAAGCTGAAAAAGAAATCGATCATTTGAAAGAAAAAATTGAAAAGAACTGAAGATGACAAGATGGGATTGGAGTTGCATGTTGTCGATATCGTCGACGATCACAAGACCAAGATGGATCCAATGCACTTGAAGCTTAGAAAGATTAGAAAATATGTCATTCATACTGAGACTTGGTATCATTATGCCATTGGATCAATTGGTACCTTAGTAGCGGGTTATGATTGCATTTGTTGTTGCATTTAAATTTTTTACGTATTTTCGCTGTATGTTTTAATTAGATGCTCTAGAGAGCTATATGTTGTTTAATAATGATAACTATGTATCTACTTTGGTTTTAATGTGATGATGAACTTTTATTAATTTGGTCACTTATGTATTCCTGATGTTCTGTAATGGTTTTTGACACACTATTTTTTAGCACATGCTATGTGGGTGAAATAATGATACCATGCCAACTTTTAACCTTTTCACAGTTCATTTGTAGTGCTTTTCAATTTTAGGGTCATTTAAATCAAAAAAATCAATAACTGTGTGAAAAATAATAAATGAAGTTAGAAAGGGTTAAAAATTGATGATGTGGATTTGAATGGTGCATTTTGAACACACAAAAAGCCTGGAATTCAAATAAGTTAAAGAAAATGAAATGCCTTTTGTAACCGATGAGTTTCCGTCCAAAACCCTGATACTTCGAAAGAGACTGTTCGTTTTGTACACGAAGTGCATCCAGCTTTTGCCGTAACCCTCTCATCTTTTTACCACATGCTATGTGGGTGAAATGATGATACCATGCCAACTTCCAACCTTTTCAGAGTTCATTTGTAGTGTTTTTCAATTTTAGGGTCATTTAGCTCAAACAAATCAATAATTGCATGAAAAATAACAAATAAAGTCAGAAAGGACTGAAAATTGATGATGTGGCTTCGAATGGTGCATTTTGAACACACAAAAATCCTGGAGTTCAAATAAGTTCAAGAAAATGAAATCTCTTTTGTAACCGATGAGTTTCCGTCCGAAACCTTGATACTTCGAAAGAGACTGTCCGTTTTGTACACGAAGTGCATCCGGCTTTTGCCATAACCGTCTCAATTTTTTAGCACATGCTATATGGGTAAAATGATGATACCATGCCAACTTTCAACCTTTTCAAAGTTCATTTGTAGTGTTTTTCAATTTCAGGGCCATTTAGTTCAAAAAAATCAATAACTGCATGAAAAATAACAAATGAAGTTCGAAAGGGTTGAAAATTGATGATGTGCTTTGAATGGTGCATTTTGAACACACAAAAAGCCTGGAGTTCAAATAAGTTCAAGAAAATGAAATGCCTTTTGTAACCGATGAGTTTCCATCTAAAACTGTGATACTTCGAAAGAGACTGTCCGTTTTGTACACGAAGTGCATCTAGCTTTTGCCGTAACCGTCTCAACTTTTTAGCACATGCTATTTGGGTGAAATAATGATACCATGCCAACTTTCAACCTTTTCAAAGTTTATTTGTAGTGCTTTTCAATTTCAGGGTCATTTAGCTCAAAAAAACCAATAACTAAAATTATAAACCTCTAGTATTTTTGAAACTAAAATTATATAAACCTAAAAATTACCAAATTGAATATAATGTTAAAACAAAGTAATATTAAATAGCAGGAAAAATAGGAAAAAAATAACATAAAAAATAGCAAAAGTGAAAATAGATGCGCTTACACTGAAATTAACTAGCACTTTGAATTTAGGTCGAATTTCATGTATAAGGGCATCTATTTTTACTATGTGAGGAGCTTGACAGGTCAAGCTCATCGGGGCTTATAAACAGGTGATGTCTCGCCTCGACTAGCGAGGTGGGACTAAACATTTGATGCGCCAGGCCTTTGGTCCCAGTTGGTGGCAGCAACCGGGACCAAAGGTCCCTGTTTCCCCGCCGGCCGACGAAAAGGGACCAGTGGTCCCGGTTGGTGGCACCAACCGGGACCAATGCCCCCCTTTCGTCCCGGTTGGTGCCACCAACTGGGACCAAAGGTCCCTGTTTCCCGCCCTTTGGGCTGCTGAAAACAGGGCTTTAGTTCCGGTTGGTGGCACGAACCGGGATTAAAGGAGGGAATTGGTCCTGGTTGGTGGCACCAACCGGGACCAATGCTTCTTCTATATAAGTAGCACTTACGAAATTTCGTAGGTTTCATCGCCACTTCGCCGAGCCCGCCGTCCTCGTCCCCGTCGTCGCTTGCCGCCCCGAGCCCGCCATCGTCGTCCTCGTCCCCGTCCCCGTCCCCATCGCCTCCCGTCGCCGTGCCCGCCGTTGTCATCCCCCTCCTCGTCACCGCCCGGTCCCCATCGCCTCCCCTGTCGCCCCCGTCGCCGCCCCCGTTGCCCCCGCCGCCCCCATCGCCGCCCCTCCCCCGCCGCCTCCCCACCGCCCCCGTCGCCTCCCTCGTCGCCGCCCCGCTCCCGTCACCGCACCTCCCCCGTTGCCTCCCCCGCCGCCCCCGTCGCCGCCCCGTCCCCGTCGCCGCCCTGCCCCCGTCACCACCCCCACTGTGAGCCGCCACCGCCCCGGCTCTGTGCAATTTCTTTTTAAAATATATGTTGATTTTTTATATGATGAATGTTTTTGTTCATATATAATGTACTCTAGATTAGTTGATTTTGTTTATGATGAATGCTTATGTTTTTGTTCATATATAATGTACTCCAGATTAGTTGATTTTGTTTATAATGTACTCGAGTGTATATGTATGTGGCTATATAATATATAATGTATATATGTATGTGGCTATATGTTCTGCCATATTAGTTGATTTTGTTTACGATGAATGTTTATGTTTTAGTTGTTTTATGTTTTATTTAATTATTAGGAGTCCTAGAAAATATTAGTATGTGTATGTTAGATTACAGATTTTTTTTGGGTTTTATGAAAAATAGTGATTAAACGATAAGAAAACGTTCTCATGGGAATTTGTCGATGATGCCCGGCCCGCATCCTCGTCGTCGAGTAGTCCGCGAGAGCCTGCTTGATAGGCGCCATGTCCGGGACTGGGCTCCGCCGGACTGGCACTGGGAGGTGATACCTTCCCGGGCTCGGAGGTTGGTGAGGAATCCAGGTATCGTCGTCAACCTGGACCTTTTGTGGTGGCGGTCACGCGGACCACTTTCGGTGCAGAGGGAACAGGCACCCGCGGAGGTGGTACGTCGCCGTGTCTGGGAGGAGGACGAGCACGTCCGTCGCTACATGGCGGCGTTGGACGCCCGGTTCGACAGTACCTGGCAGATCCTTCAGGGATGTCACTTGAGTTATGATCCCGTGATGGTTCCTTATCTTTGGGTGTCCACCACCGGCGACTCAGAGACCGCTAGTGAACCGAGTTCACCATCCTCCACTTTAGATTCTAGTATATTCGATCTGTATTTGTGATCTTATATGATAATATTCAAGATGTATTAGTTAATATTTGATGATGCATTAACTGGATTATTCAGGATGATGTATTAGAGATATTATATTCGAAGTCATTATAAATATTAATGTATTTGTGATATTTTATCGGTATAATGCGTGTGTGACTTTTGGTCTGTCGTTGCTCCTTGTGTGACTTTCATGTGTGTTCTTGATGGAGGAATCCCGATTGTTTTCGTGGGGGCGCCTCCTCTTTTTTCTCTTCTTTGCAATATACTCGTCGATATATTGCACAAGAAGAGAAGACGGGAGACGTCCATCACCGGCGGTCGAACTATTAATGTGAGAGAGTGCCCACCAACATATATATATATATACCACCATATAAGTGTGAGAGAGAGCACACCAACACACCATGAGATATGAGAGTTACTTAAGAAAAGTCTCGACGGACCGAAAGTCACACACGCATTAGGATCCAAAGCGTGCCGTAATTCTTGAACGAACTTATTCAGGATGATGTATTAGTGATTTGCAAGTCATTCCGGTAAAACATAGGGAATTTTTTCTATGTCATTGCTCTATATATGAAACGGCTTGACTTCAGGTCTGTTTTGGCTCCTTGTGTGTCTTTCAGTGAGGGAGAGTGTCCACCATATATATATATGAGAGAGGAAGAATTCCGACTGTTGTCATGGGGGTCGCTTCTCCTTCGTTCCAGTGTGCTAGACATTTTGGTGTAATGCACCCTGGAACGAATGGAGGAGCCACCATCACCGACGATCGCAATATCAGAGGGAGTGCCAATCATATACGTGAGACGAGAGTTTAGGAAGGAAAGACTCGACAGACCTAAAGTCAACCCGTTGCATATTGAGTAATAGTGATCTGTGTGCTGATCAGTTTTCTCGTAGTTTCCTTCGATCGATTTTAAATGTTTCAACTATGAACATAGGAAATGTTTGACGACGAAAGGGAATTCACTATGTGCGAATACTGTGAAGACGAGTGTGGCCTATGTGACAAGACTTTCCTAGTTGACGGTAGGCGCTTCAGCATCATGCTGGATGAGACCTTAGAAGTGGATACAGTAAGTCACAATGACAAGTCTTTTTTCGTAATTAAGCATGACTTCTGGCTCTTTTGCTTCAACTTATAATTATTTTAATTTTTTACTGTTCTACTAGCGTATCCTCTGCCATACAAGAATTCCTGTCTTGGATAAGATTGGTTTCAATACTAAAAAAGATATGAAGGTAAAGATAGTTCACTTGAGGACCGATCATGGTTTTACTTTTGCGGTAAAATTGTACCATGTAGACAACTATTGCTATTTTGAATGCAAAAGTTGGCAAGCACTATGCAATGCTTATGCATTTGAGCCTAGTATGCTTATCACCTTTGATATTCGTCCGGAAGATGAAATTGAAGGTATTATTGACATCTAGGTCGATGTGCAGACGCCTCCAGTTCTACCATTATTAAGTAATTTATATTGTTTATTTAAAAATAGTTGACAACTTATTTGCATTGACAGCTTATTTTTATTCTTCAAAAAATATACGGAAGATGGTAGACAGAACATACTACTATAGTGATGAAGCAAAATTAACTTATAAGGAAAAAGATCAACTTACCGCATTTCTTAGTCATCTTGAGAATTACAATAGCTATTATCAAACTCCTGCACATTATGGTCAATACGTGTCACTAGTGCACGTGGTGAACTACGGTAACATCCATGAAGATTGCATGGTAAGATTTTAATTCTACTATTACGACATCCATGCATCTTTTGCATAAATTCTTCTAAAACTAAACTACATTGCTAACTACAAAGTTATTACTATGTTTTTCAACAGAAAATCCCGGAGGATTGTGTGCCTCATCTGATGATTCCGAGAGGTCGCGTTGTTGTTACGAGCTTAGGGCCACCACGGCCAGGTCAGCCTACGCATCACTCCTGTCCATACCGGATTTCTAAAACCGATGGAGTCATGATAATCAAAGATTAGAAAAAATGTATGCTCAATCATAGAGAGCTACTTGAAAGCAACATTGTGCGTAGACCAAGAATGAGAGACAGGATGATCTCCGTTCTCCATAATGGAGAGTCAGGGCCTACCTTGTTTTATGATATTGTACGTAAGAGAGGATAGAGTAGGTCCTACGAGATAGGAGTACGTAGGTCCTAGGTACAATGTGTTAGAGTTAATGATGATGATGATGAGGAGGAGTTGTGATTATGGCTAGTGACCAACTTGTTATATGATGTCTCATTGACGAAAATGATGATTAAATAGTGTTATATGTTCTATCTATACGTATAGTTCGTAGCGTCGTGATCAAGCATGGAGATAAGAGAGATCACTTCTCTCTATTAGCTAGCTAACAAAATATATAAAACCCCTAAATTAACCCTCCAAAACCCTCAAAAGCCTCTCTCTTTAAAAAAACAGCTCCTCAGCTACTGACGCGTGGACGCTCTTTGGTCCCGGTTGGTGTACCCTCCTGCCTGGGCTCAGCGAAGCGGCCACGTGTAGCCCCATCTATCCCGGTTCATAAGCGAACCGGGACTAAAGATCATGGGCTTTAGTCCCGATACATTAGTCCCGGTTCTGGAACCAGGACAAATGGGTCTTACGAATCGGGACAAATGGGCCTTTTTTCACTAGCGATAGTTCTCCTTGTTAGCTCTTCATGCGAATCAAAGTTGCACGGCCTTTATGAGTGAGTGATTGGCATGATCTTCATGGATGGCTGAGTAATTAGCATGACCTTCACGTGTCTTTACACGACCCTTAGGGAGTGGGTTGGGCCGGTCGTTATTTTCTGCAGGCAAGTTTGAGTTGCTTGCTAAGCGAAAAGGAATGTTGTTAGGCTGATGATGATGTTGGAAAGAAGTGATGACGCTGATGTTAATGTGCTACCTTGACGAGACTTTCTTCGCAGTTATGTGTGGGATTAGGGAGTGAAAAAAAGCTAATACTTTCTTAGTCCCAAAATAAATGACTCAATTTTTTATTAACTTTAATACAAAGTTGAATCATTTTTAAGTCACTTATTTTGGAACGGAGGAAGTAGCTCACAAGCTTAACTCATAGCTTCATTCTTAATGAACATAGCAGTTCACCGATTTCAGCTCGTCAACCTTACCGAGTTTCACAAGCAGCTCGTTAGACACGTTAGTACATCACAACACATATTCTTATCTACGTGATAGTCTTTTCATGGCACCTCAACCAATCTATTTCAATCCAATCGACCCAACCTAGCCTACATAAGATAACAAACTAGCGCAGCTTTTCCTGTACTCATCATCTTCCTTTGTAAAAATCACACTCATCGTCTCGTAGGCCATAGCATATTGTAGTCGGTTAACGAGCACTCGCAAGCTTTAAACGGAACAGACCCGAGCAGAGTTTTTTGCTTGCATCCTGCCCCAGCTCCGGGTCCTCCTCGTCAACTAATCAACCTTGTTGCTCCGCAAGTCAAAGCACAATGGCGGGATTCCCTCCGTCCGACGCCACGCACGTCTGGAAAAGTAGGATTGCACGGGCGATCTAAGGAGGAGTCGAGGGTTCCCTTACGCATCGCCAGCAGCGCTGCCGGTTCCCTCTCTCTCCATCGGCCGCTTCGGCGGCGGGAGGGAGGAGGAACCTCGGGTCTAGTTGCTAGGTGTGTGTGTGGTAGGGTTAGGGTTGAGGGAGACGCTGCCGAGGCCGTTGCGATGGTGTCGTGTCGGAATAAGTTTTTTCGGGCTCCGTTCACGGTCAGGCGAGGCCTTTGCCTTTGTCTAGGAGCCAGTGGGGTGGGGGATCCCCGGATCTCGTCGAGGTCGCGGGCTATGGTGACTGGAGGTCCATCGGCACTGGCCATTTGGGTCCTCAGATGGGTGATGGATGCAAGGAGATGAAGACCCTTCTTCTTCATTGTCGGTATGATTTGCTGCTGCTGTTCTTCTCCTTCCTCTGCGCTGATGCTGGTGGAAGATCCTGCTTTGCCCGGGCGGATGGCCCGGCCGCGGTGCTGGATCGGTCGGATGACTCGAGTTCTCTTCCTTCCGGAAGGAACACTTTTCACGGTACTCAAAGCCAAAGATGGCGACGACTGTTGTAGGTGTGTTGGATTGATGTTCATGCCCTCTGAGCGCTGTCAAAAAGGAAGAAGCAACGTGGCGGCAATTGTGCCGTGGTCGAAGATGATGACCTACTTGCGTTGGGTAGCAGATCCACCTGTAGGGGTCTTCTCTCAAGATTCAGGGATAATGACACAGGACTCCGGAGATCTTCTTGTATTAGGGTTGTCTTAGAGTACTCTAGGTGGTCATGGTCCTTTGTGTTTGTGTTTCAGTGTGCTTGTAAGGATCAACTACTTTATACTGTTTCATGGTTTGAATAAAAATCCTCTTAAAAAAACCTTGTTGCTCCGCCGAAAAAGTTAAAGACAAACAAAAGGACAAAATACTAATCTTGTTGCTGAATTTCTCGCTGAACCACTGCTCCTGGCACCAGCCACCAGCCAGTCAGTCTTCTACGTACGCAGGTCAAACTATTGGATCAGTGTTCTTTGGTTTGGGCCCCATGCAGGTTATTCTATAACCATCTTTTCCGGTTTCGCCGGGATAGGTATACTTGGGTAGTGATGATGCTACAAGGAGTAGTAGTTTTTACGCCACGTCGCAAGACACAGAAAGGTGGCCATTTGTTTGACCGTCACACAGACAAGATGTGCGCGCTGCGCGGCGCAAGGCCGGAAAGGATCGGTGGATAATGCTTCGTGAGACGTGAAGCGGCAAGCAAAGCATATGGTACATGGAAGCTGATGGATAAAGCAATCTACTTAATCCATGTTAAAAGATAAAGCGGTCGTCTACGGTGACAGTTTAGCGAACATCACCAGGTACGTAGTCCGGATGACATCAGGAGAAAGAAGCCGAGATCAATTCGGGCCGGGTTGCGTACAGTCCAGCTCCGGACTCGCGCCGCCGTCGACCCTCCGGCGACCGGGCGACGGGAGCGGTTTCTAACTACGCCGTTTGAGTGGTGCACGCCGCGCACACTGTTTCGCGCAGCCGATCCATAGTCCGGCATCCTAACCATGGTCCATGTTCTCGTCAACTAACCTTGTCTTTTTTTTCAAAACACTAATTTTGTTGCCGATTGTTCTCGCTGAGCTACCATCAGTCAGGTTTCAACGCAGGTAAAACCATGGGCGTGCAGCCTTGTCCTTCTCTAATTTGGGCCACGGGATATTATACTATAATAAGACATCTTTAACATTGACCCGTAAATCAAACACGGCATTTGTTCACGAACATGAATGCTAAAGTCGGTCATTCAAAATTATCCGCATACATTTTAAACTGGATTTAAATAAACAGACAAATTACATGCAAACAGAATGATTTTATTCAAACCGGCTGAAAACATTTATAATTCAGGCATATATCAACTTAACTATACCAGGCCACGGTAAAAGTAGTCTACGACCGGCCGCGACGAATCTCGTCCAGTAGCCCATTCATCAGACTGTCAATTGCCCTAGAGGGATATGCTTCGCAGCCTCCCTCTACCTCCGTGAAGCACAAACAATGTTGGTTTTTAGGCGGAGGAAGACAGTCCCCGTGATCTACGCCCCCGCTCACTGGGGAAGACACTTGTCGTGTAAGTCGGTGACACAATGGCGGTGGCCTTCATGGGACCCAAGTGGCGGCGACCTCCCATGACATACTTTTCCTTGTTGTCCACGGTGGCCACGGATAGCAGAGCCTCTGTCCACATGGCTTCTTTCCCCACCTGCCTGACGCATTGCCATCATTGCTCGCGGCAGATTTGACAGGAGACGACGTTGTCCAGGAGGGATGGGCGAGCAGGGGCTGGTGATGGCGCCAAATGTGGAGGTTTTGCTGGCAAGCCAATCTGTATCGGTTGGCTCGTCGGGCAACCTAGACAGATGCAATGCCGGAGATCTCCTTCTTCTGTTTGCCGAAGGCCATCACAAGTGTTGTACAAGAAGGAGATGAAGAGAGCGGAGGTGAGGTGTGGTACTTCCTGGTGCCTAGACACATTTATATACCGACCGAATGTGAGGAGCTAGACATAGAGTTGTTTAATGCCAGCGGGCACAAGCACGAACGTGTACCGTTTGGGGCGCTATAGTAGGTTCCTCGGCACATGCGCTGTTTTAATGGCGGTAAGCAATCAGAAGGATGTCGTTTCAACGCGAAGAGGATGCATGCGCAGCGACGATGCTCTCGGACAGCGAGTCGCTTCAATGCTGGCTCTAGTGAGCGGTCGTGTACACTCAGGACCGGCATGAATGCGAGAACTTGGCTTTGGGAGGGAAAGCACGTAGTCGCTGTAGACGGGTTTTGGTGGATCGGGTTAGTCAGACAAGGACATGACAGCGGTCTAGATGCTCGCACCACCCCTAGTTTGTGTCCTGTTTGTGGGTATAAATGTGCCCGATACGCCAAACACACCAATGCATAGGGATGGCAATTTTGCCATGGGTATGGGTACACGCGGGTACCCTACCCGAAAACAACAGGCATGGGCATGACTTGGAGAGATTTTATACCCACGGATAATGGGTATCCATACCTGCAAAATATATGGGCAGGGTATGGATACAAAACTACGCCCATGGGTGACCCAATGGATACTCAAAAAATGTTAATAAATGAAAATAACTCCTACGACATGTGGGGTCAACATCCAACTCCTTGGCACACCCTAAGTCCCGATTCCTTAAACCGGCCATAGCTCATAGACCCGTAATCACATGCTCGCCACTCCTCTTACGTCCTATGTGACTCCTTGAAAAGATGTAATCTTGACTCTTCGCTATTGGACTTATGTCCAACTCTAGACCTTGCGATCCCCCATTCCCAGCACCACCACCCATTGCACCGGGCTTTCACCAAACGCCGCTCATACTGTTGGGAAACATTGCATGGGAAACAAAAAAAATTCTACGCACACGTAAGATCTATCCATGGTGATGGGCATCTATGAGAGGGAGAGTGGATCTACGTACCCTTGTACATCGCTAAGCGGAAAGCGTTAAGAAACGCGGTTGATGTAGTCGAACATCTTCGCGATACAAATCGCCGAGCGTCCCGCGATCCAACCACGATCCGTCCCGATCAAGCACCGAACGGACGACACCTCCGCGTTCAGCATACGTACAACTTGATGACGATCTTCACCTTCTTGATCTAGAAAGAGGGAGCGGAGAGGTAGACGAGTTCTCCGGCAGCGTGATGGCGCTGCGGCGATGATGGTGGAGTATTCTCAGCAGGGCTTTGCCTAAGCACAACTGAAACCGATCTAGAGGAGAAATATGAACTAGAGGGTAGGGTTGCACGTGGCTGAAAAATCTTGTGCCAAAACCCTAAAACCCTCTAGTATATATAGGAGAAAGACAGAGGAGTCTTGGCCCAAGGGCCAAGCCATCTAGGCTTCGGCCGAAGGGAGGAGAGGAGGAATCCTCCTCCAATCCTAATAGGACTAGGAGTCCTTCCTTATTTGCCCTTTTTGCCATTTTCCACATTTTTCTCTTTGGGCTTTTCTTCCCAGCCGCATGGGCCTTGTGTGGGACATCCATCAGACCACTAATGGCTGGTATTCACCCTCCCACAGCCCATGTAGCCTCTTGGGTCGAAATACCCCTCCCGATGGTCCCCCGGTACACTACCGGCACTCCCAACACACTACCGATGAGGCCGAAACTTTTTCGGCGACCAAACAGGACTTCCTATATATCAATCTTTACCTCCGGACCATTCCGGAGCTCCTCGTGACGTCCGAGATCTCATACAGGACTCCGAACAACCTTCGGTCACCACTATGCATAACTCTATACTACCGAAACGTCACCAAACCTTAAGTGTGCAGACCCTGCGGGTTCGAGAACTATGTAGACATGACCGAGACACCTCTACGGTCAATAACCAATAGCGGGATCCCATATTGGTTCCTACATATTCTACGAAGATCTTTATCGGTCGAACCTCTATGTCAAGGATTCAGTTAATCCCATATGATGTTCCCTTTGTTCTTCGGTATGTTACTTGCCCGAGATTCGATCGTCGGTATCTCCATACCTAGTTCAACCTCGTTACCGGCAAATCTCTTTACTCGTTCTGTAATACAAGATCCCGTGACTAACACTTAGTCACATTGCTTGCAAGGCTTATTGTGATGTTGTATTATCGACTGGGCCCTGAGATACCTCTCCGTCACACGGAGTAACAAATCCCAGTCTTGATCGATGCCAACCCAACAGACACCCTCGGAGATACCTGTAGAGCACCTTTATAGTCACCCATTTACGTTGCGGAGTTTGATATACACAAGGCATTCCTCCGGTGTCCGTGAGTTGCATGATCTCATGGTCATAGGAACACATACTTGACATGCAGAAAACTATAGCAATAAACTGACATGATCAAATGCTACGTTTATAGTTTGGGTCTTGTCCACCCCATCATTCTCCTAATGATGTGATCCCATTATTAAATGACATCACATGTCAATAGCTAGGAAATCTTGATCATCTTTGATCAAAGAGCTAGTTCACTAGAGGCATACTAGGGACAAAGTGTTGTCTATTTATCCATACATGTAATGTGTTTCCAATCAATACAATTATAGCATGGACAATAAACAATCATCATGAACAAGTAAATATAATAATAAACACTTTATTTATTGCCTCTAGGGCATATTTCCAACAGTCTCACACTTGCACTAGAGTCAATAATCTAGTTAACCGAAAAGTTGTTTCGGAGTATACCATTAAGTCAAAATGGTTTCGGCACACGTCTGGAAATTCTTGGAGGGTGCCAGAATGATTCTGGGGACTTCTGGGATTTTTCGGAGGAAAAAACCGGAAGTGTTCCGGAGCCGCCGGAACCGCTATGGTAGCTTTTCGCTGAAGAAAAACATTGTTCCGGAATTGTTTCGGAACGCGTCCAAAATTGTTTTAGTGGGTACTGGAATTATTCTAGGCACACAGAAATAATTTGGGATTTAACGGACACAGAAAAATGTCTTCGTGAATAGTGAAAACACTATTTTGAATAGTAGAAACACTATATATATAAATAGTGGAAACACTATATATGTATAGTGGAAACACTATTGTAAATAGTGGAAACACTATATATGTATAGTGGAAACACTATTGTAAATAGTGGAAACACTATTGTGAATAGTGGAAATACTATTAGGGGATGATGCAGGCATGGTGATGCAGGCATGGTGATGGAGGCAACACTATTTGGAGGCTTTCCCTTTATGCCCTTGTGGTGTGCTCACCTCATGGGCATTTTGGGTATTTCAAGTGCCACCCTACCCCTTGGGTTTTCCTATAAATAGAGGTGGAGATGCACTCTCCACACTCATCCTTTGCTCTCATACACATGCTTTGCTTTGCAAGCTCTCTCTCTCCCTCCCACAAAAAGAGTTTTTCGTAGAGCCGAAAGGCTGTCTGGGTTCCGGCAAGAACTAGTTCTGGACGGCGAAGCCCTGCCGGATAGATGACACCGTATGTGTGCAACCCCGTAGAGAGTTTGTAGTTTCGATCTTTTGCCCGAGGGGCTGTTCGAGTGTCCTCCCGAAGGGCTGTCCGAGTCTCGGGTCGAGTTTCGAGAGTCCTCCCGAAGGGCCGTCCGAGTCTCCGTTCGAGTTTCGAGGGTCCTCCCGAAGGGCTGTCCGCGACATCGTCCGGTGGACTGTCCGACCGCCTCCCGAAGGGCTGTCCGACGAGGGAGTACATCCTCGCGGTTGGGAGGTTGTAAATCCTAGCTGCGGGGATCTGCACCAACGATCTCCACCGACTCTTCTTCCGCTGCGCTACGAGTCGGTACGGATCAGATCAAACCTTGTATGCATTCTCCATAGTGGTCCTGGGCGTGCTCGCTATACCGAAATTTTTTGTTTCCTGTCGCGTTCCCCTACAGTGGCATCAGAGCCAGGCTATGAGTAGATGCATGGTATGATCTTGAATACATGAGATGTATGAGTATTGCATAGTATAATTTTGTAGTAGATGAGATCTATTGCTGAAAATTATTTGTGCGGGTAGCAGATGAAATCTGTTACCCGATGTTCTTGTTGCTTCCCGTGAATTTGCGTACTCCTGATCTTGACGGAATGGTGAAATCTTACAAAGTTCTGGCAATCCGCGATCCTTTCATGCTGCTCCTGAGTATGCTGATTGACAGATCAATGAAGTGCTTCAGTGTCTTTGGGTTCCACCATAGTGAAAGAAAGATGGATGTTTCGCAGACGAAGGGCAATGCAGATATGATCTGCACGGGGGTCACGCGTATGACGAAGTTTAGTATGGGGCTCGAGATTTTACTATCTCGTGTTTCATACACCCTGGAAAGTTAATCTAGCAACTTGAAGTATCATACTTGATGATAAACGTTGGTAGCTGCGGTTTAAGTCAAAACCTTAGAAGCCACGTAAATAAAATTTTGCATAAACCGATTAGAGGCGTCTAACTTGGTTTTGCAGGATGGTTTGCATGTGATGTGGTATAGCAATGCTCATATTCAATTTGATTATGTATGAGATGGCTATATGATGTAATTAACATGACCTGCGTGTCATGATTCGGCATGATGGCTGGAGCCATATGATTGCACTTTAATGACCTGCGTGTCAACCTTATGTAATGCACTTATTTTATTAGCTATAGAGATAGCAATATTATTTGGTGCATCGACAAGGTGGTGGCAATCTTCGCAAAGGTGAACACCGACGCGAATGCCGAAGACGAAGAAATACTTGACTTCTCCGTCAGAAGGGGCTATATCATATCATGCTATTATGAATTGCCTGAGATGTTTATCCCTCTTGATGCACCCTTCTTGATTGCGCGGTAGTCGCTTTTTATTAGGGTGATCTCTCACAAAAATATCAAGTAGATAGTGTTCTCCCAAGTGTAGCACCGTCACGGCACCTATCTCTTTGGGGTATCACATGGTTACATGGATACGAACGATTAGAGAAGTGTGAGGCGGGTGAGTTGAGACCTCGCAGCGAGATCACTTGGTTGTCTTGACGTTCAGGCATGAAAGTCATGAGCTCGGAACACACGCATCGAAAGATGAACAAGAGTCACATAGAGATGTGATTGGCAAGTTGGCCTACCAATTGAAATTCTCGTCACTTGAGATGGTTACATCCTTGACGCTAAATTGAAAGTTGGATCTTGCATCACTCACAATCAATTATGAGAGATATTGATTTGAGTGGGAGCGCACTTTAGAAGAAAATTGTTTATTCACTAGTGCCAAAAATCATTATGAACAATGTCTAAAATGAACTTGTGTTTTCCGTTGTAGATCAAATGGCTCGCAATAGCGCGTTCAACTTAGGCCCGATGTTAGAGAAAGAGAAGTTAGCTGCGAATGGAAACAACTATGCGGACTGGGTCCGTACCCTGAGGATTGTCCTCAGGAGCGCTAAGAAAGTGTACGTGCTTGATGGAGCTCTTCCACCAAAGCCGGCGGCAACAGCCGCGGTAGACATACAGAATGTCTGGGCCACTAAGGATGATGATTACAACTTAGTGCAGTGCCTCATGCTGTCTTGCATGAGTTCAGAGCTTCAAAAACATTTTGAATTCCATAACTCCTTTGATATGATCAAGGATCTGGATGCTCTTTACAAGTTTAATGCAAGGTCTGAACGTTTTGATATCATGAAAATGATGTCGGAGACCAAGATGGCTGAGGGCAGTTCAGTTGGCGAGCACGTAGTCAATATGATTGGCTACGCTGAAAGGCTTAAAACCCTGGAATTTCCACTTCCAGAAGAGCATGTAATGGACATGTTGCTCTGTTCACTCCCCCCTTCTTACGGAGGTTTTGTCATGAACTACAACATGAATGGGATGGACAAAACACCTAATGAGGTGCTTGCCATGCTGAAAACTGTTGAAGGAGGACTGCAGAAAAATCGCAAGCAAGTGTTGCTTGTGAATAAAACTGTCAGTTTCAAAAAGAAAGGCAAGCCAAAGAAAGGCAAGGGCGCCGGTAAGACCGGCTTCCAACGCAAATCTAAGGGCGGAGCCAAGAATGAAACTGAGTGCTTCTACTGCAAGGGCACAGGACACTGGAAGAGAAACTGCAAGAAGTATCTGGAAGATAAGAAATCCGGGAAAACCGGAAAAGGTATAATTGTTATACAAGTTAATGTCATTGACGTTTTGCTTGCTAGCGAAAATTCTAAGTCTTGGGTATTTGATACCGGATCGGTTGCTCACATTTGCAACTCGATACAGGGGCTTCAGAAGGTGCGCAAGCTGGCAAAGAATGAAGTCGTGATGCGTGTCGGGAACGGCGCTGGGATCGCCGCTCAAGCCGTCGGCATTATGCCTCTACGTATCCCTTCAGGATTTATTTTGGAACTTAGTAACTGTTATTTTGTTCCGTTGTTGTGTAGAAACATTATCTCTGGATCATGTTTAGTGCACGACGGGTACTCCTACAAGTCTGAGAACAATGGTTGTTCACTTTATTGTAAGGATATGTTTTATGGATCTGCACCCATTGTTGGGGGCCTTTTCATACTAAATCTTGAATGTGGAAATGATGTCTTTAACGTGAATGCTAAACGCCTTAAGAAGGCTGATACCACCGCCACTTACTTGTGGCATTGTCGGCTTGGCCACATCGGAAAGAAACGCATGCAAAGACTCCATAAAGATGGAGTTTTACCGTCCCTTGATTTTGAATTATTTGACACATGTGAAGCTTGCTTGATGGGAAAAATGACCAAGACGCCGTTCACGGGTCATCCTGAACGGGCGGGTGAATTATTGGAAATAATACATAGTGATGTATGTGGTCCAATGAACACGGCCGCACGGGGTGGGTATTTTTACTTCGTGACTTTTACTGATGATTTAAGTCGGTATGGCTATATCTACTTGATGAAGCATAAGTCGGAAACCTTTGAAAAGTTCAAAGAATTTCAGAATGAGGTAGAAAATCATCGTAACAAAAAGATTAAGTTTCTGCGGTCTGATCGCGGAGGCGAATATCTTAGTCACGAGTTTGGCCAACATCTGAGTGATCGTGGAATCGTTTCACAGCTTACGCCTCCCGGAACTCCACAGCGAAACGGAGTGTCGGAACGACGTAACCGAACCCTGTTAGACATGGTAAGGTCGATGATGTCTCTTACAGATCTACCGATATCTTTTTGGGGTCACGCACTAGAAACTGCTGCTTATACATTAAATAGAGCACCGTCTAAGTCTGTTGAGACGACACCACATGAGATGTGGTATGGGAAGATACCTAGTGTGTCACATCTCAAGGTTTGGGGTTGTGAGGCATACGTAAAACGTTTACAGCCAACCAAGCTAGAACCTAGATCAGACAAATGTTACTTTGTAGGTTATCCAAATAACACCATTGGATATTCCTTCTACCACCAAACCGAGGGCAAAGTGTTTGTCGCAAAGGTTGCACATTTTCTCGAGAAAGAGTTTCTCGCTAAAGAATTGAGTAGGAGGACAGTACAGCTTAATGAGATTAGTGAATCTTCGGCAACCGTTGATATGGCTAAGGAACCGGAAGTAATTCCGCAAATTATCCCTACAACCGAGCCGGAAGTTGTCGCATGTGATTCGGAAACTTCAGACACTGTTGTAACTGAACCGCGCAGATCAGGTAGGGCTATCCAGCCACCTGAATGGTTTCATAACGAAATCTTCATTCTTGAAGACGATGAACCTGCGCACTACAAGGAAGCGATGGCGGGGCCTAGCTCAAGGGAATGGCACAAGGCCATGAGATCCGAGATGGAATCCATGTACGAAAACCAAGTTTGGAACTTGGAAGAACTTCCAGATGGCGTAAAACCCATTGGTTGTAAATGGATTTTCAAAAGAAAGATGAACGCGGATGGTAACATTACTATCCACAAAGCTAGACTTGTCGCGAAAGGGTTCACGCAAGTTCTAGGAGTTGACTACGACGAGACTTTCTCGCCCGTAGCCATGCTCAGGTCTGTTCGGATATTACTAGCAATTGCTGCTTATTTCGATTATGAAATATGGCAGATGGATGTCAAAACGGCTTTCCTAAATGGAAACCTTGAACAGGATGTATACATGATACAGCCAGAAGGTTTTGTCGATCCTAAGAATGCTAGAAAGGTATGCAAGCTTCAGAAAGCCATTTATGGTCTGAAGCAAGCATCAAGGAGCTGGAACATTCGTTTTGATGAAGTGGTCAAAGAGTTTGGCTTCATCAGGAACGATGAAGAATCTTGTGTT
Organism: Hordeum marinum; assembly: GCA_022496015.1. NCBI lineage: Eukaryota > Viridiplantae > Streptophyta > Magnoliopsida > Poales > Poaceae > Hordeum > Hordeum marinum. The sequence goes on along the minus strand of CM039674.1, from coordinate 522,591,140 downwards.
TACAAGAAGTTTAGTGGGAGCGCAAAAGCATTTCTAATCTTGTATGTGGATGACATATTGTTGATTGGAAATGATGTGAAATTTCTTAGCGAAATAAAAGACTCATTGAAGAAGAGTTTTTCAATGAAAGACTTAGGCGAAGCGGCATATGTATTGGGCATCAGGATCTATAGAGATAGATCAAGACGCCTGATAGCGCTAAGCCAAAGCACGTACATTGACAAGGTGTTGAAAAGGTTCAACATGGAGAACTCCAAGAAAGGCCTACTCCCCATGTCACCTGGCACAGTGCTTTCCAAGAATCAGTGTCCTCGGACCCTCGATGAGCGAGTACAAATGAATGATATTCCATATGCTTCGGCAGTTGGTTCTATTATGTATGCCATGCTATGTACAAGACCGGATGTTTCCTATGCGCTAAGTGTTAGCAGCCGGTACCAAGGTGATCCAGGATTGGAACACTGGGCCGCAGTTAAGGGTATTCTTAAGTACCTTAGGAGGACCAAGGATTTACTCCTTGTGTACGGAGGTGATGAAGAGCTCATTGTAAGTTGTTACACTGATGCAGGCTTCATGACTGACCCAGATGACTTCAAATCTCAATCGGGCTATGTTTTCTTATTGAACGGCGGTGCAGTTGATTGGAAAAGTTCCAAACAAAAGACTATGGCGGATTCTACAACGGAGGCGGAATATGTGGCTGCTTCAGAAGCCTCCAAGAAAGCTGTCGGTATCAAGCAATTCCTTGAAGACCTTGGTGTGGTTCCAAGTGCTCTGGACCCGGTGGAGATCTATTGTGACAATAGTGGCGCCGTGGCTCAGGCAAGGGAGCCATGTTCGCACCATAAGACAATGCATATTCAACGCAAATTTAAACTCATTCGACATCATGTCGAAGAAGGTTTAGTGAAAGTACGCAAAGTTCACACGGATCTGAATGTGTCAGACCCGATGACGAAGCCTCTACCACGAGCAAAGCATGAGCAACACCGTATTGCCATTGGTGTTAGGGAAGCCATGTAACTAGATTATGACTCTAGTGCAAGTGGGAGTCTGTAGGAGATATGCCCTAGAGGCAGTAATATCAGTTACTTTTGTATCTCCAAGTTTGTAATGAATGTTTATGATCCATGCTATAACTGCAATGATTCTCGAGTCTGCAAATAAAACGAGGCTTGGAGGGAAACTCATGTGCACGTGTGGTATAATAAATGGTAAATTGTATTCCTAGTCTTGCCTCTAAGACTGGCTCAAGTATTGCATGATGATCCTGTTTTCCTGATCATGGGCATGGCCATGCCGGCAATTTTGAGGGCACGATGTTGGTAGAACACTTGTGTTGAATCGATCCGAATTGATGTTATGCTATGAGATACATTCGTCATAAGTTTATGGTTAATAACATAGAGAAGTTAATGTTTGCATAATTCCTTAGACCATGCGAGTATCGAGTTTCTTCATGCTTGCTTCATGAACTTTGGGGTTTGTTAAACGTCATCCGTAAATGGGTGGCTATTACGGCGGCTTACGGGTTCATGGAAAAGTATGTCAAGTAACTTGATAGCTCAAGATTGGGATTTGCTCCTTCGGTGATGGAGAGATATCTCTGGGCCCTCTCGGTGTTACGGTATCCATCATCGTCTGGCCAGACACTTTGTGATTTGATCACGGGGATGCCAAAACATGGGAACGAGAAAAGAGAACAATACCGGCAACGAGGTAACTGGCATTGTGGACAAGTGTTGATCCACGAGGATGCCGATGTTTCTCACCTCGGGTAATTGTAACATATCACGAAGCAACAGGAATAGCTCACGGCAACTGGAGGTTCACTCGAATATTTATTCGTGTGGGTATAGGGATCGATATGGGTGTCCACGGCTCCGATGCTGATCATTGATCGGAAGGTGTTCCGGGTCATGTCTATACTTCACTGAACCTATAGGGTCACACGCTTAAGGGTCATCTATCTGCTGAATACTAGACAGGGAGTCTGAGAGAAAATCACCGAAAAAGTTTCGGAGACAACGGAAGAGTTCCGGAGAGAGAACATTGGAATAGTTCCGGTAAAACCGAAAAGTTGTTTCGGAGTATACCATTAAGTCAAAATGGTTTCGGCACACGTCTGGAAATTCTTGGAGGGTGCCAGAATGATTCTGGGGACTTCTGGGATTTTTCGGAGGAAAAAACCGGAAGTGTTCCGGAGCCGCCGGAACCGCTATGGTAGCTTTTCGCTGAAGAAAAACATTGTTCCGGAATTGTTTCGGAACGCGTCCAAAATTGTTTTAGTGGGTACTGGAATTATTCTAGGCACCCAGAAATAATTTGGGATTTAACGGACACAGAAAAATGTCTTCGTGAATAGTGAAAACACTATTTTGAATAGTAGAAACACTATATATATAAATAGTGGAAACACTATATATGTATAGTGGAAACACTATTGTAAATAGTGGAAACACTATATATGTATAGTGGAAACACTATTGTAAATAGTGGAAACACTATTGTGAATAGTGGAAAACTATTAGGGGATGATGCAGGCATGGTGATGCAGGCATGGTGATGCAGGCAATACTATTTGGAGGCTTTCCCTTTATGCCCTTGTGGTGTGCTCACCTCATGGGCATTTTGGGTATTTCAAGTGCCACCCTACCCCTTGGGTTTTCCTATAAATAGAGGTGGAGATGCACTCTCCACACTCATCCTTTGCTCTCATACACATGCTTTGCTTTGCAAGCTCTCTCTCTCCCTCCCACGAAAAGAGTTTTTCGTAGAGCCGAAAGGCTGTCTGGGTTCCGGCAAGAACTAGTTCTGGACGGCGAAGCCCTGCCGGATAGATGACACCGTATGTGTGCAACCCCGTAGAGAGTTTGTAGTTTCGATCTTTTGCCCGAGGGGCTGTTCGAGTGTCCTCCCGAAGGGCTGTCCGAGTCTCGGGTCGAGTTTCGAGAGTCCTCCCGAAGGGCCGTCCGAGTCTCCGTTCGAGTTTCGAGTGTCCTCCCGAAGGGCTGTCCGCGACATCGTCCGGTGGACTGTCCGACCGCCTCCCGAAGGGCTGTCCGACGAGGGAGTACATCCTCGCGGTTGGGAGGTTGTAAATCCTAGCTGCGGGGATCTACACCAACGATCTCCACCGACTCTTCTTCCGCTGCGCTACGAGTCGGTACGGATCAGATCAAACCTTGTATGCGTTCTCCATAGTGGTCCTGGGCGTGCTCGCTATACCGAAATTTTTTGTTTTCTGTCGCGTTCCCCTACACACATCACTATGTGATTTACATTGTAATGAATCGAACACCAATGCAGTTCTGGTGTTGATCATGTTTAGCCCTTGGAAGAGGTTTAGTCAACGGGTCTACAACATTCAGATCCGTGTGCACTTTGCAAATATTTATGTCCTTCTCCTTGATGTAATCGCGGATGGAGTTGAAGCGTCGCTTTATGTGTCTGGTCCTCTTGTGAAACCTTGGTTCCTTGGCGAGAGCAATCGCACCGTACTTGTCATAGAACAGAGTCATTGGATTCAATGCACTGGGAACTACTCCAAGATCTGTCATGAACTACTTCATCCAGACACCTTCCTTCGCCGCCTCTGAGGCTGCGATGTACTCCGCTTCGCATGTAGAATCGGCTACCATGCTTTGCTTGGAACTGCACTAGCTTACCGCTCCCCCGTTGAGAATAAATACGTATCCAGTTTGTGACTTAGAGTCATCCAAATCAGTGCCAAAGCTTGCATCGACGTAACCCTTTACAACGAGCTCTTCATCACCTTCATAAACGAGAAACATTTCCTTAGTCCTTTTCAGGTACTTAAGGATATTCTTAACCGCTGCCCAGTGCTCCATTCTAGGATCACTTTGAAACCTTTCAGCCATACTTATGGCAAGGCTAACATCGGGTCTTGTGCACAACATTGCATACATGAGAGCCTATGGATGAAGAATAGGGGATGACACTCATCTTTTCTCTATCTTCTACAGTCACTAGGCATTGAGTCTTACTCAACTTCACACCTTGTAACACAGGCAAGAACCCCTTTTTGGACTGATCCATTTTGAACTTGTTCAAAACTTTATCAAGGTATGTGCTGTGTGAAAGTGCTATTAAGCGTCTCGATCTATCTCTATAGATCTTAATGCCTAATATCAAAGCAGCTTCTCCTAGGTCCTTCATTGAAAAACTCTTGTTCAAATATTCCTTCACGCTTTCCAGCATTTCTATATTGTTTCCAATCAGCAGTATGTCATCCACATATAATATCAAAAACGCTATAGAGCTCCCACTCACTTTCTTGTAAATACAAGCTTCTCCATAAACTTGTATAAACCCAAACGCTTTCATCACCTCATCAAAGCGATTATTCCAACTCCGAGATGCTTGCACCAGCCCATAAATGGATCGCTAGAGTTTGCAAACTTTGTCAGCATTCTCTGGATCGACAAAACCTTCTGGTTGCATCATATACAACTCTTCCTCAAGGAAACCGTTGAGGAATGCTGTTTTGACATCCATCTACCAAATTTCATAGTCGAACTAAGCAGCTATTGCCAACATGATTCTGACAGACTTAAGCATCGCTACGGGCGAGAAGGTCTCATCGTAGTCAACTCCTTGAACTTGTGAAAAACCCTTTGTCACAAGTCGAGCTTTATAGACGGTGACATTACCATATGCGTCCGTCTTCTTCTTAAAGATCCATTTGTTCTGAATGGCCTTTCGCCCTTCAGGTAATACTTCCAAAGTCCATACTTTGTTTTCATACATGGATCCCATCTCGGATTTCATGGCTTCTAACCATTTCTCGGAATCCGAGCCCATCATCGCTCCTCCATAGCTCGTAGGTTCATTGTTGTCCAACAACATGACCTCCAAGACAGGGTTGCCGTACCACTCAGGAGCAGTACGCGCCCTTGTCGACCTACGAGGTTCAATAGTAACTTGATCTGAAGCTTCATGATCATCATCATTAACTTCCTCTTCAACTATCGTAGGCTCCACAGAAACATCTTTCTGCGCTGCGCTACTCTCTGGTTGAAGTAAAGGTTCAATAACCTCATCAATCTCTATTTTTCTCCCACTCAATTCTTTCGAGAGAAACTCTTTCTCAAGAAATGTTTCGTTCTTAGCGACAAACACTTTGCCTTCGGATCTCAGATAGAAGGTATACCCGACTGTCTCTTTCGGGTATCCTATGAAGACGCATTTCTTCGCTTTGTGTTCTAGCTTTTCAGGCTGAAACTTTTTGACATAAGCATAACATCCCCAAACTTTAAGAAACGACAACTTTGGCCTCTTGCCAAACCATAGTTCATATGGTGTCGTCTCAACGGATTTCGATGGTGCCCTATTTAAAGTGAATGCAGCTGTCTCTAATGCAGAACCCCAAAACGATAGTGGCAAATCAGCAAGAGACATCATAGAACGCACCATGTCTAATAAGGTTTGATTATGACGTTCGGACACACCATTACGCTATGGTGTTCCAGGCAGGGTCAACTGTGAAACAATTCCACACTGTCTTAAGTGACTGCCAAACTCATAACTCAGATATTCACCTCCTCGATCAGATCGCATGAATTTAATCTTCTTGTTATGATGATTATCAACTTCACTCTGAAATTGCTTGAACTTTTCAAACGTTTCAGACTTGTGTTTCATTAAGTAAATATACCCATATCTACTTAAGTCATCAGTGAAGGTGAGAAAATAATGATATCCAGCACGCGCTGTAACACTCATTGGACCGCACACATCAGTATGTATGATTTCCAATAAGTCACTTGCCCGTTCCTTTGTTCGAAAGAACGACGTTTTAGTCATCTTGCCCATGAGGCATGGTTCACATGTGTCAAGTGATTCGAAATCAAGTGACTCCAAAAGTCCATCAGCATGGAGCTTCGTCATGCGTCCTACACCAATATGACCTAAACGGCAGTGCCACAAGATAGTGGTACTATCATTATTAACTCTACATCTTTTGGCATCAATGATATGAACATGTGTATCATCACTATTAAGATTCAATATGAATAAACCCCTCACATTGGGTGCATGACCATAAAAGATATTACTCATATAAATAGAACAACCATTATTCTGATTTAAATGGGTAACCATCTCGCAATAAACAAGATCCAGATATAATGTTCATGCTTAACGCAGTCACTAAATAACAATTATTCAGCTTCATCACTAATCTCGATGGAAATCGAAGAGAGAGCATGCGGCGATCACATCAACCTTGGAACCATTTCCCACGCGCATCGTCACTTCATCCTTTGCCAGCCTTCGTCTATTCCGTAGTTCCTGTTTTGAGTTGCAAATGTGAGAAACCGAACCGGTATCAAATACCCACGCACTACAACGAGAGCTAGTAAGGTACACATCAATAACATGTATATCATATATACCTTGTTTGTCGTTGGCCGCCTTCTTGTCAGCCAGATAATTGGGGCAGATCCGCTTCCAGTGACTAGTTCCCTTGCAATGAAAGCACTCAGTTCCTGGCTTGGGTCCTCTTGGGGAACGTTGCATGGGAAACAAAAAATTTCTTACGCACACGCAAGATCTATCCATGGTGATGAGCATCTACGAGAGGGAGAGTGGATCTACGTACTCTTGTAGATCGCTAAGCGGGAAGCGTTAAGAAACGCGGTTGGTGTAGTCGAACGTCTTTGCGATCCAAATCACCGAGCGTCCTGCGATCCAACCACAATCAGTCCCGATCAAGCACCGAACGGACGACACCTCCGCGTTCAGCACACGTACGACTTAATGACGATCTCCGCCTTCTTGATCCAGCAAGAGGGAGCGGAGAGGTAGACGAGTTCTCCCATAGCGTGATGTCGCTGTGGCAATGGTGGTGGAGTAATCTCAGCAGGTCTTCGCCTAAGCACCGCTGAAATCGATCTAGAGGAGAAACTACGAACTAGAGGGTAGGGTTGCACGTGGCTGAAAATCTTGTGCAAAAACCCTAAAACCTCTAGTATATATAAGAGGAAGATAGGAGGAGGCTCAGCCCTCAAGGAGCCAGCCCTAGGCTTCGGCCGAACCAAGGAGGGAGGAGTCCTCCTCCTCCACTCCTAGTAGGATTAGGACTCCTTCCTTATTTGACCTTTTTGCCTTTTTCCATCTTTTTCTCTTTGGGCTTTTCTCTCCTAGCCGCATGGGCCTTGTGTGGGACTTCCACAAGCCCACTAAGGGCTGGTATTCACTGTTCCACAGCCCATGTAGCTTCTTGGGTCGAAATACCCCTCCCAATGGTCTCCCGGTACACTACCGGCACTCCCGGTACACTACCGATGAGCCCAAAACTTTTCTGGCGACCAAAATAGGACTTCCTGTATATATCAATCTTTACCTTCGGACCATTCCGGAGCTCCTCGTGACGTCCGGGATCTCATCCGGGACTCCGAACAACCTTCGGTCACCACCATGCATAACTCTATACTACCGAAACGTCACCAAACCTTAAGTGTGTAGACCCTGCGGGTTCTAGAACTATGTAGACATGACCGAGACACCTCTACGGTCAATAACCAATAGCGGAACCTGGATGCCCATATTGATTCCTACATATTCTACGAAGATCTTTATCGGTTGAACCTCTATGTCAAGGATTCAGTTAATCCCGTATGATGTTCCCTTTGTTCTTCGGTATGTTACTTGCCCGAGATTCGATCGTCGGTATCTCCATACCTAGTTCAACCTCGTTAACGGCAAGTCTCTTTACTCGTTCCGTAATACAAGATCCCGTGACTAACACTTAGTTACATTGCTTGCAAGGCTTATTATGATGTTGTATTACCGAGTGGGTCCTGAGATACCTCTCCGTCACACGGAGTAACAAATCCCCGTCTTGATCCATGCCAACTCAACAAACACCCTCGAAGATACCTGTAGAGAACCTATATAGTCACCCAGTTACCTTGCGACGTTTGATACACACAAGGCACTCTTCCGGTGTCCGTGAGTTGCATGATCTCATGGTCATAGAAACATATACTTGACATGCATAAAACAGTAGCAATAAACTGACACGATCATATGCTATGTTTGTAGTTTGGGTCTTGTCCATCGCATCATTCTCCTAATGATGTGATCCCATTATCAAATGACATCACATGTCAATGGCTAGGAAACCTTGACCATCTTTGATCAACGAGCTAGTTCACTAGAGGCATACTAGGGAGAAAGTGTTGTCTATTTACCCACACATGTAATGCGTTTCCAATCAATACAATTATAGCATGGATAATAAACGATTATAATGAACAAGGAAATATAATAATAAACACTTTATTTATTGCCACTAGGGCATATTTCCAACAGTCTCTCACTTGCACTAGAGTCAATAATCTAGTTCACATCACTATGTGGTTTACATTGTAATGAATCAAACACCCACGCAGTCCTGGTGTTGATCATGTTTAGCCCTTGGAAGAGGTTTAGTCAACAGGTCTGCAACATTCAGATCAGTGTGCACGTTGCAAATATTCATGTCCTTCTCCTCAATGTAATCGCGGATGGAGTTGAAGCGTCTCTTTATGTGTCTGGTCCTCTTGTGAAACCTTGGTTCCTTGGCCAGAGCAATGGCACCAGTGTTGTCACAGAACAAGTTCATTGGATTCAGCGCACTGGGCACTACTCCAAGATCTGTCATGAACTGCTTCATCTAGACACCTTCCTTCGCCGCCTCTGAGGCTGCGATGTACTCCGCTTCGCATGTAGAATCGGCTACCACGCTTTGCTTGGAACTACACCAGCTTACCGCTCCCCCGTTGAGAATAAATATGTATCCAGTTTGTGACTTAGAGTCATCCGGATCAGTGTCAAATCTTGCATCGACATAACCCTTTATGATGAGCTCTTTATTACCTCCATAAATGAGAAACATTTCCTTAGTCCTTTTCAAGTACTTAAGGATATTCTTGACCGTTGCCCAGTGTTCCATTCTAGGATCACTTTGAAACCTTCCGGCCATACTTATGGCAAGGCTGACATCGGGTCTTGTGCACAACATTGCTTACATGATAGAGCCTATGGCTGAAGCATAGGGGATGACACTCATCTTTTCTCTATCTTCTGCAGTCACTGGGCATTGAGTCTTACTCAACTTCACACCTTGTAACACAGGCAAGAACCCCTTCTTGGACTGATCCATTTTGAACTTCTTCAAAACTTTATCAAGCTATGTGCTCTGTGAAAGTGTTATTAAGCGTCTCGATCTATCTCTATACATCTTAATGCCTAATATGACATCAGCTTCTCCTAGGTCCTTCATTGAAAAACTCTTGTTCAAATATTCCTTCATGCTTTCCAGCATTTCTATATTGTTTCAAATCAGCAATATGTCATCCACATATAATATTAGAAATGCTATAGTGCTCCCACTCACTTTCTTGTAAATACAAGCTTCTCCATAAACTTGTATAAACTCAAACGCTTTGATCACCTCATCAAAGCGCTTATTCCAACTCCGAGATGCTTGCACCAACCCATAAATGGATCACTGGAGTTTGCAAACTTTGTCAGCATTCTCTAGATCAACAAAACCTTCTGGTTGCATCATATACAACTCTTCCTTAAGGAAACCGCTGAGGAACGCTGTTTTGACATCCATCTACCAAATTTCATAATCGAAATAAGCAGCTATTGCCAACATGATTTTGACAGACTTACGCATCGCTACGGGTGAGAATGTCTCATCGTAGTCAACTCCTTGAACTTGTGAAAAACCCTTTGCCACAAGTCGAGCTTTATAAACGGTGACATTACCATATGCGTCCGTCTTCTTCTTAAAGATCCATTTGTTCTGAATGGCCTTTCGCCCTTCAGGTAATACTTCCAAAGTCCATACTTTGTTTTCATACATGGATCCCATCTCGGATTTCATGGCTTTTAACCATTTCTCGGAATCCGGGCCCATCACCGCTCCTCCATAGCTCGTAGGTTCATTGTTGTCCAACAACATGACCTCCAAGACAGGGTTGCCGTACCACTCAGGATTAGTACATGCCCTTGTCGACCTATGAGGTTCAATAGTAGCTTGATCCGAAGCTTCATGATCATCATCATTAACTTCCTCTTCTACCGTCGTAGGTTCCACAGAAACATCTTTCTGTGCTGCACTACTTTCTGGTTGAAGTAAAGGTTCAATAACCTCATCAAGCTCTATTTTCCTCCCACTCAATTCTTTCTAGAGAAACTCTTTCTCAAGAAATGTTCCGTTCTTAGTGACAAACACTTTGCCTTCGGATCTAAGATAGAAGGTATACCCGACTGTATCCTTCGGGTATCCTATGAAGACACATTTCTCCGCTTTGGTTTCCAGCTTTTCAGGCTGAAGCTTTTTGACATAAGCATCACATCCCCAAACTTTAAGAAACGACAACTTTGGCCTCTTGCCAAACCATAGTTCATATGGCATCGTCTCAACGGATTTTGATGGTTCCCTATTTAAAGTGAATGCAGCTGTCTCTAATGCATAACCCAAAACGATAGTGGCAAATCAGCAAGAGACATCATAGAACTCACCATATCTAATAAGGTTTGATTACGACGTTCGGACACACCATTACGCTGTGGTGTTCCAGGCGATGTCAACTGTGAAACAATTCCACACTGTCTTAAGTGACTGCCAAACTCATAACTCAGATATTCACCTCCTTGATCAGATCGCAGGAATTTAATCTTCTTGTTACGATGATTCTCAACTTCACTCTCAAATTGCTTGAACTTTTCAAACATTTCAGACTTGTGTTTCGTTAAGTAAATGTACCCATATGTACTGAAGTCATCAGTGAAGGTGAGAAAATAACGATATCCACCACGCGCTGTAACATGCATTGGACCGCACACATCAGTATGTATGATTTCCAATAAGTCACTCGCCCGTTCCATTGTTCCAGAGAACGGCGTTTTAGTCATCTTGCTCATGAGGCATGGTTCACATGTGTCAAGTGATTCAAAATCAAGTGACTCCAAAAGTCCATCAGGATGGAGCTTCCTCATGCATTTTACACCAATATGACCTAAATGGCAGTGCCACAAGAAAGTGGTACTATCATTATCAACTATACATCTTTTGGCATCAATGTTATGAACATGTGTATCATCACTATGAAGATTCAATATGAATAAACCCCTCACATTGGGTGCATGACCATAAAAGATATTACGCATATAAATAGAACAGTCTTTATTCTCTGATTTAAATGAGTAACCGTCTCGCAATAAACAAGATCCAGATATAATGTTCATGCTTAACGCAGGGCACTAAATAACAATTATTCAGGTTCATCACTAATCCCGATGGTAATCGAAGAGAGAGCGTGCCGACGTCGATCACATCAACCTTGGAACCATTTCCCACGCCCATCGTCACTTCATCCTTTGCCAGCCTTTGTCTATTATGTAGTTCCTGTTTTGAGTTGCAAATATGAGCAACCGAACCGGTATCATATACCCAGGCACTACAACGAGAGCTAGTAAGGTACACATCAATAACATATATATCATATATACCTTGTATGTTGTTGGCCGCCTTCTTGTCAGCCAGGTACTTGGGGTAGTTCCGCTTTTAGTGACCAGTTCCCTTGCAATGAAAGCACTCAGTTTCTGGCTTGGGTCCATGCTTGGGCTTCTTTACAGGAGTAGCAACTGCTTTGCCATCCTTCTTGGTTTTACCCTTCTTGCCCTTGCCCTTGCCATTCTTCTTGAAACTAGTGGTTTTATTGACCATCAACACTTGATGTTCTTTCTGGATTTCAGACTCAGCGACTTTCAGCATCGGAAACAGCTCGGTGACTGACTTGTTCATCCCGTGCATGTTATAGTTCATCACAAAGTTCTTGTAACTAGGTGGCAGTGATAGAAGAACTTTGTCAGTGATCGCCTCTGGTGGAAGGGCAATTCCCAACTCCGCTAGACGAGTCGAATACCTAGACATTCTGAGTATATGTTCACTGATAGACCCGTTCTTCTCCATCTTGCAAGCATAGAACTTATCGGAGGTCTCATACCTCTCGATTCGGGCATTCTTTTGAAAGATAAACTTCAACTTCTGGAACATCTCATATGCTACATGACATTCAAAACGTCTTTGAAGTCCCGATTCTAAGCCATACAATATTGCACACCGAACTATTGAGTAATCTCCAGAACGTGCCTCCCAAGCGTTCTTAACGTCTTCGGATGACATGTCTTCTGGTTGGTCACCAAGCGGTGCATGAAGGACATATGATTTCTGGGAAGCCGAGAGGATAATCCTCAGATTACGAGCCCAGTCAACAAAGTTACTTCCATCATCTTTCAACTTAGCTTTCTTTTGTGTTCCAAGGCCATGTCTGTACATGCTAGGCTCGTCAAGTTTAACCCAAGTGTTCTGCACGTGCAACCCTGGCTTGCACCCGTTGTATGTGAACGTAGAGTCTATCACACCCGATCATCACGTGGTATCTTGACACGACGAACTTTCGCAACGATGCACACTCGGGGAGAACACAATTCATCTTGAAATTTAAGTGAGGTATCACCTTATAATGCTACCGTCGTCCTAAGAAAAACAAGGTGCATAAAAAGATTAACATCACATGCAAATCATAAGTGACATGATATGGCCATGAACTTGTGCTTTTGATCTCCATCTTGAAAGCACCAGCATGATCTCCATCGTCACCGGCACGACACCATGATCTCCATCATCTTGATATCCATCAACGTGTCGCCATCGGGGTTCTCGCGCCCATCATGCTTATACTACTATTGCTACCATTTAGCGATAAAGTAAAGTATTATATCGCGCTTAATGATTGACACGCAGGTCATGCAAAAATTAAAGACAACCCTATGGCTCCTGCCGGTTGCCATACTCATCGACATGCAAGTCGTGATATTCTATACAACACATGATCATCTCATACATCACATATATCACATCATGTAATTGGCCATATCACATCACAATATACGCTGCAAAAACAAGTTAGACGTCCTCTAATTGTTGTTGCATGTTTTACGTGGCTGCTACGGGTATCTAGCAAGAAAAATTCTCACCTACGCATAAACCACAACGGTGATACATTAGTTGCTTTTAAACCTTCTCAAGGACCGTCTTTGTAAAATCTGATCCAACTAAAGTAGGAGAAACTGGCACCCACTAGCCATCTAAGCAACAAGTTGCAATTAAGGGAACCGGTCTCTCGTAAGCGTACGAGTAATGTTAGTCCGGGCCGCCTCATCCCACAATACTGCTGCACCAAAACACGACCAAGGAAGGAAGCAATCTAAGCATCAACGCCCACAAACTCTTTGTGTTCTACTCGAGATCTCATCTACACATAGACCTAGCTCATGATGCTACTGTTGGGGAACGTTGCATGGGAAATAAAAATTTTCCTACGCACATGCAAGATCTATCCATGGTGATGAGCATCTACGAGAGGGAGAGTGGATCTACGTACCCATGTAGATCGCTAAGCAGGAAGCGTTAAGAAACGCGGTTGGTGTACTCGAACGTCTTCGCGATTCACATCGCCGAGCGTACCGCGATCCAATCACGATCCGTCCTGATCAAGCACCGAACGGACGGCATCTCCGCGTTCAGCACACGTACGGCTTGATGACGATCTCTGCCTTGTTGATCCAGCAAGAGGGAGCGAAGAGGTAGACGAGTTCTCCGGAAGCATGACGTCGCTGAGGCGATGGTGGTGGAGTAATCTCAGCAGGGCTTCGCCTAAGCACCACTGAAATCGATCTAGAGGAGAAACTACGAACTAGTGGGTAGGGTTGCACGTGGCTGAAAATCTTGTGCAAAAACCCTAAAACCTCTAGTATATATAAGAGGAAGAGAGGAGGAGGCTTGGCCCTCAAGGAGCCAGCCCTAGGCTTCTGCCGAACCAAGGAGGGAGGAGTCCTCCTCCTCCACTCCTAGTAGGATTAGGACTCCTTCCTTATTTGACCTTTTTGCCTTTTTCCACCTTTTTCTCTTTGGGCTTTTCTCTCCCAGCCGCATTGGCATTGTGTGGGACTTCCACCAGCCCACTAAGGGCTGGTATTCACTCTCCCACAGCCTATGTAGCCTCTTGGGTCGAAATACCCCTCCCGATGGTCTCCCGGTACACTATCGGCACTCCCGGTACACTACCGATGAGCCCGAAACTTTTTCGACGACCAAAATAGGACTTCCTATATATCAATCTTTACCTCCGGACCATTCCGGAGCTCCTCGTGACGTCTGGGATCTCATCTGGGACTCCGAACAATCTTTGGTCACAACCATGCATAACTCTATACTACCGAAACGTCACCAAACCTTAAGTGTGCAGACCCTGCGGGTTTGAGAACTATGTAGACATGACCGAGACACCTCTACGGTCAATAACCAATAATCGGACCTGGATGCCCATATTGGTTCCTACATATTCTACGAAGATCTTTATCGGTCGAACCTCTGTGTCAAGGATTTAGTAAATCCCGTATGATGTTCCCTTTGTTCTTCGGTATGTTACTTGCCCGAAATTCGATCGTCGGTATCTTCATACCTAGTTTAACCTCGTTACCGGAAAGTCTCTTTACTCTTTTCGTAATACAAGATCCCATGACTAACACTTAGTCACATTGCTTGCAAGGCTTATTATGATGTTGTATTACCGAGTGGGCCCTGAGATACCTCTCCGTCAAACGGAATAACAAATTCCAGTCTTGATCCATGCCAACTCAACAGACACCCTCGGAGATACCTGTAGATCACCTTTATAGTCACCCAGTTACGTTGTGACGTTTGATACACACAAGGCACTTCTCCAGTGTCAGTGAGTTGAATGATCTCAGGTCATAGGAACATATACTTGACTTGCAAAAAACTGTAGCAATAAACTGACACGATCAAGTGCTACGTTTATAGTTTGGGTCTTGTCAATCACATCATTCTCCTAATGATATGATCCCGTTATCAAATGACATCACATGTCAATGGCTAGGAAACCTTGACCATCTTGATCAACGAGCTAGTTCACTAGAGGCATACTAGGGACAAAGTATTGTCTATTTATCCATACATGTAATGTGTTTCCAATCAATACAATTATAGCATGGACAATAAACAATCATCATGAACAAGGAAATATAATAATAAACACTTTATTTATTGCTTTTAGGGCATATTTTCAACACATACTCCATTGATGCCTTCAAGAGATCACCACCGTAGAAGTTTGTGTCATTGTTGTACTGCTCGCCCATCATCACTTGAATTTGAAAGCCATTTATCTACCTTTAAAAAATGATATATATTGTACCCACTGGATACCCATTGGGTATAGTATACCCGATGGTTTCTATGGGTATGGCTTTGGGCAGAAAAAGGTTGCATCCGCTCATACCCTATCCTTTGCAATCCCTACCGTTGCAGAACCATGTTGGATGACCAAACACATTAAAACTTCACGGTCCGGACGGATACGACAGCTTGAAGGTTAGTGTTAGAGATGCACTAACTAATATTTCCCCATTTCATGCGAGGACAAGTTATACATTTGTTTCAGGAAAAAAATCATGCCGGTAGCAGTACTTCCTCCATTCCATAATTTAGTGCATCCGCGCTTCGCGAGGTCTAAGTTTGATAATACATTTAACTAACGAGATCGACTGAGGCTGGAAGCAAAACTTATACCATGAATTCGTATTTTGATACGAATTCGGTGGTATAATTTTTACTAAATACGAATTCAGTGTTATAATTTTTGCTCCCGTTGCAGTCGGTTTAATTGATTAAATGTATGATCAAACTTAAATTTTAAAAAGCACGGATGCACTATATTGTGAAACGAAGGAATATTTCTTTTTTGCATGACGTGCTAGACTGCTCGTGCAAGAAGACAAAGTAGACCGTTTGACCAGCCCACGAAATGTGTGGACAGCAAAATCCAACCAATGGTGCTTCTAGAAACATTTTGGTTGTCCACATCAAATTTGGGCCTCATGCATGCGTTGCCGGACTCAGCCTGGCAGAGTTGAAATAACCTCCGGGACATATTGTGCAGCTTATTTAGCCCCCTACACCCGCACCGCTGATATACGTTGTGTTTGTTGTTTGAACGCCTTCATATGCGATTTAAGGATGAGTATATACAAATCTCACAAGTGTTTAATTACTTGTAATGTGCTATTCTGATCACCCCTTTCAAGGATGTAAGATGACGACCAGTATGCACCACATTCGCATAGCCGGTCCACAGTCAGGCATCCAGCCATGGTCTATGTTCTCCTCAACTAATCCTGTTGCTGGCTGTTCCCGCTGAACTACTCCTAGGCAACACCAGTCAGCTTTCGACGCAGGCAAAACTATGGGCGTGCAGCCTTGTTGTTCTCTAATTTGGGCGCCTACAGATTATACTAGTACTATTTCCCCCCATTTTATGCGAGGACAAGTCATACACTTGTTTTAAAAAGAACTAGCCGGGTGACCCGCGCATTTGCACGGCTAGATTATATACACATATATTTTATTTTATCTCCCCATTATATTATTTTCCTTTTTTATTTAGTATTTAGTAAAATATTGTAAAAGAACGCTTACCAAAATTACCAAGTTAAAATATTCACATTAGGTAGTAGGATATAAATAAGATTCATCTCTCTTTCTAATGTGATTGAGACATAATTATTTGTAGGTAAACAGTAAAAGACCATTCCATCTGACAATTCAGCTTCTTGTAAGTGCAGAAAAAGGATATTCCAACATCGAATGGATGCAAAAGACGACTAAGAAATTGTCACTCGCATCTTAATAACTTACCAAAATACCAATTTAATCAAAAGGATGTAAAAATATGTATAGGTCATGTTCTCTGCTCTTAAATACTATGTATCTTGTCGAGCAAAGAGCATTCACATGTGGTGCAATGAAGATCAGTGGTAGCTTGGTCCAATAATTCCTTATATATATAGAACAGTCAACTATCTATAAAAAAATTTACATCCCTTTGTGTCCCATTAGTTCTTGTCAATTGCTATACTTTGTTTCTTCTCTTCCCTCTGTATCATCATCGGCGGTATATATGAAACATTAATATGTGAATCCACATAATTCCCGTCCAGGTAGTCCAGGCTCGATAGAAAATCATCTTCGACTTCTAGATTGACATGTGCCAATGGGATTCAGGTGAACATGCAGGTAAACACATCTTTGAACTTAAAAAAATGTTATTTGTAATCAAAGCTCTAAATTATAGCCTACTTCCTCCAACTAAACAGGCAACACAAACTTTTTCCCATTGGATAGATTAAATCGTGTAATTTATGTGACATATAACATGCAGTTTTTTTTGCTAAACTTATGGTCAAACTTGAATCTTAAAAAGGATAATCTCTTCTTTTCCTACTCGGAGGGAGTAACATCTGCACAATTATATTCCAAATCCACTATCGGATGCTAATTTTCAGCCCGTGCGATGGTGGTTATTTTTACTTCATCATGAATGGCACTATTAAAAGTTCCACACCACCAATAAACCATTCATGGGAAAATATTTTCATTCACCTTTTCTACTTATATTAAATTAATATTGTTACAACCATAGATAATCAAATATAGCAAGTCATGTTTCTTTAAATTTTAGTTGTATATACTATCAATCCAAATTTTCACCTCGTTGAATATACTTAAGGGGAAAAGTTGTATGCACATGTATTATGTCCATCATATTTTGCTCTCACCTGCAAAACTAAATGGTTCACACGTTGCTTTTTTTTTCTGTCGGGACGTTGTTTAGACATGTGCATGTTGCTCAAGCAGTGCTAGATGTTGAGGCATGTACATGTACTTTAAAAACCTGGTGAAGTTCCTGTCCGTTTGGCACACGGGTTTAAATACTTGAACGCAAGAGTCCGCCGTGACTTTATTTTTTATTGGCGTGCTCTGGATGGCATTATCCGCTTGCTGGGGCAAGCGTGTGCTTGCCGGAAATCAGCAGTCCATGAATCATTAAGGTTGGTTGATTTTTTGCCTGTCCGTGTTGTTATCTGCTTTTTAATTGTTTGCCTTGCGGAAAATAATGCCATAACTTTCCTTCTACACGTAGACTTGTATACATCCAGGTTGATTGATTTTTGTGCGTGGGTTGTAACACATGTATATGTATATATATGTATATGTATATATATGTGCTGATGAATCTAGGCCGTCCAGTTATATTAACTCCAAAGCAATGAATCTAGACCGTCCGTTTTCTATCGTTTTAAGTATATAATAGATAGATAGATAGGGCGTGGTACTAGTATTTGTTTTTGCATGACGTTGCCAAACTGCTCCTGGCAAGAGACGAAGTGGGCTGTTTGACTAACCCACTACATGTCTGCACCGCAAAATCAGAAAACAATGGTGCTTATAGAAGCATCACGTCGCAGCCATATCCGTTATCCGTAAGTAACTACTACTCCTGATAAATCTGTCGACGGTCACTGTAAAAGCATCTAGAATTGATCCCATAAGATGCCATGAAAAAAAAATCCCATAAGAACTCTTTTCTCTGGGAATTGCCCTAACACAGTTTCACAAGAGGTGATGGGTATTTTGGAGATCACTCAGGAAATATTTGTTCCTAAGTATCTTGGGTTGCCAGTGTCTGAGGGTTGAATGCATAAAGGACGGTTTCAAACTATTCAAGCGAAACTTAGCAAGAGTTTGGTTGACTGGAGCGAGAAATATATGGCGTCCTCTAGCAAACAGATTCTTATTAAATTAGTGGCCCGGGCGATTTCCACTTATGTGATGAGTGCCATTAAACTCTCTTTTTCAGTTTGTGACGATCTTACAAGAATGATGCGTCAATACTGGTGAGGAGTTGAGAATGGTCGAAGGAAGATGGCACGGATTGCTTGCGACAAGCTTACTCTTCCAAAGCAGAAAGGAGGCTTTGGTTGCAGAGATATGAGGGCCTTTAATCAAGCACTCTTGGCCAAGCAAGCATGGCGTTTGATTGAGAAATCGGATAGTCTATGTGCCCGTTTGTTGAAGGCTAGATACTTCCCTAATGGTAATTTGGTTGATATGGTGTTTTCAGGGAATTCTTCTGCGGTTTGGAGAGGCATTGAGCATGGTCTAGTATTGCTGAAGGGAGGTCTTATTTGAAGGGTGGGTATTTGAAGATCTATTCGTACATGGAGGGACCCTTAGATTCCCCGAGGAACTCCGTTCCGTCCCATTACCCTTAAGCGGAATTGTAGACTAAACATAGTGTGAGACTTCCTTGATGGAAATGGTGTTTGGAGGGCGGATTTGTTTAGTTTACATTTTTCCCATTGATGTAGCGGCAATACGACATATCTGGATGTCGCCAAGGGCCAAGGCATCAGGAGGATTTTATTGCATGACATCCCGACCCGAAAGGGTGCTTCTCCGTCTGTAGCGCCTATGGACTCGCTATGGAGGAACATGACACTATCTTTGCGCCGGCAGCCTATAGTTCCAACCCGGACGGCTACCGACGAGTGTGGAATCTTATTTGACAGGCGGCCATGCCTCATCATATGCGTACAGTAGCATGGAAGGCCGTTTCAGGGGCACTAGCTACCATGGTGAGCAAGCATAAGCGGTGCTTGGCTCAAAGGGCGACTTGTAAAATCTGTGGTAAGTACGATGAGGACTCGTTCCATGCTCTTATCACTTGTGATAATGCAACCACTCTTTGTGATAGTATAAAGGAGGTTTGTTCCATACCTAAAAAGGAGCAAGTTGTCCACACGGGGGATGAATGGTTGCTGAATTTATTGGATCAACATTATTCAGTGGAAGAGGGCTCAGCGGGAGCTGGCATGATCCTACGGGATAACTTGGGCTCTCTCATTTTTTTTTCATGTCAACTTTTATTCTAATGTAATAATGCTCTCGAGGCGGAAATTCAAGCTATTAAGATTGGAATGTCTATGGCCATCGAATGGTCTAACCTTCTGGTCTTAGTACAATCGGACTCGATGGTGGCCCTTTCTTCTGTGACTGATGCCTCGCTTGATAAATCACCCAATGGTCAATTGGTCAGGGAAATCAAGAACTACATGTTGCAGAGGGAGTTCAAACCAGTGAAGATCCTGAGATCACATAACATGGTCTCACATCTATACCTACCTATATATTGTTATTATTATTATTATTATTATTCCTTAGGCACTCTTCAAAAATTACCACGTTAATCAGAAATTAGGAGCCGTTAATCTAATGAGACCGAGTTATAACGGTGTAGATTCATTCTTATAATTCTAGGCACAAAATATAGTTCAAAAAAACCTAGCCCGTAATCGAATCTCACATATCTCTCCAACGAGAGAAAAAGCACCCACATATCTCTGGATGACTCCCACGTATCTCTCCATCACCCAACTGCCTCAACCATTTACGTATCTCCATCTAAAAAAAATAGTTCGCGTATCTCTACAAAAATCTCTCCCAATCTCTCATGCATATATCCATCTACATCTCCCGCAAAAAAAATATATCCATCTACATCTACAAAATATCTCTCGCATCTCTCTCTCCAATGAGAAAAAACTCTCGCGTACGTATCTCCTCTCTTATCCCCTTCCTTGAAGCCTGAACCCGCGCCTAGCCATGATGAACTGGAGGAAGAGAGCCTTCCGATCGTACTACAATCAAGGCTGAACGATGCATTGGAGAAGGAGGTGTTGAGTCATATCGAACTGTCGTCATTGTTTGCGCAGCTGCAGGATGAATGAAGTATAGGAGATCACAGGAAAAATAACTACCCTCGGCGTCAAGCTGTCTCCACCGCAGACTTCTCCCCAAGACTTCGCCGCCTCCAACATGCTGCGCTTCCTCACCACTGCTCCTGGCTCAGGTCTCCACTGCCTCCTCCATATCCACATCGAATCCAATCTCGGCCAGCACATTGCGGTGCTTCAAGGCATGTCCTCTCCTAGACAAGATCTCCAGTGCCTTCTTTGTCCCAAGAACGGACATGGGGTTGCCGCCGGTTTATTCTCCAATGGCTTATAATCCTATCTCCGCAAATTCAAGATCCCAGGTTCCTTCTGCTAAAAGTACGATTCAATCCCTAACCAATTACAGATGCATATATTTTTATGTCTGGAACTTAATAAATATGTTGGCGAGCACACGTTCGAGACTAGCAGACATCGTTAGATCAATTTAGTTCAATTCAACCTACCTGAATGCATTGTATGCAACAAGGGGCGTTGGTTGCAGAGGGTGCAGTGGAAGGAGGATGGCCATGTTATGTTACGGGAGTGTGAGTACGCGTGTCTTCCTGCCATATGAGACAACAGTTTTCCCCTCTCCGATCTGATCAGGTACTTCTTTCTACCTCTTCATATTTAAATCTGAATGCTTATGAACTCCCCATCCTACGCAGTTGTGTTGCAACAGTTTTTTATTTGATGGAAGATTGGAGAGGGCAGTTTGTCATGAATCATATGTTTTTTTTTTCTATTTAATCTTACTGAGAAGTATGATATATTTTCCTTTTCCTTCTCTAGAAAGGAACTTAGTCGGACATGATGAGAGTATCAGTTTGGTGCTATAACCATGTGATATATAACTCAAGGTGTGCGTATTTAGTTAAATGGTGTGTGCTAAGTATCTGGCACATATATTTTTTGGTTGTAAGATAATTCGTGTAACTGGTTGACATAAGAGATGCCTTAGCTAGGCCACCTGGCACTGACATTCATGATTTTTTGCTTTGCAAAATAAAGTAGTGCGGTATACACCAAGAGTTGTATAAATCAATAAAGGGCGACATACCTGCAGTATAAGAAACTATAAGAAGGAAAGAGCGTCAAAACGATTGTTGCTATTTTTTGGCTGGAAATAGGTGAGATCTATTGAGCAATAAGAGGGTATGGAATGATGGTTGTTGATAATTATACGTTTTTATGGACAGTCATCTACCTGGATGATCTTCAAGCATGAATGTTAGATACCTTCAAGCACTAATAGTTGAATTCATACAGTACATAAATGATACTGTTTGCCAATGAGAATTTCTTATGTAGTTTTCCTTTCTTGAGTCCTTATCTTTTCTGTCATAGTATATCTGTTAATGAGGATGATGCTCTAAGAATCCATCTGTAACATGCATGGTAGAATCTATAACACCAACAGTTAAATTGTAGCAATACAGAGACATGAATGAGCAAATCATCTTAATTGTAGTGTACAGACAAAAGAGCATTGGATTATTGTTGCAGGGAGCTAGCGCTTGCTGCATTATCATCTATCTTTGTAGCTTTCGAGGAACCGTAAATGTATGATTGTATGCGATTGGCACAACATAATGGACAATATTTGTTTATTACAAACTTAATTTCAGGATGAATTGGAGAAGGAAGTTTGTACTACATTTTATAATCTGTCACAGTCAATGTGTATTTCTTGTATTGAGGTACAGTTATTAAGAAAGTTTTATTTTCCAGATATTCGGCAAATGATAGGAAGCATGGTCAAAAAATGCTCTGGCTGGAGTTGTATGCTTTGTGACTGAAGACTAGAGACTGGCACTGTCATCACGAAGGCTTGCAGCCACTCCTGATGGTCCTACCACCCAGCTTTGACTCTCTCGACCTTTTTTTATTTTCATGTAAACAGTGCCAGTCGGATCAATATATCTTATTTACCGATCTAATCAAGCAATTGCTAAGAATCCGTGTTTCCTACATTGAAATCTACTTATAATTAGTAATTCAGCATACATTGTATTATACTGATCATTAGTTTAATCTTAATTCTCTGATAATCTTAATACATCCATGGTTGTTGACGAAATAGAGAAAATATATAAACAGAAGAAATATCACACACCATTCTCCTCTCAGATCTGAGCTAAGATCATATGGGTTTGCAAACTGTTGGGCCAGTAACATCTTGCTACGTGCTTGAGTTAGCAAGCAGTGAACACTCGAGCTATTTTGACCATTAGTTTTCAGAATTATTGGAACGTATATCTTCATTGACCTACTGTCTTCACTTCTATTGCAAAGTGTGCCCTTTTATCTCTCATTTTAAGAGAACAAGAATATATATGACGAGGATTCTGGCATCAGATACTTCTGATACTTCACATGTATTACTTTTCCTTCTTTATTCTTCTGAATCATGATTTTCTTTCTTCTCTTTGCCTTATACGTGATTATAAATCTCACAGATTGCAATTATTTTTGTGTCAAGTGAATGCAGACAATGATATGTCTAATTTATAACACTAGATTGTATACATGCAAATCTTAGTGAAATGATCATGCTGATAATGTTGCAGAAAATAATTCTACTAATAAATGATAAATGTACCTTTTGGTCCTACTAATCATACTGCCAGTTCTAGACAATAATAATTCTTATATGTATTCATAAAAAATATATTCTAATTTGTTAAGATATTCTGCAAGTTATAAACGGTACTGAATGTTTAGAGGTGATTTATCCAGCTAGCATGTGCATATATAAAGTAATGTATTCAGCCACTCGGCATGCTCCTCAAAGAACGCAAAAAATATGTAGCGATACATTGGATGGGTTCTTGATTTCTAATTCCTTCTATTAATATAGTGTGGAAAGAGAAAAAATATAAATAATATCAGCATGATATCTTAAAATATATAGTTTTTGTGCCAATTCAGTTTGTGTTCAGTAGGACATATCCATAACTATTCACAGGAATATTATACTTATGAATTAGTCCCGATATCTCAAATCCTTAAGTTCCGATAGTATGTCGGGTCAATGTGGTTGTACACATGACGTTTCAAATTTCTATGGTATGGGATTCTAAGTTAATATTTTGCAACTAGCCCGTGCGACGCACGGGTTGACGACTAGTTGTATTGCTAATTATGCCCGAACTGAAAGCATATTTGCTCCCTCGATGGTTTTGATAATTAATAACAACATATAAGTCATTGAACTAATGTTTCCACCAAGTATATTTCAGGAAAAGTTCAATGATAGGGATGGCAAAAGGATTGTGGAGATTGTGGAATCACCCTAAGATGCAAGGAAATAGGTTGGCCAAGCTTTAAGCAAGAGGACTCTACATTTTACATTTGTGAGAAATCACTTTGAGTCTATAGGAAAGCCAATACTATTAAAAGGGGGTAAGTTTTGTTGGTGAACAAATGATCATACGTGCACAAGTGATAGACACCAAAAACATCCACAAGTTCTCCCACCAAAGTTTGTCTCTAGCCAAACATTCAAAATCGGTGCAACCAACATTCCTATCTCGGCGCCACCGATTCCAAACCCTAGACAAACTCAGTCAAACCCTAGCCACTTCGGTGCAGCCGACACTGCATTCGGTGACACCGAGTTGGTTGCCAACTTTCTGTCACACAAGTTCACACTTTTGGTCCGTTCGAGAATGTTCAATCGACGTCACCGCGTTTGGCATTTCTGACCGTTGGTCACCTTGTCGATGCAATCGAGATTCCTATATCAGTCTCACCAAGATTCAAAAGTTACCACCTTTTGATCACTTCGGTACCACCGAGATTAACACATCGATGTCATCGAGTTGGTCATTTTGTGTGTAACAGTTGAATTTTTTGGAATGCCTATATATACCCCTTTACCACCACCCACTCGAAAGAGAAGCATTCAGAACTATTCCATACCTATCCTACTCAGTTTTTTGAGAGAGAACCACCTACCCTAGTGTTGAGATCAAGATCTTCCACTCCAACCATATGGATCTTGATTTCTAGCCTCCCCAAGTTGCTTTCCACTAATCCCGTCTCTTCTACCAAGCCAAATCTGTAAGAGAGTGATTGTGTGTTAATGAGTCTATCATCTTGAAGCACAAGAGCAAGGATTTCATCGTCATTACCGAGCCTATTACCTTTTGGAGGGTGGTGCCTCCTAGATTGGTTAGGTGTCGCTTGGGAGCCTCGTACTTCGTGTTGTGGAGTGAACAAAGAAGTTTGTAAGGGCAAGGAGATCGCCTACTTCGTGAAGATCTACCCCGAGTAAGGCTAGTCCTTTGTGGACGTAGGCCGTCATGGTATAGTCAAGGTTGCTTCTTCGTGGAACCCTCCATGGGTAGAGCCCTCTGTGGACTCTCGCGACTGTTACCCTTCGTGGGTTGAAGACTCCATGAACGTGGATGTACGATAGCACCAACTATCGGAACCACGAGAAAAATCACCGTGTCTATAATTGCGTTTAATCTTCATACCCTATCCTTTTACTCATGCTTGTTGTTACATTCCATTGCTATACTCTTAGACTTGCATCTGTAGGGTGTACTTGATATGTTATGAATGCTAAAACTTGCCAAGAATTAAAATTGGGAAAAGCATACTGTCAAGTAGTCTAATCACCCCTCTCTAGACCTACTTTTGATCCTACAAGTGGTATCAGAGCTTTGGTCTCCATTGCATTGGTTTCACAACCCAGGAGAAGTATGGCATCTAGTGAGGGAAATTATCACCGTAGAGGTCCATACTTTGATGGCACTAATTTTGCTAGTTGGAAGCATAAACAAAAATGCATTTGCTTGGTCATAATCCTGCCGTTTGGGCTGTTGTTTGTTTTGGCTTGCAAAGTGAATTCTTTGGTGATGGAAGAGAACTGGATCGTGAAGCGAACGCGACAGAATTGAAGATGTTGCAACTCAGTGCTCAAGCATGTGACATTATCTTCAACTGCCTATGCCCCGAAGAATTCAACAAAATTAGCTGTCTTGAACAGGCAAAAGATATTTGGAATACTTTGGTTGATATGCATGAAGGAACAAAGTCCCTGAGAGAATCCAAGTTAGATGTTCTTCAAGGTTAGCTCGATAAGTTCAAGATGAAGGATGGTGAAGGAGTCACTGAAATGTAATCTAGTCTAGCTCTCATCACAAATGATATTGCCGGCTTGGGAAGCGAAAAATGACTCACAAATTCATCATAAAGAAGATACTTCGAGCATTGGATGAGAGACCCAAAAATAAATTAAATCATGTTACATCAAGACCCAAGACACCGTGTGCATTTTGAGCCAAATGATGCCCAATTACAAAGATCTCATACCAACGGAAGTGATAGGTAGAATTGTTGCTCATGAGATGACACTCAAAGAGAAGGAAGAGCTTCACCACAAGTCAAGCGGTGCTTACAAAGCCACAAGTCACTAGTAGAAAACGGGCCTTTTGTCCCGGTTCGTAAGGGCCTTTATTCCGGGTTCTAGAACAGGGACTAAAGGGTCGGGACTAAAGGCCTCCACTTTTAGTCCCGGTTGGACTACGATCCGAGACTAAAGGGGCTCCGCGTGGCACACTTCTAGAGGTTTTTTTTTCTAATTTTCATATCTTTGAATTATTTGACAATTTAATCTCTAATCACCCCTCCTCACTGCTCTGAATTTATTTGACAATTTAATCTCTAATCAACCCTCGTTGCAAATCGTCTAACTTCCCGGCCGGTCACCCATCCTCTCACTGCTTCAACCCAAGCATGCTTAACTTTCGAGTTCTATCACCCCTAGTTTCCAAGTCCTCACTAGTTGTTTTCTTGACAATAGTAAACAATTATTAAAATAGAAAATAATAAATGATTAATAATAATATTGAATTTCGATGAAAATAAAATAAGTGATAATATTATTTTATTCATTTTTTGCAATTTATTCATTTAATATGACATAATTAATATATTTAAATCTGTAAATCAAAATTGAACAAATAATATATCCACTATTATCAGAAAAACGTGAGGAATCCAAATATGACATCATTTATTTAAAAATATATTTTTCATAATATTTTTTTTCGACATCGTATGCAAAAGTTATAGCCGTTTTACTTTTTCATAACACCTTTTTTTAATCTTGTTTCAACTCCAGACTTTTTGTGCGTTCAACATGCACCATCCAAATCCACATTATCAATTTCAAACCTTTCCCACTTCATTCGCTATTTTTCATACATTTATTAATTTTTTGAGCTAAATGACCCTGAAATTGAAAAGCACTACAAATGAACTCTAAAAAGGTTGAAACTAGGCATGGTATCATCATTTCACCCACATAGCATGTGCTAAAAAGTTAAGAGGCTTACGGTAAAAACTAGATGCACTTCGTGTACAAACTGGACAATCCCTTTAGAAGTATCATGGTTTTGGACGAAAACTCATCTCTTACAAAGGCATAACATTTTTTAAAACTTATTTAAACTCCAGAGTTTTTGTGCGTTCAACATGCACCATTCAAAGCCACATCATCAATTTTCAACCATTTCCCACTTCATTTGCTATTTTCCATGCATTTTTTTTGAGCTTAATGACCCTGAAATTGAAAAGCACTACAAATGAACTCTGAAAAGGTTGAAACTTGGCATGGTATCATTATTTCACCCACATAGCATGTGCTAAAAATTTGAGAGGCTTACAGTAAAAACTAGATGCACTTCGTGTACAAACCGGACAATCCCTTTCGAAGTATCAGGGTTTTGGACGAAAACTCATCTGTTAAAAAGGCATTTAGTTTTTTAAAACTTATTTAAACTCCAGAGTTTTTGTGCGTTCAACATGCACCATTCAAAGCCACATCATCAATTTTCAGCCATTTCCCACTTCATTCACTATTTTTCATACATTTATTATTTTTAAAGCTAAATGACCCTGAAATTGAAAAGCATCAGAAATGAACTCTGAAAAGGTTGAAACTTGGCATGGTATCATTATTTCAGCCACATAGCATGTGCTAAAAAGTTGAGAGGGTTACGGTAAAAACTAGATGCACTTCGTGTACAAACTGGGCAATCCCTATCGAAGTATCAGGGTTTTGGACGAAAAATCATCTGTTACAAAGGCATTTCATTTTTTTAAACTTATTTCAGCTCCATACTTTTTGTGCGTTCCATATGCACCATCTAACATGTGCCTGGGAGCAAAAAGGATTAAATTAAAAACTATTTTTGAACTCAAGTTATTCACAATCTAGGGTTTGAAGCAAATTTGAACAAATTCAAATTTAAATCAGTCAAATTTGAAAACTAATTGCACAAACACAAACTAGACAATGTTTTTAATCTAATGCAAAAAGAATCACTCAAAAACATCAAATATCCTAAAAGATATAAGCAATTTAAAACAAAAACTAAAAACACAAAACAAATAGAAAAAACAAAAAAAACTTTCAAAACCCTTTAGTACCGGTTGATATCTCTAACCGGGACTAACCTTTAGTCCCAGTTGGAGATACGAACCGGAACTAAAGCCCCAACTAAAGGGTATCGGCCCCTTTAGTCCCAGTTGGTGCATCCAACCAGGACTAAAGGTCCCGCTCAAGACGGGACTAATGCCCGACCGGCGCCCTAGCCGCTCGAACCGGGACTAATGGCCACATTAGTCCCGGTTCGTAAGGCAACCATGACTAATGTGTAGATCGAGCTATGACGAAACCCCTGTTTTCTACTAGTGAGTGATGCTCCCACTACCTCAAGTGACAACCTTGTTACAAATGAAGAGATAAGCCTCATGGTCAAGAAATTCAACAAGTTATACAAGAATAGAAGTAAAGGTCGTAGCTCCAACTCAAGACATGAAGAGAAGCGTTCGTCAAGTAATGACCGAAACTGCTACAATTGTGGCAAGCCCGGATACTCCTCCAATGAGTGCATGGCTCCCTACAAACAAAGAGAAGAGTCACAAAGAAGACGAAGCTCAAGATATGACTCACCTTGAAGAGAGAGAAGGAGTAGAGATGATCGTTATGAACAAAGACCCTCAAGGAGAAGTAGGGACTCGGAGAAGAAGGACAAGTACACCAAGAGCTACTCCACAAGGAAATATCAAGCTCATGTTGGTGAATGGGATTTCGACTCCGACTACGACAATCACTCCGAGAGAAGCTATCACTCCAATTCCGACTATAGTCAAGATGATGGTGTTGCCAGAATTGCACTAGTGACAACCAACTACTATGATCTATTTGATTCACCAAATGAAGGGAGTGGAAGTTGCTTCATGGCTAAAGGTCCCAAGGTATGACACCCCGAATATCTTGATTTCGATAGGGATGAAGATGATTTGCTTTACGATGATGACTTGCTTTTTTATAAAACTAGTGATGTTGATCATAATGAACTTGATATTTCTCATGCTAGTCAAGATAGGTCAATTGACGATGATAAGATGAAAATAGATGAACTAACTAAAGAACTCAACACTCTTAAGTTAGCCCATGAATCTACTCTTGAAGATCATAGAGAGCCTGTAAGAACTCATGAGTATCTATGCTTCGAGAAGCTCAATTTGGAGCAAAACATGAATTTCTTAAAGCTATCAATGACGATCTCCCAAAGAAGACTTCATCTTATCTTGCCAAATGACTACTCTTGTCTACATTCATGCCAAAAGTCAAATCTAATCAAACTAGTAACAAAGGCAAGAAAGGTTCTTCATCTAGTAGCAACAATAAAAATGCTAAATCCAATGATGTTGCTCCTAGTAGTTCTATTGATTCCACTAATGATGATTCTCTTAGCCATATTACACTTGAGCAAGAAAATGCTTTATTGAAAGGAATTATAGAGAAAGGTATCTACAAGAGTCTTGAAGGGTACAAACAATTTGATGAGATTGTACGCAATCATGAAGGATACCGTAAGAATCGTGGTGTTGTCTACTTCAACACTAATGGAGTTGAATGGGAAGAAGGTCAATACCCAAATCCCAAGTTTGTTCCTAAAAAGGAAAAGTATGAAAATACTCTTCCCAAGGGAACAAAGTTTCAAGATGACCTTCCACCACAACACACCAAGCTCAAGGGCAAGAACAATCTCCAAGAGGACTTTGACTCTTATGAAGATGAATCCCAAGCTTTGGTGAAGTGGGTTCCCAAGGCTACTACAAGCTCAACTTCTACAAGTGCTACTTCAACACCAAGGATCCCCATCAACTTGATGTGGGTCCCCAAGAAGAAGAACTAGAGAGTTCTTGAGGGGTGACTCTGCCAATGAAATTCACTCACATTCATTATTGGCAAGATCTCTCTGCAATCAACACCAACCCTATGCAATAGTTCAAGGAGTCACACATTCCCTCAAAGGTAAGCAAGGGACAAGGTATTCAACAAATCAATGGACATCATCACATATGCTTTGCACTCCATGTCCATAGATATCCTTGTATTTGTCTCTTGTGTGTTGGGACTAACCCATGTAGGTGAGAAGAGTACGGAAACAACAAGGATGCTCCCAACTCTTGGTGATCTTCATCAACTTTGAGCATCCACCACTACCTCACCAACCTGAAGTCTTCGTCGACAAAACCCCAAGGTTAGTTTATCCCTCTTATGGGGAGATGTCACATCAAGGGGGAGCTTTACTCTAAGACTTGAGTCAAAGCATCTCTTAGTATGTGACAACATTAAATGCTTTATGTTAAAGTGGTAAACCCACTTGTGCTGAAACGATGAGTATGACCTATGATCAAGTATTCTTACTTGGCTCCTAAGTAAAAATACTCATATATAGATGACTTCATCATCGCACAAGTGCTTGTTAGATGCTAGAGTGGTTGTGCATGTTTGCCATGATTTCATTTGACATCTTATTGTGTGAGCATATTGGTCTGCATTTATCTACTCATTCGAGGATATCCAATTGTTGCTATTTGGCTTTTGATTTATCTTTTGCCAATTGGATATACAAGAATGCCTAGGACCACTTCTTTAGCTATCTATGCTTTCTCACCTCATACTCTATTCATGTTGCATCACAAAATTTGAACAAGTGCTTTTCAATCCCTTTGTGTGTGGAGCACTCGGAGTTCCGTATCGACAAGGATTGACCATTAAAACCTCCCAAGTGCATCTTGATGGAACCAACCACAAAATCTCGGTCTCACCGAATGCCTAGGGTTGATCTAGTTTTCAATCTCGGTACCACCGATTACATCTTCTCGGTTACACCGAGTTTCCCTATGAACTGACAGTTGAGGAAGTCGGTGACACTGAAAAGTTAGAATCGGTGACACCGACAGTGGTGGGTATATATACCGTGGACCCCGACACTTTGAATTTCACCCTCAAACTGTCGCACCTTAGAACCGTAAGCTACCACCTTCGAGACCCCTGGTCGTCGCCCTTGTCTCCCTATGCTCCTCCGCCGCTGGGAATTGCTGCCGCCGACGAAATCTTCTCCATCATCGCCGCCGTAGAGGATCCGCGCCAAGTTAGGGTACGAATTCGACCTCCTTTGTGCTCCTCATCCGATTCTTGTGCAATGGATTTAAGTTTAACTACAAACCACTCTTTGCATGCACTCCTATCCACTCAAAATTCCAATAGCCTAGCGAATGTTATATTTTCTAGGGTTTTGTCGTCCACTCAATGGAACTCGGTGGAACTGAAGCAAACAAATCGGTCTCACTGATTTGTCTTTTTGTGTTGCTGAGAACGGTCTCGGTGGAACCGAGTACTCCTTTTCGGTCTCACTAAAAAGAGTGCCAAGGTTCTGTTAAGAGACACAGTCAGTCTCGGTGGCACCAAATTTTTTGCTTCGTCCATACCGATATTCATTTGACAGAATGCAAACACTTTGAGAATCTATTGTTCAAACTTTCAACAACCAACATCATTTTGTGATGACTCATCTACTTCTTCTCTTCTATACTCTATTCACAGGGTCAACATGTCAGCTGCTGAGGACAGTCAGAATTTGCCACAACAGGGAGTTGATATGAGTTCAGGCACAAGCCCAGAGCCCAGTTCTTTTTCAGATCCAGGCACCCCCAGCTCCCATGGGTTGCCCAAGGCTGCCACAAGGACTAGGAAGAAGCTAAATTATGATGAAGAGAATTCAGACTTTATCCCTGAGGAGATTACTGCCAAGAAGCAAGAAAAGGCTGCTAAGAAGTCTGCTACTGAAGCTACTTCTTCTAGAAGAGTTGTCAACAAGGTCTATGCTAGCTCTGAAACTATCAAAGCACATGAGAGTGCTAGAGCCACAATGTCTATCGATCCCCCAAGGAAGTCTATGCCTAAGAAGGCAGGGGAGAAGAAAGCCAGAAAGAGGATTATTCATGTGATTGGTAGGCCTACCTCCATGTATGAAGATCCAGAGGAGGCTGCCGGTGCTGCTGCTGAAGAGGAGGATGAGCCAGCTGCAAAGGCTCCTCCCAAGAAGAAGACCAAGAAGCTTATGGCTGACGATATGCCAAAGATTGGTATATCCAATGGCACCAAGCCTACATCCAAGAAGGCTGCTGCTGAGAAGCCAAAGAGGACATCTAGGCAGATTCCAGATTCTGAGAAGAACAAGGGAACTGCCTCCAGATTTGAAGATGATGATGACTTGACAACATTGATGAAGCTCAGACCACATCTTCCAGTACATGATGTCAGCCACTTAGTTGCTGAAGATATGAAGAAGAGGAAAGACTCAGGATTGAGGGCTTGGAGAGCTATAGATCCTTATGCCCAGAGGAAGAAAACTGTTGTTGACCACAGGTTCTACACCAGAGAGCAACAGGACTTTGATGAGACAGTGCTCCTGGACAAGAGCCCA
The DNA here is from genome assembly GCA_022496015.1 of Hordeum marinum. Classification (NCBI taxonomy): domain Eukaryota; kingdom Viridiplantae; phylum Streptophyta; class Magnoliopsida; order Poales; family Poaceae; genus Hordeum; species Hordeum marinum. The sequence continues at coordinate 522,558,612 of CM039674.1, read as the reverse complement.
GCTCTTAGTGATATGAGATATGTTGATTGGAAATTCATTAAGGAGAATGAGGACTACTTTCCAAGTGTCCAAGATAATTTCCACTGCATTGGTCTGGATGAGTTCATTGGCAGAGAGCTTACTGCGTGGAAGAACTTACTGCATGGAACGATGAGATTATCATGCAATTCTACTCCACTGCACATTTCTACGGAGATGGTAGGATTGTATGGATGACTGAAGGAGCAAGGTATGAATCTACTGTTGATGAGTGGGCTGCACTTCTAGGAGTTCCAGAGGTTCAGGATGGTGATCTGGATGTGTACTCAGAATCCAAGGCGGGCCACAATGCCATGAAGGATATGTATACTCCTATCCCCGCAGACAAAGTGCAATCTAACAAGATGGGATCCATCTACTATCTGCAAGCAGGCCTCCGTACCATGAACACTATTCTGAGGCATACCTTGATGCCCAAGTCAGGAGATGACAAGATGATCCGAGGCTACTCCATCAACATGTTGATCCACCTTGACGGAGATACCGGGATTAGAGTCATGTATTTGATTGTATAGACAATCAAGAGGGTTGTTGCTGATCAAAAGCGCTCTTGCTCTGATGCACCCTACATCCAGATGCTTATCAACTCTTAGTTGGAGAAGCACAGATTTGCTCTAGATCGTCCACATTTACCCCTATAGCTAGAACTTGAGGATAATGTTGTGGCGATGGACCCAGATCATCCCACATCTAGTACAACACAGGCAGAGGCAGAGGCAGTTCGAGCCGCTAGTGCCCAAGCCCCTAGATCCAGTAATGAGCAAATGGATCTTGTGATCTCAACAGTTCAGGGCATGTAGAAGGATATCATGGGGATTCTAGACAACAAGAACAGTCTAGTGAGGATCTTTGAAACAAGGATCAAGACTCTTGGTGATAAGGTGGACAAGGTGACTAAGACAGTCATAGAGATTCAGAAGGAAGTTGACTCAGTGCACATTCCTCGGGTCTCTTCTACTTCTCCAGATGATGATGATGAGGAGGAGGATGGACCACCTCTTATGCCGAGCACACAGTTCACTACTCAGGCTAGATCAGTCACAGTGCCTGCACCAGACTTGAAGCCCTCTTCATCAGCTCCTGCTAATGTCGTCAGCACAGCTCCTGCTCCATCAGCTCTAGTTCCTCCGGTGACCACTCCAGCTTCATCCACGACATCTGCAGAGATCTTCGCCGATGCTATTCTCTCGACTCCTTCAGCAACAACCGTAGGAGATCAGCCCAAGAATGCATAGATATATGCCTTTGAACTTTTTGGTAACTTGTTGCCAAAGGGGGAGAAGTGTATATAGATCTTTAGGCTTCGAGTGAGAGAGCGTTTGGTGTTTGTTGCTTGTTTTCAAAAACAATTGCTTTTGGTTGCTGCAACACACTTTTGGTTGCTTGTGATACACGTTTGATGATGTTTGATCATACGCTTTAATGTGTGATGCTACTATTTACTATCATCTTAATGCTTATGTGATGATCATTCATCTTTGGTTGATTGTGTTGTGCTATGATGTTCATTCTAATTACTCTCGCACACCACCAAGTAGTATGTGAAATGTAAGAAGTGACCCATGTACCTAATCGATTGTGCATTTGCATTCAAACGCAAATTTAAAATAATGCACAAATTTAGGGGGAGATCTTGCTTATCACATACTTCTCAAAGCGACGATTATATTCATTGATTATATCTTTGTCGAAGCTTTGATCTAAATGTTGTCATCAATTACCAAAAAGGGAAGATTGAAAGCACATTTGCTCCCTTGGTGGTTTTGGTAATTAATAACAACATATAAGTCATTGAACTAATGTTTCCACCAAGTATATTTCAGGAAAAGTTCAATGATAGGGATGGCAAAAGGATTCTGGAGATTGTGGAATCACCCCAAGATGCAAGGAAATAGGTTGGCCAAGCTTTAAGCAAGAGGACTCTATATTTTACATTTGTGAGAAATCACTTTGAGTCCATAGGAAAGCAAATACTATTAAAAGGGGGTAAGGTTTTGTTGGTGATGAAAATGCTCATACGTGCACAAGTGATAGACACCAAAAATATCCACAAGCTCTCCCACCAAAGTCTGTCTCTAGCCAAACATTCAAAATCGGTGCAACCAACATTCCTATCCCGGTGCCACCGATTCCAAACCCTAGATAGACTCAGCCAAAGTCTAGCCACTTTGGTACAGCCGACACTGTATTCGGTACCACTGAGTTGGGTTGCAAACTTTCTGTTATGCAAGTTCACACTTTCGGTCCGTCCGAGAATGGTTAATCGGCGTCACCGAGTTTGGCATTTCTGACCGTTGGTCACCTTGACGGTGCAACCGAGATTCCTATATCGGTCTCACCGAGATTCAAAAGTTGCCACCTTTTGATCACTTCGGTACCACCGAGATTAACACATCGGTGTCACTGAGTTGGTCATTTAGTGTGTAACGGTTGGATTTTTGGGGATGCCTATATATACCCTTCACCACGACCCACTCGAAAGAGAAGCACTCAGAACTATTCCATACCTATCCTACTCAGTTTTTTGAGAGAGAACCACCTACCCTAGTGTTGAGATCAAGATCTTCCACTCCAACCGTATGGATCTTGATTTCTAGCCTCCCCATGTTGCTTTCCACAAATCCCATCTCTTCTACCAAGCCAAATCTGTGAAAGAGTGATTGTGTGTTGAGCAGTCTATCATCTTGAAGCACAAGAGCAAGGAGTTCATCGTCATCACCAAGCATATTACCTTTTGGAGGGTGGTGCCTCCTAGATTGGTTAGGTGTCGCTTGGGAGCCTCCTACTTTATGTTGTGGAGTGAACCAAGAAGTTTGTATGGGCAAGAAGTTCGCCTACTTCATGAAGATCTACCTCGAGTAAGGCTAGTCCTCCGTGGACGTAGGCCGTCATGATATAGTCAAGGTTGCTTCTTCGTGGAACCCTCCGTGGGTAGAGCCCTCCGTGGACTCTCGCGACCGTTACCCTCCGTGGATTGAAGACTCCATGAACGTGGATGTACGATAGCACCACCTATCGGAACCATGGGAAAAATCATCGTGTCTATAATTGCGTTTGATCTTCCTACCCTATCCTTTTACTCATGCTTGTTGTTACTTTCCGCTGCTATACTCTTACACTTGCATGTGTAGGGTTTACTTGATATGTTATGAATGCTAAAACTTGCCAAGAATTAAAACTGGAAAAAAGCATACTTTTATTTGGTCAAGTAGTCTAATCACCCCCCTCTAGACCTACTTTCGATCCTACAAACGACTCATAGCACCGCTTGTTGGTTGCAACCCCCCCCCGTCATTCTTAATCTTGTATTAGCAGACTGTAGGCCTGTTACTTTGGAATAAAACTTCTTTTAGACCACAAAAAAGAACTCTTTTAATAAATAGTTACTGACCATAAGAACACTTTTAATAAATAGTTACTGAAGGTGTCCTAATAATTTAGCGAATCGTTGCTGACGAAGCGCTTTAGCATATTCCAATAAATTTACATAATAATTTGTTTTTTACTGGCTCGTTAGACGTGTTATGAGTGATGAGTCAGTTATCCGCCGGCCTCCCCCACTGTCGGATCAACCATAATCAAGCGTTCCACAACGTCCCCTGTATCATGATGTTGTAAGCATTGCCACATTGGTCATGTTTTTTTTCTTTTGGGCAACGCAACATTGGCCATGTTACAACAACTAATGATGTTGCAATTCCACAAGCTTGCAGATCCGTGTCGATGATGTTTTAGAAATGCACCTCTACAACAACTTTTTGAAAACATGCTTCTACAACAAGCATCGATGTTTCAGAAACACCGATGACATTGCAATCTAGACACTTATGATTTGTTTTAAAAACACACCTTTGCAAAAAAAAAAGGATGTTTTGTAACTCATCTCTGCGACAATGACGACGACTCAGAAATGCCAATGGTGTTACAGTTTGTGCACGTGTTGGTTGGACATGGTGGCTTGCCGAACCGTACGATCGTGTTTAATCGGACAATATATAACACATTGTGATGAGGACATGGCTATCTTGGATATGATCACAAATATTGCATATGCGTATTTATTTGAGGTGATTTCTGATAAAAGTTATGCAATAATTTATTTATGCTATATAGAACAAAAGTACTTCACCTCTTTTTATTTCATGCCTAATTGCAGAACTACGGGACACTTGTACAATCCACATATGAATATAAGGGAAAAAGAGATGCTTAAGTGATGGTCAAGAAGTTCTCTCACGTCACTTTTAGCGCAAGAGAAGATAGAGTACAAGTCCCTCACGTTTTGGACTCAGATTCGGACCGCACAGACATACACCTGTCTAAAAAATCCAATGACTTTTTCATCGATCTCCGAATTGGGTGATTATTCTTTTGCTGAAAAGTAGATTTCATATGCTGTCCAGCCCAATTAGATTCACCTTCAAATTCATGCGGAGCGTGGATATATGGATGAAACAATCTGACGTTGCAGCTGAATCCGATTCAAACTTCAAGTCCAAAGGTGTTGCATCACCTCCACTTGACTCCATAGGCCTTGTACGACCTAGAGTTAATTTTAAGCTGCCTTTAGACGTCCTCCCACCTCCTTATATAAGTAGATCAATCTAGTGGCTGTTTTTTTGGGTTTTGTTTAGCTAAAAGTTAGTCATTACAATTTCGTGTACTTCGTTTGTGTCCAACGCTCGACCAGACCAAGACCGCTTTCGGAACCCATCTTTATCAATACTTCATCTATATTAGCAATATTCATATTGCTTTTATCATATTCTTGCTTTTCTTTGATTGCATGCAGGAATAGACCTTCGTGGTCAGGTTGATCGTGTTTAGGCGTGGTCAATGTCCTCTTGGAGTTTATTTAGCGATTGCTAAGGGGCAACGTCGTGCACGTTTGTAGTTGGATCGTCAAAGACGTTCTTCACCAAATAAATACCTATCATCTCATCGAAAGATTGGGACCCTCGCCTTTATCACATTGGATGATGTCTCGCGCACATCAATCGGCAGAACGCAAGCATTTTCCTTTTTTATTTCTTTTTAAACTTGTGTACAAATGGTATATGCATGTCTATTCTATCAACATAATAATTGAAATAATTATATTTCGGCCACAAATAATTGAACATTATTTCAGATCTACAGATGATGAATGTATATTTGAATATTCAAGTCCGAATGAAAGATAACAAAAGTCCCAATCTATTCAAAGCAAACACAAAAATGATCCAAATCATTCGAAGTAAAACAATTTATAAAGTAGTTTATTGACAAGGACCGCCCACAAATACAAACCAAGATCATCGCGCCGCTCGATTTTGGATCCGTCGATGCGTTTGGATAAATTCTCGTTGTTCATCCCTCTCTGACTCAACAGGTGGTATGTAAATTATGTTCCCCTCATTCTCATAATGAAATTCTTGCGGCAATTATCGCTCATTGTCTATGATCATTGTTATGCAGGACACTCCCCGCGCGTTGCTGCAGTAACTTTGTTAAAAAGATGCGTAAGTAGTTGCTAAATTTAATGAAAAGAAAATACGAGCTTGATAATCAATAATAGAAAGTGTCTAAAATAGAATACTTTTTGAATTACAGTTAAAATGTTAATTCGAACAAAAATATAAAGAATGACTAAAATGAATATATGATGTCGCAGCGTTACATGCATACACTAGTGCAAAAATAGTTGTGACGTATAAGTTAAATGCATGACTGACTTATGTGGTAAATTTTTCATGCTTAGTGGGGAAAAAAACTTAAAATGCATTGTTTAGTGGGACGTTGAGATGGACACTTTGCATATTAAAAAACTGGGATCAAGTTCTTAAGAATGTAAGACATTTGTTTTATTGGGGGATGACGATCTATTAGAGATGCCCTTAGGTGGCGAAGCTAAGGTTACTTTTTGTCGAGCTTCTCCAAGCCAACTCCTTACTAAACCTGATCATATTTCAGGCCTGGCCTGGCTTCAAAAAGCCCAAACTCCAAACTTCAAACCAGAGCCTGGCCCGAAGCCCAAAAGCACACTTTCCCAGAAGATAGGCCTGAAGCCCAAAGCCTAAAATCCCAGCCCAAATGTTGTTTCTCAGTGTTGTTACGTATAAGCCCAGCCCAAAAAGCGTAAAAATGAAAACCCAAACCCGACCAGAATATACTTTTGAGCTGCAAAACAAAGCCCGAGCTAGTGTGAGAGGCAAGCCCGACCTGGGTTTTTTGGACCGGGTCGCCAGGCCGTGCTCCCCATGATCAAATTTACTCCTTACCATGCCGCCGCCCACCCCGAGCAGCGGTGCGGTTTCGTGGGGCGCAAATGGCCGGCCAGGTAGTTTCAGGCTTCAGCTGCGGCAGTTTATAAGTCGTAGTCGTGGACCGTTCCTCCGGCCGATCGAGTGAGTCCATCCCCGGACCAACCACCACGAGCATTTCAATCAAACTACGCCGAAAGGGAAGCAATGGTAGCTGTGGACCGGCCGGTCGCGCGATGCGACAAAATCAGCCGGAGCTGAATGGGTTCAACGCTGGAATTTAGAATCGGGCGTGCATCATCACACCACCAGTCTGCTACCCAGAAGCTTTCGGTTCATAATGTATGTACAAAAAATATCTGGGTTCAATGTAATCCTCATGTCACAACAGTATCAATAAATAATATTTGTACTATGACAAGTACTTCCAGAATTAACCAACAACGGTTGGTGCTAGGATATGTGCGTCTTCTATCTGAAGCCGGCCTGGACACCTGGAGGCTGCCGGAGCGCCCTCGGAGCGAATGGGGCTATGGATAGGCCTGCTCGCCGTTCAAAAGGTGCCCCGGGATGTCGTCAGCGAATTCGCGCCACCAGATGGACGGCAGGACCACGTAGTCAGCGTACATCCCTTCGGCGAGGCTGCTTAGGACACTGTCCAGGAAGCAGGCGTAGGCGGCAGATATCGTGTGCCTGCAGCTCGTGCAGAAAGAGCTCGATTAGTACAGACAGAAAAACATAGCGAGTTCTGCAAATGTTCATACTTCATAAGTACACATATGCAGATGCCAGATCTCAACATCATACGAGTGGATACCGGAGTGAACAGATGTCAGTGAGGCACTCCATGGCATTTCAGAAACAGAGTGTAACTCAAGACCACGTGCAAAATGTGCATGGGATTCTAACTGATTGTTGAAACAAGAACTTGAAAGATATAAGAAACGGTAAACAGACAATGCAATAGTTCCAGGAAAAGGCATTCATAAATATTTCCGTATTCCAGAATTTTCTGTTAAGATAATTATCCATGTTATTTGCTTGCACATAAACTAGAGAATAATGCATTCCAGAATCCTCGGTTAACTTTATAGCTCTCATAAAACAGCAGGTTATATTTGCAATCCATCTAAGTAGGTCAAAATAATGCTTCAATACTTGAGATTTTTTTATTTTTTATTTTCTCTAATCAAGAATAATTGGGTTGAACCAAAAATGAAAAGAGTCCACGTCTAAAAGTGTATGTCAAACTACTTGTGATATGTGTTTTAAGTTCAATGGCATTGCATTTTTTATGAAAATTATATAATAACATGTTATATCTCAATATTTAGCTATTTCAATACGTGGTTGCTAAGATCTAAAAGATATACCATTAATGTCTTATGTCAAACTAATAAAATGTAACTGCAAAAAAGCAAGAAAGTTTAGTATAAACAAATAATACGCATGATTGATTGCATCGGTTTTGTGACGTTCACCGTCTTGCTGTGTATCAATTAGTCGTCTTTAGCCTAATTAAAAAATTAGAAACGCTAATTACGGTTTTGTACATGGATACAAACAAGACCAATACGAATATTAAAACAAAATTATAAGATAAATGAGGAAAACACATAAATGCAAACAAAATTTCATACAACATTTTGCATAATAAATTGTATAAATATAGATTTTCTCTATATTTCCTAAAAATAGTATTCACAATTAGGAGAGAACGAAACAAATGCAAAATAAAGAAATGCAGGAAATAATGAGAAGTTATTAGGAAAAACATGTAATTTCTCCGTGATGGCCCCAACGCGAGGATCACAGATGCCATGTTTTTTATAGAAAAAGCGATCATCCTGGTCAAAGATTTTGCATGTCCGACCAATACTAAATGGGGTTTGTGGTGGCGGCGGGAGGGTGGCGTATAGTCGCATCAAACATGAGCATTTCATTGTGCTGGAGCTGTCAAAGGAATGGTAACAAACCTTGTTTGATGTCACACACTCCCGTGTACCCAACCACTCGTAACTTATTTTCTCATCCAATTCGTACATCAAACGCTCCCTCGCACGTCAAAAGCCAAGCCACGTGTTGGCGCAAATGTACGAGTTGCTCCCATACAAAACCTCACCACTTACGAGAATGCTTTAGTGAGGTATCAACAGTACACCGCAACTGGGTATGCTTGCTATTTCTCTCCAACGTCCTCAATCGCAAAATTAACCATGCGATGCCAGTAATACCATGATGGACAAGCCTTCGTATGTGGTTGATTAGGATGCAAGAAAAAAAATCATCTTGTCGACAAGTGTTGGACAACACGTAGAACTCTCCTTCTAAAAATATATGTTTCGGTAAGAGAACCATGCAACAAAATACGGAAGGAGCATGCTAATATTTTTTCTATATTATAAAAATATATAGCTACTAGGAGATTCCCATTGTAGCCTCCGCCTGCAAGTCATATATGCTCATGTATCCTCACAGTTGTACCATCCATTATCGGTGGTCCACAATAGTCATATCATGGCATTACCATTGATATCTCACTAAAGCGAATGACAATTCGTTCATATCTGATGACCTCGTTCTTTCTTGCCTAGGAATCATGGTCAAAATGGTGATTTTATTTCAACCGGCACATGTCGGGGGGACAAATATCATGTTTTGACCATTTTGCGAAGTTAAGCCAGATCTAACTCTGGTTCTCAAAAAAGATTGGGATCTAAACCTTTTCCTATCACAGGGGTCGATGGTAGTAGGGTATAACAACCTACCTCGAAGGTCCCTAGAGGTAGCCAACTTATCTAGGTCAGCCCTACCGCCAAACAGGCTGGTGGTAGCCTGTGCAACCCTACCGCCGAGGTGCCCGACGGTAGGCATGTACAAGCACTGTTTTTGGTACTTCATTTTTTTATGGTAGGGTGTGTCACACTACCACCAAAGGGCCTAAAAGTTATACCTTACCGCCATCGAACCCGACAGTAGAAAAAATGTTAGATCCCATTTTTGTCAAACTAGGGTCGGGTCTGTCTTAACTTTTGCAAAAGGGTTAAAACACCAAATTCCCCTCGGGGGGAGGGGGGCTGATGTTCCTAGGGAGGCATTCGTTATGATGACTGTGTCCTTTGGGCAATGCTCTGGATCCACTTTCCCATACTTGGCACTAGTCCGACCATTGAAGATTCATTTCGCCGCATATCCTACTTTTTTGGAGTTGTAGGCATCACTGTCATCGATTAATCCATCGATGGTGGTGACAACATGGGTGGTGTGTGGGTCGAAAAATCCGACATTTCCCGGGGCCTTCCGTATCCAATCGCACACAGAGATCGGGTCATCACAATTGCGAGCTTCTGAATTTAACATAATGTTTCATTCATAAAGAGTTTGTCACATTCTTCTCGGACCTAATATGACACCAAGACTACAGGATGCTTCTCCGAGGTCCGATCTATCATGGATCTCGGTTCTTCACCTTTTCTGGCCTGATTTGACATCTGAGCCGTGGGAGGTGATGTTAGGCTCCGACCGAAGGTCGGGTTCGACGAGGGATTTTCATGCCCCTCATGAGTTGGATGTAGTATTGGGCTATGGGTCGACAGTTTAGCACTAGTGGAAAAAGGCTCATTTGTCCTGGTTCGTAAGGCCCATTTGTCCCGGTTCAGGAACCGGGCTAAAGGATCGGGACTAAAGCCCACGACCTTTAGTCCCGGTTCGCTTACGAACAGAGACAGATGGGGCTACACGTGGCCGCTCAGCCGAGCCCAGGCAAGAGGGCCTTTGGTCCCGGTTGGTAACACCAACCGGGACCAAAGAGCCTCCACGCGTCAGCAGCTCAGGAGCTGTTTTTTTAAAGAGTTTTTTTTAGCGTTTTGGAGGATTAATTTAGGGGTTTCATATATTTTGTTAGATAGCTAATAGAGAGAAGTGATCTCTCTTATCTTCGTGCTTGGTCACGACGCTACGTACTATACTTATAACACATCATATAACAAGTTGGTCACTAGTCATAATCACAACTCCTCCTCCTCCTTCTCATCAACTCTAACACATTGTAGCACATAATAACACATTGTACCTAGGACCTACGTACTCCTATCTCGTAGGACCTACTCTACCCTCTCTTAGGTATAGTATCATAAAACAAGATAGGCTCTGACTCTTCATTATGGAGAACGGAGATCATCCTGTCTCCCATTCTTGGCCTACGCATAATGTTGCTTCCAAGTAGCTCTCTACGATTGAGCATAGCTTTTTTTCAATCTTTGGTTGTCATGACTCTATCGGTTTTAGAAATCTGGTATGGAGAGGAGTGATGCATAGGCTGGCCTGACCGTGGTGGCCCTAAGCTCGTAACAACAACGCGACCTCTCGGAAACATCAGATGAGGTACACATTCCTCCCGGGTTTTCTTTTAAAAAACATACTAATAACTTTGTAGTTAGCAATGTAGTTTAGTTTTAGAAGAATTTATGCAAAATATGCACGGCTGTCGTAATAGTAGAATTAAAATCTTACCATGCAATCTCCATAGATGTTACCGTAGTTCACCACGTGCACTAGTGGCACGTACTGACCGTAATGTGCAGGAGTTTGATAATAGCTATTGTAATTCTCAAGATGACTAAGAAATGCGGCAAGATGATCTTTCCCCTTATAAGTTAATTCTTCTTCATCACTGTAGTAGTAGGTTCTGTTTACCATCTTCCGTACATTTTTCGAAGAATGAAAATAAGCTGTCAATGCAAATAAGTTGTCAACTATTTTTGAATAAATAATATAAATTACTTAATAAATATGGCAGAGAAACTCACATAATGCTAGAACTGGAGGCGTTTGCACATCGACCTAGATGTCGATATTACCTTCAATTTCATCTTTCGGACGAATATCAAAGGTGATAAGCATATTAGGCTCAAATACATAAGCCTTGCATAGTGCTTGCCAATTTTTGCATTCAAAATAGTAATAGGTGTCTGCATGGTACAATTTTACCACAAAAGTAAAACCATGCTCGGTCCTCAAGTGAACTATCTTTACCTCCATATCCTTTTTAGTATTGAAGCCAATCTTATCTAAGACAACAATTCTTGCATGGCAGGGGATACGGTAGTAGAATAGTAAAAATTAAAATTAATTATAAGTTGAAGCAAAAGAGGCAGAAGTCATGCTTAATTACGAATCATTCTGACTTACTGTATCCACTTCGAAGGTCTCATTCAGCATGATGCTGAAGCGCCTACCATCAACTAGGAAAGTCTTGTCACACAGGCCGCGCTCGTCTTCGCAATATTCACACATACCGAATTCACTTTCGTCGTCAGACATTTCCTATGTTCATAGTTGAAACATTTAAAATTGATCGAAGGAAACTACGAGAAAACTGATCAATACATAGATCACATTACTCAATATGCAACGGGTTGACTTTAGGTCTGTCGAGTCTTTCCTTCCTAAACTCTCATCTCAGGTATATGGTGGGCACTCCCTCTGATATTGCGACCATCGGTGATGGTGGCTCCTTCATTCGTCCCCGAGTGCATGACACCAAAATGTCTAGCACATGGGAACGAAGGAGAAGCGACCCCCACGACAACAGTCGGGATTCTTCCTCTCTCATATATATATATATGGTGGACACTGTCTCTCACTCTGAAAGACACACAATGAGCCAAAACAGACCTAAAGTCAACCTGTTTCATATATCGAGCAATGACATAGAAAAAATTCCCTATGTTTTACCGAAATGACTTGCAAATCACAAATACATTTATAATGAACTCGAATATAATATCACTAATACATCGTCCCGAATAATCCAGTTCAAGAATTACAACACTCTTTGGATCATAATGCGTGTGTGACTTTCGGTCCGTCGAGGCTTTCGTTAAATAACTCTCATATCTCATGGTGTGTTGGTGCGCTCTCTTTCACACTGATATGATGATGTATATATGTTGGTGGACAATCTCTCATAGTAATAGTTTGACTGCGGTGATGGACGCCCCGCCTCTTCTCTTCTTGCGCATTATACCGACGAGTATATCACAAAGAAGAGAAGAAAGACAAGGCGCCCCCACGACAACAGTCAGGATACCTCCATCAAGAACACACATGAAACTCACACAAGTAGCAACGATAGACAGAAAGTCACACACGCATTATACCGAAAAAATATCACAAATACATTAATATTTATAATGAACTCGAATATAATATCACTAATACATCATCCTGAATAATCCAGTTAATGCATCATCAAATATTAACTAATACATCTCGAATATTATCATATAAGATCAGTAATACAGATCGAATATTCTAGAATCCAAAGTGGAGGACGGTGAACTCGGTTCACTAGCGGTCGCCGGCGGTGGACACCCAAAGATAAGGAACCATCATAGGAACATAACTCAAGTGAGATCCCTGAAGGATCTGCCACGTATTGTCGAACCGGGCGTCCAACGCCGCCATGTAGCGACTGACGTGCTCGTCCTCCTCCCCGACACGGCGACGTACCACCTCCGTGGGTCCCGCTCCCTCTGCAGCAAAAGTGGCCTGCGTGACCGCCACCACAGAAGGTCCGGGTCGACGACAAGATCTGGAATCCTCACCAACCTCCGAGCCCGGGAAGGTAGCACCTCCCAGTCCCAGCCCGGCGGAGCCTAGTCCCGGACATGGCACCTATCAAGCAGGCTCTCGCGGACCACTCGACGACGAGGATGTGGGCTGGGCATCGTCAAAAAATTCCTATGAGAACGTATTCTTATAGTTTAATCACTATTTTTTCATAAAACCCAAAAAATTTCATCATTCAAATAATAATCTAACATAAACATTCATCATAAACATACTAATCTAACATAAACATTCATCATAAAAAAATTATGTAATCTAACATACACATACAAATCTAACATAAACATTCATCATACAAAAAAATCAAGATATATTATAAAAAAATTGCTAGGAGCCGGGGCGGCAACGGCTCACAGCGGGGGCGGTGACGGGGCGGCGATGGGGCGGCAACAGTGGCGGGCCGAATACAGGGGCAGGGCAGCGACGAGGGCGGCGGGGGAGACGACGGGGGAGGTGCGGCGACGGGAGCGGGGTGGCGACGGGGCAGCGAGGGATGGGCGGCGAGGGCGGCGACGTGTGCGACGGGGGAGGCGCGACAGGAGAGAGGCGGCGATGGGGGCGGCAGGGGCGGCGACAAGGGCGGGGCGGCAATAGGGGAGGTAACGGGGACGGGGTGGCAACGAGGAGGATGACGATGGCGGGGGCAGCGACGGGGAGGTGACGGGGGCGGCGGGGACTGCGACGGGAAGACGAGGAGGGCAATGAAAACTGTGAGATTTCCTAAGTACGTCTTATATAGAAGAAGCATTGGTCCCGGTTGGTGGCACCAACCGGGACCAAAGCCCTGTTTTCAGTAGCACAGAGGGCGGGAAACAGGGACCTTTGGTCCTGGTTGGTGGCACGAACCGGGACTAATGCAGACCTTTAGTCCTGGTTGGTGCCACCAACCGGGACCAAAGCCCTGTTTTCAGCAGCCCAAAGACCGGGAAACAGGGACCTTTGGTCCCGGTTGGTGCCACCAACCGGGACGAAAGGGGGGCATTGGTGCCAGTTGGTAGCACCAACCGGGACCACTGGTCCCTTTTCGTCGGCCGGTGGGGAAGCAGCAGATGTTTAGTCCCACCTCGCTAGTCGATGGGAGACAACACCTTTTTATAAACCCCGATGCGCTTGACCTGTCAAGCTCCTCTCATAGTGAAAATAGATGCCCTTATACACGAAATTTGACCTAAATTCAATATGCTAATTAGGTGCCTAACTAGCACTTTCAATTTAGGTTGAATTTCAGTGTAAGCGCATCTATTTTCACTTTTTCTATTTTTTATGTTATTTCTTTGCTATTTTTCCTGCTATTTAATATTACTTTGTTTTAACATTATATTCAATTTGGCAATTTTTAGGTTTTATATAATTTTAGTTTCAAAAATATTAGAGGTTTATAATTTTAGTTATTGATTTTTTTGAGCTAAATGACCCTGAAATTGAAAAGCACTACAAATAAACTCTGAAAAGGTTCAAAGTTGGCATGATATCATCATTTCAACCACATAGCATGTGCTAAAAAGTTGAGAGGGTTACGGCAAAAGCTGGATGCACTTCGTGTACAAAACGGACAGTCTCTTTCGAAGTATCAGGGTTCTGGACGGAAACTCATCGATTACAAAAGGCATTTCATTTTCTTGAACTTATTTAAACTCCAGGCTTGTTGTCTGTTCAAAATGCACCATTCAAAGCCACATCATCAATTTTCAACCCTTCCCGACATCATTTGTTATTTTTCCTGCAGTTATTGATTTTTTTGAGCTAAATGACTGTGAAATTGGAAAGCACTACAAATGAACTCTGAAAAGGTTGAAACTTGGCATAGTATTATCATTTCACCCACATAGGATGTGCTAAAAAGTTGAGAGGGTTACGGCAAAAGCTGGATGCACTTCGTGTACAAAACAAACAGTCTCTTTCGAAGTATCAGGGTTCCAGACGGAAACTCATCGGTTACAAAAGGCATTTCATTTTCTTGAACTTATTTGAACTTCAGGCTTTTTGTGTGTTCAAATGGACCATTTAGAGCCACATCATCAATTTTCAACCTTTCCCAACATCATTTGTTATTTTTCATGCAGTTATTGATTTTTTTGAGCTAAATGACCTTGAAATTGGAAAGCACTACAAATAAACTCTGAAAAGGTTGAAACTTGGCATGATATCATAATTTCACCCACATATCATGTGCTAGAAAGTTGAGAGGGCTACGTCAAAAGCTGGATGCACTTCGTATACAAAACGGATAGTCTCTTTCGAAGTACTAGGGTTCCGGACAGAAACTCATCGATTACAAAAGGCATTTCATTTTCTTGAACTTATTTGAACTCCAGGCTTTTTGTGTGTTCAAAATGCACCATTCGAAGCCACATCATCAATTTTCAACCCTTCCCGACATCATTTGGTATTTTTCATGCAGTTATTGATTTTTTTGAGCTAGATGACCCTGAAATTAAAAGGCACTACAAATGAACTCTGAAAAGGTTGAAACTTGGCATGGTATTATCATTTCACCCACGTAGCATGTGCTAAAAAGTTGAGAGGGGTATGGCAAAAGCTGGATGCACTTCGTGTACAAAACGGATAGTCTCTTTCGAAGTATGAGGGTTCCGGATGGAAACTCATCGGTTACAAAAGGCATTTCATTTTCTTGAACTTATTTGAACTCCAGTATTTTTGTGTGTTCAAAATGCACCACTCAAAGCCACATCATCAATTATCAACCCTTTCCGACATCATTTGGTATTTTTCATGCAGTTATTGATTTTTTTGAGGTAAATGACCCTGAAATTAAAAAGCACTATATATGAACTCTGAAAAGGTTGAAACTTGGCATGGTATCATTATTTCACCCACATAGCATGTGTTAAAAAGTTGAGAGGGTTACGACAAAAGCTGGATGCACTTCGTGTACAAAATGGACAGTCTCTTTCGAAGTAAAGTGTATTAAAAACCATTACAACATATCATGAATAGAGAAGTGACCAAATTAATAGAAATTCATCATCACATTAAAGCCAAAGTACAATAATGACCAAAATAAATACGTATAGTTCATACATAGTTGTCATTATTGAACAACATATAGCTCTGTAGAACATCTAATTAAAACATACATCGAAACTACATAAAAAATTTAAATGCAACAACAAATGCAATCATAACTGCTACTAAGGTACCAATTGATCCAACGACATAATGATACCAAGCCTCAGTATGAATGACATATTTTCTAATCTTTCTAAGCTTCAAGCGCATTGCATCCATCTTGGTCTTGTGATCGTCGATGATATCGGCAACATGCAACTCCAATCTCATCTTGTCATCTTCAGTTCTTTTTAATTTTTCTTTCAAATGATCAATTTCTTTTTCAGCTTCTTTTAACTTCTCGAGCAGAATTGCATAGTCGGTTGGAATTTCTGGTTCAACTACTTCCTATAGATAAAAACATCTACGTCAAGTTGGTGGCATAATTAATTGTCATAGACATTAGATATGTGAAATAGTTATATAAAAGATAATATACCACATCTAAATCATAGACTGGACGAGGGCTGACGTGGGCGGATACCATAACCATGGCACTATATAATAACAAACAATAATAAAAGTAAGAAAATCATACGAGTAAGTATATTTTCTTTTAGCAAGAAGATAAGATCAAGAGGCTCACCATGCGCAGGCGATCGACGGCGGATTCAGGATGGGGACGGGATAGGACGGACCACCAAACCTAGACAAAGCTTGACGAAAATGGAGTTTGGACAAGGAGCTTCGAGAGGAGAAAGCTTAAGTTTCGCTTGGGCATTTCATCAAACGCCTCATATGCATAGGAGGTGAGCAAGAGCACCACAAAGCTCTCCCCTCACCAGAAAACAGAGCAAAGTGGAGTGCTCTGCTCGCTGGCGAGTGGGTATATATAGGCATCTCATTGGTCCCGGTTCGTGGCTGGAACCGGGACTAAAGGACCCCCTTTGGTCCCGGATCCAGCCACGAACCGAGATCAATGGTTGTGGGCCAGGAGCGAGGCACATTGGTCTCGGTTTGTGTCTGGAACCGGGACCAAAGGTTCCAGACGAACCGGGACCAATGCCCCACGTGGCCCGCCCGGCCCCTGGCCTCACGAACCGGGACTGTTGCCCCCATTGGTCCCGGTTCGTGACTGAATCGGGACTAATGTGCTGGCCCGGCTCGAACCAATGCCCTGTTTTGTACTAGTGTAGGCAGATTCCCGACTTGGTGTGTCACTCAACTCATGAAGATCAACTCACTGCGGGAATCCACCGTGTGCTCCTTGTTACTGAATCTAACAAGCCAGCTTGGAGAAATATTTCGACCTGTCCGAGATGGTCGATCGGGCAAGGAGAGTGATGTTGTGGAAGTCGAAGATCTGTTTCTGCTTGAAGATCGAGACATCATCGATATGTTGGTTGAGCTTGACTCCTGTCACTAGTAGAGAAATGGTTAGCCGCAACACTTATTGGTGGCGCCCCGTTTTCCACCAATGCAAACACTAATATTTTCAAATATTGTTGGTGTTACCTAAATTTGTACATTATTGATACATACATAGTGGTGGCATTCAGATTTTGCCGAACACCACTTGTATGAGGACCCTAGCGCTCTCCCCTTTCACATATTATTGTTGGCGTGAGTAAAGTTGCCACGTCAGGACTATGCATTGTACTTGTGTCATGCAACATATATGACACCCCATAGGTACATTTTGTGGAGTCCACAAATATTATGGCGGCGTTCGTAAATGTAGAATGCCATTAGTAGTTGCATCTCTCTATATATAGCTGACCCGGCCGACCTGGTTTATCATAGGCAATCACTTAACAGTATTCTCACATATGTGTGTATAGAGATACACGATCGACAGACTCTGCCTTCGATCCATTGGGAGAACTAGGTGACTGATTTTTGTGTGTATATCATTTAGGTATGTAATGCCCGCATATGCGTGTCTATATAGTAGATAATATGCTAAAATTGTTTTGACCTTTTTTTATAGGCACTGTGGAAGTGAATGATTTATGCTGGAATATATATATATATGGATAAAACTATAAATGGGTTGTTCACGGTCGCGTTGGAAGATATGAATCGGAAAGGGGAAACAAAAATATTATGTAAGAAGTGCGAAAACATAGTTTTGATTGACCCTTCTAATGGTCATGTGAAGATGCACTTGTTGAAATATGATTTCATGCCTGGTTACACACGGTGGACAAGCCATGGTGAGGAAGAGGAAGATGTCAAATTCAAAGGGAAGGTACATGATGATGAGCAAGAAGGAGGTGTGAAGTATGTTGCAAAACATGAAAATCACCTCGACGGGCACAAAGAACGCAAGGGTAAAGAATTTTCAAAGAAGGAAGACCTAGATGACTATGACCAATCTAGCATCTATCAAGAAGAAGATGACTTTATTCGGAAGGAGAAGTGTAACAAAAGACGTACAAGAACGTTGGATGCAGAAACTTCCATTAAGAGTCCCCACACAAATAAAAGAAAAGCTTCCATTGAGAACCTCCGCACAAAAAAGAGAAAAACATCGGTTTAGATCCCCTGCACAAAAAAGAGAAACCGAGAAACAACGTTGTAGTTGATTTTTATCTATCTTTTATTTATTATTAGATCGACAGTTCGATCATATTCTAATATTCATGTAATAATCTTATTCCGGATGTGATCTTATCCATCCCCTTTAAATATATTTTTCTTGACCGTAATTTATTGTTCTACATTTGTATTGACCATCGGAAGTTGAATTAATTAAGTTGATGTAATTTTGGAAGGAAATAGCTATGGCGTTGGTGACATCACCAACGCCATAACCAATATATATGTGGCGTTGTAGACGTCGCCAACGCAATAACTATTTTCCCCCATTGTCGTTTGTGCGCTCGTACACCCTCCGCTCCGTGCGCCACCGCTGTCACCTTTGTTGTTATCACCCTCTCCCCTCTCCTGCCGCCGCCGCCACCTTCGTTGTCATGACCACATATATGTCACTGAACTAATGTTTCCACTAAGTATGTTTCAGGAAAAGTTCAATGATGCGTTGGCATAAAGATTGTGGAATACCCCAAAATGCAAGGAAATAGATTGGCAAAGCCTCAAGCAAATGACTCTACATTTTACATTTGTGAGAAATCACTTTGAGTCCATAGAAAATCCAATACTATTAAAAGGGGCTAAGGTTTTGTTGGTGAACAAAATGCTCATACGTGCACAAGTGATTGTCACCACATACAACCACAAGCTCATCCACAAAAGTCTATCCAAAGCCAAATATACAAAATCGGTACAACCAACACTTTCCACTCAGTGTCACCGATTCTAGAACCTAGACAGACTGAGGCACACCCTAGCCACTTCGAAGCAAACGATTCTACTTCGGTGCTACCGAGTTTAGGTTGCCAACTTTCTGTTACGCAAATTCAAAATATTGGTCCCACCGAGATTGTTGGATCGGCGTCACCGAGATTGGGCAATCTGACCGTTCGTCACCTTATCGGCGCAAACGAGTTTCCTATATCAGTCTCACCGAGATTCAAAAGTTGCCACCTTTTGGTCACTTCGGTACTACCAACATTAACACATCTGTTTCACTGAGTTGGTCATTTTGTGTGTAACAGTTGGATTTTTGGAGATGCCTATATATACCCCTCCACCACCACTCACTCGCAAGAGAAGCACTCGGAACAGTTCCCCACTCATACCTACTTCTTTTCTGAGAGAGAGAGCCACCTACTCATGTGTTGAGATCATGCCATTCCATTCCTACCATATGAATCTTGATCTCTAGCCTCCCCAAGTTGCTTTCCACCTAATCAATCTCTTCCACCAAGCCAAATCTATGAGAGAGTGTTTGTGTGTTGAGGAGTCTATCATCTTGAAGCACAAGAGCAAGGAGTTTATCGAAACAATCGAGCCTTTTACCTTTTCGAGGGTGGTGCCTCCTAGATTGGTTAGGTATCGCTTGGGAGCCTCCTACTTCGTGTTGTGAGTGAACCAAGAAGTTTTTAAGGGCATGGAGATCGCCTACTTCGTGAACATCTACCCCGAGTTAGGCTAGTCCTCCGTGGATGTAGGCCATTATGGTATAGTCAAGGTTGCTTCTTCGTGGAACCCTCCGTGGACTCTCGCATCCGTTACCCTCCGTGGGTTGAAGACTCCATAAACATGGATGTACGATAGTGCCAAATATCGGAAGCACGGGAAAAATCATCGTGTCACCAATTGCGTTTGATCTTCCTACCCTTCCTTTACTTACATGCTTGTCTTTACTAGACATGCATGTGTAGGGTGTACTTGACATACTATGAATGCTAAAATCTGCCAAGACATAAAATTGGAAAAAAGTAGATTTTATTTGGTCAAGTAGTCTAATCACGCCCCCCCTCTCTAGCACTACTTTCCATCCTACAGTGAGAGGTAGAGGCTACAGTCACTAGTAGAAAATAGGGCATTTGTCATGGTTCCAGAGGGCCTTTAGTCCCGGTTCTGGAACCGGGACAACGCCAACGAGACCAAAGGTCCGGCCTTTTAGTCCCGGTTCGCTTACGAATCGGGACTAAAAGGGCTCCACGCGGTCACAGCAGGGCACCCATGCCACCAACCGGGACAAAAGGCCATCCACGTGTCAGCACCTGCAAAGCGCTAGGGTCTAGGTTTTTTTTGAAGGCTCGTGTTTCATTTTCTTTTATATTTATATTTTATTTCCACATAGTTACACATATTAATATACATCATCATCAATACAAATTATGGGAAAAGTAATCCAACATGAGTACAAATTAAATGGATGCAATTAATAAACCAAGTTGAAGTAGAGGAAAATACGATGTTGCCATTCGCAACATCGTATTTTCCTCTAATTCAACTTGGTGTATTGCCTCCCCCTAATTTGTTCTGGTATATGTCATATTACAACTCATCTCATCTTAATCAACTCTTCATCATTCTAGGTAAAATAACATAAAAAGGTGAACTCCTCATCATTCTGGTTGTTATCCTACTAGTTAATGATCAAATTATCACAAGTTAGAAACATTAACTACTGCTCTCTCCTACGTAAAATAGCATAAAAAGGTGAACTCCTGCATCTCCCCATTGAAGAATACAGATCAACCTATCTTCAACTTCTGGCTTGCGTAATTTATAGTCTCCAAGTTTTTGCCTAGATGTTGTTATTGCATTGCTCCATCCTTTAATTTTTATGGTATTCTCACTTTGAGATATCGTGTATTTACCAGCGTAACTCATCGACATTGGCCGTAAACTAACCATATGCAAATTACCTTGGTAAACATCCACCTAGGAACGGTCTCTGACGGGAGTACCTATTGAAGAACATAAGTTATAATAACATAGTTAGGAAACTAGTTTTGCTTAAGAACAATGAATGAAAAGGATGGACTAATGACACAAGAGTAAAAAAAATCGTACAAAGTAGTCTCTAGTGATGTTATAAGGGTTTAGCTTGTGCACTAATGGCACACATCCATGATAAATGTTACCAATCATATAATTTTGCTTATGATGCCGAACAGTATGAATATATGAGATGAGATGATGTTTCTCCAACCAAGTAAGTTTGGAGTCATATCTGTAGTACGTCCGATCTATAATCTGTCGGGTAGTTTTTGTAGCACGAAAATAAGTTGATAATCAAAAATAAGAAATATTAGTCAGGATGAGTACCAAATACTTTTCAATAATCATTATAAAGTACCTAACAAATCTGTTGACAAACACACTTGGAGGTAGCACCGGAATCAAGTCATCATCCGCATGCACCCAAATATCTATATTATTATCACGAACATTGTCACTACCAAGATCGAAGGTAATGTTCATGTACTCATCCAACCCATACACGTGGAAAAATGCTCTCCCATTAGCACAACCAAACTATGTGTGATCCCCGTTATTTTTCACCTTAACAACAAAAATGTAATGCTCCGTTCTTAGGTGAGCTATCATAGGCTTTGTACTATCATTCCTTTGGAAATGGAACTTGTCCAAGAGAGCGGATCTTGCATAACAGGGAACGCACTAGTCAAACAGTACAAAAGAAAATTAAAGGTTAATTAAAGCACAAAAAGCAGACATCCGACTTCATTAACAAAAATACATGTCGTCTATACATACAGTAATTTCACTAAATTCTTCTATTAGCTTGACGGTGAACGACCTATCGTTGTGCAAGTGAGGATAAAGGTCGCATAGACCTCTCTTGTCCCAACAATAAGGGCACAGACAGACCCTATCGTCGTCACACGACGTTGACATTTCCGGTGTTCATGATTCTAAGATTAAAAATCGATGGCAATCATATAATATCACTAAGACATATAATAGCACTAACGATCGTTGGCCACTCTTCATATAATATCACTAATTAATACATCTTGAATAATCCAGTTAATAAAGCATCAAATATTATTAGTAATACAGATCGAATATTATCGAATAATCTAGTTCACTCGAAGAGAACACGTGGGCAGTGGGCGGTGGACACCCAAAGAGAAGGAACCATCACAAGATCATAGCTCACGTGAGATCGCTGAAGGAACTGCCAGGTATTGGAGACCCTCGCACCCAACGCAACCATGTAGCGACGGACGTGCTTGTCCTCCTCCCTGACATGGCGACGTACCACCTCACCGGTTGCCGGTTGCGTCCGCACTGATAGTCGCTCACCCGACCACCACCAAAGAAGATCCGGGTTGACGACGATACCCGGATTCCACACCAAACTGCACGCCCGGGAAGGTGGCACCCCTAGTGCTAGCCCGAAGGAGCTCGGTCCTGGACATGGCGCCTCTCAAGCTGGTCGTCGGTAGCGAGTCGACGACGAGGATGTGGGATTGGCATCATCGACGAGAACAAATTATGGCTATAGCAATTATCCTTTTACTTAGCAACAATAAAACAACAACACCATTAGGGTGAGATTTAGAAGTCACAGCTAAAGTGCAAACTAGTGCAAAACAAAGAAGGAAAGTCACGATACGTAACAAAAGCACTATATTGATTTACTATAGCATAGTTACTATTCATATAAATAAATTTAAAATTGATTTCATTTAACCATAATTTTGTTTGTATGCAATTTTGGTAAATGTATACAGTAGATTTGCAATGGTGGTGTGGTCGGCGGCTCACCTAGGAGGAGGAGGAGGCCGGAGCGGGCTCTGGGAGGCGACGGTGTCGGGGGAGGTGACGGCGTCAGAGCGCCGACGACGTCCGGGGGCGGCGACGGGGGGCGGCGACAGCGTCGATAATGCGACAGTGTCGGAGGGCGGCGATGGCAATGGGGGGCGGCGACGGGGGCGGCGACGGCATCATGAAGGCGACAGTGTCGTGAGGCGGCGATGAGGAGGCGACGGTGTCGGGGGGCGGCGACAGGGTCGGTGATGGTGCTACCTATTGAGCATGCATTGGTTTTCCCTTGAAAAGGAAAGGGTTGTGCAGCGAACTATAGATGTATTCCCCTCAGTTTTTGAGAACCAATGTATCAATCTAGTAGGAGGAAGAAGCAAGTCACCAATGGATGCAGCTACACAAATAATCAAACTCTTGCACCCAACTCTATAAACGGGTTGTCAATCCCTTCACGGGTATTTTCAAGGATTAGATCCGATAGAGATAGATGTAAACATGGACGGAAAGTAAAAGGTAAATAAATTGCAACAAAGTATCATGGTGGGTAAACAAATTACTTTCAAGAAAATGATAGAAAAGCGAATAATCATGTAGTTATCCAAAGCAATGATCATTCATATAGGCATCACGTCCGTGACAAGTAGACCGAAACGATTCTCCATCTACTACTATTACTTCACACATCGACTGACTCGTGCCTGCATCTAGAGTTTTAAGTTCATGAAGAACAGAGTAACGCATTAAGAAAGATGACATGATGTAGAGGGATAAACTCAAGCAATATGATGAAACCCCATCTTGTTACCCTTGATGGCAAAAATACAATACATGCCTCGCTAACCCTACTTTGTCACTGGGTGAGGACACCGCAAGATTGAACCCAAAACCAAGCACTTCTCCCATTGCAAGAATAACCAATCTAGTTGGCCAAACCAAACCAATAACTCGAAGAGACTTGCAAGGTTATGAAATCATGCATATAAGAAATCAGAGGAGATTCAAATAAGATTCATGGATAATCTTAACATAAACCCACAATTCATCGGATCTTGACAAACACACCATAAAAGAGGATTACATCGGATAGATCTCCATGAAGATCATGAAGAACATGGTATTGAAGATCAAAGAGAGAGAAGAATCCATCTAGCTACTAGCTTTGGACCCGTAGGTCTGTGGTGGACTACTCACGAATCATCGGAGGGGCAATGGAGTTGATGTAGATGCCCTCCGTGATCGAAACCCCCTCCGATAGATTAACGGAAAAGGCTCCAAGTTTGGATCTCTCGGGAACGGAGACTTCGGGCGGCGGAAAAGTATTTGCGTGGCTCTTTTTGATCTTGCGGGAATATTTGGGTATTTATAGGCTAGATAATAGGGTTAGGAGACCTGCCAGGAGGTGACAAGCCTGCTAGGCGCAGCCAGGTGGGCGCCTAGCAGGCTTGTGGCGCGCTGGCACCTCCCCTGACATGCACTCCAAGCTTGGATGACTTGTTTCCTTCCAGAAAAATTCCTTCCGAAAGTTTTATTTAGTTTGGACTCCGTTTAATATTCCATATCTGCAAAACTCAAAAACAAGGAAAAACAGAAACTAGCACTTCGCTCTAGATTAATAGGTTAGTCCCAAAAATAATATAAAATAGCATATTAATGCATATAAAACATCCAAAACAGATAAATGAAAAAAACAGAATTTTTTAGACATATCAGCATCCCGTAGCTTAATTCCTGCTTGTCCTCGAGTAGGTGAATGATAAAAACAATTTTTTTGATGTGGAGTGATACCTAACATATTTATCCAAGTATATTCTTTATTGTGGCATGAATATTCAGATCTGTAAGACTCAAAACAGAATATTAATATTGATATACAAACAATAACATTTCAAGCATACTAGCAAACCAATTGCATCTCTTCAAAATATAATTCAAAAATAAAGTTATCCCTACAATATCATATGGTCTGGCTATGCTCCATCTTCCCCACATAAAGTAATTACATCATGCACAACCCCGATGAAAAGTCAAGCAATTGTTTTCACACCTTTATTTTCTCAAAAATTTCAACTCCCACGCAATACATGAGCGTGAGCCATGGATATAGCACTATAGATGGAATAGAATATGGTGGAGGTTATCAAGGAAATGGAGATGATAGTCTCACATCAACTAGGCATATCAACGGTGTCGGTGTCAAAACCAGCAGATCTCGGGTAGGGGGTCCCGAACTGTGAGATTGGGATCGACGGTAAGATGAGACGAAGGGGACGCGAGTTTACCCAAGTACGGGCCCTCCAATGGAGGTAATATCCTACGTCCTGCTTGGTTGTATTGATGGTGTAAGGGGTTATAGAGTGGATCTACCCCGAGATCGTATGTCTAACCCTACATGAGTTGTCTTGACCCTATGCCCTAACGCTTATATAGATGTTGGGGGTGTCCTTGGCTTACACATGATCGGTTACATGCCGAAGAGATAACTTGCCTAACTACAGCTAATAACTTGGAGAAAACGTCTTGACTCTGTGAAGCTTCCATCCTTGTACAGGTGGTCCTCGATCCTCCGATGCCTGCCTTGTGGCCCATACAGTCCGGCCCATGAACAATGGGTCGGCTATCCGAGGACCCCCTTAATCCAGGACTCCCTGAGTAGCCCTCGGACTGGCCTTCAATGCCGATATGTATTCGGTTGATTCCTTCACGTCGTTGTCTTCGTCTTGCAAGGCGAGTACCTCATCCTTTTTAGTTCGGCATCCGGCCTATCGTTCGTAAGATCCCAAGCATCGTGGGCACGGGTCATTATAATAATTGTACAAGTTCCTTGATTTTCGTGCATCGTGGGGAGGTGAGTGGCCAGTGATTTTTACAATCCTACCCTGCCCAATTGAGACACCAACCCATTTAATCAAACAAAGATCGCGGTTCAAACCACATCTTCTTCCTCCCTCTCGTCAAAAACTCCTACCGGAAGCTCCACGCCAAACATGGCTAACGCTCCCAGCTCCTCAGCACGACCTTATGGCCAACGCCCAGGTGTCTGGACCAGCTACTCCGGCACACTCCTACGGCTTCGTAATCTGGAGACCCAGGGATATCTCCCATCATCAGATCTAGCGACAACCTGCACAGGTCTTCTTTCCTATGGTGATGAGGTCTTCGACGAGCGCTTTCCTAATCCAAACAAGGGGTAGCGTGTTTGCTTCATCCCCTTCCTTCGCTGGGGCCTAGGGTTTCCAATCCACCCATTCTTGAGGGGGCTACTTGAGTTCTACGGGATTCAACTCCACCATCTCACCCCAGGGTCGATCCTACACATCTCGGGCTTTGTCGCCCTATGCGAGATGTTCTTAGGGTGCGAAGCTCATTTCGATCTGTGGAGGAAATACTTTTGCCTCGTCCCCCAAACTCGGGACAAGGCCATCTTAGAGGTCGGCGGAGCCGAAGTATGCCTCATAGCGGGAACGGGGTATCCGGTTGGGACACCGAAGAAATCCAAAGAATGGACTTTAGAATGGTTCTATATTGAAGACGTCCCCTTGTTCGAGCCAACTCGGACATATCTGCTTGAATACTGTGACCTCCTCCTGAAGAAGAGGTACATCTAGCGACCCAGGAGTTCATCTCAGGAGTAGAGTGCCGAAGTGCAACGCCTTACCGCTCAAGTGCGGATGCTTGCCCATCACCAGCTCACCATGATCGACGTCATGGACTCCGCCATCTCTCGGTGCGTGCAGCCCCTCCAATAAAGGGTGCACCCCCTATGGTGATACAACAGGACAAGCGACGCCATGCGCTCCCGAAGACTAGGTCCCACCAATCCAATCGCGCTGGCCGCCGCACTTGCCGACCTGGACAAAGGAGAGCAAGAAGACTTCATCCGACGGTCAAACAAGGAAGGGTATTTGGCTCACAATCCCATCGAACAGGTAAACCCTCCTCTTACAACCATGAAATAGTTTTGGGCTTCATTCCGCACTCCATTTGATCGAGGCCTTGACGTGAATAGGAATAGAGATGCTTTGTCGAGACCATCAAGTGTCCGGCTCCTCAGCCCAAGAATCATGCTCGTGACAATGATTCGGGCTTCATTGAGGACCCGAATCTCCTTCTCGACTTCGAAAACAGAGTCTACTACCAGGACAGCATCGTGTAGACCCCGGTGGCAATCCTAGTTGATTACCCGAGTCATTCTCTATTCCATCCGCGGGTAAGAAGAAAAGCTCCTCCCGCAAGAGGCCTGCTACAAAGAGCACCCCGAACGCGCCGGTCCCGCCCCCCAAGCGCCACCAATCAGCTCGCCATGTGCTAGGAGTCAAAGCCGCGGGCGAATCAGAGGTCGGTCGGGACCCTGCAAAGGAGCCGGACATGGGGACGAATCCACCCGTCCGAGCATCCCAAAGGTACATTATTCGAATATCCGCTTTATTGTTGTACTTAGTAGAATCTCATAGCCGCTTGTTTTTTACCTAGGCGAAACACCCAAACTTCACCTACCGAGGGGGCTACCCGGATGTCAGGAGACACCCGGAGCTCCCGGGCCACGACCCATGCGGCTCCCGCTACGAAAGCCCCCGTGGCTGGTCCTGCGCCCGTCGAATCTGGCAACGGAGTATCCGTCACCAGATTGAAAGTGGAGAGTGCCATGCATCATCGGCACCAATGGGAGGCCATGCGGCACCCAATTTTCTCCAATCAAGAGTTTGGTGCCCTACGCTCAGCGGATGCACATCTCGGGGCCGCCCGAGCTGGATTCGGCGAAGCTATGAATCTGATAACAACCAATATTTAGGTAAGAGGTCGAATTTTATAGAATCCGCATACTTGTGTAATCCTAGTAGTCCCCGAGCCTTAATTTTATTTATAAAAAATGAATTAAGGATCTTCATACTGTTTGACTGCTGACGGAGGCCTCAAAGCAACAGTCCGAGCAATTGGCCAAGGCCCTCGAGGAGAGTCGCACTGAAGTGCAGTCTGTGAAGGACGTGTTGGAAATATGACCTAGAGGCAATAAATAAAATGTTTATTATTATATTTCCTTGTTCATGATAATCGTTTATTATCCATGCTATAATTGTATTGATTGGAAACACATTACATGTGTGGGTAAATAGACAACACTTTGTCCCTAGTATGCCTCTAGTGAACTAGCTCGTTGATCAAAGATGGTCAAGGTTTCCTAGCCATTGACATGTGAAGTCATTTGATAACGGGGTCACATCATTAGGAGAATGATGTGATGGACAAGACCCAAACTACAAACGTAGCATACGATCGTGTCAGTTTATTGCTACTCTTTTTTGCATGTCAAGTATATGTTCCTATAACCATGAGATCATGCAACTCACGGACACCGGAGCATTGCCTTGTGTTTATCAAATGTCGCAACTTAACTGGGTGACTATAAAGGTGCTCTACTGGTATCTCCGAGGGTGTCTATTGAGTTGACATGGATCAAGACTGGGATTTGTTACTCCGTATGACGGAGAGGTATCTTAGGGCCCACTCGGTAATACAACATCACAATAAGCCTTGCAAGCAATGTGACTAAGTGTTAGTCACGTGATCTTGTATTACGGAATGAGTAAAGAGACTTGGCGGTAACGAGGGTGAACTAGGTTCTGAGATACCGACGATCGAATCTCGGGCAAGTAACATACCGAGGAACAAAGGGAACATCATATGAGATTAGCTGAATCCTTGACATAGAGGTTCGACCGATAAAGATCTTCGTAGAATATGTAGGAACCAATAAGGGCATCCAGGTCCAGCTATTGGTTATTGACTGTAGAGGTGTCTCGGTCATGTCTACATAGTTCTCGAACCCGCAGGGTCTGCACACTTAAGGTTTGGTGACGTTTCAGTAGTATAGAGTTATGCATGGTAGTGACCGAAGGTTGCTCGAAGTCCCATATGAGATCCCGGACATCATGAGGAGCTCCGGAATGGTCCGGAAATAAAGATTGATATATAGGAAGTCCTATTTTGCTCGCCAAAAAAGTTTCGGGCTCATCGGTAGTGTACCGGGATTGCCGGTAGTGTACCGAGAGACCATCGGGAGGGGTATTTCGACCCAAGAGGCTACATGGGCTGTGGGAGGATGAATACAAGCCCTTACTGGGCTGGTGGAAGTCCCACGGAAGGCCCATGCAGCTAGGGAAAGAAAATCCCAAAGGGAAAAGTGGAAAAAAGGCAAAAAAGGGGAGGAATCTCAGTCCTACTAGGATTGGAGGAGGAATCCTCCTCTCCTCCCCCTTCGGTTGAACCAAGGAGGGCTTGGCCCTTGTGCCAAGGCCTCTCCTCCCTCTCTCTTATGTATACTGGAGGTTTTAGGGGTTTTGCACAAGATTTTCAGCCACGTGCCACCCGTTCCTCCAGTGCATAGTTTCTCCTCTAGATCGGATTTTTGGAGTGCTTAGGCAAAGCCCTACCGGAATAGCTCCACCACCATCACCGGAGCGCCGTCACGCTGCCGAAGAACTCTTCTACCTCTCCGCTCCCTCTTGCTAGATCAAGAAGGCGGAGAATGTCATCAAGCTGTATGTGTGCTGAACATGGAGGTGCCATCCGTTCGGTGCTTGATCGGGACGGATCGTGATTGGATCGCGGGACGCTCAGCGATTTGGATCGCGAAGACGTTCGACTACACCAACCTCGTTTCTTAACGCTTCCCGCTTAGCGATCTACAAGGGTACGTAGATCTACTCTCCCTCTCGTAGATGCTCATCACCATGGATAGGTCTTGCATGAACGTAGGAATTTTTTTGTTTCCCATGCGACGTTCCCCAACAGGACGAACTAGCACAAGTGAAGAGCTTCACATGAGAGGCCCATGGTGAGTATGCTTTTACTACTAATCTTTTTTACTTTATCATGCTTGACATATGGATTCCGTGTAGCAGCCGAATCAATAGGACATATGGAAAGGCAGTTGGAAGAAGCCCGGGATTCACAAAGGTATGCGGAATCCCAGCAGCAAGCCGGCTGTCTTGTTCTACAAAAATAGGCCTAAGAAATAAAGAAGACTCAATAGGCCTAAGATCAAGAAGAGAATCAAAAGCTTCGGAGGGTCATATTCTATAAATACAATTCTGCTGTGAGTAAGTATTTCTTATCTAGAGAATGAGAGTAATCGCGCTTGTTATCTTGTGTGTAGGTCTCCTGACCGGACATCCTGAAGAGGAGATCGAATCATACCAAGGGGACCTCCTGAAGGAGATGACCTCTCTCCACAAGCGTGTGCAAAAAGCAATGAAAGTGATGGTGAAGGCACTATGGCCCACCGAACAGCCAGCTGGAGGGCTAGCCGTACTTGTGGATCGATTTAGGGGGGCTCGGGGTAGGTTCGAGCTTTGGAAGACTTCGGCCTACCGCCAAGTAACACGGGAGGCGTGGCAATGGTCAAGACCCGTTTCGCCGAACTCAACCCTGAGCATATGGCGCGGGTTGGTCCTATGGGATCGCATGGAAAGGAAGTGCCACCCCGCCTAGTATATGACCATGTGATGCCTGCTGCCCGTCTCTCGCAAGCAGACTACCCCCTCAACACAATAATCGATGATCTTGATCAGCAACCACATATGTAATTTATATATACATATGTAAAACAATCCGTGTTGCAAACTTTGTCTTAACCGGCCATTGGCTCCTCCCTCCCTTGCGAAGAGCTCGGGAGTGTTCCTTTTATTATTCCTTCGCCAAAGAGCGAACTTGTATTCGGGGAACCAGGCAATCCGGTCATGTGGTGCAAACAGACAGAAAGCACACAGAAAGATATGTCATATTACGATGTAGCGTATGAAACATCTTTCGATGAAAATAGTATCTCTTGCGATACCTTTCGCCGGGGTTCTACAAAGAGCGTAGATAGAAATCCGCATACTTGCAGTACACGACGAAGTGTCCTTTGGAAATAAGAAACCCAAACAACAGAAAGAGCGACCAGGGCCGCATAAGGTGTTTCCGTCATAGCCGACCAATTGTCTACGTAAGATAGCTAGCTTTCGGCTTCACCCATCTGAGGTACGTTTCCGGATGACCCAGTCGTAGCTATCGCAGCGGTGCTCCCTTTACTCTCTAGCCGAACAAGTAGGAACGTAGAGAGTAACCACAGGAGCGAGGCAACCTAGCTTGGCAATGTCTTAGTTCGAATTGACGCATATGATGGCTAAAACATGACAAAAGAAACAAGCGCCCCCGATAAGTATGAACAATTGAAATACTAGCTATTAAAAGAAGCCCCCACGTGTTGTGTTCAGATTTAACACTTTATGGTGTATGCCGATTATCCTGGTACAAGATTGGTTCAGCCGAACATAGGTAGGAAAAGAAATTGTCCCTATCGAACAACAAAGTGGGAAATAAAAAAAAAGCAAAAAATAACCGGAATGGAAAAAATGTAGTAGAGTATGGACGACACCGGTTTATCCGTAGGAGTGCCGAAGATGAGCTGTGTTCCATGGGTTTGGTTCGAGGCGGTTATCGGATGAACTCCGCAAATGATAAGTCCCTCCCGCGAGCACTTCGTCAATGATGAAAGGACCCTCCCACTTGGGGTTGAGTTTGTGCTTCTGTTTCTTCGGGAGCCGTAGGACGAGTTCTCCTATGTTGTATGCTTTCGCCCTGACCTCCATACTTTGATACCGCCAAGCTTGGTGTTGGTAAAGAGTGGATCGAGCGAGAGCTATGTCCCGCTCCCCCTCTAGGGCATCTAAGTCATCATGCCGATCTAACTCGGCCTTATTTTCCTCGTACATGCGCACTCTTGGTGTGTCATGGAAAATATCGCATGAGAGAACTGTCTCTACCCCATAGACCATAAAAAATAGTGTATAACCCATTGATCTATTCGGGGTAGTACGCAACCCCCATAGAACAGAGTCGAGTTCCTTCACCCAATGGCAGTCGGACTCGTGAAGAGATCGGACGAAACGTGGCTTGATGCCGCTCATGATGAGACCGTTTTCTCGCTCAACCTATTCATTGGTCTGATGATGATAGACCGATGCATACTCGAGCTTTATGCCCATTTTTGCACACCAGTCCTTGACCTCATGGGTCGTGAAATTGGTTCCATTGTTTGTTATTATGCTATACGGGACACCGTAATGGTGTACTATGCTAGATATAAATTCAATCACGATTACGGATTTAGCCAATTGAACATGCTTTGCTTCTATCCATTTGGTGAACTTGTCAACCATGACCAGTAGATATTTATTTTTCTTGGTTCCCCCTTTTACGGGTCCAACCATGTCCAGCCCCATGACCACAAAAGGCCAGGTGATCGGAATAGTCCAAAGAGCTGTTGGGGGCATGTGACTTTGATTTGCGAGGAGTTGACACCTGACGCAATGTTGCACGAGTGACTGGGCGTCGGTCCGGGCTATAGGCCAAAAGAAACCAGCTCGGAAGGCTTTGCCAACAAGAGATCTTGCCGCTGCGTGATGCCCGCCCATGCCCGCATGGATTTCGTTGAGGAGCTCACGTCCTTCTTCCTCGGATATACAACTCTATAATACTCCAGTGGTGCTTTTGTTGTATAACTCACCCTCCTGTATTTTGTAGGCCTTGGTTCGCCAAAGTATTCACCGCGCCTCACTTTGGTCATCGAGGAGTTCCTTGTGAAGGAGGTAGGCGAGGGCATCTCATTCATCGTTGAGCCTCCGATGATGCCATTATACGGTTCGATTATAGGGGGTACAACTTCGTTTGCTGTTTTCGGCCCGGTGCCATTTGCGTCGTCCTGCCACATTATGGAGGGCTTGAAGAGCTGCTCCAGGAAGGTGTTTCTCAGGACGGGATCGTGCTTGGCTCCCATACGGGCTAATTTATATCGGCATCTTGGTTGTTGTCTCGAGCAACATGGTGGAATTCCAACCCCTGGAACTGAGTAGATATCTTGAGGACAGCGTCTCTATACGCCTCCATCTTCAGATTTTTGGTGTCGAATTCGCTGTTAATTTGGGATATGGCCAGATTTGAGTCTCCTCGTACCTCTAGCCATCGTATGCCCATTGACACCACCATCCGAAGACCATGAAGAAGAGCTTCATATTCGGCAGCATTGTTGGAATCAGCATACATGATTTGCAACACGTATCTTACATTGTCGCCTGTGGGGGATGTGAGGATAACTCCAGCCCCCAGACTGACCAGGGTCTTGGATCCATCGAAGTACATTGTCCAATGGGAGTATTCACTATACTCCTTGGGGAGCTCGGCCTTTGTCCATTCAGCCAAGAAGTCCACCAGTACCTGAGATTTAATGGCGTGACATGTCTTGTAGTTTATTTCAAAGGGAAGGAGCTCAATGTCCCATTTGTTTATGCGACCGGTAGTGTCCCTGTTGTTGATTATGTCATTCAAGGGGACTGTCGATGCCACCATTACCGCGCACTCCTGGAAGTAGTGTCAGAGTTTCCTCGACACCATGGATACTGCATAGGCTATTTTTGTCAATGTGGGCATCTGGACTCGCATTGCGTTAGTACCTCTGACACATAATATACCGGATTTTTGAGTTCGGAATTTATGTCCCTCCTCATCTCGTTCGACGACGAGCACCGCGCTGACTACGTTGTGTGTGGACGATATGTATAACAACATGGGCTCACCGGCGTCTGGTGCCGTGAGTATGGGATTGGTTGCCAGTATTGATTTACTTTCTTCCAATGCAGCCACTGCTTCATCGGTCCATCGAAATTGTTTGTCTATTTCAGCATCTTATAGAGTGGCAAAGCCTTTTCTCCGAGGTGGGAAATAAAGCGGCTTAACGGGACTATGCACCCAGCTAGTCTCTAGACATGCTTCAGCTCTGTGGGGATTGCAAGTCCTGATAGAGCATGGATTTTAGCTGGATTTACCTCTGGTCCTCCATGGGAGACGATGAATCCAAGCAGCTTGCCCGAGGGAATTATGAATACACATTTTTCTAGATTGAGTTGTATAACATATTCGTGCAAATTAGAGGAAGTTTGACAGAGGTCGTCGATCAACTGATCGACGTGTTTGGTGTTGATTACCACATCATCCACGTACACCTCAACAGTCTTTCCGACCTATGTGGCGAGGCAGGTTTGGATCATGCGCTGGTACATGGCCCCGGCGTTTTTTAGCCCGAAGGGCATCGTGTTGAAGCATAATGGCCTGTAGGGGGTGATGAATGTGGTAGTCGCCTGATCGGATTCCTTCATTTTAATTTGATGGTATCTGGAGTAAGTGTCGAGGAAACACAACAAATTGTGTCTGGCCGTGGCATCAATGATCTGGTCTATGCGTGGTAAGGGAAAGGGTCCTTGGGGCATGCTTTGTTAAGGTCTTTGAAATCGACACACAACCGCCAGCATTTGTGTTTCTTAGGTACCATCACTAGGTTTGCTAGCCACTCGCGGTGTTTAATGTCCCGAATAAATCACGCCTCGAGCAATTTTGCTAATTCTTCACCCATGGCTTGCCGTTTGGGTTCGGAGAAGCGGCGCAGGGTTTGTTTCACGGGCTTAAAGCCTGGAATAATGTTCAAGCTGTGTTCGGTGAGCCAACGTGGGATACTCGGCATATCGGAAGGACGCCAAGCAAAAATGTCCCAATTTTTGCAGAGGAAATTCTGCAATGCTTCATCCATTAGGGGATTGAGCTGGACTCCGATGGACACTGTTGTATTGGGGTCCGTTGGATGCCCCTGAAAATTGACAATTTCCTCTGCGGCTTTAAAGGATGTGGACTTGGGACTTTTGCTGAGGACCACATCGTCTCTATAAACTGTCGACCGTAGAGCGGTCAGTTCCTCGGTGGCAAAATTTTCCGCTAATGCCTCGAGGGCGAGCGTTGCCATTTTGTTTTCGGCCCGCAGGGCTATATTCGGATCACTGGCGACCGTGATCACTCCATTTGGTCCCGGCATTTTGAGTTTCATGTACCTGTAGTGGGGTATAGCCTGGAACTTTGTAAAGGCGTCGCGTCCTAACAGGGCATGATAGCCATTGGGGAAGGGGATGATGTGGAAGAGAAGTTCTTTGGATCGGTAATTTTAGGGCGTGCTGAACACAACGTCCAGGATGATACATCAGGAACAACGTGCCTCTTTCCGTGGGATAATTCCCTGGAAGGTTGTGTTGCTATGTTTTATGCAAGATCGGTCGACGATGGGATTCAAGACTAGAGCGGCCGATGAATGACCGGGAAGGATGGGTGGCTGGTCAGTGCCGAAAGTTATCGGTACATCTGAACATGGGCTAGTAGATGCCACGTGGTAGACTTCCTCGTGCTCTCTAAGAGCTCTTTTATTCCTGCTCCTCGAGAGGAAGATCTCATAGACCGTCAAGACTTTGTCATCGAATCCATTGGCGAAGGAGAGTGCATGTTCGATGGAGGTGTGTCAAGGATAGCCTGACGACCCAGCAAGCTCGAAGGCTATGAGTAGGGTTCGCGTTTCACAACCCGGAATGAATGGGGCATGGTTTATCTAAAAGTTCGTTGAGGACGGTACCGGTCCCGGAAAGGGACATGTTTCTTTTTTCGATGGGTTCATGTCTGGCTGGCCGATTTGGAGGTACCCTCTTTCTTTGAACTCCTCTAGGGTGTTCGGGGAATTTTGGTTCCCAAAACAACCGCTTGTATTGCAAGACACTCTCCATGGCACAATACTTATTTACTAATTTGGATAACTCCGAAAACTCGTTTATGCGTCGGCAGGCCAGGGCATTAAGAATCCCTTCGTCATGGCAATTGCTGATGAAAATTGCCATTACTTCTTGGTCACTAATACTTTTTACTCTGCTCCTAGCGAGGAGGAGTCTTGCCCAAAAGTGGTGGACTGATTCTCCTTGTGTTTGCTTGATGTCCCGAAAGTCCGAAGACATGGGTTTTGGCACGGTACTCGGATAATCAACTTGGGCGGTGGGTGGGAAATTTTTTGTTCCCTGTCGCAATGAGTGTTCGTAAGTGCAGTTTCCGAATCGCATGACGGATCCTGGACCGGTAATAGTCTGGATATAAAATGATTACCCGCCTATGATTCTCCGACGGGGTCTTGGAGATTGTGGACAGGGGTATAGACGGTTTTCAATCCTAGGTATCGGGCAGAATCCACGGCCGAACACTCGACGGTGGCCACAAGGTGGGTGACCGGAGGGACATGAATCTCCCTGTCATCAGGTCTGATCCCGAGCCGATCATAGACTGATACACAGAGCTTCGATCTGATCAAACAACTCGTTTAAGAACGAGGCGATGGAAGGATGTGTGTTGCTGATATGAGTGGATTCATCAAGCAATGTGACGGTTCTAGAGTCATTGCGAAGCGGATCCGTGTTCCGTTCCATCGTGGGACCTGATGCATTGGACGTTGAAGCATCCGGACTTAGAGGCTTCCTTTGAAGGTTGAGGGTTCCATTCGAACGAGTGTTCGCCATGAATCAGTCACTAACTCTAGGGTTCCGAACTTAATACATTCATTAGGAGGAAACCTTCTGGTCTGACCATGACGGCCGACCGAGCCGGCTTGCGACAAGATGTCGTTGCTGATGAAATTCTGATCAGGGGCGAGAGTCCCCTCGATACAGACGTCGCTACTTGCGATGGGGCGAGCCATCGGTTCCTTCGATGCTCACAGAGGAACTCTCAATGAAAGCACCAATGTTCGTGTCAAAACCGGCGGATCTTGGGTAGGGGGTGATGAACTGTGAGACTAGGATCGACGGTAACACGAGACAAAGGGGACGCGAGTTTACCCAGGTTGGGGCCCTTCAATGGAGGTAATACCCTACGTCCTGATTGGTTGCATTGATGGTGTAAGGGGTTACAGAGTTGATCTACCCTGAGATCGTATGTCTAACCCTAGATGAGTTGTCGTGACCCTATGCCCTAACACCCTCCGGCTTATATAGATGTCGGGGGTGTCCTTGGCGTACACATAATCGGTTACATGCCGAAGTGATAACTTGCCTAACTACAGCTAATAACTTTGAGAACACGTCTTGACTCCGTGAAGCTTCCATCCTGGCGCAGGTGGTCCTCGATCATGTGATGCCTACCTTGCAGCCCATACAGTCTGGCCCATGAACAATGGGTCGGCTATCCAAGGACCCCCTCAATCCAGGAATCACTCAAACAGTGTATGGAGATGCCCATCAATAGATATCAATATGAGTGAGTAGGGATTGCCATGCAACGGATGCACTAGAGCTATAAGTGTATGAAAGCTCAAAAAGAAATTAAGTGGACGTGCATCATGAAGAAAAATATTCCACTAGCTATACGAAAGTGACAAAATAGGAGAGTCTCTATCATGAAGATTATGGTGCTACTTTGAAGCACAAGTGTGGAAAAAGGTAGTAGCAATGTCCCTTCTCTCTTTTCTCTCATTTTTTTGTTGGGCATGTAAGGCCTCTTTTATTCATTTTTTTATTTGGGCTTGGCTGGCCTCTTTTATTTTCCATAAAGTCCGGACTGTCATCCCTACTAATAAGGGAATCATAGCTTCCATCATCCTTTGCTCACATGGTACATGCTCTATAATGAAAATCATCACACTTTTATTTACTTACAACTCAAAATAAAAATTACAACTCGATACCTATGACAAAATATGAGTCTATATTCAATATGGAAGTGATGGTGCATGTCATAAAAGGAACGGTGG
The DNA here is from genome assembly GCA_022496015.1 of Hordeum marinum. Lineage (NCBI taxonomy): Eukaryota > Viridiplantae > Streptophyta > Magnoliopsida > Poales > Poaceae > Hordeum > Hordeum marinum. Next base: position 522,520,896 of record CM039674.1, on the reverse strand, counting down.
AAGTTGCATGGCAATATATGTCGGGATGGCTATGGAAATGCCATAATAAGTAGTTATGGTGGCTGTTTTGAGGAAAGATATATGGTTGCTGTTTTGAGGAAGGTATATGGTGGCTGTTTTTAGGAAGGTGTTTGTTGCACCGGCAAAAGTTGTGCGGTACTAGAAAGGCTAGCAAAAGTGGAAGGGTGAGAGTGCATATAATCCATGGACTCAACATTAGTCATAAAGAACTCACATACTTATTACAAAATTCTATTAGTCATTGAAGCAAAGCATTAAATGTATGCTCCTAGGGGGAGGTTTGTAGGAGTTAACCACCGCGTGCCCCCGACCCTCACACAAAGGTCGACAATCTATAAACAAGTCATGCTCCGACTTCCTTACATGGTGGTTCACCATACGTGCATGCTACGGGGATCACAAACCTTTACACAAGTATTTTTACCAAATCACAATTTACTTCCTAACATGACTCTTAACATTACCATCTTTATATCTCAAAACTTTATGCAAGGAATCAAACTTCTCATAAATACTCAATGCACTTAATATGGAGGTTTTTATTACATCCCTTTTGGATGCTGATCCTATTAGGACTAAATTCATAACTATACCAATTACCATGCTGTTTTTAGTAACTCTCAAAATAATATAAGTGAGTTGTGAGAGTTCAAGTATTTCTATAAAACGAAAACACCACTGTGCTCTAAAAGATATAAGTGAAGCATATATAGCAGAATTGCCCGGCTCAAAAGATATAAGTGAAGCACAAAGAGTATTATAATAAATACACAATTCAGCGTGTCTATCTCAAAAGATGTGTATAGCAAGGATGATTGTGGCAAAATACCAACCAAAGACTCACATCATACAAGACACTCCAAGCAAAACACGTACCATGTTGTGAATAAAAATATAGCCTCAAGTAAATTTACCGATGGATTGAAGACGAAAGAGGGGATGACTTACGGGGCATCCCCAAGCCTAGGATCTTTGTCATACCTTAATATGACTTGGGGTGCCTTGGGAATCCCCAATCTTAGGCTCTTGACACTCCTTATTCCATAGTCCATCCAATCTTTACCTAAAACTTGAAAACTTCACAAGAGAAAACTTAACAAAAAAGTCATGAGATCCGTTAGTATAAGAAAATAAATCACCACTTTAGGTACTGTTGTGAACTCATTATTTATTTATATTGGTGTTATACCTATTGTTATCTAACTTATCCATGTCTCATACCACATTACACAACCCATAGATTCATCAAAATAGGCAAACAAATCAAAGAAAGCAGAATCTGTGAAAAACAGAACAGTCTGTAGAAATATGGAAACTTCGTATACTTTTGTAACTCAAAAAATTATTAAAACTTAGGAAAACCTGGGAAATTTATATATAAAGCTTTTTTATAACTTCATATTAATTCGACCCTCCAAAAAAATTAGAAACTTCCTGGACTGAGCGCAAAAGTTTTGTTTTTCAGCAAGATAAAATCAACAACAACTATAGATCACCCCAAAGGTTTTACTTGGCTCCAACACTAATTAAGACACGAAAACACAATTACTACAGAAGTAATAATGTGGGAAACACTCAAAAACAAAAGCAAAAAAAGAACATAGAAATAAAATTGGGTTGCCTCCAACAAGCGCTATTGTCTAACGCCCCTAGCTAGGCAAAACACAATAGATCTAGGTATTGTCATCTTTGGTGTTGGCAACTTTTGTGAGTACCTTCTCGAATCTAGGGGGTTCTTTACCCTTTCCCCCATTTGTAGGGGGGATCCAGATTAGTATCCAAAATGTCCAAATGCTTATTGCAATGGGTAATCAAACTATTCAAAAGATTAAGGTACCTGTTGGTATGTTTTAGGAGTTCGTGATATTGTTGTAATTCGATCAAGTGCTTATGTAAGTCACTCAATTTGTACATCACTTGATCTCCCTATTGTGAGAAATTAAACCCCCCTTTTGGTCGAGGAACCCACAAAATCCCTTCTAAGATGTCAGAAGCGGCATTCGTGTCAAGCTCAATAAAATTCCCTTTAGAGGCGAAATCTAGAAGCTCCCTATGATGCAAAGCTAAACCAATGTAAAAATTTCTAAGAAAAACTTTCACATCCCCTTTTAGATTGGAAATATGATAAGATTCCATTAATCTATACCAAGCATCTTTCAAATTTTCCCCTTGTTTTTCTTTGAAGTAAAGAATTTCAAAATCCGGTGACAAGGGGGACATGGTAATATTAGACATAGTGGTCCAGCAAGAAAGAGGCAACAAAAAGAGGAAGAATAGAGAGGCGAATCATTTTGGTATTTTCTGAAAATCAGTTTAGAAGTGGGGGAGAGGAAAACGAGAGGCAAATGGCAAATAAAGTAAATGCAAGAGATGAGTTTGTGATGGGTACTTGGTAGGCCATCACAAACGAAGACTACTTGTCATCGAAGGCCGAACCATGGTTCGACAGGAAGGAACTCACCTCGCAAGCCAAAGACTCTGTTCGCGAAGTAGCCGGAGCTGAAGACCCTTGGCGTTGGAGGCAAGTTGGGGGGATACTGAGGGAGTCCTGGATTAGGGGGTCCTCGGATAGCCGACCTATTGTTATGGGCCGGACAATGAGGGCTACTTACCAACCACTGAAGGATTTGAAGGCCCAGTCTCCAAGATGGAAGCTTTGGTAAACACGGCTTGCACTCCACGTCTGATGTAATAGTTAGGCAAGTTTATCTCTTTAGCGTGCAACCGACCATGTGTAAACCCTAGGCATCCTCGGCATCTATATAAGCTGGAGGGTTTTAGGGCATTGGGATAGAACAACTCATCCAAGGTTAGCTATATGATCTCAAGGTAGCTCAACTCTGTAACCCCTTACACCATCAATACAACCAAGTAGGATGTAGGGTAGTACCTCCCTTGGAGGGCCCGAACCTGGGTAAACTCGAGTCCCCTTAGTCTCATGTTACCGTCAACTCTAGTCTCACAATTTGGGACCTCTTACCCGAGATCTGCCAGTTTCGACACCGACATTAGTGCTTTCATTGAGAGTTCCTCTATGAGAAAGATTGAATCGACGCCTCGCCTAGTAATCAACAAAGAGGTCCACAACATGGACGTTTTTGTCCCTGAGTAGATATTCGCCTTCGGCAGCGTTGTGTTGCATGCTGATTCCGCCAGCCACCTAGGCCGCATTGAGAGCTTCTCCCCTGATCAAGAGGTCACATTCGGAAAAATAGAGTTCTCCGTCGACTCTCGGGGCAACTTGTCACTAACTGGGCTCACGGCTTTGCCTGTAGCCCTCGAGGACTCTGAGGCTTTAAACTCGAGCCCCTTCTTCGGACATGCCAATGGGGTCACCCATGGTAGTAAGCCGATCTCTCATCCCGGTCGGCGAGTCCCTAAGCGGTCGACAAGGCCTTGGAGCAATTCTCGTTGATGAGGATCACCGACGATCCAGCCCCGATCTATGCCCGGCCCGGTTACAGTGCGGGCAGGGACGGATTGTTTGACCCACCAACCACCCACTTGGTAGCCACCTTCAAAGATTTAACTGACATGCTAGACTATGCCTGCGAGGAGGCACAATAAATGGATGAAGAGGACCGTGCTCCCACTCCCGTTAACATCGGGAATTGGACTGCCACTTCTACATATGACGTCTACATGGTGGATACTCCTTCCACCAACGGCGACAACATGCCTCACAACGACAGCGACAAATTGGGCAATGCGCCATCAAGGCGCCGGAAATCGCATAAGCGGTCCAAAAGCAAAAAGGGAAGGAAAGCTATTATCAGCAACGAGGATGGTAATACCCCAGCCGATCATGGCAATCCCGATATCCCCTAGCACCCATTTGAGGGTCCGGAAGAGCCTGAGGACCAAAACGACCCCGATACCGTCAACGACCCCGAAGGCGACGATTACCTTCCCCCCATCAAGGAGGAAGATATACCGGAAACCGATGACTTGTACATCCTTGATAACATCGAGGATCAGGAAGAAATCAGGCAAAGGCTCATAGCAACGACTCACGGTCTAATGGCCAACGAACATCAACTCAAAGCCGAACACGTCGACCTCAATGATCAATGGACGAAAGTCTTCTCAGTCGAGGAAGTATGCGTCACTGGTCTGTCAAACCAGTCCAAAGGCTACCCTCAGAGAAGGCTGCTACCACAATTCGACGACAAACTTACTGATATTCCATCTCCAAACCTTACTCCGTACGACAAGCCAGACCGCCCCCCTCGTGGTCGAGACAGGACAGCCGATGACGCCGGTTACATACCGGCAGTGCCCCAAAGACGGGGCAAGGAGCCAGTAGCGCCCAATGACAGGTTCGACTTGCGAGATGACCTGGATCATAGATCAGGCCGCACTAGATCCATCTATGGATCCAGAGAGTATGCGCTCGATAGACGCGGCGAATATAGACCATGCTTCGACCAAAACAACAGAGTTCGGGAACGCAATCGGTCCCATACAGACGCCGAATACACGCGCGACATAGCACGGGTTAGAGGCGCCTCTCACCCTCTGTGCTTCACAGAGGAGGTAATGCAACATCAGTTCCCCAAAGGGTTCAAACCCGTGAATATAGAACAGTACGACGGGACAACTGACCCAACTGTATGGATCGAGGACTTCCTTCTCCATATCCACATGGCGCGAGGAGACAATCTCCATGCCATCAAATACCTCCCTCATTAGCTTAAGGGGCCAACTCGGCACCGATTAAACAACCTCCCTGAAAAATCCATCAAATGCTTGGAAGACCTAGAAGACGCGTTATGCCCTAACTTCCAGGGGACCTATGTCCGCCCGACGGACTCTTCCGATCTTAGCAACATCGTCCACAAGCCCGACGAGTCCGCTCGGTAGTTCTGAAACTTTTTCTTGACTAAGAAGAACCAAATTGTTGACTGTCCGGATGCTGAGGCCATAGCCTCCTTCCGGCACAATATTCGGGACGAAAGACTAGCCTGCGAGCTAGGCCAGGACAAGCGTCGAACTATGTCCGCCCTTACCTCCCTCATGACCCGCTTTTGCGTGGGTGAAGATAACTGGCTGGCAAGACGCAGCCACAATTGTGAAGATCCCGTGGCATCGGAAGCCCAGGATGGCAACTTAAAGCAAAAGTGCAAAAAGAATAAGCGCCGACACAATAATAGCGATGCCAATGACACGTTTGTTGATGCCGGATTCCGCAACTCCCGACCTGGGCAGCGAAAGAAGCCCCCTAAAGGCAATCGTGATGGACCCACTCAGCTTGAGAATATCATGGAAAGGCCTTGCCAAATCCATGGGACTTCAGAAAACCTGCCAACCACACACACCACAGCTGCTGGGTGTTTAAACAGACCGGCAAGATACCACCCGAAGACCAAGGCAAAAGCTCTCGTAGTGGGGATGAAGATGAGCCTCGGGGTCCAATCGGTGGCGGACAGAAAAATTCCCTCCCGAAGTAAAAACGGTAAAAATGATATACGCCACCCACATACCAAAGAAGGAGAGGAAGTGCGCCCTCTCGGAAGTCTACACGGTGGTGAAAGTGTGTTATATCGAGTAGAGGGGGCTGAATAGGCGATTTTTAGAAATTCATCACTTGAGGAATTTCAAATTTGACGAATTTGAAATGTGATGAATAACTAGTAGTGGAATAAGTACTCAAGTGAATGAGGAACAAAGTAATAGCATAGACTTCATGATGAAATGAAACATGCACAAAAAGTGAGTAGCGTGATACAGGATAAGCAGTGATGAACAAGGTAACTTGAAGAACTTGAGGTGAGGAATTTGTGAAAGTCTTCATTCAAATTCTTCAAACAGTAACAATCAATTTCATCAATAGGTATATGAGGATTAGAGAGGTTGAGCAAATAGAACAAGATAGATCGGTGAAGACAATTGTTTGATGACCCAGTTCCATCTGCTGTGACAGTCGTATGTCTGGTTTGGAGCGGTCTGGTATTTAAACTAGAGGACACACAGTCCCAGGACACATAGTCCTTACCGTATTCTCCTTGATCTAAGGTCACACGGTCCTCGCCCAACACTCGTGGTAAGTCTTCAGGGTAGACTTCAAAAACCCTCACAAACTGGTCACCCGGCGATCCACAATTTACTACCGAATGCTCTAGAACAAGGTCACTTCGTGATCCCCAATTGACTGCAGGAGCACTAGACCATGATGCCTAACCGTCTAGAGGATGCCCAGTCCTCAAAGGTAAGAAGCATTGGATCCACACAGGAATTTCTTCAGTGATGCTCAATCACTATGGGTTTGGTGGTTTGGTTGTGGGTTTTCCTCACTCATTATTTTCTCTCAAAGTCCTCAGAGGATGGGTTGATCTCAAATGACAAGAGTCAGTTCTCTCTCTGAGCAGCCGACCAACTAGTGATTGTGGGGGTGGCTATTTATAGCCAGGGTGCAACCTGACATGATAAGACATAAATGCCCCCAATGATATGACCGTTATGTGGATGTTATGATTGGGGACAGCTGGCGCTAAGCACACCAACGGTCGGAATTTCGAACTATGAAAGTCCTCAGGCTTATCATGTTCCTCACTTGTAGGCAATTCGCACTGGCGAAATCCTAACTCCTCAGCCAGATCAATTTCCTCAGAGACCAGAAGAACTTCGTCTCTGTCACTGAAGAACTTGACTGAACCGTAAGAGATTTCCAAAGGCTTCACTCGAAGGATTGTATAGGTTGAGGATTTTGGAGTTGAGCATCAGTTGGAAATTTTCCTTAGTATTACCTCGGCCCCCTTTAACAGTACGGTGTTTCCTATGACTCAAATAAGGAAATGAAACTACGAAAACAAAAGTCTTCATGCTTCATATTCCTCGTTCATATCTTCAAGGTCACACCAACTTCTTCATTTTCAAAGTCTTCACAAAGTCTTTAGAAAGTCTTCAGCAAAGTCTTCACTTGAAGACATACATGTTTAGGGGTCGATAATCTCCGAATTTATCAAACTCCTCATTGACTTATAGAGCCTGTGTACACTCACAAACACATTAGTACCTTAACCTATAAGTCTTCAATACACCAAAATCACTAAGGGGCACTAGATGCACTAACAATCTCCCCCTTTTTGGTGATTGATGACAAATAGGTTAAGTTTTCAATGGGGATAAACATATGAAGTGAAAGTATTTAGTTTGAGGAATTTGATTGCAAGATATAGAAGAACTTCCCTAAAGATGTGCATATGTGAGGAATTTGCTTTGGACTGCAAACGCACATGGCAGGTGAAAACATGGAGAACTCCCGCTATATCTTGTAATTCATACACGCATTTGAACATATGATATGAAGAATTTGAAATGCGTGAGGAAAATGGTGTCTGACGAAATTCAGCATGTATGCATTAAGGTACTTTAGGAAATAAGCATGTGAGGAAATAGTTCAAAAGTGTCAGACCACCATTGGACATAAGTTTACAACTCAACCAACAAAAGTTTCAAAAGAGCGAGAGTTGTAACTTAAACAAAAATAGCCCATATAGAGAGACCCGCTTGAAGACTCACTCAAATTTTCTCCCCCTTTGTCATCGAAGACCAAAAGGGACGAAAAATGAGGACTAACGCCCCTTTGAAGAATTTCATCGTGTTGGTGAGGAAGGAGCGCTAGCGTTGTTGGGGTCGTTGGTTGATGCAGGGCCTGCCGTAGTGTCGTCAATGTCTTCATCGTCATCGTGCTCTCGAGATGACGAAAATGAACTTGTGACCATCAGAGGAACTTGAAATTTCTTGAATTTCTTCTGAGGTCGACGAGCCCAGTCAGGATGTTCCTAAAGATCCAGCTCATCCAGCTCTTTAGAGGACATGAGGTGAGACAGTATGGCCCAAGAGCGGTTGAGGTTTTCATTGTGCATAATAGTGATTCCTCTTCACAGTGTTTTGCGTCACAGTCATGTTCTGCACAATGTAACCAAGTTAATGCTTCACCCACTTGTGATTGTGATCGACCTTCTGATGAAGACTTATTAGAAGCTCGCAATCAGTCATCTCATGAGGGGCAGACTCTTGAGGTTTGTGAGCTGAGGCCTTTGCATCGGAGTCTTGAGTGGCAGTGTCATCATTGGTGGAGAAGGAAGCAGCTTTGCGGAACTGTCCATCCAATGGACGAGTCCCTTCATCAATGACAGCCTTGCCTTTTCCTTCAACTAAGGCAATTGTGCTCTTGATGACTTCAATTGGAGGCAGGAAGCCAAAGTGGTTCTGGAAATCCGCCTTGAAGGGAACTGAGGACTTTGCCCTGATGAATTTCATTATCCAAGGCGCATAGGGCTTCTGTTCAAATGGAGCTAAAGCAGCACTGGCCAAAGTCCTCATGAAGAAGTCGTGCAAGTCAATGGGAATCCCATGAATGATGTTGAAGAGCATATTCTTCATGACACCTTCCACTTCTTCTTCTTCGGAGTTGTGGCCCTTCTGAGGACATAGCGTATTTGTGAGTATGGGGTAGACCGTCCATGGCACATATAGCACATCCTTCACAAGGAAGGTTTTTTGTTGAGGCTTTCTAGGAGGCAATGTCTTCATCAGCACTTGCATCAGCTGATTCGAAAGTGCAGGCTCATCAAACAGTTTGCGAGCTTCATCTGAGGGAATTGGAACTGGTACAAACTAAAGCAATTCAGAAGCTTGAGCGGTGAAGTGTGTTGATCCTGTCATCCAGTCCAGTATCCAGGAGTTGACGTCTGAAGCATTTCCACTGATATGCAATGTGGCATAGAACTAAAGAATTAGTTCTTCATTCCATTCGCAGATGTAGACGCAGAATGGGAGTATGCCTGCATCATGAAGAACCTGGAGCACCGATGTGAATGATGGAAGGGTTTCCATGTCAGCATGAGGAATTTGGTGGTGCTCGAAGACTTTCTTCTTCTCAAAAAGAACTGATGCATAGTAGTTGAGCTGTGTTGTCGTCCAGAATCTGTTGCGACCGGCCCTTGCAAAGTCATAGGGATTTGGACCTGTGAAGAACATGCGCTCATTGAAGAAATTGCTCTTGAGGAATTTGGGGCGTGGTGAGCCTTTGAATGGCATCCTTGGCTTCAGTTGAAGGTTTGATTTGAAGCGGCCCTTGATCTCCTTTGGCATGGGAGGAACACCTTCATATAGAATGATTTGGAGAGCTGGTTCCTCAGTTGCGGGGGTAGCATCAAGATCATCAGCTATTGCAGTTGGAATTTCTTCAGTGACTTGTGTGGTCAAATTTGCAGATTCTTCATGTATTTCTTTAGTCGGAGCAAGCGACTGAGGAATCTGTGTCAGAGGAGTAGTCAGTGGTGAATTTGGGTGTGCAGATTCCCAATATTCATCATTGATGGCAGGCGTTGTATTGCCAATGTCTATGTCCCCATCAATTTCTTCAACTCCAGCCTCTTCAGCAGTGAACTGAGGCTGGGGCGATGATACCTATGGAGTTGAAGCAATGTCTTCAACTTCAATTTCTTCATCAATCTGCTCTGTCAAAGCAGCAGGCTGATCTTCATCTTCATCTGGGATCACATATTCCACCCCAAATGGTACAATTTCGTAGGCAGGTGCTGAGGAAATTGTTGTAGCATCAATAGGTCCAGTTGAAGAACTTTGCATAGTCTTCAACTTCTTCACGGCTGGGGTTTCTGAATCTGATGCTTTTCTCCTGAGAGTCTTTTCCTCAGCAGTGTCAATTTCTTCAGGAAGGAATGATGCATCCGCCCTGGTGTGTTCAGTTTCTTCGGGCGCAGCAAGTGCTTCAGCTGGCCTTTCAGTTTCTTCAAGCACAACAGTGGTAGTTGTCCTGGCATGATCATCAATGGTCTGAGTTTCCTTAGCAGGACTGACAGTTGCTTCAGGTGCAGAGGCATTTTCATCAGCAGTCTCATCAGGCCGAGAAATTTCATCAGTAGCTTGAGGAATTTCATCAGCCTGAGGATTTTGTGGTTGCGATCGAGCAGCAACCCTAGTGTTGTGATCCTTCACTGTAGCTTGTGCGGCCCTAACGAATCTCACATTGGTGCTCTTCCATTCAACATCATATCTCTCTTGATCCTCTGAGAGTGAGCGAATTTCAGATTGAACAGTGACGAGTTGATTTGGGGTCAAATTCATCACATTGTCTCTCAAGAACTTTTCCTTCCGAGCACTGTTCTCTTAGCTCTCAGAGCTTGCTCTCTTTTCCATTTTTCTTCAGATATGAAGTGGGTGAGGACATGATCCACTCCAAGAAGCAGATTTAGTGAAGAAGGAGGGGTGCTTGGGTCTTCATGTCATATATCGATGAAGTTGAGGATCATCTTGGGATCCGGCATGAGAGGAACAGAGCTGCCCGTTGCTATGGCAGCCTTTTGCTGACTATGCCTGATGATTTCTTCCAATTCCTCATCATCAGCTTCATCACCATCATCCTCAGAACCTGAGCGTATGGTGACAACAGCCTTGCTTGAGTGAGGACTTGGTTTTTGACCTCGTCCAGCAGTTTTCTTCCGCTTCAACGTAGAAGGGATAGTTGAAGACTTTGCTGTAGTAGAGGGGCATGCTGAGATCTTTGGAACTCTTCAGAATCCCTTAGTCCTCTTACATGATGCCAGATGCACTGGGGTTGAGGACTTTGCAGCTGCCGTAGAAGACTGAGCAGCAACCGTTCCAGCAGCTGAGGACTTTGTAGGTTGAGGCCTTTGACCTTGAGGAATCTGCTGTGAAGGTTTTGAGGTTGAAGAACTTGTCTTCACTGCAGATTTCTTCATCATGATTTTCTCCGCAGCACTTGTAGAGGCTCCAGCAGAGGCAGCAGCAGCAGCAGAATCTTCATTGAATTTCTTCACTGCTTCTTTGGCTTTCTTCGCCAGCTTGGCTTGCTGCTTCTCCTAGATGTGAGGAAAGTCCTCAGCAGTCTTGAGGCTAGTGGGATCAGCAATTTGATTTAGAGCAAGGGGAGGCCTGCTGCAAGGAGGTTTCACTGTGAATTTCATCACGTATTTTGGAGTTACATAACGATATTCCTTCCATTCCCTTGCCCATCTCCTCTCAATTTTTTGCATACAAATTTTTCTCTGCTTGGTCGTTTCTTTGCCATGAGTTTCTTCATCGGGTGTGCAGTATTCCTCATACACGTCATTTGGAATCTCAAAGGCAGTGTGCACATCTGGCTTCTTTCCACCTTCCTAAGGTTTCTTTCCGTCAGCCATTTTCTTCACTTGAGGAATTTGAACTCTTGAGGACTCCGAAGAAGTACACAGTTTTTCCTGAAGGAGCGCTACAAATGAGTTAACTGGATGAGAACCTAGTGATTCATCAGTGGACATGTTGTACCTGTGAATAGAGTATAGGTGCGAGGAATTTGAAGAGGTCATATGCGTTCTCAAAAAAAATTCTAAATAAAATAGGTGAGAGGAATTTGACCATGGGTGTCTTGAGAAATTTCACTAAGTTTCTTTGTTTCAGGTTCCAGAGTTGTGCAAATTTTGAGGATTCACACAATTGAGGAATCTTGAAGAAAATCATTACTTAGGGAAAAGCATCAAGTATGTGAAGATGTAAGGTGCCTTTTAGAATAAGGTTCATGAAGAATAAACACCTTTTGAGGAATAGGAAGAGCATTTGAGGATCAAAAAGGGCAGTAAAAATAAAATTTTATTTACCCTGGTGAAGAACACGACGAACAAGAGATGAGATTGGGAAGTTCGTCGGTTCAGATCTCCCACGCCCTAGCTTGGCAGAGGGAGACAGCTACAGCGGCGGCGGGATGAGGACTTCCGCGGCCGATGCGAGTACGGCGACGACGAGGTCGAGGCAGTGAACCTCTTCCTCACTGACGACGATGACTTTAGCGGCAGCGCTAGGTTGGAGCTCGGGAGAGGGATGAAATTAGGAGTAACCGAGCATAGTTGAAGGGGAGGGTGTATTTATAGAGGGAGTGAAAACCAATCTGCCCGAAGATTTTGGACAAGATTGCCCCTGACCCTTGCTCTCCACGCGACAGGTGTCACCCACATACTTAGAGGTGGCGATAGTGGGGGGTCATGGGTTATCCAGGTGCGGGAATCGGAACCGTTTGAGCGGGAACCGCTGAAAATTGATGTTGAAAATTTCGAAGTTTCCGTTTGCAAATTCTTCAGCTGTCAAGGACACAGTGAAGACTTTGAACAAGTTTCAAAGTAGAACGCATATGAAGAATTTGTGAACAGACTGGGTTGAGTTTAGCATAGAGGGGGAAAGGGTCTGATCATATTCACTTAGATGAAAATCAACTTGAAGAATTAGCAAGAAGTGAATGCTATTGAGGACATTGAAAACTCAAATATATATATATATATATATATGTGTGTGTGTGTGTGTGTGTGTGTGTGTATAGTCACATATACAGTCAATGAAGAACATGAGTTTCAAAGTTTGAAGAATCTGAAAAGTTGAGGAATTTGAAAACTTGAGGAATATGCAAATTTGAGGAATTTGATAATTTGAAGAATTTGCAAAAATGACGAAAAACTTAATTTTGAAGAATTTCAACTTTGGTTGGTGGCGTGACCCACCGTATAAGAATGATGATTTCAGAGACCGCGTACAATTGTCGTAGGGTTCTGAGAATCAAATTCTTCATTAATTTCTTCACACTTAGAGGGTTATTCTTCATTGATTGAAGAGAAACGTTACTTCATGTGTTGCACATCTAAGTCATCAATTTTGCATAAGTGTTAGGATGGGTGTCCTTTTTCAAAGAACATTCGAAGATTCCAAGATATTTAGCTCACACTGCAACTTGCAAAATCTCTTTTCATCCAAGGGTTTGTGAAGATATCAGCCGGTTGTTCTTCATTAGGGATGTGGTCGATGGAGATGTCGCCCTTGAGTACATGATCTCGAAGAAAGTGATGACGAATGTGGATGTGCTTGGTCTTGGAGTGTTGAGCTGGGTTGTAAGCAATCTTGATGGCACTCTCATTGTCGCAGTAGAGAGGCACATTCTTCAACTTGATGTCGTAGTCCTTGATGGTTTGCTTCATCCATAGTAACTGAGCACAACATGAGCCAGCAGCAATGTACTCAGCCTCAGCAGTAGAGAGTGACACGCAGTTCTGCTTCTTTGAGGACCAACAGACTAAGGACCGTCTGAGGAAATGACATGTGCCTGAGGTTGACTTGCGATCCACACGATCTCCAGCATAGTCAGCATCGGAGTATCCGACGAGGTGAAGTTTTGAGCCCTTGGTATACCATAATCCAAGTGTTGGTGTGTGAGCTAAGTATCGAAGAATATGTTTCACAGCCTTATGGTGTGATTCCTTCGGTGTTGCTTGGAATCGGGCACACATGCAAACACTTAGCATAATATCAGGCCTAGATGCACATACATACAATAATGAACCAATCATGGAGCGATATACCTTCTGATCGAAATCTTTACCATTTTCATCAGTGCAGAGGTGGCCTTTTGAAGGCATTGGAGTTTTGATGCCTTTCCAATCTTGCATGTCGAATTTCCTCAGAACATCTTTGAGGTATTTCTCTTGTGAGATGAAGATGTCATTGTCTTGTTGACGAATTTGAAGACCTAAAAGAATTTCAACTCTCCCATCATAGACATTTGATATTCTTCACTCATCATATAGGCAAATTCATCACTATAACGTTTGTCAGTACAGCCAAAGATAATATCATCTACATATATTTGGCATATGAACAGTTCATTGTCATAGGATTTTGTGAAAAGAGTTGGGTCGAGTGAACCGGGTTTGAATCCTTTCTTCATGAGGAATCCCTTAAGAGTGCCGTACCATGCCCGAGGGGCCCGCTTGAGGCCATAGAGGGCGTTGTTGAGTCTGAAGACTTTGTCAGGATGCTTAGGGTCTTCAAAACCTGGGGGTTGAGCAACATAGACTTCTTCCTCAAGCTTACCATTGAGGAATGCACTTTTCACATCCATTTGATATAAGATGATATTATGATGGTTAGCATAAGCAAGCAATATGTGAATAGATTCAAGTCTAGCAAGAGGTGCAAACGTTTCATCAAAGTGAATTCCTGCAACCTGTGTGTAGCCTTGAGCTACAAGATGAGCCTTATTCCTCACCACAAGGCCATTTTCATCTTGCTTGTTACGGTAGATCAACTTGGTACCTATGATGTTATGTTTGCAAGGATCTAGCCTCTTGACAAGTTCCCACACGTTGTTGAGCTTGAACTGATGCAATTCCTCTTGCATAGCTTGAATCCACTCAGGCTCCTTTAATGCTTGATCAACTTTGGTGGGCTCTATGATAGAGACAAAGGCAAAGTGCCCACAAAAGTTAGTTAAATGTGAAGCTCTTGAGCGAGTGAGGAGACCTGGTGCATTGATGTCATTAGTACCAACAAAAGTTAGTAAAATGATTTTGTCAATCTGCACTTCATTTGCAACTCTAGGATGAGCAGGTTGACATGGCTGAGGATTTTCATTAGCACCATTTTCTTCAAGTGTATCAGCATGAATGTCTTCATTCGTTGGAATGACTTCCTCAGTGGGTATGATATCTTCAGTTGCCTTCAGCTTGATGGATTCTTCAGGAGACTTTTCATCTAACACAGAAGGCAGGTGCTCTCTTTGCGAGCCATCAGTTTCATCGAACTGCACATCTACAGTTTCAACAACCTTGTGATGGTAGGTGTTGAAGACTTTGTAGGTGTTATTCCTTTCCGTAACCAAGCATTAAACCTTCATGTACTTTCGGTGCAAACTTAGAACTATGGTGAGGATCTCTGATCTAGCATTTTGCACCGAAGACTTTAAGATAACTTACATTGGGTTTCTTGCCAGTCATAAGTTCATATGAAGTCTTCTTGAAGAATTTGTGAAGATATATCCTGTTGATGATGTGACATGCAGTATCAATTGCCTCAGGCCATAAGCGACGAGGAGTCTTGTATTCATCAAGCATGGTGCAAGCCATCTCAACTAGAGTCTTGTTCTTGCGTTCCATGATGCCATTCTATTGAGGAGTATAAGGGGCAGATAACTCATGAGAAATACCAAGTTCATCAAGATATTCATCAAGATTAGTGTTCTTGAATTCAGTCTCATTATCACTCCTAATATGCTTGATCATGACACCGAAGTTGGTGGAGGCCCTTGAAGCAAATCGTCTAAAGACATCCTGCACTTCATTTTTGTACAGAATAATATGCACCCAAGTGTAATGAGAGTAATCATAAACAATGACAAAGCCATACAAACTTGAAGCATTTGTTAGTATCGAGTAATGAGTGGGGCCAAAGAGATCCATGTGAAGCAATTCAAAGGGTCGAGTCGTGGTCATGATTGTCTTTGAGAGATGCAGAGGAATTTGACACCCTCGATGCCAATTACGTGCTTTTTTCTTCACGAGTGTGTGCAAGTTCCTCATACCCGCATGTCCAAGTCGTCGATGCCACAGCCAGCCTTCTTAAGACTTTGCAAGTAAGCATGTGGCAGGTTGAGGACCTGTAGAGAAATCAAAAATATATAAGTCTCCTCTCCTAAAGCCTTTGAAGACTTTGGAATTGTCAGATTCCATGATGACAACACAACGATATTTTCCAAATACGACGATCATATCAAGATCACAAAGCATTAAGATAGACATAAGGTTGAACACAAGGGATTCAACAAGCATCACCTTATCCATGGTTCGGTCCTTTGAGATAGCAACCTTACCAAGTCCCAATACCTTGCTTTTTTCCTTTGTCTGCGTAGGTGATATGCTTCAGAGGAGATGGAGTGAGTGGCAAATTCATCAGTAGATTCTTGTCACCAGTCATGTGGTTTGTGCATCCACTATCGAGGACCCACTCAGTAGTTTTTGGAGTATCATCCTGCAGATGAATTAGTACAACTTACGAACTCATATGCTTCAGAGTGAAGAATATGACATCAATTTCATCAGATAGGATTTCATCACACAAGATAGTAAGCAAGTAGTGTGAGGATGTGAGAAATGAGGAATTCATTTCATCATGGTTAGCTTGCGTCCTTTCAAGCATTTCCTCAGGTCTCCAGCAAGTTCATCAGATGTTCAGTTTCATCTCGAGACCTGACCCTGCATAAGAAATTAGTTCAATTTCTTCACCACCCTCATCTGGAGGGGTGGCAAAGAGTTCATCATTCTGCGTGCACCATGTGAGAAAGGAGGCATTGAAGCAAGTGTGCTTTGTTTCACAGGGCGAGGATTAGAGTACTCAAATGAGTAAGCAGAGAAATTCTTCGAGGACTTATGAACATAGTGGTTTGAAGAATAATGCACATATTCATAACTCTTAGGTTTTCCCTGCGAAACAGAGGCATTAGTACGAGAATGATAATTTTGACCATTTGAGGAATTTGGTCCAAGTGAGGACTGTGATCTGGGGTTGCTATTCTTCATGATTGGTGTCGTGAGGACATTCACTTGAAGATTTTGAAGGTAGCTCTTGGGAACCCAGATTTTCTTCATAGGAGAGCCATTCCTGCAGTTAGTTCCAACAAATCTAGCAAATACTTCACCTTTCTGATTTTTGAAGAATTTGTAGTTCGAGTCAAGTGACTCATCAGAGAAATATGAAGTTTCACACGTAAAGCCAGATAGAGTGGATGGATCTATAGGAGGACCTTTCGCAGCAATCCATGAGGTTTTGGGGTACTGCTCAGGTGTCCAGTAGGATCCATCAGCATTGAGTTTCCTCACAAAGGCAATACCCTCTTTCCTAGGGTTCCTGTTCAGAATCTGCTTTTTGAGGACATCGCAAAGGGTTTGATGCCCTTTGAGACTTTTGTACATGCCTGTCACATACAATTCCTTCAACCCTGCATTGTCATCAGTGATACTTGTGGTATCCTGTGATGAGGAATTTGAGACCATGAGAATAGTTGAAGAATTTGCTGCAATAGAAGCATTTGAACATTCAGGTGAAGAATTAGCAGTTAACATTTGATGCATTTCAAACAAGGTGGAACAAATTCTTCCTGAGCGGTACTGATTTGTTGAGCTAGTAAGGAATCATTTTCCCTGTGGATATCCTCATGTCACACCCTCAGTTTCTCAAGATCTTGCTTTCTTTGAAGAAATTCATAAGAAATCTTCTCATGATCAGCTAAGAGGTCGTTATGATGACTCTGAAGGTTATCATACTTTGTCTGAAGACTTTTGACATCGTCAGACAGAGTTTGAGTCCGATCCACTTCATGGTTCAATAGATCATCGCTTTTGTCTAGCATTTTCTGAAGCTTTTCAAGTGCACTTTGTTGCTTAGTGGCAATTTTAACCAGTTTAGCTTAGCTAGGTTTCATATATTCATCAGATTCACCTTCACTTGATTCAGATAGGAATAATGTTTGTGTACCTTTGAGCCTTTTGCCATGAAGCAATAGGTGGGAGCATAATCATCATTGTTGACGTCAGAGTCGTTGGAGTAGTCATATTCTTCATTGTTGAAGATGGACTTGCTGACAAAAGCAGTAGCGAGAGCAAGGCTAGCGACGCCAGATTCTGATTCCTCCTTAGATTCTTCCTCTTCTTCATATTCTTCAGATTCTTCCTCAGAATCCATTTCCTTGCCGATGAATGCTCGAGCCTTTCTAGAACCATTCTTCTTGTGCTTTGAGGACTTTGAAGATGGGGACTTTGCAGATGAGGACTTTGAAGACTTCTTCTTTTACTTCGAGTCATCAGAACTATCCTCCTTGTATTTCTTCTTCTTCTTTGAATCTTTTTCCCAGAGAGGACAGTCAGAGATAAAGTGACCGGGCTTCTTGCAACAATGACAAGTTCTATTCTTGTAGTCTTCTGAGGAATTTGATTTCTTCAAGCCACTTTTGATGACTTTCCAAATCTACCTCTCCTTGAGAACTTCTGGAATTTCCATACGAGCATTGCTAGTTCCTGACTTAGTTCTTCAGGATCACCAAGGCTGCTGTCAGAATCTTCTTCTTCAGATGAGGAAATTTCTTTTGCCTTCAGAGTACGAGATCTTCCATAGCTTGTCCCGTAGAGGTCTCTCTTCTCAGCTTGCTGGAATTCATGAGTATTGAGTCTCTCAAGAATATCAGCAGGATCAAGTGACTTGTAGTCTCCATGTTCTTGAATCATCAAAGCCAGAGTATCGAATGAGGAGTCAAGAGATCTTATCAGTTTCTTCACCACTTCATGGTCAGTGATATCGGTGGCACCCACTGCTTGAAGCTCATTGGAGATATCAGTGAGACGATCAAAAGTTTGCCGAACATTTTCAATGTCAAGTCTCTTGAAGTGGTTGAAGAGATTGCGAAGAACATCAACACGAGAGTCGCGTGGAGTGGAAACACCTTCGTTGACTTTGGACAACCTATCCCTGATAAGCTTAGCAGACTCCAAAGCACTCACTCTGCCATATTGACCTTTGCTCAGATGGCCACAGATGATATTCTTCGCTTGAGAATTGAGTTGCTTGACTCTCTTCACATCAGCAGTAGTAACAGTGGGAGTGACAGAGAGCACACCATTTTCCACAACGTACCAGAGATCATTGTCAATAGCTTCAAGGTGCATATGCATCTTGTTCTTCTAGTAGGGGTAGTCCATCCCATCGAAGGTGGGACACCCTGCGGAAACCTCGATCATACCTCGAGTCGACATAACTAGAACTCCAGGTGGTTAAACCAAAATCACACAAAGCAAGGGAGTACCTGCTCTGACACCAATTGAAAGTGCATTATATCGACTAGAGGGGGGTGAATAGGCGATTTTTACAAATTCATCACTTGAGGAATTTCAACTTTGAGGAATTTGAAATGTGATGAATAACTAGCAGCAGAATAAGTACTCAAGTGAATGAGGAACATAGTAACAACATAGACTTCACGATGAAATGAAACATGCACAAATAGTGAGTAGCACAGTGACGAACAAGGTAACATGAAGAATTTGAGGTGAGGAATTTGTGAAAGTCTTCAATCAAATTCCTCAAACAGTAACAATCAATTTCATCAACATGTATATGAGGATTAGAGAGGTTGAGGAAATAGAACCAAATAGCTCGGTGAAGACAATGGTTTGATGACCTAGTTCCAACTGCTGTGACAGTTGTACGTCTGGTTTGGAGCGGCCTGGTATTTAAACCAGAGGACACACAGTCCCAGGACACACAGTCCTTACCGTATTCTCCTTGAGCTAAGGTCACACGGTCCTCGCCCAACACTCGTGGTAAGTCTTCAAGGTAGACTTCCAAAACACTCACAAACTGGTCACCCGGTGATCCACAATTTAATGTTGGATGCTCTAGACCAAGGTCACTTCGTGATCCCCAATTGACTGCAGGAGCACTAGACCATGACGCCTAACCGTCTGGAGGATGCACAGTCCTCAAAGGTAACAAGTATCGGATCCACATAGGAATTTCTTCAGTGATGCTCAATCACTATGGGTTTGGTGGTTTGGTTTGTGGGTTTTTCCTCACTGATGATTTTCTCTCAAAGTCCTCAGAGGATGGGTTGCTCTCAAATGACAAGTGTTAGTTCTCTCTCGGAGCAGCCAACCAACTAGTGGTTGTGGGGGTAGCTATTTATAGCCAGGGTGTGACCTGACATGATAAGACATAAATGCCCCCAATGATATGACCATTATGTGGATGTTATGATTGGGGACAGCTGGCGCTAAGCACAGCAATGGTCGGAATTTCGAACTATGAAAGTCCTCAGGCTTATCATGTTCCTCACTTGTAGGCAATTCGCACTGGCGAAATCCTAACTCCTCAGTCAGATCAATTTCCTCAGAGACCAGAAGAACTTCGTCTCTGTCACTGAAGAACTTGACTGAACCGTAAGAGATTTCCAAAGGCTTCACTCGAAGGATTGTATAGGTTGAGGATTTTGGAGTTGAGCATCAGTTGGAAATTTTCCTTAGTATTACCTCGGCCCCCTTTAAAAGTATAGTGTTTCCTATGACTCAAATAAGGAAATGAAACTACGAAAACAAAAGTCTTCATGCTTCATATTCCTTATTCATATCTTCAAGGTCACACCAACTTCTTCATTTTCAAAGTCTTCACAAAGTCTTCACCAAAGTCTTCACAAAGTCCTCAGCAAAGTCTTCACTTTAAGACATACATTTTTAGGGGTCGATAATCTCCAAATTTATCAAACTCCTCATCGAATTATAGAGCCTGTGTACACTCACAAACACATTAGTCCCTTAACCTATAAGTCTTTAATACACCAAAATCACTAAGGGGCACTAGAAGCACTAACCAACCCGTAACCCCGAAGTACAACCCATGGTCGGCATGCCCGATCACCTTGATCGGCATGACCATCCGACCAGTATCCGTCATGAGGGTTTGGCCACCCTTGTCCTAGACCCCATTATAGATGGGGATCACCTCACAAAGGTCCTAATGGATGGAGGGAGTAGCCTAACCTGATTTACTCAGATAGTGAAGAAGATGGGCATTGATCCATCAAGGATCAAACCCAGCAGCACTACTTTCAAAGGAGTGATCCCGGGCGTTGAGGCCCGATGCACGGGCTCGGTAACTCTGGAGGTCGTATTCGGCTCACCTGATAACTTTCGCAGTGAAGACTTGATCTTCGACATCATGCCCTTCCGCAGCGGCTATCACACGCTACTTGGTCGGGCGGTGTTCGCTCGTTTCAACATGGTCCGACACTACCCATACCTCAAGCTCAAGATGCTGGGCCCCAAGGGGGTCATTACTGTCAACGGCAACACCGAGCGCTCCCTTAGAACTGAGGAACAAGCACTGGCCCTAGCGGCCGAATTCGGCTACAAAGAAGATTGACAAGTTCCGACATCCGCCATAAAGGCACATAAGACCGGGAAGCCAGTTCGGCTCCAGACCGAAAACTCAGATCCTTCCTCTTCCCCTCTATAGCGACTCACCTCCCACCGCACAATTTCAGGGCCAGCAAAGTATGTGCTGAGGAGGCACAACTTCGCACTTAAGATTCCATGGGAAGCGGTGGGGAAATAAAGGTGGGTGTTTGGCTGGCCCGACCTACTACCATCAATATGTCTTGGGACAAGATGCAGCCGCTCCTAAAATAGCTTGCCTACGGCGTAAATCTCACCTATAATGCGGCGGCCTCTCAAGATTTTGTTGCAAAATCCGCCCACACTAACACCCATCAAGGTGCATCCAAGAGCAGGAGTGAACTAGCAAGGGGGCATATCAAGGACGTTAGGTCACCAACTGAAGACCCTTGGTATGCCAACTCCTATATGATTTTATTTTGTATTTTATTTCGCATAAGAGTTGTTGAGAAAATGCAAAATTGTGTGGCGCAAGTATGCCTCATCTGTCCTGTTTTCGGCGCATACTTTTTCTCCTTTCTCCCTCTTCTCGTGAACCTATTCGGTATGACGCGAGGTAATGGGATAATAGACCGGGGGCTCGATTTCAGACACAAATCTCCTTTATCGCGTGTACGGCGTCTTGGCGTTCACTTTATATGCATCGGTTATGAACTATGTCTTTGGTCATTAAGTTGGGGTGCTCATCTCCTATGCTTGCCCCTTTATCTTCCGCTCGTTTGGCTAAAAGGGCAAAGGGAGCACCCCTGCGATTGTGTTTTTGGATGGTCTGGTCAAGCACCTCAGGGGAGAAAGCCGAAAATGGACTGTCATAGTATGCGCGATCCGATCTGTGAACTCCAAGCTACAAGTATTATACTTCAATCCCCGTAAGAGGTTATTCCGTATTATACGAGGAACTTGCCCTTTGTGCAAACATTATGATGTCGGCTTCGACCATAGTTCGTCCGAACATCACAACACTTTGGTGGCTAATCGTACGCTTCCCGTAGTCCTTTTCGCGCCCCTTCGGTTAAGTGAAAGAAATAAAGCACTATAGTATGATTGCCTAATCTACCGCACTACACCGCCTTCGGATTCCGATAATATGGTTAAGGGACACAGTGCATTGGCTTAGACACCCCATGTAGTATCTACGTGGGGGCTGAAGCCGACGACTCGCATCTTTCAGTATTAAACAACCACATAGGAGTTATAAAGGAATGCAAAACCATGTAAGAGCGGATACTAATATCATTAAAAAGTTATCACAAGTCCTCAGACACGTTACAAGCTCATTCAAATAATTTTTCACCCGAACACTGCGACGCTATCACCCGAGCACTCTCCGTCACTCCGTCGAAGTGTAGCTCGGGGCATCGGTGCTCCTTCCAGGTGGCGGCTGGTTGGTGGCGACCTTCATCGGATTGAGCCCCGGCCAATGCACTTTGGCCATGTCATGGGCCATCCGGACTCCTTGGATGTAGGAGGAGTGCTTGACGGTGTCGAGGCGGGGCCTGACAGCGATCAGTCTCCACACCAGGCCAAAGTAGCTGCCTTGTAGCGGCTCGCCGGGCCATAAGAGGATGCAGAGGTCCTTCATGGCCGGCTCCACCATCTACTGCAGCTCCATCAGCTGTTTCATCTGCTCCACCACAAGAGCAGGACGCTCGGGGGCTCCAAACAATGCCCAGAACATCCGAGCTTCATCTTCCTCTCCCCACGAGGCGAACAACTGATTGGCGTCTGCCACGCTCTTCTGGAGATTGGCAAAAGCGCCTGAGGATCGCCACACCTGGTTAAGCAACTCGAATCTTCTATCCCCAAATACGCACTTTAATGAGTACGACTTGCCATTGGCTATTTCCTTGGCCTGGCGCACTTGCTCCTCGTAGAACCGTCTGTCCATCTGCTCCTTATGGAGGTTGGCTTTCATGGTGGACAGTTTGGCCGATCTCCCTTTGTTCTTCTACTCCAAGGCCTCGCATCTCTCGCTGGCATCCTTGAGCTCCTATTGGACCTCTGTCACGCGAGCTTCATGCTTGCACTAGTGGCCCGCATGGCCGAAAGAGCAGTAGCCGTTTCCTTAGTAGCTGCCCTCTTGGCGGCCGTGTCGTCCTTCGCGCGGTGGAGCTTGGCCTTCGCCTCTCCACCTCCTTCGCTGAGGCTGTGCGTCTAGTATACATAGATAAAGTATCTGCATTGACAGTATTTGGATTATGAAATTTATACGAAGGTATTCGGATTCTATCTCAACATACCTTGAGCCTCATCGAGCCTTCGGTTCAGGGTTGCCGCTTCGTCCCTAGAGCGCTTTAGCTTCCGATTTGACTCCTCCATCTCGACGCCATTTGTGGCTGCCGCTGATGACAAAGCCTACATTACACACACACAATTAATACATTACATTGGCGCTAACTTCCCGAATTATAGACAATCCGATCATATATATATTTATTCTAGCATGTTGAACACTTGAAGTGCTTCTAGTGCGTTATCAGATTCAGATGTTACCCCTAGGTGAGATTGTTCACCTCTCCTAGGGCTCGGGGGCTGCCATGTATACAATGCGAATAAATACAATCCTTGCATAAACATTGGGTGACTTACTTGAAAACCTGCAAGGCGACCTTTGAAGGCCTCCTTCAGTCTGTGGTCAACCGACTGGACACTTTCTAGTACCGCACCCATAAGGGTGCGGTGATCCTCGGGGATGGAGCCTCCTTCATGACCGACCATCTGATGGTCGGTGGTGCCAGGGATGATCGGATTTCCCGATCACCCAACGGGGATGGGACCGGTGCCTCCGGAGGGATAGTGCGCTCCGGAGATGTTCTCGGAGGGTACTGATCGCTCGCTCGTCCGGCCTCCTTGGTGTCCGGACGGGGCGTTGTCCCCTGGTCTTTGGTGGCCGAAGCATTAGCCTCGTCAACGGTGCGATTTCCCTCGCCCCTTGTGTCCGCGTCCATTGGAGTAGGCTGGGACGACACCTACATAGGATCCTTCATGGTGCCTAGAGTGGTGGGGTGCGAGGCATCCCCGCTCTCCGCCAGTTCAGAGGGGGAGTCTCCCCATCCGATATCACCTCGGTGGGAATAACGTGCGGGTGGGGGGGTTGTAAGAACAATAACCTGCGTGTTAGCAAACTCTAAATCTACTTGTGATAGGTAGGAGGGTCTTCGGATCCTAACCTGGATGGGGGGGGGGCTTGACCCGTAGGCTCCTTTGCGGAACCTCCTCGAGGTCTTCGGACGCGAAGACCGAGTTCGAGATATTGTCGCACAAGACCACCCGCGTCTGTCGCGCCCTCTTCGGGGCGGGGGAAGCGACCTGCCCCGGGGCGTCCGAAGACACCGCTCTCTTCTTGGCGTAGGGGAATCGCCTCCCCTGCGCTCTCGACCTCGGCATCCTCCTCCTCTTCTTCCTCCTCCTTGGCCTCCTCTTGATTTTAGGAAGCGGGGGTATCTTCGGATGCTGCATCAGGTTGGTCCCTGATGCGAAGGCTTAACTGGCCCGGTTTCTTCTTCTCTTTCTTCGTGGGAGCCTCGTAAGGCTTCTCCACGAGCATCCTGGCTAACAGCCCGGTCCTCTTGTCTTCGGGCCGAGGAGCCGGACTGTTGATGTTGACGTCCTTCTTCAACCATCTCTGCCAGAACAGATCGTATAAGAGGTTATAGGGATTCTCTGTGTAATAAAGCCAACCAAGCTAGGGAATAGTACCTCGAAAATGGGCTTGGCAGCGTGCAGACCCTTGTCCTCCTCCTCGGATGGCCAGCTCTTCATCCATTTGAAGAGCGCCTTCCACAACTTCTCCCGCGTAGTGCGGAACATATTCCGGATTGTGTGCTCGGCATCGAGTTCTCGAGCTCACATGGGAGTGTCCCGACGCTGGTAGGGGAGGATACGTCTTCGTTGAATAATGGCAATGGACAACATCCTGGCCCAGGTAATCAACATAACATCCAAGGTGGTTTCCAGGGTAAGCCCAAGCAGCGGAATAGCGGTCAATACCACTAGCACCTGAAAAAACTCATGTTTTACGGAAATACCTACAAGAAGGATCATCTAAACTCCAAGGAGAAAATAACTCGGCCATGAAGCACTGCTTATCTACGGTCATATTAGACTTAGAGCCATCGGCTCCTCTTACTTTTGTAATTCCTACCTCTTGAAATACATGTACACACTTCTCTATGTTTCATAAATAATAAAGTTGGCATACCCGGAGTTCGGAATCCTTGTCGTTTTGGCCGACAAACTGAGCATGAGTGTTTATTTTCTGAGACATTGGGCGCTTGGGGGCTTCCAACTCATTGGGTTTAGCATTTTCACCCTTGTGATCCGGCAAACACGCCACAAAATATTGGGCATTTGGGGGCTTCCAACTCAGCGAGTTCAGCTTTCTCACCCTCTTGACTAGACAGAAAGAAAAACGACACACATGGTTAAACCTGCTATTGGAAATACACCCTAGAGGCAATGATAAATTGGTTATTATTATTTTTCCTTGTTCATGATAATTGTTTATTATCCATGCAATAATTGTATTGATTGGAAACTCAAATACATGTGTGGGTACATAGACAACATTGTGTCCCTAGTATGCCTCTAGTTAACTAGTTCGTTGATCAAATATGGTTAAGGTTTCCTAGCCATGGACATGAGATGTCATTTGATAACGGGATCAAATCATTAGGAGAATGATGTGATGGACAAGACCCAAACTATAAACATTGCATATGATCGTGTCAGTTTATTGCTACAGTTCCCTGCATGTTAAGTATCTGTTCCTATGACCATGAGATCATGCAACTCATTGACACCACAGGAGTAACTTGTGTGTATCATACGTCACAACATAACTGGGTGACTATAAAGGTGCTCTACAGGTATCTCTGAGGGTGTCTGTTGGGTTGGCATGGATCAAGACTGGGATTTGTTACTCCGTGTAGCGGAGAGGTATCTCAAGGCCCACTAGTAATACAACATCACAATAAGCCTTGCAATCAATGTGACTAAGTGTTACCCATGGGATCTTGTATTACGAAACGAGTAAACATACTTTCCGGTAACGAGATTGAAGTAGGTATAGAGATATCGACGATCGAATCTTGGGCAAGTAACATACCGAAGAACAAAGGGAACAACATAGGGGATTAATTGAATCCTTGACATAGAGGTTTGATAAAGATCTTCATAGAATATGTAGGAGCCAATATGGGCATCCAGGTCCCGCTATTGGTTATTGATCTTAGAGGTATATCGGTCAAGTCTGCATATTTCTTGAACCCATAGGGTCTACACACTTTACATTTGGTAACGATATAAGTATAGTTGAGTTATTATGTTGGTGACCGAAAGTTGTACGGAGCCCCGGATGAGATCCTGAACATGACGAGGAGCTCTAGAATCGTTCGGAGGTAAAGATCGATATGGGTTCCGGAATTCACCGGAAGTGGTTTCGGATGTTTCCCGAAATGTTCGGGTACATGACACTTTATTTGGTCCAAGGGGTAGCCCACAAAGATTTTGATAGGTGCCAAAGGAAGTTTTGCGGAGGCGAGGGGCTACACACCAGGGACTCTAGCGTCTGGGCTAGACGCCGAGGACCCTAGCGTCTGGTCCTGGAATCCGAGAGGGACTCTTGCCTGCGTGCCAAACCGACCTTGAGGAGGATTTTTCTTCAAGTTTCGACCCCAAGGATCAACACATAAATAAAGAGGTGGGGCTAGCAGCCAGAACACATCAAGTATTCCCAAGCCGTGTGCCGTCAACCCCGTGCCTCTAGTTTATCCTTCGTCATAGTTTCCATTGTGCTTGGAGAAGCCTTGCGGAGATTGTTCTTCACCACCACCGTCTCCACGCCGTTGTGCTACCGGAACTCATCTACTACTTCACCATGGCTTGCTAGATCGAGGAGGTGAAGGCGTCATCAAGCTGCACGTGTGTTGAACAAGGAGGTGCCGTCTATTCGGCGCTAGATCGGAAGGAACATGATGGGATCGTGGGACGGCTCGTGATGAGATCGTGGGAGGGCTCGTGACTGGATCGCGAAGATGTTCGACCACATCAACCGCGTTTCTTAACGCTTCCTCTTAGAGATCTACAAGGCTATGTAGATCCACTCTCCCTCTCGTAGATGCTCATCACCATGGATAGATCTTGTGTGTGCGTAGGAAAAAAATCCCATGCAATGTTCCCCAATAGTGGCATCATGAGCTAGGTCTATGTGTAGATGAGATCATGAGTAGAACACAAAGGAGTTTGTGGGCGTTGATGCTTAGATTGCTTCTTACCTTGGTCGTGTTTTGATTCAGCGGTATTGTGGGATGAAGCATCCAGTACCAACCTTACTCGTAGGCTTACTGGAGACCGGTTCCATCGACTGACATATAACTTTGTTGCACAAAGATGGCTGGCGGGTGTCTGTCTCTCCTACTCTAGTTGTGGTTTATACATAGGTGAGAATTGTTCTTGCTAGATACCCATAGCAGCCACGCAAAACTTGCAACCACAATTATAGGACCTCTAACTTGTTTTTGTAGGGTATGTTGTGATGTGATATGGCCAATTACATGATGAGATATATGTGATGTATGAGATGATCATGTTTTGTATAAAATATCATGACTTGCATGTCGATGAGTACAATAACCAACAGGAGCCATAGGGTTGTCTTTAATTATTTTTGCCGTTTTTTCTTTAATTTATCGCTATGAGTCAGCAATAGTCGTGCAAGCAACAGTCGGCGCGGAAACCCCGGTGGCCACACGTTGATGGAGAACATGATGATGGAGATCATGGTGTCATGCCGGTGACGATGGAGATCATGCCGGTGCTTTATAGATGGAGATCAAAAGCACAAGTTCATGGCCATATCATGTCACTTATGATTTGCATGTGATGTTAATCCTTGATGCACTTTGTTTTGCTTAGGACGACGGTAGCATTATAAGGCGATCCCTCACTAAAATTTCAAGATGAAATTGTGTTCTCCCCGAGTGTGCACCGTTGCGAAAGTTCATCGTTTCGAGACACCAAGTGATGATCGGGTGTGATAGACTCTACGTTCACATACAACGGGTGCAATCGAGTGTTGCACGTGCAGAACACTTGGGTTAAACTTGACGAGCCTAGAATGTACAGACATGGTTTCGGAACACAAGATACCGAAAGGTCAAGCATGAGTCATATACTATATATGATCAACATGATGATGTTCACCATTGAAACCACCTCAACTCACGTGATGATCGGACTTGAGTTGGTGAATTTGGATCATGTATCACTTGGATAACTAGAGTGATGTCAATTTGAGTTGGATTTCTTAGGTAATATGATGAATTGAACTCCTTATCATGAACATAGTCAGAACTGTCTTTGCAAATTCTGTTATAGATAGCTCGCGTTGTAGCTCCCCTGTTTTATTGATATGTTCCTAGCGAAAAGTAAGTTGAAAGACGGTGGTAGCAATAATGCGGACTGGGTCCGTGATTTGAAGATTGTCCTCATTGCTGCACAAAAGGATTATGTCCTTAATGAGCGGCTCGAGCCACCCCCTCAAGCATCGCTGTAGATGTTGTGAACATTTGACACGCATGTTCTGATGACTACTTGATAGTTCACTGTGTCATGCATTACGGCTTAGAATTGAGGCTCGAAAACGTTTCGAACATCACGAAACATATGAGATGTTCTAAGGGCTGAAATTGGGATCTCAGGCTCGTGCCCATGTTGAGAGGTATGAGACCTCCAACAAGATTCTTTGCTTGCAAGATGAAGGAGAATAGCTCAATCGATGAGCACGTGCGCAGATTGTCTCGGCATGCCAATCGGTTGAATCGAGTGGGAGTTGATCTTCCAGATAAGATAGTGATTGATATAGTTCTCTAAGTCACTGTCACCAAGCTGCTAGAGCTTAGTGATGAACTGTAAACCTACCATGGATGGAAATAATGATCCCTGAGCTGTTCACGATGTTTGACATCGCGAAGGTACAAATCGAGAAGGAGCATCAAGTGTTGATGGTTAGTGAAAGCACTAGTTTCGAGAAGGGCAAGGGATAGGAGGGAAACTTCATGGATGGCAAGTCAGTTGCTGCTCCAGTGAAGAAACGAATGGTTGATCCCAAACCCTAGAATAAGTGCTTCTTTTATGAGGAGAATGGTCGCTGAAGCGGAACAACCCTAGATACTTGGTAGATAAGAAGGCTGGCAACATCGACATAAGTATATTTGATATACGTGTTATTGATGTGTACCTTGCTATTACTCCTAGTAGCACCTGGGTATTAGATACCTGTTCCGCTGCTAAATGTTACTAACTCGAAATAAAAGCTACAGAATAAACGAAGGCTAGCTAAGGGTGAGGTGACGATGTGTGTTGGAAGTGTTTTCGAAGGTTGATGTGATCACTATTGCACGCTCTCTCTACCTTCGGGATTAGTGATAAACCTAAATAAATGTTATTTGGTGTTTGCATTGAGCATGAACGTGATTAGATCATGTTTATTGCAATATGGTTATTCATTTAAGTTAGAGAATAATGGTTATTCTGTTTACATGAATAATACCTTCAATGGTCATGCACCCAATGGGAATGGTTTATTGAATCTTGATCATAGTAATACACATGTTCATAACATTGATGCCAAAAGATACAAAGTTAATGATGATAGTACCACATACTTGTGGCACTGCCGCTAAATGTCATATTGGAATAAATCGCATGAAGAAACTCCATACTGATGGATCTTTGTAGTCATTCGATTTCGAATCGGTTGAAACATGCAGACCATGCCTCATGGGCAAGAAGACTGAAGACCCCATTTTTGGTATGATGGAGCGGGCTACACTAGTATAAAATAGGGCTTTGGTCTAGGCTGGGCCAGCCCATTAGTCCCGGTTCAACCACGAACCGGGACCCATGGCGGCATTGGTCCCGGTTCGTAAGGCCAGGGCGTCGGTCGAGCCTCGTGGGCCATTGGTCCCAGTTCGTCTGACCCCTTTGGTCCCGGTTCCAGACACCAACCGGGACCAATGGGCCACGCTCCTAGCCCACAACCATTGGTCCCGGTTTGTGGCTGGAACCGGGACCAAATGAGGTCCTTTTGTCCCGGTTCCAGCCATGAACCTGTACCAATGAGATTCCTATATATACCCCCTCGCCAGCGAGCAGAGCACTCCACATTAATCTATTTTTCTGGCCGGTGAGGGGAGAGCTTTGTCGTGCTCTAGCTCACCTCCTATGCACATGAGGTGTTCGATGAAATGCCCAAGCCACACTTAAGCTTTCTCCTCTCTAAGCTTCTTTTCCAAGCTCCATTTTCCTCAAGATTTTTCTAGGTTTGGCGGTCCGTCCTGTCCCACTCCCCGTCCTCACCGCCGTCGATCGCTCGCGCCCATCTCGGTGCCGGCACCACCGTGTTTAGCCTCTTCTTCTTATCTTCTTTCTAAAAGAAAAAAGTTTTTACTGTATGATTCAGATACATACTTGTGTAATTTTCTTACTTTTATTATTGTTTGTTATTATATAGTGCGATGGTTTTCGTATCCGCCTCCGTCGGCCCCCATCCTATCTATGATTCGGATGTGGTATATATTATCTTTTATAACTATTTGTTTTATTTAGTGTTTATGACAATTATGCCAACCAACGTGACATAGGAGGAGGTACTTGAACCGGAAATTCCAACCCACATAGCAATTCTCGTCGAGAAGTTAAATTTGGTTGAAAAAGAAAACAATGACTTGAAAGAAAAATACAAAGAGTTGAAGAGGAGAAGATGAAGTTGGAGTTGCATGTTGCCGATGTCGTCGGCGATCACAAGACCAAGATGGATGCAATGCGCTTAAAGATTAGAAAGAGTAGAAAATATGCCATTCATACTGAGGCTTGGTATCATTATGCCATTGGATCAATTGGAACCTTAGTAGCGGTTATGATAGCATTTGTTGTTGCATTTAAATTTTTTACATAGTTTTGATGTATGTTTTAATTAGATGCCCTAGAGAGCTATATGTTGTTCAATAATGAGAACTATGCATGAACTGTATGTATTTATTTTGGTCACTATTGTACTTTGGCTTTATTGTGATGATGAATTTCTATTAATGTGGTCACTTCTCTATTCATGATATCTTGTAACGGTTTTTAATACACTTTATTATATAACACATGCAGATGAACCGATAATGGATGTACGGTGACCGACGCACCTCTGAGTATATTAAGGGCCTGCATAATTTTCTCAAAGCAGCTGAGGCAAACAAGCAGAATGGTTTTATTGATTGTCCATGTACTGTGTGTGAGAATACGAAGGTTTTCTCCCACTCTAAAACCTTTCACTTCTACCTGCTTGAGAAGGGTTTTATGCCACACTATGATGTTTGGACCAAGCACGGAGAAAGAGGGGTTATGATGGAAGACAACAAAGAAGAAGAGGATGATGACAACTATGTGCCTCCAGAATACGGTGATGCTGCAACGGGGGATGATGAAGATCAAGAGGAACCAGACGATGTGCCCGATGATGATCTTCGCCGGGTCATTGTTGGTGCATAGAGACAATGCAAAAGTGAAAAGGAGAAGTTGAAGTTCGATCGCATGCTAGAGGATCACAAAAAAGGGTTGTACCCCAATTGCTAGAGGATCGCATGCTTGGTACCACACTGGAATTGTTGTAGTGGAAGGCAGAGAATGGTGTACCTGACAAAGGATTTGAGAAGCTACTGAAAATATTGAAGAAGAAGCTTCCAAAGGATAACGAATTATCCGATAGTACGTACGCAGCCAAGAAGGTTGTATGCCCTCTATGATTGGAGGTGCAGAAGATACCTGCATTCCCAATGACTGCATCCTCTACTGCTCCTATAATATCATGGTTGAAACGTCTGCTCAGAAACAAAGAGCATGCCAAGTCGATGCGATGGCACAAACAGGACCGTAGAAAGACAGGAAGTTGAGAGCACCCGCTGACGGCTCGCAGTGGAGAAAGATCGAGAGAAAGTGGAGCGATTTTACAGGTGACCCAAGGAACGTATGGTTCGGTTTAAGAGCAGATGGCGTTAATCCTTTTGGGGATCAGAGCAGCAAGCATAGCACATGGCCTATGACTCTATGTATGTATAACCTTCCTCCTTGGTTGTGCATGAAGTGGAAATTCATTATGATGCCAATGCTCATCCAAGGCCCAAACAACCCGGCAATGACATTGATGTGTACCTAAGGCCATTAGTTGATGAACTTTTACATCTATGGATTGGAAGAGGTGTACGTGTGTAGGATGAGAACGAACAGGAGGAATTTGACCTACATGCGTTGCTGTTTGTAACCATCAACAATTGGTCTGCTCTCAGTAACCTTTCAGGACAGACAAACAAGGGATATCACGCATGCACACATTGTTCAGATGACACCGACAGTATATATTTCGACCAATGTAGGAAGAAT
Organism: Hordeum marinum; assembly: GCA_022496015.1. Classification (NCBI taxonomy): domain Eukaryota; kingdom Viridiplantae; phylum Streptophyta; class Magnoliopsida; order Poales; family Poaceae; genus Hordeum; species Hordeum marinum. Next base: position 522,488,668 of record CM039674.1, on the reverse strand, counting down.
GTGTACCTGGGGCATCGTCGATTTCTTCCGACCAACCATCAATGTCGAAAGAAAGGAAAGCATTTCAAAGGTGAGGCAGATCACCGGAAGAAGCCCGCCCTCCGTACTGTTGATCGCATACTTGCTATGGTCAATGATTTACAAGTAATCTTTGGAAAGGGTCCTGGCGGACTATCTGTTCCGAATGACGCTGAGGGACGCGCACCCATTTGGAAGAAGAAATCTATATTTTGGGACCTACCCTATTGGAAATACCTAGAGGTCCGCTCTGCAATCAACGTGATGCACGTGACGAGGAATCTTTGCGTGAACATGCTAGGCTTCTTGGGAGTGTATGGGAAGACAAAAGATACACCGGAGGCATGCGAGGAACAGCAACGTGTGCATGAAAAAGACGGCATGCATCCTGAGCAGTATGGAGGTGCTGCCAGCTACGCTCTTACCAAAGAAGAGAAGGAAATCTTATTTGAATGCCTGCTCAGTATGAAGGACCCATCTGGCTTCTCGTCAAAAATAAAGGGAATAATAAACATGCCAGAGAAAAAGTTCCAAAACCTAAAGTCTAATGACTGCCACGTGATTATGATGCAACTACTTCCGGTTGCATTGAGGGGGCTTCTACCGAAAATGTTTGATTAGCCATTGTGAAGCTATGTGAATTCCTCAATGGAATCTCTCAGAAGGTCAATTCCTCAAGGTTAAGGAGTGATTTGGTGCAATGTCTTGTTAGTTTCGAGCTGGTGTTCCCACCGTCCTTCTTCAATATCATGACACATGTCCTAGTTCATCTAGTCGACGAGATTATTGTTTTGGGCCCTATATTTTTACACAATATGTTCCCCTTTGAGAGGTTCATGGGATTCTTAAATAAATATGTTTGTAACCGCGCTAGGACAGAAGGAAGCATCTCCATGGGACATCAAACAGAGGATGTCATTGGGTTTTGTGTTGACTTCATTCCTGACCTGAAGAAGATTGGTCTCCCTCAATCGCGGTATGAGGGGAGACTGACTGGAAAAGGCACGCTAGGAGTGGACTCAATAATATGTAGGGATGGGCTTTCTTGGTCTCAAGCACACTACGAAGTTCTACATAATTCTACCTTGGTGACTGTCGTGGGAACGAGCCTGACAGTAGATGGTAGGGGTATGAATGGAGAGGGCAGAGTCCTAGCTACGGCGAGGGTGTACACATAGATGTATGAGTTCAGGCCCCGCTCGTGAAGGTAACAGCCCTACGTCCCAGTGCTCGGGAGCTTTATGTCGAGTGGAATGTTGAGATTACAATAGTTTCTAACCCTTGTGCAGGAGGGGAGGGGCGGCTTATATAGAGTTCGCTGCCCCTCAGAATGGCCCCGCATCAAAGGGTCTGGTCGTGGGGTGTTAAAGTCTGCTGTTACAGGTAACGTATATAGTAAAAGCTATTAAGAGCCATTAAGCCAGCGTCTACCTGTTGGGCTCTTGATGATGGCTCCTGGTCTTCTGGCGTCGAGTGAAGCGAGGTTTGTCGAGTGACAGAAGTGTATTACCGTCGAGTGATAGGAGGAGTCCCGAGTGGATTACTGTCGAGTGGTCTTGGACATCTCCGGGGATCCACTCGGAAGTTCATGCTTAATCTTCAAGTCCTCCCATGTAGTGTCCTTAGGTAGGGTTGGCGGGCCTTGCCTAAGACCCTACCCTAGGTACATACCCTCATCATTAGCCCCCGAATAGATCGAGGTTCGAGTGGTGGAAGAAGATATCAACGTCAACCTTTAGTTAATGCATTGAATCCTCCGAATGGTATTTGGGGTTTCCGTGAAACTTGTGTCGATTGAACTCTGAGCATCGGCGTTTATTTAAGATCGACATGCGAGATCTTCTGAATGATATTCGGGTCTTCAACGAAATTTACGTCGATTGAATTCTTCTCCGCTCGCCCGGATCCATTCAGACTTAAAAGTGTCCGAGTGAATCGAGCGCATCTCTTGGAGAGGTGACGGGTCGGTCTAACGGGCCCGGATTCTCCGGGATACAAAAATTTGGGAAGCGCGCACACGCGCGAAGATGACACCACGATCAGGGCAAGTGGAGGCACGACGCCTCGATTCTCATGCCGGTCATCTCGCCATGCACTGGGCGTCATCACCGGTTGGCGTGTGTGGTTATCTCGCAGGCCCACTGGTCAGTGAGACACTCGGCAGCGTATAAAGCCTCCTGAGTTGCGGATTGCGCAGTACCTTCTGCCGATTCTCCCTCTCTTCATCCGCTTCCTCTGCTCTCCAGCGCAGCATACCGCTCCACTCTGACCAAAGCCTCCGCTCCAATGACGAAGAACGCGACGGAGAAACTGGAGCACGCAAAGAAGGGGACATTGAAGCTCAAGGGCAAGAAGCCCTCTACTGCTCGGTTCACCGCACCGGCGGGGTGGATGCAGGGGGATTTTCTCCCCTCTGTTGTCACCCGCGTCGACGTCAAGGGTCTCGTCTCCGACGGGCTGGTGGCGGACGGCGCGTGGAGGCTGCTGGGGGAGGAGAACGAGGCGGAGCCGCATGACAGGGAGCGGGTTCTTCTCCTCTCCCATGTAGAAAGAGGTTTCTCCATGCCACCTCACCCATTTTTCCGGGGATTTCTGAATTTCTTTGGAGCACAACTGCATCACTTTCTGCCAAACCCCATGGAGTACTTTCTGCATTCGTCAACTTGTGCGAGTGTTTCCTGGGGTGCTCTCCCCATTGGGGGTTGTTTAAGCATCTCTTCACGGTCAGATCACAGACTGTGAAGAAAGTCCTTGCCACCAATGGGAAGACTCATGTGCTCCAGTTGTGTGGAGGTTTAGGGGTCCAGAAAAGACAACGTAGTTCTTTTCTTGCCATTACTTTTCCTGAGTCCGTCTGAGGCTGGCAGTCGACTTGGTTCTACTGCAAAGATGTCGCGCCACCCAACATGTCGACTGGTCTTCCCTCGTTTTCACCTGACCAACCCGCTGCCCCGAAGAAGTTACACAGGAGACTGTCGAGCAGTGGCTTCGGAGTATCACTGGGGCTTGCAACAACCCCTCGGGAGCCAAGAGGATCCGACCTTACTCGGCTGAAAACCCACCAAAGAACCTGGTGAGACTGGTGATGTCGACTGATGTATTTAAACCGTCGAGTGATGCATTGTCTTATAGACTGACTCTTTTGTTCGAATTATGCAAGAATGGACGAACATGCACTCGCCCGTTCCCAACGGGAACCATGTGGATGAGGGCGTGGTGAGCGAGGGCAACAGTGTGGACGGCGACGGACTTTCCGACTCCGAGGATGAATATGAAGATTCCGGCGAAGAGTAAGAAATCGAGTCGCCCCCTCATCGTGAAGGCCGCACCAAGGCCCTCCATGACCTGGCAGCTACTGAGGACAAGGCCCCGGGCCCAAGCGAGCAGAACCCAAAACGGAGCCACCCCTCAACTGTCGAGTCGAATGAACGACCGGCGAAGCAGCCCAAGCAAGCCACCTCCAAGCCTCGCAAAGCACTGCTCTGCATGAGGGTGGTCATACCTGTCGTCTCCACGTAAGTGTTCATTTCCGAATTGTTCTGTCGACTGAAGTTTTAAGTTATATCTGAGTGAAAGCCATCTAATCCATCAGAGCTGCGACATCTGTGACCTCGCCTCATCGAGATGAAGAGGACGCGATGAATGTTGACACCGCTGATGCTATGACTTCTCAAAGAGGTAAGAAAGTTGGTAGTTTGTCCGAGCAGGACTCGACACACGCAGATGTTGATGCTGTCGATTGTTGCAGAGGTCATTCAAGTGGAGGACGACGAGGGGCCGCTGGACACTTCGCGCGCTTGCACCCGAAGGGCGTCATCATCGCAAGCACCTCAACACTCAACTGCGGAGTCTTCTCAGAGGAGAGGTGACTCGACGCGACCCAGGGTTGAGCCTGCAACGCCTCTGTCACATGCACCTCCGACCGTCTCGACCGTCATGACGTCGACTCCGACCGGACCTCTTCAGGCTGGCTCAGCAGCTCCAGCGACTACGCTGACCCCACCTATGACGGCCTTCCCTCTACATCGCCCCCCGGAAGACCAAACCGGAGCTGCAACGGAAGCCATGATCCAGGCGGAGCAGCTCATGCTGAGGACCAAGGAGGCGTACGAGGCCAGCAAAGTGGCTTTTGACGTCAGCGCAGCCCTCCGCACCAATGTCCGAGTAAGTTCGATTGTAAGTCCATTGTCGATTGAATTCTTGTCTTTTCTTGGCTGCCGTACACCCATTGGGTGATCGCCGTAGAATGTTTGAACTTTCTCCAGTCGAATAGATCGGATCGTAGTCAAGTAGGATTAGGATTGGTAGTACATGTGGTACCATTGTTGTTCCACGTGTTGAGTGTTTTTTCTGATGAGTTGCTCGACGGATCAAGAGCTAACCGTCTCAGTGGGGGCGTTCTTAGCGCACCCACTGGGTGTAGTCCCCGAGACCACTGTCGAATGCTTGCATCGGCGGGTGTCTTTAGAGTATACAAGATATATTTTGTCTTCGAATCACACCACTCCATAGATACCTTGCAGGTTTCATGGATATTTTTATGAAACCATTATATGATGCTGCATAGGGATCGTCTTCTCTTCATAGAGTAGGGGGGTGCGTCGCTCGACGGGTTGAGTGTTACGACAGGGCTAACCTTGTCGAGTGTTTTTTTTCTGACGAGTTACTCGACGGATCGAGAGTTAATCATCTCAGTGGGGGTGCTATTAGCACACCCACTAGGTGTAGTCCCCGAGACCGTTGTCGAGTGCGTGCATCGGCAAGGGTCTTAGGGTCTATTGTATACAGGATACACTTTGCCTTGAATCACACCATTCCGCAGCTACCTTGCAGGTTTCATGGATATTATTTACAAACCATGATATGACGCTGCATAAGGATAGGCTGCACTCTATAGAGTAGGGTGGGTGCGTCGCTCGACGGGTTGGGTGTCACAACAGGGCTGACCTTGTTGAGTGTTTTTTTCTGACAAGTCACTCGATGGGTCGAGAGTTAACCGTCTCAGTGGGGGCGCTCTTAGCGCACCCATTGGGTGTAGTCCCCGAGACCGCTGTCGAGTGCTTGCATCGGTAGGGGTCTTAATAGAGGTAGCTTTCTGTTTGAATTTGTTTACGGCATACGGAGCGCCAGAGCCGCTCGACATGTTGAGTGGACTTTCTGCTTGAATTCTTCCAATCATGGGCATTCTCCGGTTTTAATAACTCAGTCGACTGTCCAAGGACTACTTGCTGATTGAACTCCTATCCTTTGTTGGTTCCAGACGGCTTGCGAACTTGGGACGCAATACAAGGAGATGGAGGAGGAGAAGAACAAATTGCAGGTGGACTTGGTGGTTGCCAACAATGCCCTGGAATGAGCACGTGCTGAGCTGAAGTCTCTAGGAGGTAATAAGTGCCGACTATCAGCATTCCCATCTTCACCTTTTCATGTTTTGAACCGAGTGCTCTCGCTCGAACAGACGTGCGCAATGAAAACCGTCGACTCCAAGCGCGACTCAACAATGTTGTTTCTTTAGATTCCATGAAGAGGGCACTGGAGGAGAAGGACAAAGCACTTGCTGGCGCCCAACAAGTGGCCAAGGACAAAACCGAAGCTGCCGAGCAGAAGTTGGCGGCCGCTCAAAAGCTGGAAGAGGAGAATGCCAAGCTGAAGGAGGAGCGTGCAGACCTTGTGAAGAAGACCGAGCAACTAACCAAGAGGAGTAATGGCCTGGAGAAGCATCTGGGTGAATTCTCGAGGAAGATGTATCTTCTGCTCGATGGTGAGTATTTCTTGTCGACTGACATTTGCCAAAACTTTTAGGGTTGCAGTTCAACGATTCTCCTCCTATTTCTCCTTCTTCAACAGAATTCTGCCAGGACTTTGAAAAGGAAACAGAGGAGATTGAGCCCATGCTTGACCCCCACCAAGTCGCCAGTTGCTGTTGCGGTGGCAATGAACATGTTGTGGCTCAATTTCCAGCTCCAGGGTGCCCAGGCCTATATCGCTCGACTGAAATCTGCCATGGAAAGAATCGACAAAGAGCTATGGCCTGAGGACACTCTTCCGCTCGACCTCAACTCCATGATGACTCGCCTGAACGAACTTCCCGGTCGAGTGCAAGCTTGGAACAAATCTATTGCTCGTTGCGGGGCCGACATAGCGTTGTCACTAGCCAAGGTCCATTGTAGGGACATGAGGGAGGAGAAGCTGAAGGGGCTCCAAGTGGTAAACACAAAGAAACTCCAGTTCGAGGACTTCATGGAAACCTTCATCGAGGCGGCGACCAAAATCGCGGACGGCATCGACCTGGACACTTTTCTCGAGCCCGCCAGTTCGTCACCTCCCTAAAAACTTGAGTCTTTGGAAAAAAACAGTTAAATTTGCCTCGGTATGCCGAGTGTAACTATATCTCTTAAAACTTCATTCAGGCCTTAGGCCTGAGCACAATTGCTTCTGCACGAGACATTTATTCGTGGTTTTACCTTTTGGATTTTGTTCGCGCTTTAGCTATCAATCGTCTGTTCGACTGCTTTTGTTTTTCACTTAGGCGGAGTGCTTTCACAGCCAAGCCTCCCGAGTGTGAGGATTGCTCGTCACTCAGAGTATTTTGAACTTAGGCGAATGTCGATTCGCATCTCAGCTGACGAGTGGATGAATTATTGTCCAGTCGACGAGGTTTTAACTTAGGCAAAACGTATCCGCGGATAAGCCCCCGAGCGTGAGGACGCTCATCACTTGGGATATTTGGAACTTAGGCGAATGTCGATTCGCATCTAAGCTGTCGAGTGGATGGATTACTATCCAGTCGACGAGTTTTTTAACTTAGGCGAAATGTATTCGCGGCTAAGACCCCGAGCATGAGGATCGCTCATCACTCGGAGTATTTTGAACTTAGGCGAATGTCGATTCGCATCTAAGTTGTCGAGTGGATGGATTACTATCCAGTCGACATGTTTTCTAACTTAGGCGAAATGTATTCGCAGCTAAGCCCCGAGCATGAGGATCGCACATCACTCGAAGTATTTTGAACTTAGGCGAATGTCGATTCGCATCTAAGCTGTCGAGTGAATGGATTACCATCCAGTTGACACGTTTTTTTAACTTAGGCGAATTGTATTTGCAGCTAAGCCCCCGAGTGTGAGGATCGCTCATCACTCGGAGTATTTGGAACTTAGGCGAATGTCGATTCGCATCTAAGGTGTCGAGTGAATGGACTACCATTGCCTCACGAGTTTTTTTTAACTTAGGCGAAATGTATTCGCAGCTAAGCCCCCGAGTGTGAGGATCGCTCATCACCCGGAGTATTTTGAACTTAAGCGAATGTCGATTCGCATCTAAGCTGTCGAGTGAATGGATTACACTGCCTCGACGAGTTTTTTTAACTTAGGCGAAATGTATTCGCAGCTAAGCCCCCGAGTGTGAGGATCGCTCATCACTCGGAGTATTTTGAACTTAGGCGAATGTCGATTCGCATCTAAGCTGTCGAGTGAATGGATTACCATTGCCTCGACGAGAGTTTTTTTGAACCCTAAGCGAAGACAGATTCACAAATAGGCCGTCGAGTGAATGGACTGCTATCCACCCGATAGGGTTTTTAACTTAGGCAAAACATGTTTCGCAGCTAAGCCCCCGAGTATGAGGACTGCTCATCACTCGGAGTATCCCCAAGTAAATAACTGCACGGTTGGAATCGATGAGGTACTAATTGCAGAAACACAAATTGCTTTGATGAAGTACTCTTATTACATCAGAAAACTAGTGTCTCAAGTGTAAAAACGTCGAAGCAGGTCTGCATTCCTAGCTCGAGTCTCATCCATCCGCTTCATGAGATTATATAAGTGATAGGCTCCATTTTTTAGCACCTTGGTGACGACAAAAGGGCCTTCCCATGCAGGAGCTAGCTCATGAAGTCGATGCTGATTCACTCGAAGCACCAAATCTCCTTCATGGAACGCTCCGCTTCTGACATTACTTGCATGGAAGCGCCGTAAATCTTGTCGATAGGCTGTGGTCCAGATCAGAGCCATCTCACGCTCTTCTTCCAGAAGATCTACTCCATCCTATCTAACCTGCTCGACTTCGGCATCAGAATATAGCTCCACTCGAGGAGAATTGTGGGCCAAGTCACTCGGTAGTATAGCTTCAGCACCATAGACAAGGAAGAAAGGAGTTCGTCCAGTCGACCGATTAGGCGTTGTCCTCAACCCCCACAAAACAGATGGCAGCTCAGTTACCCATGCACCAGCGGCATGATCCAGATCGCGCATGAGATGAGGCTTCAGACCTTGCAGAATGAGACCATTAGCCCGCTCAACTTGTCCATTGGTTTGAGGATGTGTAACGGAAGCGTAATCCACTCGGGTGCCTTGGGAGTTACAGAATCTCCTGAATTCTTCCGAGTCAAAATTAGTACCACTGTCCGTGATGATGTTGTGGGGAATGCCGAACCGGATGATGATCTCCCTCATGAACGTGACCACCATGTGGGAATTCAACTTCTCGATGGGCTTGGCCTCAATCCACTTGGTGAATTTCTCAACTGCTACCAACATGTGGGTGAATCCTCCTTTTCCAGGTCAGAAAGGACCAACCATGTTGAGTCCCCAAACCGCAAATGGCCAGGCGAGTGGAATTGTCTTCAGAGCAGACGCTGGCTTGTGTGACAGATTTGCATAGAACTGACAACCCTCGCAATGATCAACAATCTCCTTAGCCATTTCATTGGCTCGTGGCCAATAAAAACCCGCTCGGTATGCTTTAGCGACGATCGCCCTTGAAGACGCATGGTGCCTGCAAGTTCCCAAGTGGATTTCATCTAGAATCATTCGACCTTCCTCGGGTGAAATGCAGCATTGGGTGACATCAATCACACTTTCTCTGAATAGCTGATCTCCCACCAAAGTGAAAGCCTTGGACCTACGCACAATCTGTCGAGCCTCCGCTTCGTCTTCGGGGAGCTCTTGTCTGAGGATATAGGCGATGTACGGCACAGTCCAGTGGGGAATGATAACTAGTACCTCCATGACTAGATCAATCATAGCAGGAACGTCAACTTCAGTCGAGTCACAGGAGCTCAAAGCTTGTGGGGGCTCTTCGGTGAAGGGATCCTCTTGAATCGAAGGTGTGTGCAAATGCTCTAGGAACACTCCGTTGGGGATAGGCCATGGAGTGGAACCAATCCTTGATAGCTCATCAGCTGCCTGATTTTTTAGTCGAGGAACATGGTGAAGTTCCAGACCTTCAAATTTCTTCTCCAGCTTTCGGACTGCATTGCAGTATCCAGTCATAGCAGGGTTTCTAACATACCATTCTTTCATCACTTGATTCACCACCTTATCTGAGTCGCCATAAACCATCAGGCACTTGACGCCGAGCGAGATAGCCATGCACAACACATACAAAAGTGCTTCATACTCTGCCTCATTGTTGGAGGAATCAAAGTGAACTTGCAAGACATAGTTGAGCTTGTTGCCTCTGGGGGATATCAAAACAATGCCAGCACCGGAACCATTCAACATTTTGGAGCCATCAAAGAACATTGTCCAATGCGCCGAGTGACCTTGGATGGGTTGTTGCTGTTCAATCTCGGCCATGAAATCCGCCAATGATTGGGACTTGATTGCCTTCTTGGCCTCAAATATGATGTGAAAGTGTCCTAGCTCACTTGCCCATTTAGCCACTCGACCTGATGCGTCGCGATTATTGAAAATCTCTGATAAAGGTGCATCACTGACGACTGAGATCGAATGGTCTTGGAAATAATCTGCCACCTTCTTTGCTGATAAGTAAATACCATACACCAACTTCTGATAATGAGGATATCTGTGCTTTGAGGGGGGCAAAACTTGCGAAACATAATAAACTGGCCGCTGGACCTTATAGGCTTTGACTTCCTCTTCTCGCTCGACAGTCGGCATTGTACTGACGACCTGATTTGTGGCCGCGATGTACAGGAGCAAGGGCTCTTTGCTAGCAGGAGCGGCCAGCACCGGCTGGGTGGAGAGCAGGGATTTGAGCTCAACAAACGCTGCTTCGGCTTCAGGAGTCCAGTCGAATGTGTCTGATTTCTTCATGACCTGATACAAAGGCAGAGCCTTCTCACCAAGACAAGAAATGAATCGACTCAATGCCGCCAAGCAACCTGTGAGCTTTTGAACATCTGCACTCGCACGGGAGTCTTCATATGTTTAATGGCACTGATCTTCTCGGGATTGACATTAATTCCTCGCTCGGAAACGAGAAAAACGAGTAACTTGCCACTAGGGACACCGAAGGTATATTTGGCTGGATTCAATTTAATGTCGAATCGCCTCAGATTGGCGAATGTCTCGGCCAAGTCAGCCAGTAGGTCGGAACCTTTGCGGGACATGCCCACTATATTATCCATGTACGCCTCGACATTCCGAGGGATCTGGTCGAGTAAACATTTCTGAATCATGCGCATAAAAGTAGCTCCGACATTCTTGAGACCAAAAGGCATGGTGATGTAGCAAAAACACCCAAACGGGGTGATGAAGGCTGTTTTTATTTCATCTAGGCCAAACAGACGGATCTGATGGTATCCAGAATAAGCATCCCAAAATGATAATCGCTCGTACCCCGCTGTCGAGTCAACAATTTGATCTATGCGGAGGAGCAGAAAATGGTGTCTCGGACACACCTTATTGAGATGTTTGAAGTCAAGGCACATGCGCAACGACTTATCTTTCTTGGGCACCATCACAACATTCGAGAGCCACTCGGAGTGGTAAATCTCCCGAATGAACTTGGCTTGCAAGAGACGGGCCACTTCTTCTCCAATAGCCTTGCGCTTCTCAGCTGCAGATCGACGCAAATGCTCCCTGACGGGCTTGGCTTTCGGATCCACTCGTAGACGGTGCTCAGCCAGCTCCCTGGGAATCCCCGGCATGTCAGCAGGCTTCCATGCAAAGATATCCTAGTTCTCATGGAGGAACTGGATGAGCTCGGCTTCCTATTTGCTGTCGAGTGTTGTCGAGATATTCGTCGGGCAGCGGTTGGATCTGTCGGGTGGATGTGCACCTTCTTCACTTCTCCTGCCAATTGAAGTGCTGACTCGGAAGCCGGCTTTTTTGCGTGGAGAAAATCAGCAGGGTCAGTGGCTTTCTTGTACTCCTCCAGCTCGACCATGGCCATCTGTTGATCGGCGATCTTGGACCCTTGCTGGAGGCACTCTTCTGCCCGCTGTCGATTGCTAGCGACCGTGATCACGCCCTTAGGGCCCGACATTTTCAGCTTGAGATACACATAACATGGTCGGGCCATGAAACATGCATAAGCGGGTCGACCCAAAATGGCGTGGTAAGCACTCTTGAAATCCACGACTTCAAACGTCAACTTTTCTTTTCAGAAATTTTTGTTATCTCCGAATGCCACATCCAATGCTATCTGGCCGAGTGACTTGGCCTTCTTTCCTGGGATGACCCCATGAAAATGCATGTTGCTTTCGCTAAGACGAGACATAGGAATGCCCATCCCCTTCAGGGTATCCACATATAGAATGTTTAGGCCGCTGCCGCCGTCCATGAGGACCTTTCTGAGTTGAGTCCCCTTCACCACCGGATCAACTACCAGAGCCTGTCGACCAGGTGTGGCCACACGAGCAGGATGGTTAGTCTGGTCAAATGTTATAGCATACTGAGACCATTTGAGGTAGGTGGGGTGTCTGGCACAGCCATGTTGATCTCTCTATTTATGATTTTCAGACGGCTCTTGCTCTCGATGTTAGCAAAGATCACCGGTGTAGCAGTGACATCTGGGATAGTTTCCTTTTCTTCATCTTCATCTTCTTTTTCAGGAGATTTCCCCCTGGTCTCCCTTAAACTGCTAGATGAGGGTTCAACACTGTTGAGTAGTGTGCTTGGGCAAAATTAGGTTGCCTTCTGCATCTTTCTTTGTGTGAATCACACACGGCTGGTCCAAGATATCGGTTCATGGCTGACCCTTCCCCTTCTTGGGGGCATACTGAGCCTTGGCTTTGCCCTTGTTCTTCGGCTGAGTCGCCAGTGCTGTCGCCTCTGCCGGAGCTGGGTCTTCAGCCTTCCGTTTTTGTTTCCTATTGTTGCCACCGCCAGAGTCGTTGGCGACCGCTTTTCCTTTGCCGCTACGGAGGCGGTCTTCTTCCTTGCCATTGGCTTAGCGAGTGGGAATTTCCATCATCTTGCTGAGTGAAATGTCACCAGTGCGCCCGAACTTTAAGTACAGCTCTCTGTATCTCACACCGGCCTTGAAGGCACAAACAGCCTGGTGTTCTGACACATTTTCCACTGTATGACGCAAGCTGGACCATCGCTGAATGTAGTCCCTTAATGTTTCACTGGGCTTCTGGACGCAGTGCTGTAAGTCGACCAGACCTGTAGGGCGCTTGCAAGTGCCCTCGAAGGTCCGGACAAACACTCGGGCAAGATCTTCCCAACAACGGATGCTGGAAGGAGCCAAACGATTCAACCAAGCTCGAGCTGGACCATCCAACATAAGCGGCAGGTGCTTCATTGCGACATTGTCATTCCCACCGCCAATCTGCACAGCCACTCGGTAATCTCTAGCCAAGTCTCTGGTTTTGTTTCACCAGAAAACTTTTCGATCCCCGCTGCAATTCTGAAGTTGGGGGAATCTCCACAGAACGTATAGCTCTGCTAAAACACTCTGGACCAGACACTGCAGCTGAGCTTCCACTCAGAACATCTCTGTCGTGTCCTTCTCTGTAAGCTCTGCTCTTGTCGATCCGCTTCTGAAGAAGATATGCATGGGCGTCAAAGTCCGTGTCCCGCTCATCATCGAAGGAGTGCCTGTCGTCCTGGCACCAGGGCACGTATGGACTACTCTGCGGAGGAGTGGGCACTCGATGGTGATCTTCGCGGTGATGATGATCTTTGTCTTGCACTTCACGATAACCGCCGCCTCGACGACGTTAGGGCGACCCAGGGCTATGTGCCGATTGAACAGTCTCTGCCTTGGGTGAATTGTTGTGTATCTTCTGGTGGGACTAAGAAACTGCTGAATTCTGACATTGTGCTGCATCTAACAGTGCTTTGATCTGCAACAGCCCTCTACCAGCCTTTGACCGGGATGGCTGAATGGAATCTGCTATCCGGGCAGCGGCAACAACATTAAGCACGGGAGTTCGGTATACCTCGACGCCATCGTGAGATCCAGTCGGGAATAGCTATCGCTGATGTTGACTGGGGTGCGGTAGGCGTGGATGGGCGCGCTCATCGATCTCTGCCTGGAGCTCCTCGAGACGAACACGCGCGGCCTCCAAAGCCCGGGCCTCGGCGATCGCGCCGATGATGGGTGTATGAAGAACTTTCTCCTCATGACACGACTGCACGTTCGACGGGCCACCAGCCTCGTGCTTGCCATGACCAAAGCCAGGCGGTGAGCTCTGATGACAGCCCGCCATCAAGACCTTCGCTGCGGGATCGCTGCGGGATCAAAATCCGACTCGAACATGCCATGAAGAGACTCGGCAGGCTCGAGTGCTGCAACCTATGAAGAAGCTTGACGCGCCGCTGCGTGTTCGACCCACCGCTGGAGTCGTGAGCGGCCGGACCACTTGCAACCGCGAATGGCAAGAGGACCTGATGTGTAAGGGGTCGACGGCTGACGCAACAACACGCTGCATGGACTCGCACGGAAATGCGCGGCCCCGTGGACCGGGAGCGCCTCGACATCGAGAGGCGTGTCCTGGAGCCATGCCCGAATTTTCGGCGATGAAAGTGAGCGCTCCGAAACGGATCTCGTGTCCCAGAGCAAAAACACCACCGAAAGACATGTTGAAGGATGAAAAACGCAACCTTGCCAGAAGTCGCGTAGACGCCGCCCCACGGGAACGAGCCTGACAGTAGATGGTAGGGGTACGAATGGAGAGGGCAGAGTCCTAGCTATGGCGAGGGTGTACACACAGATGTATGAGTTTAGGCCCCTCTCGTGGAGGTAACAGCCCTACGTCTCAGTGCTCGGGAGCTTTATGTCGAGTGGAATGTTGAGATTACAATAGTTTCTAACCCTTGTGCAAGAGGGGAGGGGCGGCTTATATAGAGTTCGCTGCCCCTCATAATGGCCCCGCATCAAAGGGTCTGGTCGTGGGGTGTTAAAGTCTGCCGTTACAGGTAACGTATGTAGTAAAACCTATTAAGAGCCATTAAGCCAGCGTCTGCTCGTTGGGCTCTTGATGATGGCTCCTGGTCTTCTGGCGTCGAGTGAAGTGAGGTATGTCGAGTGACAGAAGTGTATTACTGTCGAGTGATAGGAGGAGCCCCAAGTGGATTATTGTCGAGTGGTCTTGGACATCTCCGGGGATCCACTCGGAAGTTCATGCTTAATCTTCAAGTCCTCCCATGTAGTGTCCTTAGGTAGGGTAGGTGCGCCTTGCCTAAGACCCTACCCTAGGTACATACCCTCGTCAGTGACCCTGTATGTCGATGAACACAAGAATATTCTACGCTCCAAACACCCAGAGCAGTGTGATGACTGGATTACATGTGAACACATCAGGACTTTCGGTAGTTGGTTGCAAACACGTCTCAAGCATGACAACACTGTTTCTGATGAGTTGTACACGTTGGCCAGGGGACCATCTTCGACTGTAATGACTTACAAAGGGTACGAGATAAATGGGAACACATTTTACATGATGGCCCAGGATCAAAAGAGCACCAACCAAAACAGCGGTGTCCGCTTTGATGCAGCAACCAAGAGGGGAAAAGACACATATTATGGTTACATAGTGGACATATGGGAACTTGACTATGCACATGATTTCAAGGTCTCTTTGTTTCAGTGCAAATGGGTCAATCTGTCAAGAGGCAGGGTATAGGAAGATCCATAGTACGAAATGACAAAAGTGGATCTGAACAATCTTGGGTATACAGACGAACCATTCGTCCTAGCCAATGATGTGGCGCATGTTTTCTATATGAAGGACATGTCTACCAAACCGAGAAAAAGAAAAGAAAAGGAAGCGAATACATCATACGATGATCCAAAGCGCCACATAGTTCTTTCAGGAAAAAGAGACATCATGGGATTGGAGGGCAAGACAGATATGTCTGAAGATTATGAAAGTTTCATGAAATTCCTCCCTTCAAAGTCAAGGCTGACCCAAGCACCCTGTTAAATGATGAAGATTATCCATGGTTACGACGCAATAAGAAAAGGACACAAGCGACCAAAAAGTGAAGACTTTCTCTCCACAACTATATCATTGTAGTTACATGTGAAGAAATGAAATGTCTTTTGTAACACATGAGTTTTCGTCCGAAACCCTTATACTTCGAAAGAGATTGTCCGTTTTGTACACGAAGTGCATCCAGTTTTTTCCGTAACCCTCTCAACTTTTTATAACCTGCTATGTGGGTGATATGATGATACCATGCCAACTTTCAACCTTTTCAGAGTTTATTTGAAGTGCTTTTCAATTTCAGGGTTATTTAGCTCAAAAAATCAGTAAGTGCATGAAAAATACCAAATAAAGTCAGAAAGGGTTGAAAATTGATGATGTGTCTTTGAATGGTACATTTTGTACACACAAAAAGTATGGAGTTCAAATAAGTTCAAAAAAATGAAATCCCTTTGTAACAGATGAGTTTTCGTCCGAAACCGTGATACTTCGAAAGAGATTGTCCATTTTGTACACGAAGTGCATCCAGTTTCTGTCGTAACCCTCTCAACTTTTTAGCACATGCTATGTGGGTTAATGATGATAACATGCGAACTTTCAACCTTTTCAGAGTTCATTTGAAGTGCTTTTTAATTTCTTTCAAAACATCGTGGAAGTGGAGTTGAAAAAAGAATCAAATAAAAAGCTTTTATAAACCTCTAGTATTTTTGAAACTATAATTATATAAAAATTATGCAACTAAAATTATCAAAGTATATTTTGTTCAAAACATTAATAGCAAAACGAATATAATGATAAAACACAGTGGAAATAAATAAAACAAAAAATAAATAAAAAAATAAAAAAAAACAATGGAAATTATGCAACTAAAATTATCAAAGTATTTATTTGTTAAAAAGAATGAACTAAAATAACAGAAGAAAAATACTGGAAATTTTTTAAAAAAAATAAATAAAGCAAAAAAAACAAAACAAAAATGCTGGAAAAAACAAATAATGCCCCCATTGGTCCCGGTTGGTGCCTACCGGGACTAATACCCACCTTTAGTCCCGGTTAGTGCCACCAACCGGGACCAAAGGTCTTTGCCTCACGCCCTTTGGGCTGACGAAAAGAGACCTTTGGTCTCGGTTGGTGGCACCAACAGGGACTAAAGGTGGGCATTGGTCTCGGTTGGTGCCATGAACCGGGACCAATGCTTCTTGTATATAAGAAGCTCTTCGGAAATTTCATTTTTCATCTCGTGCCCGCCTACCCCATCCCCATCCCCATCGTCACGTCGTCGCCTTAGTGAGCCCGCCGTCCTCATCGCCGGCATCCCCAAGCCCGTTGTCGCCGCCGCCCGCCGCCCCCGTCGCCGCCCCTACATTGTTGTCCCTGCGCCTTCTTCCTCCTCGGGCCGCCACCGTACACCGTCGTCGATTTCGTCGCCATCGAGCCTCCCCCGCACATGCTTTGCATGTCTACAGGGCCGCTGTAAGCCCCGCATCATTCCCCCTATCCTCTCGCCGTTGTATTCGGTGCCTATCACCGATCCCCAACGTGGCTGAGCCCATCGCCGCGGGAGCTCATCGCCGGCGAGCTTCCAGTGACCTTTTGGTCATGCACTGTTGTTCACTGAGCTCGCGCGCGCTCGTAGATCCCCCTGGCCCCTTGTTTCATCTGCAAATGCATTGTGCAACTATCCCCACTGAGCACCCATAGCCGCCACCGCCTACGCTCGTCGTCGACGACCTTTCCAGCCTCCCCAGCTCCGGTTGTGCCCACCACCCAACACGGCTCGGAGTGGCCGTTTGAATGGGCCCGCCCACACGCAAAACGGTTAACCGTAGCGTGAATCTAGGCTCGTCGGAGTTCATCGCCGCACTCAGGCTCGCCGAAGCACTCCGGTGGCCGATACTGACTCAGCGCCGACGTGGCGCCGCGGGCCCCACCGCTCAGCGATTGACCCTGGGTCCCACTAGGCTCAGTTGGCCCGGTCAACGCTGACTGGGCTGGCCTGTGTCTATGACATGTGGGTCCTACGTGATTTAAATAATTGTGAAAATAAATAGAAAATCTGTTAATTAATTAATTAGTTAATTAAAACATCAAAACTCGAAGACTCGGTCAACTGACCGACAAGCCAGGCCACTCACATCACCGCACTCCCCCTTAGTTGTACGACTCTGCAGTGCTACTATCGAGTACCGAGGGTGACACCTCATGAAGTACTCATAATGCTAGCCCTGTAGTGCAGCTAGTCGGTCGTGGTTATCGAGGGTAATTCCTCCTTCACAATTCTCGGTGATGTCTCTGTCATGCAACCCCTAAAGTGTGGGACCCTCGAGGGTGATTCCTCTAGGTCCACCTTGACGGTTACATCGAGCGGGGACCATTGAGGGTGATGCCTCAGTTCCCGTCTTGATGTTTCATACACACAGTTACTATGAACTGGTTATAAAAACATGTTGGTGATGGGTCGGCCCTGAGGGGTACCCATGGTTTGCTAATGTTGAGGGGGGACGTCGGACATGACATGAGGGGGGACGTCGGATGTCGGACATGAGGGGTGAGCATCGTTGTCGCCTACCCCCTTCCCAATAACTTCGACATGAGGGGGGACGTCGGACATGAAATGAGGGGGGGCGTTGGATGTCGGACATGAGGGGTGAGCATCGTTGTCATCTACCCCCTCCCCAATAACTTCGACATGAGGGGGGACATCGGACATGTCATATGGAATTTTTTTGTTCATATAGAAAACTCCAGTAATATAGATTTATCAAGAATGCCCCCATTATGGATGTGCACAAGTTGATCCAATTTTTTTCTGGTCCCATCTATATAGATATTCTTCTATATGTCATGTTGTGTGTCAAAGTATTGAAGAAATCCATGGCTTCATCATCAGCCGGAAGTAACCGGCGTATGATGCTACGAAGCTCTTCAAAGTTATTTTGGAACGGAGTTTCGGATAGAATAATTCGCGTTTTGGTACGAATTTCAGCAACGGCCTTCCAAATAGCGATATTCGGAAGGCTCTTGCTGAAATTCGTACCAAAAAATTTAATTATCCTATGCGGGACTCCGTTCCAAAACAATTTTGGAGAGCTTCGTAACATTATGCGCCTATTACTTCTGGCTAATGATGAAGCCGTGGTTTTCTCGAATCCTTTGACACTAGACAACGTAACATATAGAAGGGTAATGAGATCAAGAAAAATATGGACCATTTTCTACACATCCAGAATGGCGCCATTTTGTTAAATCCCTAAAAGGTTAAGAGAATCCCAGCCCTCTCGCCCGACCAAACCCTAGAAGCGTCGAGGGCCACCCCTAAACCTGGAAGCATTGTTGAGGCTACCCCAAATCTTAGAGAAGTATATTAATTGCCATGTTTTAATATTTGTAGAAACTATGGATCAAAGAGACTTGGAACAAGAACAGTTGTTGGGGGACATAATCTAAGGCGGTGTTGATGTTGTCCTATCGTTTCTCAACGACACCGGTGGTCTTGAAAAGAGGATAACTGCTTCGGTGATTGAACAATGGAGGAGGAAGGACATGATCATGATGGCTCTGGTCACCAAATGCCAAAGGAAGAAGGAGACACTCGTGACGGCTCCGGTGACCGATCGGAGGAGGGAGATGTTGAAAGTCCGGCGAGGTATATATATTAATTAAGCATGTGCTGACTAGCTAATTGATGCATTAATTTTTTTTGGTATGTACATATATTAACTTTTATTTCTTCTTGTATATAGCCCTCCTGATCAAGGCAAACTTCGGTAACGAGACGAGGCTCGAAGAGAAGGTTGGGGAAGGAAGAAAGTTTCACGATCACAGCACTCGCGGACGATGGCCTACCAATTGAACCAAAGCAGACCAAGGACGCATTTGCTGCTCAGTGCGGAGCTATTGTTAGGGACAACATCCCGATCAAAATCAACCAATGGAATAATCCTAAGGACAACAACCCTCAAATTTCTTATGTCACCGCTAGACAGAAAGATGATCTTTGGATCTCTCTGAAGGCAAATTTCACCCTACCACCAGAGGAGGATCCAAATAACCCAGTTATAGAGCCACTGGTCAAGGCGTGCGCTCTTAAGATGATGGCAGATCTATTCAGGAGGTGGAAGAATGAGTTGAAATCAAAGTTTGTCGACAAAGGGAAGCCTCTAGAATTCATCCGCCGATTTTAGAAGATAGGAGATCACTGGCCCGGATTTGTGGCCTACAAGACATCGAAGAAGAGTAAGAAAATGTCTAAGACAAACAAGAACAATGCTGCAAAGAAGTAGTATCACCATCACATGGGGTTAGGTGGCTACCTCAAAGCCCGGCTATTGTGGGACAAAGTTGAGAATGACCTTCTTGCTAAAGGGGTCCAACCAGAGACATTGAACTAGCCAGACCATTCAAGGACTTGGTTCTTCGGGGTTGGGGGAACTTTGGACCTTGAAATAGGGAAGTGTTGTTGGATGAGCGAGCAACTTGCAATACCCGTCACGAATCTTCATAAGTATATCACCGCAACGTGGGAAGGGACGTTCATTCCCGACAGAGAGAAGGACGAGCCGACCGAGGCCCTAGGGAATGTTGATCACCCTAGACGAACACGAGGCACACCAGGCTCCGTTCTATGGAAGGTTGGGTTTCCTGGCGCAGGCGGTTATAGTAGTCGGCAGAGAAAGAGGAAAGCGGAGCTGAGAGGAATGCATAAGCTCAATGCAAGAATAGAAAAGCTAGAGGAAGATGAGAGCCAGCGAGCTGTCAACCAACCATCTCAGAGGCACGAAGCTACCCCAGAAGCTACCATGCCATCTCAGTGAAGAAGAAGCGTGACTTCCATGGAGCTCGTTTAGCCTGACTTCACGGCTCCTAGCTACCCCGTGGATACTATCACGGAGGTTCAACATTGCGAGCTTAGGATGAAATTCTGTAACCTCACTTTCAAGGTGGCTCTCGGCTCTGTTTCACCTCCTCAGCCCAACGGAACTTTTCACTACCTTCCGATTCCACATGGCTATGCTATTGTGATGGTGGATGATGTGATGGAGGGATTTGATGACCTGGAGCTTGACCACCATACAGGTGAAGGGGAGAAGAAGTTGGTTCATGCTCTGAGGAGTGCATGTCTATGGCCGAAGGAGTACATCAAGCTTCCAAAATGGACGTTGCCGCCTCCTCCTCCTCCTCCGGCGAGTTAGGACACTCCTCCTCCTCCTCCTCCTCCTCCTTCGGCAAGTGATCAGGGCACTCCGCCTCCTTCTCCGGCTCCTCTGACATGTGACGGCACTCTGCCTCCTCCTTCACCTACTCCTGCGTGTCGGAGCAGTCCGCCTCCTCCGGCGCATGAGGCCACTCTGCCTCCTACTCCTCCTCCTCCTCCGGTGCGTCAGGCCACTTAGCAGCCTCCTCCTCCTCCTCCTCCGGCACGTCAGGACACTACGGGTCCTCCGGCGGCTAGTAGTACAATAGGCGGGGAAAATTCAAATTTGGTCAAAGCCTCAAGCCTGTTACAAAGTTACCATACGAGAGGACTAACGAAGAAAGCGCTGCCATCAGTAAAGCCGAAGTGAAGGCCCATTTTGCATGGAAACAGCCACCTCCGAAGGAAATGGTAGATCTGGTGAAAGCGAAGCGCACTCTGGATGCCCTGAAGCCACCATCACCGCCTCCGCTGCCATCAAACTATTACCTCAGTATTATAAAGACATATAATGAAGCGCAACGGTCGGGAACTACATCTAGTGCTGCCCGAGTCAAAGAACGAAAAAGTGGGAAAACAATTCCCCAGTTCGGCGAAGAGGAGAAGCAATCGTGCCCTCTACTCAAGGTGTCTAGCGACATTGCTAATCATCCGGTGAAACTGCCCGGTACCAAACTTGGTGATTACTTGGGGGATGATGTACTCTTTGAAATGGCTGAGGTAACCAAAGAAGAACACGAATACGTGCACAGGAAGCCTCTCGTCAAACCTGATCATCCTCCTCTAACAACGATGATGAACAATTTGCATGAGTGGTACATGAAAACATGCAGGGAGTCTGGGAGAGACACTATGTATGTGGCAGCGAAATCAGAGCACGAATTCATTGTACTTCCCGTGATGCCTATTCAATTTGAGGAGTTATTTCAGTTATACAATCAACGGGCCCTCAACAAACAACTCATGACTGCATAATGTATGTAAGTATTACTTCTGTAGTTAAGTCTCTAGCTCAGCTCGTTCATTGCATGTATATATATATATATATATATATATATATATATATATATATATGATCACTATATTATGCAGATTGAAGATCGTCGAATGCAAAAAAGCAGGAATCTTCGACGTTGGGTTCATTAGCCCAGATGCCGTAAATGAATGGTCGATACGAAAAGAAACCGCAACGACCGAGGAGAACTTGCTAAAGTCGTTCCTTGCACATCAAAACAAAAGGGAAATAGTCTTTCCTTAAAACTTCAAGTGAGTGTTATTGTCATCTCTGTATACTCGGTTTCGCTTACTCGAGGTTAAGTAATGTAATTGATGAGTTATATATGCGTGCGCAGTTACCACTTTATTCTGCTATCCATTAAGCTTGACGGGGCATTAGTAACTGTCTTAGACTCGAGATATAAAGATCCCGAGAATTATGCGGACATGACAGCAATGCTCAAGAAGTAAGTTCAGTCAATACCGGGACCATATCGACATGCAACTTTCGTTAATTTCCTGATATCAAGCAATCATTTTCTTTGCCTGGCAGGGTTTGGAAGAAGTTCACCTGAAAGGTTCCCGGTCTAAACAAAGAGTTCCGATTTACGCACCCCCAAAATAAATAGTACTAGCTAGTTCCGTGCATCTCTAATTGATTCAAAATTTTATCAATATGTCATCAACATGCTTGCTTATCAAATTGATTAAACTCTATTCTCGTAAAGTGCTTATACCGGGAAGAAGGGATAGTTTTATGTGGATACTACGTATGCGAGATCGTTCGCCAATCGACCTCCGAGCGAGGCTTCTCTGACAAACAACTTGAAGTACGTAAATAATATTCAAAATTTTATTTTATATATTACCATCATTTGTGTTGATTTTTATTCATATATATGCATGTATTGATCCCTATCTTCAAATTAGATGTGGCAGCGGGATGAACTCCTACCACATGATCGCATACGAGCAATTCAAGAGGAATTGGCGGGACTCTTTCTTGACCACGTCATACCTAAAGACGAAGAATACTATATGGATTTGTGATTGGATCTTAGGAATTGTAAGAGATCTTATATTGTATATATGTAGCTAGTAGCGTTAGATAGATATACAAAAACTTGTTGTTCGACCAATCTCTCAGAAAAAGAGAGGTCGATCACTTCTCTCTGTATATGTTCATGACGATCTTGTGTACGTAATGGTTACTTCATTTGCTTACTAGCTAGCATGTCGAGTACTCTCTATAGTAGCTAGCGTCGACCAAGCACGGAGAAAGAGAGGACACTTCTCTCTATTAATTAGCTAGCTAACACAATATGAAACTCCTAAATTAACCCTCCAAAACCCCCTAAACCCCCCCTACAAAAAACCCAGCAACTGCCATATGTTGACGCATGGATGCCTTTTCGTCCCGGTTGGTGTTACCAACCGGGACTAAAGGTCCTCCTGCCTGGGCTCCCCGCAGAGACCATGTGGAGCCCCTTCTGTCCCGGTTTGTAATTGAACCGGGACTAAAGCGTCCCGACCCTTTAGTCCCGGTTCCAGAACCAGAACTAATGGGCCTCTGGAACCGGGACAAATGGCCGTTTTCTACTAGTGCTAGTAAATTACTGGAAATAATACATGTTGATGTATGCGGTCCAATGAGTGTAGTAGCGTGCAGTGGATTTCGTTATTTTCTTACCTTCACTGATGATTTGAGTATATATGAGTATATTTACTTAATGAAACACAAGTCTGAAACGTTTGAAAATTTCAAACAAATTTAGAGTGAAGTTTAATATCATCGTGACAAGAAGATAAAAATGACTACGATATGATCGTGGAGATGAATATCTGTGTTACGAGTTTGGTATACAACTTAAGACAATGTGAAAGTTGTTTCACAACACACGCCACCTGGAACACCATAGTGTGATGGCGTCTGAACGTCATAGTCATGCTCTATTGGATATGGTACGTACTATGATGTCTCTTATCGTTTTGCCACTATCGTAATGGGGTTATGTATTAGAGACAACTACATTCACTTTAATTTGGGCACCAACAAAATCTGTTGAGATGAAACCGTATGAATTATGGTTTGATTGAAACCTAAGCTCATTTCTCGGAGTTTGGGAATGCAACACTTATGTCTGATAAGCTCAAACTAAAAGCGGAGAAGTGCAATTTCATAGGATACCCTAAGAACAGTTGGGTATACCTTCTATCTCAGATCCGAGTACAAAGTATTTGTTGCTAAAAATGGGTCCTTTCCTGAGAAAGAGTTTTTCACGAAAGAATTGAGTGGGAGGAAGATAAAACTTGATGAGCTTGTTGAACCTTTGTTTGAACCAGAGAGTAGGGCAGCATAGAAAGATGTTTCTGTCGAACCTACGTCAGTTGAAGAAGAAGTTAATGATGATGATCATGAAGCTTCGGATCAAGTTGTTATCGAACCTCGTAGGTCGACAAGGGCACGTATTGCTCTTGAGTGGTATAGTAACCCTATCTTAGAGGTCATGTTTTTTGACAACGATGAGCCTGCGAGCTATGGAGAAGTGATGATGGGCCCAGATTCCGACAAATGGCTAGGAGCCATGAAATCCGAGAAAGGATCCATGTATGAAAACCAAGTATGAACTTTGATAGACTTGTCCGTTGAACGGAAGGCATTAAGTACAAATGGACCTTTAAGAAGAAGACAGACGCTGATGGTAAATGTTGTCATTTATAAAGCTCGACTTGTCGCAAAGAAGTTTCCGACACACTACTAGAGAAAAGCCTAGTAGTAGCGCGGGTTTAGTGCCTACTAGTAGTGTGGGTTACCGCGCTACTAGTAAGGTGCTACAGCTATTACTTACCAGCAACGCGTGTAAGACGCGCTACTGCTAAGACATATAGTTGTAGCGTGTATCATACAAGCGCTACTGATAAGACAACTATTAGTAGCGTTCTTGCAAACCCGCTCTACTAGTAATTTGTTTTTCATTATTTTAAATTTCTAATGTATTTATACGTCATTATACAAATTTTGATATAGTACCAATTAAGAGGTTGTTATATCATTATGTTCATGATGAATTATTATATCATTGTGAGGAAGAAACATGGATTTTATTCATCCAAATGAATCAAAAGTGATCAAAAGTTGAATTAGTAGGACGACGATCTTACTAATTCAACTTTTGGTCACTTTTGATCTATCCACATGAATCTAATCCGCTTTTCTTCCCCCAATGATATAACAAATCATCATGATAATTATGATCAACATCATCATCATATTAATATAAAAACTCTTGTATCATATCATCACCAACAACTCTATAGCTAATAATCATCATATTCATTATCACCAACACTATTTAATCATCATTTTCGTCAATGAGACATCATATAACAAGTTGGTCACTAGTCAAAATCACAACTCCTCATCATCATCATCAACTCTAACACATTGTAGCACAGCATAACACATTATACCTAGGACTTATTCCTCTCTCATAATACCTACTCCACACTCTTTTAAGTACAATATCATAAAACAAGATAGGCTCTGACTCTCCATTATGGAGAATTGAGATCATCATGTCTCCAATTCTTGCCCTACGCACAATGTTGCTTCCAAGTAGCTCTCTACGATTGACTATACATTTTTTCCAATCTTTGATTGTCATGTCTTCATCGGCTTTAGAAATCCGGTATGGACAGGAGTGATGCGTAGGCTGACCTGGCCGTGTTGGCCATAAGCTCATAACATCAACGCGACCTCTCGGAAACATTAGAGAAGACACACAATCCTTCGGGATTTTCTGTTGAAAAACATCTATACCTATACCTACCTATACTAATTAGACACTTTCAAAAAATTACCACGTTAATTAGAAAATTAGAGCCGTTAATCTGGTGGGTCCAAATTATTACGGTGTAGATTAATCCATGTTAAGAGAAAAAACTCGCATCGTATCTCTTTCTCACGTTTCTTTAAAACTGTGAATCTGACCCAAGGAAAATTACCTTTCTCTCTCCAATCTTTCACATATCTCCCAAAGGTAAAAGTCTGTCACGCATCTCTCTCACGTCTCTCTAAAACTCTATTCTACCCACCTATGAGTTATTCTGCATGCCTCTTCTATCTCACAAGATCAATCAAACCAAGATCGGCGTGGATCTCCACCCGTCACGCTGCTGCTATGAACGCTTCGATCCTTTGGCATGTCGATCATGCTTTGTCGATCTCCATTGGATGATTCAGGTGCTCCACCACTCTGCCACCATCTTCTTTTCTTGATGGCCTACTCCATGGTCCATAAGTTCACGCCGAGTCCATGAATCCAAACTGCTACTTTTTACATATATCCCCTTTGAAATCCATTGTTGGAGGCAGACAAGACATATTCTATTTTTATTACGTGGACTCCAGATAATCCACATCCACGGTCTGCCAGATCTAATACCTACTCCGTAATAGGTAAATAGACGGGGCACCTGATTCAATTCCTACTGATCTGTATCTCCCCAAGCCCTCGGCATGAGTAGAACTGATCTTCCCATCCTCATGTCCACTCCCTCTTGCGACCCTCGCTGAAATTCCAGATCGATCATGCCCATAATTTAGCCACTAATGATCTCTCCCGATCCCGATAACGATGAGGCGTGCACATCTCCAAAGTGCTATTTTTCTGTGGGGAACATCTCAAAAGTTTGACGTACGCCGCTACATGGGGAGAAACTAACCTAAGATGTTGTTTGCCCGGCCTCTGCCTGCGATTCCACCTACTGTACAGGGACCCTCCATCGAGAAGCCAGGCTAGGGAAAAGCGTAGTCACAGTAGCCTACATGTCCTGCAGACTGCAATTATATATTGTGCATCTCGAATTAACAATGAGCTATATCCTGAGTGCCGAATACTTTTAGTTGTATGTAGAAAATGCTGAAGCAAAATAAGCTTCACCGATATACATGTGTGTTTGATTTTTCTTTTATGAAGCAGGGAGAGAGAGAAGAGCTGGAAACTGAATGGACCCTCACATGGAGTGTACAAGACAGTTTATGGTGTTTCACTGAACCCCAAATTATGGCTTACTCTATAACTGTAGGAAATTAATAGAGTTATTCCTGCCAGCTTACAATGATGGATATTTTGCCTCTCAATTGAGAAGGTATGTATATGTATCTTATGACCTACTATTATAGCTCCCTCTACAAAATTATTTTGACTTATTTGTTTTTTAATAAAACTTACTGTAGCAGAAGTCTCGACGGATTACTATGTTATATTTGTTGTGCCCACTTATTTTATTGGATGGATTCTCCATGAGTCCCCGTGAGAGAATAAATTCTCGAGAACAGTTCAACCCAGTCACATGATAAATATGGCGCATCATAATATGATGTAACTCAGGTACTACCTTGACGATGTTAATGCTATACATATTGCTATAAGCAATGCTATTTTTTACCTGCTTGATATTCTCAGTATTTTAACATCTCTTTCTGTTATAGTGTTAATGCATTTATCCAATCAAGGAGTGTGCGTAACAATGGTTAAGTATATCTGGCAGCATTCTACTCAATACTTTTAAAGAAGTTGCACCATCTGAAACCTTCGTACAGATGCTTTGAATAGTCACGCACTTTGACGTGTTGTGTTTGATTACTGGTAGGAGCATGGCCTTATAATTTGGGCAGATTGTATGTCAAGTTTATTTATTTTTTAAAACGGAGGCAATCCATTAATTAAGAAGGAAACGGAGAAGAGTTTGCAGCACAAAGTGAAGAAATAAAAATATTACATCATGGTCATTACTCTCCCGGCATCAAAAGACCCACAATCTTTGCCCCCGCGGTGACCCAAAGTTTAGCCTCACTCTTTATGTTGATAAATAGGATGTTGGGTGGCTTGAAACTGTTGCGAAAAATTCTCGCGTTCCTCTCAATCCAAATAGTCCAACTAACAAGCATTGAGTCAAGTTTATCATATTTCCTTACGAGAACATTCGATTGGCAGTACAATTGTTGTGCATGGTGATATTGGTTAATATCCATCTGACTTTGCGCATTGCACTAAAGCAATACTTGCACACTTGAGCACTTCACTGTAAATCTTTCCATACTTGCAAGGTAATTAATACCGACCATGTAACATTCGGTGGTCTATTATGTTCCTTCAAAAGGTGGTAATAACATTTTTGTCCTCTTATTATTTTGCAGTGTGAGAAACCAGTCAAAAGTGTAGCCATTAATTTTAAAGAGAGACGATGGCAGGTGTACTACATCCATGGGTTCTATAATAAGATTTAAAATGGTTAAAGAGTCCATATAAATATTTTGGGTATATTGTCTGTTATCTTTTGTTTCTTATTTTCACTATCTGCATTTTAATATTTCTTTCCCTATAATAATAAAGTGATTATTGCTTTCGTCGGGTTTACCGTCATTAAAAGTGTCCCAAAATTTAATAATATTTATCCCCACTACCACCCGTAAGTCGACAAAAAAAACTGTTCGGCTTTCATGAGAACTCAATCTTAATACGGTCAGAGCCAGCGGCTGCGTTTTTTTACATACATAGCTTAACAGCTCGCGTATTGTATTTGGTCATTGGACAGGAAAAACACATCCCAAAAAATAAATACTAATACGTTTCCTTCACGGTTCTCCTTCGGCTTTCATGAGAACTCAATCGATCAGGCCAGGAGGCGGCCTCCACAAGGACTTCGGTCCACTTATTCTGCACACGCAGCCTTGATCTATTTATCTTCAGTACCGATCTATATTAAAAATCGCCGTCCTGATGTCAGAGGAGGCAGCGCCACGGGAGAAGCTGCTGGTGCCGGAGGAGGCCGCTCCGATACAACGCACGGCCGTGCAACACCTGACACAGGGAGCCGACGCGCTGCAGCGCAAGATCGATGAGGTGATCCGCAATGACGGCGAGAAGGCAATGGCGATAGCAGCGACCCAGGCGGTCACATCCAGCGTGGAGAGGCACAAAAAGGCATGATGCTCTGCGGTCTCGGGTCCGGTACATATCCCTCTTGCCCAGCATACGCGGCGATTTCCGTTGGCACTTGGGCTCCTTCAACTGGGAGCGCTGGAGGCTGGTGCGGGCAAGCGACACAGGTAAATTTCTTCTTTGTGAAAATCGACATGTTAAGACCTGTCCTGGTAGTGTATTGATGATCCCATGACAAATCAATCAAGACAACAGCCGGCCACTTTGCATGCATCGCATGGCAGAGAATCGGTGTAATTAAAAACAAGTAATACCCTTGGTGTGCAAATGAGGGGGCAATGGGATCGTAAGGCATCTTTTGATTGCATGTAGGACAAGGTGTACCTGGACAGACCAACCGGGAGCTGCAGCTTAGGTTGTCACAGAGTGAAACGCTAGAGATCATTGCGGGAGCCCAAAAATCTAATCCAATTACGTTGCATATCAGGATACTTGTGGCTATATGTTGCCTACGTATAATTCTATAGCTTAATATGAATCATACATGGATAAACAGGACAAGCCTGAATAGTTCAGAGAAGATGCAAAGTATTTGTGGCTATGTGTTTCCTACGTACAATCATAGAGCTTAATATATGCTAATTGTGTATACAGTTATGAGCAATTTTCTACAAGAAGATGCAAAATAGTTGCTTTAAGATAACTAACATGTGTGTGATTGTCGTAGATCTGTTTATATTATTATTATTTTTAGACTGTAATAACTTTGTATTACTAGGATTTTATCAGATGCTTTTAAGTAGTGATCTAGCAGGAGGATTCATATTATTGCTATTTTTTGGCATGTGAGGACTGAAGTCTGTTGATGTTGCTCAACTTGGTGAAGAGAAAGGCGGACATTTCGAGACGACAATGTACTCTCATCTGTTTCGTCGTCTATTACCTTCCTCGAGCAGTACAGATGCCACATAAATAGTTTGAATAAGCTTTTTAGATATTTTAGATATAATATTCAATTCAAAGAGGTGAGCATGGACGAGGCGACAACACGGTAGAGATCCCCACTTCATTAGAACACCCTCCTCTCGCTATATGATGTGCATATGGACTTAATCTGGCAGGCATGAAGTGACCATCAAAATATTCACTTCTTAAATACAAATAGCATGTTACCTCCACAATTTTCTGTTTGTACTTTATGGCTTTTGGTTGTAGTCGATCCTTATGAGGGATGGTGTATGTACTAGGTGTAGATAGTAGCTCACGAAGGATGGTTCACACGTCCAACTCGAGTTATTAAGTTTTAAACATCCCTTGCGCGGGTGCGCTTCATTGACACGTGTATCATGTGATGGCCAACCTCATTCCTATGGGATTCACTATGTTGTGATCGGGTGGATACCTCGGAAACCGCCGGGAGAACGGAAAAGAGGATAAGAGGTGAAGCGGGTCTGGTGACATGTAGAAGTAGAGGGCGTGAAGGTCTTGAGCAATGATTTATTGGACCGTTGGTGTGTGGTATTTTCTTCCCTTGCAACGTAAGAGCCCTTTTGCTAGTAGTAATAACTTTGTAGTTAGCAATGTAGTTTAGTTTTAAAAGAATTTATGTAAAAGATGTACAGATGTCGTAATAGTAGAAAATCTTACCATGTAATCTCCATGGATATTACCGTAGTTCACCACGTGCACTAGTGGCACGTATTGACCATAATGTGGAGAAGTTTGATAATAGCTATTGTAATTCTCAAGATCATTAAGAAATGCGATAAGATGATCTTTCTCCTTATAAGTTAATTTTGCTTCATCATTGTAATAGTAGATTCTGTCTACCATCTTTCATACATTTTTTGAAGAATGGAAATAATCTGTCAATGGAAATAAGTTGTCAACTATTCTTAAATAAACAATATAAATTACTTAATAAATATGGTTGAGAAACTCACATAATGGTAGAACTGGAGGCGTCTGCACATCGATCTAGATGTCGATATTACCTTCAATTTCATCTTCCGCACGAATATCAAAGATGATAAGTATATTAGGCTCAAATGCATAAGCCTTACATAGTGCCCTCCAACTTTTGCATTCGAAATAGGAGTAGGTGTCTGCATTGTACAATTTTACGACAAAAGTATAACCATGCTCGGTCCTCAAGTGAACTCTCTTTATCTCCATACTTTTTTTAAGTATTAAAACCAATCTTATCCAAGACATAAATTTTTGCATGGCAGGGGATACGCTAGTAGAATAGTAAAAAATTAAAATTATAAGATGAAGCAAAAGAAGCAGAAGTCATGCTTAATTACAAAAAAAAACTTGTTCTTGTGACTTACTGTATCCACTACGAATGTCTCGTCCAGCATGATGCTGAAGCGCCTACCATTAACTAGGTAAGGCTTGTCACACAGGCCGCGCTCATCTTCGCAGTATTCGCACATAGCGAATTCCCTTTCGTCGTCAGACATCTCCTATGTTCATAGTTGAAACATTTAAAATCGATCGAAGGAAACTACGAGAAAACTGATCAACACATAAATCACTATTACTCAATATGCAATAGGTTGACTTTAGGTCTGTCGAGTCTTTCCTTCCTAAACTCTCATCTCTCGTATATGGTGGGCACTCCTTTTGATATTGCGACCGTCGGTGATGGTGGCTCCTCCATTCGTCCCCGAGTGCATTATATCAAAATTTCTAGCACACGGGAACGAAGGAGAAGCGACCCCCACGACAACAATCGGGATTCTTTCTCTCTCTCTCATATATATATATATATATATATATATATATATATATATATATATATATATATATATATATACGGTGGACACTCTTCCTCACTGAAAGACACACAAGGAGCCAAAACAGACGTAATGTCAACCCGTTCCATATATCGAGCAATGACATAGAAAAAATGCCCTATGTTTTGCTGGAATGTCTGGCAAATCACAAGCACTCGATATGTCCTACATTATACCACAAGACATTTCCTATGTTCATAGTTGAAACAGACGTGCATTCAATAAGCAAAACTAAATCATAAAACAAATTAGTATTCAAATTAGCATGCATTCAATAAGCAAAACTAAATCATCTCTTGCGTCCGTACGTCGTCGAATAGTATCACTAATACATCTCGAATAGTATCATACATATAACACCACTAATACAATTAGAACAATAGCGAACGACGGGTATCGACGCGGGCGGTGGACACCCAAAGAGAAGGAACCATCACAGGATCATAGCTCGGGTAAGATTCCTAAAGAACCTGCCAAGTATTCAAGAACCTGGCGTCCAACGCAGCCATATAGCATCGGACGTGTTCGTCCACCTCCCTAACACGGCGACATATCACCTCCGCGGGGGTCGGCTCCCTCTGCATCGACAGTGTCCCACGCGACCGCCACCAAATAACCTCCGGGTCGACGACGGGTTGCCTCCTCATTAAGTTGCGCGCCCCGGAAGTAGGACCTCCCAGTACCAGCACGGCAGAGCCCAGTCTCGGACATGGCCCCTATAATCAAGCAGGCCTCCTCCGCCGAATCGACGACGAGGATGCGGGCCAGGCATTGTCGACGTCGAGAACAAATGCTTAATTATGAAAACAAAATTAATAAATACTTAGCAGACCTAAAGTCAACCGAGCAATGACATAGAAAAAATGTCCTATGTTTTACCGGAGTATCATTAAATACCTTGTGGCAAATCAGAAGCACTCGATATGTCCTACATTGTAGCACAAGTCATGCTAAAATTCATGGAAAAAAATCGGCATGACCTTTTCTTAAAACAGGACATATCGAGCGCCTGAAATTTACCAGAACGGAAATGAATCAACATTCTCGCAAAACATAGGACACTCGCAATCATTCCTTGCAAACAACAAAAGTCCACTTGGACACAATCAAAGCACTTCAATGTTGCATATAACAGGACCACTTAAGAACATGTACATGAGCAAACACTATTGAGGAATTTGCATGTAACATGACCACTTCAGTGAAAAGATATAATCAACAATAATGGAATATGCAAATGAACACTTCTCTGCCTAGGACAGAACCCAAATTTTGTTCTAGCTATTCCTCTCTCTCTCACACACACACACATTATTTTCTTTTCATCCAAATTGTTTTAGAGCAAATATTCCAACAATACTTGACCTTATTAGAAATTGCAAAGGAACTCCATTTTCTCTAACCCTTCTGACCTCACCAAAATTTCCACAAAAGGACCTTAGTACCTACACCCAATTTCTTCAAAAATATTCAGGACCATAGTCCAAATAATTCAAATTTCATTTGAATGAAATTTGGACCAGATTCAGGTCCATAGTCCAAATAATTTTTATAGCTAAATGCTACTGTTTTTTGTTTATAGCCTGTATTAATTTAAAGTTAAATGCTACCATTATTTATATACCCTTTGTTAATTGAAAGCTAAATGGAATTACTGTTTAGGCATTTTCATAAAAATTTGTCCTAGCTAATTTCCTAAAAAAATTGCTAATCTTTTTTCCTATATGCTAAAAAATGCCTACTGCCCTAAACAAATCTAGGGTTCATATAAACACCTAGGGTTCATATGAACACCTAGGGTTCATATGAACACCTAGGGTTCATATGAACATCATCACAGCAGAGAGAGAGGCGAGGGCACGGGAGAGGAGAGGGTGAGCCTTACGGTCGGCGGCGAGGGCTGGCTCGGGCTCAGGCGGAGGTGGTCCTTGGCGGGCTCGGGCGGCAGCGGTGAGGTTGAGGGCGACGACGGTAAGGTCGAGGGCGGCCTCAGGCGGCTGCGGTGAGGTTGAGGGCGACCTCGGGCGGTGGTGGTGAGGTCGAGGGTGTGCTCGATCAGGCAGGGCGATTAACGGCGGCGACAGAGGAGTTGGGGGAGAGGGGTGAAAGGACTTAGCAAAATTTTGAGCCCGCGCGGGGTTAAGTCGAAATAGCAGTAGCGCTTGTAGGAAAAAAGCGCTATAGATAAGTTAGCTATAGCGCTTTCTACCAAAACTTAGCTATAGCGCTTTCTACCAAAACTTAGCGGTAGCGCTTGTAAGGAAAATGCGCTACTGCTATTTTCTAACCAGTAGCGCTTGTCAAAATAGGGCGCTACTACTATACCTAGCCTGTTGGCAACGGTGTGGCAGTTATAGTAGTAGCGCTTGCTTTCTGGGACGTGCTAATGCTATTTTCTTAGCAATAGCACTTGTCAAAATAGGGCGCTACTACTATACCTAGCCTGTCGGCAACGGTGTGGCAGTTATAGTAGTAGCGCTTTTTTCTGGGACACACTACTGCTATTTTCATAGCAGTAGCGATTTTTGTCTCCCCGCACTACTATTAGATAGTAGTAGCGCCCTATTTTGACCAGCGCTACTAATAATCCTCTGTGTATAAGGTTTTTCCTAGTAGTGACAAGTTAAAGGAGTTGACTACGATGAGACTTTCTCACTAGTAGTGATGCTAAAGTCTGTTGGAATTATGTTAGCAGTTGCTGCATTTTTCAATTATGAAATCTGGCAGATGGATGTCGAAACATCGTTTCCTTAATGGTGTCCTTGAGCAAATGTTGTATGTGATACAACCAGAAGGTTTTGTGAGTCCTAAGGATGCTAAAAGTTGTGCAAGCTACATCAATTCTTCTATGGGCTGGAGCAAGCATCTCGGAGCTAGAATATACGCTTTGATGAGGTGATCAAAGTTTTGGGGTTTATACGAAGTTTACAAAAAACTTGTATTTACAAGAAAGTAAGTGGGAGCACTATAGAATTTCTGATAAGTATATGTGGTTGACATATTAATTATCAAAAATGATGTAGAATTTCTGGAAAGCATAAACAGTTGTTTGAAAAAAAGTTTTTCAAAGGAAGACCTGGATAAAGCTACCTAATTATTGGGCATCAAGATCTGGAGAGATAGATAAAGATACTTGATGAGACTTTGAATGAGTACATACCTAGACAAGATTTTGAAAGAGTTCAAAATGGATCAGTCAAAGAAGGAGTTCTTGCCTGATTTGTAAGGTGTGGAGTTGAGTGAGACTCAAAGCTCGACCACGGCAGAAGAAAGAGAAAAGACAAAGGTCGTCCCTTATGCTTTATCCATAGGCTCTATATAGTATGACATGCTGTGTACCGCACCTGTGTGTGCCTTGCCATGAGTCTGTCAAGGGGTACAACAGTGATCCAGGAGAGGATCGCTGGACACCGGTCAAAATTACCTTAGTAACTAGAGGACTAAGGAAATATTTCTCGATTATGGAGGTGATAAAGAGTTCGTCGTAAAGGGTTACGTCGATGCAAGCTTTAACACCAATCCAGATGACTCTTAGTAGCAATCTAGATACGTCTAGTGGAGTACCCATTTGGAATAGCTCCAAGTGGAGCGTGGTAGCAGTGTTTAACGAATGATATGGAGATTTGCAAAGTACACACGGATCTAAATGTCGCAGACACATTGACTAAAACCTCTTCCACATGCAAAACATGATCGAACCCAAGAACTCATTGGGTGTGAGATTCATAACAAATCACATAGTGATGTGAGCTAGATTATTGACTCTAGTGCAAGTGGGAGACTATTGGTAATATGCCCTAGAGGCAATAATAAATTGGTTATTATTATATTTCCTTGTTCATGATAATCATTTATTATGCATGCTATAATTGTATTGATTGGAAACTCAAACACATGTGTGGGTACATAGACAACACGGTGTCCCTAGTATGCCTCTAGTTAACTAGTTCATTGATCAAAGATGGTTAAGGTTTCCTAGCCATGGACATGAGATGTCATTTGATAACGGGATCACATCATTAGGAGAATGATGTGAGGGACAAAACCCAAACTATAAACGTAGCATATAATCGTGTCAGTTTATTGCTACAACTTTCTACATGTCAAGTATATGTTCCTATGACCATGAGATCATGCAACTCACTGACATCAGAGTAGTACCTTGTGTGTATCAAACATCGCAATGTAACTGGGTGACTATAAAGGTGATCTACAGGTATCTCCGTGGGTGTCTGTTGGGTTGGCATGGATCAAGACTGGGATTTGTTAGTCTGTGTGACAGAGAGGTATCTCAGGGCCCACTCGATAATACAACATCACAATAAGCCTTGCAAGCAATGTGACTAAGTGTTATCCACGGGATCTTATATTACAGAACGAGTAAAGAGACTTGCTCGTAATGAGATTGAACTAGGTATAGAGATACCGACGATCAAATCTCGGGGAAGTAACATACCGAACAACAAAGGGAACATAATACGGGATTAACTGAGTCCTTGACATAGAGGTTTAACCGGTAAAGATCTTCATAGAATATGTAGGAGTCAATATGGGCATCCAGGTCCCGCTATTGGTTATTGACCGTACAGGTGTCTCGGTCATGTCTGCATAGCTCTTGAACCCGTAGGGTCTACACACTTAATGTTTGGTGACGATATAAGTATTGTTGAGTTATTATGTTGGTGACTGAAAGTTGTTTGGAGTCCCGGATGAGATCCTGAAAATGACGAGGAACTTCGGAATAGTCCAGAGGTAAAGATTGATATATGGGATAATAGTGTTTGGTCTCCAAAAGGGTTCCAGAATTCACTGGAAGGGGTTTCGGATGTTACCCGAAATGTTCGGGTATAGGAACACTTTATTGGGGCCAAGGGGTAAATCCCACAAAGCTTTTGCTAGGTCCAAAAGGAAGTTTTGCAGAGGCCAGGGGCCTGACACCAGGGACCCTGGTGTTTGGGGCCAGACGCCGAGGACCCTGGCGTCTGGTCCTGGAGTCCGAGAAGGACTCTTGCTTGCGTGCCAAACGGACCTTGAGGAGGATTTTTCTCCAAGTTTCGACCCCAGGGATCAACATATAAATAAAGGGGCAGGGCTAGCACCCGGAACACATCAAGTTTTCCCAAGTCGTGTGTCGGCAACCCCGTCCCTCTAGTTTATCCTCCGTCATAGTTTCTGTTGTGCTTGGCGAAGCCCTGTGGAGATTGTTCTTCACCACCACCATCACCACACCGTTGTGCTTCTGGAACTCATCTACTACTTCACCATCGCTCGCTGGATCGAGCAGGTGAAGGCGTCATCAAGCTGCATGTTTGTTGAACGCGGAGGTGTCGTCCATTCGGAGCTAGATTGGAAGGAACATGATGAGATCGCGGGACAACTCGTGATGGGATCGTGGGACGGCTCGTGATTGTATCGCGAAGATGTTTGACTATATCAACCGCGTTCTTAACGCTTCCACTTACCGATCTACAAGGATATGCAGATCCGCTCTCCCTCTCGTAGATGCTCATCACTATGGATAGATCTTGCGTGTGTGTAGGAAAAAAATTTGTTTTCCATGCAACGTTCCCCAACACCTTCATATATGCTTGATGTGACTCCGATCAGGTGACCCCGTGTACTCTTAAAAAGTCAATCATTTTCGGGACCCTGAAGTTCTTAAGGTTAAAACATCGGCTTGAGTCACGAGAGAGCCGGTCTGTAGAGAGCTAGGATAAACCATGGGTTATCATACCCGCTTCATGGAAGAAAGACTTGAGCTTCGAAAGCCGGTCTTTATGTCGAGGCTCGAAAGCCGGCACCCTTTTTTACATACGTGTATCATTTTGGCGTAGAATCTTGGCATAAAACATCATACATGTTTACATTTGTCTATGTTGTGCAAGGCTAGTCTTTGGAACCAGGTTGCACCATAAATTCTCGCAGAGAAACAAGTCTTTGGGTTCAATTCCCATTCTGGTTTGTTATAACGAAGATTAAATGATTACAATTTCCAAACCGGCTCAGGAAAGCTAGTCCATTTGACTCAGCCTCGAAGGCCAGTCCTTTTTTTTGCCCAGACTCATTGAGCCGGCTTACAAAAAAACCTTGATATTGTTAACTATTGTCACCACAAATTTTGTAGGTACAACATTGTCTTATTGCCGACTCATACATAAGCATCCAGGTTATCAACCACTAACATGACTAGTTCAATGCCTTCAAATAAAGTTTTGAGCTTCGAAATGCCAAATTTTCTTGCCGGATCATTATTTGGTCTAAGCTTCTCTGTTTCCAACAAGTATAGCAGAAGATGTTCAAAGACAAAGCAGTAAAGAGCACTGCAATTGGTCATCATTAAAAAATATCAAAGGGATTGGAGTTCTTTTTGGAAGGTTACACAAATGCAAACATGCACGAAGGCATGACAGAATTTTTCAAAGAAGTTTTTAAACTACTCCTATTACAGACTCATCCCAGGAGTCACAAAATATTTATGTTTTTCTCAAATACTTGAGGCCTGGCACCACTAGGAGATTTGAAGTCATCTCACATGTCACTTCTGTGGTTTGCTTTCTATGTCGCCTGGGTTGACTTCCGGCTAATCCCTCGCTCGAGCCGCCTCCGGGTAATTCGCCACTGCATCTTCTGTTTCTTCGATCTCAAGATTGTCCACGTCCCAGTTGCAATGATTTAGGGCGTGGAATTCAGCCTCTTCGTTCAGGATAGGGGACGGGTCAACTTGACGAGCGAAAGCATGCTTACGGCATTGAGGGGTCAAATCCACCGGCACGAAGGAGGGTCACCAAATTCGTGAGTTATTCTCATCGTAAGCCGCCTAATAGCCTTTCAGCTCCATCCCAGCAACAACTTGTGTGGCCAACACTCCAGATGTTTTGACACATTTACGATAGTCAACATCATCGAAAGTTGAGCTGTCATCCTTGAGCTCAGGAAACCCTCTGGACATTTCTGCCGGATCAAACTCTTCTGAATAAGCAAAGGCCCGGCTCAAAGAAGAAGTAGCACCATCTTGGGATGCTGATCTTTTCAATTCTTCAACTTGTTGGGGAATCGTTGAGAGAAACCTCAACACATCCTTAATAAGCTTCACCGGCTCGTTCTCTCCCATGACAACCGTAATTGCAAGATAGCTTCCAGTGTAAAGTTGCTCGGTCAATGTATATATTGCCTTCAGCATGAGCAAGGTATTGTCATGAAGGGTGCATGGTCTTGAGCCTGCAAAACAGATTTAGGCATGTGAATCAACAGATTTCTCATCCATGAACATAGGTTTTTTGCAAAGTTCTTACAAAAACACTCACTAAAGATAAACTGGGTCATGAGGGTGATCTGCCGCTTTAACCCAGATACCTCCTCTGTGATGGGCTTCAACTAGCCTTCAACAATTTCTACACGCTCCAATAAGGCAGTTTTATCAGCCTTGAAGGACTTCTTTTGCTCTTCAAGATGTGCCTTGGTTTTCTCCAGCTCCTCCAAAGCAAGACGAAGCTTCTCCTCAACAGTAGCCCAGACATTTTGCCCTACTTCCAAATCTTTCTTCAAGCCGGTCACCCTTGACTCGACTGCATGAAGAGCTTTCTTCATAATAAGAGTCGTATATTCAATAGTTATAAGGTGGTTTCAGGATGTAGTATCATATGACGAATAAAGATTAAAACAAGTCTCAAACAAATTGCAAAACAATATATTTGACACTTGGGGGCCAATGTATGCCAGTTTTTGCTTTTCCATGACAAGGGTATGAAGAAGACCCAACTCATCTCAAAAAGATGAGCCGGCCCTTGGGGGCTACAGGTCGAATTCTTCAATCATTTACAAAGACGTGACTCATCTCAAGAAGAAGAGCCGGCCCTTGGGGGCTATACGTCGAATTCTTCAATCATTTACAAAGACCCAACTCATCTCAAGAAGATGAGTCGTCCCTTGGGGGCTACAGGTCGAATTCTCCAATCATTTACAAAGACCCAACTCACCTCAAAAAGATGAGATGGCCCTTGGGGGCTACAGGTCGAATTCTTAATAGCTTATTATCAAAGACCCAACTCATATCAAGAAAATGAGCTGGTTCTTTGGGGTCTAGATAAGGATATGCGAAGTACACAATAAAGAGGAACATAACTCATATTTGTTTTTCATCATGGTGACGAGGCCGACTTCCATCTCCCTGCTCGTGGCAAAACGGTCCAAGTAACCAGCATGTAGTTCTTCGGCACTCATGCTCTCATAATTTGGAAGTCCAGCTTGGCTTTGCCTTTCTCTGGCAGTATTGTTTCATCCTTAGCAACAAGCTTTGTCAACACTTTGGAGACCTCAGGAAAGGTATAACCTGACCCAGGAATGACAACCTCCTCGTTTTTTCACAAGGATTATCCTCAGCTGTTTTCGTAGGAATGGGCGGGTCAAGAATCATCATCGGGTCAACTTCAGTATCCACAACATCAGCACTCGTTGGCCTAGATTGAAGGGGTACATCAGTCTGGACATCCTGATGATCTTCAGGATGACTCACATGAACTTTAGGGGTAGCTGAATTAGGGTTTCCCAGCTTAGGGGCCTCGGTATCAGTGGAGGAGCGCCAATTTTCCTCTTCTTGGCCTTGGCCTGAGCCCTATAAAACAAGAAGATGGTATCAACAATGTTCTAAAAGGCGTGTAAAGACAAGCATTTAGCAAAGGAGAAAATTTACCCAGGGTTGATCACAAGAGGTGGTAGCTTGGAGGCAGTAGAGTCGCCTGACGAAGGTGGTGACACCTGATAATGGAATCAGAATAATCAAACAGTTGATAATTTAAATCAGCCTAAAAAAAGTGGATTAAAAGGTACTTGAGTCGGGCGCTTATGGGCAGCCGGCCTATTGGGTAAGCCGTGTGCAAGATCACCATTGCCACTTCTGGTCTTGCGCTTTGACTGATGCTGAGTTTTCTTCAAAACAAAATTGGGATCCAAATAAGCATTTGGATGAGAGAATCCTACTTTCTGAATCACCCGCCTTGTCCTTGTTGGAAGCAAGGATTCTGAGCCGAAGGAAATGGGAATTACCTCAATATCTTCAGCCCGGCTTGTGTCAACATCACCCTAGGAAGAGGAGGTATCAGTTAAATTTAGTAAAGTACGATTAAAAGAAATTGAATTCTACCTTTGATCGAACATCAGCCACCTCTTACTCGACCATGAGTGACGGCTCTCCAATGAAGGCCTTGTCTTTCTTCAAACTTGGAGGGGTTTTGGTTTTATTGGCGGCAGTCTTTGCTCGATTCTTGCCCCAAAATGAAGACTTGTCCTACAAATTTGAGGATGATAATAACATGTAAAGGTTGAGAAATTTAAGAAAAGAAATTATTTGTAGAAGTCAAACACAGAGTTGTCAAGGATCCTTGCTGGAAGAGCCGAGTTCAGAGCATAAAAGGGCTTAAGT
Source organism: Hordeum marinum (assembly GCA_022496015.1). Lineage (NCBI taxonomy): Eukaryota > Viridiplantae > Streptophyta > Magnoliopsida > Poales > Poaceae > Hordeum > Hordeum marinum. Next base: position 522,448,173 of record CM039674.1, on the reverse strand, counting down.
CCGTCCTTGCCGCAAGTGGCCAGACTCTCACCCAATATCTTCTTCACAGTGTGATTTATTTCATCAGCATCCAAAGTTATATTGTTGAACCTTTGGGGATCATTTAAATCATCGGAGTAAGCGCACATCAAGCCGTCCCAACGGCTTAACAGCAGAATACTCCAAGACACCCAACAACGGGTCAAATCAACCCCAGTTAGTCCATTGTCTATCAAAGCCCTTAGCTTGCGATATATGAGGGCATGTCAAGCGCGCTCTTCTAGAGGCGCCCAACCAAGCAATTCGAGGTCCATGGGAAGATGGTCTGATCTGTAACCCGGCAAGGGGTTCTCATCGACCGGGGTCGTGTTTCGGCAGTAGAACCAAGTTTTATTCCATCCTTTAGGATGGCTTGGTAGCACGGTAGCAGGAAATGCTACATCCCTTCGCCTCTGGATTGAAACCACGCCAAGCTCCAGGCTGGGACCATCGGCACATTCGGTTTGGCGATTGAAATAAAATAATTCTCTAAAGAGAGAAACACAAGGCTCTATATGTAGATATGCCTCGCAAAGTACTAGGAATTTATAGAGATTGGTAATGGAGTTGGGGGCGAGGTCTTGAGGGTGAAAGTTGAAGAAATGCAAGAAGTCTCGAAAGAATTTTGACCTGGGAGGAGAGAAGCCAATAACAAGATGGTCAAGGAATATCACCACCTCTCCCTCACCAGGTTTGGGGAATTCCTCTCCAAGAGCAACCCGCCAACCAAGTATTTCCTTGGAGGGTAGAGTACCCTGATTCTGATAATCTTGAAGTACGATTTCGGAAACCTGGAAAGGAGCCCAGTTGCAGACTTTGGAATCTAACATAATGAGTCGCTTGGATAAGAAATACACAGAGAGGGGGCGGCTTAGACATATGTTCAAAAAAATATGGTTTGGTTATCTGCAATAACTAAAGTTGCTTCATGAAGAAGCTAGTGACTTGGTAAAGCCATTTAACATGTGGAGACTCACAATTATGGAAGCCAACAAAATAAGGGCGACTCATACTAGGTCGAATAACTTCTGATTTTTGCTAAGTGTGGACCAAACAGGTTTCTACCAAACTAGTGAAAGTTACAGATCTACAAATGATTCGGAAAGGGAAAAATATTTTGGTAACCCTAAACCATGAAGAATGGAAACTGCAACAGCATAATACACAGATTCTTGAGGAAGACACGCAAGAACGGACAATGAATATCTATCGGATAAAAGCCGCTCTATTCTTGTGGTAAATACTTGTGGAAGTCCTTATGAGAACGGACAATGGCGATGAACGGAAAGAACTATCAGAGTACTCAAGAACTCCGATGAACTATTATAGATCTTGGAGAAAATGTTTTACCTAAAGAGAAGCTAAGAGAGGCGGAGATGATTAATCGAGCCCTTGAATGCACGGTCTCACTGTGGCTCCTAGGGCGTCCACCAGCGACGAGCTGAGTAGTGGCACTGCTGCGGTGAGACTTTTGGGCACGAGGAAGAAGAAGCAAGAAGGACGAGGCGAAGGTAAAAGAAGGGGGGCCCTCAATGAGTATTTAACAAAGGAAAACCCGAAGGGGCAACCGGCAGGCACGAAAATCAAGGCGACACAGTAAATCTTGAGAAACAAAGATGCCTCGGTTTTCGGGATATGTGGATGCATTTAGATTTGCCGTGATGTCATCATTAATTTTCTAAATTTCTAGCAAGTGACGTCATGAAAAGGAAGGCGTAGAAGAAATAATAAGTCGGAAAGTTCTGTTAGTCATCGTTTTGAGGATCATGGAGAACAAATGCAGACAGAAAGTGAGCCGCCAAGACAAGAAATGAAGAGAAATTTACATGAATGAATTCAAATCAATATGGGGCCTAATATCGGGGATATAGCCTCACGGTTTAACCCGTCTTACTGGACCGAGTCAATGAAATAACGGCTCTAGAATTATATTAAAGATGGGTCATGTCACAGAGATGAGACAAACAAGATGGTTACTGAATAAGCTGCCAGGTGGCCCACGCAACGGGAGAAGGTAACTCAAGGCCCATAAGGAACAAGACGCCAAAAGATTCCTTGCTAGGGAGACAGGGCGTATTAGAGACATGATAGGTCATGAGTCACGATATGACTCGGAGTCTATTGTAAACCCTAGGGTCTCGACCTATATATAAAGGCGATCCCCTAGGAGAGGGGACTCAAGTTAGACACCCTCGAAAGCTAGGTTAGTGATTCTACATCCTCGTAATTGAGATCTCCATTAATATAGACACAAAGCAGGACATAGGCTATTACCTCCATTGGAGGGGCCAAACTTGGGTAAACTCGCCTCTCGTTCTCATTCGATCCCTTTGAGTCGCCACCCAGGGGCGATGGCCTCACACCTAAGTCCTTGCACGAGGACATCAGTCATGACAAAACCATGACAACATGTGGGCGAGGACCATCTCCTTTGGGTCAGATTCAACCTGAAGTTCGTAACAATGACAATGTGCATGTTGGTGAGGACCATGACAATGCGGTTGTCGACGGTGAGGACCATGTTAATGGCGGTGATTTGGGCGGTGAGGACCATGGCAATGTTGGGGATTTGGGCGGTGAGGGCCATGTTAATAGTAGGGATTTGGGCGGTCATTAGGACCATGTCAATGATGGTGATTACTGTGGTGAGGACAATCTACTTGTCAATCGATACTTCCTTATTGACGAATATCAGAAATAAGCTATAGCATTGACATGTGAAATCTTGATGGACCTATGTGTTGGGGAACGTTGCATGGGAAACAAAAAATTTCCTACGTTCATGCAAGACCTATCCATGGTGATGAGCATCTACGAGAGGGAGAGTGGATCTACATACCCTTGTAGATCGCTAAGCGGGAAGCATTAATAAACGCGGTTGATGTAGTCGAACGTCTTCGCGATCCAAATCGCCGAGCATCCTGCGATCCAATTACGATCCATCCCGCGATCCAATCATGATCCGTCCCGCGATCCAATCACGATCCTTCCTGCGAACTTGATCACGATCCGTCCCGCGAACTTGATCACGGTCCTTCTGATCTAGCGCCAAACGGACGGCACCTCCGCGTTCAACACACGGCACCTTCCGATCTCTGCCGTCTTGATCAAGCAAGAGGGAGCATAGAGGAATAATACTTCTCCGGCAGAGTGACGGTGCTCCGGCGATGGTGGTGGAGCTATTCCGGCAGGGCTTCGCCTAAGCACTACAGAAATCCGATCTAGAGGAGAAACTATGCACTGGAGGAACGGGTAGCACGTGGCTAAAGTTCTGTGCCAAAACCCTAAAATCCTCTAGTATATATCGGAGGGAGGGAGGAGAGGCTTGGCGCAAGTGCCAAGCCTCCTTTGATTTCGGTGAAGTGGGGAGGAGAGGAGGACTCCTCCTCCAATCCTAGTAGGACTAGGATTCCTCCCTTTTTGGCCTTTTTCCACCTTTTTCCCTTTGGGCTTTTTCTCCCAGCCGCATGGGCCTTGTGTGGGACTTCCACCAGCACACAAAGGGATAGTATTTACTCTCCCACATCCCATGAAGCCTCTTGGGTCGAAATACCCCTCCCGGTGGTCTCCGGTACACTACCGGCACTCCCGGTACATTACCGATTAGCCCGAAACTTTTCCGGCAACCAAAATGGGACTTTCTATATATCAATCTTTACCTCCGGACCATTACGGAGCTCCTCGTGACGTCCGGGATCTCATCTGGGACTCCAAACAACCTTAGGTCACCATACATAACTCTATACTACCAAAACGTCACCAAACCTTAAGTGTGCAAACCCTGCGGGTTCGAGAACTATGTAGACATGACCGAGACACCTCTACGGTCAATAACCAATAGCGGGACCTGGATGCCCATATTGGTTCCTACATATTCTACAAAGATCTTCATCGGTCGAACCTCTATGTCAAGGATTCACTTAATCCCGTATGATGTTCCCTTTGTTCTTCGGTATGTTACTTGCCCGAGATTCGGCCATCGGTATCTCCATACCTAGTTCAACCTCGTTACCGGCAAGTCTCTTTACTCGTTCCGTAGTACAAGATCCCGTGACTAACATTTAGTCACATTGCTTGCAAGGCTTATTGTGATGTTGTATTACCGAGTGGGCCCTGAGATACCTCTCCATCACACGGAGTAACAAATCCCAGTCTTGATCCATGCCAACTCAACAGACACCCTTGGGGATACCTATAGAGCACCTTTATAGTCACCTAGTTACGTTGCGAAGTTTTATACACACAAGGCACTCCTCCGGCGTCCGTGAGTTACATGATCTCATGGTCATAGGAACATATAATTGACATGCAGAAAACAGTAGCAATAAACTGACACGATCATATGCTACGTTTGTAGTTTGGGTCTTGTCCATCACATCATTCTCCTAATGATGTGATCCTGTTATCAAATGACATCACATGTCAATGGCTAGGAAACCTTGGCCATCTTTGATTAACGAGCTAGTTCACTAGAGGCATACTAGGGACAAAGTGTTGTCTATTTACCCACACATGTAATGTGTTTCCAATCAAAAAAATTATAGCATGGATAATAAACAATTATCATGAACAAGGAAATATAATAATAAACACTTTATTTATTGCCTCTAGGGAATATTTCCAACAATCTCCCACTTGCACTAGAGTCAATAATCTAGTTCACATCACTATGTGATTTACATGTAATGAATCGAATACCCATGCAGTTCCGGTGTTGATCATGTTTAGCCCTTGGAAGAGGTTTAGTCAACGGGTATGCAACATTCAGATCCATGTGCACTTTGCAAATATTTATGTCCTTCTCCTCGATGTAATCGCAGATGGAGTTGAAGCATCGCTTTATGTGTCTGGTCCTCTTGTGAAACCTTGGTTCCTTGGCCAGAGCAATGGCACCAGTGTTATCACAGAACAGGTTCATTAGATTCAATGCACTAGGCACTACTCCAAGATCTGTCATGAACTGCTTCATCCAGACACCTTCCTTCGCCGCCTTCGAGGCTGCGATGTACTCTGCTTTGCATGTAGAATCGGCTATCATGCTTTGCTTGGAACTGCACCAGCTTACCGCTCCCCCGTTGAGAATAAATACGTATACGGTTTGTGACTTCGAGTCATCCGGATCAGTGTCAAAGCTTGCATCGACGTAACCCTTTACGACGAGCTCTTCATCACCTCCATAAACGAGAAACATTTCCTTAGTCCTGTTCAGGTACTTAAGGATATTCTTAATCGCTGCCCAGTGCTCCATTCCAGGATCACTTTGAAACCTTCCGGCCATACTTATGGCAAGCTGACATCCGGTCTTGTGCACAGCATTGCATACATGATAGATCCTATGGCTGAAGCATAGGGGATGACACTCATCTTTTCTCTATCTTCTGCAGTTACTGGGCATTGAGTCTTACTCAACTTCACACCTTGTAACACAGGCAAGAACCCCTTCTTGGACTGGTCCATTTTGAACATCTTCAAAACTTTATCAAGGTATGTGCTCTGTGAAAGTGTTATTAAACGTCTCGATCTATCTCTATAGATCTTAATGCCTAATATGAAAGCAGCTTCTCCTAGGTCCTTCATTGAAAAACTCTTGTTCAAATATTCCTTCACACTTTCCAGCATTTCTATATTGTTTCCAATTACCAATATGTCATCCACATATAATACTAGAAATGCTATAGACCTCCCACTCACTTTCTTGCAAATACAAGCTTCTCCATAAACTTGTATAAACTCAAACGCTTTGATCACCTCATCAAAGCGCTTATTCCAACTCCGAGATGCTTGCACCAGCCCATAAATGGATCGCTAGAGTTTGCAAGCTTTGTCAGCATTCTCTGGATCGACAAAACCTTCTAGTTGCATCATATACAACTCTTCCTCAAGGAAACCATTGAGGAACGCTGTTTTGACATCCATCTGCCAAATTTCATAATCAAAATAAGCAGCTATTGCCAACATGATTCTGACAGACTTAAGCATCGCTACGGGTGAGGTCTCATCGTAGTCAACTCCTTGAACTTGTGAAAAACCCTTTGCCAGAAGTCGAGCTTTATAGACGGTGACATTACCGTCCACGTCTATCTTCTTCTTAAAGATCCATTTGTTCTGAATGGCCTTTCGCCCTTCTGGTAATACTTCCAAAGTCCATACTTTGTTTTCATACATGGATCCCATCTCGGATTTCATGGCCTCTAACCATTTCTCGGAATCCGGTCCCATCACTGCTCCTCCATAGCTCGTAGGTTCGTTGTTGTCCAACAACATGACCTCCAAGACAGGGTTGCCGTACCACTCAGCAGTAGTACGCGCCCTTGTCGACCTATGAGGTTCAATAGTAGCTTGATCCGAAGCTTCATGATCATCATCATTAACTTCCTCTTCTACCGTCGTAGGTTCCACAGAAACATCTTTCTGCGTTGCGCTACTTTCTGGTTGAAGTAAAGGTTCAATAACCTCATCAAGCTCTATTTTCCTCCCACTCAATTATTTTGAGAGAAACTCTTTCTCAAGAAATGTTCCGTTCTTAGTGACAAACACTTTGCCTTCGGATCTGAGATAGAAGGTATACCCGACTGTCTCTTTCGGGTATCCTATGAAGACGCATTTCTCCGCTTTGGGTTCCAGCTTTTCAGGCTGAAGCTTTTTGACATAAGCATCATATCCCCAAACTTTAAGAAACGACAACTTTGGCCTCTTGCCAAACCATAGTTCGTATGGCGTCATCTCAACGGATTTTGATGGTGCCCTATTTAAAGTGAATGCAGCTGTCTGTAATGCATAACCCCAAAACGATAGTGGCAAATCAGCAAGAGACATCATGGATCGCACCATATCTAGTAAGGTTCGATTACGACGTTCGGACACACCATTACGCTGTGGTGTTATGGGCGGTGTCAACTGTGAAACAATTCCACATTGTCTTAAGTGACTGCCAAACTCATAATTCAGATATTCACCTCCTCGATCAGATCGCAGGAATTTAATCTTCTTGTTACGATGATTCTCAACTTCACTCTGAAATTGCTTGAACTTTTCAAACGTTTCAGACTTGTGTTTAATTAAGTAAATATACCCATATCTCATTAAGTCATCGGTGAAGGTGAGAAAATAACGATATCCACCATGCACTGTAACATTCATCGGACCGCACACATCAGTATGTATGATTTCCAATAAGTCACTCGCCCATTCCATTGTTCCAGAGAAAGGCGTTTTAGTCATCTTGCCCATGAGGCATGGTTCACATGTGTCAAGTGATTCAAAATCAAGTGACTCCAAAAGTCCATCAGCATGGAGCTTCCTCATGCGTTCTACACCAATATGACCTAAACGGCAATGCCACAAGAAAGTGGTACTATCATTATCAACTCTACATCTTTTGGCATCAATGTTATGAACATGTGTGTCATCATTATCAAGATTCAATATGAATAAACCCCTCACATTGGGTGCATGACCATAAAAGATATTACTCATATAAATAGAACAACCTTTATTCTCTGATTTAAATGAGTAACCGTCTCGCAATAAACAAGATCCAGATATAATGTTCATGCTTAACGCAGGCACTAAATAACAATTATTCAGGTTCATCACTAATCCCGATGGTAATTGAAGAGAGAGCGTGCCGACGGCGATCACATCAACCTTGGAACCATTTGCCATGCGCATCATCACTTCATCCTTTGCCAGCCTTCGTCTATTCCGTAGGTCCTGTTTTGAGTTGCAAATGTAAGCAACTGAACCAGTATCAAATACCCAGACACTACAACAAGAGCTAGTAAGGTACACATCAATAACATGTATATCATGTATACCTTGTTTGTCGTTGGCCGCCTTCTTGTCAGCCAGGTACTTGGGGAAGTTCCGCTTCCAGTGACCAGTTCCCTTGCAATGAAAGCACTCAGTTTCTGACTTAGGTCCATGCTTGGGCTTCTTTACAGGAGTAGCAACTGCTTTGCCATCCTTCTTGGTTTTACCCTTCTTGCCCTTGCCTTTTCCATTCTTCTTGAAACTAGTGGTTTTATTGACCATCAACACTTTATGTTCTTTCTGGATTTCAGACTCAACGACTTTTAGCATCACAAACAGCTCGGCGACTGACTTATTCATCCCGTGCATGTTATAGTTCATCACAAAGCTCTTGTAACTAGGTGGCAGTGATTGAAGAACTCTGTCAGTGATCGCCTCTGGCAGAAGGGCAATTCCCAACTCCGCTAGACGAGTCGCATACCCAGACATTCTGAGTATATGTTCACTGATAGACTCATTCTCCTCCATCTTGCAAGCATAGAACTTATCGGAGGTCTCATACCTCTCGATCCGGGCATTCTTTTGAAAGATAAACTTCAACTCCTGGAACATCTCATATGCTCCATGACATTCAAAACGTCTTTGAAGTCCCGGTTCTAAGCCATACAGTATTGCACACTGAACTATTGAGTAATCTCTAGAACGTGCCTCCCAAGCGTTCTTAACGTCTTCGGAGGTCATGTCTTCTGGTTGGTCACCAAGCGCTGCATCAAGGCCATATGATTTCTGAGAAGCCGTGAGGATAATCCTCAGATTACGGGCCCAGTCAACAAAGTTGCTTCCATCATCTTTCAACTTAGCTTTCTCTGGGAACGCATTAAAATTCAGGGGTGCTACTGCGCGAGCCATTGATCTACAACATAAATATGCAAAGGTTGCTTAGACTATTGTTCAAGATAATGAGTTTAGTTAATCAAATTACTAAAGCTCCCATCAAATTGACATCCCTCAGGTCATCTGAGTGTCACATGATCCAAATTCACTAACTCAAGTTCGATCATCACGTGAGTTGAGCTGGTTTCAATGGTGAACATCATCATGTTGATCATATCTACTACATGACTCATGTTCGACCTTTCGGTCTCTTGTGTTTCGAGGCCATGTTTGTACATGCTAGGCTCGTCAAGTTTAACCCGACTGTTCTGCATGTGCAACACTGGCTTGCACCCGTTGTATGTGAACGTAGAGTCTATCACACCGGATCATCACGTGGTGTCTCAACACGACAAACTTTCGCAACAGCGCACACTCGGGGAGAACACAATTCATCTTGAAATTTAAGTGAGGAATCACCTTATAATGCTACCGTCGTCCTAAGCAAAACAAGGTGCATAAAAGGATTAACATCACATGCAAATCATAAGTGACATGATATGGCCATGAACTTGTGCTTTTGATCTCCATCTTGAAAGCACCGACATGATCTCCATCGTCACCGGCACGACACCATGATCTCCATCAATGTGTTTCCATCGGGGTTGTCGCGCCCAACATGCTTCTACTACTATTGCTACCGTTTAGCGATAAAGTAAAGCATTACATAGCGCTTAATGATTGACATGCAGGTCATACAATAATTAAAGACAACCCTATGGCTCCTGCCGGTTGTCGTACTCATCGACATGCAAGTCGTGATAATCTATACATCACATGATCATCTCATACATCACATATATCACATCATGTAATTGGCCATATCACATCACAACATACCCTGCAAAAACAAGTTAGACGTCCTCTAATTGTTGTTGCATGTTTTACGTGGCTGCTACGGGTATCTAGCAAGAACAATTCTCATCTACACAAAAACCACAACGGTGATACACTAGTTGCTTTTCAACCTTCTCAAGGACCGCCTTTGTTGAATCTGATCCAACTAAAGTGAGAGAAACTGGCACCCGCAAGCCATCTATGCAACAAGTTGCGGTTGAGGGAACCGGTCTCTCGTAAGCATACGAGTAATGTTGGTCCGGGACGCTTCATCTCACAATACCGCTGAACCAAAACATGACCAAGGGAGGAAGCAATCTAAGCATCAACACCCACAAACTCGTTGTGTTCTACTCGAGATCTCATCTACACATAGACCTAGCTCATGATGCCACTGTTGGGGAACATTGCATGGGAAACAAAAAATTTCCTATGCACACGCAAGATCTATCCATGGTGATGAGCATCTACGAGAGGGAGAGTGGATCTACATACCCTTGTAGATCTCTAAGCGGGAAGCGTTAAGAAACGCGGTTGGTGTAGTCGAACGTCTTCGCGATCCAAATCGCCGAGCGTCCCGCGATCTCATCACGATCCGTCCCGCAATCCAATCACGATCCGTCTCGCGAACTCATCATGATCCGTCCCGCGATCCAATCATGATCCGTCCCGTGAACTCATCACGATCCGTCCCGCAAACTCCTCACGATCCGTCTCGCGATCTTGATCACGGTCCTTCCGATCTAGCGCCGAACGGACGGCACCTCCGCGTTTAGCACACGTGCAGCTTGATGACGATCTCCGTCGTCTTGATCCAGCAAGAGAGAGTGGACAGGAAGAAGAGTTCTCCGGCAGCGTGACGGCGCTCCGGCGATGGTGGTGGAGCTATTTCGGCAGGGCTTCGCCTAAGCACTGCAGAAATCCGATCTAGAGGAGAAACTATGCACTGGAGGAACGGGTAGCACGTGGCTAAAATTCTGTGCCAAAACCCTAAAATCCCCTAGTATATATAGGAGGGAGGGAGGAGAGGCTTGGCGCAAGGTCCAAGCCTCCTTTGATTCGGCCGAAGTGGGGAGGAGAGGAGGACTCCTCCTCCAATCCTAATAGGACTAGGATTCCTTCCTTTTTTGGCCTTTTTCCACCTTTTTCCCTTTGGGCTTTTTCTCCCAGCCGCATGGGCCTTGTGTGGGACTTCCACCAGCCCACAAAGGGCTGGTATTTACTCTCCCACAGCCCATGAAGCCTCTTGGGTCGAAATACCCCTCCCGGTGGTCTCCCGGTACACTACAGGCACTCCCGGTACATTACCGATTAGCCCGAAACTTTTCCGGCGACCAAAATGGGACTTTCTATATATCAATCTTTACCTACGGACCATTACGGAGCTCCTCGTGACATCCGAGATCTCATTCGGAACTTCGAACAACCTTCGGTCACCATACATAACTCTATACTACCGAAACGTCACCAAACCTTAAGTGTGCAAACCCTGCGGGTTCGAGAACTATGTAGACATGACCGAGACACCTCTACGGTCAATAACCAATAGCGGGACCTGGATGCACATATTGGTTCCTACATATTCTACAAAGATCTTCATCGGTCGAACCTCTATGTCAAGGATTCAGTTAATCCCGTATGATGTTCCCTTTGTTCTTCGGTATGTTACTTGCCCGAGATTCGATCGTCGATATCTCCATACCTAGTTCAACCTCGTTACCGGCAAGTCTCTTTACTCGTTCCGTAATACAAGATCCCGTGACTAACATTTAGTCACATTGCTTGCAAGGCTTATTGTGATGTTGTATTACCGAGTGGGCCCTGAGATACCTCTCCATCACACGGAGTAACAAATCCCAGTCTTGATTCCTGCCAACTCAACAGACACCCTCGGGGATACCTATGTAGAGCACCTTTATAGTCACCCAGTTACGTTGCGACGTTTGATACACACAAGGCACTCCTCTGGTGTTCGTGAGTTACATGATCTCATGGTCATAGGAACATATACTTGACATGCAGAAAACAGTAGCAATAAACTAACACGATCATATGCTATGTTTGTAGTTTGGGTCTTGTCCATCACATCATTCTCCTAATGATGTTATCCCGTTATCAAATGACATCACATGTCAATGGCTAGGAAACCTTGACCATCTTTGATTAACGAGCTAGTTCATTAGAGGCATACTAGGGACAAAGTGTTGTCTATTTACCCACACATGTAATGTGTTTCCAATCAATACAATTATAGCATGGATAATAAACAATTATCATGAATAAGGAAATATAATAATAAACAACTTTATTTATTGCCTCTAGGGCATATTTCCAACACTATGTCTGCTGGACCTGCTCTTGGATTCTCATCTATGCCTCCGCTTGCTCAACAAGAACGTGTTGTTCCTTACTAGAAGAGTCTTTTCAATGAGGACTTCACACCACCAGACACATATGTGCCACCACACAGAGAAACATTGTTTGGTCCAAACACACTCAATGCCATGGTCACAAATGCATTGCCAGACAATATAGCCAGCCAGCCTAACCCAACACGCAAGAATAGAAAGAGATCAACTGGTAATAAGACGAAAGAACACGCTGCCAGCCAACCGGCTTAGCAGAGTAAACAAGTTCGGCATGTCATTCAATGGTGGAATTACCATTCCCCTGGGGATCTCATCCTTTTGAAGGACCTCAGCAAACTTCTACAGACAGAATTGAGGATTCTGCATGACATAGTTCTATCTAGGGAGAAGTATGCATTCTCTGTTGGAGGTGGGTTTCGCCCTATTTTTTCGGTGATGGTGCCACCAAATCTTTGTTTGTGCAATGATTTCCCCGCAGAAATATTCTATGTGTCGTTCGAAGACATCTTCAACATGTTCCGTCTAATGAAGCTTAGTTCTTCCTTAGTACGCCTATGGGCAATCAATGCTGCCTACAATGCCAAATGTGAGCTCAACAAGGATGTTGCGTTAGCGGACTCTTACCTCATGCACGACACCAAGACCAATCACCCTAAGTGTCGACAAGCTATGCGGAAGTACTTGAGAGACTTCATGATTGCCAACATGGATAAAGACTGCCTTCTCATGCCCTACTATCCAAAGTAAGTCATTCTATCTAGCTAGATTACTATTTCGTACAATCTCGTTATGCATGCTTCCACGTAACAACATTAATTAACTCGGCCGACTTTGTATGCAGATAACATTGTGTCCTCATCCTTATTACCCCGAAGTTCGCCGATTTTTTTTTTTGGATTCGACAAGGAAAGTGAAAAAAGACTACAAAGACATCAAGAAGGTCCTGGATGAAGCACTTTTCGAGTATACAAGATGGGAAGGAGTGATCAGAGGACGAATATCGCAAGTTTGACAAGTTTAAAGCGGTACACTTTGGTCACAAAACTGACTTTTGTTGTATGCAACAGCCGGGAAATGGTGATATAGACGGCTACTACATTGTCCACCACATGGAGGAGTACATACAGGAGGGAGAACGCCTTAAAAAGAACTCACACGCCATCGCATGGGGGAAGAAAATGGAGGAAATTAGCTCGGGAAATAACAGAGATAAATTGAGACGCATCAGGTGAAGTTTGCTACCATCCTCAACAAGGATGTCATCGACCATGCTGGGGTTTTCTACGGCGGCGCACCTTCCGACCCAGAGGAGATAAAAGCTCGCCTTCGAAAGCAGGGGCTTGATGTTGACAGCCATCTGTCTATCGCGGTCCGGCGAAGAAATGTGTTAATGATCCTTATGTCGATATGTAATAGGATATTTTGAGCTACCTATGTTGTTGGTTCTACAATACTGATAGCTCGATCAGCTACATGTTCGTGTGGTTCTGTTTTATTGTATTTTAAAACTTGACTAGCTATCTTAACTAATTATTTAAGCACTATGTACAAATCTAAAATGTTATTTAATTGCCTTTATTTGTTATCTTATTCTGCCATGCAAACGGTGCCCTTTCCCGCTACCGATGCTTACAAATTAAGTAATGGCGCGCCAAGAAAATAAACGTCTGCAATGGTTTTTTACTTATTTGTGACGTCGAAATAATGTGTACGACTTTGATACAGATCATAATGCCGGCTTACAACATAATCTAACACCATAGGTATTCGAAATACTACTGGCGTAGGTTCCAACGCCACCACTATTTTTTAATTGTGGCGTCATATTGCTGCCGTCAGGTGTCTACGCCAGCAAGGCCCTTTTTGCCATGTCATAGCTAGGCTTTTCTACATTAATGTGTTGTATCGTGGTGATCGCTTAGCGGGCCTGGATGGACCATCAATAACAGAGCTAAATCCGGCAGATATTGGGGTAGGGGATTCCGAGCTAGACGATTGGACACGATGGTAACATGACACAAAACAAATTCCAATGTTCGCCCTCTCCAAGGAGATGACACCCTACGTCTTATTTGTGTTTTATTGTTTTGGGTTGAAGTATAAAATACAAATTATCTACCCTAAGATTGTTGGTTCCTTTCTACGAGCACTACCCCTCAGTTTATATAGACAACGAGGACTTATGGTTACAACATCCTAGTTGGCTAGATACATGAAAACAACGTCTTCAACGAATCCAACACCTTAACGTACACGACATGTCTTCTAAACCCTTCTGTTTATGTCTCGTGAGCTTTTAAAATAGCCCTCTCTGAAAATAACTTGGGGTCCTTGGCCCGGCCCCCAGGCAAGGAGGCAACGTGGTGAGAGACCCTAAGCCGAGACACCATCACCATCGAGAATCATCTCACAAGCTCGAGTGGAGCATCTGTATGTAGGGCCGGTCCATGCACCTATCACGTGCGCGCAGACCCGCCACCTTGCACAAGGTAAGCTGACTAGGAGGTTTACAACATAACCAGAACACTCGCACACTGGATTTTTTTTTCTTTTTCGGTTTTTGGCTTTTCCTTCGTTTTTTTTTGTTTCCCCAGTTTTCTTGGGGGTTTTTTTTTTTTGGTTTCTCTATGCACAAGTGTGCTATTGCGTAGAGCAGAACTGTGATTTACTCAAGAGCACAGGTTCGGCTCACGTGGAAGCACAATTTCGAAGATTGACATAACAATTGAGGGAAGATGCTCGGCAGAAAGGAAGTGGTTCCTTTTATAGGCGCACACTGCGGTGTGCCGGTCGGTGGCGGGGTTTCAGATAAGGACGAAGTGAGAAGTCGTACATGATTTAACTGATTTATTTGTGCGAGATGGAGGAGGCTAGAAGAACCGAGAGAAATCTGGGAAACAACAGATCAACTAAACACATGCATGCCACGGCAACATGCAGCAAACGAACAAATCAAACTTTTGCACAAACGGACACACTGCATAAGGAATGTCCCAGATCTGCCAAAATGGTTGCATCCACCCCCCAACCAAGCACAACCAAATCCCCCCAATCATTAACGTGTCTCAAACCCCATTGGACACCATGCAAGAAAAACTCTAAAAGAAATAACAAACAGAAATCCTATCTAGATATAGGATATGTAGTACTCTACTATTAGAGCTGTTTTCTTTTCAATTTCCAATACCAAATGTTTATTGGGGAATGAGGATCCGTTGGAGATGCTCCTAGATAGAGAAGCCAAGGTTACTTCCGGGCTCCGGCCAGGCTTCTCTAGTCCAACCCCTCACCGCGCCGCGGCCCTCCCCGAGCAGTGGGGCGACGGCCTGCCAGGTAGTTCAATGCTTCAACCTCCGGCCGATCGAGTGAGCCCATCCACGGACCAACCACCGCCAACATTTCAAACTAGGCTAAAAGGAAAGCAATGGTAGGTGTGGACCGGCCAGCCACGCCATCAGGCAAGATCAACTGGACGACTGGTCTTGCAAGTGTTCAACGGTGCAATTTAAAACTGGGCGTGCAACATCACACCACCACTACCAGTCTGCTACCCACAAGCTCTCCATTCATTATGTACAAACAATATGGGTTAGTTCTTTCACTGGCTTGTAGAACAAGCTGAAATAAGCTGCCTCTACAAAGTTTATTCCTGGCTTCTAAAATAACCTGTGTAGGGGACAGCTTATTTTAGAAGCCTAAAAAAGCTAAAAGAAACCGACCCTATATCTCGATCCAACGCAATCCTTGTAGCTTGTATCACTGATGAATAAGATTGGTATGGCAAGCGGCACTTCCAGAATTAACTGACAATGGTTGGTGGTAACATATGTGCGTCTTGTATCTGAATCTGGCCTGGACCAGGAGGCTGCCGGAGCGCCGTCGCAGTGAACGGGGACTACGGATAGGCCTGCTTGCCGTTCACGTAGGTCGCCAGGACGTGCCCCGGGATGTCGTCGGCGAACTCACGCCACGAGGTGGACGGCAGGACCACGAAGTCGGCGTACTTCCCTTCGGAGAGGCTGCCCACAACACGGTCCAGGAAGCACGCGTAGGCAGCAGATATCGTGTGCCTGCAGCGCGTGCAGAAAGAACTCGATTAGTACATACAGAAAAACATAGCGAGTTGCTGCAAGTGTTCATACTTCATAAACACACATATGCACATCTCAACATCATACTTTTTGCAAATTCTGCGATATAGAGATCTCAACATCATTCGCGAGTGGACACGGGAATGACCAGATGTCAGTGAGGCATTCCATGGCATTTCAGAAACAGTGTAACCAAAATGGAACATGCATGACTGCAAAGAGACTCACGCTTTCAACGAATCATCCAGGGGCAAGCGCTCTGCGGAGATCCAAGGCTCTTCCCACCAAGGCAGCTTGCGGGACATTGCGGTTTTAATAGCTTGCAACGGGTGAATATCCGAAACCTGTAAAACAGACACGCATACAGTTAACTGCCTATATCTGTGAGCGCGCACGCACACACACACAAAACTGCCTGTATAATTTCCCCGCCAAACAAAACTGATATGATAGTTGAAGGGATTCTGGGGAAATACATACAGGCCAATCAGAACCAAAAGCCAGATGTGCGCCACCGGTCAGTAGTGATCGGAACAAGTAGGAGCTCCGCTCGGCCCGTTCTACCCCGATCTTCTTTCCAGCAGAGTCGGCATCATCCAACAAATGATCTGGCTGCCAAAAACAAGCATGTCTTTCAGAAGATGGAGAATGTGATCTACACCTATCATACCAATATGTAGCATTTCAGATAATTCCAAGTGACGACAGGGAGAACTGTAACAAGCTAGTATATGGAATGTTACAAAAGATCTGAAAAGTAACAAGATGAATCATGAATGGCAAAATCCCCTTAACAACATGAGAATATCTAGTAAATAAATGACAGGTTCTACTAACAAAGGTAGATATGCGGAGGCCAGGGGTCATCCTCCTTTTCTAAAAAAAAAACTAACAAAGGTAGATTTTGTCTTCTCAAATACTCCCTCCGTCTCAAAATAAGTGTCGCAAAATTAGTACTAAGTTAGTACAAATTTTATACTAGACTAACGACACTTATTTTGGGATGGAGGGAGTAGTAACTAGAGTGAAGTAACTGAATGAAGTCGAGCCTCCTATATTGTTATGCAGCGAACAGAGACCATCATTACTACCATTATATAAACATATAGCAATGGAAGAGAATGGTTGACCTGCACAGATGCAATGATACCATGCTCTCCGAAGCGATTCGTTGCACCTGGGGATAGATGCTGGGCATGCTCAATCTGATTTCACACGCAGCGAGTTTAAATTATATTCAGCTTATATGTTACTACAAAAGTGATTTGAGGGCAAAATCTCTTCTTTAGTATGCTAGCAGAGAAACATACCCGGAACCTATGGTCCTTCGTTCCATTCAAACTAACAACCTTGTCAAACATATCCAGCAGCATATCGTTGGCTTTATCTCCAATTGCATGTATGGCAACCTTAAAAAGAACAATATTACTTTCTCAAATGATGGTAAACATGATTAAGCATGTGTACAGATGGAAAACGTGTACCTGAAGTCCTGATTTGTCTGATTCTAATGTTGCATTTAGCAGAATATCCATATCTAACAATTGGAGACCATAATCGCCAGGAGCATCCTCATAAGGCTGTCCATATATACTAAACACTTATAAACCAGAACATAATAATTTATTATGAATTTATGGACAAATCAACTTCCTTGCTGACCAAAGTCAGAGAGGGAGAGAGGGGGGGGGGGAGGGGGGAGGGCGGTGGCCCCCACAGCCGTGGACAAATTGTAAAGGAAAAATTTGTGGAGAGCTTACATAGTTAGATTATACTTTTTCTCCCCCCAAACAACCATATTTTATAACAAGAACTTTATGAATATTGGCAAGCTATTGTGCAACAAGTCGCCTCCAATACTGCTCACGCTTTTTGCCCCCTTGATTTGTATACTGCTCACTAATTTAAGCAGTATAAGTTAATATATACCATTAGATTTAGGATAACGAACGGCTCATGTTCATTACAGGATAGCTGAAAAGATCTCAAAAAAAAGGAAATGAATAATAATTGTACACCTTTACAGTTTCCACCATCAAATGAGGATGTACCAAAACCAGATACCTTTTTCAAACAACGCTAACAAAAATCCAAACCTTGTTTGCTCACGGACCACCACAAATTTACACCCAGAAATTCAAAATGCAGGGAAGATTTTGCGGTAAAATATCAGCCCTCTAGATTAGAATATGATGTGCATCTCTTCCATAGAAAGAATATGGTGTAGATATGAAATATCATAGTACACAAAGACATGATTTTTAATGACTTGTTAAATGTACTTGCTGAAACAATCCTTCTCAATTTACATAGTGTCTTGCAGAAACAGAGACCGATTGAGCTGATCATATTGGTTCCCTTTATACATGACCAACCGCAAACTAGTACCATGATGTATCAAATTCCACACGCGAGCATAAAACAGAGTATTTGTAAAACTTTTGCCACATGAAGACAGCATTGCTATGGACATCAATTTCTACACTGTCAATATATAAATGCATTAACAGTAACAACATGTCTGATAGGTACTCATACCATACCCAAGACTACTTACCTCATAGAACAATGCACTTGAGGAACCCAAAGAACCATCAAGAAAAGCTTTCACGCCACCTAGATGAATCCACCCGCTTAAAGATCGGCCTCTTTCATGAATAAGATCCTGCAAGATATAATATGCACATAAGTATAATAACAAGTACTCGCATAAAATTAAGCAGTTAACACAGAAGAGCGGTATATTTCATGAACCGTAACTTACAGAAACACGAGACCATGTCGGCATTGGGAAGAATAAGCAGACTCTGATAATCATCTTTCCCATAGAATGAGCCCATTCATAGACATCTATTGCGATGTAAGCAGAAAACTTCAGAACAAATAAGGTTCCAGTCCAAAAATAAGGTTATAGATGAAAAACCACAAAAGAAAGGTCCTTCAAAAGAAAGGTACGAATGAATCACATTGAAATTCACTAGAGTAATATGGTTCAGCTCTACATAAGATTGGATCGTGACATGAGTAATATGATTCTTTTACTTGAGTTGGCCGAGTAATGCTCGATTATTTTCAATATAGAACAGATAGATTAGCTTTATGTCTAGCAGAATCAATAAAAAAAATTATCAATTGGTGGTGTAAACCCCAATAATGACAACAAAAACGTACTGTATAACAGAGAAGTTGACATCTATTGTTTCAAAACAAAGACATCAACAACGGAGATGCCCCTATAAATAACTTACAGAGTATAATGCCCCTATACATATGAACTACAAATATGCTTTCTTTTGAACTGTAGATATTTGTAAGGTATTTTATATCTGTGTTTGCTCTCTTCAATATTAAAAGCAAAAGTGGCACAAGATACCTGAAAAATCTTGCCAAGTTTGGTTTTCTGAGGTCCCAGGGAAATAACTTCCAACATCAACAATAGTAGTCACCCCTCTCATTAGGGCGTGTCTGCTTGCTCTAAGGAGAGCCTCTCTTCTATCATTTACATATACTTCTGGAATCACATTAAATACAAGCTTCATAGCAGCATCAACCAGTAGACCAGTGGGCTCTACAGATAATAATGTGGATCAGATGAATTATTAACTCTTATCATAATATTTATGACACCTTGAAAGTACATGACTAATTACAAACGATCAGTGTATATGTGTTAGTTGATAAATAATATATCACCAACGGCATAACGTGAGGGAAGCATGAATCCATGAGAATATTACAGAAAATATATACAAAACTTTATGAACAGATGTATTTTTTTTAAAAAGGGGAGCAATCCCTGGCCTCTACATTGAGCGATGCACACAACCATATTATTAACTATACTTGAACAGCCTTGATTATAACAGTTAAGGGTTGCTTCTGAGTTTTTATTTTTTTGGTAAGGGCATATTTATGTTTCAATTAGAATTCTTTGTGTTAGATAAAGAGATGTATATTGGTTCGAGGTTAACTTACAAAGTAATTTCAGGTGCATAAATGTTAATTACTTCAGTTTACCTCTTTCCGTTGTTCTTACGATAGTTCCACCAATTGGGTCATTTGTGTTTTTGTCAATCCCAGCAATCTTCATAGCTAGTGAATTGGCTAGTCCCATGTGACCATCCATGCGTGAGAGCCATACCTGCAATTGAAAATTAGTCACTAGCTGTCCCTATGTAATGGCTTCTGAAAAGATGTCGAACTCGCGAGATTGAATTGAAAACACACTGGATTATCAGGAGATATATCGTCTAACCAAGCAGCAGTGGGGAAATCGCCGCCCCAAAAATCATTGTTCCAACCTCCTCCACGTACCCACTCGCCAGGATGTTTATCTGTTCAGAAAACAAGTCTCAGAGATGCTAGTAAAATTGCAGAGAGGCTTGGTAATTGGTTTCAGAGAAGGAGCAGCATAGTTCATCGAAACCTCTGACGGCTCCCTTCACCCTGCTGATGAACTCGTCTTTGCTCCTAACCCCTCGAAGCGGCACCCTGGCCAGCTGCAGGAAGGTTCAGACAGGAGTACACTTTGATGCTAAATTTATAAAACTGTAATTATGTTGGCACTGTAATTTTACGGTCTGTCGATGTCATGGATTGGGAGGAGGGGAGTCAGATAGGCAGCGATACCTGCAGGCCGCCGTCGATTAGGTGCACATGGGAGTCGATGAATCCCGGGAGCACCACATTGCCACTGAGATTCAGCTCACGCGTGTGGCGGCCCTTGAATTCCTGCACTTGGCAGCCCATACGGTCAGTTTTGAGCGAAACGCAGGAGACAGAAAAATATGTGCCTGCAGTTGCAGTTACAGAAAACAGAGCAGATAGTTTTTACAGATAATCTCTGGAGGGAACCTTGAGGGAGTCGTAGATGCCGACGCGGAGCACGCGGCCGGCGCGGACTGCCATGGCGGCGGCGAAGGGGCGGGCGGGGTCGGCGGTGTAGATGGTGGCGTTGGCCAGAATCAAGTCGGCGAAGAGTCCCCGTGGCGGCCCTGCGAGGAGAGAAGACGAGCTGAGCTTCCCTCCGCGGGGAAACGGAGGGGGTGGGAGGGAGGAGGGGGCGCGTACATGGGAGGCGAGAGGCGGGGCCGGGGAGGAGGAAGACGGCCGCGACGGCGACCAGTGCTGCGGCGCCGGCGGCGAGGAGAGCGCTCCGGGCGGCCATGGTGGCGGACTGGCGGGGTGGGTGGCTGCCCTGCGCGCTCAACTTGCGTCGGCGGGGTCGGGCGGGTATTCTCTCTCAAATAATATCAGCAAACAACCGAAAAACGATTAACCAAAACAACCAACACCGAGTACCACCAACACCAAATATATAGATGGCTGAGACGAGCAGCACAACAAGCCAAAAAAAAATGCCAACCATGACAGTTTGGTAAAGCGTAAAAGACCCGCCATCGCGACGCCCATCGGAAACAAACCACCACAGTCCCAGACTCCGAACCGTCGCATACCAAGCAACACCTTCAAGAAGGAATGCGACGCCGAGGACGCTGCTGCCCGGACGAGTCCTAGGGTTTCCCTCGGCACATGGAGGGAGGTAGGGGATGGATACCATCGACACCCTCCAGGAAGGAATGGTGGTACCCGCAGGTGTCACCGCATCCCGCGCTCCAAACCCAGTCGCCCAACTGGATGGAGCCGACCCGCCAAACCGTCTCCCACCACCATGCGCCAACGCAATAGTGCCTCCACCCACGCCGCCTCACTACGAACACCACCACGCGGCCAAGAGGACCGGAGAGAAGCGCACCACGACGGGAGCAGCAACCCCGAAGCCGAGCGGGAGGGAACCACCTCCACTGCCATCGTGCGGGAGGCCTGTGCCTCCGGCACTGTCGCGGTCGCCGTCCGGACGCGGCAACGGGGCATGCCGGGCCACCCCTAGCCCAGCCAGGCCCGAAGCGGGCCCGTTAAGCCCCGCCGGCCACGTTGCAGCAGGCCGGCATCGGCGCCGCCAGCACCGAGCCGCTCGTCGTGTCTCCCCCGCCTCCCGAAAGCCACACCGGAGACCATCCCCGCCGTCGGCCCGCCCAGGCCTAGATGGGGCCCGAAGGGCCCAGATCTAGGCCGAGCGGGCGTCGCTAGATCACGCCGCCGCCCAGTTGCTCGCCTGTGTCGCGGCACGGAGCCCCACCGCCTAAGTGCAGCTCCGCCCGCGTGGGAGGGCGATCGGGAGGGGAAGGGCAGGGAGGCCGCTGCCACCAGCAACCCGGGGGCCAAGCCGGCCGCGGGCACCGGCGATGGCGACGGGAAGGAAAGAGGGAGGGAGGGCGGTCTCGAGGGGAGGGAGGTCGCGCGGCCGGCGGTCTCGAGAGGAGGGGGATGACCATAATCTTTTTTTTAACGCTTCAGCTAGTTATTTTGGCACAGCTCGAAAATGAATTGGGAAGAATCTTCAGGAAACTTGAAATCTTTTTTGTTTTGTTTGTTATTTAGGTTGCTCTCCACATTTGGAAATATTTAGGAAACTTGTATTCTGAAAGAGAAAAAAACGGATTCATTAGCATGTGAGAATTTTTGTTGGAGGGTTGGGGGGGGGGGGCATATTGTTTTCAAATTTCTCGTGTTACTTCCTCCTTTTCAATTTATAAGTCATACCTACAATACTATTTTTGATAAGAAAAAAAATTGAAACCATAACTTATAAAGTTTGCTTACTTTCGTATATGACCCGTAGCAGCTCGCCACTTGTAAAATTCCACTGGGGGTAGGGAATATCACGATGTCATCCATGCATTTTCTCCTACTATGTTTTCACTCCCGTGAAATCCATGCGATGCGACCGAAACAGGTCCATAGTACCACAAAAATTAACAAACGATCAAACAGGTCCACAAGCAGACGTCGTTTTTATTGAAGAGCAGCACATCACGCTCGTTTCTTTTATTAACAGACAGATGACAGGCACCTTAGGTTTACACGAGCGAAAGCGACTCAGACATTATTGTTTCAGTACCACGGTCACGTCAGATAGACGAGACGATGATCAATTGGGTAGCTGGGAGCTGTAGATTTCGTGGCACCACGACGACGACGACGACGGCAGCAAGGGCCGCAGCCGCAGCGAGAACCTGTAGCTCGCCGCCGGCAGCAGGTTCATAGCCTTCAACTTACAACTTAATAATAAAATAATGCACCATAAATATTTGTGAAAGAAATTATGATTGTCCGGATACATACAAGTATTTCCGAACGAAGAGAGAATACGGCTAGCAAAGCAGCAAGAGCCCACGTCAGAAGTGGCTAAGCCTTTCTATAAGAATCTTTACAGACAGCTTTACTATTATGACGATACATGCAGTTTACAACCATCCACACAACAGAGGAAACAGAGCAAGACAATAGCTTGAGGATTTGAACAGCTCAGCTCAGACGAGACACCAGGATTGGTCTTCGTCTGGGACAGCAATACGTTCAGCTGCTCATCCCCTACTTTGTTCTTCAACTGTCTCCATGCTGCACAAGTGCATCAATAGGATAAGAAATAAGCTTATATTTTGTACCTAGCTAGTTTGTTTTACAAGCATGAGCTACATGGAGAAGCTGAAAATGTTCCGCACATCCTAAGGCAAATATTCCCACCAAAAAAGACGAATTAAGGCACATACTTACCCCTCAATAATAAAATAATGCACCATAAATACTTTGTAAATCTCCTCGAAAGCTTGCAGGCAGATCCCTCATGAATGGGAACAAAGCAGACTTCATGCTACTATCCTCCCAGTGCAGTTTTTCCCACCAATGTTGTTCGCATAATATTAGTGGTGCATGCTCTGGTTTCAGTAGCACGGATGGCAATTTGGCCGGCAGAGGACACTTGTACACAAGTAAGCGCTCCAAGCATGGGAATGCAAGTGTGCCATCACATATGTTTTGCAGGCTCCCAAGATCACCTAGTCCTAGCCACTTGAGACGGGGGAACGAGTCCCCGACAGATGATGAAACGATCTCTCCTCCATCATCAGCCACCAACTGCAACATTGACTGACACTTCAACAAATATACTTCTTCTAGGCAGGGGAGCTGTTTGATCCACGTGATTGCTCCAATGTTGTGGCACCCAGCAATTGAAAGCATACGAAGCACCGGAAGGCAAACATGAGGCACCACTCCTCTCCATATGATACTTTCCAAAGATTTAAGTTCGAACAATGTGAGCTCGTCAAGACTTCCAAAGTGCCAATCGGAATGCACACTTTCTCCACCTACCGACAGCTCCTTCAAATTTTGCATACCTTGTAGTGTCAACCTCTCGAGCTGGTGTGCCCTTGTTTCACTGGTGATATAGAGGTCTTGCAAGCCTTCCATAGATTCTATGTTAAGGAATCTCAAGCAGGCTTTAGATGGGTACATTATCCTTTGAAGCGAATCAGAATCACTCACAGTGAACCCAAGAGATTCTAACAATGCCAAACTCTCCAGCTCCTTAATGTATAATTGCGTTTTGTCCTTTCGGAAAGGCCTACTTTCAAATAAATTGACAATCCTCAACATACTTAGTGCAGATATGGTCCCATCCGGGATTGTTTTCAGATGATGTGTTCTTACTAAATATAGGTACCTCAGACTTTTTAATTCCTGAAACTCGGTTGGGATCGATCGGATTGGTGTCTCTGAAAGATCAAGATGCTGCAGGTTCACTAAGCCTCCGACATCTGATGGGAGTTCTTGAATATTAGTTCGCTGTAGATCCAAGTAGGTGAGAGACAAAGCAGTTCTACAAAATCCTGTAGGAACCTTGCCAATAGTACGGCAGCCATCCATTATGAGAGTTGATAGCCAAGGACAGGAGGAATCAGGGATCACCGCATCTCTCATAGTTGTGAGGGACATCCGATGTGCAGTGCTCCACTCTTCTGCCTTCACAGTTTGTTGTTTCCCCAGGTCTGAGTCATGGCTTGCTTGCCTTGCCGGTAGGGGCTCTCTGTTTTATGGCGTCCTGCGTTTCAGGCACTCGGCCTCGAGGCTTCGCTGTGGCACTTGCCCTGTTTGTACACCTGGCGGCCATTGGCGTTCTGTAACTGTTCTTTCTAATCTTAATAAAGATCGGCTTCGGCCTTTCGGCGGGGAGTTTGTTGTTTCCCACGTACTAGCCAGTTCTTGTTAGGTCCATCTCCTTGTTTACTTTTCACGATCCAAAGAGCCAGGCCTCGGACTGTATCATGCATCCTAAGATAATTCTTCCCTCGCGGATGTTCTTCCAACAGGCAAGCTCTTTTTAAACGTCCAACAACAGAATGACCCGTCGAATATCTGTTGCTGATATCATCATCTTCATCTAGTAGTAATCCATGTCCTAACCAGAGATTTATTGTATAGGGCACATAGCGAAAATGATAGACAGACAAGGCAAAGAGAAGAAAACATTGCTTTATCCTCTGGTCTGAAAGTTGGTGATAACTGATATACAGTACTTGAAATAGGTCATTTTCTGCATCTGCATCTGGAATTTTCTGGAACTGAGCCTGTTGAATCAGCATCACAGCATGTTTCCAACCATGTTTACTTTGTTTTGATGCCATAGACTGACCAACTATCTTAAGAGCTAGTGGAAAGGCCTCCACATTTCTTCACAATAGTCTGAGCATGACCTCTGATTATTTCATTGCTGTTGGTCAGTCCATTGCAGTTCGCATTTGACTCAAAGAGACTCCATGCTTCTTCGGTCTCAAGCCTTTGCAACACAATCACCTCACCATGTGCTTGCATTCTGCGACATATCTGTTGGTCACGTGTTGTGATTACTATCACCTGCCTATTTTGTGCGCCGATCTGCGTGTAACCCTGTGGTATCCCAACCTTATCTAGTTCCACTGGTTGCCAAAGATCATCCATCAATAATAAAAAACTCTTTTCCTTCAAGAAATCGTGAAGGGGTACAGATTTAGCTGTCATGCTCTCATCATTTCCTAACGTCAGGCCAAGTTGGGATGCAATGCTCTGCTGAACCGTACCCACATTTGGTTGATTCCACATAAATGACATGATTAAATTCTTGGGTTTCAGCAGTACAGCTAAAGATGTTGTTTAGTTGCTTAAGGAGAGTAGTCTTCCCAGCCCCTCCCATGGCACATATCCCAATGAAGCTCTTTGTGCCTTGCTTGATGCAAGCAACTATATCCTCCATGTACTTGCTTTATCCCACGATGTTAGGTGGCAGAGGCAGCTCTCTGCCAACGGGTGGGAGCAAAGTGAACATACCATCATTCTTGGGAGTTGTCTTCACTAGGTCATCAATTTTTTTCTCCTACAGCTTACTGGCAGCACGGCCAATTGGGTAGTTGAAGAAACAATTCCAAGACCAACCAAATAAATGTTTGCCCCTTCCTCTATACGCATTGTTGATGATGCTTGATTGATTTCGAGCTGATTTGGCACTTTCAATCCAAATTCTAGTTTGATCCCTTGGTCTCTTGCCCAACTGAATTTGTTCATCAATATTATCTAAGTTCTCTTTTACGGGATGAGTAGCTGTTTCCAGTTTACGAACTTTTCTTCCAGGCTTGAGGCAGTAGCCAAAATGACTCTTGACAGGCTTCAATATCTCATTTGCAAATAGACCAACAACAGGGGCCAGTATCCCATACTGAAACTCATTACCCATGTCCCTGGAAAGAGAAAAGGAAACTATGATCCAAATCAGCAGCTAGACTACATCAATACAATAACTAGGCCAGCCAGAAAATGTACATCCAAAACAATTCAAAGAGTTTGTAGAATTAACTACGAATTTCGTCTGCTTACAGCTAACATAGTTTGTGATGTAGGATTTCAAAAGGGAAAAACAGCAACTGAATACGGAGTATATTGAATCGGTGAGGGTTCAGACATGCGCTGTCTATCTTATAGGGAATCGTTTTTTTTTATTGCTGATGAATCGAAATAAAACTATTTTGTTTGCAAACGGTGTTTATATATATGCATAAAAGTATGACCTGCTGTAGATATCTGAAATTCTTGGAAAAACATGTGGACTGCGTATTGAAAACTAACCAATAAAACAGATCTGCCAACTGTGTGAGAGCTCGAAGAGAGAGATGGTAGAATCAACTGGTGCCTCGGGACTTGCAGGAGGAGCTGGTTCGAGGAGACCTTGCGCTGATCTGCCTGCCTTGATGAACTTGTGGGCAGAGGCGGATTCAGGATTTTTTTTCAAAACTATTACGTATTTTATAGAAAATTAGAAAACAATAGGGCCGAATGCAAAAAATTCAGAAATATGACCCCGTCGGCCTGCGGTGGGCCGAAGAGAGGCCGCTGGCCTGCGGTGAGCCGAAGAGAGGTCCGTCGGCCTTCAGGCGACCGAAGAGCACTCTTCGCTTTTCTGTTGGCCGAAGAGTGTCAGGGGCATAAACAGTAATGAAGATGGCATCAAATGAAAAAGTTATCAACATGAAAAATCTTCGCCTCGTTGAAATGGCTGATTTTGATATAAAATCGTCTTAATCGGGGTCGTATGCAACCTGTACAGACAAAACAAGGTCAGAGCCAGAAGCTGCAGAGTTATTTCGGACAGACCGAATGGATGTCAAAAAATTTGTCACGGGACATCCGGTGCACTCGGTGAGACCGTGTGAAATACAGAAGAGTATACAAGTTTGGTCACGTTCACTCGGTGAGACCGAACCAAACCACTCGGAGGCTCCGAATGGATCCGAAAAATTGCCAAAGATTTTTGGATAGAATTTTTAGTCCTTTTATTGTACTGGAAGTCCAGCATCGATGTGGGCATTGTTCGTTTGCACCGCGAAGACACATGCGGGCATTAAAAAAATGTCTCTGTTGCGATGGCAGGAATTAAGACCAAAACTTTCGACGGTGGCGTCATCCACCATGCAAAGTAGAGGCAATGGTCACCTCTCAGGCCCGTCACCGTGTACCCTCGGCGCCGAGAGTGATGCACACAAAAACGTCACCGTGTACCCTCGACGCCGGGGATGATGCATCGTAGCTCACGTCGAAGGAGACCCGGCCGGAAGTGCGATACTCAAGCAGTCGTCCCGGTGCAGACAAACAATTTTTTGGGTCAAAAATCCTAACTTTAACTCGGACAGGAATCGTTGGCAATTTTTCGAAGCCTCCGAGTGGTTTGGTTCAGTCTCACCGAGTGAACGTGACAAAACTTGTGTACTCTTCTATATTCCATACGATCTCACCAAGTGCACCGGGTGTCCTGTGAATTTTTTTTTTGACATCCATTCGGTCTGTGAGAAGTAACTCTGCAGCTTCTGCCCCTAACCTTATTTTGGCTGTACAGGTTGCATACGACCTTGGATAAGACAATTTTTAAATCAAAATCAACCGTTTCGATGAGACGAAGATTTTTCATCTTGATAACCTTTTCATTTGAGGCAACCTTAATTACGTTTTGTGTCCCTGACACTCTTCGGCCAACGAGAAGCTGAAGAGTGCTCTTCGGTCGCCTGGAGGCCGACGGGCCTCTCTTCGGCCCACCGCAAGCCGACGGAGTCATATTTATGAATTTTTTGTGTTCGACCATATAATTTTCAAATTTGCTATAAAATACATCACAGTTTTGAAAAAAAACACGGATTCAGGCCCCAGGCAGTTGCCTGGGGCGTGGAGACAATTTCCTTCGTTGCCTGTAGCTACAACACTAGAAGGTGGTCTGGGACGACATGGGGCTTGCCGTATTCTTGGGTCCGCTACTGGTTGTGGGGTCTGATCGTGTGTTCATGGGGTTGCATGTTTTATAAATGGTTTACGTGTGATTGGTTTCTATCGATTTTTGCCCGGTTTTTCTTTAATTAACTAGACAGTTTTTTATGCTTAATTAATCACTGAAGCAAAAAAAAATTGCCTTCGTTTCAAATAAAAAAAATCTGTTATTTTTGCCAAACAAAAACCACTTTGTTATATCTCAGTTTCAACATTCTATTTCAGAGAGATGAGACGAATGTCGTCTCCCTTGACCAACTTGTGCTCATAGGTCACCTGGCCGTGCTCCGCGGTGCCGTAGTAGCTAGCGCTCATCTGCATCGGCGGGGACTCCCCGTGGGACGAGGCGAAGAGGCCAAACCCGTCGCCGCTTCGGAGCACCACCCACCAGACATCCGCGCGGCCGCCGCACTCGCTGACATGATGTAGGGCACGCGGATCTCCTCCGCATTGCTCTCGTACACGCAGACATGTGCGGCAGCTTTGTGGTCGGGGTATCACTTGAATGGCCTCTCCCGTACCACATACGAGGAACTGGATAGGCAATCTGATGGGAACTGATGGAGACCCGATTTCGTAAAGTTTCATGTGGCGGCCTTTCAATTACCGAGTTCGCTGGTGCCACGGACCAAAATTTCTGTTTTCTTCAAATCAGAAGGTTATTGCATACAACTTGATGAGTTGGGTTGAATTTGAGCGAGTTAAAGTGAGGTTCGCAATTGCAAGTCCCTGTTATTTTCTAGGTTAAACTGCACATTATTATGTAGACTATATCAAACCAAGAAAAATGCATAAATTCTCATACAACATTTTAGAAGTGATAATGTCTTGCCATTTGTAAGACCAACATTTTTTACAAATATTGCATATGAAGGAAAGAAAAATTAGATGCATTCTGACTCGCTGGTGTGGCAATACAAAACCAGTTCGTTGTACGCGATAATTAACTACAGAGGAGTTTGGCCTGTTTTTATCCCCTCTGTTTGGAAGCTAATGGTTCCTCCTAGGACCCACATTTTTCTATGGCTGCTTGCTTACAACAAGATTATGACTAGAGATAACCTGCTAAAGTGAAATATAGACAAGACCATTAGATGTGTTTTCTGCTCCTGACATTCAACGCCTGAATATAACGCTATGGTTGTTTGTTCTGTCATTCAGCACCACAAGAAACGTTAGTCTCCGGAATTTTCATTTGGTAGCAGCAGATTCTTGTTAACTGCCTAGCGTCGTGTGTTTTGCTGTTGGTTCTCTCGCATACTTATTTTGAACCTTGTACCAGACTCGTTATGTTTTTCGGGCTTCTATGCAATGCAATGGAGCCGGGGAGCCCTCCCCGTTGATCTAAAAAGAGGGAAATTAGATGCATTTGATGCAAGTTGAGCTGGATGGTGGTACTTCAAGACTAAGTGCAAAATATGCATGGGATTCTAGTTGATTGGTTAAACAAGAACATGAAAGATAGATTTGGCCACAGAAGAATGGGGTAAGCAAACAATGAAATACTCCCTCCGTCTCAAAATAAGTGTCGATGGTCTAGTACAAAATTTGTACTAGGTTAGTACAAAATCCGCGACACTTATTTTGGACGGAGGGAGTAGTTCCGTACAAGGCAAACTTATAGATACTTTTCATATTCCGGAATTTCAGTTAAGATAATTATCCATTTTATTTTCTTGCACATAAAATAGACAATAATGCATTCTAGAACCCTCGGTTAACTTTATAGCTTTCATGAAATGGCAACATATATTTGCAATCCATCTGATTAGCTCCAAATAATATGTGAAGACTTGCGGTTTGTAAGTTCCATTTTCTCTAATAAGGAATAATTGGGCTAAACCAAAAATAAATAAGTGTCCATATCCAAAAACTATGTCAAACTCCTTGTAATCTATGTTTGAAGTTCAAATGATTGCATTTTAACGAACGATAATAATCTATATATATATATCCCTATTTAGTTATATCACTACATTGTTGCTAAGATCTGAAAAGTATAATGATTAAGGTTGTATGTCAATAATGAATTATAATCATAAAGAAGTAAAAAAATTAGTCTAAATAGATAATAAACAGATAAATATTAGAATTTTTTTCGTGAATCTTAATAAATAATTAAATAATGAGGGACTAAAACAAAGCATTGCAAATTTTAAATTATGGATTTTGAGTAAATATTAATAAATAATTTTTTTTATTTGGACAACGCATTTCAAATTTATATTATATTTTGTATTAGACTCGTTTCTTATGCTTAACTATCCAATTTTAGACAAAGAAGCATCAATCTGCGTTTTAAATTCGGTTTCACCTAAACGGAATAAGTTAAATATAATATTTGAAAATTTTAAGATGCTAGCATAAGTACATATCTTATACATATTTAATATATTTTTAGACACCATATAAAAATAAGTTTTAAATACATAAATTTTCTTTACATATAATAGTAACTTACGATCCTATTATTTTTGCATGAAAAATGATATACAAAATTTGAGTTGCAATCTAAAATATTAATAATTCAAAATTATAATCTTAAAAACTTTTATTTTATATAAAACATTGAAAATCAAAATGGGTACGGGGGAGATGGGGCTGCTACAAAGTGTCATCGGCTCTGTGATGGAGGCTGCTGCAGAGGGTCGTTGGTGTTGTGATGCGACTGGTGCTGCGGGGATGCAATAGCAAACAGCAAGTGATGTGGGAGATGTGTTGATGTTTGCTACATCACCAAGGCAAGCTGCAGCAACAAGGGTCTTGTTGCAGGAATAAAGAGAACAGGCTGTGTCATGCAGATGTTAATTATTTTGCAGAAAGGGTCCTGCTGTGGCTTTTTGCAACAACTGCAGCATAGGCGGCTGCAACAACGGTGGCGAAGGACAATGACCATGCTTGTACTGCTGCGGCATGGTGGCGGTGACGTCTTGCAACATGATCTATGTTGCAACGTCTTGTTTCTCGTCGCAAACAAATACTAGAATGTGCGTACTGTGGTCTTATTGTGCGAGGCCAGCCCCAGCATCTCATCCCAAATTACACCAAGAAAAGCATCTCGTCTGAAATTCATGCGTTAGAAACAAATCATGGATGCCACCCACACCAACGACCAAACAAGTCCACAAGTAGACTTCGTTTTTATTCAAGAGCAACACATCACGCTCGCCTCTTTATTCATGACAGGTACTTGTCTATCGTTTCAGTCTCTCGAATGCGCTCTCTCTCTCTCTCTCTCTCAGACGTACCTCTGACGGGCATGTCAGGCAGACGAGACGATCAATTAGGTAGCTGGGAGCTGTAGATATCATGGCACGACGATGACGGCAGCAGGGGGCGCAGCCGCAGGGAGAAGTTGTAGCTCGCCGCCGGCGACAGCAGGTACTCCTCGTGCACGCACGGCGTCCAGCTGTCGTCCCCGCCCACCCCCATGTGCCTGTGATCAAGATGCACCTGCAAACACAACAACACAATCCGGACCAATTTCAGCATCACTCCGCCATCTCAGTCCCGACAGTTTCAGAGATTCAACAGTCAGTTTCAGACAGGTCAGATGAACACGGACCTCGATGTCATCCCCCTTGACCAGCTTGTGCTGATGGGTCGCCCGGTCGAGCTCCGCAGCGCCGTAGTAACTGGCACTCATCTGCATTGGTGGGGACTCACCATGGGTCGAGGCGAAGAGGCCAAACCCGTCAGCGTTCTTAAGCGCCACCCACCTGACGTCCGCACGGCCACCGCACTCGCCCGGGACGATGTAGGGCACGTGGAGGTCCTCCACGCTGCTCTCATACACACCGACGTGCGCCGCGGCCTTGCGGTCGGGGTAGCACTCGAACGGCCCCCTCCCGTACCATGTGACATGGTTCAGGGATTTCTCTGCGTTGAACACGATACCCACCCGAGGGAGAGGGGGGAGGTCACTCTTGGGGTTTACCTCGTAGTCAAGAGTCACGTCGCCGGACTCGTAGATCTGGCAGCGCATATGGACCCGGAAGAGCACGGACTCGGAAGCTTCTGAAAGAGCGGCAGCGTCGGGTTTTGGCAAGTGCCCGGGAAGGCCATAGTATGTGGTAGAAACCTCGACGGTGTGGTCTGGCAGCTCCTTCACAGAGAACTGGCTGCTGTATAACGAGGCGTTGTCAAGGAAGGCTTCTCTCCATGTTGTGGCATATGACTTGGTGTAGAAGCCTCCATTGTCATTGTCGGTTGGTGCACGCCAAAAGCAAGGAAATATTCCCTTGCTCATAAGCTCGACGTTGTTGATCTGTTGTTCACAGAAGTATCATCAGTTCCGCATTTTGGTGAATGGAATAGTAGCCACACTGTTTGAGCCATATTCTGTGTTTGGCATACTAAGTTTATCCGGTACTTGTATCCTAGATCTAGGATATGATTTAGACTCAAATGTGCTAACATTAAAGTAAAGTAAATGAAACTTCCTTTATCGACCACAACATACCTTCCAACTGTCAATTGTTCCCAACTGACTGTTTATTTTGATTTGCCATTCATTGTTCTTGCTAATGATTACACTATCACCAACCTGTTCAGAGGTCAGAGGGCTCTTGGACAATGCTATCACCTGAAGATGGTAGTGTCTGGTGAGCAGTAAGATAAATGAGAAGAAACAGGAGCGAACAAGATCAGTCTGGGGAAACATACATGAGGAACAAAGCCCTTTGTCTGAGGTAAACAAACTTGTGCTGAAGCCATGACATGACCAGCTTTAGCCCATCGTGTTTGGTCCCTCAGTTTCACGTGTACAGACAAAAAAGTTTCTTTCGCTGAACAGGTACTCCAAAGAGTAAACCAAGGCGATGAATTAATGTTGATAAGATGGCTACTTTGTGGTGCTAGGTTTGGAACACTGAGTGAACCAGAGCCCAAAATGCTACCATCCCCATGAAGAATCCAACTGAAGTCCAAAGCCTTTGTTGTCTCAGAAAACTGTGCATTTTCAATCTGCATGACGATAATAATGCATCTATTAGATCCATTTTTAATCCTATATAACGAAATAAGTTGACGAATATTGATCAGAGGTTACCTTAAGAATATTATCCACCAGAGATATTTTGATAGGCTGGTAAAGATATTTAACTTCTGCAAGCAGAAATCGTTAACCGAGTAAGTTTGACATCTAGAGGCTAGTGAGACATAAGTGTAGCAAACTTCGTGAAGTAATAGATTATCAGGATTTAAAGTACACGTAAAACAGCAACAAATTTCTTTCCAATTGACTGGTATTTCCAGTTACCATTAACAGCAGGGTGAAGCGTCCGATCAGGCCACACAATGCCATTAATGCAAAATTGTAAGTCATTTGGAGTGTCTCCAAAGTCACCACCATATGCCCAAGATTTAGATCCGTCAGCATCCTCCTTCAGTAAACCCTGAATATTTTGGAAAAGGACGTAGTGGAGAAACAAAATTAAGACACAATAACAATAAAAAACAGAGTCGATGATCTATGTTGACATTTAAACTTTGTGTATTCTATATTAGACTGACATGGGTCTATGAGTCAATATTATTTTCGATGAAAATGGGCCAACAGTGGTCCGATATGTATGTCATGTACACTACAATCATGAATAAACACAAGTACAACCATGCAAACAGAAAATTTGGCATATCATGCTCCCAGTAAAAGAGAAGGTTAAGGATAAGATGAGAATAAATCGAACATAACCTGATCGACCCAGTCCCATATAAAACCTCCTTGGAGTCCCATCGTGTTGTCTATCGCCTTCCAATATGCGTCAATATTTCCATTACTGTTCCCCATAGCATGTGAATATCTTGAAAACAAAGGGACATGTTTTATTCAATATTTCAGGTATATAATATAAAAACAAAGGAATCAAGTACATATGTTGTGCCACAGTTACCATACTCGCAAAGAATGAGGGGCCTGTTTTCAGACGGGTCATTTGCAATCTTGAGAATATCCCAGACACGCATGTACATGGGGCACACAATATCTGTGGATGATGTTCTGGAGCCACCTCCTTCATAATGGATGAGCCTTGTTGGGTCTCTTCCGCGAACCCACCCTACAAGATTATGATTCACAAAATCATAAAAAAAACTGCAAGACTTGAACCGCCATCGCAGAAAACGTTTTACCGCTTACCAGACATAGCAGAGTGATTTGGTCCATATGAGGCTTCATTTCCCAAGGACCAAATAATTATGCAAGCATGATTTTTGTCCCTCTCCACCATACCAACAACACGATCAAGCATAGAATTTGCCCAGATGGGTTCTAGTGTAGGATGTTTGAAATGGCTAGTTTCATCAAAGCCATGTGTCTCGATATTGGCTTCATCAATTACATAAAGACCAAAAATGTCGCATAACTCATACCACCTTGGATGTTGGGGGTAATGGGAGTTTCTAACAGCATTGATGTTGTTTTGTCTCATCAAAACCAGATCCTATCAAAAGATAAACAGTAAATAACTGAAACTACTGACTGGAAAGATCAAACTGAACAGATGGCATGATATGCTTTCAAATATGACAGTTTACGGAGGGGATGAGTAACCTTGATCATGCATGCTTCTAAATTTGTCTTCCCAACACGTGGATGATGCTCATGTCGGTTGACACCTCTAATTACAACAGGAGATCCATTGACAAGCATCTGCTTGTGTGCCAGGACCACATTACGAATCCCTACTTGGCATGATTCGCAATCAATAAGCTTCCCATTGGCATCTTTAAGGAGAACAACAAGAGTGTATAAGTTCGGCTGTTGGGAAAGGAAATATAGTTATAAGATATAGTAGTTCAATTGTAAATACTAATATAATATTTTTATATAATTTTTCCAGGATTAGATTTCTTACTTTTTCACTAGACCAAAGCTTTGGATTTTCCACTTTTCCACCAAGAACATAACCATGAAAACCATGGCAAGGGCTGCCCTTAGGTTTTGGCTTTGTCTTCAAGTTGACCACGTTAGCAGCTGACATGTCTGAATTCAAATCATCAGATGATTCAGAATTATCAAATAATGTTGCTTCAATCGACAAAGTTGGGATATGCTCCCTGTCTTGCTTGTGTGAATCAATTTCCACCTCAACCTGACATATAGACCAAAACAAAAAATGAGTATAATTGCGGAACAGCACCAGAATAAATGTTCCCTTGAGCAATGCATAGTTAGCAACTATGCCATCTGGATGGTAGAAAATGGTTTGCCCACTATAGGGTTAAAACTTCAAAGGGCGAGACATACAAATATATATCATGGGAGCCATGCAGAAGCATTTCATAAGCATGTCGTCTTTTGTGTGTTTTGATAATATTGGATTATATAAGACGCTAAGGACACTGCAAAAAGGTCAGACCGTTCTTCAAAAGAAAAATGAGGTCAACTTTTAAGAAAGTTACTGGGTTTAGTCCACCTATAATTAGTCAAATGGCTGTGAGTTATAGTTGTTACTATGATGAATGTTACTATGTTTGAAGCTCAAATTAGCATTCCCATCCCAAAAAGGTTTAGGGGGTGTAGCATGGGTGCAACGTTCTTGCGTATAGCCACTACATTCCCAAAGGTTAATGTCACTGTCCACTATTTTCTTGCAGCATGAGCTCCATCAAGTACCATAAGTTTATAACCTGACAAAGATGGATAGCATAATTACCTCAATATCAGCTACCCGGAAGTTCTCATCCAAAGTTGATTTGAAAAAGTAATCTGTGATAAAGATCTGCAAGGAAAAAATTACAAACTCAGTAACCAATAATTTACCCTAATCGGTGATCATAGACAAAAGTGAACTAAATGACAAATGCAGTTTACATGTCAAAAACTTAAAACTAGCATGTTTCTGCATAGTTGCTTACATGGGCGATATATTATATAAAAATCCTGTCACTGCTAATATATAAAAGAAAAAGTGTTCTCAGCTGACATTTCGCATCTGAGTGTAACGATGAAAAAAGGGTACTCTATTGATTTTCTGAACATAGCTATAATAAGATGACCATTGCTAGCCAGCAAAGGCAAATAGATCCCTGCAACAAACTATTACTCATTCATGAAATGAGGTATTTTACTCAAGTGTAAAATTCATGATGTGTTAATAAAAGGATTATTTATTTTCATTCAATAAGATGCGAGCAAAACTCAAGAAGTAACCTGTGGCTTTGACAACAGTAACACATCTCTGTGAATACCAGACAACCACCAATGGTCTTGATCTTCAAGATAAGAACCATCACTCCACCTCATGACTTGAACAGCAAGAATATTTTCCTTGTCTGAATCACAATGACAGCAATCAGTGATTTCAAATTCAGCAGGAAGCCTGCTGTCTTGGCTGCATAAATGCACAAAACATGGAGTTACTTTCGGAACAATAAAATAGCAAACTCCAGTAGATGACCAACAAACAAACCCTCTATAAGGAACTGATTAACTAGCTAGATAGGTATGCACAATTCAAATACTGCAAGGATCTATTACAAGTCACCAGCAGTCTAAATACTTAGGACATTACATTACCAAGAAGCAATCCATACTCCACATATAAGCTACCTTTGTAAAAGTGATATAAAGTCAATTATTGTTTCACACAAAACGCGAAAACTTTACTGTCAAGCCAGTAGCCAGCTCACTTGAATCACAAAAAATAAAAGATGCCTCGTTATAACAAATTTCACGGTATCACTGCTGAACTCCTTATTCACACTTGACATAGCAAACAATACTCTCATACAGACGAGCAATTTGATAACACTTCACAAAGGGAAGGTACAAGTAGAAGAATTGGAGGAATCTAGACTTGCAAAGAAAAATATTGGCCAATGTGAAAGAAGATATACAAAGTAAAAATATCATAATTTCTGGATCCTGCGTGTAAACAATCGGTGGCCCCAAAAACACTCCACTTTGCTACCTAAGGAGCACAAGCAAAATATAAGAGTCGGATACTCAAGTAAATACTGCAAGGATTTATTACAAGTTACCAACAGGAAATTACTTCATTTTTGTATTATGGGTTATATATGAACTTGTAAATCATTGTACAGTTCTGGAGATTAAAAAAAATACAAGCAGTGAGGTTATCTGTGTCATACCTATAGCCAATCGGTACACCATTTACCCAAGCCAGAAACGCCGAATCAACAGCTTCAAAGTGCAGCAAGATCCTCCGACCTATCATAATCAGCTCAGAATTGTTTAAAATGGAATGGACATATTATATGATAACAGTCAGGGCTATATCCATGTCAATCAGAGACAACAATATTATGCATGAGGAGAAAGAACAAACATGTCATAATTAGCATAACAGGAGAGAGCACAGGCATACCATAAGAACAGGAAGAAAATGTAAAGGGCAAACAATTATATCTGTGTAATTAAGGAGATAGCTAACAAATATAAACCAGCCAAACTCTTGGAGAACTGCACGGTCAGATTTGGCAAATCCTAGATGACAAAAAAATTGACAGTAGGATTTGCCACTGTCAGGATTTTTTAGGTAATTTAATGAACCAAGTACTCATAACAGTAAATAAAATTTCTCTCTGTACTGTTAATTGATGGACAAATAAATTTCAAATTCCATGAACCATATAAACATCATTACAGTAAATAAACTAATTTCCTTGAAGGTACCAACACTTTGTCTAGAACTAGAATTGTCCTTAGTATTAAAGCTATTTATGCCAGTTGTAATGCAATCAATGGATTCATAATGGAGATCTGGTTGCGTATGCAAGATTTTGATTCTGTCAGAAGTAGAGCAGGTGTAACAACCACCTGTCCCCATAAGCTGTAACAGATGGCATACCTTTCCATTCTTTTGGGATGTGAAAAACCTTCCTATAACAGCCTGTGGGGTTCTCAGATGGCACAATCGGCGGGTTCATCGGGAAAGGGTAAGTAACATTTGTGTAGATCGGACGGTCAAACCCATGCATCTGCCAATTCGAGGGAACTGAAATCAAGTTTATGTCCATTAGTAAAGAACAGAGTTCCAACAAAACAAAACAATACTAAATAACAGCATCTAGAATAAAAGCAATGAGAACGAGCAAGCAGCAGCGTGCCTGGTAAGGTCTCCCAGTCAGAGTCATTGAACTGAGCGTCGTAGAACTTGTCCGGGACAGTCTCCGGCGACTGCGCCAGCCGGAACTTCCAGTGCCCGCTGAGCGACCGGGCGTACGGCAGGCCCTCGGACCAGAACGCGGCGCTCTCCAGGGCGCCGCGGACCGCGCCGTCGTCCCAGACGGCGGCCTCGGCATCCAGGCGGCTCACGTTCCTCCGCTCGCGCCAGTACTTCAGCGCCCCTGTTTTTTGACAGTTATAAAAACAGAGTGCAAAAAGTTCAGAAAACAGCAAGGGGATTAGTATTTTTTTAACTGATCGATCGCGGCGCGGGGCGGGGAGATTCGTTTCACCTTCGAGCGTGTCCTGCGAGCGGAGCGGCACGTGCGCGTCCCGCCTCCTCCACCGGAAGAAGGAGGGGTCCTCCCAGAGCTTCTGCGGGGAGTTCGCCGGCGGAGGGAACATCGCGCCGCCGCTGGCGGATGCCACCGCCATAGATCACGGAGGCCGCGCGAACAGATCGCCGAGAAGGAGGGCCTGGTGGAGCCAGACGGACGTGTCGGACACGGAGACGAGCTCGGAGACGGGGATGTTTCCGATATCGACTTTGGATTGCTCTCGCTGCCGCGAGGGAAACGCGACGGGCGCTGGAGCTGAGATTCCTTACCGGCGAGAGGAGGTCGGGATCTGAGCCGCGGAGCCGCCGCCGTGGAGGGAGTTACCGGCGAGTGGAGGCCGGTGAGTGACGAGGAGTCTGGGGGAGGAAGAAATCACGGGGGATTAGTTTACCACCACAGACACATGAGGTGGCGCGCGAGAGGACTCACCAACGTGTTGGCGACGGCCACCTCACTGACGTGTGGACTTCGGGCCCACGCGTCAGTGAAACTTCGAGTGACTGTATGTAGTAGGAATACGCCATGTTTTGTTCCTTTTCTTACGCGACAGAATATGATTTCTTACTATAGAAAGATTTTTATTTTGTTTTAATCGAGACCCGGCATGTGCAGCATGATGGTGGATGTATTTTGTTTCAAATCCTCACAATGGACTTGAATATTGTCAGTGTATCGGATTGGGACCATATGATCGCTATCGTGTCGACCCAATCATACGTGTCATATGCATTAAGGGCGCCTCCAACAGTAATCCATAAATTTAGGTCTTGTTTGGTTCGTGACTAACTTTGTCATAACTAATCTTAAGCAAAATGTGACTGTCATAAAAAGCGTGGGTTAACAAAATGGCCATCACAAGGATGACAAGATTTGGCAAAAACGTGGATGTATGACATGTGAACCGTATAACTAGAAAAGTATGACAAACCACAAGTATGACAATGAACCAAACACATGCCATGCGTCCGCGGACATGGATATAAAAGGCCATCATCTAACATTATTCGTACATTTTAAACACTTCAATCAACCGAACAAAATTCGTGTAAACACGACGGATTTCATACAAACCGGATAAAAACATTTACATTTTAATATATTTTAAATAAAAGATAAAATTATATGCACATCCGGCCATGCAAACTCCATTCCCATGACACGCAGTGGCGGAGCCAACTCGACCGAGGAGTAGGCAAACTATTTCTTTTTTTTTTTGAAATATAGGAGTAGGCAAACTACATTACACTCTTGTCTATTGGTTGGTTGCCGCTACAAAATAAAGGCTAGCTCTCCATTAACTAGTACTCCCTTCGTTTCTAAATATAAGTCTTTTTAAAGGTTTCACTAGGAGACTACATACGGATGTATGTACACATACTTTAGAGTGTAGATTCATCCATTTTGCTTTGTATGTAGTCCTCTAGTGAAATCTCTAAAAAGACTTATATTTAGGAACGGAGGGAGTAGTAGTTTTCAAACTAGAATCAATGGTAGAGTCCTTGCAACTGCTGAGGGTAGCCTGGAGGTGGCTCCACCACTGATGACACGAATACACTACAATACACTAGTCCATAATCGGTCGTGGCGGATCCCTTTGTCTTTCCCATGTCTAGCAGCTCGTTTATCAGACTGTCGGGAACCAAGAGGCACATTCCTCCCCCTTTCCCTATCTCTGATTGCATCACTTGCCGGAGTGGCAAAGAGGATGCTTCAGCCGGAGTGGAAGGGTTCCATCCGCTTCCATGAAGCACGGATCTCTGCTTGTTTTTCGGGCGTGGGGTGGACGATGGCATGTGTTAGAGGACGAGACATATGTTGTGGATGCCGGTGACTCGCCTGTGGTGGCCTTCTTGGGACCGAAGCGATGGTGGCCTTCCGTGTTCTACTTTTCCTTGTGCCATTGGCGGTCGTCGACATGTTGGCCATGGAAAAGCACATTTGTTCCCTTGGTGGTTTTGGTAATTAATAACAACATATATGTCATTGAACTAATGTTTCCACTAAGCATGTTTTAGGAAAAGTTCAATGATGGGTTGGCAAAAGGATTGTGGAATACCCCAAGATGCAAGAAAATAGATTGGCAAAGCTTCAAGCAAAAGGACTCTACATTTTACTTTTGTGAGAAATCATGTTGAGTCCATAGGAAAGCCTGAAAGGGGGGTAAGGTACTATTGGTGAACAAAATGCTCATATGTGCACAAGTGATAGTCACCACATACACTGTCGTGGTTTTGTCACGGTAGATGTCCGGGTGAATGGACTTGGATTCGAGGCCATTGCTAACGTGATGGACTCAAAGGGGTTGATTGGGACGAAGGACACGGGTTTACCCAGGTTCAGCCCCTCAAGTAGAAGTAACAGATTGCGTCCTGCTTGTGTTTGTATTGCTTGGTGTATCGATTACAAGGGAGCTGATTGCTCGACCTAGTTCTCGATAGATCATCTCCCCTAAGTCGCCCCGGGTCTTGCCTTTATATAAGAGGTCAAGACCACGGGTCATATTAGTCGTAATCGACTCTCACAACATGTCTGAGTCTATCTCTACATTGTATTGCCTTCCTGAGCAAGTTGTCTCCGGGCAGCTCACCCGCTCGGGTCTTCATACCTTCTCTGTTCGGGCCACGTCCCGGCCCATCTTGTCAAGCCGCCCAACGTCTTGGGCTTAAGTCTTCATGACCCGTCCTTGGGCTGGTGTACGAGCCGCCAGGTGTGACCCGGAGCCTCTGAGGCGGGTCTCACCGTGGGGTTATATCCCCAACATTAGGCCCCATGTTGATTTGAGCTTGCTCACTTCAGCCCCCTTCTTAACTAGCGGCGAGTCTTAGTTACGTCACCTGAAAGTAAACAATAACCCACTGTGACGTCATGTCAAGTCTGTCAGAAAGATCCCCTGATGCCCGCAATGATCCCTTATTAAATGGACGGTCTGAGAATCGAGGCGTCCGCCTCGGTCAATCAATATCCGTCGCCTGGGTTTTCGCGCCCGTTTCCACCTTTGCTTATTAAATAGGACCGCGAAGGGTGGCATTTGTTTCCTCCCCGCTCGCTCTTCTTCTTCTTCCTTCCGACGCCGTCGCTCCAGTGCACCTCGCTCCGGTGACGTCTTCACGTCGTCGTCGTTTGAGGCTGCTGCATCAACCTGTTTGCTCCAGAGCTCTGCCCGCGTCTGCTGCGCCATCTCTGGTAAGTTTTTCCTCCCCTAGATCCGTAGTTTTCGGTAGGGTTTTCACGGAGTTCCTCCGCCGCTTAGAACACGAGCTTTTCTCCAATGCTAGCCATGCCTAGTCCATAAAACTCGATGATATCTTTTTCCCCATTGCGGTGTACTGTAGGAAACTGATAGCAGCACCGCGCAGATCTATAATTGCTCTGCCTGCCATTCTCCAACTTTCGCCGTTTCGAGGGTTCGTCGCTAGGTTTGAAATAAAACCACTTATCTCTGTTTTTTAGATTCGTAACCACGGAGATATGTTGTGAAACCTGTTTTCCACACTTAGCCAAATTTTGCTTCGTCTTCTTATAAACTTGACCCGCCATGAAATTCCGGCTCTCGCTAACCGGTTCCTGGAGGCTTACTCTTATAAAATCTTAGGCTTTTAACCGCCCTTAGTCGTCTGCCGTCCCCTGACTCGCCGTGCATTGTTACCTTGCACAATTTTGACCCGCCTCCATGTCTCATGCATCCAACTCGTGCAACTGAGTCGGCTCTGCCGTTATGGAAGAGTATTTGACAGACTTTGTAAACGCGGGGACCCTTCCAGCAAAAAGTGTTATTCATTGGCGGGTTCCGGGCAATGAATTGAAGCCCCGTCCTCAGGAGGGTGAGGTAGTCGTATTTACAAATCATCTCTCGCGCGGGTTTAGCCCATCTGGCTCAAAATTCTTCTGGGATGTCCTTCATTTTTTCAAACTGCACCCTCAAGACCTTGCTCCCAATTCTGTCTCCAACATATGCAACTTCCAAATACTCAGTGAGGTCTATTTGCAAGAAGAGCCGTCCGTGGATTTATTCCACGAGTTCTTTTATGCAAATCGTCAGACAGAGGTGAAGGCCGGCCCAAGCTTAGAGCTTGGTGGAATTTCCATTCAGAGGCGGCGGGACATAACCTTCCCGGCTCTTCAATTGCCAAGCCACCCTAAAGATTGGAACAAAACTTGGTTTTACTGCAAAGATACCTCCCCTGAAGGAGAGCATCCCCTGCAGGGTTATCGTTTGCCCTGGCTCAAAACAACATCTGAGCTTCCTGGCCGGCTGTCAGATTCCAAGCGTGTAAAATACACTCCGACTCACGCGAAGATCAAAGCCCTTATGGCCAACGGACTGACATGCCTGGATTTAACTCGTTGCTGGATCTCTTGGAGGGTCATGCCTCTGAGCCGGCGAAGCCATCTCATGCAAGAATACACATGCCAACCTGACGACCCCCTCTGCTTTAACTCGACAATGTTATCAGAGGATAACATCATGGCTTCAATCAAGAGCCTCGTTCATGAATCTTCAGAAGCTTGCGGTGTCATCGGGTTAGCACCTTTCTGTGCCACGAACCCGGCTCCAGACGTAAGGGCGGCTCTTTATATTCTCTTCTCTGTATTAACTATATCTTGGCAATCTCTTCACCTTTTGCCGGCTTATATTTCAGGCCAATTCCGACTTCTGGAAGAAGAAATATGTTCCTCCTCTGAAGAAATCATAGAAGAAGACCACGGTCCGAAAGAAGAAGATCACTCCTCAGGAAGAGCCAGAAGAACAGCTGGAATCTGACGACTCAGAGGTATAACTTGACTATCTTTGCCGCC
This sequence comes from Hordeum marinum, assembly GCA_022496015.1. Lineage (NCBI taxonomy): Eukaryota > Viridiplantae > Streptophyta > Magnoliopsida > Poales > Poaceae > Hordeum > Hordeum marinum. Next base: position 522,404,222 of record CM039674.1, on the reverse strand, counting down.
TCTTTATTCACCTTATTGACAACAATTATTCACAGGACGAGACAGAGACCAGCCACGCCAACGCCCCTGAGGTAACTTATGTTTCATCCGACTCAGAATATTTTGTACCCCAGAAGATACGGCGGGTCGTTTGAAAATTTCCACTTTCTCATCCTCTTGCTTACTTAGACCCCCAATTTCTTTTGAAAAAGCAATAGCAAGCCGCCCAATGCCAAACCCGGAGCGCCGGATCTACCGTTCTCATGGCTGGGTTACCTAATTCTCCGGCTTGGAGGAAGTGTCCAGCTAAGGTATCTATTCCTTCTCTGCTTGATTTTACTAATCCTTCATTTGTAATTCCAAAATTGCCTTATATTACCTGAACTGCCTTTCAGGGATCACCTCCTTCGTCTAGCGACTCTACGACCACTGCTCTGCCGCCCCCAAAGATTAACCCGTTGTATGTGTGTCTTCAGGCATTATATCCAAGTCTTTGGTGGTTGTAAATTTTGGGCTCTAACCTTTGTGCTCTTTAGGGCTCAAGCCAAGCGAAGGAAAAACAACAAGTCCTCCCCTGGCCCGAATGCTCAAGAACCGGAACCTGCTAAACCGGATTCTCCCATGCCAGATGTTGATCCCTCGGCAGCTTCCAAAGAGGCACCTGAAGAGGCTTGTCCTTCTATAGAGCCGGCTGCCGATGATATGATTCCCGAGAGTCCTCCGAGGGACCATTCCAAGACTCTTCGGACGTCCTTATTACTGGCACTGGCTTCCACTCTCCTCAACCTCATGTGTTGACTAAGCATAATGAGACGAACTGATACTTCCAAGAAGTTGGAGTTTGAGCTCCCCGTGCTAGAGAAGCTGACAAGTGATGAACTTCATGCTGGTTATCTGAACCGCTTATCTACAAGCCGGTACCTGAAGATCAAGCTTTTCAACTTGATGAAGAAGAAATACGAGGTATTCTCACTCTCCTTATACCCTTACATAGCCCCCAAGAGTCGGGTTAATATTAGCTGATGATAATCCGAGTCGTCAAAACTTTGGTAGAAGTAGAAATGCTTAGCCTGTAGGCCTGAACTTATTTAGAAGTAATCGAAAATCATTGTTCTTAACCCCCAAGGGCCGGCTCAAAGTTGATAACATTGAACCGGAGCTTTATTGAAGATAGGTAATAGAGCCAATTATAGCCCCCAAGGGTCAGCCCAATCCTGTCAAAGTTGAGTCAGAACTTTATTGAAGGTAGTTAATAGAGACAATTGTAGCCCCCAAGGGCCGGCTCAATCTTGCTAAAGTTAAGTCGGAGCTTTCATTGAAAACAATTTGAAAAGCCAGCCTGTAGCCCCCAAGTTCCGGGTTAAATTGATAAAAATGATCCGGAACTGCATTGTAATCTTTGAGATCAAATAGACATTAGCCCCCAAGTGTCAAACATATTGCTTGCAATCTGCTTGAAACTTGCTTAACCTTCATTATCTGAAAAAATTCCCTCTTGATGACTCATTCCTTATTTTGATATGTCACAGGAAGCTTTAAACGAAGCCGGGTGAAGTGGCTAACTTAAAAAATAATCTTGCCACGCAGCAAGCCACCCGAAGCAAGGCTGATGAAAAGTGTCGACTCCTTGCTGAAGAACTGACCAAGATCAAAGCCGACTTTGCCACTTTCAAAGAGTTTGCTAAAACTGAACAAGCCGCCCTGACTCAACGGGCGGATGACGCTGACCCGCGGCTGATGATTGTGTCAGATGAGCTGCAACCTTTGAAGCGCCATATCAAAAAGATGTCAACCGCCATATTTGGTAAGTATTTGACAGCTTAACCCAAATTGTGTATGTGTATTTGTACTGGCGACTTATGACAAAGAGTCCGTTTTATGTAGGTCCAAGGAGCCGCCAACTCGCTTCTGACAGCTTGCTGCCCCTGAAGGCTATTTATACTCTGACGGAACAGCTTTATTGTGAAGCTATTTGCACGATCAAGGTTGTGCTCTACAAGGATACCACCCCTCAACTATCAAAGGGGTCATAGAGCTTCTTTTCACGCTGCCAAAACAGATCGTAGAGTTGAAGAAATCAGCCACCCAACAGGGAGCTATCGCAGCCATAAGCCGTGCGTTGGCCTTTGCTCCGGAGTTGACTCTTGCAGACATGATGGACGGGTTTCCCTCCAAGAAAGATGATGGCTCCAAGTTTACAGAAGCTAACTATGCACGGTGTGTGAAGGCTTCCAAAGTCCTTGCCTCCGTGTTAGCAGAAGAAGTCAACTTGGCAACATATCAGGCGGCTTACAGCGCTGATCAGAAGAGAATCCGCAGCCCCCTCTTTGAGTCCAAGGACCTGATGCCTGCCCGCAGTAAGCACCTTTTGCTTCTGAACTTGACCCGTCCCCCTTCTTTGAAGAAGGAGACTTTGCAGCTTTAACCCACTGCAACTGGGACTTGGACAATCTTCAGATCAAGGAGGTCGAAGACCCGGAGCATGGTGACCCGCCGGCCAGTTGATGGAGTTGTGAACGCCGTTGATAAGCCGGCTCATGTGACCCTTCATGAGCGGTGTAAAATACTTTAAAATATTCTTGGGCTCTATAGAGAGCATATGTAATAGGCTTGTTAGTAACTTTGCCTTTGCCTGAACTGTGCCATCGTGCACATATTAAATAGCCCGGCTTAATATATATATCATCTTCCTTGCACTTCCTATTGGATGCTTTACCGACTCTTGGCAGCTTAATTTACCTGCAAGAATAGATGTATCCTGACATTGTTAGGAGGGCGACTTAAAAGCATAACCCAAAGATGCTGTATCTTCCTAACAACTCATGTGCCGGTTATACTATGCTGACTCGCCACTTAAAACTCCTTATCAGTACAGGGTCTCTGTGAACAATCATGTTGACGGAGTCAACTTTTAGCTTGAGAGCCGACCGATAGGGTCTGATAAGCTACACCCGGAGGGTGGGAAGCCCCCTGGACGATCATATTAGATCTTTCTTGCATAGATGAAGATATGCAAAACAGGAGAGGCCCCGGCTTGCAGGGATGCCAACTTTATTCATATATAAATATGATATGTACAATGATAGTGTACAATGTCGAGTCTCAATGACTTAGGTGTAGTAAGGCCGCAGATGCGCTATGTTCCACGGCCGGCGGGTCTCCTGTCCCGAGGTATCTGAATCGTCTCGGATGTCCATGAGGTAATATGACCCGTTGTTGAGATTTGTGTTGACCACGAAAGGTCCTTCCCATGGAGGAGATAGCTTATGCATATTTGTCTGGTCTTGAATCAGCCGCAACACTAAGTCACCTTCTTGAAACGTCCGGGTCTTAACTCTGCGGCTATGATAACGGCGCAGGTCTTGCTGATAAATCGCCAAACGAGCAGCCGCCAGATCACGTTCCTCCTCCAAGGCATCCAACGTGTCTTGACGCGCCGTCTCATTGTTCGTCTCAACGTAAGCCGCCACTCGTGGCGGGTCATGCCGGATGTCGCTTGGTAACACGGCCTCAGCACCATAAACCATGAAGAAAGGTGTATAACTCGTTGATCTGTTGGGGGTAGTCCTGATGCTCCATAAGACGGACGACAATTCCTCCACCCAACAACCCGACATTGGCTGTAAAGGAACCATAAGCCGAGGCTTGATACCTCTCAGGATTTCTTGGTTAGCATGCTCCGCCTGACCGTTGGACAGTGGATGAGCAACTGCAGAAACATCAAGCCGGATGTGTTCAATGTCGCAGAACGTTTTCATAGCCCCCTTGGACAGGTTTGTGCCATTGTCCATGATGATGCTATGAGGGTAACCAAAACGGTAGATCAGCTTTTTGATAAACTGAACCGCCATAGCCGCGTCACACTTGTCGACCGGCTCAGCCTCTACCCACTTGGTAAACTTATCAACCGCCACCAAGAGGTGCATCTTCTTGTCCTTGGATCTCTTGAAAGGCCCAACCATATCGAGCCCCCAAACTACAAACAACCAAGTGATTGGAATCATGCGCAATTGTTGAGCCGGAACATGAGCATGCCGGCCAAACTTTTGATAGCCGTCACATTTGCGGACCAGATCCTTTGCATCCTTGTGAGTTGTCAACCAGAAGAAACCATGTTGGAAAGCCTTGGCCACCAGAGATTTTGAGCCGGCGTGATGTCCGCAATCACCAGCATGAATTTCATTCAAAATTTCCTTACCCTCCTCCGGTGAGACACAACGCTGAAACACTCCGGTGACGCTGCACTTGTGTAACTCGCCATTGACTATCGTCATGGACTTATACCGTCGGGTGATCTGTCTAGCCAGATTTTCATCATCCGGTAACTCTCCCCGAGTCAAGTATGCCAAGTAAGGCACAATGCAATCCGGAATAGCATGTAGAGCCACCACCAATTGTCCCTCCGGGTCAGGAACAACCAAATCTTCCTCTCAGGGTAATTTGATGTACGGGCGATGTAAGACGTCCAGAAAGATATTAGGCAGCACCGGCTTTCATTGAGAGCCTAATCTTGACAGGGCGTCAGCCGCCTCATTCCTGCAACGATCAATATGATCCACCTGATAACCCTTGAAGTGACCAACAATGACATCCACCGACTGACGCTAAGCCGCCATCCGCGGATCCTTGGAATCCCAAGTGCCTGAAACTTGCTGAGCCACAAGATCTGAGTCACCGAAGCACCTTACCCGGCTTAAGTTCATCTCCTTAGCTACCCTGAGGCCATGAAGCAGGGCTTCGTATTCAGCTGCATTATTAGTGCAAGGGAACACCAGCCAGAGCACATAACAAAACTTGTCACCTTTGGGGGATGTTAAGACAACCACTGCCCCTGATCCTTCTAGCTGCCTGGATCCATCAAAGTGTATTGTCCAGTATGTGTTATCCGGCTTTTCTTCGGGCGCCTGACACTCTGTCTACTCGTTTATGAAATCCACAAGGGCTTGAGACTTGACAGCCGTACGAGGTACGTATTTCAGATTGAGAGGTCCCAGCTCCAATGCCCACTTAGCAATCCTACCAGTGGCTTCTCTGTTTTGAGTTATGTCTCCCAACGGAGCAGAGCTGACCAGAGTGATCTGGTGCCCTAAGAATAGTGCTTTAGCTTGCGGTTGGACAGGAACACCCCATACACTAGCTTCTGCCAATGTGGATACCTCTGCTTGGATTCTGTCAGGACCTCACTGATATAATAAACCGGCCTCTGAACCGGATATTATTTCCCTGCCTCCTTGCGCTCGACCACAATTGCAACACTGACAGCCCTGTTGTTAGCCGCCACGTACAAGAGCAAGGGTTCTTTCTCAGCCGGAGCGGCTAAAACCGACGGCTTAGTGAGCTGCTTCTTGAGTGCCTCAAACGCTTCACCCGTCGCCATACTCTAGACAAAATTTTCTGTGTTTTTCATCATTTGATATAAAGGGATGGCTTTCTCACCGAGGCGGCTTATAAACCGGCTCATGCGGCGATCCGCCCTGCCAGGCGTTGAACATCATTGATACAAGCCAGCTCAACCAGGGAGGTGATAGCCTTGATCTTATCCGGCTTAGCTTCAATACCACACTCACAGACCAGAAATCCCAAGAGCTTGCCAGCCGGAACACCAAAGACACACTTTGCCGGGTTAAGCATGTAACATCCCAAAAATCCATTTTGGAATGTTATGAAATATAGCTATGCATCTATCATCATCATTGCTTGAATACATGTATTGTTGAAATGCTTCTTCTGAAATTCTGAAAGCCCCTTCTACTTTCAATGTGTTGCTTTCACCTATTTGAAATCTTGGTAAAAGATTCAAATAAGAGAGGAGGAACATGACACTCCACATCAGGACCTAATTGGTGGTTTATTTGAACAATAAGAACCAGAGGGTCTTTTCAAAAATATTTGCAAAAAGGATTTAAAAACAAATATGTAATTTCTAAAAATAATTTTTTTTCAAAGTGTTCAAATGACAGAATAAAAATGTTCAATAAATGGCATTTATTATTCTGTTAATTTTGATATATAATACTCCTATATTTAGAAAGGTTTTTGAATGTTTTTAAAGACGTTTTATTGTTCTGGCTATTAAAAAGAGTAACGGTTTTTTGTATTAAACGGGCCGGCCCACGGGCATTTATTAGCGAATTGATTTCCAGCCGGTCGACCGACGCGTAGTAACCGCTCTCCCTCTCTCTGACACCGGGTCCCACCCTGACCGACCATTCGCCCCGCGCGGTCATCCCTCTCCTCGCGCGTGCGCCGCCGCCGGCAGTTTCTTCCCTCCCCGGATCTCACTCCTCTCTCCTCCCCACACCCCCTGAGCACCCTATAAGTAGAGCCCCTCCCCCCGCATCCATTCCCCCTCGAGCCCCCTCTCCCTCATCGCCAGAATGCCGCTACGAACCCTCGCCGGAGCCCCTGCCACCACCGGAGCTCCCATTGCTCGTGGCCAACAACTCCGACCTCCCCTCGCCTCTCCGACACCACCGTTCGACGCCGGACGTCAAGCGCCGCCGCCCGGACCACTCCACTGCCTCCCTCGACCACCGGAGCTCCTCTCCGTCGTATTCGCCGCTTTCGGACTCGCCGGAGATCCCCACGCCGGCGACCTTTGCACGGTGAGCCCTTCCCCTCCATCCGATCTATATCCGACGACTAGGATTAGAACCCCCTTAGCCCGAACCGTTTTTCTCTTCGGTCCGGTCGACCGCCCGTAACCCCGCACGCACACCCCCTTAGCCACTCACAGGCTGCCACGTAGCCCCTGGCCGTCCGATAGTTTTCTGTTTTTTTTCTGTTTTGTTTTAGTTAACAAAAACTTTTCAAATTTGTTTTAGCTATATCTTTTAATCTGTTTAATGTTTTGAGTTGATTCTTTTTGCAATAGCTCACATTTTTCATGTAGTTTCACCTTGTACTTTGAAATTTTAAATTTGAACTATAAAATTTGAATTGAATCAAATTTGCTCAAATCATTCAAATATGAATAACTGGAGTTTGAAAATAGATTTTGATATGAATTTTTTTGCTACTGCTTGGTATTAGTTAGAAGCATCATCATGCTTAGTTTGAGAATTAGGATGAATTTGATTAGTGTTTTAGCTAAAGACAGATTCTGCCTATTAGTTAGTATAGTTTAAATTAACCTAGTTTTAGTTGGTTTAAATTAGATTTAATTTATTTGATTTAGTAGGTTCTGTTAGTTAAACTTTAGGTGTTTTACTTACTGTTAATAAAAAAATAAAATTGTTTAGTTTATTTCTTTGTTAATATAGGAATCACAACTTCTTTTGAAATAGGTTTAATTTGATTAAAACAACTAGTTAGTAATAGTTTTGCTTTCAACAAAGTTTTATATAATTTAATTCTGTTTTCTAAGACAAGTTTATTTGTAAATTCTTTTCTGTTAAGAACATGTTTTGCTAATAAATAATAAGTTTTGTTTTGCTCTTTTGTTAGTAAAACTATAGTTGTTTCATTCAGTGTTTGTCAAAACTTTTAAAAACTTTACTAAAGTTTTCCCAACAAACTTAAATTGATTTTATTCTGTTTATTAATAAAATATTTTGTTGTTTCCTTGCTGTCAACAATTGTTTTGTTATTACAAAATAGTTTTGTTATGATAGTAGTGTTTTAACAATCATCTTCCAGAAAACAAAACTTTGTGTGTTTTCTTGCTTGTGATTTTTGTGCATTGTTTGCCTTGATTGTTTACCATTTCCTTACTGAATGTTGTGAGTTATTATATTTTGTTGTATGCTTATTTGAGTGCTCTTGTTTGCTTCGTTAGATTATCTGGAGTGTGAGGCTTGTTACTTAGAGTCACTCACGTACGAAGATCATCAATCAGGCAAGTCACTTTGATCATTTTTACCCATGTTTTTATTGCATTAGTTCTACCATCCCCCCATTGCATGCAAAGTAGGTAATTGGAAACTTGGTTACGGTTGTAGTATCATGTGGTAGGTACCCCCTCAACCCTTGAAACATTGGCCCCGGGAAACGTTGTTTTACATTTTGCTATGCTACTAGTAGACGGGGTTGGTTGTGTGATTCATGAGAGTTGTGAGATTAATTACAAGACCTACATAATGATCAAGACTACAAGATTTCGAGTTTTCAACTTACCTCTAGGTGGATGATGGTTGAACGGCACCCTGGAGAAACCAGTGGATTTGCCTAGGTGTTGCTGGAGATGGCCAGTATTCACGCGGAAAGGTCCACCCAGGCACAAAGAGATGGATAGATGCTTCAAGACCCAAGGCTTACCTGCACAGCCACAAGTCATTATGGGCTCTGGCTTGGTTTGATATCGTGGTGACCCTAGACAGGCGGTGCTACGAGATGTAGGAGAACGGTAGGAAAGGATGGGCACCGACAGAGTCGCAGGGAAACCCTTTGGAAGACCATGTTTTGGTCATCCGTTTCTCAAACACCCTGAAGTGCGAGAAATCAAACGGCGGCGACCAAATCTTGTGGGGAACGTGTGAAAAACTCTGCAGAGTACTCAAACCTAATCGATTAGCCGTGTCCACGGTCATGGACGACTTGAGCCAAAGGAACTGAAATTTCCGGAAACTCTCAACACAATTAATATGATGATGTGGGTATTAATGACTTGGGTATGAGAATTGGTTGGTGGAACCATCTCATTAATCAACCAACTTAGTAATATTTTTTCTTAGCCATCTCTTGATGTAGGAAAAATTGGCTTTTCGCAAAAACTTACCACCCCACCTGCCATATATATGCATATAGATTAGATGATTATCTTTTCACCCCTTCTGGTGACTTTGCCGGCATATTCCATATGCTGACCTACACGGCTGCAACGTATCATGTTGCAGAGTATTTTTCCGACCAGGAGTGAGGATATGATCTACGCTCGGTGAGATGCCCTTGGAGTTAGATGGACTCATCTACCTTCGACGCTTTCGCAAGATTTAGATATTCTCATGAGTTGGCCTTCAGCCACTTTATTGTAATGTTTATTGTAATAAAGGACTCGATATGAGATTTCGATTAATATAATGCTGTGTGATTTCCCTTTGATATATACATTGATGTACCGTGTGTGTAGCAGCATGATCTTGGGATGGTACGGAAACACCGGAGATTCGACCTTTCAGGTCGGATCGCTACAAAGCATCATCTTATAGACCCGGAGATTGTCAAAGGTTTCCTTTAAGTCATCAAGCGGAGTCTCCTTCTTCCTTGATTTGATCACAATATCATCCACATAGGCATGAACTTTGCGCCCAATCTGGTTGTGAAGACAATTCTGCACACAGCGCTGATAAGTCGCCTGGGCACTCTTGAGCCCAAAAGGCATAGACACATAGCAGAAGGCCCCAAAAGCCATGATGAAAGCCGTTTTCTCTTGGTCCTTAACCGCCATCATGATCTGACGATATCCCAAATAAGCGTCCAGGAAGCATAAACTTTCGCAACCCACCGTAGCATCAATGATTTGATCAATACGAGGGAGAGCAAAAGGATCAGCCGGACATGCCTTGTTAAGATCCGTATAGTCCACAGACATACGGCACTGCCGTTCTTCTTGAGTACAAGCACTGGGTTAGCAAGCCACTCCGGGTGAAAGACTTCGACGATGAAACCCGCCGCTAAGAGCCGCGCGACCTCTTCGCCGATGGCCTTGCGTCTCTCCTCATTGAACCGCCGTAGAAATTGCTTGACAGGTTTAAACTTAGGGTCCACATTAAGGTTGTGCTCAGCGAACTCTCTCGGCACACCCGTCATGTCAGAGGGCTTCCATGCGAAGATGTCCCGATTCTCACGGATGAATTCGATGAGCGTGCTTTCCTATTTGGGATCCATATGGCCCCAATAGTGAACTGTTTAGATGAGTCACCCGGAGTAAAATCCACCGCCTTGGTGTCATCCGCCGAAAATTTGAGGGGCGACTCAACCTCTGTGATAGGCTTCTTCAGCAGGGTCATATCCTCCGGGTCAACATTTTCCTTATAGAACTTGAGCTCTGCCTCAGCACAACTGGGTTCCGCGTAAGCCGCGTCCCCTTCTTCGCACTCAATAGCCGTATTCCAATCACCATGAACATTAATCGTACCTTTTAAACCGGGCATCTTGAGCTGTAAGTAGACATAACAGGGCCTAGCCATGAACTTGGCGTAAGCCGGCCACCCAAATAATGCATGATAGGGGCTCTTGATCTTGACTACTTCAAACCACAAGGACTCCACCCTGTAGTTGTACTCGTCACTAAAGGCGACTTCCAAAGAAATCCTACCCACTGGGTAAGCTGACTTGCCCGACACTACACCATGAAAAACTGTTGATGAGGGCTTAAGGTCTTTATCAAGCAGCTTCATCCACCGGAAGGTATCATAGTACAGGATATTGATGCTGCTGCCACCATCCATAAGTACCTTATTCACCATATATCCTCCCACCTGGGGGGCAACTACCAGGGCTAGCCGCCCCGGGTCATCAACACGCGACGGGTGATCTTTCCGGCTCCATGTTATGTCATACTCAGGCCACTTCAAGTATTGCGGCAGAGCCGACGCGATTACGTTAACCGCCCGCTTGCGCAACTTCTGATCCCGCTTGTTAAGGCTAGTCGTAAAAACATGATACTGGCCCGAACTGAGCTGCTTTGGATTACTCTGATACCCAGACTGATTATGCTGCTGCTGATTGTTGCTACGAGAGTGCTGAGGATATCCTCCTTGGTTGCCCTGGCCATGATGACCGGATCCTGAGCCGCCGGATCCAAACCCGGCTCCTGACCCGCCTGATCCTGAGCCACCGGGCGGGCCACCACCATTGTTGTTATGTTGTTGCATGTTGTAGTGCTTAAACTTCTGCATGATGTGTCAATTACCCCATGTGTGACCCGCAACTCTATCGGGCCGGCTGTGCTCTGGACAAGGTTTATTGAGCATTTCCTCCAAATTGAAAGGAGTCTTATTTTTGTTAAAAGGCGGTCTAAACTTCCCATTGCCCTTAGGATGGTTATGGCCGGTGCTGGCATTGGCCACCAATTCTGACCCACCATCCGGGTTCTTCTGCTTGCCCTGGTTACCATTACCCGCCGCACCCTTGCCATGATTGTTTTTTTTACCTTGGCCAGTCTTCTCCTCATAGGAGCCTGGATCCTTCGTTTTATCAGAGTCGGCATACTTTGTGAGAGCCACCATGAGTTCTCCCATGTCCTGACACGTACGCTTGAGCCGGCCAAGCTTTTGCTTTAGAGGGATAGAGTGACAGTTCTTCTCCAGGATCAGCACCGCTTGAGCCGCCGTGATCTATTCAGACGAGTGGATGACGGTCGACACCCGCTGGACTCAATGATGAGCCGACTCATTCTCCTGTTGGACACAGTGATCTAGATCCACAATCGTCATAGGCTGTTTGCAAGTCCCTTGAAAGTTTTTGATGAACTTTGCTTTTAGCTCAGCCCATGAATTGATGGTATTGGGTGGCAAACCCTTCAACCACGTGCGGGCCAGTCCTTCAAGCATCATGATGAAATACTTGGCACATACTGTGTCATTGACATCTAACATCTCCATAGCTAGCTCATAGACTTCAACCCAAGCCTCCGGAGGTAAGTCGGTAGTGTAATTCGGGACTTTGTGAGGTCCTTTGAAATCCTTTGGCAACCGCTCATTTCGCAGAGCAAGTACTAAACACGATACTCCCATGCCCCTGGTGGTCACTCCCGCTCCTACTGAGACGGAGGGTGCGGGCTCTTGGTGAGCCGCTGCTGCAAAAGCCGCCGCCTCTTGCTGGTTTCTTGCCCGGTTTATGAGCGCCTGGGCATCTAGAGCCGCCTGATCATCCCCTGGAGGCCCCCGGTGCCGGTCGCTACTAGAAACCGCCGGCAACTCATAACATCGGCTAAAGCTACGACAGGGGAGGGGGGTTGAGTGAACGCGGCTCCGGCTGTAAGCATATAACTCCTATTGGGCCATCGCCGTCTAAAGGTACCCAATGGAGTTCCACACTTCTACAAAAGGCGCCTCATCTGGAATAGGGATTGTTTCAAGCCAGGTTGCTGCGGCCACCATGTTCTCCGCCGGGTTAGAATAATGAGCCGCCGGCATTGGAAAAGCCACTGGTGAGGCCTGGTTTCGTCGAGGTGGGTTAAGCTGCCGTCGAGCCGCCGGCCGACTTCCAGGCGCATCCGCTGCTCGTCCCGTTCCTGGCGTATTAAAGAGATTCCTAGCCTTGTACTGTTCCGGTAAGCAGGTTTGATGCCTCATCCGCTGCACCACAACCACTGATTGCTACTCTAGCTCAATGTGGAAAGCATCTGTCTTAAGGTGTTCTGCCTCCGCCTCCATCTGAACTTTTAATTCAGCTATCCTCTGTTGCACCTCCGCCATCCGGTCCTTGAGTTTTACGATCTCCAAGTTCCGAGTGGCTTGATTATCTGGTGTGACTTCGGTAGTCATCAGGGTTGCGAGCTCGTTCATCAGATCCAGAAGAACTTGAGTCAGCGGTGGCGGGTCAGCCCCCGTGTTTGCTGCTCCGGCGGCTGTGCTGCTCGTACCTGGGCTGACCCCGCCATGAACACGGCCGCATGAACTAGCAGCCCGAGATCGTCCGGCTCAGAATGCTCCGACTCAGGGTAAGGCTCGTCATAGCCCCCGAGCCCGCCATTATGAAATTGGTAGATCGACTCTGCTTCTCCGCTCAAAGATCCGTCCTCTGAATAGACAAGAGTCTCCTGCGACGTAGAAGTTTCAAGATCCATACCTTGAGTAAAGCCCATGAAGACTTGCTTCCGGCCCGGGTTAACGCGGGCGGGTCGCACATATTGGGAGGGTTGTGCGCGCCGAGCCGGCTCGACGATGTTGGTGCAGACGTCGGCCCGGGTATAGATCCATCAACCTTGCCTATGAAGACGTGGATTCCACCGAAGGGAACCTCGAATCCATATTCGATAGAATCGGCCTCAGGACCCCAGCCGGCATCGTCGATGTAGAGCCGGCCGTGATGACTCTTGCTCATCCTTCCGACCACATATCCTTCGAACCCCAGGAGAGAGCCCTTTGAGAACTCGACACCACCGAGCGCTAGCCCCACGGTGGGCGCCATTAGTTATGTCACGACAGATGTCCGGGTGAACGGACTTAGATTCAAGTCCATTGCTAAGGTGATGGACTCAAAGGGGTTGATTGGGACGGAGGACATGGGTTTACCCAGGTTTGGCCCCTCAAGTAGAGGTAACAGCCTACGTCCTACTTGTGTTTGTATTGCTTGGTGTATCGATTACAAGGGAGCTGATTGCTTGACCTAGTTCTTGATAGATCATCTCCCCTAAGCTGCCCCGGGTCTCGCCTTTATATAAGAGGTCAAGACCACGGGTCATACAAGTCATAACCAATTCTCACAATGTGTTTGAGTCTATCTCTACATTGTCTTGCCTTCCTGAGCAAGTTGTCTCCGGGCGGCTCACCCGCCCGGGTCTTCATACCTTCTCCGTCTAGGCCACGTCCCGACCCATCTTATCAAGCCGCCCAACGTCTTGGGCTTAAGTCTTCAGGGCTCATCCTTGGGCTGGTGTATGAGCCGCCAGGTGTGACCCGGAGCCTCTAAGGCGGGTCTCACCGTGGGGTTATATCCCCAACATACACCCACAGGCTCTTCCACAAAAGTCTGTCCAAAGACAAATATCCAAAATTGATGCAACCAACACTTTCCACTCGGTGCCACCGATTCTCAGCCTCAGACAGACTTAGCCAAACCCTAGCCACTTCGGTGCAACCGATTCTGCTTCAACGCCATCGAGTTTGGGTTGCCAACTTTCTGTTATGCAAATTCATAAAATTGGTCCAACCGAGTTTGTTGAATCGGTGTCATCGAGTTTGGCAATCTGACTGTTGGTCACCTTATCGGTGCAATCAGGTTTTATATATCGGTCTCACCGAGATTCAAAAGTTGCTTCCTTTGAGGCAACTCGGTACCACCAAGATTTACACATCGGTGTCACCGTGTCTGACTTATTAGGTGTAACGGTTGGATTTTTGGAGATGCCTATATATACCTCTCCACTAACACTCACTCGCAAGAGAAGCACTTGGAACAGATCCCTACCTATCCTATCAGATTTTCTAAGAGAGAACCACCTACTCATGTGTTGAGATCATGACATTCCATTCCAACCATATGAGTCTTGATCTCTAGCCTCCCCAAGTTGCTTTCCACTCAATCAATCTCTTCCACCATAGCCAAATCTGCGAGAGAGTGATTGTGTGTTGAGGACTCTATCATCTTGAAGCACAAGAGCAAGGAGTTCATCGACGTTATCGAGCCTATTATCTTTTGGAGGGTGGTGCCTCCTAGATTGGTTAGGTGTCGCTTGGGAGCCTCCTACTTCGTGTTGTGGAGTGCACCAAGGAGTTTGTAAGGGCAAGGAGATCACCTACTTCGTGAAGATCTACCCTGAGTTAGGCTAGTCCTCCGTGGACGTAAGCCATCATGGTATAGTCAAGGTTACTTCTTCGTGGAACCCTCCGTGTGTGGAGCCATCCGTGGACTCTCGCAACCGTTACCCTTTGTGGGTTGAAGACTCCATAAACATGGATGTACGATAGCACCACCTATCGGAACCACGAGAAAAATCATCGTGTCTCCAAATTGCGTTTGATCCTCCTACCCTTCCTTTACTTACATGCTTGTCTTTACTTTTCGCTGCTATACTCGTAGACATGCATGTTTAGGGTGTAATTGACTTGCTATGAATGCTAAAGTCTGCCAACACTTCAAATTGGGAATAAGTAGATTTTTATTTGGTCAAGTAGTCTAATCACCCCCCTCTAGACCTACTTTCGATCCTACAAGTGGTATCAGAGCTTTGGTTTCCTGCATTGGTTTCACAACCTATGAGAATAGGGCGTCTAGTGAGGGAAATTATGACTGTAGAGGTCCGTACTTTGATGGCACTAATTTTGCTATTTGGAAGCACAAAATGAAAATGCATCTCCTTGGTCATAAACCCGCCATTTGGGCTGTTGTTCGTGTTGGATTGCAAGGTGAATTCTTTGCGGATGGAAGGGAACCAGATCGCAAAGCGACTGCAAAAGAATTGAAGATGTTGCAACTCAATGCTCAAGCATGGGACATTCTCTTCAACTGCCTATGCTCTGAAGAATTCAACAAAACCAGCCGTCTTGAGAATGCAAAAGAGATTTGGGATACTTTGGTTGATATGCATGAAGGTACCGAATCTTTGAGAGAATCCAAGTTGGATGTTCTTCAAAGTCAACTTGACAAGTTCAAGATGAAGAATGGTGAAGGAGTCGCTGAGATGTACTCTAGGCTTGGTCTCATCACCAATGAGATTGCCGGCTTAGGAAGCGAAGAAATGACCGACAAATTCATCATCAAGAAGATACTTCGAGCTTTGGATGATCAATATGACACCATATGCACATTGATCCGAATGATGCCCAACTACAAAGATCTCAAGCTAACAAAAGTGATTGGAAGGATTGTTGCTCATGAGATGACACTCAAGGACAAGAAAGATCTTCACCACAAGTCTAGTGGTGCTTACAAAGCCACAAGTGATGCTCTCACAACTTCAAGCGACAACCTTGTCACAAATGAAGAGATAAGCCTCATGGTCAAGAAATTCAACAAGTTCTATAAGATAGAAGCAAAGATCGAAGCTCCAACTCAAGATATGAAGAGAAGCGTTCGTCAAGTCGTGACCGAAACTGCTATAATTGAGGGAAGCCCGGACACTACTCCAACAAGTGCACGACTCCTTACAAAAGGAAAGAAGAGTCACCAAGAAGACGAAGCTCAAGAGGCGAGTCACCTAGAAGAGAGAGAAGGAGTAGGGCTGATCGTTATGAACGAAGACCCTCAAGGAGAAGTAGGGACTCGAAGAAGAAGGACAGGTACACCAAGAGCTACTCAATAAGAATGCATCAAGCTCATGTTGGTGAATGGGTTTCCGGCTCCGATTCCGACAACCACTCTGAGAGAAGCTATCACTCCAACTCCGACTATTGTCAAGATGAAGGTGTTGCCGGACTTGGACTAGTGACAACCAACTCCTACAACATATTTGATTCACCAAATGAAGGGAGTGGATGTTGCTTCATGGCTAAAGGCCCCAAGGTATCACACCCCGAGTATCTTGATTTCAAAAGTGACGTGGATGGCTTGTTAATTGAAGATGACTTGCTATTTGACAAATCTTGTAATGTTAGTCAAGATGAACTTGCTAGTAATCACTCTAGTCTAGATAAGTCGTGCGATGATGATAAGTTGGAAATAGTATGACTAACTCAAGAACTAAAAACTCTTAAGTTAGCTCATGAGTCTAATCTACAAGATCATATAGAGTTTGAAAGGACACATGATAAGCTCCGCTTCGAGAAGCTCAATTTAGAGCAAGAGCATGAGTTCCTAAAAGCTATCAATGACGATCTTCGAAAGAAGACTTCCTCTTATCTAGCCAAACGACTTCTCTTGTCTACGTTCATGCCACAAGTTAAGACTAAGAAAACTAGTAACAAAGGAAAGAAAGGTTCTTCAACAAGTAGCAATAAAAATGATAAATCAATTGATATTGCTTCTAGTAGTTCTATTGATCCCACCAACTCTTCTCTTAGCCAAGTTACACTTGAGCAACAAAATGAACTTTTGAAAGGGATTATAGAGAAAGGTATCTACAAGAGTCTTGAAGGGTGCAAACAATTTGAGGATATTGTACCTAGGAATGGAGGATACCGGAAGAATCATGGTGTTGGCTACTTCAACGCTAATGGAGTTGAATGGGAAGAAGGTCAATACCCCAATCCCAAGTTTGTTCCTCAAAAGGATAAGTATGAAAATACACTCCCCAAGGGAACAAAAGCTCAAGATGACCTTCCACCACAAGACCCCAAGCTCAAGGGCAAGAACAAGCTTCAAGAGGACATTGACTCATAGTCAGATGAATTACAAGCTTTGGTGAACTGGGTTCCCAAGGCTACTACAAGCTCAACTTCTACAAGTGCTATTTCAACACTAAGGATCCCCATCAACTTGATGTGGGTCCCCAAGAAGAAGAGCTAGAGAAGTTCTTGAGGGGTGACTCCGCCAAGGAAATTCACTCATATTCATTATTGGCAAGAACTAGTTGCAATCAACATCAACATCATGCAATAGTTCAAGGAGTCAAACATTCCCTCAAAGGTAAGCAAGGGACAAGGTAATCAACAAATCAATGGACATCATCATGTATGATTTGCACTCCATGTCCATAGATATCCTTGTATTTGTCTCTTGTGTGTTGGGACTAACCCATGTAGGTAAGAAGAGTAATGAAACAACAAGGATGCTCCCAACTCATGGTGATATTCATCAACTTTGAGCATCCACCACTACTTCACCTACATGAATTCTTCATCGGCAAAACCCAAGGTTAGTTTATCCCTCCTATTGGGGGATGTCACATCAAGGGGGAGCTTTACTATAAGACTTGAGTTAAAGCATCTCATAGTGTGTGACAATATTAAATGCTTTTATGTAAAAGTGGTAACCCCACTTGTGCTTAAACAATGAGTATGACCTATGATCAAGTATTCTTAATTGGATCCTAAGTTAATATACTCATATATATATGACTCTATCATCACCAAAATGCTTGATATATGCTAGTGTGTTTGTGCAAGTTTGCCATGTTCTCATTTGACATCTTATTGTGTGAGCATGTTGGTCTGCATTTATTTACTCATTTGAGGACTTCCAATTGTTGCTATTTGGCTTTTGATTTTTCATTTTCCAATTGGATGTAAAAGAATGCCTAGGACCACTCCTCTAGCTATCTATGCTTTCTCACCTCATATTATATTCATGTTGCATCACAAAATTTGAACAAGTACTTTTTGATCTCTCTGTGTGAGGAGCACTCGGAGTTCTATATCGACAAAGGACTGACCACTAAAACCTCCCAAGGGCATCTCGATGGAACCAACTCAAAATCTCGGTCTCAAGGAATGCCTAGGGTTGATGTGGTTTTCAATCTCGGTAGTACCGATTCCATATTCTCGGTTACACCGAGTTTTCCTGTCAGCTGACAATTGAGAAACTCGGTGACACCAAAAATTCAGAATCGGTGTCACCGACAGTGAGGGGTATATATGTTGTGGACCCGATGCTTTGAAATTCAATCCTCAAACCGTCGCGCCCCAAAACCCTAAGCTGCTGAAAAGGACCTCCTAGTCATCGCCTTTGCCTCCCCGAGTGTCTCTGCGCTGGGAATCTTCGTTGCCGACAAAATCTTCTCCATCGTCGCCGCTGTAGCGGATCCATCACCGAGTTAGGGTATGGATTCGGCCCCCTCTTGCACTCCAACCACTGATTCTTGTGCATTCGGGTTTCTCCATTGTCTAGCCACTATTTGAGATCGATCTATCCACGAAGATTCAATTAGAATAGCGAATCGAAGAATCCTAGGTTTAGTTGCCCGCAAAGTTGCATCTCGGTGAGACCGAGTTAGAAAAATCGGTTCTACCGATTTCATTTTTATGCTACCGAGGACAGAACTCGGTGAGACCAAGTGACAATTTTCGGTTAAGAGTTTTGTGCGTCTTGGCAGCACCAAAATATTTGACTCCGTGACACCGAAATCCAATTTTGCTATGAACTACATCTATGATTTTTCTATTCAAATTTTCAAAAACTAGCTAAATTTTGTGATGACTTATCCTATTCCACTCTTCTCTACTCTATTCAAAGGGTCACTATGTCAGATGTCGAGGACAACCAGAACTTGTAGGAGCAGAACATTGACATGAGTTCAGGCACTAGCCCTGAGTCGAGTTCATTTTCAGATCCATGCACCCCTAGTTCTCATGGGTTGCCCAAGGCTTCAACAAGGTTTAGGAAGAGACTGAATTCAGATGAGGAGGATTCAGATTTTGTTCCAGAGGAGGTTCTTGCTAAGAAGCAAGAGAAGGCTGCGAAGAAGTCAGCCAATGAGGCCACCTCTTCTAGGAGGGTATTTAGCAAGACATATGCACCTCCAGAGACTGTGAGAGCACCTGAGAGTGCTAGGGATACCATGACCATTGAGCCCCCAAGGAAGTCATTGCCTAAGAAGGCAGGAGAGAAGAAGGCTAGAAAGAGGATTATTCGTGTTGTTGTCAGGCCTACCTCAATGTTTGAGGATCCTGAGGAGGCTGCTGGTGTTGCTGCTGAGGAGGAGGAGGAAGAAGAGCATGTTGTCAAGGCCCCTCCCAACAAGAAGCAAAAGAAGTTGTTGGTAGATGCTATGCCAAAGCAAGGTCCCTCCAAGAGAAGCAAGTCTGCACCTAAGAAGGCTGCTGCTGATAAGTCCAAGAGGACTACCAGAGACATCCCATCTTCTGAGAAGAACAAGGGATCTACTTTCAGAGAAGCTGATGAGGATGCCATGTCTGCACTGATGAAACTCATAGCTCATCATCTAGAGCATAATGCCAGCCATCCAATTGTTGAGGATATGAAAGAGAAGAAGGATGCATGATTGAGAGTCTGGAGAGCCATTGATCCTTACTCTCAAAGGAGGAGGACAGTTGTGGACTACAGGTTCTACACCAAAGAGCAACATGATTTCTATGAGACTGTGCTGCTTGACAAGAGTCTAGCTGTGAGAGATATGAGATATGTGGACTGGAATTACATCAAGGAAAACGAAAACTACTTCGTGTGTGTCCAAGACAACTTCCACTACACTAGCATTGATCAGTTTGTTGGCAGAGAGTTCACTACATGGAATGACGAGATGATCATGCAATTCTAATCCACTACTCACTTCTATGGAGATGGTGATAGTGTGGATGACAGAAGGAGCGAGATACGAGTCTACTATTGATGAGTGGGCTGCCATCTTAGGAGTCCCAGAGGCACATGATGGTGACGTATGCGTATACTTAGAGTCCAAGGCAAGCCACAATGCCATGAAGGACATGTACAATGTCATCCCCGTTGCACAACTTCAGTCCCACAAGCTAGGATCTATCTATCACCTCCAGGCAGGTCTCCACACCATTGACACTATTCTGAGGCATACCTTGATGCCCAAGTCAGGTGACGAGAAGATGATTCGAGGCTACTCCATCAACTTGTTGATTCACATTGATCGGAACCAGAGATTTCGAGTGATGGATCTGATAGTGGAGACTGTGAAGAGGGTTGATGCTAATCAGAAGCGCTCATGCTACTATGCACCCTACATTCAGACGCTCATCAAGTCCAAGCCGGAGAAGCACATCATTGCTCTAGACAGATCCCACTTGCCCCTACATCCACACTTCGAGGAAAACATTGTGGTGATGGACCCAAACTATCCCACATCAACTGCAGCTCAGGCAGAGGTAGAGGCAACTAGAGCCACTAGTGCTCAAGTCCCTAGATCCGAACGAGCAGATGGATCTTTTGATCTCTACAGTCATGTCCATGCAGAAGGACATCAAAAGCATACTGGAAGATCAAAAGAGCCTTGTGAAATTTTTTGAGGACAGAGTGAAGACCCTCAATGACAAGGTGGATAGGCTGACCAAGACCTTCAACGAGCTAAAGAAGTAAGTAGATGAAGCTCCTATCCATCGCACCTCTTCAGAGTCTGATTCTTCTGATGACGATGAGGATAGTGCACCTTTCAGGACGACTGCCCATTTTAGGAATCAGGACAGGACACCTACAGTGCCAGCTCTGGAGACGAGACCTTCATCGTCAGCACCAGCTACAGTGACTTCAGCTCCATCAGCTCCTCCAATGCCTCTAGTTGCTACTCCAACTCTATCCAGGACATCTGCGGATGTCTTCGCTGACGCAGTTCTCTCGACTCCGACCTTGACCACCGGAGGAGATCAGCCACAGAAGGACGATTAGCTATATCTCTTTGATCTTTCTGGTAACTTGTTGCCAAAGGGGCAGAAGTTGTATATAGATCTTTAGGCTTCGAGTGAGAGAGCATTTAGTTTTTGTTGCTATCTTTCAAAACATTTGGTCTTTTGGTTTGGATATGTTATACTTTTATTCGTGTTTGATCATACGCTTTAATGTGTGTTGCTACTATTTCCTATCCTTTTGATGGTTATGAGATGATCATTCATTTTTCTTGATGTGTTGTGCAATGATATTAACTCTTATTTTCTCTTGCAAACCACCAAGTTGTATGTGACATGGAAGAAGTGCCCCATCTACCTAATCGATTGTGCATTTGCATTCAAACGCAAATTTAAAAATAATGCACCAATTTAGGAGGAGCTCTTACTTATCACATAACATCTATGTCATTGAACTAATGTTTCCACTAAGCATGTTTCAGGAAAATTTCAATGATGGGTTGGAAAAAGGATTGTGGAATACCCCAAGATGCAAGGAAATAAATTGGCAAAGCTTCAAGCAAAAGGACTCTACATTTTACTTTTGTGAGAAATCACTTCGAGTCCATAGGAAAGCCAATACTATTAAAAGGGGGTAAGGTACTGTTGGTGAATAAAATGCTCATACGTGCACAAGTGATAGTCACCACATACACTCACAAGATCTTCCACAAAAGTCTGTCCAAAGCCAAATGTCCAAAATCGGTGCAACCAACACTTTCCACTCGGTGCCACCGATTCTCAGCCTGAGACAGACTCAGCTAGACCCTAGCCACTTCGGTGCAACCGATTCTGTTTTGGTGCCACCGAGTTTGGGTTGCCAACTTTCTATTACGCAAATTCACAAAATTGGTCCCACCAAGTTTGTTAAATCGATGTCACCGAGTTTGGCAATCTGACTGTTGGTCACGTTATCAGTGTAATCGAGTTTTATATATCGGTCTCACCGATATTCAAAAGTTGCTACCTTTGAGGCAACTCGGTACCATCGAGATTTACACATCGGTGTGACCAAGTATGACTTATTAGGTGTAACGGTTGGATTTTTGGAGATGCCTATATATACCTCTCCACCACCACTCACTCGCAAGAGAATCACTCAGAACAGATCCCTACCTATCCTATCAGATTTTTTGAGAGAGAGCCACCTACTCATGTGTTGATATCATGCCATTCCATTCTAACCATATGAATCTTCATCTCTAGACTCCCTAAGTTGCTTTCCACTCAATCAATATCTTCCACCATAGCCAAATCTATGAGAGAGGGATTGTGTGTTGAGGAGTCTATCATCTTGAAGCACAAGAGCAAGGAGTTCATCGACATTATCGAGCCTATTACCATTTGGAGGGTGGTGCCTCCTAGATTGGTTAGGTGTCGCTAGGGAGCCACTTACTTCGTGTTGTGGAGTGAACCAAGAAGTTTGTAAGGGCAAGGAGATCACCTACTTTGTGAACATCCACCCCGAGTTAGGCTAGTCCTCCGTGGACATAGGCCATCATGGAATAGTCAAGGTTGCTTCTTCGTGGAACCCTCCGAGGGTAGAGCCCTCCATGGACTCTCGCGACCGTTACCCTCCATGGGTTGAAGACTCCATATACGTGGGCATACGATAGCACCACCTATCGGAATGAACGGAACAATCATCGTGTCTCCAAATTGCGTTTGATCCTCCTAACCTTACTTTATTTACATACTTGTCTTTACTTTCCGCTGCTATACTCGTACACATGCATGTGTAGTGTGTACTTGACTTGCTATGAGTGCTAAAATCTGCCAACACTTAAAATTGGGAAGAAGTAGATTTTTATTTGGTCTATTAGTCTAATCACCCCCTCTAGACCTACTTTTGATCATACAACCACCGACATGTCAAGCTCCGCATACCAGCTTCTTCCCCCATTGACTGGGCACGGTTTCGACAACATTGACAACATACGACATGGTGTATGGCATCATCCATGCTAGCCACGATGGCCACTCCGCCATGCTCCCTCGCATGCCTCTGTGGGTAACTCGCCACTCCTCCAATGATTGGGATACTACACCCAATGCACCGGTGGGTATCTTTCCTTTGTTGTATCAATGGTCATGTGTTGCAGAATGTGCGCACTCATAAGTATGTACTTGGCCAGCTCCAGCTGACCAGCAAATGCGAATACCCCTGTCATGTGGACTGTCTTCAGGTGATGGTGCGGTCATGGGCTGACACAGTCGGTCGTTCTCATGGCTTTAGGCCATGAGTACCTCATGTGCATCTATAATATTCAGAGGTTTATTACCGTAAAATCTATGCAGAGATGAGCAAGAAAAGGCGATGATGATACAAACGGAAGGTACAACATGATATGATGTGAGAGCTTCCATTCGGTAAAATGAGTACAATAAATGAGCAAAGGAAAAGAGGATGGTGCTTCAAACAAAATGAAAGCAAGGGAGTTTCAAATCTATTCAAAGATTTCTATATTGAGAGTTGAGACTGCATCTAACCCCTACAAGTTGTGTCCAGTGAAGACGATGATTGCCCGACTTGCTAAGAGATTGAAGAAGTTTATGAGTGTGAGTGTGTGACAGAGGCAAACTACCACAACCAATATATCTTGTAAAAAATACTACAAACAATCTAAGTCAACTGTAAGTGCTTACATGTGGACCCATCTATGGTTTCGCTTAGGAATCGCATTTAGTATTGGTAATGGGGCGGGAACCTAGTTCTGGCTGGACCAATGGATGGGGGATGAACCACTCAGGGTGGGATTCCCTATCCTATTCTCCACATGTGCAGACCCATCCCTTCTCATCTCTAATGCCTTCCGGCAAGGAAATTGGGTTATTGGGTTCAGGCGCTCATTCGAACCGATAGAAACGATCGAGTGGAACCGCTTGATATACGCCTTGCCATAAATGCTTCCCGACAACCCCGAAACGGTTGTTGGAAATATGCCGTAGAGGAAATAATAAATTAGTTATGATCATATTTCCTTGTTCATGATAATTGTTTATTATCCATACTATAATTGTATTTATTGGAAACACAAATGCATGTGTGGATACATAGACAACATTGTGTCCCTAGCTAGTATGCCTCTAATAGACTAGCTCATTGATCAAAGATGGTCAAGGTTTCCTAGCGATAGACATGATATGTCATTTGATAACGGGATCATATCACTAGGAGAATGATGTGATGGATAAGACCCAAACTATAAACATAGCATATGATCGTGTTAGTTTATTGCTATAGTTTCTGCATGTCAAGTATCTGTTCCTATAACCATGAGATCAAGAACCTCACTGACACCGAAGGAATACCTTGTGTGTATCAAATGTCGCAATGTAACTGGGTGACTATAAAGATGCTCTATAGGTGTCTCCGAAGGTGTCTGTTGAGTGGGCATGGATCAAGATTGGGATTTGTTACTCCGTGTGATGGAGAGGTATCTAAGGGCCCACTCAGTAATACAACATCACAACAAGCCTTGCAAGCAAAGTGACTAAAGTGTTAGCCATGGGATCTTCTATTATGGAACGAGTAAAGAGACTTTCCCGTAACAAGATTGAACTAGGTATAGAGATACCGACGATCGAATCTCGGGCAAGTAACATACCAAAGAACAAAGGGAACAACATACAGGATTAACTGAATCCTTGACATAGAGGTTCAACTGATAAAGATCTTCATAGAATATGTAGGAACCAATATGGGCATCCAGGTCCCACTATTGGTTATTGACCGTAGATATGTCTCGGTCATGTCTATATAGTTCTCGAACCCGCGGGGTCTACACATGCTTAACGTTTGGTGATGATATAAGTATAGTTGAGTTATTATGTTGGTGATCGAAAGTTGTTCGGAGTCCCGGGTGAGATCCCGGACATGACGAGGAGCTCCAAAATAGTCCGGAGGTAAAGATTGATATATGGGATAATAGTATTTGGTCTCGGAAGGGTTCCGGAATTCACCTGAAGGGGTTTCAGATGTTTCTCGAAATGTTCAGGTACAAGAATGCTTTATTTGGGCCAAGGGGTAAAGCCCACGAGGCTTTAGGAAGGTGCAAAAAGGAGTGTGTGAAGGCCAGGGGCCAGACGCCAGGGACCCTGGCGTCTGTGTCCAGACGCCGAGGACCTTGGCGTCTGGTCCTGGAGTCCGAGGAGGACTCTTGCCTTGCGGGACAAACCGACTTTGAGGAGGCTTTTTCTCTAAGTTTCGACCCTAGGGCGCAACATATAAATAGAGGGGCAGGGCTAGCACTCGGAACACATCTAGATTATCCTCCGTCATAGTTTCCGTTGTGCTTGGCGAAGTCCTACGGAGAATCTTCTTCACCACCACCTTCACCACGTCGTCGTGCTGCTCGAACTCATCTACTACTTCGCCCCTCTGGCTAGATCAAGAAGGCGAGGACGACATCAAGATGTATGTGTGTTTAACATGGAGGTATTTTCGGCGCTAGATCGTGATTGGATCGCAGGACGGCTTGCGATTTGGATCGCGAAGACGTTCGACTACGTCAACCGCATTTCTTAACACTTCCGCTTAGCGATCTACAAGGGTATGTAGATTCACTGTCCCTCTCGTAGATGCTCATCACCAT
This sequence comes from Hordeum marinum, assembly GCA_022496015.1. NCBI lineage: Eukaryota > Viridiplantae > Streptophyta > Magnoliopsida > Poales > Poaceae > Hordeum > Hordeum marinum. The sequence goes on along the minus strand of CM039674.1, from coordinate 522,378,802 downwards.
GGATAGATCTTGTGTGTGTGTAGGAAAAAATTGTATCCCCTACAACATTCCCCAACAATGCGATCATGAGATAGGTCTATGCATAGATGAGTTCACGAGTAGAAAACAAAGGAGTTTGTGGGCGTTGATATTCAGATTGCTTCCTCCCTTGGTATTTTCTTGATTCAACGTTATTGTGGGATGAAGCAGCCCGGACCAACCTTACTCGTAGGCTTACGAGAGACCGGTTCCATCAACTGAGATGTGACTTTGTTGCATAAAGATGGCTGGCGGGTGTCTGTCTCTCCTACTCTAGTTGGATTAGATTTGACAAAGGAGGTCCTTGAGAAGGTTGAATAGCAATTTTTGTATCACTGTTGTGGTTTTTGCGTAGGTAAGAATCGTTCTTGCTAGATACCCGTAGCAGCCACGTAAAACATGCAACAACAATTAGAGGACGTCTAACTTGTTTTTGCAGGGTATGTTATGATATGATATAGCCAATTACATGATGAGATATATGTGATGTATGAGATGATCATGTTTTGTATAGAATATCACGACTTGCATGTCGATGAGTAAGGCAACCGGCAGGATCCATAGGGTTGTCTTTAATTATTGTATGACCTGCGTGTCAATCATAAACGCCATGTAATTACTTTAATTTATTGCTAATCGTTAGCCATAGTAGTAGAAGTAATAGTTGGCGAGACAACTTCATGAAGACACGATGATGGAGATCATGGTGTCATGCAGGTGACGATGGAGATAATGCCGGTGCTTTGGAGATGGAGATCAAAAGCACAAGTTCATGGCCTTATCATGTGACTTATGATTTGGATGTGATGTTACTCCTTTTGTGCATCTTATTTTGCTTAGGATGATGTTAGCATTATAAGGTGATTCCTCACTAAAATTTCAAGATAAAATTGTGTTCTCCCCGAGTGTGCACCATTGCGAAAGTTCGTCATTTCGAAGAACCACGTGATGATCGGGTTTGATAGATTCTATGTTTACATACAACGGGTGCAAGCCAGTGTTGCACATGCGGAACACTCGGGTTAAACTTGACGAGCCTAGCATGTACAGACATGGCCTCGGAACACAAAAGACTGAAAGGTCGAACATGAGTTTTATAGTAGATATGATGAACATGGAAATGTTCATCACTGACACCACCTCATCTCACGTGATGATCGGACTTGGGTAGGTGAATTTGGGTCATGTAACACTCGGATGACCGGGGGATGTCAATTTGAGTGGGAGTTTTTAAGTAATATGATTAACTAAACTCCTTGTCATGAACATAGTCTAAAGTTCTCTTTGCAAAATTATATTGTAGATCAATAGCTCATGCTGTAGCTCCCCTGTGCTTTTGATATGTTCATAGAGAAAATAGAGTTGAAATATGATGGTAGCAATTATGCGAACTAAGTCCGTGAACTGAGGATTGTCCTCACTGTTGCACAAAAGGCTTATGTCCTTGATGCACAATTCGGTGCGCCACCCGCTCTAGCACCGTCTATGGATGTTGTGAACATTTGACACGCATGTTGTGATGACTACTTGATAGTTCAGTGCGTCATGCATTACGTCTTAGAATTGAGGCTCCAAAGACGTTTTGAACGTCACAGAACATATGAGATGTTCCAAGAGCTGGAATTGAGATTTCAGGCTCATGCCCGTGTTGAGGGGTATGAGACCTTCAACAAGATTCTTTGTCTGCAAGATGAGGGAGAATAGCTCAATTAGTGAGCATGTGCTCAAATTGTCTGGGTGCTACAATCAATTGAATCGAATGGGAGTTAATCTTCCAGATAAGATAATGATTGATATAGTCCTCCAAGTCACTGCCACCAAGCTACTGGAGCTTCGTGATGAACTATAACATGCGAGGGATGGATAAGATGGTCCTTGAGCTATCCGTGATATTTGACACCGCGAAGGTAGAAATCAAGAAGGAGCATACGTGTTATTGATGTGTACCTTACTAGTACTCCAAGTAGCACTTGGGTATTAGCTACCGGTTCAGTTGCTAAATGTTAGTAACTCGAAATAAAAGCTATGACATAAACAGAGACTAGCTAAGGGCGAGGTGACGATGTGTGTTATAAGTGTTTCCAAGATTGATGTGATCACCATCGCACACTCTCTCTACCTTCGGGATTAGTGATGAATCTAAATAAATGTTATCTGATGTTTGTGTTGAGCATGAACATGATTAGATCACGTTTATTACAATACGGTTATTCATTGAAGTTAGAGAATAATGGTTATTCTGCTTACATGAATAATACATTCAGTGGTCATACACCTAATGTGAATGGTTTATTGAATCTCGATCGTAGTGATACACATGTTCATAGTATTGATGCCAAAAGATGCAAAGTTAATAATGATAGTACCACATAGTTGTGGCACTACCGCTAAATGTCATATTGGTATAAAGCACATGAAGAAACTCCATGCTGATGGATCTTTGGACTCACTCGATTTCGAATCGGTTGAGACATGTGGACCATGCCTCATAGGCAAGATGACTAAGATCCCGTTTTTTCGATTTGATGGAGCGGACAAGTGACTTATTGGAAATGATACATGTTGATGTATGCAGTCCAATGTGTTGGAAATATGCCCTAGAGGCAATAAATAAAGTGTTTATTATTATATTTCCTTGTTCATGATAACTGTTTATTATCCATGCTATAATTGTATTGATTGGAAACACATTGCATGTGTGGATATATAGACAACACTTTGTCCCTAGTGTGCCGCTAGTAGACTACCTCATTGATCAAAGATGGTCAAGGTTTCCTAGCCATTGACATGAGATGTTATTTGATAACAAGATCACATCATTAGGAGAATGATGGGATGGACAAGAGCCAAACTATAAATGTAGCATATGATCGTGTCAGTTTATTCCTACAGTTTTCTGCATGTCAAATATATGTTCCTATGACCATGAGATCATGCAACTCACGGACACCGGAGGAGTGCCTTGTGTGTATCAAACATCACAACGTAACTGGGTGACTATAAAGGTGTTCTACAGGTATCTCCCAGGGTGTCTGTTGGGTTGGCATGGATCAACACTGGGATTTGTTACTCCGTGTGATGGAGAGGTATCTTAGGGCCCACTCGGTAATAAAACATCACAGTAAGCCTTGCAAGCAATGTGACTAAGTGTTATCCAAGGGATCTTGTATTATGGAAACGAGTAAAGAGACTTGCCGGTAACGAGGTTGAACTAGGTATGGATATACTGACGATCGAATCTCGGGCAAGTAACATACCGAAGAACAAAGGGAACATCATACGGGATTAACTGAATCCTTGACATAGAGGTTCGACTGATAAAGATCTTCGTAGAATATGTAGGAATCAATATGGGCATCCAGGTCCTGCTATTGGTTATTGACCGTAGAGGTGTCTCGGTCATGTCTACATAGTTCTCGAACCCGCAGGGTCTGCACACTTAAGGTTTGGTGACATTTCAGTAGCATAAAGTTATGCATGGTGGTGACCGAAGGTTGTTCGGAGTCCCAGATGAGATCCTGGATGTCACAAGGAGCTCCAGAATGGTTCGGAGGTAAAGATTGATATATAGGAAGTCCTATTTTGGTCACCGGAAAAGTTCTGGGCTCATCGGTAGTGTACCGGGAGTGCCGGGAGGGTACCGAGGGACCATCAGGAGGGGTATTTCGACCCAAGAGGCTACATGGGCTGTGGGAGAAGGAATACCAGACCTTAGTGGACTGGCCGAAGACCCACAGGAAGCCCATGCGGCTAGGGAAGAAACCCAAGGTGGAAAGAAAGGCAAAAGTAGAAAAAAAGGAAGGAGTCCTAATCCTACTAGGAGTGGAGGAGGAGGACTCCTCCCTCCACTTCGGCCGAAGTGGATTTGGCTCCCTTGGAAGAAAAGTCTCTGACCTCCCCTTCTCCTATATATACTAGAGGTTTTGAGGGTTTTTGCTACAGAATCTCAGCCACGTGCTGCCCTCTCCTCTAGTCTGTAGTTTCTCCTCTAGATCGGTTTTAGCAGTGCTTAGGTGAAGCCCTGCTGGAGTTACTCCACCACCATCGCCGCAATGCCATCGCGCTGCCGGAGAACTCATCTACCTCTCCACTCCCTCTTGCTGGATCAAGAAGGCGGAGATCGTCATCAAGCCGTACGTGTGCTGAACGCGGAGGTGTCGTCCGTTTGGCGCTAGATCGGGACGGATCATGATTGGATCGCGTGACGCTCGGCAATTTGGATCTCGAAGATGTCTGACTACATCAACCGCGTTTCTTAACACTTCCCGCTTAGCGATTAACAAGGGTAAGTAGATCCACTCTCCCTCTCATAGATTCTCATCTCCTAGATTGATCTTGGTGAAGCGTAGGAATTTTTTTGTTTCCCATGCAATGTTCCCCAACAGTGGCATCATGAGCTAGGTCTATGTGTAGATGTGATCTCTAGTAGAACACAAAGAGTTTGTGGGCGTTGATGCTTAGATTTCTTCCTCCCTTGGTCGTGTTTTGGTTCAGAGGTATTGTGGGATGAAGCGGCCCTGACCAACCTTACTCGTACGCTTACGAGAGACCGGTTCCATCGACTAACATGTAACTTTGTTGCAGAAAGATGGCTGGCGGGTGTCTGTTTCTCCTACTTTAGTTGGATCGGATTCGACAAAGGCAGTCCTTGAGAAGGTTGAAAAGAAACTTATGTATCAGCGTTCTGGTTTTGCGTAGGTGAGAATTGTTCCTGCTAGATACCCGTAGCAGCCACGTAAAACATGCAACAACAATTAGAGGACGTCTAACTTGTTTTTACAGGGTATGTTGTGATGTGATATGGCCAATTACATGATGACATATATGTGATGTATGAGATGATCATGTGTTGTATAAAATATCATGACTTGCATGTCGATGAGTACGACAACCGACAGGAGCCATAGGGTTGTCTTTAATTATTGTATGACCTGCGTGTCAATCATTAAGCAATATCATGATGACATATATGTAATGCTTTACTTTATTGCTAAATGGTAGCAATAGTAGTAGAAGCATGATGGCGCAACAACACCGATGGAGACACATTGATGGAGATCAAGATGATGGAGATCATGGTGTCATGCCGGTGACGATGGAGATCATGCCGGTGCTTTGGAGATGGAGATCAAAAGCACAAGTTCATGGCCATATCATGTGACTTATGATTTGGATGTGATGTTAATCCTTTTGTGCATCTTATTTTGCTTAGGATGACGGTAGCATTATAAGGTGATTCCTCACTAAAATTTCAAGATAAAATTGTGTTCTCCCCGAGTGTGCACCATTATGAAAGTTCGTCGTTTCGAAGCACCACGTGATGATTGGGTCTGATAGATTCTATGTTCACATACAACGGGCACAAGCCAGTGTTGCACATGCGGAACACTCGGGTTAAACTTGACGAGCCTAGCATGTACAGACATGGCCTCGGAACACAAGAGACCGAAAGGTCGAACATGAGTCATATAGTAGATATGATGAACATGGAAATGTTCGCCATTGACACCACCTCATCTCACGTGATGATCGGACTTGGGTTGGTGAATTTGCGTCATGTACCACTCGGATGACTGGAGGGATGTCAATTTGAGTGGGAGTTTTTAAGTAATATGATTAACTAAACTCCTTGTCATGAACATAGTCTAAAGTTGTCTTTGCAAAATTATAATGTAGATCAATAGCTCGCGCTGTAGTTTCAAGAAGAATGGCAAGGGCAAGAAGGGTAACTCCAAGAAGAGTGGAAAAACAGTTGCCCCTCCCATGAAGAAACCCAAGGCTGGACCCAATCCAGAAACTGAGTGCTTTCATTGCAAGGGAACTGGTCACTAGAAGCGGAACTGCCCCAAGTATCTGGCTGACAAGAAGGCGGCCAACAATAAACAAGGTATATATGATATACATGTTATTGATGTGTACCTTACTAGCTCTCGTTGTAGTTCCTGGGTATTTGATACCGGTTCGTTTGCTCACATTTACAACTTAAAACAGGAACTACGGAATAGACGAAGGCTGGCAAAGGACGAAGTGACGATGCGCGTGGGAAATGGTTCCAAGGTTGATGTGATCGCCGTCGGCATGCTCTCTCTTCGATAACCATTGGGATTAGTGATGAACCTGAATAATTGTTATTTAGTGTCTGCGTTAAACATGAATATTATATCTGGATCTTGTTTATTGCGAGACGATTACTCATTTAAATCAGAAAATAATGGTTGTTCTATTTGTATGAGTGATATCTTTTATGGTTATGCACCCAATGTGAGGGGTTTATTGATATTGAATCTTGATAGTGATGATACACATGTTCATAACATTGATGCCAAAAGATGTAGAGTTGATAATGATAGTACCACTTTCTTGTGGCACTGTCGTTTGGGTCATATTGGTGTAAAACACATGAGGAAGCTCCATGCTGATGGACTTTTGGAGTCACTTGATTTTGAATCACTTGACACATGTGAACCATGCCTCATGGGCAAGATGACTAAAACACCATTCTTTGGAACAATGGAACGGGCAAGTGACTTGTTGGAAATCATACATACAGATGTGTGCGGTCCAATGAATGTTACATCGCGCGGTGCATATCGTTATTTTCTCACCTTCACTGATGATTTAAGTAGATATGGGTATATTTACTTAATGAAACACAAGTCTGAAACGTTTGAAAAGTTCAAGCAATTTTAGAGTGAAGTTGAGAATCATCGTAACAAGAAGATTAAATTCCTACGATTTGATTGAGGAGGTGAATATCTGAGTTATGAGTTTGGCAGTCACTTAAGACAGTGTGGAATTGTTTCACAGTTGACACCGCCTGGAACACCACATCGTAATGGTGTGTCCGAACATCGTAATTGAACCTTATTAGACATGGTGCATTCTATGATGTCTCTTGTCGATTTTCCACTATCGTTTTGGGGTTATGCATTAAAGACAAATGCATTCACTTTAAATAGGGCACCATTGAAATCCGTTGAGACGACGTCATATCAACTGTGGTTTGGCAAGAGGCCAAAGTTGTCATTTCTTAAAGTTTTGGGATGTGATGCTTATGTCAAAAAGCTTCAGCCTGAAAAGATGGAACCCAAAGCGGAGAAATGCGTCTTCATAGGATACCCGAGAGAGAGAGAGTTGGGTATACCTTCTATCTCAGTTCCGAAGGCAAAGTGTTTGTCGCTAAGAACGAAACATTTCTTGAGAAAGAGTTTCTCTCGAAAGAATTGAGTGGGAGGAAAATAGAGCTTGATGAGGTTATTGAACCTTTACTTCAACCAGAGAGTAGCGCAATGCAGAAAGATGTTTCTATGGAGCCTACGACAGTTGAAGAGGAAGTTAATGATGATGATCATGAAGCTTCAGATCAAGTTACTATTGAACCTCGTAGGTCGACAAGGGCACGTACTACTCCTGAGTGGTATGACAACCCTGTCTTGGAGGTCATGTTGTTGGACAACAATGAACCTACGAGCTATGGAGGAGTGCCGATGGGCCCGGATTCCAAGAAATGGTTAGAGGCCATGAAATTCGAGATGGGATCTGTTGGGGATATAACCCCGTGGTGAGACCCGCCTAGGTGGGGCCGGGTCATACCTGGCGGCTCATGGGCCAAACCAAGGATGGGCCTCGAGACATAAGCCTAGACGTATGGCGGCTTCCCAAGATGGGCCAAAGCGAGGCCCAGGCAAGGAAGGCATGAAGACCCAGGCGGATAAGCCGCCCGGAGACAACTTGCTTAGGAAGGCAAGCTGACATAGAGATAGAGTCGGACATGTTGTAAGATTCGGTATGAGACTCGTGTAACCCGTGGTCTTGACCTCCTTTATAAGGGCGAGACCCGGGGCAAATTAGACAGAAACCAACGAATCGAGAGCTAGGTCAAGCGAATCCGCTCCCTTGTAATCAATACTCCAATCAATACAACACAAGAAGGACGTAGGCTTTTACCTCTTCTTGAGGGGCCGAACCTTGGTAAACTCGTGTCCTTTGTTCCAACCAACCCCTTTGAGTCCATCACCTTAGCGATGACCTCGAATCTAAGTCCTCGGACATCTGCCGTGACAAAACCATGACAGTTGGCACCCACCGTGGGGCTAGCACTCGGTGGTGTTGAGTTCTCAAAGGGCTCTCTTCAAGGGATCGAGGGATACGTGATCGGAAGGATGAACAAAAGTCGCCGCGGTCGGCTCTACATCGACGCCGCCGGCTGGAGTCCCGAGGCCGACTCTGTGGAGTATGAGTTTCGAGTTCCCTTCGGCGGAATCCACGTCTTCATCGGCAAAATCGGCGGATCTACACCCGTGCCGGACGTTTGCACCGACATCGTTGAGCTGGCTCGGCGCGCGCAACCCGCTCGATACGTACAACCCGTCCGTGCTGATCCGGGCAAGAAGCATGTCTTCGTTGGCTTCACTCAAGATATGGATCTTGAGGCTTCTAGGTCGCAGGAGACTCTCATCTGTTCATAGGATGGATCTTCGAGTGGAGAGGCGGAATCAATCTACGAGCTTCATTATGGCGGGCTCAGGGGCTACGATGAGCTTTACCCCGAGTCGGAGCAGTCTGAGACGGATGATCATGGGTTGCCGACTCATGCGACCGTGTTCATGGCGGGAACAGAGCTGAGCCCAAGAAGTGCAGCCGCTGAGGCTGACCCGCCGCCGGCTCAGGTTCTTCTGGATCTAATGATTGAGCTCACAACCCTGATGGCGACTGAAGTCACGCCTGAGAATCAAGCCGCCTGGAACCTGGAGATCACAAGACTGAAGGACCAAATGGCGGAAGTCCAACGGGGGATCGACGCGTTAAAGGCTCAGATGGATGCGGAGGCAGAGCGCCTTAAGACGGATGGTTTCCACCTTGAGCTAGAACAACAGTTGGCGGCCGTAGTGCGGCGGATGAGGCATCAGTCCTGCCTGCCAGAACAATATCAGGCCAAAAACCTTTTTAACATGCCAGGAACGGGTCAGACAACGGAAGCACCTGGAAGTCGGCCGGCGGCTCGGCAACAGCTTAACCCGCCCCGACGGAACCAGACCTCACCAATGGCTTTTCCAACGCCGGCGGGTGACTACTCAAACCCGACGAAGAACATGGTGGCGGCAGCAACCCGGCTTGGAACAATCCCTATTCCAGACGAGGGGCCTTTTGTAGAAGAGGCGCGGAACGCTATTGGGTACCTACAAACGGCAATGGCCCAGCAAGAGAAATATACCTATAGCCGGAGTCGCGTGCATTCAACTCCCATCCCCAGCCGCAGCTTCAGCCAACGCTATGAGTCGCTGGCGGTGTCTAGCAGTGATTAGCACCGGGGCCCACTGCGAGACGACGAGACGGCTTTGGATGCTCAAGAGCTCGTAAATCGGGCGAGGGCACAACGAGAGGCGGCGGCTCTGGCAGCGGCGGCTCATCAAGAGTCTACGCCTTCCATCTCAGTTGGAGCAGGAGTAACCACCAGTGCCGTGGGAGTACCGTGCTTGGTGCCGGCTCTACGAAACGAGCATCTGCCGAAGGATTTCAAAGGCCCTCGCAAGGTCCCAAATTACACTGCTGACCTGCCCCGAAGGCTTGGATTGAAAGCTATGAGTTGGCCATGGAGATGATGGATGTCAATGATGCGGTGTGCGCGAAGTAGTTTATCATGATGCTAGAAGGGCCGGCTCGCACGTGGTTGAAGGGTTTGCCACCCAATACCATCAATTCCTAGGCTGAGTTAAAAGCGAAGTTCATCAAAAACTTTTGAGGAACGCGCTAGCAGCCCATGACGATTGTGGATTTGGATCACTGTGTACAGCAGGAAAATGAGTCGGCTCATCACTAGGTCTGGCGGGTTTCGACTATCATCCACTCGTCTGAGCAGATTACGGCGGCTCAAGCGGTCTTGATTCTGGAAAGGAATTGCAATTTTATGCCTTTGAAGCAGAAGCTCGGCCGGCTCAAGCGCACGTGTCAGGACATGGGGGAGCTCATGGCGGCTCTCATGAAGTACGCCGGCTCTGATAATACGAAGGATTGGGGCTCTAATGAGGATAAGCCTAGTCATATTAAGAAGAATGACAATGGAGAGGGTGCGGTAGGCAATGGTAACCAAGGCAAGAGGAAGAACCCGGACGGCGGGTCAGAGCTGGTCGCCAATGCCAGCACCGGCAAAAATCGTGCTAAGGGCAACGAGAAGTTCAAGAAGCCTTTTAATAAGGGCAAGACTCCTTTTAATTTGGAGGAGATGCTCAATAAACCTTGTCCGGAGCACAGTCGGCCCGACAGATCGGCAGGTCACACGTGGGGTAATTGCCACGTTATGCAAAAGTTCAAAGACTATAGCTTACGACAGCATAACAACGATGGTGGCCCGCCTGGCGGCTCAGGGCCAGGCGGGTCAGGAGCCGAGTTTGGATCCGGTGGCTCAGGATCCGGTCATCATGGCCAGGGCAACCAGGGAGGACATCATCCTCACTCTGGTGGCAACAATCAGCAACAGAATAACCAGTCTGGATATCAGAGTAATCCAAAGCAGCTCAGCTCGGTTCAGTATCATGTTTTTACAACCAGCCTTGACAGGCGAGATCATAAGTTGCGCAAGTAGGCGGTTAATGCGATCATGCCGGCTCTACCACAATACTTGAAGTGGTCTGAGTATGATATAACCTGGAGTCGGGAGGATCACCCGCCGCATGTTGATGACCCGGGGCGGCTGGCGTTGGTAGTTGCTCCCCAAGTTGGAGGCTATGTGTTTACTAAGGTGCTTATGGATGGTGGCAGTAGCATCAATATTTTGTACTACGACACTTTCCTAGGATGAAGTTGCTTGATAAGGATCTTAAACCGTGATCAACAGTTTTTCACGGCGTGGTGCCAGGCAAGTCAGCTTATCCAGTGGGGAGGATCTCTTTGGAAGTCGCCTTCGGTGACGAACACAACTACAGGGTGGAGACCTTGTGTTTTGAGGTGGTCAAGATCAAAAGTCCGTACCATGTTCTGTTTGGACATCCGGCTTACGCCAAATGCATGGCTAGGCCTTGTTATGTGTTCTTGCATCTCAAGATGCCGGGCCTAAAGGGTAAGTTTACAGTGCATGGTGATTGAGAGACAACTATTGAGTGTGAGGAAGGAGACACGGCTTATGTAGAGTCTAGTTGTGCAAAGGAAAATGTTGACCCGAAGGACATGACTCCGCTGAAAAAGCCCACCACAAAGGTTGAGCTGCCCCTCAAATTTACGGCGAATGATACCAAATTGGTGATTTCACTCCAGGCGACTCATCTCAGCAGTTCACTATCGGAGCTAATATGGATCCCAAATAGGAAAGCGCGCTCATCGAATTCATTCGTGAGAATCGGGACATCTTCGTGTGGAAACCTTCTGACATTCTGGGTGTACCGAGAGAGTTCGCTGAGCACCACCTTAATGTGGATCCTAAGTTTAAACCAGTCAAGCAGTTTCTATGGCAGTTCAATGAGGAGAGGCGCAAGGCCATTGGGGAAGAGGTTGCCCGGCTTCTGGCGGTGGGTTTCATCGTCGAGGTCTTTCACCTGGAGTGGCTCGCTAACCCAATGCTAGTACTCAAGAAAAACGGCACGTGGCGTATGTGTGTGGACTACACAGATCTTAACAAGGCCTCTCCGGCTGACCCGTTTGCTCTCCCTCGTATTGACCAGATCATTGATGCAATGGCGGGTTGTGAGAGTTTATGCTTCCTAGATGCTTATTCTGGTTATCATCAGATCAAGGTGGCAGTCAAGGACCAAGACAAGATGGCTTTCATCATGCCTTTTGGTGCTTTCTGCTATGTGTCCATGCCTTTTGGGCTCAATAGTGCCCAAGCGACTTACCAGCATTGTGTACAGAACTGTCTTCACAGCCAAATCGGGCGCAACATTCATGCATATGTGGATGATATTGTGATCAAGTCAAGGAAGAAGGAGACTCTGCTTGACGACCTGAAGGAGACTTTCGACAACTTACGGGTTTACAAGATGATGCTTAACCCGGCTAAGTGTGTCTTTGGCATTCCGACAGGAAAGCTTTTGGGATTTTTAGTCTCTAAGCGTGGCATTGAATCTAACCCAGATAAAATCAAGGCTATCACCTCCCTGTTTGAGCCGACATGCATAAAGGATGTTCAGCGCCTGGCGGGATGGATTGCAGCATTAAGGCGGTTTATAAGCCGCCTTGGTGAGAAGGCCATTCCTTTATATCAGATGATGAAAAAGACAAACAAATTTGTCTGGAGTACGGCGGTGGGTGAAGCATTTGAGGCGCTCAAGAAACAGCTCACTGAGCCGCTGGTCCTAGCCGCTCCGGTTGAGAAAGAACCCTTGCTCTTATACGCGGCGGCTAATAATAGGGCTATCAGCGTCGCAATCGTTGTCGAGCGTAAGGAGGCGGGGAAGGAATATCCGGTTCAGAGGCCGGTTTACTATATCAGTGAGGTCCTGACAGAATCCAAGCAGAGGCATCCACATTGGCAGAAGCTGGTGTATGGGGTGTTCATGGCCAATCGCAAGCTAAAGCACTATTTCCTGGGGCACCAGATTACAGTGGTTAGCTCTGCCCCGTTGGGAGATATAATTAAAAACAGAGAAGCCACTGGCAGGATCGCTAAGTGGGCATTGGAGCTTGGACCTCTCAATTTAAAATATGTGCCTCACATGGCGGTCAAGTCACAAGCCTTGGTGGATTTCATCAACGACTAGACTGAGTGTCAGGCGCTCGAGGAAAAGTTGGACAACACATACTGGACAATCCACTTTGATGGATCCAGGCAATTGGAAGGATCAGGGGCAGGGGTTGTTTTAAGTTCCCCCAAAGGTGATAAGTTTTGCTATGTGCTAAGGTTGATGTTTCCTTGTACTAACAATGCAACTGAGTACGAAGCTCTGCTTCATGGCCTCCGGGTGGCTAAGGAGATGAACCTGAGCTAGGTTAGATGCTTTGGCGACTCAGACCTTGTAGCCTAGCAAGTTTCAGGCACTTGGGATTCCAAGGACCCGCGGATGGTGGCGTATCATCAGGCGGTGGATGTCATCGCTGGTCACTTCAAGGGCTATCAGGTAGATCATATTGATCATCGCAGGAATGAGGCGGCTGACGCCCTGTCAAGGCTGGGTTCTCAACGTAAGCCGGTGCCACCTAACGTTTTCTTAGACGTACTACATCACCCGTCAGTTAAGTTACCTTCAGAGGAAGACTTGGCTATCCTTGACTCGGAAGGATAGCTGGTGCGGCTCTACATGCTATTCCTGACTGGACTGTGCCTTATTTGGCGTACTTGACTCGTGGTGAGTTACCTGATGACAAAAATCTCGCCAGACAGATCACCGACGGTCTAAGTCTATGACAATAGCCAATGGGGAGTTACATAAGTGCAGTGTCACTAGCGTGTTTCAACGTTGCATCTCACCTGAAGAGGCAAGGAATCTTGAATGAAATTCATGCTGGTGATTGTGGTCACCACGTCGGCTCTAAATCTTTGGTGGCCAAGGCCTTTCGACATGGTTTCTTCTGGCTAACGACTCATAAGGATGCGGGAGACTTGGTTCGCAAGTGCGGTGGATGTCAAAAGTTTGGCCGGCGTGCTCATGTCCCGGCTCAAGAGCTGTGCATGATTCCAATTACTTGGCCATTTGCGGTCTGGGGGCTTGATATGGTCGGGCCTTTCAAGAGATCCAAGGACAAGAAGACCCACCTCTTGGTGGGGGTTGACAAATTTACCAAGTGGGTAGAAGCTGAGCCGGTTGGCAAGTGTGACGTGGCTACGGCGGTTCAGTTTATTAAGAAGCTGATCTACCGTTTTGGTTACCCTCATAGTATCATCACAGATAATGGTACGAATCTACCAAGGGGGCTATGCAAGCATTTTGCGAAAGTGAACACATCAGACTTGATGTTTCTATGGTTGCTCATCCACAGTCAAACAATCAGGCAGAGCGCGGTAACCAAGAAATCTTGAGAGGTATCAAGCCCCGGCTTATGATTCCTTTGCAGCGAACGCCGGGTTGTTGGGTGGAAGAGTTGCCGTCCGTCTTATGGAGCATCAGAACCACCCCCAACAGATCAACAGGTTATACACCTTTGTTCATGGTTTAGGGTGCAGAAACCATGCTACCAAGCGATATCCGTCATGACTCGCCACGAGTGGCGGCTTACATTGAGGCGGACACTGAAACGACGCGTCAAGATGCGTTGGATGCTTTGGAGGAAGAACGTGATCTAGCGGCGGCTCGATCGGCGATTTATCAGCAAGACCTGCGTCGCTATCATAGCCGCAGAGTCAAGAGCTGGACGTTTCAAGAAGGCGACTTAGTGCTGCGGTTGATTCAAGATCAGACAAACGCACACAAGTTATCCCCTCCATGGGAAGGGCCTTTCGTGCTCAGCAGAAATCTCAACAATGGGTCGTATTACGTCATTGACATCCGAGACGACTCAAACACTTTTGGGCAGGAGATCCGACGGCCGTGGAACATAGTGCATATACAGCCTTACTATACTTAAGTTGTCAAGACTTGACATTTTACACCTTCATTGTAAATATCATATATATATTAATAAAGTTGGCATCCCTGCAAGCCAGGGCCTTTGCCGTTTTGCATATATCAGTTTGTGCAAAAAGGTCAATCAGGGGGCTTCCAACCCACCGAGTTTAGCCTATCAGACCCTATTGATCGGCTCTCAAGCGAAATAGTTGACTTCCTCAACATGATTGTCTAGGGGCTTCCAACCCACCGGGTTTAGCTTATCAGACCCTATTGATCGGCTCTCAAGCCAAATAGTTGACTTCGTCAACATGATCGTCTAGGGGGCTTCCAACCCACCGGGTTTAGCTTATCACACCCTATCGGTCGGCTCTTAAGTCAAATAGTTGACTCCGTCAACAAAGGTCACTTGGGGGCTTCCAACCCATCGGGTTTAGCTTACACACCCTCTTGATCGGCTCTTAAGACAAACAGGGTTAAACCTGCCTGTAAGCTGATGCTGCTTTGGTAGGTGACCCACCGAACTCTTACTAGTTAATCTCGCCTAGAGACCCTGAGACGACACAAAGAAATTGACGGCCAATCTCGATAGAGACACTATACTGGTTTAAGGTTAAAACGGTAGTTCTTGTCACGTGAGGGCCGGCTTACGGAAAGCAAGGATAAACTCTCCCATCTAATGCCGACTTTCCGCTATGTGGCCTGTTCGTACTCTTAGATAGTTAATCTTTAAAGACCCTGCACTGTTTAAGGTTAAAACGACGGATTTATGTCACGTGAGAGGCAATTTATGGGCTACCAGGGGACTCATGCCCTGTCGAGTGTCTTCTGGGACGTTACACTTTCCGACAGTTAATCTCGCTTAGAGACCCTGAGCCGTTCAAAAGAATTGACGGCCAATCTCGATAGAGACCCTGTACGGTTAAGAAGTTTTAAGTGGCGAGTCAACCCAGAAGAACTGGCACATGAGTTAAAAAAGGGCCAGGAAAGATATAACATCTTTGGGTTGCGCTATCCTAAGCCACCCTCCTAACAATGCAAATATTGTTCTATTCTCGTAGGTTTGTTAATTACCAAGAGCTGTCACAACAACTGGTATGAGTTGAAGGCACAAGGCAGATATAATATGTTAAGCCAAACGATTTCATATGTGCGTGATGGCACAGTTTAGGCAAGACAAAGTTTACTACGAGCCTATAACAATGCTCTCTACAGAGCTCAAAAGTGAGGACTCAAAGATTTTTACATCGCCCTATGGCGGGTCACAAGGCCGGTTCATCCACGGCGTTACCAAGGTCGTCAGTTGGATGACGGGTCACCCTGCGGCGGGTCTTCGACCTTCATGATCTGGAGATTGTCCACGTCCCAGTTTCAGTTGGTTAAAGCCGCAAAGTTTTCCTCTTCAAGGTGGGGGGACGGGTCAAGATCAGGAGCAAAGAGGTGCTTACGGCGTGCAGGCGTTAAGTCCTTGGCTTCAAAGGTTGCACCGCATACTCTCTTCTGCTCGACATTATAAGATGCCTAGTATGTTGACAGGTCCACTTCTTCTGCTAACACTGATGCGAGGACTCTGGAAGCCTTCATGCAACGAGCATAGTCAGCCTCCATGAACTCTGAGCCGTCATCTTTCTTTGATGGGAACCCATCCATCATGTCTTCGGGAGTCAGCTCTGGGGCGAAAGCCAAAGCCCGGCTTATGGCTGCGATGGCTCCTTTTCTGGCGGCTGGTTTCTTGAGCTCCTGGATTTGTTTCGAGAGGGTGGATAGCAACTCTATGACTCCCTTCATGGTTGAGGGAATACTATCTTTGTAGATCATCGCCTTGATTGTGTAGAGAGCTCCGCAATACAGTTGCTCTGTTAAAGTATAGACAACTTACAATGGCAACAAGCTATCAGTAGCAAGTTGACAGCTCCTTTGACCTGCATAAGACGGATTTTTCGGTCATAAGTCGCTGATATAAGTATTTACACAAGAGTATTGGCTAAGTATTTAGTACTTACCAAAGATGGCGGCTAACATCTTCGCAATGTGGCTCTTCAAGGCGTGTAGCTCATCGGACACAACCATGAGCCGCTAGTCAGCATCGTCTGCTCGTTGAGCCAGGGCGGTTTGTTCCGTCTCAACAGATTTTTTGAAGTCGGCGAAGTTAGCATTAACTTTAGCAAGTTCTTCGACAGCGAGCTGGCACTTCTTGTCTACCTCTTCTCCGGCGGCTTGCTGGGTGGCCAGACTGCTCCTTAACCCGGTCAATTCAGACTCGGCCTCGTTTTAAGCTTCCTGTGACATACAAAAAGTAAAATGAGGGCTAAGTCGCTAGGATGATATATTATCAGATGATGAAGATTCAGACAATATAATGCAAGTCTCAACAAGATTGCAAGCAATATGCTCGACACTTGGGGGATAATGTCTATTTTTTTCTCCAAGGGTACAAGGAAGTTCCGGCTCATCTTCATCAAAGTTAAGCCGACCCTTGGGGGCTACACATGGCTCTTTGCTCTATCTACAAGGAAGTTCCGACTCATCTTCATCAAGTTAAGACGGCTCTTGGGGGCTACAGGTGGCTCTTTGATCTATCTATATTAAAGTTCCGGCTCATCTTCATCAAGATAAGCCGACCCTTGGGGGCTGTAGGTGGCTCTTTGAACAAACTACTTACGCACTAAAAGCGTCGGCTCAATATCCAAGTTTTAAGCCGATAATTGAGGGCTACAGGCTAATTATTTCTATTTATAACAAGCCTCAAAGACCCGGTTTACCATTGGTAAATACTAAACCAGCTCTTGGGGGCTACATATGGGCATAAGGAAAAGAGAGCAAGAGTACCTCATATTTTATCTTCACCAAGCTAACAAGCTTGAGCTCCATGTTCCGGCTGGTGGAGAGGCGGTTCAGATAGCCAGCATGCAGCTCATCAGCGCTTAACTTCTCCAGCACGAGGAGTTCAAAGTCCAGCTTCTCAAAGGCTTCAGGCTTCTCAGTGTGCTTTGTCAACACATGAGCTTGAGGAGTGTGGAAGCCGGTACCAGTAATGGTGACGTCCGGAGTAACCAAATCGTCAACAACTGTTGAAGGGCTCCGCGGCTTAGAGCTGGTCCTCAGAGGACTCTCAGGAATCATGTCATGGGCCGCCGGCTCGGAAGAACGATGAGCCTCTTCAGGCGCATCCTTGGAGGCCGCAGAGGGGTCAGTGTGCGCTGTAGGAGAGTCCGGCCTGGCAGGCTCCGGCTCTCGAGCCTTGGGAGCAGGGGTAGACCCGCCGGTCTTCCTTCGTTTCACTTGAGCCCTGGAAAGAACAGAAGTTCATGGTATAAGCTTTACGGCTAACAAAGGATGGAATGAAAGCATGAAAGGCACGTACTCTGGGTTGATCTTTAGAGGCGGAAGAGCAGTAGCTGTAGAGTCCCCCGAGGAAGGGGGTGATTCCTAAAAATAGTTAAGGCAATATAAGACAGGGTCAAATCATAAAGGCAAGATTGACAAACTTAAGCCAAGTGAAACAAATACCTCAGCTGGCCGTTTCCGTTGAGCCGGAGAGTGAGATAACCCGGTCATGAGGTCGTTAGAGCCGGTACTTCGGGTCTGGCGCCGGGAGACTTGCTGTTGCTTTTTCAAAAGAAAATTTGGGTCTAAGTAAGCAAGAGGATGAGAAAATGAACCTTTTCGGATGACCCACCGTATCTTCTGTGGTGCAAAATGTTCTGAGTCAGATGAAACATAAGTTACCTCAGGAACGTTGGCGTGGCTTGTCTCCGTTTCGTCTTGAGAATTATTATTGTCAATAAGGTGCATGAAGAGACGACCAAGAGAGTCAAGTTCTACCTCTGAGTCGTCAGAGTCGGGTTGTTCTTGAGGTGCGGTCCTCTTCTTTCGGCCGTCGGTTTTCTCCTTTGATTTCTTTGGAGGAGGAACATATTTATTTTTCCAAAAGCTGGAATTGGCCTGAAAGTGAAAGCCGTCGAAAGAGGTCAAAAGATTGCAAAGTATATATGGATAGCTAACGTGGAAGTAAGGAGATCGAGAGTCGCCCTTACATCTGGGGTCGGGTTTGTGGTGCAGAAAGGTGCTAACCCGATGGCACGGCAAGATCCTTCAGATTCATGAACAAGGCCTTTGACAGTGGTCATGATGTTATCTTCTGACAACGTGGTAGGGTTAAAGCAGAGGGGGTCATTATCATCACCCGTATACTCGCACATGAGGCGGCTTCGCCGGCTCAGAGGCAGGACTTTCCAAGAAACCCAGCAGCAGGTCAGATCCATCCCTGTCAGACCATTGGCCATAAGGGCTTGATTCTTGCATGAGCCGGAGCATCCTTCACTCGTTCAGAGGCTCACAGCCAGTTAGCGAGCTCGGATGTAGTCTTGAGCCGGGTCGAACGATAACCCGACATGGAATGCTCTCCCTCTGGAGAGGTGTCTTTGCAATAAAACCAGGTTTTATTGCAGTCCTTGGGATGACTTGGCATCCGAACAGCCGGAAAGATTACATCCCGTCTTCTCTGAATTGAGATTCTGCCAAGCTCTAAGCTTGGACCAACTTTACCTCTGTCTGGCGGTTGGCGTAGAAAAACTCATGGAAAAGACCAACGGACGGCTCTTCTTGTAAGTAAACTTCACAGAGAATTTGGAAATTGCATATGTTTGAGACAGAGTTTGGGGCGATGTCTTGAGGGCGCAGCTTAAAGAAATGAAGGACGTCTGAGAAGAATTTTGAGCCGGCGGGCTGAAATAGCGTACAAGACGATTCGCAAAAGCAACTACTTCGCCCTCTTGAGGAATGGGTTTCTTTTCATTGCCCTCTTGACATCTTTGGGTGGCAAGGACCCTGTGTCTATGAAATCCTTCAAAAACTCTTCGGTAACGGCAGAGCTGACCCAGTTACAAGAATTGGACGCACGAGGCATGTTGGCGACTTAAAGCTGTGCAAGGTAACAATGTGTGGCGAGTTAGAAGGTGACAGATAACTACAGACGGTTGATGAAATCTGAGTTCTCTAAAGCTAAGTCGCCGGAGCAATTTAGGCAAGAGTCAGAAATTCAATGGCGATTTAAACTTGCAAGGAAACAACGTAAAAGTTGCTAAGTGTGGAAAACAGGTTTGACAGACTGTCTATATAATTACGGATATACAAAACAGAGAAAAAGTGGGTTTATCTTAAACCTAGCGATGAACAGAGGAACTAGCAACGTTTGAAGACAGCAAAGGGGGCAACTACAGATCTATGTTGTGCTAATATTGATTTCCAACGATCTAACGTGATGGAAAAAGGGACATTATCAATTTCACTGATCTACATACTATCTGACATTACGAAGAGCTCATGTTCTAGCGAGCAGAGGAACTCCATGAAAACCCTACCGAAGGCTATAGATCTAGGGGTGGAGAAGAACTTACCGAGGATGACGCGACGGGCGCGGGCGGTGCTCTGGTCCGATCAGGTTGATGCAGCGGCCTGGGGTGACGATGGAGTGGAGGCCTCACCGGAGCAAGGAAACTCTGGAGCGACATCGTCAGGAGGAAGAAGAAGAGGCGCGAGCGGAGGAAGAAATGAATACCTCCCTTCGCGGTCCTATTTCACAGGCAAAAGGTGGAAACGGGCGTGTAAATTGAGGCGACAGAAGTTGATTGACCGATACGGCCCCTCAATTTTCGGGCCATCCGTTTAATAGTGGAAAGATCTGTTGCGGTCGGCAGGGAATCTTTTTGATATATCCGGTATGACATCACGGTGGGTTATCTTATCTTACTTTCAGGTGATAATGAGCGAGACTCGCTGCCAAGAGAGACGGAAGGATGAAATGAGTAAGCTCAATTCAACCTGGGGCCTAATGTTGGGGATATAATCCCATGGTGAGACCCGCCCAGGTGGGGCCGGGTCATACCTGGCGGCTCATGGACCAAACCAAGGATGGGCCTCGAGAGGTAAGCCTAGACGTATGGCGGCTTCCCAAGATGGGCCAAGGCGAGGCCCAGGTAAGGAAGGCATGAAGACCCGGGCGGATAAGCCGCCCAGAGACAGCTTGCTCAGGAAAGCAAGATGACATAGAGATAGAGTCGGACACGTTGTAAGAGTCGGTATGAGACTCGTGTAACCCGTGGTCTTGACCTCTTTTATAAGGGCGAGACCTAGGGCGACTTAGACAGAAACCAACGAATCGAGAGCTAGGTCAAGCGAATCTGCTCCCTTGTAATCGATACTCCAATCAATACAACACAAGCAGGATGTAGGCTTTTACCTCTTCTTGAGGGGCTGAACCTGGGTAAACTCGTGTCCTTCATCCCAACCAACCCCTTTGAGTCCATCACCTTAGCCATGGCCTCAAATCTAAGTCCTCGGACATCTGCCGTGACAAAACCACGACAGGATCCATGTATGAAAACAAAGTATGGACTTTGGAAGTATTACCTGAACTGCTAAAGGCCATTCAGAACAAATGGATCTTTAAGAAGAAGACGGACGCGGATGGTAATGTCACCGTATATAAAGCTCGAATTGTGGCAAAGGGTTTTTCACAAGTTCAAGGAGTTGACTACGATGAGCCTTCTGACCCGTAGCGATGCTTAAGTCCGTTAGAATCATGTTAGCAATAGCTGCATATTTCGACTATGAAATTTGGCAGATGGATGTCAAAACATCGTTCCTCAACGTTTTCCTTGAGGAAGTGTTGTATATGATGCAACCAGAAGGTTTTGTCATCCAGAGAATGCTGACAAAGTTTTGCAAACTCTAGCAATCCATTTACGGAAAGGTGCAAGCATCTCGGAGTTGGAATAAGCGCTTTGATGAGGCAATCAAAGCGTTTGGGTTTATACAAGTTTATGGAGAATCTTGTATTTACAAGAACGTGAGTGGGAGCTCTATATCATTTCTAATATTATATGTGGATGACATATTGCTGATTGGAAACAATATAGAAATGCTGGAAAGCGTGAAGGAATATTTGAACAAGAGTTTTTCGATGAAGGACCTAGGAGAAGCTGCTTTCATATTAGGCATTAAGATCTAGAGAGATAAATCGAGACACTTGATAGAACTTTCACAAAGCACATACCTTGATAAAGTTTTGAAGAAGTTCAAAATGGATCAGTGCAAGAAGGGGTTCTTGCCTGTGTTACAAGGTGTGAAGTTGAGTAAGACTCAATGCCCAGTGACTGCAGAAGATAGAGAGAATATGAGTGTCATCCCATATGCTTCAGCCATAGGCTCAATCATGTATGCAATGTTGTGCACAAGACCCGATGTCAGCCTTGCCATAAGTATGGCCGGAAGGTTTTGAAGTGATCCTGGAATGGAGCACTAGATGGCGGTCAAGAATATCCTTAAGTACCTGAAATGGACTGAGGAAATGTTTCTCGTTTATGGAGGTGATCAAGAGCTCGTCGTAAAGGGTTACGTTGATGTAAGCTTTGACACTGCTCCGAATGATTCTAAGTCGCAAATCTGATACGTATTTATTCTCAACGGGGGAGCGGTAAGCTGGTGTAGTTCCAAGCAAAGCGTGGTAGTCGATTCTACCTGCAAAGCGAAGTACATCATAGCCTCGGAGGCAAAGAAGGAAGGTGTCTGGATGAAGCAGTTCATGCTAGATCTTGGAGTAGTGCCTAGTGCACTGAATCCAATGACTCTGTTCTGTGACAACACTGGTGCCATTGCTCTGGCCAAAGAACCAAGGTTTCAAAAGAGGAACAGACACATAAAGTGATGCTTCAATCCCATCCGTGATTACATCGAGGAGAAGGACATAAATATTTGCAAAGTGCACACGGATCTGAATGTTGCAGACCCATTGACTAAACCTCTTCCAAGGGATAAACATGATCAACACCAGAAGTGCATGGGTGTTCGATTCATTACAATGTAAATCACATGGTGATGTGAACTAGATTATTGACTCTAGTGCAAGTGGGAGACTATTGGAAATATGCCCTAGAGGCAATAATATATTAGTTATTATCATATTTCCTTGTTCATGATAATCGTTTATTATCCATGCTATAATGGTATTGTGTGGAAACTCAAATGGATGTGTGGATACATAGACAACACTATGTCCCCAGTATGCCTCTAATAGACTAGCTCGTTGATCAAAGATGGTCAAGGTTTCCTAGCCATAGAGATGTCATTTGATAACGGGATCACATCATTAGGAGAATGATGTGATGGACAAGACCCAAACTATAAACATAGCATATGATCATGTCAGTTTATTGCTATAGTTTTCTACATGTCAAGTATCTGTTCCTATAACCATGAGATCATGCAACTCACTGACACTGAAGGAATACCATGTGTGTATCAAACATCGCAACGTAACTGGGTGACTATAAATATGCTCTACATGTATCTCCGAAGGTGTCTGTTGAGTGGGCATGGATCAAGACTAGGATTTGTTACTCCGTGTGACGAAGAGGTATCTCAGGGCCCACTCGGTAATACAACATCACAACTAGCCTTGCAAGCAAAGTGACTAAAGTGTTAGACACGGGATCCTGTATTACAGTACGAGCAAAGAGACCTATCGGTAACGAGATTGAACTAGGTATAGAGATACCTACGATCGAATCTCGGGCAAGTAACATACCGAAGAACAAAGGGAACAGCATACGGGATTAACTGAATCCTTGACTTAGAGGTTCAACCGATAAAGATCTCCGTAGATATGTAGGAACCAATATGGGCATCCAGGTCCCACTATTGGTTATTGACTTTAGAGGTGTCTCAGTCATGTTTGCATAGTTCTCGAACCCGCAGGGTCTACACACACTAGTAGAAAACATGCCATTAGTCCCGGTTGGGAAGGGCCTTTAGTCCCGATTCCCCAACCGGGACAAAAGTATAGAGACTAGAGGGTCTAGGCCTTTAGTCCCGGTTTGCTACGAACAGGGACTAAACCCTGGCCACGTGGGCGTTAGAGCGCGCCAGGGCATTGGGACCTTTGGTCCCGGTCGGTATCACCAACCGGGACTAAAGGTTTAGGGGTTTAGGGGTTTAATGTTTACTGTTTATTTTTCCTTTTCATTTTGTGTTTTCCATTTAATTCCTTTTCATTTCAAAAATATTTTACACTACTACATATTGTACATGTTATGCATATATAATAGAATTTCTCGTAGAACCGATCATATATCAAATAATTTCTTGTACAACCAATCATATATCATAGAATTTTCTCGTACGACTACATGCATACACACACACACACATATATATATACACACAATTTGGTATGTAAAATTTCTCGTACAATTTGCAGATCATTCGGGATCGAGTAATCGTATTCTCCATCGGGAGATATGACCTGCTGAAGCAAAAATCCCGCAACTTCCTATTGAATTGCTCGTATGCGGTCCGTTGGTAGGAGCTGATCCTGCATTTGCGTCATCTATATATATAGAAGGATATCAATATGAATATGCATGTTAGTTGTGTGTATATGTATTAGATAATGATAAAAAAATATGAATGGTGTTTACGTACCGAAAGATCTCTTGCACTCTTGCTGTTTTCGGTAATAAAGCGAATGTTCTCGTAAACGTAATATGCACATAGTTCAGTCCCCTGTGCCTGCCTCATGTACTTTACGAGAATAGAATTCAATCTGATAATAATGAAGCATGACAATGGTATTGAAATTAGAATTAAAGAGATGCACGAACGTAGCTAGTACTACTTAATTACCTTGCGCTTTTGCCATCTCAACTCTGGATTCCATTCGCCGGTGACCTCTTTGATGAAATGTTTCCAAACCCTGCATGGCAAACAAAATGAATAAAGGAGTTATTAATTACCTCATATCAGGAAATGAACTAATAAAGAAGCTGACATAGTGCATCAATGATTGAAATTACCTTCCGAGCAACAAATGCAAGCTTATGTAATCTTCAGGGTCTTTACTTAGCGAGTCTGGTACTTCAACACTTCCATCGTCAACTCTAATGATTAGAGTGATCCAGTGGTAGCTACACACATGATTTGTATAAGCGGGCATCCATATAACTCATCAACTACAGTTAACATCGAGTATATATATGTGTGTGTGTGTGTGTGTGTAAGCAAAAATAGAATTTTTAGTACAAGACAATAACACTCACTGGAAGTTCCAAGGTAAAAGTATTTCAGCTTTGTACTTTAGGTCCTTCAAAAACCTTAGAACCATTTTCTCCGTATCTTTAGGGTCCCTTCTCAACACTTATTCATTAACGGTATTTGGGTCAATGAACCCAATGCCATAGACTCTAGCTCTGTTCAATTTAAAAATCCTCATTCTGCATAATACCACAGAAAATAATATAGTGAGTATAATAACATGCAATGAACGAGCTGAGCTAGAGACTTAAATTATAGAAAGAAATCACTTACAGACAATAGCAACTGATGATAGACTTGTCGAGTGCTTTTTGATTGAATAACTGAAAAAATTCTGCATTTTCAATCCACAAAGCATTTTCATGGATGTAATGCTCTTTCTCGACCTTCACCATGAGGTTAGATCGCACGAACTTTACTTATCTCATGTACCAGTCATGCAAGTTGTGCATTTGCGTTCTTAGAAGCTTCTCGTCGTCAGGAGTGACGAGAGGTTTCCGGGGGACATATTGCCATGCTATTTCCTTTGGATCCAATAAATTCCTCGATCTCTAGGAGTTGTTCAACGGTGATGCCGAGCAATCTAGCATTCTCTCTATCAGCATCGGTTATTACCACCTTATTGGCACTCACCTTGAGCAGGTTGATCGACTGGACTGGCTGTTCTCTGAGCTGAGGAACAGTTTTCCCGTATTTACGTATGTATCCAGTGTACCTATAATTTATGAAGTATTCGTGCCATGTTTACAATAATTCTATTTGATTTTGGTATGATTTTATTAGAACTAACCCGTACTGACGCTGTTTTCAGGAGAACTACCATGGTGTCATTTTTTGTGCAGAAATAAAAGTTCTTGGAATGGGCTGAAAATTTATGATGATTTTTTATGGACCAAAAGAGACCCCCGAAGCACAAGAGCTGGGCCAGGAAATGGACGAGGAGGACACAAGCCTGCTGGGAGCACCCCCTAGGCCACGCCCCTGTGGCTTGTGGACTCCTCGAGCACCCCCTTGATGTGAGACCGACACAAAAATTTCCTATAAATACAAAAACCTCCGAAACGAAAACTAGATCACAAGTTCCTCCGCCGCAAGTCTCCATAGCCACGAAAAACCAATCTTGGGCCTCTCCGACACCCTGCCGGTGTTGGGGAACATAGTAATAATTCAAAAAATTCCTACGTGTCACCAAGATCAATGTAGGAGATGCTAGCAACGACAGGGAGGGAGTGCATCTTCATACCCTTGAAGATCGCTAAGTGGAAGCGTTACAAAGAACGCGGTTGATGGAGTCATATTCGCGGTGATTCAAATCGCGGAAGATCCGATCCAAACGCCGAACGGACGGCGCCTCAGTGTACAAGACACGTACATCCTGGGGACGTCTCCTCCTTCTTGATCTAGCAAGGGGGGAGGGGAAGTTTAGGGAGAGCTCCGGCAGCATGATGGTGTGGTGGCGGTGAAGCTCGTGGTTCCCCGGCAGAGCTTCGCTAAGCGCTATGGAGAAGGAGGAGGTGTAGCAAGGGGGGAGGGATGCACCAAGGGAAGGGATGTGTCTGCCCTCCCAGCCCCTCTTTATTTATAGGGGAAGGGGAGAGGGGGCCGCCCCCCTAGATCCAATCTAGGGTGGGGCAACGGCTAAGGGGGGAAACTTGCCCCCTAAGTTAGGTGGGAGGCGCCCCCACCCCTTAGGGTTTCTAAACCTAGACGCCTTGGGCCCTTGGGGGGCGCACCAGCCCACTAAGGGGCTGGTTCCCATGCAACTTCAGCTCATTAGGCCCTCTAGGGCAAGTGGACCCTCCCGGTGGACCCCCGGAACCCCTTCGGTTGTCCCGGTATAATACCGATAAACCCCGAAACCTTTCCGGTGACTGAAACTAGACTTCCCATATATAAATCTTCACCTCCGAACCATTCTAGAACTCCTCGTGACATCCGGGATCTCATCCGGGACTCCGATCAACTTTCGGTAACCACATACAATTCCCATTACAACTCTAGCATCACCGAACCTTAAGTGTGTAGACCCTACGGGTTCGGGAACCATGCAGTCATGACCGAGACACCTCTCGGGCCAATAACCAATAGCGGGATCTGGATACCCATATTGGCTCCCACATGGTCCACAATGATCTCATCGGATGAACCACGATGTTGGGTATTCAATTAATCCCGTATACAATTCCCTTTGTCCATCGGTATGTTACTTGCCCGAGATTCGGTCATCGGTATCCCTATACCTTGTTCAATCTCATTACAGGGAAGTCTCTTTACTCGTTCCGTGACTCATGATCCCGTGATTAAATCCTTAGTCACATTGAGCTCTTTATGATGATGTATTACCGAGTGGGCCCAGAGATACCTCTCCATGACACGGAGTGACAAATCCCAGTCTCGATTCGTGGCAACCCAACAGACACTTTCGAAGATACCTGTAGTGCACCTTTATAGTCACCCATTACGTTGTGACGTTTGATACACCCAAAGCATTCCTACGGTATTCGGGAGTTGCACAATCTCATTGTCTAAGGAAATGATACTTGACATTAGAAAAGCTCTAGCAGACGAACTAGACGATCTTGTGCTATGCTTAGGATTGGGTCTTGTCCATCACATCATTCTCCTAATGATGTGATCTCGTTATCAACGACATCCAATGCCAATGGTCAGGAAACCATGACCATCTATTGATCAACGAGCTAGTCAACTAGAGGCTCACTAGGGAAATGGTGTGGTCTATATGTTCACACATGTATTACGGTTTCCGATTAATACAATTATAGCATCAACAATAGACAACTATCACGAACAAGGAAATATAATAATAACCATTTTATTATTGCCTCTAGGGCATATTTCCAACAGTATCCCACTTTTACTAGAGTCAATAATCTAGTTCAGATCACCATGTGATTTACATTGTTATGAATCTAACACCCAAAGAGTTCTGGGGTTCGATCATGCTTTGCATGTGAAAGAGGTTTTAGTTAACCGGTTTGCGACATTTAGATCCGTGTGTACTTTGAAAATCTCTATGTCATACTGTAGACACTGCTACCACGCTCCACTTGGATCTATTCCAAATGGCTACTCCACTATACGTATCCGGATTGCTACTAAGAGTCATCCATATTGGTGTGAAAGCTTGCATCGACGTAACTCTTTACGACGAACTCTTTATCACCTCCATAATCGAGAAATATTTCCTTAGTCCTCTAGTTACCAAGGATAATTTTGACCGCTGTCCAGTGATCTACTCTTGGATCACTCTTGTACCCCTTGACAGACTCATGGCAAGGCACACACATGTGTGATACATAGCATGGCATACTATATAGAGCATATGGCTAAGGCATAGGGGACGACCTTCATCCTTTCTCTTTCTTCTACCGTGGTCGAGCTTTGAGTCTCACTCAACTCCACACCTTACAAACCAGGCAAGAACTCCTTCTTTGACTGATCCATTTTGAACCCTTTCAAAATCTTGTCTAGGTATGTACTCATTGAAAGTCTCATCAAGCATCCTGATCTATCTCTATAGATCTTTATGCCCAAAAATTAGGTAGCTTTATCCAGGTCTTCCATTGAAAAACTGTTTTCGAACAACTGTTTATGCTTTCTAGAAATTCTACATCATTTCCGATCAATAATATGTCATAGTCACACCCAAGATGCGTGCCTATCCATTTTAAGGCACGAAGGCCTCGCAAGGGATAGAGGCGCATCTTGCCGCTCGCAAGTATAGAATCATTGCATCATACATTACAGAAGAGATGAGTATACAAGTTGGCTTACACTCGCCACATGCGAAATTACAATTCCACACAGAGTTCAAATCATCGAGATGAAGACAGGGTCTGACTACGGACAAAATCAAATGATAAAACAGATGCAAACGATACTATCTCGCTATCCCAAAGATCATGACCATGGTCCTCTACTCATCCGGGTAAGTCATGTACATCCTGCCTCTTTCCTCATCATATTCCCACTGGAGCTGGGTAAGACCATCCTGCACGTACTCATCTGTACCTGTACCTAGAGGGTTGTACTAATCTGTGAGCCACACAGACTCAGCAATCAAATGCCCGGGTACCGAGACTATTCGAGCTTAAAGGTTGGGAAGGGGTATGTTTTTAGTTTGCAGCAGCACTAAGAATATATGGTGGCTAACTTACGTAACATGAAAATAAATAGAAGTGACCTACGATGAATGATCGAACCTAGTATGACCACTATGAGATCCTGAACACTTACTTACGTCGATCATAACCCCACCGTGTTCTCCCTCAGATCATGTTCACGAGCAGAGACGATCACGATTACTCACACAGTTGGTGTATTTTAATTAGAGTTTACTTCAAGTTTACTATGACCGGGTGTTAAACAAATATCCAAGTTGCCACATAACCGCGGGCACGGCTTCTCGAAAAGATTTAACCCTGTAGAGGTGCTCCAACTAATCCATCACGAATTAACCACACTCCGTGGGAATAGCCTCGACCACGGATCTTGTGGTCATCATAGGTAATTCCAAAGGAATTCCAACACCTCGAGAAAACCCGAAGAAAGTCAGAGTCCACACGCAAGACACTCGATAAAGGTAAAACAAATCCAACAAGACCACCCGACGTGTTGACGAACCTGATAAGAGCCGCGTATCTCGTTCTCAGGACACGACGGATAAGCGACCCGTACGGAGGTCTGATAGAAATTCCCAAGTATCCCTAGGTTGGCCCCGCATAGTGCTCTAGTTTGGACCAACACTCATGAAGAGCAGTGGTCCGAGGGTTGATTAATTATCCACGGGGTTGGAAAGTCCTATGCAAATTTTATTAAGTTATTAGCAAATGTAGTACCAATGTTGGGTCTTGCCAGACAAGTTTTAATCTCAACCAAATAAACAAGGGGGTCCCCATAACAACCCCGAGCATTTTAGGAGCGCAAAATATGGAAAACATAACACCAGTAGCAATAAACTATGGCGGTAACAGCGGAACAAAACACCTAGCAAAGGCCAAGCCTTACACCAATACCAAGATATATATGTGCATTAAATTAAATAACAAATAATATTGTGATATGCCAAATCCATGTTATCACATAGAACAACTGGACTTGCAACTAAGAACGCTATAAGAGGGGCTGAGCAGCGGTAACTTAGCCAATCAAAGGTTTGCTAGGAGGTGGAGGGTTAGAGGCTTTCATGGCAATTAGGAGTCTGAAATCAAGTGGTAGTTAGTGCAATTGTAATGATAAGACCGAGAATCTAGAAAGCGAAAATAGTATCGGGATTCGGGTACGATCATCTTGCCTGTTGGTTCTTGAGCAAAACAAGTAGCGGGATCCTCGTAGTGGTACTCTCCTAGGTCCCCGTACTCAGTATCAACACTCGCGTCTACCCAAGAGAAACAGCAACAATAAACCTCCAACCAAGGTGCAATGCACAAACAACATGATGCATGATTCATTTATGAAGAATTTAACATGGCAATCCAAAACTAGCCATGTTTCACATGCAAAGTTTGTTTACTAATGAATCTGTACAGAACCTCATATTAAGTTATTTAAACATGCATGAACATGGAAAATATGGATGCAGCATGCAAAATTGATAGAAATGCATATAAAGAACGCAAGAAACGGAGTTACGGTTCTCACGATACGCTCACGACAAGGTACGAAGGCGAAAACACAAGACAACCAAGCCATGGGTTAATTCTTGGCATTCCAAGGTAGCCACTGGTTAGGCAATAAAAAACCAACCAAAATAGGCTCAAGGGTCAATCAATTCCATGGAGTATAGCTCCCACAAGTCAAAAAACAATAAAACAAACAATCTGCCACAGAACAGTAAGATAGCAACTTACACAGCCCACAACTTGAGCTACAGGAATCCTAGAGCCCCAAACAAGGTATTGACAGAAACTACATAAAATGCATATTAAATTATCCAACTACAAAATCTGCAAAGGAGGCACACATAAATAAGCATGAAGCTAGCAAATAGGCATGATGAAAAAGTTTTCTGGGACTTAGTGAAAATAACAGTTTTCTGGAATCTGAGTTGATCTGGTAGCATATTGACAGCATAAGTTAAAGGTGCTAGAGACCACCTCTTGGCATGAGAATCAACAGGGTGGTAGTAGACAACATCTATTCCAAAATACTAGCACTGAGCATGAGCTAATTCTCAACACATCACAAGATACCAACCACTCTACATGGCATAAAAATAACAGCAGATTCTCAGACTTAGAAATATTTAACATGGTGAAAACAGAAACATCAAGTTAGCTACTTTGCAGCTTGTCTCCCACTTATAAAGGTGATTATCTTGTTAAACAAAAATACCATGTCATAATAGACATACAAAACTAGCACTTCCTAGTGGGCACATGCCCCAAAGCAAGCATGGATTAAATCATGCAAAAATGACAAAGTAGCATCACAACAGAAATGACAGTTTCCTAAACTTGCTCAAAAGTGAAATCTGAAAGCACCAATGGATTCATTGGCTCTTTCTACCCCAAAAGCATGTGTCATACTCATATGTTCATGTGAAGCATCAAGGCACAATCTATACTAGCAAAATATCCTCTACTCTTATAAGTGAAATATTACTCTAAATGGACATGAACAAAAAAATGGACACAAGCAGATTTTAAAATTAACTAGATTTGGAAATGATCTAAAAAATCACAAAACATGCATAAACACAAAAGGTATGGAAAGTGGGGGAAAGGACCCACTTGTCACCTCACACACATCCACCCTACACACACCACTACAAGGAAGCACACACATGCTCCATATGCCTAAGGGCATATGAGCACAAGCTCACTCAAGAACATACCACCCATGAGGGGGTGTTCATCCACACACATACTCACATGCATGCTCATGGGTGTGGGTGGTCATCCACACACATATGCTCACGTATATGCACAATGCATATGAATATGGCAACACACACACACACACTCTCACAAGAACTCATACATATATACAACATATATGTATACACACATACACTACACACCTCTCATTCACACATGCACACTACACTCTACACCCATACTTGCACTTGCAAACTCACATACACATGCACATGAGAACCACCACACACACTACACATAAGTGTGTATGCATGAAGCACACACACTCACATACACCCTACACATACATACACACACTCACTAAAATAAACAGAAAAGGAAAACAATCACCCATACTTGCTTCCACACACATACACACTACAAAAGAGAAAAAAACAACAATAAAACAAATAAAAAGAAAAAGAACCAAAAATGGGGGAGGCTTCGGGCCCGAACCCATGACCACCTGGTCACCTCCCCTAGCGCCCACCACTGCGCTACACGCTCGACACTTAACAGAGGAGGGGCTCGGGCCCTCTAATACACGCACACTCCAGATATACTGATGAAACTGAACTGCAGAACACCATGGCGATAGAGCAACGACGGCGGCAATTCCAGCGAGCACACGGCGGTTCCGGCGATGCAAACGGCTCTCACGCAAGAGGGAACAACCGGGGTCCCATTCCCCTGCTCACCTTGCGATGAGGAGGAAGGAGGCAAGCCCCAAGGCTCTTCCTTGCGGACGCGGCGACGGGCAGCTACGGCGACGATGCACTAGCTATGGCGACAGGAAGCATCACGGCGGCTCACCGAGGGGAAGGCGACGACGAGCCGGTCAAAATGAAGACGACGGAGGGGTCGGGGACGCGGCGATGACGAAGAGGAAGGAGCCGGCGACGACCCGCTCCTTGAGGAGCGGCGACGCCAATTGGCACCGTGAGGAGGTGCGCCTCACCTCCTAGCGGCAAGAATGGAACGCCGGAATGATCCCCGAGCTCCACGCCATCACCACCGGGGACGAGAACCACCGAAGATGCAGCGACGGCGGCGAAGACGACCGATGACACTCTCTGAACCTACTGCTCTCTCTGAAACCTTACCTGACAGGGGAACGAAGAGAGGAGGGAGAGAGATGGAGGGGGAGATGGGAGCTGCGGCAGCGGCGGGGAAGAGAGGAAACCTAGCCGAGGGGGACGCACACGCCGAGGGGGGGCTATATACCCACGGGCTGACGGCGACGACAACGGAAAAGGGGGATGGCGGAGCCTCTCTCTCTCACTGAAGCCTGATGGAGGGGAACGGGAGCAGGTGGCCGTCTCCCTCGAGCGAGCTGGGCCGCCGGAGAGGCAAGGCCCAGTCTGGCTCTCTCTCTCTGGAAAAGAAAAACCACAGGGTTTTCCTTTTAAACAAAATAGCAAGAAAAGAAAAACCCCAGAGGAAAATAAAAAGGGTTTTGGGGCAGAACAAAAATACTTTTGCAAACAAAATAATATGCACTAATAACTAAAAATATCAAAATGATTTTCAGGACAAATAATTTAAATACTATTTAAAATAACATCCCCTATTTATTTAAATCACACCAGCATACAAACTCCAAACATCAAAAGAACCATTCTCAAAATTAATTAAACATATAGGGCTACCTCTTGAACATTTTTAAGCAATTTAATTTGCAAGTTAAATCTGTTGCTAAAAATAACATAGAAGGAAAGGATTTTTATTGGGTTTTGTTTAAAAGCAAAAGAGAGGGGAAGAAGAAAGAGAGTTGCACATAAACACCACACCACACTCAAACCACATCACAACACTCACATACAAGGTCACTTCACAACAAGGCATGGGTTGAAGAATGCTATGATGCATGATGCATGAATGCAAGACAAGACATGGTATGACAAGGTGCAATTCATACATAAAGCTCATGACACAACGTTCATACAAAAGATTACATGCCATAAAAGGTAGGGGCAGCACTTGGGCTGTCACAGTGAACCACATATCTTATTAGAAATTCTATAGTGCTCCCACTCACTTTCTTGTAAATACAAGTTTCTTGTAAAATTTGTATAAAGTCAAAAACTTTGATCACCTCATCAAAGCATATATTCGAACTCCGAGATGCTTGGTCCAGTCCACAGAAGGATTGCTGGACCTTGCATACCTTTTAGCATCCTTAGGATCGACAAAACTTTCTGGTTGTATCACATACAAATTTTCCTCACGAAAACCGTTAAGGAAAGTATGTTTTGACATCCATCTGCCAAATCTCATAACCAAAAAATGCAGCAACTGCTAACATAATTTCAACAGACTTTTAGCATTGCTACGGGTGAGAAAATCTCATCATAGTCAACTCCTTGAACTTGGCGGAAACTTCTTTGCGACAAGTCGAGCTTTATAAATGGTGACATTCACCATCAGCGTCCATCTTCATCTTAAAGGTCCATTTTGTACTCAACGACTTGCCGCTCAACGGGCAAGTCTACCAAAGTCCATACATGGATTTCATACATGGATCCTTTCTTGGATTTCATGGATCCTAGCCATTTGTTGGAATCCGGGCCCACCATCGCTACTCCATAGTTCCATAGGTTCATGGTTGTCCAATAACATGACCTCCAAGACAGGGTTGCTGTACCACTCAGGAGCAGTACGCATCCTTGTCATCCTACGAGGTTCGATAGTAACTTGACCTGAAGCTTCATGATCATCATCATTAACTTACTCTTCAATTGACGTAGGCTCCACAGAAAAATCTTTCTGCGCTGTGCTACTCTCTGGTTGAAACAAAGGTTCAACAACCTCATCAAGTTTTATCTTCCTCCCACTCAATGCTTTCGAGAGAAACTTTCTCGAGAAAGGACCTGGTTTTAGCAACAAATACTTTGCACTCGGATTTGAGATAGAAGGTATACCCAACTATTCTTAGGGTATCCTATGAAGTTGCACTTTTCCGCTTTGGGTTCGAGCTTATCAGACATAAGTGTCGCATTCCCCAACTCTGAGAAATGACCTCTTAGGTTTCTATCAAACCATAATTCATACAGTTTCATCTCAATGGATTTATATAGTGCCCTATTTAAAGTGAAAGTATTTGTCTCTAATGCATAACCCCAAAACGATAGTGGCAAAACAATACGAGTGATCATAGTACGCACCATATCCGATAGAGAACGACTATGACGTTCGGACACACCATCACACTATGGTGTTCCAGGTGGCGTGAGTTGTGAAACAACTTCCACATTGTCTGAAGTTGTATACCAAACTCGTAACTCAGGTATTCACCTCCACGATCATATCATAGACATTTTTATCTTCTTGTCACGATGATCTCAAACTTCACTCTGAATTTACTTGAACTTTTCAAACGTTTTAGACTTGTGTTTCATTAACTAAATATGCACATATATACTCAAATCATCAGTGAAGGTAAGAAAATAACGATATCCACGCACGCTACAACACTCATTGGACCGCATACATCAACATGTATTATTTCCAATAAGTTACTAGCCCGCTCCATCATACCGAAAACAGGGTCTTTAGTCATCTTGCCCATGAGGCATGGTCCGCATGTCTCAACTGATTCGAAATCGAATGAGTCCAAAGATCCATCAGCATGTAGTTTCTTCAGACGATTTATACCAATATGACGTTTAGCGGCAGTGCCACAAGTATGTGGTACTATCATTATTAACTTTGTATCTTTTGGCATCAATGTTATGAACATATGTATTACTACGATCAAGATTCAATAAACCATTTCCATTGGGTGCATGACCATTGAAGGTATTATCCATGTAAACAGAACAACCATTATTCTCTAACTTGAATGAATAACCGTATTGCAATAAACACGATCTAATCACGTTCATGCTCAACGCAACACCAAATAACATTTATTTAGGTTTATCACTAATCCCAAAGGTAGAGAGAGCATGCGATGGTGATCACATCAACCTTGGAAACACTTCCAACACACATCGCCACCTCACCCTTAGCTAGCCTCCATTTATTTCGTAGATTTTATTTCGAGTTACCAACATTTAGCAACTGAACCGGTATCTAATACCCAGGTGCTACTAGGAGTATTAGCAAGGTACACATCAACAATATGTATATAAAATGTACTTCTGTCGACGTTGCCAGCCTTCTTATCTACCAAGTATCTAGGGTTGTTCCATTTCAGCGACCGCTCTCCTCATAATAAAAGCACTTAGTCTCGGGTTTGGCTTCAACCTTGGGTTTCTTCACTGGAGCAGCAACTAGATTGCCATCCATGAAGTTTCCCTTCTTGCCCTTGCCCTTTGTGAAACTAGTGGTTTTACTAACCATCAACACTTGATGCTCCTTCTTGATTTCTGCCTTCGCGGTGTCAAACATCGTGAATAGCTCAGGGATCATTATTTCCATCCCTGGCATTTTATAGTTCATCACGAAGCTCTAGTAGCTTAGTGACAGTGACTTGGAGAACTGTATCAATCACTATCTTATCTGGAAGATCAACTCCCACTCAATTCAAGCGATTGTAGTACCCAGACAATCTGAGCACATGCTCACCGATTGAGCTATTCTTCTTCAGCTTGCAGGCAAAGAATCTTGTTGGAGGTCTCATACTTCTCAACACAGGCACGAGCCTGAGATCCCAATTTTAGATCTTCGGACATCTCATATATTTCGTGATGCTCAAAACGTTTTAGATCCTCAATTCTAAGCCGTAATGCATGACGCACTGAACTATCAAGTAGTCATCACAACGTGCATGTCAGATGTTCAGAACATCCACAGACGACGCTAGAGGGGGTGGTGCACCGAGCGGTGCATCAAGGACATAAGCCTTCTGTGCAGCAATGAGGACAATCTTCAGATCATGGACCCAGTCCGCATTATTGGTACCATCATCTTTCAACTTACTTTTCTCTAGGAATGTATTAATAAAAAAGGGGAGCTACAACACGAGCTATTCTACAACATAATTTGCAAAGACACTTTTAGACTAAGTTCATGATAATTAAGTTCATCTAATCAAATTATCTCATGAACTCCCACTCGGATAGACATCCCTCTAGTCATCTAAGTGATACATGATCCATATCGACTAGGCCGTGTCCGATCATCACGTGAGACAGACTAGTCATCAATTGTGAACATGTCCATTTTGATCGCATCTACTCTACGACTCATGTGTGACGTTTTGGTCTCTTGTGTTCTGAGGCCATGTTTGTACATGCTAGGCTCATCAATTCAACCTAAGTGTTTTGCATGTGTAAATATGGCTTACACCCATTGTATGGAAATGTTAGAATCTATCACACCTGATCACCACGTGGTGCTTCAAAACAACGATCCTTCAACGGTGCACACTTAGGGGGAACACATTTCTTGAAATTTTAGTGAGGGATCATCTTATTTATGCTACCATCGTTCTAAGCAAATAAGATGTAAAACACGATAAACATCACATGCAAATCATAAAGTGACATGATATGGCCAATATCATCTTGCGCCTTTGATGTCCATCTTCGGGGCGCAACATGATCACCATTGTCACCAGCAGAACACCATGATCTCCATCATCATGATCTACGTCATCATGTCTTCATGAAGTTGTCTCACCAACTATTACTTCTACTATTATGGCTAACAGTTAGCAATAAAGTAAAGTCATTACATGGCATTTTTGATTGACACACAGGTCATACAATAAATTAAGACAACTCCTATGGCTCCTGCAGGTTGTCATACTCATCGACATGCAAGTCGTGATTCCCTATTACAAGAACATGATCAATCTCATACATCACATATATTTCATCACATCCTTTTGGCCATATCACATCACATAGCTACCCTGCAAAAACAAGTTAGACGTCCTCTAATTGTTGTTGCAAGTTTTATGTGGCTGCTATGGGTTTCTAGCAAGAACGTTTCTTACCTACGCAAAAGCCACAATGGTGATATGACAATTGCTATTTACCCTTCATAAGGACCCTTTTCATCGAATCTGATCCGACTAAAGTGGGAGAGACAGACACCTGCTAGCCACCTTATGCAACAAGTGCATGTTAGGCGGTGGAACCTGTCTCACGTAAGCGTACGTGTATAGTTGGTCCGGGCCGCTTAATCCCAAAATGCCGCCGAATCAAGATAAGACTAGTAATGGCAAGAAAATCGACCAAATCATCGCCCGCAATTACTTGTGTTCTACTCGTGCATAGAATCTACGCGTAGACCTAACTCATGATGCCACTATTGGGCAACGTAGTAATAATTCAAAAATTTCCTACGTGTTACCAAGATCAATCCAGGAGATGATAGCAATGAGAGAGAGGGAGTGCATATTCATACTCTTGAAGATCGCTAAGCGGAAGCGTTACAAAGAACGCGGTTGATGGAGTCGTACTCGCGGCGCTTCAAATCGCAGAAGATCCGATCCAAGCACCGAACGGACGACGCCTCTGCGTTCAACACACGTACAGGCCGGGGACATCTCCTCCTTCTTGATCCAGCAAGGGGTAGGGGAAGTTGAGTGAAAGATCCGGCAACACGATGGCGTGGTGGCGGTGAAGCTCGTGGTTCCCCGGCAGAGCTTTGTTATGCGCTACGAAGAAGGAGTAGGTGTAGAAAGGGCAGAGGGCTGTGCCAAGGGAAGGGATGCAGCTTCCCTCCCACCCCCTCTTTATTTATAGGGGAAGGGGAGAGGGGGCGGGCCCCCCTAGATCCAATCTAGGGTAGGGCGGCAGCCAAGGGGGGGGGGGAAACTTGCCCCCCAAGTTAGGTGGGAGGCACCCCCACCCCCTAGGGTTTCTAACCCTAGGCGCATTGGGACCTTGGGGGGGCGCACCAGCCCACTAAGGGGCTGGTTCCCATGCAACTTCAGCTCATTAGGCCCTCCGGGGCAGGTGGACCATCCCGGTGGACCCCCGGAACCCCTTCGGTGGTCCCGGTACAATACCGATAAAGCCCGAAACCTTTCGGGTGACTGAAACTGGACTTCCCATATATAAATCTTCACCTCTGAACCATTACAGAACTCCTATTGACGTCCGGGATCTCATCCGGGACTCCGAACAACTTTCGGTAAACACATACAATTCCCATTACAACTCTAGCATCACCGAACCTTAAGTGTGTAGACTCTACGGGTTCGGGAACCATGCAGTCATGACCGAGACACCTCTTCGGCCAATAACCAATAGCGGGATCTGGATACCCATATTGGCTCCCACATGTTCCATGATGATCTCATCAGATAAACCACGATGTCGGGGATTCAATTAATCTCGTATACAATTCCGTTTGTCCATCGGTATGTTACTTGCCCGAGATTCGACCATCGGTATCCCTATACCTTGTTCAATCTCGTTACCAGCAAGTCTCTTTACTCGTTCCATACCACATGATCCCGTGTGTTGGGGATATAACCCCACGGTGAGACCCGCCCAGAAGGCTCCGGGTCATACCTGGCGGCTCGCATACCGACCCAAGAGTGAGCCGGGAAGACTGGAGAGCCCAAGAAGCGTAGCGGCTCAAAGGATGGGCCGGCGGGTGGCTCGGATGATAAGACCCAGGCGTGTAAGCCGCCCGGAGACAACTTGGTTAGGATAGGCAAGAGAAGATAGAGGTAGACTCGGACATGTAATGAGAGTCGCCCACAACTTGTATGACCCGTGGTCTTGACCTAGTATATAAAGGCAAGACCCGAGAGATTTATGGAGGGGTGATCAAAAGCTAGGTTAAGCAATAGCTCCCTTGTAATCGATACAACAAGCAATACAAGCACAAGTAGGACGTAGGCTATTACCTCAACTTGAGGGGCCAAACCTGGGTAAACTCGTGTCCTTCGTCCCGGCCAACCCCTTTGAGTCCATCACGTTAGAAATGGCCTCGAACCCAAGTCCGTACACCCGGACATCTGCCGTGACAAAACCACGACAGTTGGCGCCCACCATGGGGCCTGCGCTCGGTGGTGTTGAGTTTTCAAAGGGCTCTCTTCGAGGGCTCGAGGAATACTTGGTCGGAAGGATAAGCAAGAGTCGTCACGGCCGGCTCTACATCGACGCCACCGGCTAGGGGCTCGATGCCGTCTCTGTGGAGTATGGATTCCACGTTCCTTTTGGCGGGATTCATGTTTTCATCGGAAGAACCGACGGATCTACACCCGGGCTGGAGGTCTGCACCAATGTTGTCGAGCCAGCTCAACGTGCACAACCCGCCCGGGATGTGCAGGGCAGGAGGCACGTCTTCATAGGCTGTACTCAAGGCATGGATCTGGAAACTTCCATATCATAGGGAACTCTTGTTTATTCAGGAGACAAATCTTCAAGCGGACAGACGAAATCAATTTATCAGCTCTACAATGGCAGGCTAGGGAGCTATGATGAGTTTTCCCCTGCGTCAAATCATTCTGAAGCAGACGCTTTCTGGCCGCCGGCTCATGCAGCTGTATTCATGGCAGGGTCGGTCCTGGGCACGAGCAGTGTAGCCGCCGGAGCGGCAACGTCAGGAGCTGACCCGCTGCCGCCGGCGCAATTTCTTCTAGATTTGATGAATGAGCTTACGACCCTGATGGCCACTGAAGTTACACCAGATAATCAGGCTGCCCGGAACTTAGAGATAATGAGGCTCAAGGACCGGATGGCGGAGGAGCAACAGAGGATAGCTGAGCTAAAAGTCCAGATGGAGGAGGAGGCAGAACGTATTAAAACGGATGCTCGCCGCCTCGGGCTGGAGCAGCAATCAGCGGCTATAGTACATCGGAGGAGGCATCAATCTCGTTTGCTTGGAAGGTATGAGGCTAGGAACCTCTTCAATACATCGGGAACGGGACGAGCCGCGGACGCGCCTGGAAGCCGCCCGGCGGCTCGACCGATGCTTCACCCGGCCCGACGAAACCAGGCTTCACCCGAGGTTTTTCCAACACTGGCGGGTCATTATCCTAACCCGACCGAGAACATGGTGGCGGCGGCCACCCAACTTGAGATGACTCCTATTACGGATGAAGCGCCTTTTGCAGAAGAGGTGCGGAATGCCATTGGATATCTACAAATGGCGATGGCTCAACAGGAGAGGTACACTCGCAGCCGGAGCCGCGTTCATTCGACACCTCTCTTTAGCCGCAGCTTTAGCCGACATTATGAGTCGCCAGCGATTTCCAGTAGTGACCGGCGAAGAGCACCTCCGGAGGACAATCAGGCGGCTCTGGATGTGCAGGTGCTCGTGAACCGGGCAAGGAACTAGCCGCCGGTGGCTGTTGTAACCGCACCGACGCACCAAGAGCCCGCGCCTTCTGTGTTAGTAGGAGCCGGAGTAACTGCCAGGGCTGTGGGGGTGCCGTGTTTATCGCCGGCTCTGCGAAGTGAACGGTTGCCGAAGGATTTTAAGGGGCCGTGCAAAGTCCCAAATTACACTGCCGATTTACCTCCAGAGGCCTGGGTCGAGAGATATGATCTGGCTATGGAGATGTTAGATGTCAGTGAGGCGGTGTGTGCTAAATATTTTATCATGATGCTTGAAGGTTCGGCTCGCACGTGGTTGAAAGGGTTGCGACCCAATACCATCAGCTCATGGGCCGAGTTAAGGGCAAGGTTCATTAAGAATTTCCAAGGAACTTGCAAACAGCCTATGACCATCGTGGATCTTGATCACTGTGTCTAGCAGGAGACTGAGTCGGCTCACCATTGAGTCCGGAGAGTGTCAGCCATCATCCATTCATCTGAGCAGATCACGGCAGCCCAAGCCATGCTCATCTTGGAGAAAAATTGTCATTTCGTTCCATTGAAGCAGAAACTTGGCCGGCTTAAGCGTACGTGTCAGGATATGGGAGAGCTCATGACGGCTCTTACGAAGTATGCTGACTCTGATAATACGAAGGATCCAGGCTCGTATGAGGAGAAAGCCGGGCAAGGAAAGAAAAACAATCAAGGAAAAGGTGTGGTTAACAATGGTAATCAGAGAACGCAGAAGAATCCCGATGGCGGGTCGGAGCTGGTAGCTATGCAAGTACTGGCCAGAGTCCTCCCAAGGGCAATAGGAAGTTCAGGCCATCCTTTAATAAGAACTGGACTCCCTTCAATTTGGAGGAGGCGCTCAAGAAGCCCTGTCCGGACCACAGCCAGCCCAGCAAACCTTCGTTGCACACGTGGGGTGATTGTAACTTCATGCAGAAGTTAAAGAATTATTATAAACAACCCAATGACTGGGGCGGTGATTCGCCTGACGGCTCAGGACACGGCGGGTCAGGAGCCGAGTTTGGATCCGGCGGCTCAGGGTCTGGTCATCTGGTCAAGGCGATCGAGGAGGGCATCCACAGCACTCTAATAATAACAACCAGCATTACCTCATTGACATACGGGATGATTCAGATACTTCGGGTCAAGAGACCTGCCGGCTGTGGAACATAGCTCATCTGCTGCCTTACTACACTTAAAAGTTGTGGAAAGTCATCACCGTACATCATCATTGTATATATCATATTTATAAATCAAATAGCACCCCTGCAAGTGGGGCCTCTGCCATGTCGTACCTCCTCGCTAATGCGAGAACATTGGCTGTCGAAGGGGGCTTCTTACCTTCGGGTATCGCTTATCTCACCCTAACAGCCGACTTTATGCCAAATCTCCGGCTAACACGATTAGCCGCGGCCGAGGGCGGCTTCTTACCTCCGAGTATCGCTTCTAATGCCTTATTGGCTGGCTTTATCCCAAATCTCTGGTTAACATGATTAGCCGCGGCTAAGGGTGGCTTCTTACCTCCGGGTATCGCTTCTAACACCTTATCGGCCGGCATTTACACCATATTGCTGAAGGGGGCTTCTTACCGACAGGTATCGCTTCTAACACCCTATCGGCCAGCTTTATGCAAAATCTCCGGCTAACACGATTAGCCGCGATGTAGGGGGTTTCTTACCGACAGGTATATAACACCCTATTACCAGCGTTTACGCCATATTGCTGAGGGCGGCTTCTTACCTCCGGGTATCTCTTCTAACACCTTATCGGCCGGCTTTATGCCATCTCCGGCTAACATGATTAGCCATGGTTGTCAAAGGGGGCTTCCCACCTTCGGGTGTAGCTTATCTCACCCTAAAAACAACCGGCGTTCGTGCCATATTGCCGAGGGCGGCTTCATACCTCCGGGTATGGCTTCTAACGCTTATATCGGTCGGCTTTATGCCATCTCCAGCTAACACGATTAGCCATGGTTATCCAAGGAGGCTTCCCACCTCCGGGTGTAGCTTATCTCACCCTAAAACAATCGGCGTTCGTGCCATATTGCCGAGGGCGGCTTCTTACCTCCAGGTATCGCTTCTAACACCTTATCAGCCGACTTTATGCCATCTCCGGCTAACACGATTAGCCATGGTTATCAAAGGGGGCTTCCCACCTCTGGGTGTAGATTATCTAACGCTAAAACAACCGGCGTTCGCGCAAGAAATGTTGACAAGTCAACATAACCATACAGGGGGCTTCTTATCCTACTGGTGAAGTTCTCAGGCCTTCTCGGCCGGCTCTGAAGCTCAACGAAGATTTATATCACACATGTTGGGAAGACACAGCGTCTTTGGGTTATGCTTTTAAGCCGCCCTCGTAACGATGTGAAGGTACATTTTTACATACAGAAAGTTAAGCTATGAAGAGCCGACAGGGCATACAATAAGATGGACAAGGAAGATGGAACGTATCTATTTTTCAAGCCAGACTTTCATGGATGCGCAAAGGCAT
The DNA here is from genome assembly GCA_022496015.1 of Hordeum marinum. Classification (NCBI taxonomy): domain Eukaryota; kingdom Viridiplantae; phylum Streptophyta; class Magnoliopsida; order Poales; family Poaceae; genus Hordeum; species Hordeum marinum. The sequence continues at coordinate 522,335,608 of CM039674.1, read as the reverse complement.
TAATTCAAGAATGGCAAAAGTTGTTATTACAAATGCTCTCTATGGAGCCCAAAATATCAACAGGTTTTTTACAACGCCCGCGTCGGATCATGGCAAGCCGGCTATTTTGAGTTTTTACAACATGATCAATTGGCTGGCGGATCACCCCGCTCCGGTTCTTCCGCTGGCTTGATCTGGAGATTGTCCAAGTCCCAATTGCAGTCGGTTAAAGCTGCGAAAGTTCCTTATTCAAAGAAGGGGGACGGGTCAAGGTCAGAAGCGAAAAGAGTCTTACTACGGGCGGGTGTCAGATCTCGGGAGTCAAAGAGCGGCCCACGGATTCTGTTTTGGTCAGCACTGTAAGCCGCCTGATAAGTCGCCAAGTTAACCTCTTCTGCTAAGACGGAGGCTAGGACTTTGGACTCTTTAATGCATCGTGCATAGTCGGCATCAGTGAACTCAGAGCCGTCGTCCTTCTTGGAGGGAAACCCATCCATCATTTCAGCCGGCGTAAGCTCTGGAGCGAAAGCCAATGCCCGGCTTATGGCTGCAATTGCCCCCTGGCGGGCGGCTGACTTCTTCAGTTCCATGATCTGCTTAGGCATTGTGAACAAGAGATCCAAGACGCCTTTGAGAGTTGAAGAAATCTTCTCTTTGTATTGCACGTCTTTAATGGTGCGTACTGCGCCATAGTAGAGTTGCTCAGTGAAGGTGTAGATGGCCTTTAGAGGCAGCAGACTGTCGGAGGCAAGTTACCGGCTCCTGGGCCTGCGTAAGATAGAGGCCTCATTATGAGTTGCCAGCACAAGTTTAAAAGTCAGGATAAGCCAAGCCGTTAGAAAATTACCAAAGAGGGCAGCCGCCATTTTTGTGATATGGCGCTTCAAAGACTACAGCTCGTCAGAGACGATCGTGAGCCGCTGATCAGCATCATCCGCCCGTTGGGTCAAAGTTGCTCTTTCCGCTTCAGCAGATTCCTTGCAGGTAGTGAAGTCAGCCTTGGTCTTCTCTAGCTCTTCGGCAAGATGCCGACATGTTTCATCAACTTTGCTCCGGGCGGCTTGCTGAGTGGCTAAGTTTGCTCTTAAGTCAGCCAATTCTGACCCGGCTTCGGTCAAAGCTTCCTGTGACATAAAAAAAATTGAAACATATCAACAAGTCTCAAACAGATTGCAGGAAATATGCATGACACTTGGGGGGTAATGTTTATTTTCAACAGTTCCGACTCAACCTTGAAGTAGATTGAGCCGGCCCTTGGGGCTAGCATTGGCTCTATTAAGCTATCTTCTATGAAGTCTCGGCTCAACCTTGAAGTAGATTGATCCGGCCCTTGGGGGCTAGCATTGGCTCTATTAAGCTATCTTCTATGAAGTCCCGACTCAACCTTGAAGTAAGATTGAGCCGGCCCTTGGGGGTTAGGACAACGATTTGACGTCAAGATTAAGTAAATTGAGGCTTACATATATCTATTCTAGCTAAGATTGAAGAGCCGGATTATTATCAGTCAATATTAACCCGGCCCTTGGGGGCTAGAAAAGGTTATAGGGATGAAAAGGGGAGTACCTCATGTGTTTTGTTCATTAAAGTAACTAGCTTTAGCTCCAGATCCCGGCATGTGGATAGCCGGTTCATGTAGCTCGCATGGAGTTCATCAGCCGTTATCTTCTCCAAAGCAGGGAGTTCAAACTCAAGCTTCCTGGAAGCTTCAGCCATTTCACTATGCTTGGATAGGACGCGGGGTGGAGGAGAATGCAAGCCGGTGCCAATAATCTCGACGTCCGGAGCGACGGTGTCATCAGTAGCTTTGGCAGGGCTCGACAGCTTGGAAAGATCCCTTTGCGGGCTCTTAGGAATAATGTCATCAGCTGTCGGCTCTGCAGAAGGCGCTGGGTGGTCCGGCTCAAGCTCCGGCTCTTGAGCAGCAGGCTCAGGGGCGGACTTGTTGGTTTTCCTCCGCTTGGCTTGAGCCCTACAAAAGACATGAAAGCTAGAGTTTAAGGGTTACAGCCGCCAAAGAGCCGGGTGTAAAGGATGCAAGATACTTATAGCGGTTTAATTTTTGGAGGTGGAAGAGCGGTCGCCATAGAGTCGTCAGAGGAAGGTGATCTCTGTGAGATAGTTTAGAGGATATAAAAGGAAATGTTGAGACTATAAAGGAAAGTTAATAAAATCAAACACAGATGTATACCTCTACGGGGCGTTTCTTCTGAGCCGGGGAATTAGGCAACCCGGACATAAGATCAGTAGAGCCGGTGCTTCGGGTCTAACGGCGGTCGACTTGGTGTTGATTTTTCAAAAGAAATTGAGGATCCAAATAAGCAAGACGATGAGAAAGGGGAATTTTCCAAACAACCCGCCGTATCTTTTGGGGTACAATACATTCTGAGTCGGATGAAATATAAGTTACCTCCAGAGCGTTGGCACGGCTCGTCTCCACCTCGTCCTGTGAGTAAACTGTTATCAGTAAGGTGAATGATAAGGTTACAAAAAATAGTCAACATTATACCTCTGAGCCGTATGATTCCGGCGGTTTAAACCATTCCTCCTGAGGGGTGGTCTTCTTTGTCCTCTTGGTGGGGCCTTCTTCTTGCTCTTCTTCAAAGGAGGAATATACTTCTTCTTCCAGAAGTCGGAGTCAACTTGAAAAGGGAGGTCAGATAATAGCAATGAATTGACAAGTCACCTTACATAAAAGGAGGAGACAATGAAGAGTCGCCTTACGTCTGGGGCCGGATTAACGACGCTGAAGGGTGCCAGTCCGATGACGCTACAAGCTCCTGACGTTTCATGAACAAGCCTCCGGATGGTGGTGATGATATCGTCTTTGGTTAAAGTTGTCCGGCTAAAGCATAGGGAGCTGTCATACTCACCAGGGTATTCGCACATGAGGCGGCCTCTCAAGCTCAAAGGCATGATTCTGCAGGAGATCCAGCAATGGATCAAGTCCAAACCCGTGAAACCATTGGCCACGAGTGCTTTAATCTTGGCGTGAGCCGGCTCGTGCCTTGCACGTTCAGAAGATGATAGCCGGCCAGGAAGCTCAGAAGTTGTCTTGAGCAGGGAGGGGCGATAACCCGGCAGCGGATGCTCACCATCCGGAGAAGTATCCTTGCGGTAGAACCAAGTCTTCTTCCAGTCCTTTGGATGACTCGGCATTGGTACAAACGGAAAGGTAATGTCCCGGCGCCTTTGAATGGAAAGTCCACCAAGTTCTAAGCTCGGGCCAGATTTTACTTCAGTTTGCCGGTTCGCGTAAGAGAACTCTCGGAACCGACCTACAGACGGTTGAGTCTGCAGGTAGACCTCGCTGAGCACTTGAAAGTTGCAGATGTTTGAAACGGAGTTGGGGGCAAGGTCTTGAGGATATAGCTTATAGAAATGAAGGATGTCCCGGAAGAATTTTGTGCCGGGGGGCACGAATCCACGTTCGATATGATCCAAAAAACCAACTACTTCACCCTTTTGAGGATTGGGCCTCAGTTCGTTACTAGGGACCCGCCAGTGGATGACCTCTTTGGCAGGGAGGGTGCTCGCAAGTACAAAGTCTGTCAGAAATTCTTTGTTAATGCATGAGCCGACCCAATTGTTGGATTTGGATGCGCGAGCCAGGGCGACAGTTTTTAGCTGTGCAAAGGTAACCACATACGACGAGTCAAGGTAAAGGCGAATAAAAGTGGGCGGCTTAAAAAATTAAGACCTTAAGGGTGAGACGTCAAGATCCGGCTGAGAGCCGGACGGCATGACGGGTCAACGTCAAGAGAGGACTAGGTGAAATTTGGCTAAGTATCAAAAACAGATTCCACGAAATATCGTTAAAATTGCGGATCTATAAAAGGAAAATAAATATCTCTATTTTCAGACCTAGAGACGAACTGGTGGAAAAACAGAAATGACAGGCGGAGCCGTGGCGAATCCAAAAGACATCAGTATCGGCCTCCTACCTAGTGACACCATGGGGGCATGATAGAATGGAGGACTTAAGGACTGAGACGTGGCTAGCATTAACAAAATTCGAGCTCTAAAAACAGCGGCGGCGGAGCTCCATGAAAACCCTACCAGTTGCGGATCTAAGGAGAGAGAAACTCACCGGCGGCGGCGCAATGAGTGCGGGAGAAACTTTGGCCGCGTCAGGTTGATGCAACGGCCCGAACGACGGCAAGGAGGAGATGGCACCGGAGCAGGAGGTGTTGGAAGCGGCAGCGTTGGGAGGAAGACGAAGACGGAGCGAGCGGGAGAAGGCTATGCCACCCTGGTCAGTCCTATTTAATAGGGAAAAGGCGGAACGGGCACGAAAATCGAGGCGTCAGATAACATTTGACCGAAACGGACACCTCAATTTTCAGGCTGTTATTTAATGAGAAGATCCATTGTGTGCGTCAGAGGATCCTTTTTACAGATTTGACATGATGTCACGGCGGGTCATTTCCGGGCGACTCACCGCGCAGTGAGGAAAAAGGCTGAAGTGAGCAAGCTCAAATCAACCTGGGGCCTAATGTTGGGGATATAACCCCATGGTGAGACCCGCCCAGAAGGCTCCGGGTCATACCTGGCGGCTCGCATACCGGCCCAAGAGTGAGCCGGAAAGACTGGAGGGCCCAAGAAGCATAGCGACTTAAAGGATGGGCCAGCGGGTGGCCCGGATGAGAAGACCCGGGCGTGTAAGCCGCCCGAAGACAACTTGGTCAGGATAGGCAAGAGAAGATAGAGGTAGACTCGGACATGTAATTAGAGTCGGCCACAACTTGTATGACCCGTCGTCTTGACCTAGTATATAAAGGCAAGACCCGGGAGATTTAGGGAGGGGTGATCGAAAGCTAGGTTAAGCAATAGCTCCCTTGTAATCGATACAACAAGCAATACAAGCCCAAGCAGGACGTAGGCTATTACCTCAACTTGAGGGGCCGAACCTGGGTAAACTCGTGTCCTTCGTCCCAGCCAACCCCTTTGAGTCCATCACGTTAGCAATGGCCTCGAACCCAAGTTCGTACACCCGGACATCTGCCGTGACAAAACCACGACACCGTGACTACCTCCTTAGTCACATTGATCTCATTATGATGATGTATTACAGAGTGGGCCCAGAGATACCTCTCCGTCACACGGAGTGACAAATTCCAGTTTCGATTCGTGCCAACCCAACAGACACTTTCGAAGATACCTATAGTGCACCTTTATAGTCACCCAGTCACGTTGTGATGTTTGATACACCGAAAGCATTCCTACGGTATCCGGCAGTTGCTCAATCTCATGGTCTAAGGAAATGATACTTGACATTAGAAAAGCTCTAGCAGACGAACTACACGATCTTGTGCTATGCTTAGGATTGGGTCTTGTCCATCACACCATGCTCCTAATGATGTGATCCCTTTATCAATGACATCCAATGTACATGGTCAGGAAACCATGACCATCTATTGATCAATGAGCTAGTCAACTAGAGCATCACTAGGGACATGGTGTGGTCTATGTAATCACACATGTATTAGAGTTTCCGGTTAATACATTTATAGCATGAACAATAGACAACTATCATGAACAAGGAAATATAATAATAACCATTTTAGTATTGCCTCTAGGGCAAATTTCCAATAGCCGGAGGGGTTCACCATCACCGGAGACCATCTTCAGCATCCCGAAGGGGCCATCATCACCATGGAGGCCAAGGACTAGAGGCGGAACCTCTCCCCACCTAGAGGGGCGTGGAGGAGGAATCATAGAGGGGAGACCCTTTCCCCCTCTCTCTCGGTGGCGCCGGAGTGCCATCGGGGGAACCATCGTCGTGCTGATCGTCTTCATCAACATCACCTTCTTCATCACCGTCCTCATATCTTTTTCAGCGGTTCACTCTCCCGCATACCGCTATAATCCCCTACTTAACCATGGTGCTTTATGCCACATATTATGATCCAATGATGTTTTGCCATACTATGATGTTTGGAGTAGATTTGTTTTGTCTTATGGGTTGATTGATGATCTAAATTGGTTTGAGTTGTATGTTTATTTTTGTGCTGTCCTATGGTGCCTTCCGTGCCGCGCACACGTGAAGGATTCCCGCATTAGGGTGTTGCAATACGTTCATGATTCTCTTATAGTGGGTTTCTTGAGTGACAGAAGCATAAACCCGAGTAAGGGGGTTGTTGCGTATGGGATAAAGGGGACTTGATGCTTTAATGGTATGGTTGGGTTTTACCTTAATGATCTTTAGTAGTTGCAAATTCTTGCTAGAGTTCCAATCATAAGTGCATATGATCAAAGTAGAGAAAGTATACTAGCTATGCCTCTCCCTCATAAAATTGCAATAATGATTTCCGATCTTGCTAACAATTGCCTAGGACAATTTCGCACACCGACCCATCATTATTCCACACTCGCTATTTGTAATATGTTGTAATATATTCTAACTTTATGATAACAACACCTATTTTTATATTTTAGTTCTATGATATCATGCAAAGCTATCCTCTTCATACCCACAACAAAGTTTTATTTCTCGTTTCTAGATGGACGCAAACATTCGGTGTACGTAGAGTCGTATCAGTGCTAGACAAGACTTGAGAGAATATTGATCTTACCTTTAGATCCTTGTGGGTTCAACTCTCCATACTTATCACTTCCATCTTTGGATATTGCTATGATGATTCCTTGCACTTGGGAGTTATTAATTTATTGCTACTGCTCGACGTCTTCTGTCTGTTGCAGGATTCAAAGGACTTGGTGATACATTGTTCATAGTCAGATACCAGCATTTTCTCCGCCGGTTTAGCTGCATCAATAAAGTTTTGTACGACCTCGTCGGGTACTTTGTCCTTTGGCGGCGGCGGCAGTTTCGGTCCAAAACATGCCTGCAATTGGATAGCCACTTCTTCATCGAGTTCCGCGTCAGTCATATCATAAGCTAACTTCTTTTTCATAGGAGGCTCTGGTTTCTTCTTTGGTGGTGATCTCTTTCGCTTTGGAGACGACGGATATGGATATCGCATACTCTTCGCGCTAGGCTCCATCTCGGGGTGGGATGGACTATGCTGACACGGCGGAGCTTGATATCGTGGACTCGTCATGCGCTCCATCTCAGGGTGGGATGGATTTGGTTGGCGTGGTAGAGATGGATATGGAGGAATCACCCTGCGCTCTGTCTCGGGGAGGGTTGGAGTCTGTTGACGCGGCGGACTTGGAGAAGGAGTCGGTGGCCTTGGCATCGAGTTTGCAAACACGATGCATTCCTTTTTCCATAAAATGAAACAACGCCTCGCTTCTCCGAGTGTCCGCTCTCCTTCACCTCCAAGGTAGTCAAGATCTAGTGAGTCATATGCTGACACAACTTGATCCACTCTGACAGGAGCATAGCCAGTGGAATTGGATTGTCGTGGAAAGTTGCCTCGGGTCCACTCGGTAAAGCAAAGTCGTCCGCCACCTTCATGGATATGTTCTTCAGTTTCACATGTAGCTCACAAGGTGTCGACTCTAGGATATCATCCATGGGGTAGCGAGCCGGTAGTGCATCATCAGCCAGGACCTCTATGGAACCCATGCTGCTTTTTGGCATAGATGATGGAATAGTACCATCCAATGCTGGATCTGGTTGCTGCTGCTGTTGAGACGTGCTAAGTTTGTTGGTTTGCTCCTGGTGCATGTTATATTTGCTTTGCAAGTCCTGGATCCGATCTACGTCATGCTTCTTCTTTCTATCATGACTTCTGTACCCAGCGTTCCAATCCGCAAACCCCAGAAACCACGGAACCATGCCTTTGCCTCGTGTTCGTCCGGGGTGTTCATGATTCTTGAGGGCGCGTGAAAGCTCGTCGTTCTCTCTCTCTGATAGGTACACACCAGCTCGAGCATCTTTTATTTCTTTAAGTATCTTGACCGTGGCATATTTAAGACTTGCATGTTCAAGAACCTGGCATGTCTTTGGGTCCAAATTTCCACCATGTGCATAAAACCAAGTCCTGCACCTCTCTGCCCAAGTATCTGTTACTTGAGTGACCCTGCAGCCCTCATGTTTTGCTCAGATTCATCCCACTTAGGCAACCCAGACTTGTAGCCGCCTGGCCCTAGAGGATGGTGCCACATTTTTTGTCGGTATCCCTATTCCTTGTTCAATCTCGTTACCGGCAAGTCTCTTTACTTGTTCTGTAACACATGATCCCGTGACTAACTCCTTAGTCACATTAATCTCATTATGATGATGTATTACCGAGTGGGCCCAAAGGTACCTCCCCGTCACACGGAGTGACAAATCCCAGTCTCAATTCGTGCCAACCCAACAGACACTTTTGAAGATACCTGTAGTGCACATTTATAGTCACCCAGTTACGTTGTGACGTTTCATACACCCAAAGCATTCCTACGGCATCCGGGAGTTGCACAATCTCATGGTCTAAGGAAATGATACTTGACATTAGAAAAGCTCTAGCAGACGAACTAAACGATCTTGTGCTATGCTTAGGATTGGGTCTTGTCCATCACATCATTCTCCTAATGATGTGATCCTGTTATCAATGACATCCAATGTCCATGGTCAAGAAACCATGACCATCTATTGATCAACGAGCTAGTCAACTAGAGGCTCACTAGGGACACGGTGTGGTCTATGTATTCACACATGTATTACAGTTTCCGGTTAATTCAATTATAGCATGAATAATAGACAACTGTCATGAACAAGGAAATATAATAATAACCATTTTAGTATTGCCTCCAGGGCATGTTTCCAACAGCCGGATGGGGTCACCATCACTGGAGGCCATCTTCAGCATTCCGAAGGGGCCATCATCACCATGGAGGCCAAGGACTAGAGGCGGAACCTCTCCCCACCTAGAGGGGCATGGAGGAGGAATCATAGAGGGGAGACCCTCTCCCCCTCTCTCTCGGTGTTGTCGGAGTGCCATCAGGGGAACCATCGCCGCGCTAATCGTCTTCATCAACATCACCTTCTTCATCACCGTCCTCATATCTTTTTCAGCGGTCCACTCTCCCGCATCCAGCTATAATCCCCTACTTAACCATGGTGCTTTATGCCACACATTATGATCCAATGACGTGTTGCCATACTATGATGTTTTGAGTAGATTTCTTTTGTATTATGGGTTGATTGATGATCTAGATTGGTTTGAGTTGTATGTTTATTTTTGTGCTGTCCTATGGTGCCTTCTGTTCCGTGCACATGTGAAGGATTCCTGCGTTAGGGTGTTGCAATACATTCATGATTCGCTTATATTGGGTTTCTTGAGTGACAGAAGCGTAAACTCGATTAAGGGGGTTGTTGCGTATGCGATAAAGGGGACTTGATGCTTTAATGGTATGGTTGGGTTTTACCTTAATGAACTTTAGTAGTTGCGGATGCTTGCTAGAGTTCCAATCATAAGTGCGTATGATCAAATTAGAGAAAGTATGTTAGCTTATGCCTCTCCCTCATATAAAATTGCAATAATGATTTCCGATCTTGTTAACAATTCCCTAGGACAATTCCGCACACCGACCCATCATTATGCCACACTCGCTATTTGTAATATATTGTAATATATTCTAACTTTATGATAACAACACCAATTTTTATATTTTAGTTCTCTGATATCATGCAAAGCTATCCTCTTCATACCCACAACATAGTTTTATTTCTCGTTTCTAGATGGACGCAAACATTCGGTGTACGTAGAGTCGTATCAGTGGCAGACAAGACCTGAGAGAATATTGATCTTACCTTTAGCTCCTTGTGGGTTCGACTCTCCATACTTATCACTTCCATCTTTGGATATTGCTATGATGATTCCTTGCACTTGCGAATTATCAATTTACTGCTACAGCTCGACGTCTTCCGTCTGTTGCAGGATTCAAAGGACTTGGTGATACATCAGTCATAGTCAGATACCGGCATTTTCTCCACCAGTTTAGCTGCATCAATAAAGTGTTGTACGACATCGTCGGGTACTTTCTCCTTTGGCGGCGGGGGCAGTTTCGGTCAAAAACATGCCTGCAATTGGATAGCCACTTCTTCATCGAGTTCCGCATTAGTCATATCGCAAGCTAACTTCTTTTTCATAGGAGGCTCTGGTTTCTTCTTTGGTGGTGATCTCTTTCGCTTTGGAGACGGCGGATATGGATATTGCATACTCTTCGTGCTAGGCTCCGTCTCGGGGTGGGATGGACTATGCTGACATGACGGAGCTTGATATCGCGGACTCCCCATGCGCTCCATCTTGGGGTGGGATGTATTTGGTTGGCATGGTAGAGATGGATATGGCGTACTCACCCAACGCTCTGTCTCGAGGAGGGTTGGAGTCTGATGACGTGGCGGACATGGAGGAGGAGTCGATGGCATTGGCATCAAGTTTGCAAACCCGATGCATTCCTTTTTCCATAAAATGAAACAATGCCTGGCTTCTCCGAGTGTTCGCTCTCCTTCACCTCCAAGGTAGTCAAGATCTAGTGATTCATATGCCGACACCACTTGATCCACTCCGACAGGAGCATAGCCAGGTGGAATCGGATTGTCGTGGAAAGTTGCCTCAGGTCCACTCGGTAAAGCAAAGTCGTCCGCCGCCTTCATGGATATGTTCTTCAGTTTCACGTGTATCTCACAAGGTGTCGACTCTAGGATATCATCCACGGGATAGCGAGCCAGTAGTGCATCATCAGTCGGGACCTCTGTGGACCCCATGCTGCTTTTCGGCATAGATGATGGAATGGTACCATCCAATGCTGGATCTGGTTGCTGCTGCTGTTGAGACGTGCTAAGTTTGTTGGTTTGCTCCTGGTGCATGTTATATTTGCTTTCCATGTCCTGGATCCGATCTACCTCATGCTTCTTCTTTCTGTCAAGACTTCTGTACCCATCGTTCCAATCCGCAAACCCCAGAAACCACGGAACCATGCCTTTGCCTTGTGTTCATCCAAGGTGTTCATGATTCTTGAGGGCGCGTGAAAGCTCGTCGTTCTCTCTCTCTGGCAGGTACACACCAGCTCGAACTTCTTCTATTTCTGTAAGTGTCTCAACTGTCGCGTCTTTAAGACTTGCATGTTCAAGAACCTGGCATGTGTTTGGGTCCAAATTTCCCCCATGTGTATAAAACCAAGTCCTGCACCTCTCGGCCCAAGTATCTGTTACTGGAGTGACCCCTGCAGCCCTCATGTTTCGCTCAGATTCATCCCACTTAGGCAACCCACACTTGTAGCCGCCTGGCCCCAGACGATGGTGCCACATTTTTTGTCGACATTTTTCTTGTTTATTCTCGACCATTTTTTAAATTCTTCTGATTCCTTGAACGTCACAAATTCATCCCAGTCATCAACTAACTTCACATATTCTCCTTTTAATTCTAGAGTCTTCTTTCCTCCTTCCAACTAATTGTTCCATAATCTTCTCTTCCAAGACTGGAATTGTGTGGCCATCTTCTTAAGAGCACACTTCTTTACTTTCTCCCATTGGAGATCTATGAGACCCTCTGGTAGGATGATATGTTTCATGAGATCCTCCCAAAGCAGATCTTTTGCTCTTTGGCTGACAAAAGGAACTCAGCGATCCTTTGGCTGATTTCATTCTTGCACGGTGATCGAGATTTGGTCCCTAACGATAATTTGCATTGATGTATCAATTTGTTTGCATTCTCTTTTGGAGCAATTGGTTCGCCATCTGCTCTGATTTAATCAATCTTATACTTCATGCCTTGTTTCAACTTTCTTGTCGGGCCACGTTTAACTCTTGTAGAAGATTTGCTTGATGCAGAGGGCTAAAAGGAAGAAAGATTCGTTAATATATACAAATCAATCAATACATCTGATGATCAGCAGAGGGCAAATTAATACCTCGCCGAACTCTGTTAAATGGACAAAAATTTCTTCGCCATAGTCATTGTCAAATGGTTCGCCTTCGTCTCTTTGTTGTTCTTCCTCAATTCCCTCACCGGATGGGTTAAGGTATTGTGAGCCATCATCTACTTTGTTCTCTTTGTTTCCGGAGTGTATCAGGTCATACATGCCATTCTCCTGATCACGACCCATAGCTTAACTAATCCGGAACAAATAGAAAGCAATTAGAAAGCATTCAATAAGCAAAACCAAAGATATGCAAATCAATACAAGGCAATGCAACAATATGATCATATAATATCACTAATACATCATCGAATAATAGTATCACTAATACATCATCGAATAATATCACTAATACATCATCGAATAGTATCTACTAATACAGATATAGTTGGTGTCTCGTGGCGCAGGCAGTGGACACCTAAAGAGAAGGAACTATGACATGATCTTAGCTCACTAGTAGAAAGCAGACCTTTCGTCTGCCTCATTAGTCGCGGTTGGCTTTTGAACCGGCACTAATGTGATGATTAGTGCCAGTTCGTGATGGGGATCACTAGTGTCGGTTCGTTACAACTTTTAGTCCCACGAACCGGCACTAAAGGTGTGGTGGCAGGCTGGCGTCAGCCTGGGGCCCATGGAAACCTTTAGTCCCGGTTGGTGGCTCCAAACGTGACTATAGGCTAACCTTTAGTCGCGGTTGGAGCCACCAACTGGGACTAAAGGTCCCCCTATATTGAAAACCTTCGGCGCCAGCCCGAGTAGAGTCCTCTCTGTTCTTCCCCTTTCCTCTCCTCTCTGTTCTTCCTCTCTCCCTCGATCTCATCCTCCATTTTTTCCAAAATTTGTCAAGATTTGGAGGCATCCCATCCTTCCAAGTGTTCACAAAGGTTAGCAACTTTGTCCTTTCATCTCTCATTGCCAGATTAGCTCTTGCAATGTTCTATAAGTATAGTAATTTGTGGGTTTTAGTTTGTATGTGGTAGTTTATTTGATTTATGCAATTTGAGCTCATTTAAATTCTTGCTTTGCATTTGTAGGTTTGGTTTTCTTCGTGCCTTCACGTCCCTGTCCTAACCACCATCGATCGCCTGCACCGTCCCGTTGCTGGCACCACCTTGGTGAGCTTCTTGTTCTTATCCTTTTTATAAAAATAACCATGTTTGTAAGATTTAGTTAGTTACTTCTATAGTTTTCTTACCTATATGGTTGTTTGTTATACATAGTGGCATGGTTTTGAAATCTGTCCCCGTCGGCCCTCGTCCGGTTTATGATGCGGATGTGGTATATACTCTTTTTCACAACTCTTTGTTGCATTTCATGTTTATGACAATTATGCCAATCAAGTTGACATAGATATTTTTATCTAGGAGGTATGTGAACCGGAGATTCCAACCGACATAGATAGTCTTGTCAAGAAATTATATTTAGTTGAAAAAGAAAATGAGTATTTGAAAGAAAAATTGAAAAGAGTTGAAGAAGAGAAGATGGAACTGGAGTTGTATGTTGCCGATGTCGTCGATGATCACAAGATCAAGATGGGTGCAATTCTCTTGAAGATTAGAAAATTTAAAATATATGCCATCGATAGTGAGGCTTGGTATCACTATGCTATTGGATCAATTGTTACCTTAGTTGCGATGTTGATCGCATTTGTTGTTGCATTTAAATGCTTTAGCTAGAGAGTTTGTATGTTGTTTTATGAGAACAAGTGTGTATGAACTTTATGTACGAACTTGTATTAATTTGGTCTTTTCGGTGTTGTGTAATGAAGATGAGCCGACAATGGATGTACGAGGACCAATGCTCTCCCTAGTTCATTATTGGCGTGCATACTTTTCTGGTTGCAGTCGAGGCAAACAAGAGGCCGGATGGTTTTATGTATTGTCCATGTGCTGGCTGTAAGAATGATCGAAATTACTCTAACTCAAGAACCATTCACGTCCACCTATTTGAGTCCGGTTTCAGGTCCGGCTATAACTATTGGACCAAGCATGGAGAAAGAGGGGTCCTAATGGAAGAGAATGAAGAAGAAGAGGATGATGACCGCTATCCTGGCCATGGGTGCCACGAATACGATGGTACAACAATGGGGGAAGAAGCTGAGCCGACAATGCGGGAAGGAGCTGAAGAAGAGGTATCGGATGAGCCCGCTGATGATCTTCGTCGGGCCATTGCCGATGCAAAGAGAAACTGCGCAAGTGAAAAAGAGAAGCTGAAGTTGCAGCGGATGCTAGAGGATCACAAAAAAGGGTTGTACCCAATTTGCGAAGATGACAATAAAAAGTCGGGTACCACACTGGAACTGCTGCAATGGACGACAAAGAATGGTGTATCTGACAAGGCATTTCAAAAGTTGTTGATAATGTTAAAGAAGAAGCTACCAAAGGACAACGAATTGCCAGTGAGTACGTACGAAGCAAAGAAGGATGTCTACCCTCTAGGATTGGAGGCCGAGAAGATACATGCATGCCCTAATGACTCCATTCTCTACCGCGGTGAGTATGAGGGTTTGAATGCATGCCCGGTATGCGGTGCATTGCGCTATAAGATCAGCCACGATGACCCTGGTGATGTTGAGGGCGAGCGCCACAGGAAGAAGATTCCTGCCAAGGTGATGTGGTATGCTCCTATAATACCACGGTTGAAATGTTTGTGCCAAAACGATGAGGATGCCAAGTTGATGCGATGGCACAACAAAGACCATAAGAAAGACAAGAAGTTGAGATTGCTCGCTGATGGGTCGCAGTGGAGAAAAATCAAGATAAAGTGGAAGGACTTTGCAAAGGATGCAAGGAACGTCTGGTTTGGTTTAAGTAAAGATGGCATTGATCCTTTTGGGGCGCAGAATAACAATCATAGCACATGGCATGTGACTCTTTGTATCTATAACCTTCCTCCTTGGTTGTGGATGAAGTGGAACTTCATTATGATGCCAGTGCTCATACAAGGCCCCAAGCAACCCGGCAACGACATTGATGTGTACCTAAGGCCATTGGTTGAATAACTTTTACAGCTGTGGAATGGCAAAGGTGTACCTGCGTGGGATGCGAAAGATGAGGAGGAATTTGACCTACATGCGTTGCTGTTTGTAACCATCAATGGTGGGCCTGCTCTTAGTAACCTTTCAGGACAAACAAACAAGGGATACCACGCATGCACGCACTGTTTAGATGATACCGAAGGTATATATTTGCATAAATGTAAGAAGAATGTGTATCTGGGGCGTCGTCGATTTCTTCAGAGCAGGCATCCAGTAAGAAAGAAAGGCAAGTATTTCAAAGGTGAGGCACATCACCGGAAGAAGCCTGGCCACCGTACGGGTGATGAAATACTTGATATGGTCAAGGATTTTAAAGTAATCTTTGGCAAGGGTCCTGGTGCACAATCTGTTTCGAATAACGCTGACAAACGCGCACCCATGTGGAAGAAGAAATTGACGAGGTCCGCTCTGCAATCGATGTGATGCACGTGACGAAGAACCTTTGCGTGAACCTGCTAGGATTCTTGGGCGTGTATGGGAAGACAAAAGATACGCCGGAGGCACGGGAGGAACAGTAGCATATGCACGAAAATGAAGGCATCGATGCAAAGCAGTTTCAGGGTCATGCTAGCTATGCTCTTACCAAAGAAGAGAAGGAAATCTTCTTTGAATGCCTTCTTAGTATGAAGGTCCCGTCTGGGTTCTCGTCGAATATAAATGGAATAATAAATATGGCAGATAAAAAGTTCCAGAACCTAAAGCCTCATGACTGCCACATGATTATGATGCAACTGCTTCCGGTTGCATTGAGGGGCTTTCTACCGGAAAACATTCGATTAGCCATTGTGAAGCTATGTGCATTCCTGAAAGCAATCTCTCAGAAGGTAATCGATCCAGAAATCTTACCAAGGATAGAGAATGATGTGGTGCAATATCTTGTCAGTTTCGAGTTGGTGTTCCCACCATCCTTCTTCAATATCATGACGCATGTCTTAGTTCACCTAGTCGAGGAGATTGCCACTTTGGGTCCTGTATTTCTAGACAATATATTCCCCTTTGAGAGCTTCATGGGACTCTTAAAGAAATATGTTCATAATCATGCTAGGCCAGAAGGAAGCATCTCCAAGGGACATGAAACAGAGGAGGTCATTGAGTTTTGTGTTGACTTTATTCCTGACATTAAGCCAATAGGTGTTCCTGAATCACGACACGAGGGCAGACTGGGTGGAAAAGGCACGCTAGGAAAGAAATCAGTAATATGCCGGGATGGGCATTCTTTGGCGCAAGCACACTACAGAGTTCTACAAAGTGCCGCCTTGGTGGCTCCGTACATCGAGCAACACAACAATATTCTACGCTCCAAACACCCGAAGAAGTCTGACGACTCGATTACACATGAACAAACGATGACTTTTGCCGGTTGGTTGGAAACACGTCTCATGCATGACGACACTGTTGAAGATGACATGTACTTGTTGTACAAGCTACCGTCTTCGACTATATTGACTTTCAAAGGGAACGGGATAAATAGGAATACATTTTACATGATCGCCCAAGATAAAAAGAGCGCCAACCAAAACAATGGTGTCCGCTTTGATGCAACAAACAACAATGGGCCAAAGGACACATACTATGGTTACATAGAGGAGATATGGGAACTTGACTATGGACTTCATTTGAAGGTCCCTTTGTTTAGGTGCAAATGGGTCAAGCTGACACGAAGTATGAAATGACAAAAGTGGATCTCAACAATCTTGGGTACGTAGACGAACCATTCTTCCTAGCCAATGATGTGGCGCAGGTTTTTTATGTGAAGGACATGTCTACCAAGCCGAGAAAAAGAAAAGATAAGGAAGAAAATACATCATGCGATGAGCCAAAGCACCACATAGTTCTTTCAGGGAAAAGAATCATCGTGGGAGTGGAGGACAAGACAGACATGTGAGAAGATTATGAAAAGTTTCATGAGATTGCTCCCTTCACAGTGAATGTTGACCCGACCATCGAGTTAAACGATGAAGATTGTCCATGGTTACGATGCAAAGGGACACACGCGAAGAAAAAGTTTTACACCCAAAGATCCCACTCTGGGATGTGACCGACTTCTCTAGTTAGTTTCTGGACTTATTTATCTAGAAAGTCCCACTTCGGACAAATCGACGGGAATCTTTGTAATAGTAGTGTACTTATGTATTTTGTGCATTTAGTATGCACCATTCATCAATATTCAACCCTTTCTGACTTCATTTGCTATTTTTCATGCATTTACTGATTTTTTTGAGCTAAATGACCCTGAAATTTATAAGCACTTCAAATTAACTCTGAAAAGTTTTAAACTTTGCATGGTATCATCATTTCACCCACATACCATGTGCTAAAAAGTTGAGAGGGTTATGGCAAAAACTGGATGCACTTCGTGTACGAAATGGACAATCTCTTTCGAAGTATCATGGTTTCGGACGAAAACTCTTCTGTTACAAAGGGATTTCATTTTTTTGAACTTATTTGAAGTCCATACTTTTTGTGTGTTCAAAATGAACCATTCAAAGACACATAAACACTTTTCATCCATTTTCTGGCTTCATTTGCTATTTTTCATGCATTTCATGATTTATATTGAGCTAAGATGACCCTGAAATTGAAAAGCACTTCAAATGAACTCTGAAAAGGTTGAAAGTTGGCATGGTATCATCATTTCACCCACATTGCATGTGCTAAAATTGAGAGGGTTACGGCAAAAACTGAATGCAATTCGTGTACAAAATGGAGAATCTCTTTCGAAGTATAAGGGTTTCGGACAAAAAGTCGCCTGTTACAAAGGCATTTCAATTTTTAACTTATTTGAACTCCATAATTTTACTGTGTTGAAAATGCACCATTCAAAGCCACATCATCAATTTCCAACCCTTTCTGACTTCATTTGCTATTTTTCATGCACTTAATGATTTGTTTTCAGCAAAATAATCCTGTAATTGAAAAGCACTTCAAATTAACTCTGAAAAGGTTGAAAGTTGGCATGGTATCATCATTTCACCCACATAGCATGTGCTAAAAAGTTGAGAGGGTTACGGCAAAAAATGGATCCACTTCGTGTATAAAATGGACAATCTCTTTCAAAGTATCAGGGTTTCGGACGAAAACCCGCCTGTTACAACGGCATTTCATTTTTTAAATAACCTAATATTTACCAAATTGGATATAATGATAAAACATGATAATATTAAACAATAGAAAAAGAATCACTAGAAAAGCTATTTTTAACGTAAAGTTATTCAAAACTAGTGATTTACACAAATTTCAAATAATTCAAGTTTAAACTATTCGAATTTGAAAACTACTGCCACTAACAGAAAGGTTATAATTTTTTTGACCTAACGCTGAAAGATTCACTCATTAACTCTCAATAAAGCACAAAAAACTCGGAAACAAAAAAAATAAATATAGCAAAAAACAAAAAAATGAAAACAAATTAAAAAAAATCCCGCCTACTGGGCCGCCACGGCCTGCATACGACAACAAACCCAACCTGGGCCAGGATGCAGGCCCGCAAGGCACAGTAGGCCCACAGGTAGGCCTAGAAGGCCTGCATTAGAGAGGAGCTCAATGCAGAGCCCGCTCCAGGGCTTATAAACTGGTCGAGGCGCCCCTCGACTAGCGAGGTGGGACTAAACTTCCCCGCAGCGCGTCGTGCTAGGAACACACCTTTAATCGCGGTTGGTGGCTCCAATCGTGACTAAAGCCCCCCTTTAGTCGCGGTTGGAGCCACCAACCGCGACTAAAGGCCTCCTTATATATACAACACTTCAAATTTTTTCAGTTACTCTGCATTCTTCTCCTCTTCGCGACATCGCCGCCGTCACCGTCTCGCCTCCTCGACGCCACCCGCATAATCGCCGTCTCGCCGCGCCGTCGCTGTCTCGCCTTCTCGCGCCGATATCCGATGTCGCTCGTGCCTGTATGCCGCCCGCGCTCGGTCCTTCGTCGCCGCCACCGACTCGCTTCGCCTCGCAGTCGCCCCATCGCCCCGCTGTGAGCTCCCCCTCTCCCCCCTCTCCCTCGCCCCCTGTGCTGTTGGGGAACGTCGCATGGGAAACAAAATTTTTCCTACATTCACACAAGACCTATCCATGGTGATGAGCATTTACGAGAGGGAGAGTGGATCTACATACCCTTGTAGATTGCTAAGCGGGAAGCGTTAAGGAACGCGGTTGGTGTAGTCAAACGTCTTCGCGGTGCAAATCGCCGAGCATCCCGTGATCTCATCACGATCCGTCCCGCGATCCAATCACGATCCGTCCCGCGAACTCATCACGATCCGTCCTGTGAACTCATCACGATCCGTCCCACGAACTCATCACGGTCCGTCATGTGAACTCATCACGATCCGTCCCGCGAACTCATCATGACCCGTCTCGCGATCTTGATCACAATCCTTCCGATCTAGCGCCAAACGGAAGGCACCTCCGCGTTCAGCACACGTACGGCTTGATGATGATCTCCGCCGTCTTGATCCAGCAAGAGGGAACGGAGAGGTAGAAGAGATCTTCGACAGCGTGACGGTGCTCTGGCGATGGTGGTGGAGCTATTCCGGTAGGGCCTCGCCTAAGCACTGCAGAAATCTGATCTAGAGGAGAAACTATGCACTGGAGGAACGGGCAGCACGTGGCCGAAAATTCTGTGCCAAAACCCTAAATTACTCTAGTATATATAGGAGGAGAGGAGGAGGAGGAGGCTTGGCTGCCAAAGAGGCAGCCCTTGGGTCGGCCGAACCAAGGAGGATTGGAGGATTCCTCCTCCAATCCTAGTAGGACTAGGACTCCTCCTTATTTTTTCCTTTTTTGCCTTTTCCACCTTTTTCTCTTTGGGATTTTCTTCCCAGCCGCATGGGCCTTGTGTGGGACTTCCACCAGCCCACAAAGGGCTGGTATTACTCTCCCACAGACCATGTAGCCTCTTGGGTCGAGATACCCCTCCTGATGGTCTCCCGGTACACTACCGGCACTCCCGGTACACTACCGATGAGCCCGAAACTTTTCCAGTGACCAAAATAGGACTTCCTATATATCAATCTTTACCTCCGGACCATTCCGGAGCTCTTCGTGATGTCCAGGATCTCATCCGGGACTCCAAACAACCTTCGGTCACCACCATACATAACTCTATACTTCCGAAACGTCACCGAACCTTAAGTGTGCAGACCCTGCGGGTTCGAGAACTATGTAGACATGATAGAGACACCTCTACGGTCAATAACCAATAGCGGGACCTGGATGCCCATATTGGTTCCTACATATTCTATGAAGATCTTTATCGACCGAACCTCTATGTCAAGGATTCACTTAATCCCGTATGATGTTCCCTTTGTTCTCCGGTATGTTACTTGCCCGAGATTCGATCGTCGGTATCTCCATACTTAGTTCAACCTGGTTACCGGCAAGTCTCTTTACTCATTCCGTAATACAAGATCCCGTGACTAACACTTAGTCACATTGCTTGCAAGGCTTATTGTGATGTTGTATTACCGAGTGGGCCCTGAGATACCTCTCCGTCACACGGAGTAACAAATCCCAGTCTTGATCCATGCCAACCCAACCACACCCTCGAAGATACCTTTAAAGTACCATTATAGTCACCCAGCTACATTGCGACGTTTGAGACACATAAGGCACTCCTCCGGTGTTAGTGAGTTGCTTGATCTCATGGTGATAGGAACAGATACATGACATGCAGAAAACAGTAGCAATAAACTGGCACGATCATATGCTACGTTTGTAGTTTGGGTCTTGTCCATCACATCATTTTCCTAATGATGTGATCCCGTTACCAAATGACATCTCATGTCCATGACTAGGAAACCGCAATCATCTTTGATCAACGAGCTAGTCTATTAGAGGCATACTAGGGACATGGTGTTGTCTATGTATCCACACATGTATCTGAGTTCCCGATCAACACAATTATAGCATGGATAATAAACGATTATCATGAACAAGGAAATATGATAATAACCAATTCATTATTGCCTCTAGGGCATATTCCCAACAGTCTCCCACTTGCACTAGAGTCAATAATCTAGTTCACATCACCATGTGATTCGCATTGTTATGAATCTAACACCCAATGAGTTCTGGGGCTCGATCATGCTTTGCATGTGAGAGAGGTCTTATAGTCAACGGGTCTGCGACATTCAGACCCGTGTGTACTTTGCAAATCTCTATGTCAAACCGTAAACACTGCTACCACACTCCACTTGGTACTATTCCAAATGGCTGCTCCACTATACATATCCAGATTGCTACTACGAGTCATCCGGATTAGTGTTAAAGCTTGCATCGACGTAACTCTTTACGACGAACTCTTTATCACCTCCATAATCGAGAAGAATCTCCTTAGTCTTTTAGTTGCTAAGGATAATCTTGACCGCTGTCCAGTGATCCACTCCTAGATCACTTTTGTACCCCTTGACAGATTCTTGGCATGGCACACACCAGGTGCGGTACACAACATGGTATAATATAGAGCCTATGGCTAAGGCATAGGGGACGACGTTCGTCCTTTCTCTTTCTTCTACCATTGTCGAGCTTTGAGTCTCACTCAACTTCACACCTTACAAATCAGGCGAGAACTCTTTCTCTGACTGATCCATTTTGAACTGTTTCAAAATCTTGTCAAGGTATGTACTCATTCAAAGTCTCATCAAGCATCTTGATCTATCTCTATAGATCTTCATGCTCAACAATTGGGTAGCTTTATCCAGGTCTTCCTTTGAAAATCACTTTTCAAACAACCGTTCATGCCTTCCAACAATTCTACATCATTTCCGATCAACAATATGTCATCCACATATACTTATCAGAAATTCTATAGTGCTCCCACTCACTTTATTGTAAATACAAGTTTCTCGTAAACTTTGTATAAACTTCAAAAACTTTGATCATCTCATCAAAGTGTATATTCCAACTGCGAGATGCTTGCTTCAGTCCATAGAAGGATCACTGAAGCTTTCTCTCCTTTTAGCATCCTTCGGACTAACAAACCCTTCTGGTTGTATCACATACAACCTTTCCTCAAGTAAACTGTTAAGGAAACGATGTTTAGACATCCATCTGCCAGCTTTCATAATTGAAAAATGCAGCAACTGCTAACATAATTCCAACAGACTTTAGCATCGCTACGAGTGAGAAAGTCTCATCGCAGTCAACTCCTTGAACTTGGCAGAAATTTCTTTGCGACAAGTCAAGCTTTATAAATGGTGACATTCACCATCAGCGTCTGTCTTCAACTTAAAGGTCCATTTGTACTCAACGACCTGCCGTCCAACGAGCAAGTCTACCAAAGTCTATACTTGGTTTTCATACATGGATCCTTTCTCGGATTTCATGGCCTCTAACCATTTGTCGGAATCCGGGCCCATGATCGCTACTCCATAGCTCATAGGTTCATCGTTGTCCAACAACATGACCTCCAAGACAGGGTTGTCGTACCACTCAAGAGCAGTACACATCCATGTCGACCTACGAGGTTTTATAGTAACTTTATCTGAAGCTTCATGATCATCATCATTAACCTCTTCAACTAACGCAGGCTTCATAGAAACATCTTCCTGCGCTGCGCTACTCTCTGGTTGAAACAAAGGTTCAACAACCTCATCAAGTTCTATCTTCCTCCCACTCAATTCTTTCGAGAGAAACCTTTTCTCAAGAAAGGACCCAGTTTTAGCAACAAACATTTAATGCTTGGATCTGAGATAGAAGGTTCACCCAACTGTTCTTAGGGTATTCTATGAAGATACATTTGTCTGCTTTGGGTTCGATCTCATTAGGTGAAAACATTTTCCACACAAGAGTCGCAGCCCCAAACAGTAAGAAATGACAACTTAGGTTTCTATCAAATCATAATTCACACGGTGTCATCTCAACAGATTTAGATGGTGCCCTATTTAAAGTGAATGTAGTTGTCTCTAACGCATAACCCCAAAACTATAGTTGCAAAACGATAAGAGACATCATAGCATGCACCACATCCAATAGAGCACGACTATGACGTTCAGACACACCATCACACTATGGTGTTCCAGGTGGCGTGAGTTGTGAAACAATTTTCACATTGTCTTAAGTTGTATGCCGAACTCGTAACTCAGATATTCATCTCCACGATCATACCGCAGATATTTTTTTCTTCTTGTCAGGATGATCTTAAACTTCACTCTGAATTTGCTTGAACTTTTCAAACGATTCAGACTTGTGTTTCATTAAGTAAATATACTCATATATACTCAAATCATTAGTGAAAGCAAGAAAATAATGATATCCACTACACGCTACAACACTCATTGGACCGTATACATCAACATGTATCATTTCCAATAAGTCAATTTCCCATTCCGGAAAACGGGGTTTTATTCATCTTGCCCAAGAGGCATGGTCTGCATGTCTCAACCGATTCAAAATCGAATGAGTCCAAAGATCCATCAGCATGGAGTTTCTTCATGTGATTTATACCAATATGACATTTAGCGGCAGTACCACAAGTAAGGGGTACTATCATTATTAACTTTTTATCTTTTAGTATTAATGTTATGAACATGTTATTACTACGATCAAGATTCAACAAACCATTCTCACTAGGTGCATGACCATTGAAGGTATTATTCATGTAAAAAGAATAACCATTATTCTCTAACTTAAATGAATAACCGTGTTGCAATAAACATGATCTAATCATGTTCATGCTTAATGCAAACACCAAATTACATTTATTTAGGTTTGTCGCTAATCCCAAAGGTACAGAGAGCGTGTGATTTTGATCACATCAACTTTGGAAACATTTCCAACACACATCGTCACCTCACACCTAGCTAGACTCCGTTTATTCCGTAGCTTTTACTTCGAGTTACTAACATTTAGCAACCGAACCGGTATCCAATACCCAGGTGCTACTAAGAGTACTAGTAAGGTACACATCAATAACACATATATCCAATATACTTCTGTCGATGTTGCCAACCTTCTTATCTACCAAGTATCTAGGGTTGTTCCGCTTCAGCGACCGCTCTCCTCAAAATCGAAGCACTTAGTCTCGGGTTTGGGTTCAACTTTGGGTTGCTTCACTGGAGCAGCAACTGACTTGCCATCCATGAAGTTTCCCTCCTTGCCCTTGCCCTTCTCGAAACTAGTGGTTTTACTAACCATCAACGCTTGATGCTCCTTCTTGATTTCTACCTTCACGGTGTCAAACATCACGAACAGCTCAGGGATCATTATTTCTATCCCTAGTATTTTATAGTTCATCACCAAGTTCTAGTAGCTTAGTGACAATGACTTGGAGAACTATATCAATCACTATCTTATCTGGAAGATCAACTCCCACTTGATTCAAGCGATTGCAGCACCCAGACAATCTGAGCACAAGCTCAACGATTGACCTATTCTTTTTCATCTTGCAGGCAAAGAATCTTGTTGGAGATCTCATATCTCGCAACACGGGCACGAGCCTGACATCCTAATTTCAGATCTGAGAAACATCTCATATGTTCCGTGACGTTCAAAACGTTTTGGAGCCTTAATTCTAAGCTGTAATGCATGACGCACTAAACTACCAAGTAGTCATCAGAACGTGCCTGTCAGAGTTCACAACATCTACACATGACGCTAGAGGGGTAGGCGCACCGAGCGGTGCATTAAGGACATAAGCCTTCTCTGCAGCAATGTGGACAATCCTCAGATCACGGACCCAGTCCGCAATATTGCTACCATCATCTTTCAACTCTATTTCTCTAGGAACATATAAAAATACAAGAGAGCTACAGCGCGAGCTAGTAATCGACAACATAATTTGCAAAGTTACTACTGACTATGTTCATGATAATGAGTTCAGTTAATCATATTACTGAAGAACTCCCACTCAAATTGACATCCCTCCGGTCATTCGAGTGATACATGATCCAAATTCACCAACTCAAGTCCGATCATCATGTGAGTTGAGGTGGTTTCAATGGTGAACATCATCATGTTGATCATATCTACTAGATGACTCATGTTCGACCTTGCGGTCTCTTGTGTTTCGAGGCCATGTCTGTACATGCTAGGATCGTCAAGTTTAACCCGAGTGTTCCGCATGTGCAACACTGGCTTGCACCCGTTGTATGTGAACGTAGAGTATATCACACCCGATCATCACGTGGTGTCTCGATACGAAGAACTTTCGCAATGGTGCACACTCCGGGAGAACACAATTTATCTTGAAATTAAGTGAGGGATCACCTTATAATGCTACCGTTGTCCCAAGGAAAACAAGGTGCATAAAAGGATTAACATCACATGCAATTCATAAGTGACATGATATGGCCATGAACTTGTGCTTTTGATATCCATCATGAAAGCATCGGCATGATCTCCATCGTCACCGGCACGACACCATGATCTCCATCATCTTGATCTCCATCAACGTGTCGCCATCTGGGTTGTCGCGCCCACCATGCTTCTGCTACTATTGCTACCGTTTAGCGATAAAGTAAAGCATTACATTGCGCTTAATGATTAACACACAGGTCATACAATAATTGAAGACAACCCTATGGCTCCTGCCGGTTGCCGTACTCATCTACATGCAAGTCGTGATATTCTATACAACACATGATCATCTCATACATCACATACATCACATCATGTAATTGGCCATATCACATCACAACATACCCTGCAAAAACAAGTTAGACGTCCTCTAATTGTTGTTGCATGTTTGACGTGGCTGCTACGGGTATCTACCAAGAACAATACTCACCTACGCATAAACCACAACGGTGATACACTAGTTGCTTTTCAACCTTCTCAAGGACCGCCTTTGTCAAATCTGATCCAACTAAAGTGAGAGAAACTGGCACCCGCAGGCCATCTATGCAACAAGTTGCGTTTGAGCGAACCGGTCTCTCGTAAGCGTACGAGTAATGTTGGTCCGAGCTGCTTCATCTCACAATACCGCCGAACCAAAACACGACCAAGGGAGGAAGCAATCTAAGCATCAACGCCCACAAACTCTTTGCGTTCTACTCGAGATCTCATCTACACATAGACCTAGCTCATGATGCCACTGTTGGGGAACGTCGCATGGGAAACAAAAAATTTCCTACGTTCACGCAAGACCTATCCATGGTGATGAGCATCTACGAGAGGAAGAGTGGATCTACATACCCTTGTAGATCGCTAAGCGGCAAGCGTTAAGAAACGCGGTTGGTGTAGTCGAACGTCTTCGCGATCCAAATTGCCGAGCATCCCTCGATCTCATCACGATCCGTCCCGCGAACTCATCACGATCCGTCCCACGAACTCATCACGATCCGTCCCGCGAACTCATCATGACCCATATCGCGATCTTGAACACAGTCCTTCCGATCTAGTGCCGAACGAATGACACCTCCGAGTTCAGCACACGTACGGCTTGATGACGATCTCCGCCGTCTTGATCCAGCAAGAGGGAACGGAGAGGTATAAGAGTTCTCCGGCAGCGTGACGGCGCTCCGGCGATGGTGGTGGAGCTATTCCGGTGACCATATAGGACTTCCTATATATCAGTCTTTACCTCTGGACCATTTCGGAGCTCCTCGTGACGTCCAGGATCTCATCCGGGACTCCGAACAACCTTCGGTCACCACCATACATAACTCTATACTACCGAAACGTCACCGAACCTTAAGTGTGCACACCTTGCGGGTTCGAGAACTATGTAGACATGACCGAGACAACTCTACGGTCCATAACCAATAGCGGGACCTGGATGCCCATATTGGTTCCTACATATTCTACGAAGATCTTTATCGGTCGAACCTCTATGTCAAGGATTCAGTTAATCCCGTATGATGTTCCCTTTGTTCTTTGGTATATTACTTGCCCGAGATTCGTTCGTCGGTATCTCCATACCTATTCAACCTCATTATCGTCAATTCTCTTTACTCGTTCCGTAATACAAGATCCCGTGACTAACACTTAGTCACATTGCTTTTAAGGCTTATTGTGATGTTGTATTACCGAGTGGGCCCTGAGATACCTCTCCGTCACACGGAGTAACAAATCCCAGTCTTGATCCATGCCAACCCAACAGACACCCTCGGAGATACCTGTAGAGTACCTTTATAGTCACCCAGTTACGTTGCGACGTTTGATACACACGAGGCACTCCTCCGGTGTCAGTGAGTTGCATGATCTCATGGTCATAGGAACAGATACTTGACATGGAGAAAACAGTAGCAATAAACTGACACGATCATATGCTACATTTGTAGTTGGGTCTTGTCCATCACATCATTTTCCTAATGATGTGATACCATTACCAAATGACATCTCATGTCCATGACTAGGAAACCACAGCCATCTTTGATCAACAAGCTAGTCTATTAGAGGCATACTAGGGACATGGTGTTGACTATGTATCCACACATATATCTGAGTTTCCGATTAACACAATTATAGCATGGATAATAAACGATTATCATGAACAAGGAAATATGATAATAACCAATTTATTATTGCCTCTAGGGCATATTTCCAACATGTGCCGCCATGGCGGCGCCGGCCCCTCCCCTCCCCGACCCCCCCAATTTCAATGAACACACACACATACACAATTTTGAAATTAGACGATTAATTAGATGTATAGATGATTAGATGATTAGATGCAAGAATTTTGATGTATAGAAAAAAGTTAAGGAATTTTGACATTTGAAGAATTTTGACATAGATGCATGAATTTTGACAGTTTTTTCACTAGATGATTAGTTAGATGTGTACAAAAAAGTGAAGGAATTTTGACATTTGAGGATTTTTTACATTTTGATCCAATATATGTATAGAAAAATGATGAATTTTGACATTTGATCCAATGTATAGCAATTAGTATTTGCAAAAGTTGCATATTTTAATGTTGCATATTTTAATGTTTTACATTTTCTGTTTCCCATATTTTCATGTTTTTTGGGTTATATGTATGATACTATTCAAGATGTATTAGTGATACTATTCGACGATGTACGAACGCAAGAGCTGATTTAGTTTTGCTTATTGAATGCATGCTAATTTGAATACTAATTTGTTTTATGATTTAGTTTTGCTTATTGAATGCACGTCTGTTTCAACTATGAACATAGGAAATGTCTTGTGCTACAATGTAAGACATATCGAGTGCTTGTGATTTGCCTGTCATTCCGGCAAAACATAGGACATTTTTTCTATGTCATTGCTCGATATATGGAACAGGTTGACTTTACGTCTGTTTCGGCTCCTTGTGTGTGTGTCAGTGAGGGAGAGTGTCCACCCTATATATATATGTGAGAGAGAGGAAGAATCCCGAGTGTTGTCGTGTGGGTCACTTCTCCTTCGTTCCCGTGTGCTAGACATTTTGGTGTAATGCACTCGGGGACGAATGGAGGAGCCACCATCATCGACGGTCACAATATCAGAAGGAGTGCCCACTATATACGTGAGATGAGGGTTTAGGAAGGAAAGACTCGACAGACCTAAAGTCAACCTGTTGCATATTGAGTAATAGTGATATGTGTGTTGATCAGTTTTCTCGTAGTTTCCTTCAATCAATTTTAAATGTTTCAACTATGAACATAGGAAATGTCTGACGACGAAAGGGGATTCGCTATGTGCGAATACTATGAAGACGAGTGCGTCCTGTGTGACAAGCCTTTCCTAGTTGATGGTAGGCGCTTCAGCATCATCCTAGATGAGACCTTTGAAGTGGATACAGTAAGTCAGAACGAACATCTGTTTTCGTAATTAAGCATGACTTCTGCTTCTTTTGCTTCAACTTATAATTTTCATTTTTACTATTCTACTAGCGTATCCCCTGCCATGCAAGAATTTATGTCTTGGATAAGATTGGTTTCAATACTAAAAAAGTATGGAGGTAAAGAGAGTTCACTTGAGGACCGAGCATGGTTATACTTTTGTTGTAAAATTGTACAATGCAGACACCTACTCCTATTTTGAATGCAAAAGTTGGAGAGCACTATGCAAGGCTTATGCATTTGAGCCTAATATGCTTATCGCCTTTGACATTCGTCCGGAAGATGAAATTGAAGGTAATATCGACATCTGGGTCGATGTGCGGACGCCTCCAGTTCTACCATTATGTGAGTTTCTCAACCATATTTAGTAAGTAATTTATATTGTTTATTTAAAAATAGTTGACAACTTATTTCCATTGACAACTTATTTTCATTCTTCAAAAAATGTACGAAAGATGGTAGACAGAACCTACTACTACAATGATCAAGCAGAATTAACTTATAAGGAGAAAGATCATCTTTCCGCATTTCTTAATCATCTTGAGAATTACAATAGCTATTATCAAACTCCTCCACATTATGGTCAATACGTGTCACTAGTGCATGTAGTGAACTACGGTAACATCCGTGGAGATTGCGTGGTAAGATTTTCTATTATTACGACATCCGTGCATCTTTTGCATAAATTTTTCTAAAACTAAACTACATTTCTAACTACAAAGTTATTACTATGTTTTTCAAGAGAAAATCCCGAAGGATTGTGTGCCTTCTCTGATGTTTCCGAGAGGTCACATTGATGTTATGAGCTTACGGCCAACATGGCTAGGTCAGCCTACGCGTCACTCCTGTCCATACTGGATTTCTAAAACCGATGAAGACATGAAAATCAAAGATTGGAAAAATGTATGGTCAATCATCGAGAGCTACTTGGAAGCAACATTGTGCGTAGGCCAAGAATTGGAGACAGGATGATCTCCATTCTCCATAATGCAGAGTCAGGGCCTATCTTGTTTTATGATATTGTACCTAATAGAGGGTAGAGTAGGTCCTATGAGAGAGGAGTAGATCCTAGGTACAACGTGTTATTATGTGCTACAATGTGTTAGAGTTGATGATGAGGAGGAGGAGTTGTGATTATGACTAGTGACCAACTTGTTATATGATGTCTCATTGACAAAAATGATGATTAGATAGTGTTGGTGGTAATGACTATGATGATTATTATCAAAGTGTTGTTGGTGATGATATGATGCAGGAGTTTTTATATTAATATGATGATGATGTTGATCATGATTATGATGATGACTTGTTATATCATTGGGGGAAGGAAAGTGGATTAGATTCATGTGGATGGATCAAAAGTGACCAAAAGTTGAATTAGTAGGATCGTCGTCCTACTAATTCAACTTTTGATCACTTTTTATTCATTTGGATGAATAAAATCCATGTTTCTTCCTCACAATGATATAATAATTCATCATGAACATAATGATATAACAACCTCTTAATTGGTACTATATCAAAATTTGTATAACGGCATATAACCATAATTAATTCATAAACCCCTAAAGAATTAAAAGAAAAAATAAGACAAAACTAAAAAATAAATATTTTTAGTCCCTGTTGGTGTTACCAACTAGGACTAAAGGTCCCCCCAACCCATGGCGCCGTCGGATGCCACGTGGAGGGCCTTTGGTGTCGGGCCGTGTTGAATCGGCACTAAAGGGGGGTAGGCTTTAGTCCCCACCCTTTAGTGCCGGTTCGATAACCGGCAGTAAAGGCCCTAACGACCCGTGACTATAGGCCTGTTCTGCACTAGTGGCTCGGGTGAGATCCGTGAAGAATCTTCCAGGTATTGGAGAACCTGGCATCCAACACTACCATGTAGCGTCGTACGTGCTCGTCCTCCTCCCTAACACGGCAACGTACTACCTCCGTAGGGGGCGGCTCCCTCTCAACCGACAGTGATCCACGTGACCCCCACCAAATAACCTCTAGGTCAATGACGGGATCCTCATTCCTCACCAAGTTCCGCGCCCCGGAAGGCAGCACCTCCCAGTGCGGGCTTGGTGAAGCCCAGTCCCGGACATGGCGCCTCTCAAGCAGGTGGTTGCCGCCGAGTTGACGACGAGAATGCGGGATGGGTATCATCGACTCGACGACTACACTATGCAATCGATTCGACGGTTAGGCAAGATGCTTTATATGCAATATGTCAATTAGCAAGTCAGCAACATATAAACATACATACATTTAAACATACATACATTTAAACTTGTAAAACATACATCAACGCAACGATATAACATACAAATAATATGTATCATTTATTTTAATTGCGTCAAAGTGACATATTATTCTAGTATTATAAATGTTTTCTAACATACACATATACACATCAATATATCCAACATACAAATACTATAAACTCCTAGCACTCCTGATTTTATCTAACATACACATACACATACACATACACATACACATGCACATACACATACACATGCACGTACACATACACATACACATGTATATACATCTAACATACACACATACACATACACACATACACATACACATATACACATACACATCAATTTGGAGGAGGACGGATTGGGCTTACAAATATGCGGTCTCGGAGACGGATCGGAGCCGTAGACAGCCGGCAGATGGGAGGAGCGGCATCGGCGGAGCTGAGGGCGACGGCGTGGAGGAGCAGAGCGGCAGCGGAGGGGGCGGCGAAGCTAAGGGAGTCGCGGCGGAGCTGAGGGCGATGACCGATGGTTGGGGGAGCGGCGCCGATGGAGCTGAGGGCGATGGAGTGGCAGAGGAGAGCGGCGGCGGCACGTGGACGGACGACGACGTCGATCGAGGGCGTGGGCGCAGGTGGGGCAGCGTGGCGACGTCGTTGAAGCAAGTGAAGACGGAGTGAATTTGGGGGAGGAAGAGCCGTTGCTAATATAGCCCGGACCTTTAGTCCCGGTTGGTAGCACCAACTGGGACTAAAGATCCTTTAATCCCGGTTGGTATCACCAACCGGGACTAAAGGTCCTCCCTTTAGTCCTGACTGTTGATACCAACCGGGCCTAAAGAGGCCTTTTCGTCAGCCCAAATTTGCATGAGAAGGGACCTTTAGTCCAGGTTGGTGGAACCAACCGGGACTAAAGGTCTATTTTTTTTCTATTTTTAGTCCCACCTTGCTAGTTGAGGAGCACGATGACCATGTTGTAATCCCTGCTGTGTGAGAGGCAACACGAGCCTCTTTAGATGCTCGTATAGAGAAAATTCTACTTAAATTCAAAGTGCTAGTACTTTAGTAAATTTCAAATACTAGCACTTTGAATTTAGGTTAAATATTCTCTATAAGCGCATCTATTTTAATTTTTGCTATTTTTATGTTATTTTTTTTGCATATTAAAAGTTCTTAACAGAAAATACTTTGTGAATATTCTCTAAGCCACATCCTCAAATTTCAACCGGTTCTAACTTCATTTGTTATTTTTCATCCATTTAATATTTTTTTGGTAAATGACCCTGAAATTAAAAAGCACCACAAATAAACTCAGAAAAGGTTGAAACTTGGCATGGTATCATCATTTCAACCACATAGCAAGTGGTAAAAAGTTGAGAGGGTTACGACAAAAACTGGATGCACTTTGTGTACAAACTGGACCATCTCCTTCGAAGTATGAGGGTTTTAGATGAAAACTCATCTGTTACAAACGCATTTCATTTTTTAACTTATTTCAACTCCGGACTTTTTGTGCATTAAATATGAACCGTTCTAAGCCACATCCTCAAATTTCAACACTTTTTAACTTCATTTGCTATTTTCATGCATTTAATGAATTGTTTTGAGCTAAATGACCCTGAAATTAGAAAGCACCACAAATGAACTCTGAAAAGGTTGAAACTTGGCATGGTATCATCATTTCACCCATTTAGAAAGTGGCAAAAAGTTGAGAGGGTTACAACAAAAACTGGATGCACTTCATGTACAAAATTGGAGCATCCCGGCTACTCACTAGAGAAGAAAAGTGATGACGGTGCAGCGAATCACATCCCAAAGGGGGATCTTTGGGTATAAAACTATTTCTTCACGTGTGTCCCTTGATTATTGTGCCGTAACCATGGACAATCTTCATCATTTATCAGGATGCTTGGATCAGTCTTCACTGCGAAGGGAGGAATTTCATCAAACTTTTCATAATCTTTTGACATGTATGTCTTGTCCTCCACTCCCACGATGTTTCTTTTCCCAAAAAGAACTATGTGGCACTTTTGCTCATCGTATGATGTATCTGCTTTCTTATCTTTCCTTTTTCTCAGTTTGGTAGACATGTCCTTCACATAGAAGACTTGCGCCACATCATTGGCTAGAACGAATGTTTCGTCTGTGTGCCCTAGATTGTTGAGATCCACTGTTATCATTCCATACTACGGGTCTACCATTGCCCCTCCTCCAGTCAAATTGGCCCATTTTCACCCGGAACAAAGGGAACTTCAAATCACCTCCATAGTCAAGTTCCCATATCTCCTCTATGTAACCATGATATGTTTCCTTTTCCTTGGTGTTTGCCGCATCGTCAAAGCGGATACCACTGTTTTGGTTGGTGCTCTTTTTATCTTGGGCGATCATGTAAGATGTATTCCCATTTATCTCATACCCTTGGAAAGTCCATATAGTCGAAAATGGTCTCTTGGCCAACAAGTACAAGTCATCTTGCACATTGTCGTCATTCATGAGATGTGTTTGCAACCAACCATTGAAAGCCTCAATGTGTGTACGTTGAATCCATGGGTCAGACTTCTTAGGGTTCTTCAAGCATATAATATTCATGTGTTCCTCGATATACGGGGTGACCACGGTAGAATTTTGTAGAACTGTGTAGTGTGTTTGCGTACAAGAATGCCCGTCCATTCAGATTATTGATTTTGGTCCAAGCGTGCCTTTTCCACGCAATCTGCCCTCAAGTCGCGATTGAGGAACGCCAATCGGCTTAATGTCAGGAATAAAGTCAACAAAAAACTCAATAACCTACTCTGTTTCATGGACCTTGGAGATACTTCCTTCTAGCTTAGCATGGTTACGAACATATTTCTTTAAGACTCCCATGAGCCTCTCAAAGGGGACAATATTGTGTAGAAATACAGGACCCAGACTGGCAATCTCTTCCACTAGGTGAACTAGGGCGTGCGTCATAATATTAAAGAAGGATGGTGGAAACACCAACTTGAAACTGACAAGACATTGGACCAAACCATTCTGTAAGCTTGGTAGGATTTCCGGATGGATTACCTTCTAAGAAATTGCATTGAGGAATGAATATATCATCACAATGGTTAATCGAACATTTTCTGATAGAAGCCCCCTCAAAGCAACCGGAAGCAATTGCGTCATGATCATGTGCCAGTCATGAGACTTTAGGTTCTGGATTTTTTTCTCTGCCATATTTATTATTCCCTTTATATTCAACGAGAAGCCAGACTGGATCTTCATACTAATCAGGCATTCAAACAATGTTTCCTTCTCTGATTTGGTAAGAGAGTTGCTAGCAGGACCTTGATATTGCTTTGGATGCATGTCATCATTTTCGTGCACACGTTGCTGGTCCTCCCATGTCTCTGGTGTTGGGGAACATTGCATGGGAAAAAAAATTCCTACGCACATGCAAGATCTATCCATGGTGATGAGCATCTATGAGAGGGAGAGTGGATCTACAAACCCTTGTAGGTCGCTAAGCAGGAAGCGTTAAGAAACGCGGTTGGTGTAGTCGAACGTCTTCGCGATCCAAATCGCCGAGTATCCCACGATCTCATCACGATCCGTCTCGCGATCCAATCACGATCCGTCCCGCGAACTCTTCATGATCTGTCCCGCAATCTCATCACGATCTGTCTCGCGATCTTGATCACGGTCCTTCCGATCTAGCTCTGAACGGACGGCACCTCTGCGTTCACCAAACGTACAACTCGATGACGATCTTGGCCTTCTTGATCCAGAAATAGGGAGCGGAGAGGTAGATGAGTTCTCCAGACGATCATTAGGGTTAGCTTTTTCCTCTAAATCCTCTAGTATATATAGGAGGTAGGGGGGAGGAGGCATCCTCAAACCCTCATGGTTTGGTCGAAATTGGAGGTGTAGGAGTCCTACTCCAATCCTATTAGGATTAGGATTCCTCCTTTCCACTTGGAAACTCTTTCCACCTCTCCACCTTTGGATTTTTTTCCTTCTCAAACCACTCCAGCCGCATGGGCCCTTAGAGGAGGCTTCGGCCAGCCCACCAGGGGCTGGTTTACCTCCACCCACATCCCATGTAGCCTCTTGGGTCGAAATACCTCTCCCAATGGTCCCCCGGTACACTACCGGCACTCCCGGTACACTATCGATGAGCCCGAAACTTTTCCGGCGACCAAAAGAGGACTACCTATATATCAATTTTTACCTCCGAAACATTCTGGAGATCCTCGTGACATCAAGGATCTCATCCGGCACTCCGAACAACCTTCGGTCACCACCATACATAACTCTATACTACCGAAACGTCATTGAACCTTAAGTGTGCAGACCCTGCGGGTTCGAGAACTATGTAGACATGACCGAGACACCTCTATGGTCAATAACCAATAGTGGGACCTGGATGCCCATATTGGTTCCTACATATTCTACGAAGATCTTTATCGGTCAAACCTCTATGTCAAGTATTTAGTTAATCCCGTATGATGTTCCCTTTGTTCTTCGGTATGTTACTTGCCCGAGATTCGATCGTCGGTATCTCCATACTGAGTTCAACCTCGTTACCGGCAAGTCTCTTTACTCGTTCCATAATACAATATCCCATGACTAACACTTAGTCACATTGCTTGCAAGGCTTATTGTGATGTTGTATTACTGAGTGGGCCTTGAGATACCTCTCCTTCACACGGAGTAACAAATCCCAGTCTTGATCCATGCCAACCCAACAGACACCCTTGGAGATACCTGTAGAGAACGTTTATAGTTACCCAGTTACGTTGTGATGTTTGATACACACAAGGTACTCCTCCGGTGTCAGTGAGTTGCATGATCTCATGGTCATAATAACAAATACTTGACATGCAGAAAACAGTAGCAATAAACTGACACAATCGTATGCTACGTTTGTAGTTTGGGTCTTGTCCATCACATAATTCTCCTAATGACGTGATCCCGTTATCAAATGACATCTCATGTCCATGAATAGGAAACCATAGCCATCTTTGATCAGCGAGCTAGTCTATTAGAGGCATACTAGGGACATGGTGTTGTCTATGTATCCACACATGTATCTGAGTTTCCGATCAACACAATTATAGCATGGATAATAAATGATTATCATGAACAAGGAAATATGATAATAACCAATTTATTATTGCCTCTAGGGCATATTTCCAACAGTCTCCCTCTTACACTAGAGTCAATAATCTAGTTCACATCACCATGTGATTCGCATTGTTATGAATCTAACACCTAATGAGTTGTGGGGCTCAATCATTCATTCCATGTGCGAGAGGACTTATAGTCAACGGGTCTGCGACATTTAGATCTGTGTGTACTTTCCAAATCTCTATGTCAAACTGTAAACACTGCTACCACACTCCACTTGGAGCTATTCCAAATGGCTGCTCTACTATACGTATCCGGATTGCTACTAAGAGTCATCCGGATTGGTGTCAAATCTTGCATCGACATAACTTTTTACGATGAATTCTTTCTTACCTACATAATCGAGAAACATTTCCTTAGTCTTTTAGTTACTAAGGATGATCTTGACCGCTGCCATTGATCCACTCCTGGATCGCTCTTGTACCCCTTGCCGGACTCATGGCAAGGCACACACATGTGTGGTACACAGCACGGCATACTATACAGAGCGTATGGCTAAGGTATAGGGGACGACATTCGTCCTTTCTGTTTCTTTTGCCATGGTCGAGCTTTGAGTCTCACTCAACTTCACACCTTACAAAGAAGGCAAGAACACTTCTCTTTGACTAATCCATTTTGAACTCTTTCAAAATCTTGTCAAGGTATGTACTCATTCAAAGTCTCATCAAGCATCTTGACATATCTCTATAGATCTTCATGCTCAACAATTAGGTAGCTTTATCCTGGTCTTCCTTTGAAAAACTCCTTTCAAACAACCCTTTATGCTTTCCTGAAATTCTACATCATTTCCGATCAACAATATGTCAACCACATATGCTTATCAGAAACTCTATAGTGCTCCCACTCACTTTATTAAAAATACAAGTTTCTCATAAACTTTGTATAGACTCAAAAACTTTGATCACCTCATCAAAGTGTATATTCCAACTCCAAGATGCTTGCTTCAGTCCATAGAAGGATCACTGAAGCTTGCTCACCTTTTAGCATCCTTAGGACTGACAAAACCTTCTGGTTGTATCACATACAACTTTTCCTCAAGTAAACTGTTAAGGAAACGATGTTTTGTCATCCATCTACCAGATTTCCTAATTGAAAAATGCAGCAACTACTAACATAATTCCATTAGACTTTAGCATTGCTACGAGTGATAAAGTCTCATCGTAGTCAACTCTTTGAACTTGTCGGAAACTTGTTTGTGACAAGTCGAGCTTTATAAATGGTGACATTTACCATCAGCGTCTGTCTTCATCTCAAAGGTCCATTTGTACTTGACGACCTGCCGTCCAACGAGCAAGTCTACCAAAGTCTATACTTGGTTTTCATACATGGATCCTTTCTCGGATTTCATGGCCTCTAACCATTTGTCGGAATCCAGGCCCATCATCGCTTCTTCATATCTCATAGGTTCATCATTGTCCAACAACATGACCTCCAAGACAGGGTTGTCATACCACTCAGGAGCAGTACGCATCCTTGTCAACCTACGAGGTTCGATAGTAACTTGATCTGACGCTTCATGATCATCATCATTTACTTCCTCTTCAACTGATCTAGGTTCCATAGAAATATCTTTCTGTGCTACGCTACTCTCTAGTTGAAACAAAGGTTCAATAACCTCATCAAGTTCTATCTTCCTCCCACTCAATTCTTTCGAGAGAAACTTTTTCTCAGGAAAGGACCCGTTTTAGCAACAAACACGTTATGCTTGGATCTGAGATAGAAGGTTCACCAACTGTTCTTAGGGTAATCTATGAAGTTGCGTTTGTCCGCTTTGGGTTCGAGCTCATTAGGTGAAAACATTTTTCCGCACAAGCGTCGTAGCCCCAAACATTAAGAAATGACAGCTTAGGTTTCTATCAAACCATAATTCACATGGTGTCATCTCAACGGATTTAGATGGTGCCCTATTTAAAGTGAATGTAGTTGTCTCTAAGGCATAACCCCAAAACTATAGTAGCAAAATGATAAGAGACATCATAGCCCATGCCATATCGAATAGAGCACGACTATGATGTTCAGACACACGATCACACTATGGTGTTCCAGGTGGCGTGAGTTGTGAAACGACTTTCACATTTTCTAAAGTTGTATGCCAAACTCGTAACTCAGATATTCATCTCCACGATCATATCGCAGACATTTTTATCTTCTTGTCATAATGATCTTAAACTTCACTATGAATTTGCTTGAACTTTTCAATTCAGACTTGTGTTTCATTAAGTAAACATACACTATGTCTACTCAAATCATGAGTGAAGGTAAGAAAATAACGATATCCACCGCATGCTACAAGACTCATTGGATTGCATACATCAACATGTATCATTTCCAATAAATCACTTGCCCGCTCCATCAATCCGGAAAACGGGGTCCTTAGTCATCTTGCCCAAGAGGCATGGTTCGCATGTCTCAACCGATTCGAAATTGAATGAGTCCAAAGATCCATCAACTTAAATGAATAACCGTGTTGCTATAAACACGATCTAATCACGTTCACGCTCAACGCAAAACACCAAATAACATTTATTTATGTTCGTCACTCACCCTTAGCTAGTCTCCATTTATTCCATAGCTTTTACTTCGAGTTACTACCATTTAGCAATTATACCGGTATCCAATACCCAGGTGCTATTAGGAGTACTATCAAGGTACACATCAATAACACGTATATCAAATACACTTGTGTCGATGCTGCCAGCCTTCTTATCTACCAAGTATCTAGGGTTGTTCTGCTTTAGTGACCGCTCACCTCATAATAGAAGCACTTCGTCTCAGGTTTGGGTTCAACTTTGGGTTGCTTCACTGGAGCAGCAACTGACTTGCCATCCATGAAGTTTCCCTCCTTGCCCTTGCCCTTCTCGAAACTTGTGGTTTTACTAACCATCAACACTTGATGCTCCTTCTTGATTTCTACCTTCGCAGTATCAAACATCGCGAACAGCTCAGGGATCATTATTTCTATCCCTGGCATTTTATAGTTCATCACCAAGTTAAAGTAGCTTAGTGACAGTGACTTGGAGAACTATATCAATCACTATCTTATCTGGAAGATCAACTCCACTCGATTCAAGCGATTGTAGCACCCAGACAATCCGAGCACATGCTTAACGATTGAGCTATTCTCCTTCATCTTGCAGGGAAAGAATCTTGTTGGAGATGTCATATCTCACAACATGGGCACGAGCCTGAGATTCCAATTTCAGCTCTTAGAACATCTCATATGTTCCTTGACGTTCAAAATGTTTTGGAGACAATTCTAAGCCGTAATGCATGACACAATAAACTATCAAGTAGTCATCGGAACGTGCCTATCAGATGTTCACAACATGTACAGACGATGCTAGAGGGGGTGGCACACCGAGCGGTGCATTAAGGACATAAGCCTTCTGTGCAGCAATGAGGACAATCCTTAGATCACGGACCTAGTCCGCAATATTGCTACCATCATCTTTCAACTATATTTCTCTAGGAACATATAGAAATTCAACTGAGCTACAACGTGAGCTAGTAATCTACAACATAATTTTGCAAAGACACTACTGACTATGTTCATGATAATGAGTTCAATTAATCATATTACTTAAGAACTCCCACTCAAATTGAAATCCCTCCGGTCTTTCGAGTGGTACATGATCCAAATTCACCAACTCAAGTCCGATCATCACGTGAGTTGAGGTGGTTTCAATGGTGAACATCATCATGTTGATCATTTCTACTATATGACTCATGTTCGACTTTTCAGTCTCTTGTGTTCCAAGGCCATGTCTGTACATGCTAGGCTCGTCAAGTTTAACACGAGTGTTCTCTATGTGCAACACTGGCTTGCACCCGTTGTATGTGAACGTAGAGTCTATCACACCCGATCATCACGTGGTGTCTCGACACGACGAACTTTCGCAACGGTCCACACCTGGGGAGAACACAATTTATCGTGAAATTAAGTGAGGGATCACCTTATAATGCTACCGACGTCCTAAGCAAAACAAGGTGATAAAAGGATTAACATCACATGCAAATCCTAAGTGACTTGATATGGCCATGAACCTGTGCTTTTGATCTCAATCTTGAAAGCACCGACATGATCTCCATCATCACCGGCATGACACCATGATCTCCATCATCTTGATCTCCATCAACATGTCGCCATCGGGGTTGTCACGCCCACCATGCTTCTACTACGATTGCTACTGTTTTGCGATAAAGTAAAGCATTACATAGCGCTTAATGATTAACACGCAGGTCATATAATAATTAAAGACAACCCTATGGCTCCTGCCGGTTGCCGTACTCATCGACATGCAAGTCGTGATATTTTGTACAACACATGATCATATCATACATCACATATATCTCATCATGTAATTGGCCATATCACATCACAACATACCCTGCAAAAACAAGTTAGACATCCACTAATTGTTGTTGAATGTTTTATGTGGCTTCTGCGGGTATTTAGCAAGAACAATTCTCACCTACGCATAAACAACCTTCTCAAGGACCGCCTTAGTCGAATCCGATCCAACTAAAGTAGGAGAAACAGACACCCGCCAGCCATCTTTGGGCAACAAAGTTACACGTCAGTCGATGGAACCGGTCTCACGTAAGTGTACGAGTAAGGTTGGTCCGGGCCGCTTCATCCCACAATACCGCTGAACCAAAACACGACCAAGGGAGGAAGAAATCTAAGCAGCAACGCCCACAAACTCTTTGTGTTCTACTCGAGATCTCATCTACAAAAGACCTAGCTCTGATACCACTGTTGGGGAACATTGCATGGGAAACAAAAAATTTCCTATGCACACGCAAGATCTATCCATGGTGATGAGCATCTATGAGAGGGAGAGTGGATCTACATACCCTAGTAGAACGCTAAGCGGGAAGCATTAAGAAACGCGGTTGGTGTAGTAGAACGTCTTCGCGATCCAAATCGCTGAGCATCCCGCGATCTCATCACGATCCGTCCCGCGATCCAATCACGATCCGTCCCACGAACTCATCACGATCCGTCCCACGATCTCATCACGATCCGTCTCGCGATCTTGATCACGGTCCTTCCGATCTAGCACCGAACGGACGACACCTCCGCGTTCAGCACACGTACAACTCGATGACGATCTCCACCTTCTTGATCCAGCAAAAGGGAGCAGAGAGGTAGATGAGTTCTCCGGCAGCGCGATGGCATTGCGGCGATGGTGGTGGAGCTATTCTAGCAGGGCTTCGTCTAAGCACCGCTGAAGACCGATCTAGAGGAGAAACGGCAATCTAGAGGAGAGGGGCACCTGGTTATTAGGGTTAGCTTTTTCCTCTAAATCCTCTAGTATATATAGGAGGGAGGGAGGGGAGGAGGCAGCCTCAAACCCTCAAGGTTTGGTCGAAATTGGAAGTGGAGGAGTCCTACTCCAATCCTATTAGGAGTAGGATTCCTCCTTTCCACTTGGAAACTCTTCCCACCTCTCCACCTTTGGATTTTTTTCCTTCTCAAACCACTCCATCACATGGGCCCTTAGAGGAGGCCTCGGCAAGCCCACCAGGAGCTGGTTTACCTCCTCCCAAATCCCATGTAGCCTCTTGGGTCGAAATACCTCACCCGATGGTCCTCCGATACACTAGGCACTCCCGATACACTACCGATGAGCCCGAAACTTTTCCGGCTACCAAAACAGGACTTCCTATATATCAATCTTTACCTCCGGACCATTTCAGAGCTCCTCGTGACGTACGGGAAATCATCAGGGACTCCTAAAAACATTCGGTCACCACCATACATAACTCTATACTACCGAAACGTCACTGAACCTTAAGTGTGCAAACCCTACGGGTTCGAGAACTATGTAGACATGATCGAGACACCTATACGGTCAATAACCAATAGCGGGACTGGATGCCCATATTGGTTCCTACATATTCTATGAAGATCTTTATCGTCGAACATCTATGTCAAGGATTCAGTTAATCCCGTATGATGTTCCCTTTGTTCTTCGGTATGTTACATGCCCGAGATTCGATCGTCGGTATCTCCATACCTAGTTCAACCTCATTACCGGCAAGTCTCTTTACTCATTCAGTAATACAAGATCCCGTGACTAACACTTAGTCACATTGCTTTCAAGGCTTATTGTGATGTTGTAGTACCGAGTGGGCCTTGAGATACCTCTCCGTCATACGGAGTAACAAATCTCAGTCTTGATCCATGCCAACCCAACAGACACCCTCGGAGATACCTGTAGAGCACCTTTATAGTCACCCAGTTACGTTGTGATGTTTGATACACACAAGATACTCCTCCGGTGTCAGTGAGTTGCATGATCTCATGGTCATAGGAACAAATACTTGACATGCAGAAAACAGTAGCAATGAATTGACACGATCATATGCTACGTTTGTAGTTTGGGTCTTGTCCATCACATCATTCTCCTAATGACATGATCTCATTATCAAATGACATCTCATGTCCATGAATAGGAAACCATAGCCATGTTTGATCAACGAGCTGGTCTATTAGAGGCATACTAGGGACATGGTGTTGTCTATGTATCCACACATGTATCTGAGTTTTCGATCAACACAATTATAGCATGGATAATAAACGATTATCATGAATAAGGAAATATGATAATAACCAATTTATTATTTCCTCTAGGGAATATTTCCAATATTATCCCACTTGCACTAGAGTCAATATTCTAGTTCACATCACCATGTGATTCGCATTGTTATGAATCTAACACCCAATGATTTCTGGGGCTCGATCATGCTTTGCATGTGAGAGAGGTCTTATAGTCAACGGGTCTGCGAAAATTAGATCCATGTGTACTTTGCAAATCTCTATGTCAAACTATAAACACTGCTACCACACTCCACTTGGAGCTATTCCAAATGGCTACTCTACTATACGTATCCGGATTGCTACTAAGAGTCATCCGGATTGGTGTCAAATCTTGCATCGACGTGACTCTTTACGACGAACTCTTTCTTACCTCCGTAATCAAGAAACATTTCCTTAGTCTTTTAGTTACTAAGGATGATCTTGACTGCTGTCTAGTGATCCACTCCTGGATCGCTCTTGTACCTCTTGACGGACTCATGGCAAGGCACACACAGGTGCAGTACACAACATGGCATACTATACAGAGCCTATGGCTAAGGCATAGGGGACGACATTCGTCCTTTCTCTTTGTTCTGCCTTGGTCGAGCTTTGAGTCCCACTTAACTTCACACCTTACAAAATAGGCAAGAACACTTCTCTTTGACTTCACACCTTTATGCTTTTAAGAAATTTTACATCATTTCCGATCAACAATATGTCAACCACATATGCTTATCAGAAACTCTATAGTGCTCCCACTCACTTTATTGTAAATACAAGTTTCTCATAAACTTTGTATAGACTCAAAAACTTTGATCACCTCATCAAAGTGTATATTCCAACTCCGAGATGCTTGCTTCAGTCCATAGAAGGATCACTGAAGCTTGCTCACCTTTTAGCATCCTTAAGACTGACAAAACCTTCTGGTTGTATCACATACAACTTTTCCTCAAGTAAACTGTTAAGGAAACGATGTTTTGTCATCCATCTGCAAGATTTCATAATTGAAAAATGCAGCAACTGCTAACATAATTCGAACAGACTTTAGCATCACTACGAGTGAGAAAGTCTCATCGCAGTCAACTCTTTGAACTTGTCGGAAACTTCTTTGTGACAAGTCGAGCTTTATAAATGGTGAAATTTACCATCAGCGTCTGTCTTCATCTCAAAGGTCCATTTGTACTCGACGACCTGCCGTCCAACGAGCAAGTCTACCAAAGTCTATACTTGGTTTTCATACATGGATCCTTTCACGGATTTCATGGCGTCTAACCATTTGTTGGAATCCGCGCCCATCATCGCTTCTCCATAGCTCGTAAGTTCATCGTTTTCCAACAACATGACCTCCAAGACAGGGTTGTCGTATCGCTCAGGAGGAGTACACATTCTTGTCGACCTACAAGGTTCAATAGTAACATGATCCGAAGCTTCATGGTCATCATCATTAACTTCCTCTTCAACTAACGTAGGCTTCACAGAAACATCTTCCTGTGCTGGGCCACTCTCCGATTGAAACAAAGGTTCAACGACCTCATCAAGTTCTATCTTCCTCTCACTCATTTCTTTCAAGAGAAACTTTTTCTCGAGAAAGGACCCAGTTTTAGCAACAAACACTTTATGCTTGGATCTAAGATAGAAGGTTTACCCAATTGTTCTTAGGGTATTCT
Source organism: Hordeum marinum (assembly GCA_022496015.1). Lineage (NCBI taxonomy): Eukaryota > Viridiplantae > Streptophyta > Magnoliopsida > Poales > Poaceae > Hordeum > Hordeum marinum. Next base: position 522,291,397 of record CM039674.1, on the reverse strand, counting down.
ATGAAGATGCATTTGTCCACTTTGGGTTCGAGCTCATTAGGTGAAAACATTTTCTACACAAGCGTCACAGCCCCAAACATTAAGAAATGACAGCTTAGGTTTCTATCAAATCATAATTCACACGATGTCATCTCAACGGATTTAGATGGTGCCCTATCTAAAGTGAATGTAGTTGTCTCTAATGCATAACCCCAAAATTATAGTAGCAAAACTATAAGATACATCATAGCAAGCACCATTTCCAATAGAGCACGACTATGACGTTCGAACACATCATCACACTATGGTGTTCCAGGTGGCGTGAGTTGTGAAACGACTTTCACATTGTCTAAAGTTGTATGAGAAACTCGTAACTCACATATTCACCTCCACGATCATATCACAGACATTTTTATCTTCTTGTCACGATGATCTTAAACTTCTCTCTGAATTTGCTTGAACTTTTCAAATGATTCAGACTTGTGTGTCATTAAGTAAACATACACTATATCTACTCAAATCATTAGTGAAGGTAAGAAAATAACGATATCCACCACACGCTACAAGACTCATTGGATTGCATATATCGACATGTATCATTTCCAATAAATCACTTGCCCACTCCATCAATCCGGAAAACGGGGTCCTTAGTCATCTTGCCCAAGCGGCATGGTTCACATGTCTTAACCGATACGAAATCGAATGAGTCCAAAGATCCATCAACATGGAGTTTCTTCATGCGCTTTATACCAATATGACATTTAGCGGCAGTGCCACAAGTATGTGGTACTATCTTTATTAACTTTGTATCTTTTGGCATCAATGTTATGAACATGTGTATTACTATGATCAAGATTCAACAAACCATTCTCACCGGGTGCATGACCATTGAAGGTGTTATTCATGTAAACAGAATGCCAATTATTCTCTAACTTAAATGAATAACCGTGTTGCAATAAACATGATCTAATCACGTTCACGCTCAACGCAAAACTCCAAATAACATTTATTTAGGTTCGTCACTAATCCCGAAGGTAGAGAGAGCATGCGATGTCGATCACATCAACCTTGGAAATATTTCCAACACACATCGTCACCTCACCCTTAGCTAGTCTCCGTTTATTCCGTAGCTTTTACTTCGAGTTACTAACATTTAGCAACCGAACCGTTATCTAATACCCAGGTGCTATTAGGAGTACTAGCAAGGTACACATCAATAACACGTATATCAAATACACTTTTTTTGACGTTGCGAGCCATCTTATGTACCAAGTATCTAGGGTTGTTCTGCTTCAGCGACCGCTCACCTCATAATAGAAGCACTTAGTCTTGGGTTTGGGTTCAACTTTGGGTTGCTTCACTAGAGCAGCAACTGACTTGCCATCCATGAAGTTTCCGTCCTTGCCCTTGCCCTTCTCGAAACTAGTGGTTTTACTAACCATCAACACTTGATGCTCCTTCTTGATTTCTACCTTCGCGGTGTCAAACATCGCGAACAGCTCAGGGATCATTATTTCTATCCCTGGCATTTTATAATTCATCACCAAGTTCTAGTAGCTTAGTGACAGAGACTTGGAGAACTATATCAATCACTATCTTATCTGGAAGATCAACTCCCAGTCGATTCAAGTGATTGTAGCACCCAGACAATCTGAGCACATGCTTAACGATTGAGCTATTCTCCTTCATCTTGTGGGCAAAGAATCTTGTTGGAGATCTCATATCTCACAACATGGGCACGAGCCTGAGATCCCAATTTCAGCTCTTAGAACATCTCATATGTTCCGTGACATTCAAAACGTTTTGGAGACTCAATTCTAAGCCGTAATGCATGACGCACTAAACTATCAAGTAGTCATCGAAACGTGCCTGTCAGATGTTCACAACGTCTACAGACGACGCTAGAGGGGGTGGCGCACCGAGCGGTGCATTAAGGACATAAGCCTTCTGTGCAGCAATGAGCACAATCCTCAGATCACGGACCCAGTCCGCAATATTGCTACCATCATCTTTCAACTCTATTTCTCTAGGAACATATAGAAATTCAAGGGAGCTACAGCGTGAGCTAGTAATCTACAACATAATTTTGCAAAGACACTACTGACCATGTTCATGATAATGAGTTCAATTAATCATATTACTTAAGAACTCCCACTCAAATTGACATCCCTCCGGTCATTCGAGTGATACATGACCCAAATTCACCAACTCAAGTCCGATCATCATGTGAGTTGAGGTGGTTTCAATGGTGAACATCATCATGTTAATCATATCTACTATATGACTCATGTTTGACCTTTCGGTCTTTTGTGTTCGAAGGCCATGTCTGTACATGCTAGGCTATTCTAGTTTAACCCGAGTGTTCTGCATGTGCAACACTGTCTTGCACCGTTGTATGTGAACGTAGAGTCTATCACACCCGAACATCACGTGGTGTCTCGACACGACGCACTTTCGCAATGGTGCACACTCGGGGAGAACGCAATTTATCTTGAAAGTAAGTGAGGGATCACCTTATAATGCTACCGTCGTCCTAAGAACAACAAGGTGCATAAAAGGATTAACATCACATGCAAATCATCAGTGACATGATATGGCCATGAACTTGTGCTTTTGATCTCCATCTTGAAAGCACCGACATGATCTCCATTGTCACCGGCATGACACCATGATCTCCATCATCTTGATCTCCATCAACGTGTCGCCATCGGGGTTGTTGCGCCCACCATGCTTCTACTACTATTGCTACTGTTTAGCGATAACGTAAAGCATTACATAGCGCTTAATGATTGACACGCAGGTCATACAATAATTAAAGACAACCCTATGGCTCTTGGCGGTTGCCATACTCATCGACATGCAAGTCGTGATATTCCATACAACACATGATCATCTCATACATCACATATATCTCATCATGTAATTGACCACATCACATCACACCATACCCTGCAAAAACAAGTTGCGTCCTCTAATTGTTGTTGCATGTTTGACGTGGCTGCTACGGGTATCTAGCAAGAACAATTCTCACCTACGCATAAACCACAACGGTGATACATAAGTTACTTTTCAACCTTCTCAAGGACTGCCTTAGTCGAATCCGAACCAAGTAAAGTAGGAGAAATAGTCACCCGCCAGCCATCTTTGTGCAGCGAAGTTACACGTCAGTCGATGGAACCGGTCTCTTCGTAAGCGTATGAGTAAGTTTGGTCCGGGCCGCTTCAGCCCACAATACCGCTGAACCAAAACAGGACCAAGGGTGTAAGCAATCGAAGCATCAACGCCCACAAACTCTTTGTGTTCTACTCGAGATCTCATCTACACATAGACCTAGTTCTGATACCACTGTTGGGGAAAGTTGCATGGGAAACAAAAAATTTCCTACGCACATGCAAGATCTATCCATGGTGATGAGCATCTACGAGAGGGAGAGTGGATCTACATAACCTTGTAGATTGCTAAGCGGGAAGCGTTAAGAAACTCGGTTGGTGTAGTCGAACGTCTTCGCAATCTAAATCGCCGAACATCCCGCGTTCTCATCACGATCCGTCCTGCGATCCAATCACGATCCGTCCCGCGACCTTGATCACGGCCCTTCCGATCTAGCGCCGAACGGGCGGCACCTCCGCGTTCAACACACGTACAACTCGATGACGATCTCCGCCTTCTAGATCCAGCAAGAGGGAGCGTAGAGGTAGATGAGTTCTCCTGCAGCACGACGGCGTTGCGGCGATAGTGGTGGAGCTATTCCAGCAGGGCTTCGCCTAAGCACCGCTGAAAACCGATCTAGAGGAGAAACTGCGATCTAGAGGAGAGGTAGCACGTGGCTATTAGGGTTAGCCTTTTCCTCTAAATCCTCTAGTATATATAGGAGGGAGGGATGGGAGGAGGCAGCCTCAAACCCTCAAGGTTTGGTCGAAATTGGAGGTGGAGGAGTCCTACTCCAATCCTATTAGGAGTAGGATTCCTCCTTTCCACTTGGAAACTCTTTCCACCTCTCCACCTTTGGATTTTTCCTTCTCAAACTACTCCAGCCGCATGGGCCCTTAGAGGAGGCTTAGGCCAGCCCACCAGGGGCTGGTTTACCTCCCCCCACAGCCCATGTAGCCTCTTGGGTGGAAATACCTCTCCCGATGGTCCCTCAATACACTACCGGCAATCCCGATACACTACCGATGAGCCCGAAACTTTTCCAACGACCAAAACAGGACTTCCTATATATCAATCTTTACCTCTGGACCATTCCGGAGCTCCTCGTGACGTCCGTGATATCATACGGGACTCCAAAAAACCTTCGGTCACCACCATACATAACTCTATACTACCGAAACGTCACCGAACCTTAAGTGTGCAGACCCTGCGGGTTCGAGAACTAGGTAGACATGACCGAGACACCTCTACGGTCAATAACCAATAGCGGGACCTGGATGCCCATATTGGTTCCTACATATTCTATGAAGGTATTTATCGTTCAAACCTCTATGACAAGGATTCAGTTAATCCCGTATGATGTTCCCTTTATTCTTCGGTATGTTACTTGCCCGAGATTCGATCGTCGGTATCTCCATCCCTACTTCAACCTTGTTACCGGCAAGTCTCTTTACTCGTTTCGTAATACAAGATCCCGTGACTAACACTTAGTCACATTGCTTGCAAGGCTTATTTTGTTGTTGTATTACCAAGTGGGCCCTGAGATACCTCTCCGTCACACGGAGTAACAAATTCCAGTCTTGATCCATGCCAACCCAACAGACACCCTCGGAGATATCTATAGAGCACCTTTATAGTCACCCAGTTATGTTGTGACATTTGATACACACAAGGTACTCCTCCGGAGTCAGTGAGTTGCATGATCTCATGGTCATAGGAACAAATACTTGACATGCAGAAAACAGTAGCAATAAACTGACACGATCATATGCTACGTTTGTAGTTTGGGTCTTGTCCATCACATCTGTCTCCTAATGACATGATCCCGTTATCAAATGACATCTCATATCCATTACTAGGAAACCATAGCCATCTTTGATCAACGAGCTAGTCTATTAGAGGCATACTAGGGACATGGTGTTGTCTATGTATCCACAGATGTATCTGAGTTTCTAGTCAACACAATTATAGCATGGATAATAAACGATTATCATGAACAAGGAAATATGATAATAACCAATTTATTATTGCCTCTAGGGCATATTTCCAACATCTGGTGTATCTTTTGTCTTCCCATACACGCCAAGGAAGCCTAGCAGGTTCACAGAAAGATTCTTCATCACGTGCATCACGTCGATTGCAGAGCGGACCTCTAGGACATTCCAATATTCTAGCTCCTAAAATATTGGTTTCTTCTTCCAAATGGGTGCTTATCCCTCAGCGTCAGTTGGAATAGATTGTCCGCCAGGACCCTGTCAAAATATTACTTGTAAATCCTTGACCATATCAAGTATGTCATCACCAGTATGGAAGACGGGCTTCATATCAAGTATGTCATCACCAGTATGGAAGACGGGCTTCTTCCAGTGATTTGCCTAACCTTTGAAGTGCTTGCCTTTCTTTCTTAAGGCATCCTTGGCCGGAAGAAATCGACGATATCCCAAGTACAGATTCTTCTTGCATTTGTCCAAATATATACTTTGGGTATCATCTAAACAGTGCGTGCATGCATGGTATCCCTTGTTTGTCTGTCTTGAAAGGTTACTAAGAGCAGGCCAATCATTGATGGTTACAAGGAGCAACGCTCGCAGGTCAAATTCCTACTGTTTGTGCTCATCCCACACACGTACTTCTTTTTTTATTCCACAACTGTAAAACTTCATCAACTAAAGGCCTTAGGTACACATCAATGTCGTTGTCGGGTTGCTTAGGGCCTCGGATGAGCACTGGCATCATAATGAACTTCCGGTTCATGCACAACTAAGGAGGAAGGTTATAGATACATAGAGTCACATGCCTTGTGCTCTGCTTGCTGCTCTGCTCCCCAAATGGATTAATGCCATCTGCACTTAGACCGAACCATAAGTTCCTTGGGTCATCTGCAAAGTTTGGGCACCCTCTCTCAATTTTTCTCCACTGCGACCCATCAGCGGTTACTCTCAACTTCCTGTCTTTCTTACAGTATTCTTTGTACCATCGCAATCACTTGGCATGCTCTTTATTTTGGAACAAACATTTCAACCGTGGTATTATAGGAGGATACCACATCACCTTGGCATGAATCCTCTTCCTAGTGCTCTCGCCCTAAACATCATCACCAGGGTCATCACGACCGATCCTATATCATAATGCATTGCATATTGGGCATGCATTCAAATTCTCGTACTCACCGCGATAGTGGATGCAGTCATTAGAGCATGCATGTATCTTCTGCACCTCCAATCCTAGAGGGAAGACAACCTTATTTCCTTTGTATGTACTGTCGGGCAATTCATTGTCCTTTGGAAGCATCTTCTTCATTATTTTCAGGAAATTTTCAAATGCTTTGTCAGCTACACCATTCTCTGCCTTCCATTGCAGCAATTCGAGTGTGGTATCGAGGTTTGTGTTGTCATCTTCGCAATTTGGGTACAACCCTTCTTTGTGATCATCTAACATGCATTGTAACTTCAACTTCTCCTTTTCATTTTTGTAGTTTCTCTTTGCATCAGCAATGGCCCGACCAAGATCATCAGCGGGCTCATCTAATGCCTCAGCTTCTTATTCTTCATTATCTTCCCCCATTGTACTACCATCATATTTAGGACACCCAGGGTAGTTGCCGTAATCCTCTTGTTCTTCATTCTCTTCCATTAGAACCCCTCTTTCTCCGTGCTTGGTCCAACAATTATAGCCGGACATGAAAACAGACGTAAACAGGTGGACATTAATCTGTTTTTAGCTAGAGTAAGTCTTATCATTCTTACACACACCACATGGACAACACATAAAACCATCCCGCTTGTTTGCCTCAGCCGCACGCAAAAAACTCTACACGCCATTAATGAATTGGGGAGAAAATAAGTCGATGTACATCCATTGTCGGTTCATCTTCATTACACAACACCGAGAAGACCAAATTATTACAAGTTTATACATAAAGTTCATACACACTTATTCTCATAAAACAACATAAAACTATCTAGCTAAAACATTTTAAATGCAACAACAAATGCGATCAAAATCGCAACTAAGGTAAAAATTGATCCAACAACATAATGATACCAAGCCTCTTTATTAATGACATATTTTCTAATCTTTCTAATCTTCAAGCGCATTCCATCCATCTTGATCTTGTGATCATCGACGACATCGACAACGTACAAATCCAATTTCATCTTCTCTTCTTCAACTCTTTTCAATTTTCCTTTCAAATCCTTGTTTTCTTTTTTCAACTAAATTTAACTTCTCAACAATAGGGTCGATTGGCATTTCTAGTTCAACTACCTGCTAGATAAAAATATCTATGTCAACTTGATGGGCATAATTGTCATTAACACGAAATGCAAAAAATAGTTATAAAAGAGAATATACCACATCTGAATCGTAAACCAGATGAGGGCCGGCGGGCACGGATATCATAACCATGGCACTATATATAATAACAATCATACAAGTAAGAAAAATATGCAAGTAACTATCTAAATCATACAAATATGATTTTATTTATAAAAATGATAAGAACACACGAAGAGGCTTAACAAGGTGGTGTCGGCGAAGGGACGATGCGGTCACTCGACGGTGGTTAGGACAGGGACGGGAAGACACAATACTAAATCACACCTACACATATGCAAACTAAGGAGTTAATTTGAGCTCAAATTGCATATAAATCAAAAAACTATCACATAATTACACCCAAACTAAAACCCACAAATCACCATACTTATAAAGCATTGCACGAGCTGATCTAGAAATAATAGATGAACCGACAAAGTTGCAAACCTTTGTGAACACTTGGATGGATTGGGGTGCCTCAAATCTTGACAAATCTTGGCAAAAATGGAGGGATGAGCTCGAGCTAGGGGAAGAAACAGAGAGGAGAGTTTGAATGGAGAAAACAGAGAAATGGAGTCGGGCTGGACGAAGGGTTTATATAGGGAAACCTTTAGTCCCGGTTGGTTAAACAAACCGGGACTAAAGGTCAATCTATAGTACCAGTTTGTATCAGAAACCGGGAATAATGGGCTCGTGGGGGCCCCTGGCTAACACCAGCCTGCCACCAATCCTTTAGTTCCGGTTTGTGATACAAACCGGGACTATATGTCCCAAATGAACTGGGACTAATGGCCTGACCGCTACTAGCCGTTGGAACCGGGACTAGTGGCAACATTAGTCCCGGTTTAGAGCTAAACCGGGACTAAAGGTAGAAATGGAAGGCCTGTTTTCTTCTAGTGACACTTAACGTTTGGTGACCATATAAGTATAGTTGAGTTATTATGTTGGTGACCGAAAGTTTTTCGGAGTCCGGGATGAGATTCCAGACATGACGAGGATCTCCAGAATAGTCCGGATTTAAAGATTGATATATGGGATAATAGTGTTTGGTCTCTAGAAGGGTTCCGGAATTCACTGGAAGGAGTTTCAGATGTTTCCCGAAATTTTCGGGTACAAGAACACTTTATTTGGGACAAGGGGTAAAGCCCACGAGGCTTTAGGAAGGTGCAAAAAGGAGTTTTGTGGAGTCTAGGGGCTAGACGCCAGGGACCTTGGCGTCTGGTCCTGGAGTCCGAGGAGGACTCTTGCCTTGCTGGCCAAACCGACTTTGAGGAGGCTCTTTTCCCAAGTTTTGACCCGAGGGCTCACCATATGAATAGAGGGGCGGGGTTAGCACCCGAAACACAGCAAGACTTGCCCAAGCTGTGTGCCGGTAACCCAGCCCCTCTAGATTATTCTCCATCATAGTTTCTGTTGTGCTTCGTGAAGCCCTGCGGAGATTGTTTTTCACCACTACGGTCACCACATCATCGTGCTGCCGGAACTCATCTACTACTTTGCCCCTCTTGCTGGATCAAGAAGGTGAGGACGTCATCAAGTTGTACGTGTGTTGAACGCGGAGGTGACGTCCGTTCGATACTAGATCATGATTGGATCGCACGACGGCTTGTGATTTGGATTGCGAAGATGTTCGACTACGTCAACCCCGTTTCTTAGCGCTTCTACTTAGCGATCTACAAGGGTATGTAGTGTTCGGGAACATTGCATGGGAAACAAAAAAATTCCTATGCACACGCAAGATCTATCCATGATGATGAGCATCTACGAGAGGGAGAGTGGATCTACAAACCCTTGTAGATCGCTAAGCGGGAAGCGTTAAGAAACGCGGTTGACGTAGTCAAACGTCTTCGCGATCCAAATCGCCGAGCATCCAGTGATCCCATCATGATCCATCTCGTGATCCAATCACGATCCGTCCTACGATCCCATCGTGATCCGTCCCGCGATCCAACCACAAATCGTCTCGTGCTCTTGATCGCGGTCCTTCCGATCTAGCGCCGAACGGACGGCACCTCCACATTCAGCACACGTACAGCTCGATGACGATCCCCGCCTTCTTGGTCCAGCTAGAGGGAGCGGAAAGGTAGATGAGTTCTCCGGCAGCACAACGACATGGTGGCGGTGGTAGTGAACTAATCCTGCAGGGCTTCGCCTAAGCACCGTAGAACTAATCTAGAAGAGAAACGGATCTAGAGAAAGAAGAGGACAGCACGTGACAATTAGGGTTGGCTTTCCCCTCTAAATCCTCTAGTATGTATATGAGGGAGGGAGGGGAGGAGTCATCCTCAAACCCTCAAGGTTTGATCGAAATTGGAGATGGAGGAGTCCTACTACAATCCTATTAGGAGTAGGATTCCTCCTTTCCACTTGGAAACTCTTTCCACCTCTCCATCTTTTGGGTTTTTCCCACCCCTAGACGCATGGGCCTTAGCGGGGGATTAGACCAGCCCACCAAGGGCTGGTTTGACTCCTCCCAGAGCCCATGAGGTCCTTTGTGTCGAGACACCCCTCCCAATGGTCCCCCGGCACCCTCCCGGCACTCCCGATACACTACTAATGAGCCCAAAACTTTTCCGTTGACCAAACAAGACTTCCTATATATCAATCTTTACCTCCGGACCATTCGGAGCACCTCGTGACGTCCGGGATCTCATCCGGCACTCCGAACAACCTTCGGTCACCGCCATACATAAGTCTATACTACCGAAACGTCACCAAACCTTAAGTGTGCAACCATGTGGGTTCGAGAACTATGTAGACATGACCGAGACACCTCTATGGTCAATAACCAATAGCGGGACCTGGATGCCCGTATTGATTCCTACATATTCTACGAAGATCTTTATTGGTTGAACTTCTATGTCAAGGATTCAGTTAATCCCGTATGATGTTCCCTTTGTTCTTCGGTATGGTACTTGCTCGAGATTTGATCGTCGATATCTCCATACCTAGTTCAATCATGTTACCGGCAAGTCTCTTTACTCGTTACATAATACAAGATCTAGTGGCTAACTCTTTAGTCACATTCCTTGCAAGGCTTATAGTGAAGTTCTATTACCGAGTGGGCCCTAAGATACCTCTCCGTCACATGGAGTATCAAATCCAAGTCTTGATCCATGCCAACCCAACAGACACACTTGGAGATACCTATAGAGCACCTCTATAGTCACCGAGTTACGTTGCGATGTTTGATACACACAAGGTACTCCTCTGGTGTCAGTGGGTTGCATGATCTCATGGTCATAGGAACAGATACTTGACATGTAGAAAATTGTAGCAATAAACTGACATGATCATACGCTACATTTATAATTTGGGTCTTGTCCATCACATCATTCTCTTAATGATGTGATCCCGTTATCAAATGACATCTTATGTCCATGGCTAGGAAACCTTAACCATCCTTGATCAACGAGCTAGTCTATTAGAGGCATACTAGGGACATGGTGTTGTCTATGTATCCACACATGTATCTGAGTTTCCGATCAATACAATTCTAGCATGGATAATAAACGATTATCATGAACAACGAAATATGATAATAACTAATTTATTATTGCCTCTAGGGCATATTTCCAACAGTCTCCAACATGCACTAGAGTCAATAATCCAGCTCACATCGCTATGTGATTTGTTATGAATCTCACACCCAATGAGTTCAGGGGTTTGATCAGGTTTTGCATGTGAAAGAGGTTTTAGTCAACGGTTCTGCGACATTCAGATCCGTGTGTACTTTATAAATCTCCATGTCATACTGTAGACACTGCTACCACGCTTCTACTTGGAGCCATTCCAAATAGCTACTCCACTATACGTATCTGAATTGCTACTAAGAGTCATCCGGGTCAGTGTTAAAGCTTGCATCAACGTAACTCTTTACGACGAACTCTTTATCACCTTCATAGTCGAGAAAAATCTCCTTAGGCCTTTGGTTAATAAGGATAATTTTGACCGCTGTCCAGTGATCCACTCCTAGATCACTTTTGTACCCCTTGACGGACTCATGGCAAGGCACACACATGTGCGGTATACAGCATGGCATACTATACAGAGCTTCTTGTTTCTTCTGCCATGGTCGAGCTTTGAGTCTATTTCAACTTCACACCTTAAAAATCAAGCAAGAACTCCTTTGACTGATCCATTTTGAACTCTTTCAAAATCTTGTCAAGGTATGTACTCATTGAAAGTCTTATCAGACGTCTTGATCTATCTCTATAGATCTCCATGCCCAACAATTAAGTAGCTTTATCCAGGTATTCCTTTGAAAAACTCTTTTCAAACAACCCTTTATACTTTCCAAAAATTCTACATCATTTCCGATCAACAATATGTAATCCACATATGCTTATCAGAAACTCTATAGTGCTCCCACTCACTTTACTGTAAATACAAGTTTCTCATACACTTTGTATAGACTCAAAAACTTTGATCACCTCATCAAAGTGTATATTCCAACTCCGAGATGCCTGCTTTAGTCCATAGAAAGATCACCAAAGCATGCACGTCTTTTAGCATCCTTAGGACTGACAAAACCTTCTGGTTGTGTCTCATACAACCTTTCCTCGAGGAAGGAAATTATGTTTTGACATCCATCTAGCAGATTTCATAATTGAAAAACACAGGAACTGCTAACATAATTCCAACAGACTTTGTGGAAAGTCTCATCGTAGCGTTGCTACGGGTGAGAAAGTCTCATCGTAGTCAACTCCTTGAACTTGGCAGAAACTTCTTTGCGACAAGTCGATCTTTCTAAATTGTGACATTCACCATCAGCGTATGTCTTCATCTTAAAGGTCCATTTGTACTCAATGACCTGCTGTCCAATGAGCAAGTCTACCAAAGTCTATACATGGTTATCCTACATGGATCCTTTCTCGGATTTCATGGCCTTTAACCATTTGTCAGAATCCGGGCCCATCGTCACTTCTCCATAGCTCGTAGGTTCATCATTGTCCAACAACATGACCTCCAAGACAGGGTTGTCGTACCACTCAGGAGCGGTATGCGTCCTTGTCGACCTACGAGGTTTGATAGTAACTTGATCCGAAGCTTCATGATCATCATCATTAACTTCCTCTTGAACTATCATAGGCTCCACAGAAACATCTTTCTATGCTGCGCTACTCTCTGGTTGAACAAAGGTTCAACAACCTCATCAAGTTCTATCTTCCTCCCACTCAATTCTTTTGAGAGAAACTCTTTCTCGAGAAAGGATCTGTTTTAGCAACAAACACTTGGTGCTCGCATCTGAGATAGAAGGTATACCCAACTATTCTTAGGGTATTCCATGAAGATGCATTTGTCCGCTTTGTGTTCGAGCTCAGTAGGTGAAAACCTTTTTTACATAAGCGTCGCAGCCCTAAACATTAAGAAATGGAAGCTTAGGTTTCCATCAAACCATAATTCATATGGTGTCATCTCAACGGATTTGGATGGTGCTCTATTTAAAGTGAATGTAGTTGTCTCTAATTCATAACCCCAAAACGATAGTGGCAAAACTATAAGAGACATCATAGTACCCACCATATCCAATAGAGCCATGACTATGACGTTCGAACACACCATCATACTATGGTGTTCCAGGTGGCGTGAGTTGTGAAACAACTTTCTCATTGTCTAAAGTTGTATGCCAAACTCGTAACTCAGATATTCACCTCCACGATCATATCGTAGACATTTTTATCTTCTTTTCACATGATCTTAAACTTCACTCTGAATTTGTTTGAACTTTTCAAACGTTTCAGACTTGTGTTTCATTAAGCAAATATACTCATATATACTCAAATCATCAGTGAAGGTAAGAAAAATAACGATATCCGCTACACGCTACAACACTCATTGATCGCATACATCAACATGTATTATTTCCAATAAGTTACTAGCCCGCTCCATCATACTGAAAACAGGGTCTTTAGTCATCTTGCCCAAGAGGCATGGTCCGCATGTCTCAACCCATTCGAAACCGAATGAGTCCAAAGATCCATCAACATGGAGTTTCTTCATGCAATTTTTACCAATATGACATTTAGCGGCAATGCCATTGGTATGTGGTACTATCATTCTTAACTTTGCATCTTTTGGCATCAATGTTATGAGCATGTGTATTACTACAATCAAGATTCAACAAACCATTCTCATTGGGTGCATGACCATTGAAGGTATTATTCATGTAAACAGAATAACCATTATTCTCTCACTTAAATGAATAATCATCTTGCAATAAACACGATCTAATCATGTTCATCCTTAACGCAAACACCAAATAACATTTATTTAGGTTTGTCACCAATCCCGAAGGTAGAAAGAACGTGCGATGTTGATCACATCAACCTTGGAAACATTTCCATCACACACCGTCACCTCATACTTAGCTAGTCTCCGTTTATTCCGTAGCTTTTATTTAGAGTTAATAACATTTAGCAACCGAACCGGTATCCAATACCCAGGTGCTACTAGGAATACTAGCAAGGTACACATCAATAACACATATATCAAATATACTTCTGTCGACGTTGCCGGACTTCTTATCTACCAAGTATCTGGGGTTGTTCCGCTTCAGCGACCGCTCTCCTCATAATAGAAGCACTTAGTCTCAGGTTTGGGTTCAACTTTGGGTTGATTCATTGGAGAAGATCCTTGGTTGCAATCCATAAAGTTTACCTCCTTGCCCTTGCCCTTCTCAAAACTAGTGGTTTTACAAACCATCAATACTTGATGCTCCTTTATGATTTTGACCTTCGCGGTGTCAAACATCGCGAACAGCTCAGGGATCATCATTTCCATCCCTGGCATTTTATAGTTCATCACGAAGCTCTAGTAGCTTAGTGACAGTGACTTGGAAAACTGTACCAATCAGTTTCTTATCTGGAAGATCAACTCCCACTCGATTCAAGCGATTGTACCACCAGACAATCTGAGTACATGCTAAATGATTGAGCTATCCTCCTTCATCTTGCAGGCAAAGAATCTTGTTGGAGATCTCATATCTCACAACACGAGCACGAGCCTGAGATCCCAATTTTAGCTCTTAGAACATCTCATATGTTCCATGACGTTCAAAACATTTTGGAGCCTCAGTTCTAAGCCGTAATGTATGACGCACTAAGTCAGATGTTCACAACATCTACAGACGATGCTAGAGGCAGTGGCGCACCGAGCGGCGCATTAAGGACATAAGCCTTCTGTGCAGCAATGAAGACAATCCTCAGGTCACAGATCCAGTCTGCAATATTGCGACCATCATCTTTCAATTCTATTTCTCTAGGAACATATAAAAATCCAAGGGAGCTTTTGCAAAGACACGATTGACTATGTTCATGATAATGAATTCAATTAATCATATTACTTGAAAACTCCCACTCAAATCGACATCCCTCCGGTCATTCGAGTGATACATGATCCAAATTCACCAACTCAAGGCCGATCATCACGTGAGTTGAGGTGGTTTCAATGGTGAACATCATCATGTTGATCATATCTACTATATGACTCGTGTTCGACCTTTCGGTCTCTTGTGTTTCGAGGCCATTTCTGTACATGCTAGGCTCGTCAAGTTTAACCCGAGTATTCTGTAGGTGCAACACGGGCTTGCACCCATTGAATGTCAACGTAGAGTCTATCACACCCGATCATCGCGTGGTGTGTCGACATGACGAACTTTCGCAACGGTGCACACTCGTGGAGAACAAAATTTTACCTTGAAATTGAAGTGAGGGATCACCTTATAATGCTACCGTCATCCTAAGTAAAACAAGGTGCATAAAAGGATTAACATCACATGCAAATCATAAATGACATGATATGGCCATGAACATGTGTTTTTGATCTCCATCTTAAAAGCACCGGCATGATCTCCATCGTTGCTGGCAGAATACCATCATCTCCATCATCATGATCTCCATCATTGTGTCACCATCGGGGTTGTCATGCCCACCAAACTCATACTACTATAGCTACTGTTTAGCAATAAAGTAAAGCATTACATAGAGCTTAGTGATTGACACGCAGGTCATACAATAATTAAAGACAACCCTATGGCTCCTGTCGGTTGCAGTACTCATCGACATGCAAGTCGTGATATTCTATAAAACACATGATCATCTCATACATCACATATATCTCATCATGTAATTGGCCATATCACATCACAACATACCCTACAAAAACAAGTTAGACGTCCTCTAATTGTTGTTGCAGGTTTTACGTGGCTGCTATGGGTATCTAGTAAGAACAATTCTCACCTACGCAAAACCACAACGGTGATACATAAATTGCTTTTCAACCTTCTCAAGGACCGCGTTTGTCGAATCCGATCCAACTAAAGTAGGTGAAACAGGCACACGTTAGCCATCTTTACGCAACGAAGTTACACGTCAGTCGATGAACCGGTCTCTCGTAAGCATACGATTAAGGTTGGTCCGGCCGCTTCATCCCACAATACCGTTGAACAAAAACATGACCAAGAGAGGAAGCAATCTAAGCATCAATGCCCACAAAATCTTTGTGTTCTACTCGAGATCTAATCTACACATAGACCTAGCTCTGATACCACTGTTGGAGAACGTTGCATGGGAAACAAAAATTTCCTATGCACACGCAAAATCTATCCATCATGATGAGCATCTACGAGAGGAAGAGTGGATCTACATACACTTGTAGATCGCTAAGCGGGAAGCTTTAAGAAACGCGGTTGATGTAGTCGAACATCTTCGCGATCCAAATCACCGAGCGTCCCCTGATCATATCACGATCCATCTCGCGATCCAATCACGATCCGTCCCGCGATCCCATCATGATCTGTCCCACGATCCAATCACAAATCGTCTCGCGATCTGGATCACGGTCCTTCCGATCTAGTGCCGAACGGATGGCACCTTCTTGTTCAGCATACGTACAGCTCGATGACGATCTCCGCCTTCTTGGTCCAGAAAGAGGGAGTGGAGAGGTAGATGAGTTCTCCGGCAGCACAAGGGCATGGTGGCGATGGTGGTGAACTAATCCTGCAGAGCTTCGCCTAACCACCACAATACTAATCTAGAGGAGAAACAGCTCTAGAGGAAGAAGTGGGCATCACGTGACAATTAGGGTTGGGTTTCCCCTCTAAATCCTCTATTATATATATGAGGGAGGGAGGGGATGAGGCAGCCTCAAACCCTCAAGGTGTTGACACCTGATTTTGGCACGGTGCAAAATGCAATAAAGATGGACTCAAACGAAAAGTTTTTTTTCTACGAGAAAGTTCATCTTGCCGAGTGAAACAACCTTGATGTTTAGGCCATCACCATTCGGCATAATTTCAACGGCCAAATCACACTTGGATTGTCATGTAGATGTTCTGAATGCTTTTTAGTCTATTAAGCCTCCAAGACAACCTCGAATAAAGGAATGTTCTACATGGATTGTCTTCGTCTCATCGAGCTGATCGGTTTTGATATATAAATCATCTCAATCTCAGGTCGTATGCAAAAGTTAAACAACCAGAGTGCAGCCCTACCACAAAGCAAAATGTGGCGCAGGAGATCAGACACATGTCTGATGGGTTGCATGAGTCATTCGGCCCCCAAGACATCCTTAGATGGAAAAACTTACAACATGAAAAAGTTTCGCATCGTCGATTTGATCGATTTTGATATATAAGTCATCTCAATCCGAGGTCGTATGCGACCTGGAGTGGCAAAATAAAATCAGCCTGGAGTTTCACTCAGGATTTCCGAGTGAAAGTTGGCCGACCGAGGGAAACGTTTGCCGTCGGGTCGAGTGAAAAGTTTTCCGTCCGGCCGAGTGAAATTGCCATCGAAATGAAAATCGTCGGCCGAGTGAAATTGTCGTCCGAGAGAAAATCGCCGTCCGAGTGGAAAGTACCGGTCGAGTGAAACTACTGGCCGAGTGTGATTGCCATCCGAGTGAAAATCACCGTCCGAGTGAAAAATATCGGTCGAGTGAAAGTTTCGATCGAGTAAAAGTTTTGGTCAGGTGAAAGTTCAAATGACCTCGGATGGAAAAGTGTTCAACATGAAAGTTGTTCGGAACATCGAAACGGTCAACTTTCCTTTTAAAATCATTATCATCTGAGATAGTATAAGGCCTGGAGAGATGCTACAACACTCGGACAATCCAGTCTGCTACGTGATCGAGTCCGATTCAAAGTTAAAGATGACCTCATGGAGTATTCAAGATTACTTTATTTGGGAAAGTGATCAACATACGGATTGTTGGGCTCGTCGAGACACACAAATTGATGTTTGGACCGTCTACATCGGAGGTTTTATGCAGATTCCACGGCCCAAGGAAGAATCAAGACAGAAGATTGGGCCAGATTTGGTTTTAATCCGAGTGGAACTAGAACTAGGACTCTAGGACGTGAATTGATATAATTTTCTTGTAAGGAAAGCCTAGATGAATCCTTTGCTTGTACAGGAAGTCCAGCCGCCTATTATATATGTTGGGGGTGACGGCCGATTGAACAACAAACAATCGAACAAATCAATCTATACTACTTTTTCATCTACGTTCTTCGTTTTTCTCTCGTTCTTCGCTGTTCTTCGTTTGAGAGCTGCGAATCTCGAGGCTCTAGGGGCGAGCGAATCGACCTAGGGCAGCCCATAGCCGACATACTCCCTGACAGGATCCCTCCCGGGCGTGCGGGGATTCGGGTCTATAAAAGCGTCCGCCGACTGTCTTGCGTATCGCGCTGCCGGACGGACCTCCTTCGACGTGAGCTGTGGTGCATCACCCCCTGCGTCGAGGGTACACAGTGACGTGTTCGTGTGTCAACACACTTTTTGGTGACTCCGCTGGAGACACGAACACACAACCGTGCACCCTCGACGCCGGGGGTGATGTAGCACAGCTCACGTCGAAGGAGGTCCGTCCAGCAGCGCGATATGCAAGATAGTCGACAGACGCTTTTGTGGACCCGAAACCCCGCACGCCCCGGAGGGACCCCGTCAGGGAGTGAGGAAGATATGGGCTGCCCTAGGTCGATTCGCTCGCCCCTAGAGCCTCGGGATTCACAGCTCTCAAACGAAGAACAACGAAGAACGAGAGAAAAGTGAAGAACGTAGATGAAAAAGTAGTATGGATTGATTTGTTCGATTGTGTGTTGTTCAATCGGCCGTCACCCCCAATATATATAAGAGGCGTCTGGACTTCCCGTACAAGCAAAGGATTCATCGAGGCTTCTTTACAAGAAAACTATATCAATTCACGTCCTAGAGTCCTAGTTCTAGTTCCACTCGGATTCAACCCAAATCTGGCCCAACCTTCTGTCTTGCTTGTTGTGTGGGCCGTGGAATCTGTATATGAACTCCGATGGAGACGGTCCAAACATCAATTTTGTGTGCCTCGACAAGGTCAACAATCCGTATGTTGGTCACTTTTCCAAATAAAGCCATCTTGAATACTCTAGGAGGTCATCTTTAACTTCGAATCAGACTCGATCACGTAGCAGACTGGACTGTCTGAGTGTTGTAGCGTCTCTTCAGGCCGGATACTATCTCAGATAATAATGACCTTCAAAGCAAAGTTGACCGTTTCGACGTTTGGAACAACTTTCATGTTGAACACTTTTCCATCCGAGGCCATTTTAAACTTTCACTCGACCGAAACTTTCACTCGACCGAAACTTTCACTCGATCGAAACTTTCACCCGACCGATATATTTCACTCGGACGGTCCTTTTCACTCGGATGGCAATTGCACTCGGCCAGTACTTTCACTCGACCGGTACTTTTCGCTCGGGCGGCGATTTTCACTCGGACGGCATTTTCACTCAGCCGGCGATTGTCACTCGGATGGTAATTTCACTCGGCCGGACGGAAAACTTTTCACTTGACAAGACGACAAACGTTTCCCTTAGTCGGCCAACTTTCACTCGGAAATCCTGAGTGAAACTCCAAGCTGATTTTTTTTGCCTCTGCAGGTCGCATACAACCTCGGATTGAAAATATTTATTTATCAAAATCGCTCGACTCGACGATGCGAAACTTTTTCATGTTGTAAGTTTTTCCATCCGAGGACGTCTTGAGGGCCGAATGACTCGCGCGACCTATCAGACATGTGTCTGATCTCCTGCGCCACATTTTGCTTTGTGGTAGGGCCGCACTCTGGTTGCTCTAACTTTTGCATACGACCTTAGATTGAGATTTCTTATATATCAAAACCGATCAGCTCGACTAGACGAAGACAATCCATGTAGAACATTCCTTTATTCGAGGTTATCTTGGAGGCATAATAGACCAAAAAGCACTCAGAACATCTACATGACAATCCAAGTGTGATTTGGCCCTTGAAATGATGCCGAATGGTGATGGACTGAACATCAAGGTTGTTTCACTTGGCAATATGAACTTTCTCGTAGAAAAAACCTTTTCGTTTGAGTACATCTTTGTTGCATTTTGCACCGTGCCAAAATCCGGTGTCAACACATGCCCCCCTGTTTTTTGGCAAAGCTAGCATGCCGAAAAATAATTTGCTCTATGTTTGTTCTAAGGACGATGTCAACACTCCATCGGCCATCTATATTTCTCAGGGCAATAATTATGTATCGGCCATGTTTATGCTAAGGGCGATAATTATATATCGTCCATTGCCTAATTGGGCTTCTTGCCACACACTCGGGTGGTACTTCTTCAGATATCTTCCATTGAGAGCTCGAGGTAATAAAACTCCTTGTATGGATTCCACTAAATATGAATTTCCAGGAACTATTCTTGCAATCCTGAAAGGACCTTCCCAGTTTGGAGACCACTACCCGAATTTTCTATCTCTAGAACCAATCGGCAGAATCACTTTCCTCAAAAGATCGCCAACCTGGAAATTCTTCAACTTGAACTTTTTATTGTAAGCTCTTGCTACCCTCAATTTGTCCTTATCTATGGCCTTTAATGCAACCAAACGTTTCTCAGCAACCTCATCAATATTGTTCATCATCAAATCATAAAAGTACATTGTCGATAAATCATTTTGTTTGGCTATTCTCAAAGCACTCAAATTTACCTCCACTGGTAAAACAACCTCTTGCCCATATACTATCTCATACGGAGTTACCTTTGTCGCACCATGCCTTGAGATCCTATGTGCCCACAAAGCCTCAGACAACAACTCATGCCATTTTCTTGTATTATCCTCCATCTTCTTATTGATGAGTTTAATCAATATTTTGCTGCTAGACTCAGCTTGTCCATTAGCTTGGGCATAATACGAAGATGAATTGAGCAACTTTATGTTGTATGATTCGGCAAATTCTCTAACCTAATGTGACATGAAAGATGAACCTTGATCTATAGTTAATGTGTTCGGTTATGATTTGAATTACCTTCGTATGTTTCATGTTCTTAAGAGGCGCTGCTTCAGACCATTTAGTGAAATAATCGGTTGCCACCAACACGAACCGATACCCCTTTGAAGAAGATGGATGAATTTGTCCAATAAAGTCCAAACACCATCCCCTAAAAGGCCACGGCTTGATGATAGGGTGTCAAATAGTAGCAGGAGCCAACTGAATATCACTAAAATTTTGACAAGCTTCACACCCTTTATAATACCCGAAGCAATCATTGATCATAGTCGGCCAATAAAATCCAGCATGTCGTAATAGCCATTTCATTTTGGGTGCCGACTGATGAGTACCACAAATGCCTTCATGTACCTCTCCCATAGCAACTCTTGCTTGTTCCTCACCCAAACACTTCAAAAGAACATCTTCAACCGTTCGGCAATAAAGACCATCATCTCTCATTGTATATTTGAAAGCCATACGCCGAACAGCCCTGTCCACCCTTGCACTCGGATTGCACAAGTAATCAACAATGGGCTTCCTCCAGTCATGATCTTCACCTGTACTAGATTTATTGTTAGTGGCCGAATCAGTGGGCTCTAATTCGGCCTCTCCCTTCTTAGCAAGACAAGCCATCGGCTTCTGAGAAACATGAAACATGACATGATCAATATGATAGTCGGATGCTTGTTGTGCTAACTCATTTGCTCTCCAATTGTCATGTCTAGATATATGAGCAATGCTAAAATCATCCAAAGTAGAAATCGCATGTAGACACTTATCAAGATAAACATTAAGTGATTCGTCTAAACATTGAAAGACTTTGGACACCTGCTACACTACTAATAACGAATCACCAAAAGCCTCACATGTGTAGCACCTATAGTGAGCAACATCTCTAAACCGAATAACAATGCTTCATATTTGGCTTGATTATTTGTGCAAAAATATTCCAGTCGGCATGAGGCTTCAAAAACAGCACCATGGGGAGATATATAAACAATACCAACACCTTGGCCATTGCTACAAACTAAACCATCAAAATATAACCTCCATGGTACTAACGATACAAGATTTATATCAACATCATGCTTGTCATTAATCTGATGCTCAACAATAAAATTAGCAACAATTTGGCCTTTCATGGATTTTAGAGATTCATAAGTCAAATCATACTCAATAAAAGCATAAGCCCACTTGCCAATCCTACCACTAAGAATTGGCATATGCAACATGTATTTAATGACATCGGTTTGACAAGCTACTATGCAGGCTCTTGGCACAAGGTAATGTCTCAGTTTTGTGCAAGCATAATATAAACAGAGGCATAACTTTTCAATAAATGTATACCTTGTCTCGGCATCCAATAAGCATCGACTCAAATACGTAATAGTATGTTCTCTTCCTTCGGTTTCTTGAGTCAATACAGCACCAATAACACCGTCCTCAGCCGCAATGTAAAGCCTAAAGAGCTATTTATGTTTAGGTGCTCTCATAACTGGAGGAGTGCTCAAATAAGTCTTGATCATGTCGAATGCCTCTTGCTGTTTTGCTCCCCAAGTAAAATCAGCATCATTCTTTAACCGAAGGATAGGAGTGAATGCATCAACCTTCCCTGACAAACTAGCTATGAACCTTCTGAAATAATTGACCTTGCCAAGGAACTTTTGCATATCTCTCTTGCATGTTGGAGCATCCACTTTTTGTATAGCTTCTATCTTTTTGGGATCAATTTCTACGCCGTTCTCATGAATAATGAAACCCAAAAACTTTCCAGCCGACACACCGAATGCACACTTCAAAGGATTCATCTTTAGTCCATATTTTTTCATTCTTTCAAAAGCTAAATGCAAATCGGCCAAATGAGACTTAAAAGCATCCGATTTGACAAAAATATCATCAATATAGACTTCAAGTATAATTCGGAGTAAATGATGGAAAATTAAATTCATAGCCCTTTGATATGTGGCACCAGCATTTTTTAATCCAAATGTCATCATTGTCCAGTCGAATAAACCAAGGAAACCAGGGCAACGAAAGGTTGTCTTGGACATGTCCTCTTCGGCCATAAAAATTTGATTATAACCCGCATTACCATCAAGAAAGCTAATAACCTTATGTCCAGAAGCATCATTAATAAGAATGTCGGCTATTGTCATGGGTACTCATCTTTGGGTGTAGCTCTATTCAAATCTCTGAAATCAATGCACACCCTTAACTTGTCGGATCCTTTCTTCTCCACCGACACGATGTTAGAGATCCACTCGGCATACCTGCAAGGCCGAATGAAATTAGCTTTGAGCAACGACCGATCTCCTCCTTGATCCGGTCATATGTTTTTGGATTAAATTTTCTAGCCGATTGTTTGTAAGGTCTAAAACTGGCCTTTATAGGCAACCGATGCTCCACTAGCTCTCGCCTTAAACCTGGCATCTCATGATATTCCCATGCAAAGCAGCAAACATATTCTTTCAACAACTCGATCAACCTATCCTTATGATCGGCTCTTAAGTTTTTATTTACAAACGTTGGCCTAGAAACTGAACCATCCCCTATATCTATTTCTTCTAATTGATCTGCTGATTGAAAACCCTGTCCTAATTTATCCATGTCATCCAACTCCTCTGTAGATTCATACATATCGTTCTCACTAGACTGATATTCTGCAAGACTTTTCTGCAACCACTCGGAATTAGAATCCATTTAAACATATCATACCTTGGAGCCGATTGCCACTAATCGGCTTTAAAGAGACGGGCACAAAGCCATTCTTCGTTGCGCTAAGGAAATCAAACTCTGACAAGTCACGTCCCGTCAAGCAAGTAGCATTGGAGTGTTGCCAATCCACCGATGCATCGGCCAAGGCAACACAAGCCGAATTATCCGCATGAATTACTTCCACCTCATCATCAACCCACTGGATAAAAAACTGGTGCATGGTAGATGGTACGCACTGGTTTGCATGAACCCAATCATGGCCTAGTATGACATTGTAGTTACCTTGCACCTCAGCAACAAAGAATGCAGTAGCCAAAGTATTGCTCCCGACTGTAAGCTCCACATACATCACACCTTTGGCTTCAGTTTTCTCTTTGCCTTCAAACCCACTAAGCACCATATTGGTCTTGATTAATTCATCATCGGGCAAACTCAATTTCTTGAAGACCGAATAGGGCATGAGATTCAACATAGCACCACCATCAACAAGCATCCGAATGAGTGGTGATCCATTGATATGACCTCTGAGGTACAATGGTTTCAACTGTGTTGGGGATATAACCCCACGGTGAGACCCGCCTTAGAGGGCTCCGGGTTAAACCGGACGGCTCGTAGCCATCCCAAGAGTGAGCCGTCAAGACTGGAGGGCCCAACAAGCGTAGCGACTCATAGGATGGGCCAGCGCGGTGGCCCGGATGAGAAGACCCGGGCGTATAAGCCGCCCGGGGACAACTTGGTTAGGATAGGCAAGAGAAGATAGAGGCAGACTCGGACATGTAATGAGAGTCGGCCACAACTTGTATGACCAGTGGCCTTGTCCTCCTGTATAAAGGCAAGACCCCGGGCGACTTAGAGATCAGGTTATCGAGAACTAGGTCAAGCATTAGCTCCCTTGTAATTGATACAACAAGCAATACAAAAAAAAGCAGGACGTAGGCTATTAGCTCACGTTGAGGGGCTGAACCTGGGTAAACTCGTGTGCTTCGTCCCCGCCAACCCCTTTGAGTTCATCACGTTAGCGATGGCCTCAAATTCAAGTCCATTCACTCGAACATCTGCCATGATAAATCCACAACAGTTGGCGCCCACCGTGAGGCTGACGCTTGGTGGTGTTGAGTTCTCGAAGGGCTCTCTCCTGGGGTTCGAAGGATACATGGTCGGAAGGATCAGCTAGAGTTGCCATGGCTGGCTCTACATTGACGATGCCGGCTGGGGGCTTGATGCTGAGTCCATGGAGTATGGATTTCGGGTTCCATTCGGTGGGATCCACGTCTTCATTGGAAGGGTTGATGGATCTACACCCGGGCCGGACGTCTGCACCGACATCATCGAGCCGGCTCGGCGTCTGCGACCTGCGTGTAACATGCATCCTGCCCATGCTAATCTGGGTCAGAAGCATGTCTTCGCAGGCTTCACTCAAGGGTACGGATCTGGAAGCTTCCGGATCACAGGAAACTCTCGTCCATTCAGAGGACGAATCTTCAAGTGGAGAAACAGAGTCGGTATACCAGCTCCGCAACGGTGGCCTTGGAGGCTACGGCGACGTCTGCCTTGAGCCAGATCGCTCTGAGTCAGACGGTCTTGAGCTTCCGGTTCATGCTACCATGTTCATGGCGGGGTCAGCCCCAGGCACAAGTAGTACAGCCACGGGAGCCGCCACCTCGGGTGGTAACCCGCCGTCACCGGCTCAAGTTCTTGTGGAGCTGATGGACGAGCTCGCGACTTTAATGGCCACTGAGGTCATGCTAGATAATCAAGTAGCCCGGAATTTAGAGATCACAAGGATTAAGGGCCGGATGGTAGAGGAACGGCAAAGGATGGTTGAGCTAAAGATCTAGATGGAGGAAGAGGCAGAACGTATCAAGGCAGATGCTTTCCGTCTAGGGCTGGAGCAAATATCAGCAGTAGTGGTACATCGGCGGAGGCATCAATACCATCTACCAGAGCGCTATGAAGCAAGGCACATCTTCAATACTCCTGGTGCGGGGTGAGTAACAGACGCGCCCGAAAGCCGCGCGACGGAGCGACCAGCGACTCATCCGGCCCGGCGTAACCAAGCTTCACCTGGTGGCTTTCCAATGCCGACGGGTCATTATTCTAACCCGGCCGAGAATATGGTGGCAGCGGCCACCCGGCTTGAGACAATTCCTATCCCAGATGAAGCACCCTTTGCAGAGGACGTGCGGAATGCCATCGGGTACCTACAGACGGTCGTGGCCCAGCAGGAGAAATATACTCACAGCCGGAGTCGTGTTCATTCAACCCCTCTCCCCAGCCGCAGCTTTAGCTGGCGCTACGAGTCACCAGTAGGTTCCAGCAGCAACCGGCACGGAGAGATTCCGACGGGTCACCGGCCGGGTAGAGGCACGTCAGCATTTGTAAACCATGCGGGAAGCCCGCAAGAGGCGCCAGCTAGGCCGGCTTACCAGGAGCCCGTAACTTCCGTTTTGGTAGGGGTAGGAGTAAACTCCAGGACGGTAGGGCTGCCGTGTTTGTCACCGGCTCTGCAGAGCGAACGGCTGTCGAAAGACTTCAAAGGGCCCCGCAAGGTCCCAAATTATACCGCTGATTTAGCCCCAGAGGCCTGGGTGAAGAGTTATGAACTGGCCATGGAGATGCTGGATGTCAGTGAGGCGGTTTATGCCAAGTATTTCGTCATGATACTTGAAGGCCCATCTCGCACGTGGTTAAAGGGGTTACCACCTAATACCATCAATTCATGGGTAGATCTCCGGGCCCGGTTCATTAAAAACTTTCAAGGGACGTGCAAGCAGCCTATGACCATCATGGATCTTGATCATTGTGTCCAATAGGAGAACGAGTTGGCCTATCATTGGCTACAGTGGGTCTCGACAATTATCCACTCCTCGGAGAAGATCATGGCGGCCCAAGCGATACTGATCTTGGAGAAGAACTGCCACTTTGTTCCTTTGAAACAGAAACTTGGCCGGCTCAAACGTACGTGTCAGGACATGGGAGAGCTCATGACGACTCTCATGAAATATGCCGACTCTGACAGCACGAAAGATCCGGATTCTGATGATGAGAAAGCTGGCCAAGGTAAGAAGAGCAATCAAGGCAAGGGTGCGGCAAACAATGGTAGCCAGGGCAAGCGTAAGAATCCAGAGGCCGGGTCAGAGCTGGTGGCTAATACAAACACCCAGCAGAATTACCCCAAAGGCAATAGGAGGTTCAGACCGCCCTTTGGCAAGGATAGCTCTTCCTCGAACATGGAGGAGTTACTTAACCGGCCTTGTCCAAATCACAGTCTGCCTGATAAGCCGGCAAACCACACATGGGAGAATTGCAATTTCATGCAGAAGTACAAGCAGTATTTCACACAACCTAACAGTCAAGATCGTGGTCCGCCAGGCAGCTCAGGACATGGTGGGTCAAGAGCTAGGTTTGGTTCTGGCGGCTCAGGGTCTAGTCATCCGGGTCAGGATAATCAGTGTGGACACCAGCCACATTCTGGTAACAATAATCAACAACAACAGCGTAATCAGTCTGGTTTTCAGAGTAATCCGAAGCAGCTCAGCTCCGGGCAGTACCACGTTTTCACGACCGGTCTCAACAAACGGGACCAGAGTTGCGAAAGCAGGCAGTTAATGCGGTTGCACCGGCTCTTCTGCAGTACCTAAAGTGGTCTGAATATGACATAACCTGGAGCCGAGAAGATCACCCGCCGCGTGTCGATGACCCGGGGCGGCTGGCTTTGGTTGTAGCCCCCCAGGTGGGCTGATATATGGTGAAAAGGTGCTTATGGATTGCGGCAGCAGCATAAACATCCTTTATTATGACACTTTCCGGCGGAAGAAGTTGCTTGACAAGGATTTAAAACCTTCATCCATCGTCTTTTATGGTGTGGTTCCGGGTAAGTCGGCGCATCCGATGGGCAGGATTTCGTTGGAAGTGGCTTTTGGCGATGAGTACAATTACAGGGTGGAATCCTTATGGTTCGAAGTGGTCAAGATCAAGAGTCCTTATCATGCGTTATTTGGACGGCCAACTTATGCTAAGTTCATGGCTAGGCCCTGCTATGTTTACTTGCAGCTCAAGATGCCCGGCTTAAACGGTACCATTACCGTTCATGGTAACCGAAATACGGCTATTGAGTGTGAAGAAGGAGACGCGGCTTAAGCAGAGTCCAGTTGCGCCCAGGAGGAACTTAAGTTCTATAAGGAGAATGTTGATCTGGAGGATATGACCCCACTGAAAAAGCCCACCACGGAGGTTGAGCCGCCCCTCAAGTTTTCAGCGGATGATACCAAGACAATAGATTTCACTCTGGGTGACTCATCTAAGTAGTTCATCATTGGAGCTCACATGGATCCCAAATAGGAAAGCGCGCTCATCGATTTCATACGGGAGAATCGGGACATGTTCGCATGGAAACCTTCTGACATGCCGGGTGTATCGAGAGAGTTCGCTGAGCACAACCTTAATGTGGATCCAATGTTTAAGCCGATTAAATAGTTTTTGTGGCGGTTCAATGAGGAGAGGCGCAAGGCTATTGGGGAAGAAGTTGCCCGGCTTTTGGCAGCGGGTTTTATCATTGAAGTTTTTCACCCGAAATGGTTGGCTAACTCGGTACTGGAGCTCAAAAAGAATGGCACATGGCGTATGTGTGTGGACTACACGAACCTTAACAAGGCTTGTCCGGATGATCCATTTGCTGTCCCTCGTATTGATCAGATCATTGATACTACCATGGGGTGTGAAAGTTTGTGCATCCTGGATGCGTACTCAAGTTATCGTCAAATCAAGATGGCAGTTAAAGACCAGGAGAAGACGGCTTTTATTACACCCTTTGGGGCATTCTGTTATGTCTCTATGCCTTTCGGGCTCAAAAGTTCCCAGGCGACTTACCAGCGATGCGTGCAGAACTGCCTTCACAGTCAGATTGGCCGTAATGTTCATGCTTATGTAGATGACATCGTGGTCAAATCCAGAAAGAAGGAAACTCTCTTGGAGGATGTAAAGGAAACTTTTGATAATCTCCGGGTCTACAAGATGATGCTTAACCCGACCAAGTGTGTCTTTGGTGTTTCGGCGGGCAAGCTTTTGGGTTTCCTGGTCTCTGAGCGTGGTATCGAGGCTAACCAAGATAAAATCAAGGCTATTACCTCTCTGGGAGAGCCGGCTTGCATTAATGATGTTCAGCGCTTGGCAGGGCGGATTGCTGCGTTGAGCCAGCTCATAAGCCGTCTTGGAGATAAGGCTATTCCTTTATATCAAATGATGAAGAAGACAGACAAATTTGTCTGGAGTAGAGCGGCGGGTGAAGCACTTGAGGCGCTTAAAAAACAGCTCACTGAGCCGCCAGTGTTGGCCGCTCCGACTGAAAAAGAACCGTTAATCCTTTATGTGGAGGCTAATAACGGGGCAGTGAGTGCTGCAATCGTGGTCGAGCGCAAGGATGACGGAAAGGAGTTTCCAGTGCAAAGACCGGTTTATTATATCAGTGAGGTCTTGACAGAGTCTAAGCAAAGGTATCCACATTGGCAGAAGTTGGTATATGGGGTCTTCATCGCCAACCGCAAGTTAAAACACTATTTCTTAGGGCACCAGATAACTGTGGTCAGTTCTGCTCTGCTAGGGGATATTATCCAGAACAGAGAAGCCACAGGAAGGATTGCTAAGTGGGCATTGGAGATGGGACCTCTCAATGTAAAATAATTGCCTCGCACAGCTATCAAGTCCCAAGCCCTTCTGGATTTCATAAATGATTGGACGGAGTGTCAATCTCTCGAGGAAAAGCCGAATAACACATACTGGACCATACACTTCGATGGATCCAAGCAATTAGAGGGATCAGGGGCAGGAGTTGTTCTAACATCCCCCAAGGGTGATAAGTTTTGTTATGTGCTCCAGCTGATGTTCCCCTGCACTAACAATGCGGCTGAATATGAAGTGTTGCTTCATGGTCTTCGGTTAGCCAAGGAGATGAATTTGAGCCGAGTCAGGTGTTTGGGCGACTTAGATCTGGTGGCTCAGCAAGTTTCTGGCACTTGGGATTCCAAGGACCCACGGATGGCGGCTTATTGTTAGGCGGTTGATATTATTGAGGGTCACTTCAAAGGATATCAGGTAGATCACATTGATTTTCGTAGGAATGAGGCGGCTGATACCTTATCACGGTTAGGCTCTGAACAAAAGCCGGTGCCACCCAATGTCTTTCTGGATGTATTACACCATCTGTCAAGATACCTTCAGAAGAAGATTTGGTTGTTCCTGACCCGGAGGCAGAATTAGTGGCGGCTCTGCATGCTATCCCCGATTGGACTATTCCCTATTTCGCCTATTTGACCTAGGGCGAGTTACCTGAGGATGAAGACCTAGCCAGAAAGATCACCTGGCATTCTAAGTCCATGACAACAGTCAATGGTGAGTTGCATAAATGCAGCATGACGGGAGTTTTCCAACGTTGTGTTTCGCCAGAGGAGGGCCAGCAGATCTTGAATGAAATCCATGCTGGCGATTGTGGACACCATGCCGGCTCGAAGTCTTTGGTGGCCAAGGCTTTTCGGCATGGGTTTTTCTGGTTGACGGCTCATAAAGATGCAGAGGACCTAGTCCGTAAGTGTGACTGCTGTCAGAAATTTGGTCGGCGGGCTCATGTTCCGGCTCAGGAGTTAAGGATGATACCAATTACTTGGCCATCTGCGGTCTAGGGGCTAGACATGGTGGGACCTTTCAAGAGATCGAAGGATAAGAAAACACACCTCCTGGTGGCGGTGGACAAGTTTACCAGGTGGGTAGAGGTAGAGCCGGTCAGCAAACGTGACGCGGCTACGGCGGTTTTATTTATCAAAAAGTTGATCTACCATTTTGGTTACCCACACAGCATCATCACTGACAATGGTACAAATCTATCCAAGGGGGCTATGAAAAAATTCTATGACGAAGAGCATCTCCGACTTGATGTTTCAGCAAAGGCGCATCCACAATCCAACGGTCAGGCGGAGCGTGCCAATCAAGAAATTCTAAGGGGGGTTAAACCACAGCTTATGGTTCCTTTGTAGCGAACGCCCGGGTGTTGGGTAGAAGAATTACCCTCCGTCTTATGGAGCATCAGGACCACCCCTAAC
Source organism: Hordeum marinum (assembly GCA_022496015.1). Taxonomy (NCBI): domain Eukaryota; kingdom Viridiplantae; phylum Streptophyta; class Magnoliopsida; order Poales; family Poaceae; genus Hordeum; species Hordeum marinum. The sequence goes on along the minus strand of CM039674.1, from coordinate 522,260,866 downwards.
AGATCCACGGGTTTGACGCCTTTCTTTATGGTGTACGGGGCCGAGGCAGTTTTGCCCAGTGACATCCGGCATGACTCGCCAAGGGTGGCAGCTTATGTTGAGGTGGACAATGAGACGGCACGTCAAGACGCATTGGATGCTCTGGAAGAGGCGCGAGAACTAGCAGTGGCCCGGTCGGCAATTTATCAACAAGACTTGCATCGCTATCATAGCCGCAGGGTCAAGACCCGGACATTCCAGGAGGGCGACTTAGTTCTCCGGCTAATTCAGGACCAGACAAATATGCATAAGCTCTCTCCTCCATGGGAAGGACCTTTTGTAGTCAGCAGAAATCACAACAATGGGTCATATTACCTCATCAATATCCGAGATGACTCAGATACGACGGGTCAGGAGACCCGCCGGCCGTGGAACATCGCGCATCTCCGGCCTTATTTCACTTAAGGGTGTAGAGACCCTACATTGTACACTATCATTGTACATGTCATACTTATATAAAGAAGTATCACTGCAAAAGTGAAGTCTCGGCTCAGGAAAATGAGTCGCGGTGCTAGGTGTTATACCATAAAAGCCCGGCTCAGGAAAATGAGTCGCGGCGCGAGGCATTATACCACAAAATCCCGGCTCAGGAAAATGAGTCGCGGCACCAGGCGTTATGCCACAAAAAAAACTGGCTCAAGAAAATGAGTCGTGGCGAGGGCGGCTTCTTACCTTTGGGTACAACTTCTAACGCCTATCCGCCGGCGTCGTACGCCGTACTGCTGAAGGGCGCTTCTTACCAATGGGTATCGCTTCTAACACCCTATTGGCCGGCTTTATGCCAAATTTCTTGCTAACATGTTTAGCCACGGTTGTGAGGTTTTTTTACCGATGGGTAGCTAACACCTCATAACCCGCGAACGGCGGCTTCCTACCTTTGGGTACAGCTTATAATGCCTATTAGCCGGCTTCATGCCACGTAAAACCGGCTAAGAAAAATTAGCCGCGGCGAGGGCGGCTTCTTACCTTCGGGTACAACTTCTAACGCCTATCCGCCAACGTTTATGCTATATTATTACCTTCGAGTATAGCTTATAATGCTTATTAGCCGGCCTTATGAGACAAAAATCCGGCTAAGGAAAATTAGCCGCGGCGAGGGCGGCTTCTTACCTTCGGGTACAACTTATAATGCTTGTTAACTGGCTTTATGCTACGAAACTCCGGTTGACATGATTAGCCGTGGACGGAAATCATTAAGTCCTTTCGGCCGACTCTCGACCCAAGAAGAAGAGACAACCAATGGAAATTATTAACTAGAATGCATACAAGGAAGATGGCACTTTGAAAGCGGGATTTTTTCTCATTTAAAAAGATCAGCACAGCAAATATCACAGGACATATATTACAAACGCTCTATGTAGAGCCCAAAAGTGTGGATCAAGTTTTTCAAGTCCTCCACTACGAATTAAAGGAGAGCCAGCTATTACAAAGTGGAGCTAATCAACTGGCCAACGGCTCATCATGCTCCGGCTCTTCGGGTCCTTGGATCTGAAGGTTGTCCAAGTTCCAGTTGCAGTCAGCTAGAGCTGCAAAAGTCCCTTCTTCAAAGAAGGGAGACGGGTCAAGATCAGAAGCGAAGAGGTCCTTACTGCGGGTGGGCGTCAAGTCCTTCCATTCGTAGAGTGGGCCATGAATTCTCTTCTGGTCAGCATCATAAGCCGCCTGGTAAGTGTCCAGGTCAGCCTCTTCTACTAAGACCGAAGCCAGAAACCTAGAGTCCTTGACGCACCGGATGTGGTCAGCTCCTGTGAACTGAGAGCCGTCATCCTTCTTGGAGGGGAAGCCTTCCATCATATCAGCCGGAGTAAGATCCGGAGCAAAGGCCAGAGCCCGGCTTATGCCTGCGATTGGTCCCTGGCAGGCGGCTGATTTCTTCAATTCGGCAATCTGCTTTGGCATGGTGGAGAAAAGTTCCAAGACCCCTTTGAGAGTTGAAGGGATCTTGTCCTTGTATTGCACAGACTTGATGGTAAACATCGCACCGTAGTAGAGCTGCTCCGCCAGGGTGTAGATAGCCTTCAGAGGCAGTAAGCTGTCGGACACAAGTTGACGGCTCCTAGGACCTGTATGAGCCAAAGGTTCTAATGATAAGTCACCAGTTCAAATGTTATAACAACAATTAAGGAAAAGTTGTCAACAGCTCACCGAAGAGGGTGGTTGTCATCTTTGTGATATGGCGTTTCAAGGATTGCAGCTCGTCAAAGACGATCATCAACCGTTGATCAGCGTCGTCCGCCTGTTTGGTCAGCATGGCCTTCTCAGACATGGCAGACTCTCTGAAAGCGGCGCACTCCGCCTTGACTTTAACCAGCTCTTCGGTCAAGAGCCGGCACTTCTCATCGGTGGTGCTCCGGGCAGCCTGTTAATCAGCCAGGTTGGTCTTTAAGCCAGCCAACTGTGACTCGGCTTCAGTCAAGGATTCCTTCAAACATTTCAAAGCAGAGAGTAAAACAGACAAGTCTCAACCATATTGCAAGCAATATGCATGACACTTGGGGGCTAATGTCTATTTTTCAGAAGTTCACTATGAAGAGTCCTGACTCAACTTTGAACAAGTTTGAGTCGGCCCTTGGGGGCTACTATTAGCTCTTTTAAGTTATCTTCTAAGAAGTCCCGACTCAACTTTGAACAAGTTTGAGCTGGCCCTTGGAAGCTACTATTAGCACTTTTAAGTTATCTTCAAAGAAGTCCCGACTAAACTTTGAACAAGTTTGAGTCGGACCTTGGGAGCTACTATCGGCTCTTCTGATTATCATATACAGAATAATTCTATCTACAAGATAACTATGCAAAGTCCTGGCTCAATATGTCTAGAGATTAAGCCGGCACTTGGGGGCTACGAAGGGATATAAGGAGGAAAAGAATACCTCATACTTCCTCTTCATGAGATTAACCAGATGGAGCTCCAGGTCCCGGTGGTGGATAGGTGGGTCATATAGCCAGCATGAAGATCCTCAACTGTCATCTTTTCCAAGGCAGAAGGCTCAATCAAGCTTCCTAGAAGCTTCAGCTATTTCACCCCGCTTAGTCAGCACGTGAGCCGGGGGAGAATGCAAACCAGCGCCATTGATTTCAACTTCTGGGCCAGTCGTGTCCTTAGCCGCCTGGGCAGGGTTCGGCGGCTTAGCAGGATTCGTTGGTGGATTATCTGGCACAACATCATCAGCGGTCAGCTGTACAGAAGCGGTTGGGATATCTTCAGCCGGTCGCGAGTCATCCGGCTTTGAATGCTCCGGCTCTTGGGCAGTAGGGCCAGGGGACGACTTGTTGGTTTTCCGATGCTGGGCTTGAGCATTGTAAAATGGGAGGATCAGAATCCAAAGGATACTACTGCCACATAAAGAGCCAAATGTCATAGTGGGAAATACTTACAGCTGGTTGATCTTGGGAGGCGGCAGAGCGGTCGCCGAAGAGTTGTCGGAAGAGGGTGATTTCTGAGAGACAATTCAAGAAAGATGAGACAACGTCTAGGTCGCAAAGTGAAATGAATTAAACGGAGATACATACCTCTACGGGGCGTTTCTTCGGAGCTGGCGAGTTTGGCAAGCCGGACATAAGTTCAGTAGAACCAACGCTCCGGGTCTAGCGACGCTCAGCCTGTTATTGCTTCTTCACAAGAAAATCGGGAGCCAGATAAGCAAGAGGACGAGAAAGAGGAACTTTTCCAATAACACGCCGCGGCTTCCAGGGGACAAAATATTCTGAGCCGGAAGAAATATAGATTACCTCAGGGGCGTTGGCGTGGCTTGTTCGACATCATCCTGTGAGTAAAACAAGTGTAACTAAAATAAGGTAATAAAATGGCAGAAAGCAGCCAGGGTTTACCTCTGAGTCGGACGATTGCGGCGGGTCAAACCATCCTTCTTGTGGGGCAATCTTCTTAGACTTCTTATCCAGAACTTTCTTCTTGGGCTTCTTCAAGGAAGGAACATACTCCTTCCAGAAATCAGAGTTGGCCTGGAAAGGTAAACCGGTTAAACGGTAATGAGTCAGAAAAATATAAGTGACAAGGAGAAAAAGGGGTGAAGAGTCACCTTACATCTGGAGCCGGATTTTTGGCGTTAAAAGGCGCCAGGCCAATGGCGTTGCATGATCCGGATGCTTCATGGACAAGGCTCCGGATGACGGTGGTGATGTCATCCTCCGTCAGTGTTGATTGGCTGAAGCATAATGAACTATCATACTTGCCTTCGTATTCACACATGAGCTGGCTTCTATGGCTTAAGGGCATAATCCGCCAAGAAATCTAGCGGCGGATCAAATCCAGCCCGGTTAAACCATTGGCCATGAGGGCCTTGATCTTGGCGTGAGCCAGCTCGTATCTTGCATGTTCCGAAGCTTCTAGCCGGTCAGGAAGCTCTGAAGTTGTCTTGAGTCAGGAGGGACGATAACCCGGCAGTGGACGCTCATTCTCAGGAGAGGTATCCTTGCAGTAGAACCAAGTCTTGTTCCGGTCCTTTGGATGACTCGGCATTTGCATGGCCAGAAAAGTAATATCCCTACGCCGTTGGATGGAGATCCCGCCAAGCTCTAGACTCGGACCGGCTTTTATCTCAGTTTGCCGGTTGGCGTAGAAAAACTCTCGGAATAACCCCCATAGACGGCTTGGCTTGCAGATAGACTTCACAAAGCACTTGAAAATTGCATATATTTGAGAAGGAGTTGGGGGCCAAGTCTTGGGGTGAAGCTTGTAAAAGTGAAGGACGTCACGAAAGAACTTCGAGCCGGGAGGCACGAATCCTCACTCGATATGATCAGAGAAGACCACTACTTCGCCTTCTTGAGGAGTGGGTCGCGTTTCGTCACCCGGGACCCGCCAATTAAGGACCTCCTTGGAAGGAAGGGTACCCGCGTGAACAAAATCCAATCAGAATTCCTCTGTGATGCAAGACCCGACCCAGTTGCATGAGTTGAAGGCGCGAGACATGCTGACGGCTTAAAGACTGTGCAAATTAAAAGTATGGCGAGTCAAGAGCAAAACAAATATCTACGACGGCTTACAATTTTAAGGGTTCTACAAACGATATGCCATGGTCCGGCTGATGAGAGCCAGAGAGGCCTGGCGAGTCAACAAAGAAAAGAGGAGGAGCGAAAATCGGCTAAGTCCCAGGAAAGAGATTTCGTATAGTCCATCTAAAATGACGGATCTACAAAAGTAGGAAAAATGCCTCTATTTTCAGACCTAAGGACGAACGGGCGAGGCGGACGAAACCTAAAATGGCAGGCTGAGCAGGGACCGATCTATGTGTTATTGCTCACCGCCTATTACACAGCGGCGCCGCGAGGTTGAGTGACTGTCCGGAGTTCATACGCTAAAGCACGGTCGGCGGCAATGGAGTTCGAGTTCTAAACGACGATGGCGGCAAAGTTCTATAGAAACCCTACCGAAGACTGTTATGGGTCTAAGAGAAGAAGACTTACCGGCGATGGCGTGAGGAGCGCGAGATGAACTCTGGTTCGCAACAGGTTGATGCAGCGGCCAGTCGGCGGTGAGACGGAGACGGCGCCGGAGCAGGAGAAGCAGGAGCGGGAGTATCAGAGAGGAAGGAGATAACAGTGCGAGCGGGAGAAAGGAAATGCCGCCCACAGTAGTCCTATTTAAAAGGAAAACGGGGCAGGCGCGAAAATCCAGGTGTCACAAATCATCCGACCGAGGCGGACGCCTCGATTTTCGGGCTAACCATTTAATAGAAGGATTTGGCGGTGCGTCAGCAAAAAAATTTGTTGCTGAATCCACGCGACGTCATGGCGGGTCATTACCGGGCGACTCACCGAGGAACAGAAGAGAAGGATGAAATGAGCAAGCTCAAATCAACCTGGGGCCTAATGTTCGGGATATAACCCCACGGTGAGACCCACCTTGGAGGGCGCCGGGTTAAACCGGACGGTTCGTAGCCAGCCCAAGAGTGAGCCGTATAGACTGGAGGGCCCAACAAGCATAGCGGCTCACAGGATGGGCCGGCGGGGTGGCCCAGATGAGAAGACCCGGGCGTATAAGCTGCCCGGGGACAACTTGGTCAGGATAGGCAAGAGAAGATAGAGGCAGACTCGGACAAGTAATGAGAGTCGGCCACAACTTGTATGACCCGTGGCCTTGACCTCCTGTATAAGGGGAAGACCCGGGGCGACTTAGAGATCAGGTTATCGAGAACTAGGTCAAGCTTTAGCTCCCTTGTAATCGATACAACAAGCAATACAAACACAAGCAGGACGTAGGCTATTACCTCACCTTGAGGGGCCGAACCTGGGTAAACTCGTGTCCTTCGTCCCCGCCAACCCCTTTGAATCCATCACGTTAGCGATGGCCTCGAATCCAAGTCCATTCACCCGGACATCTGCCATGATAAATCCACGACAAAGTGCGTCACTGGTTCTTTTGGCCTCTCGAATATTGCATTCCTGGGGCCAAAATCTAGCTGAGCCACTTCCCCTTCTTCATCTACAGCACAGAATTCAGTGGGTAAGTAACACACCATATTGACATACATACCTTCATGAATCGGTGTAGACTCATAGTCCAACAGATCGTCTTCCTCTTCGCGTGCGTCCACTAAATCTGAATTCTGCGGAGTGAAGGAGAAGTAATAGGCGACTAAGACGATGTCACAACTACATTGTCCTCTTTTGATGGTGTTATTGCCACTGTGATAGATGTAGAATCCACTATGTCTTGCATTGGTTTGGGCTTCCACACCTGCTTCGCTGGTATCATGGGTCGAGTGACATTGAACAACTCATCCCTTTGCTTCTCAGCTTCTTGTTCTGCCATCCTTTGATTCCTCAACCTCTCTAATTTCCTCTTTTGTGTCTTTTTTAACCCTAGAGGACACCACCTTGGTCGAGTGCATTTAGGATGAACTGGCTTTGCTTGGCTAGTACTTGCTTCATGATCATTGGTCGAGTGCTTTGGCGCGATAACAAGTATTGGCTCAGTTGGGTTGCTACGCACAGTCAACTGTTGCATAGTGAATGTTTCACTGCCCAAGACGAGTGAGTCGGCATTGATATTTTCCTTGCCTTTCCCTGAATCCACTGCTGCAACACTCGGCAGCTTGACGCGCCACTCTTGTCGACTTTTCTGGCTTATGACGTTTTCACTCGGGCGCACCTTTTTACTCGGATGAAATCCATTCGATCGTATTCTTTCATTTAGATTACTTCCACCCGGGTGCATTCTTACACTCGGATAGTTTTCACTCAGAGGCATATTTTGACCACCCGAGTAATGGACACCAATGTTCAGTTGGTTTTCATACGAGCATCCAAGTCGATCCCAAACAGGTTCTCGTTGTCCTTGTGGAAACGGCACCTTTGATCCAGTTGGTTTTGCATACCGACTGAACATATCAGCTGATGGTGACCTTGGTCACCTCAGGTACGATGCCCGATTAGAGCTAGAACCGGCCAACTGATTTGCATATTTGGACAGTAGCATATCAAAAGTTGGCTTGATTCGCTTACGGTGTACCTTGGCTTCATTCCTCTTCCACTTGCCAACTTTTGGACTCTTGGGTTTAACAAATTTAACACGAGTGTCTTGTTGCACCTGTGGTTGCCCCCTGAGTGCAGGATTCTTGATGGTGATCTTGATTACTTCCTGGCCATTGGGTTGCTTGTCAAGCACAACCTGCCTCCCCAAGACTTTGCTGTCCTCCTTGCTTTTCCTAGGCTCACCAATGATGACATTAGTTTTATTAGCCGATTCGGCTACCTCTGGCCGAATGAGCAACTTTTCCCCTCCAAATCCAGAGTGTTCATTGGGAAGGGCTGCTTATCAACTTGCATCTCAGAAAAGTTCAATCGTTCGTCATTAATGCCCGATTGTATCTGTCGTCGGAAAACATTGCAATCATTACTAGCATGAGAAAAAAGAATTATGATATTTGCAACAAGCATGCCATTTCAACTCTTCAATCGACGGTAAAGTGTGAGATATCCTAATGATCTTAGCTTGCAGCAAAGCATCAAATATTTTGTCACACTTAGCAATATTAAAAGTAAACTTCATCTCTTCATCATGATTCTTATGAATCGGTTTCAGATCATTGCAAGTAAACGGTTTGGCCGTAGACGGCAAACGGATTCAGTAGCATACATATCACCTTGATCGTCCGAGTGATCACTACCATACTCAACCATATTCATCTTAGGACGATCAGTTTTATATATATGCACCTCTTTGACATCTTTGCTCTGGCTCTCCTGCGCAAAAGCTTTTTGCAAGACCCGGTTAACACTTAAGAACTCACAGCCTTCTAGCCTTTCCCTAATGTGAGTTTTCATACCACTGAGAACAAGGTCAGCCAGGTCCCTCTCGGTTATCACCAAACTATAGCACTGGTTCTTTGTATCTCTATATCTCTTGACATAGTCGGAGACCGATTCATCATTTTTCTGCTTAACCGATCTAAGATGTGATAATTTAAGTTCGTTGTCACTGCTATAAAAGTGATCATGAAATTTCTGTTCTGGCTGCGACCACACACGGATAGAACCATGTGGTAGAGAAGAAAACCATGAAAAAGCAGTACCAGTTAATGATAATGGAAACAAGCGCACTTTCAATTCATTCAGCGAGCCTGCTTCAACCAGTTGTGCTAATTATTGACTAACATGTTCCCATGTGGTTTTTGTGCCCTCTCCATTGAACTTAACAAAATCTAGAATTTTATATCCCAGAGGGCACTCGATAGTGTCAAAGTACTCGGGGTACGGTTTTTGGTAAATCCGATTCCGAGGTAATTCAACTCCAAAATTCTCTCAAAGCATCTTAGCCATCTCCTCCCTAAAACTAGCTAAAGTATTGTCCGTAGTAGACGGTGAAGCTTGCTATTGTGGGATGGGAGGAGTAGAATTACTAGCAGTAGGCAGGAACTGTGGCACATACGCCGAACCATAGTTCAGCTGTGGCCGAGTGCTTGCACCTATAGGTACAGCTTGGTTCGGTACAGGTACCGAACTTGGCATGCTCATGATGGGTGCAGCCACAATCTGATTGGTATGGGTAGGATAGTAATTCATTGGCATGGGAGTTGCCGATGAAAGAGGCAAAGACAGATTAGGGTTTTCAACAATAGCAGCCACACCAATATTACCACTAGACGATTGGGGCATATTTTTCTGCGCATTGGTATTTTCTATGAAAGTTTGATAGACCAAATTATTACCATCGACAATACGACTCTCAATCTCAGCCCACAGTTCGGCAGAAAAAGTAGTACTTACAGGAGGTTTAACCTGCTCAGCTTGAAGAGGAGGGAACTTGATTTCTCCAATCGGAGTGATTTTGCCTTGGCGATCTTTCTTGAAGTTTCCAAGGAATTCCTGCAACTCCTTCTCTTCACGTGCCTTCTTGTATTCCTCATAGGCTTGGCGATGATCAGCCGATAGCTCATCAAGCTTGGGCTTAATAATGTTATCGGCATCTATCTCAGATAGCTTGGGAAGATCAGACATGATGGTTGACGATGATGATTGATCTTTGAGTCCCCAGTGGAGTCGCCAAAAAGTGTGGTGACACACGAACATGTCACCGTGTACCCTCGACGCCGGGGGTGATGCACCGCAGCTCACATCAAAGGAGGTTCATCCGGCAGCGCGATACCCAAGACAGTCGATAGACGCTTTTGTAGACCCGAAACCCCGCACGCCCGGGAGGGACGCTGTCAGGGAGTGCGGCGGCTATGGGCTGCCCTATGTCGATTCGCTTGCCCTTAGAGCCTCGGGATTCATAGCTCTCAAACGAAGAACAACGAAGAACGAGAGAAAAACGAAGAACGTAGATGAAAAAGTAGTATGGATTGATTTGTTCGATTGTGTGTTGTTCAATCGGCCGTCACCCCCAACATATCTATGAGGCGACAAGACTTCCCTTACAAGAAAAGGATTCATCAATTCATGTCCTAGAGTCCTAGTTCTAGTTCCACTCGGATTCAGCCCAAATCTGGCCCAATCTTCTGTCTTGCTTCTTGCGTGGGCCCTGGAATCTGCATATGACCTCCGATGGAGACGGTCCAAACATCAATTTTGTGTGCCTCGATGAGGCCAACAATCCGTATGTTGATAATTTTCCCAAATAAATCCATCTTGAATACTTCAGGAGGTAATATTTAACTTCGAATCGGACTCGATCATGTAGCAGACTGGACTGTCCGAGTGTTGTAGCGTCTCTCCAGGCCGTATACTATCTCATATGATAATGACCTTAAAAGAAAAGTTGACCATTTCGATGTTTCGAAAAACTATCATGTTGAAAACTTTTCCATTCGAGGCGATTTTAACTGTTCACTCGACCAAAACTTTCACTCGATCGAAACTTCACTCGACCGATATTTTTCACTCGGACGGTGATTTTCCCTCGGATGGCAATTGCACTCAGCCAATACTTTCACTCGACCGGTACTCTTCACTCGGACGCAGATTTTCACTCGGACGCAATTTCACTCGGCTGGCGATTCTCACTCGGATGGCAATTTCACTCGGCCGGACGAAAAACTTTTCACTCGACCGGACGGCAAACGTTTCCCTCGGTCGGCCAACTTTCACTCGGAAATCCCGAGTGAGACTTGCATACGACCTCGGATTGAGAAGATTTATATATCAAAATCGATCGACTCCACGACGTGAAACTTTCTCATGTTGTAAGTTTTTCCATCTGAGGAAGTCTTGAGGGCCGAATGACTCGCGCGACCCATCAGACTTGTGTCTGATCTCCTGCGCCACATTTTGCTTTGTGGTAGGGCTGCACTCTGGTTGCTCTAACTTTTGCATATGACCTCAGATTGAGATGATTTATATATCAAAACCGATCATCTCGACGATACGGAGACAATCCATGTAGAACATTCCTTTATTCGAGGTTGTCTTGGAGGCATAATTGACCAAAAAGCACTCAGAACATCTACATGACAATGCAAGTGTGATTTGGCCCTTGAAATGATGTCGAATGGTGATGGCCTAAACATCAAGGTTGTTTCACTCAGAAATATGAACTTTCTCGTAGAAAAAACCTTTTCGTTTGAGTCCGTCTTTGTTGCATTTTGTACTGTGCCAAAATCAGGTGTCAACAAAAGGTTTGGTCGAAATTGGAGGTGGAGGAGTCCTACTCCAATCCTATTAGGAGTAGGATTCCTCCTTTCCACTTGGAAACACTTTCCACCTCTCCACCTTTTGGGTTTTTCCCACCCCTAGACACAATGGCCTTAGTGGGGCTTAGACCAGCCCACCAGGGGCAGGTTTGACTCCTCCCACACCCCATGAGGTCCTTTGGGTCGAGACACCCCTCCCGATGGTCCCCCGGCACCCTCCCGGCACTCCCGGTACACTATCGATGAGCCCGAAACTTTTCCGGTGACCAAAACATGACTTCCTATATATCAATCTTTACCACCAAACCATTCCGAAGCTTCTCATGACATCCGGGATATCATCCGAGACTCCGAAAAACTTTCAGTCACCACCATACATAACTCTATACTACCGAAACGTCATCGAACCTTAAGTATGCAGACCCTGCGGGTTCGAGAACTATGTAGACATGACAGAGACGCCTCTATGGTCAATAACCAATAGCGGGGCCTGGATTCCCATATTGATTCCTACATATTCTACGAATATCTTTATCGGTTGAACCTCTATGTCAATGATTCAGTTAATCTCGTATGATGTTCCTTTTGTTCTTCGGTATGTTACTTGCTCGAGATTTGATCGTCGGTATCTCCATACCTAGTTCAATCACGTTACTGGCAAGTCTCTTTAATCGTTCCTTAATACAAGAACCCGTGGCTAACTCTTTAGTCACATTGCTTGCAAGGCTTATAGTGATGTTGTATTACCGAGTGGGCCCTGAGATACCTCTCCGTCACACGGAGTAACAAAACCCAGTCTTGATCCATGCCAACCCAACAGACACCCTCGGAGATACCTGTAGAGCACCTTTATAGTCACCGAGTTACATTGCGACGTTTGATACACACAAGGTACTCCTCTGGTGTCAGTAAGTTGCATGATCTCATGGTCATAGGAACAGATACTTGACATGCAAAAAACAGTAGCAATACACTGACACGATCATATGCTACGTTTATAATTTGGGTCTTGTCCATCACATCATTCTCCTAATGATGTGATCCCGTTATCAAATGACATCTTATGTCCATGGCTAGGAAACCTTAACCATCTTTGATCAACGAGCTAGTCTATTAGAGGCATACTAGGGACATGGTGTTGTCTATGTATCCACACTTGTATCTGAGTTTCCGATCAATACAATTCTAGCATGGATAATAAATGATTATCATGAACAAGGAAATATGATAATAACTAATTTATTATTGTCTCTAGGGCATATTTCCAACATGTAGATCCACTCTCCTTCTCGTATATGTTCATCACCATGGATAGATTTTTTGTTTCCCATCCAACATTCCCCAACAATGGTGGCTTGGTGTCTATCCACTTCAGGGGAATTCCCGGTTCGTTTGGCATACCAGGCCATCTGCCACTCCCCGATCATCCCATGTATCGCATGGTTATGAAAGGGCCCTCTTCCCTTGAAGATCAAAATCTTTGTGTGGCAGCTGCTCCGCAACCGTATTCCCTCGGGGACGAAGGTGCGGAAGCGGCATGGACCAGGTGACGGCATGTGCCCCTTATGCGCGGAGCCGAAGACGACAACACACATTGTGTTCACATGCACGACAGTGAGGGCCATGTGGGAATTCATCCACAAGGCTCTTAGTCCTGACTAAGAGGCTCAGGACCTTGCGAAGTTTCTCCAATTCAGGGCCAACCACACTGGGCGTCGCCGATGCTTATTCTGGCTGATCTTTAACGCTATGGCTTGGACCCTCTGGACGACTCTCAAGAAAATGGTGATAGACCGGATCTTCCCGAGGCACGCGTCCGACTCCTTCTTTAAATTCCTAGCTTTTATGCAGCATTGTGATACGTCTCCAATGTATCTACTTTTCCAAACTCTTTTGCCCTTGTTTTGGACTCTAATTTGCATGATTTGAATGGAACTAACCCGGACTGACGCTGTTTTTCAGCAGAAGAAATAAAAGTTCTCAGATTGACCTGAAAATTTACGGAGAATATTTTTGGAATTAACAAAAAAATATTGGCGAAAGAATCAACTTCAAGGGGGCCACCACCTGGCCACAAGCCAGGGGGCGCGCCCACCCCCTAGGGCGTGCCCCGATGGCTTCTGGGCCTCCTGTTGCTCCTCCGACCTCATTTCCACTCCTATATATTCCTATTTGTGGAGAAAAAAATCAGACATAAGAGTTCATCGCGTTTCACGATATGGAGTCGCCACCACCACCTTTAATTCCTCGGGAGACCAGATCTCGAGTCCGTTTTAGGCTCCGGAGAAGGGAAATCGACGGCTTCGTCATCACCAACCATCCTTCATCACCAATTCCATGATGCTCTCCACCGTTCATGAGTAATCTAATTGTAGGCTTGTTGGATGGTGATGGGTTGGATGAGATTTATCATTTAATCGAGTTAGTTTTGTTAGTGTTTGTTCCCTAGTATCCACTATGTTCTGAGATTGATGTTGCAATGACTTTGCTATGCTTAATGCTTGTCACTAGGTCCCGAGTGCCATGATTTCAGATCTGAACCTATTATGTTTTCATGAATATATTTGTGTTCTTGATCCTATCTTGCAAGTTGTAGACACCTATTACGAGTTATGATCCGCATCCCCAAGGGTGACAATAACTGGGATTCTTTTCGGTGATTACCTTAGTTTGAGGAGTTCATGTATTCAATAAGTGCTAATGCTTTGGTCCGGTTCTCTATTAAAAGGAGGCCTTAATACCTTAGTTTCCATTAGGACCCCACTGCCACGGGAGGGTAGGACAAAAGAGGTCATGCAAGGTCTTTTCCATAAGCACGTATGACTATATATGGAATACATGCCTACATTACATTGATGAATTGGAGCTAGTTCTGTGTCACCCTATGTTATAACCGTTGCATGATGAATGCCATCCGACATAATTATCCATTGATCCATTGCCTACTAGCTTTCCATATATTGATCTTTGCTGAGTTACTTTTCCGTTGCTACTGTTACAAACACTACAAACCTGCTACTATCAATTTTGCCACTGTTACCGTTACTTCCATACTACTTTGCTACGGAATACTTTGCTACCGATATTAAGTCTTTCAGGTGTGTTTGAATTGACAACTCAGCTGCTAATACTCGAGAATATTCTTTGGCTCCCCTTGTGTAAAATCAATAAATTTGGGTTGAATACTCTACCCTCGAAAACTATTGCATCCCCTATACTTGTGGGTTATCAAGACCTTTTTCTGCCGCCGTTGCCGGGGAGCATAGCTCTATTCTTTGAGTCACTCGATATATATATCTGTTGATCACTATGAGGAATATAAAAGATCCAAAAACCAAGATCTACCCCTCAACTACGAGGACAAGTAAGGAACTACCATCTAGCTCTGCGCTTGATTCACCTTCTGTTATGAGTAGATTTGCGACACCACCACCTACTAGTAATTCTAATATGTCACAAGTAATTGATGATGCTACTTATGCTATGCTTGATGCTTATGATCTTACTTTGCTTGATGATATTGTGCCACTGTGTGAATTTCTTGATGAACAAATTGCTAGAGCCAATGTTGAAACTGATAATATTTCTGAATCTAATGAAATTATTGAAATTGAACACTATGATACACCTGCTAGATCTAGCTCTCCTATATATGAATTTCTTGATATACCTGAAGGTTGTGTTATGGAAGGAGAGGTAGCTAAGGACTTTCTTGCTTGTAAGGATAGAGATGATCTTAAGAAATTGCTTCGCAAGTGGAAAGACAAATCTTTGAATGCTCGAATGCAATATGATCCTAAGTTTGCTACTTCACTTATCTTTGTTACTGATAAGGATTATGAATTCTCTGTCGATCCTGAGTTAATTACTTTGGTTGAATCTGATCCTTTCCATGGTTATGAATTCGAAATTGTTGTGGCACATCGTACCAAATTGAATGATATAGCTAGCCACCCTATTTACTCACGAGGAAAAAAATCGCTCTTACTATATTCTTAAGTTGTTTCCTTTCTCATTAAAGGGAGATGCTAAGATATGGTTTAATTCTCTTTCTCTTAGTTGTGTGCGTACGCCCCATGATATGATTTATTACTTCTCTAAAAAATATTTTCCTGCCCATAAGAAACAAGCTGCCTTGCAGGAAATATTTAACTTTGTGCGAATTGACTCTCTCCCACAAGCTTGCGGGAGGCTTCTCCAATTACTTAATGCTTTGCGTGATCATCCTCTCAAGAAAAATGAAATACTTGATATCTTTTATAACGGACTAACCGATGCTTCTAGGGACCACCTAGATAGTTGTGCTGGTTGTGTTTTCAGGGAAGAAACTATTGAACAAGCTGAATTACTATTGAATAATATATTGAGCAATGATAATGATTGGACTATTCCCAAACTACCTCCAAAGCCAACTCCAAAGAAAAGATGTATTCTATTCCTCAATCCTGAAGATATGCAAGAGGCAAAGAAATCTATGAAATAAAAGGGTATTAAAGCTGAAGATGTTAAGAATCTACCACCTATTGAAGAAATACATGGTCTTGATAACCCGACAAAGGTAGTAGAGGTAAATTCTCTCTGTAGATTTGATGGAAGACATATTCCTTATAATAAGTTTGCTAGCCAATGCTTGAATGAGTTTGATAATTTTATTGTGCAGCAAGAAAATTTCAATGCCTATGTTAGTAGACAATTGAAACATAAGGCTTACATGCTTGATCGCCTGGGTGATTATTTGAGTAGAACTGTCAATGATCTTAAGCTTATTAGTAACATGCTTCCATGGTAACTACTCAAGTAGAACAAGTACTTAAGGCGCAAAATGATTTGCTTAATGAGATGAATAGTAAAGACAATGATCCTTGTGTTAAAGTTGTGACTAGAGGTGGTAGAATGAATTAGCATCCTTTGTATCGTGAGGGCCATACTAAGAGAATTGAGCAATATTCTCAGAGAGTTAATACTGATGCACCTATTCGTTCCAATAAGAGTAGGAAAAAGAATGATGATAGTACTTTGCATGCTGCTAGTGAACCTGTTATAGATACATATGAGAATCCAAATGATATTTCTATTTTTGCTGCCGAGACACAATGTGGTGATGAACATGAGCCTAGTGATAACATTAATAATGATGTTCATGTTGATGCTCAACCTAGTAATGATAATGATGTGGAGATTGAACCTGCTGATGATCTTTGTAACCCACAACCTCAGAATAAAAGAGACTTCATTGCTAGGAAACGTGGTAGATAAAGAGAACCATGGGTTCAGAAACCCATGCCCTTTCCTCCTAAACCATCCAAGAAAAAGGATGGTGAGGATTTTGAGCACTTTGTTGAAATTCTTAGACCTGTCTTTTTGCGTATGCGCTTGACTGATATTTTGAAAATGTCTCCTTCTGCTAAGTATATGGAAGATATTGTGACAAACAAAAGAAAGATACCGGAAGTTGAGATTTCCACCATGCTTGCTAATTATACTTTTAAAGGTGGAATACCTAAGCAACTAGGAGATCCCGGAGTACCTACTATACCATGCTCTATTAATGGAAATTCTGTTAAAACTGCTTTATGTTATCTTGGAGTTGATGTTAGTGTTATTCCTTTCTCTTTATACCATAGACTTGATTTGAGTAAGTTGACACCTACTGAAATCTCATTGCAAATGGCTCATAAATCACATGCCTTACCCATAGGTATTTGCAAGGATGTGCATGTTGTGGTTGCGAATGTTACTACCTTAACGAACTTTGTTATTCTTGCTATTCCCGAGGACGATAGTATGTCGATCATCCTTGGTATTTTGAAACAAAACGGCTAGGAATCAAAGTGAAGTTCACGTAGACATGCTGATAAAGTCCAAGTTCTTCACGCGGTGCATTTTCGAAGACTCTGTTTCACGATAAAAGGAACAAGCATAATCTTGTTGTTTTCAAAATCGCTTGAAAATGGCTTGGAATCAGAGAAAACCATCTACACGGAAAAGTTTTGCATTTGCCCCATTCCGATAAATTTTATAGAAATTAAGGCCAAAAAATGTTTTTCACCATTTTCGAAATTGACTTAAAATCGTAAAGAATTGAAAACAACAATCTAGGTAGACCCTTTTTGAATACTGCAGGGGCTGTTATTGATTCCAACAAGAGCAATGTCACTTTTCATGTTAATGGTAATGAGCATACAATTCATTTTCTAAAGAAACAACCTCAAGTTCATAGTATCAACTCCATTGAAGAAATTCCAACGATTATTATTGGAGGTTTTGAATTCCCTCTCCCTACAGCTAAGAAGAAATATGATATACTTATTGTAGGGGACATGCATATACCCATTGAGGTAACCTAGTGTCATTCGAAAATTCTTCGGTTTCATGTCATTCGAAAAAAAAATTGTCAATAAGACTTGGTCAACCTTATTGATGGATCCTTTTTGACGAGCATGAGATGGATGAATTTAGAAAGCACTACATTCTGTAACCAACTTTTATTCTTTGTTCCTTAGTTTCAATTTAGCAAATATGTCATTATTTTCCTGTTTTCTATTTTATCCGTGCAATAGAAAAATGACCCGAAAATAAAAGTTCCCAGAACTCCCTAAAAATTTAGTATGATTTTTTGGAATATTTAAGAAATTATGTTTTCTGTTTTGTCGCCCGTAGGGCGCGCCCACCCCCTGTGCACGGCCTAGTGGATTGCGGGTCTCACATGGGGCCCCCTCATTTATTCCAGCCACCATCCACTTCTTCTTCCACTAGAAAAAATCCCACCATTATTCAAACTCGTGTTCTAGCTCATTTTGCTACCATTTTCAATCTCCTTACTCAAAGCTCCATTTGCAAAACTGTTTTAGGGGATTGCTCATCGGTATGTGACTCCTCCAACGGTCCAATTAGTTTTCGTTCTAGTGCTTTACATATTGCAAATTTTTTCTGCTGTAGTGGCCTTGTTCTTGAGCTTGCATGTTAAATATATATGGTCCCAAGTAGTTTTGATGCATGATATAGCTTCTAGGCACTTGTGGGTGTAGTTGCTATGAGTTTTGTTGAGTTTTGTTCACTATTATTTAGAGTCACTAAAAATTTTAGAAATTTTTCAGCGAAAAAGATGTTGAGGAGAATGTACCAAGGTGGTTCCTCGAGCAAGACTCCTAGACTCGCGTTACGTGAGCCCGATTTTGAACCACCGAGGGAAGCTCAAGTTCGGCCTTGTGAATGGCCGTCAGATCAATTCATGGACAATGTCGGGTTCAAGGAAGAGTTTTATGAGTACATAAGGAATGCTGGTGTAACGGCATATTTCTCCCTAAGTGGTTTTGGAGATTCATCACAATACCTTTGCGGACTAATCGTGTGCATTGAGCATTTCAGATATCTCATGTCTAGGCACAAGACGATTCAGTGCCCCTCGGAGCCTCTCGAACACGGTTGTTATCTACGTTTCCTTTCGGTGGATTTGAGTCGTAGATAAAGCCGTACTATTAAGAGGGGGTCCGCTTCGGAAAGGTTTGGGTGGAATCAACATGTGCACATCTATTCCTTTGCACCACCTTTCCCTCTCTTCAATAGAGCTCCAACATGTTTTTCTTCCCTGTGCAAAGTGAAAGCCTGCGGGGTGTTTGATTTCAATTGTCAGCGGTAGTACCACTCGAAGGAGCGGTATTACCACAGGTGCCAATGGTAGTAACGCTCGGTGGAGAGGTAGTACCGCTATTTCCTGCCCTGGAATTTACGCCTGCAGTAGTAGGCGCGGATGTAATTTTTTACATCCGCCCTATTACGGTAGTACCATGATTCTCGTCCAGTACTACCGTGCCGGACTTTTTAGCAGTTTTGCCTTCTGCGGAGGTAGGCACGAAAGTAATTTTTTACTTCCGTGCATCTCTAGTGCTAGCCTCTACTGACCATGCGGTAGTACCGCATGGGCTCGCGGTAGTACCGCTCCGGCGGTTCTACCTCTTGTTTCCTAGAGGGATCGGCCAGAGCCTGTTACTCCCGTGTGAGCGGTACTACCGCATGAGGCAGCGGTTGTATAGAGAGCCCTCGCGGTAGTACCGTGGGCTTTGCGGTAGTACCACAATGTGCGGGGCTGTGGGTGTGGATAACGGTTGGATCTTGGCCCCACTATAAAAGGGAGGTCTTCTTCCTCTTGAAGCTTACCTCTTCCTTTCCCAAACTCCATTGTTGCTCAAAGCTCTATTTTAGCCCGATCTCTCTCCCTAGCCAATCAAACTTGTTGATTTTCTAGGGATTGGTTGAGAAGGCCCCGATATACACTTCCACCAAGAGAATTTTGATTCCCCCCACTAATCCCTTGCGGATCTTGTTACTCTTGGGTGTTTGAGCACCCTAGACGGTTGAGGTCACCTCGGAGCCGCATTCCATTGTGGTGAAGCTTCATGGTGTCATTGCGAGCCTCCAATTCAGTTGTGGATATTGCCCCAACCTTGTGTGTAAAGGTTCGGTCGCCGCCTTCAAGGGCACCAATAGTGGAATCACGGCATCTGATATTGTGTGAAGGAAAGGGCGTGAGGAGAATACGGTGGCCCTAGTGGCTTCTTGGGGAGCATTGTGCCTCCAAACCACTCCAACGGAGACGTACTCCCCCACAAGGGAAGGAACTCTGGTAACACATCCTCGTCTCCACAGGCTCCACTTTTGGTTATCTCGCACCTTTACTTCTTGCAAGCTTTTATTGTGCTATATCCCTTGCTTGCGTCTGTACTTGTTGTGGTTAGCATCATATAGGTTATTCATCTAGTTGCACATCTAGCCAACTTATTTGATGCTAAGCCTAAATTGTTAAGGAAAAGTTAAAAAGTGTTAGTTGCCTATTCATCCCCCCTCTAGTCAACCATATCGATCCTTTCAATTGGTATCAGAGCCAGGTCTCTTTGTTAAGGGTTTCACCACCCGAAGAGTATGGCTGGCGAAGAGGTGCGTGTGGGAGAACTTCCTGAGGCCATGGGTGTGAACATGGTCTCACGCGAGGATTTGAATGAGGCCTTGTCCTTACTCATATCCTCCATGGCGACCGAGGTTCAATCTATGTTTAGAGATTTCCTTAATACTCTTAAAATGTCTGCCGATGCGGTACAAGCGGTCAAACCCACTAACTCGCCATCGGATGTCAACTCCGGTAAGGAGGGGGCTAGTGCTAACAAAGACAATCATTCTCAAGGAGTTAATGGGTCGGGGAGCTTTTCCCCTGTTCCCCCTCCCGTGGTCTATGGAGGACCGGTGCACCCACCTCATATAGTTAATCTCGGTCCTCCTCCTAAACTTGTTAAGAATGATTTTGCTAACTGGGTTTTCAGTATCAAGTCTCATTTAGATCACAGCTCAATTCATCTCATGAGAGACATTCAAGAAGGATACTATCCTCATGATCCACGCAATCTTACTCCAAGAGAACAAGCGGATAAACAACTAAATTCTTCCGCCTTGTTCATACTCCAAGCTGCTATTCCTCTTGAAGACCTACCTCACCTGCGGCCCTTCACTATTGCTAAAGAGTGTTGGGAACACATCATCTCCATGTACAAGGGCAGGTCAAGCATTCAACGGTCAAACTATGAAGTTGTTCTTCATCAGTCAGATGAGTTTGTGATGATAGAGGATGAGGAACCACGTGACCTCTATAGAAGGGTGACCGCTCTCGCTGTTTCCCTCAAGGATCATGGCAGCAAGGATGTGGATGATACTTGGATCAAGCATAAGTTCCTGAAGGCCATCATGCCCTACAACAAGGCCATGTCCGTTGTCATCCGTCAAAGGCCAAACTTTCACACCTTAGACTCTGGTGATGTGTTGGATGAATTTATTGCAATGAACATCCTGAACACAACAGCAGACAATGCTCTCGCTCGCATTCAACGGTCAAAGAAGTCCTCTCCCAATCTTGCATTGAAGGCCAAGGTCAGTCAAGAGGAATAACAAGAAGAAGAGGGTTGCCTCGAGGACATCAAATATGCTTATCGTGAGCACATGGCTCTTGCGTCCAGACAATTTTGGGGCAACAAGAGAAACACAAGGCCCAACTTCTCCAAGAACAACTCAAATGCGTCAAAGGGAAAGCAACGTGTGAGAACATGCTACAATTGTGGTAATGTGAGTCACTTTGTGGTGGATTTCCCATATGAGAAGAGGGATGACAATGATGGCAAGATCACTTGCAAAGATAAGGCCAAGTCCTTCCCCAACAAAACCAACTTCATCAAGAAGGCCCCACACAAGGTATTGGTGGCTCAAGAAGAGTATGCCTCGGATGATGATGTTGATGACGAAGACACAAGTGGTGAAGGAATGGCAATGGCATCCGTGGAAATTGCTTCCTCTACCCCAACAAAGGTGTCACTCTTTGACGCCCCCAATGAGAACATCGTCGCGAGGTGCCTCATGGCTAAAGGTATCACTAAGGTAACCTCCAACGTCAAAACCTCAAACATTAAGACTTATATTTCTCCCACTCCGTCAATAGATAGTGTGGATAAACATGAGGAGATGAAAGAGGATAAAAATGAGTTTGAAAAATTCGTGCGTAAACTCAAGGGAGAGTCCAAGAAGCACTTCGTTGCTCTCTTGGAACAACTTGGTGAGGCCCATGACACTATTGAGTATCAAGAAGAATTTCTTGAGGAATTGAGAGGTCATAGTCGTGATTATGCCGATGAGATAGCGGATCTACTATTGCTCTTGAGGAAGAGCGAGGTCTTCGTCTGACTCTTGAGGAGTCACAAGATGATGACCTTGCCAAATTAAGTAAATATTATGATCATGCTATTGTTCTGAACCGTGTTCTCAAGTCTGAGAAGGTTGCACTTGGGGTGGACCATGATCCACTCAAGGATGAGCTTGACACACTTGACAAGGCTCACAAGGCGTTGAAGTGTGCTCATGGCTCTCTTAAGGAGTCGCATGATCAACTCCAAGTTAAACACACTAAGGAAATTGCCACGTATGCTCCTTTTGTTCTAATTGATAATGCATCTGCTACTAACCCATGTTGTGAGCATGCACATCTTGTGGAGGAAAATGCTAAGCTAAAGGAGCAGCTTGAAAAGGGCTTGGTGATGTGTATCCAAGGTGAGAAGACTCTCAATTACCTTCTAAGTAATCAGAGGGAAGTTGTGGCAAAAGAGGGAGTGGGGTTTGCACCAAAAAATTATGAGAAGAAGAAGGTGAGCACCAAGGAAGTTCCACCACTCAAGCAAACCTTTATGAGAGCAGGAGAAGGTCCTCATGAGAAGAAGAAAGACAAAGTTATGTTGGGGAATGCCAAGAAGGGCAAGAACAAGAACACCCACCCCAACAAGACCGACAACTTTAACCCATCTTATGTTTTGTGCCGTGCTAGTGATGGGCATGTTTATGCCAAATATGTTGGTTCTTCTTGTGAGTACATTGAATGGTGTATTGGGGTTCCTAACACCCTTGTTGCTAAAATGAAAGGACCCATTAAAGAATGGGTACCTAAAACCAAACATTGATCCCTTGTAGGGGTTTTCTTCCGAAGGAACATCATGGTTGCTCGACAGTGGAGCGAAAAATCATATGACCGCATGCAAGGACTTGGTGGTGGACGTTCACCCTGACACATCTATGGCCACCCAAGTCTCATTTGGTGATGATAAAATTTCGAAGGTATTGGGTCTTGGCATGGTGATAGTCTCTCCGGAACTCTCCATAGAGAATGTTATGCTTGTTGAGACCCTCGCATACAATTTACTTTCTGTTCATCAACTTGCAACCATGGGTTTTAGTACCTTCTTTGGTATTGACTCTGTGACCCTTTTGTGGAGCAAGACTCTTAAAGTAGCTTTTGTTGGGCATGTCGAGAACGGTCTCTATGTGGTGAGCAACCCACTAAGACCGTGACTTGCTTAATGGCTAAAGTTCATGTGGGATGGCTCTGGCATTGCCGGCTAGCCCATGTCAATATGAGATCTTTGCAAAGTCTCCTCAAAGGGGATCACATTCTTGGACTAACAAACGTGAGTTTTGCCAAAGATCATGCTTGTAGTGCTTATATTGAAGGAAGCTACATGAAAAGGATCATCGTCCAACCACTACAATCTACTCAAAGAGGACCTTAGAGCTCCTTCACATGGATCTCTTCGGGCCTCCATCTTTTGACACTCTTGGTGGAAAAAAATATTGCTTGGTGATTATGGATGATTACTCAAGATACACTTGGGTATATTTCTTCAAGAAGAAGAGTGAGACTCAATAGACCGTCATCGACTTTGCAAATGATGTTGAATGTCAACATGAGGCAAATATTTTGATGATTAGAAGTGACAACCGCACTGAGTTCAAGAATTACACCCTAAATGAGTTTCTCAGAGATGAAGGGATAAAGCACCAATATTACACACCTTACACCCCTCAACAAAACGGTGTTGCAGAGAGGAAGAACCGGTCATTGATTGATGCAGCGAGAACCATGATGGCGGAGTTTAAATCTCCGTACAACTTTTGGGCCAAAGCCAACAACACAGCATGTCATGCATCAAATCGGCTCTATCTCCGCAAACACTTGAACAAGACTCCTTATGAGATTCTTACCGGGAACTAGCCCAGCCTCAAATACTTCTGGGTGTTTGGTTGTAAGTGTTTCATTCTCAAGAAAGGTGCTCGTTTGTCTAAGTTTGAATCTAGAACCCATGAGGGCATATTTGTTGGTTATGCTGCAAACTCTCATGCTTATAGTGTCCTCAACAAGCCCACGGGACTCATTGAGGAGATGAGTAACGTAGAGTTTGATGAAAATAATGGCTCCCAAGTGGAGAAAAGTGGTCTTTGTGATGTAGGTGATGAAATTCATCCCCAAGCCATAAGAAGAATGGGTGTGGGATACTTCCTACCCATTGAGGAACCTCTTGTGGCCGAAGGAGAAGGACAATGTTCCACTCAAGTGGAACCATCACCGATGCAAGACCCACACGCTTCTGAAGGACAAAATGAAGGTCCTCCACCACATGGACAAGATCAAGGACAAGATCAAGGACAAGATCAAGGGCAAGATCAACCTCCTGATGATGGTGTTTCACCAAATGATGCCCAAGATCAAGTTCCTGTCTCCGAACACGTTCAAGATTAAGATCTTCTTCAAGAACAAGAGCAAGCTCACGAAGGCGCTCAAGATCATCAAGATGATGACTCTCAGAATGTTGTCCTTCAACCTTCCATGGAGGAAATCTTAGAGAGACGAGCCTCCAAGAATGCTGCCAAGCTCAGAGTTAAACAACATCTGTTGGAGAACGTCTACGGCGACTGGAAAAAGGGGTAACCACTCGTAAACAATTAACAAACTTTTGTGAAAATCACGCATTTGTTTATTGGATTGAGCCCCTTAAGGTACAAGATGCGCTCGAGGATATGGAGTGGGTTGAAGCTATGCACGACGAACTCAACAACTTTGAGTGCAACCAAGTAGGGCGGTTGGTGCCAAGACCTAAGGAGAACCACAATGTCATTGGAACTAAAGGGATCTTCAAAAACAAGCAATATGCGAATGGTATCATCATTGACAACAAGGCAAGATTGGTGGCACAAGGATACTCCCAAGTTGAGGGTATCGACTACGGTAAAACTTTTGCTCCCGTTGCTCGCCTTGAATCTATTCGCATGTTGCTTGCATATGCCTCTCATCATAACTTTAAATTATATCAAATGGATCCCAACAGTGCTTTTCTTAATGGGCCTCTTAAGGAGTTGGTATATGTCAAGCAACCCCCGGGGTTCGAGGATCCCAAGTTCCCCAAGCATGTATACGTTCTCGATAAGGCTCTCTATGGCCTTAAACAAGCCCCACGCGCATGGTATGAGCACCTTACCGAGATGTTGCAAGACCGTGGGTTTGAAATTGGGAAAATTGATCCCACTCTTTTTACAAAGAGGGTCAACGGGAACTTGTTCATATGGCAACTATGTGTTGATGATATTATTTTTGGTTCTCCTAACAAAGTTTTCAATCAAGAATTTGCCACTTTGATGCCAAACAAGTTTGAGATGTCTATGATGGGAGAATTGAAGTTCTTTCTTGGGTTCAAAGTCAAGCAACAAAGTCAAGGTACCTTCATCAATCAAGCTAAATACAATCAAGACATGCTCAAGAGGTTCAAGATGGATGAGCTCAATCCTCCCAAGGCCAACACTCCCATGCCTCTCAAAAGCCATCATGACAGCGATCCCAATAGTAAAGCGGTGGATCAAAGGTATATCGCTCCATGATTGGATCCTTGCTCTACCTTTGTGCATTTAGACCGGATATCATGTTAAGTGTGGGTATTTGTGCATGATTTCAATCCGCACCTAAGGAGAGTCACCATGTGGCTGTCAAGCGAATCTTTCGATATTTGGAGCATACCCCAAACTTTGACTTTTGGTATCCCAAAGGGGCTTCGTTTGATCTCGTTGGATATACTGACTCGGACTGGGTGGGAGACCGTGTGGATAGAAAGTCCACTTCTAGAGGCTGCCAATTTCTTGGCTCGTCTTTGGTTAGTTGGTCTTCAAAGAAACAAAATTGTGTTTCTCTCTCGTCCACCGAGGCCGAGTATGTAGCTGCTGCCAGCTGCTGTGCACAGATTTTTGGATGAGGCAAACTTAAAGGATTATGGTGTCATCTATGACAAAGTGCCTCTTTACTGTGACAATCGAAGTGCCATTGAGATCTCCAACAACCCGGTTCAACATGGCAAGAGGAAGCACATCGAGATTCGTCATCATTTTCTCCGGGATCACGTCAAGCAAGGAGATATCAATCTTATCCACCTCAACACTAATGAGCAACTTGCTGATATATTTATGAAGCCATTGGATGAAGCAAGATTTCGCGAGTTAAGGCATGAGCTAAATATCATTGATTCGAGCAATGTGGATTGACTTAGTGCACACCTCACCACACTCATCATTATGTCTTGTCTATGTGTAGGCATGGATTTAGGGGGAGTCTAGTTCTCTCAATGAACTATCCCTCCTCCTATTATGCATAAACTAATCAAAGTCTTTCACATTTGCCATTTTTGATGGTTACTATGCTTCAAAAGACGAGTCTTGGTCATGGGCCCAAGGATAATTCTTCGCGCTGCCATACCGTCTGACTCAAACATAGGTGGCTCTAGGGCCACCGCCCTCTCTTCTTGTGAAGTAGAGGCTCACCGTTTGGTCCTATTTTATTTTTTCTACTCGGGTGGACCATGCTCATGTTTTTGTCTTGCATCGTTGTTTTATCTCGACTCTCATTTTTGTGCGAAAAACTCTCTTTCTCTTCTGCTCTTTTCTTCGAAAATTTGCACTGAGTGGGCAGCACGGTACTACAGTGGAGATTCCTAGTACTACCGCTTGGAGCGGTACTACCGCTTACCGCGTGGAAGTAAAAATTTACTTCCGCTCGTTGAGCGGTACTACCGCGATTATCGCGGTACTACCGTGACATCGAGTGGGCGTGGGGGGTAAGAGCCGGCAGGGGGGTTTCCAATCTCCCCCATACCCCATTTTCTCTTCCCCTTGCGTCTCTCTCTCTCCTCCTCACTACCGGCGCCGGAGCACCTCGCCGGATCTCCATCTCTGGCCACCCTCCTCTCATTCAATCTGGTGGGATCGTTCCCCACCTCGTCATCTTGCAATGGACCTTGGTATTTCCCCGATCTTTTCTTGTTTTTCTTCTCTATTCTTGAATGTAGGTTTCGGGGAAATATGAGATGGTATAGTCTCTCTTGATCCAATATAGGCATGAGGAGATGGTTTGAGTGCGTTAAGTGCAGTAGAAGTGTGTATTGCTAGGATACAACGAGTTAACTTTCGATCTCCGGTAGTACCGATGTGATCTTTTGATCTGTGTTCCTGCGAACTCCGCCCCGTGCGGTACTACCGCCCCTAGTGCCGTACTACCGTTCGTCAGGCGGAAGTAAAATTTTACTTCCGCTCCTGCCACGGTACTATCGCTCCTTGCGGTATTGCCGCGTCGGGAGCAGTAGTAATTTTTTTTACTTCCGCTTGTTGGGCAGCAGTAAAATTTTACTTCCGCTCCTGCCACGGTACTACTGCGTCCGGAGCGGTAGTAATTTTTTAATTCCGCTCGCTGGGCAGCAGTAAAATTTTACTTCCGCTCTAGCCACGGTATTACCTCTCCCAGCGGTACTGCCGCTTGATCCGAAGCTTCCTCGTTTTGTCCTGTTCATTCTCACGTCTACATGGTTTTCGTGTCTGCTTTCGTCTTTGCCTTACCTTTTTCGTTTGTCCATTGTGTGTGTGTTGTGTGACATAGGTGGTGGCTCTGGTTTCGGCTCTATTCCAAGACGCTCTAATCCCTCTCGTGACACTAGCTCCAAGCGTCTCTGCAATCCAGATGCTCCTGAGGGATCCAATGACCCATCCCGCCATTTCAAGAGGACCGCATCCAAGCTCAAGCCACCAGTTGACAACTATGAGCACATGCCCCAAGCTGAGTTTCTGGCTTGACGTTTGATCGTTCCCTACGTCAAACCAAGGGAAGTTTCCTGGGCCAATGAGTTGTTCTGGACCAAGCAACGGTATCTCATACACATTGGTGTGATCAAAAGCAAGAAGAATCTCTATGTTCCTGTCTAATACATTGATATGGAGCATATGAGGAAGCATCCGACATACTTTGGTCAGGCTCTGGATTTGATGGGGTAGTTTGCTATCGAGGACATCATCTCGTTCCACCTTGACTTTGATCCCGAGATAGTGGATCAGTTCTTTGCATCTGTCCACGTCCACACTGATGAGGCTCGGACGATGACTTGGATGACCAATGGCGAGAGATTGTCTACCACCTGGAAGGACTTCATGGATCTGCTGCATGTTCTTGATTCAGGGCTAGATGTGCCACTTGGACTGCGCCCTCACGGCAACCCTCACCCAGCATGTAAGGAGCAGCTTGTGCCATTCTATATTCAGAAGACTTTACGTTCTGGTGAACGTGTTTCTGTGCTCACCCCCTTTCTTGATGTCATGCACCGGATTTTCCGCAACACTCTATTTCCTCACATGGGCGACAAGGACAAGGTGCACTCCTATCTGGTGGATATGTTGCTTCTTTGTGAGAAAGGTAGAACTGAAAAACTTGACCCCCTTGATGTGTCTCACATTATGTGGACTGAGCTTCGCACTACTGTGTTTCATCGTAAGGTCCCCATTTATTGGCCCTACTTGTTCTTCCTGATTCGTGCTACTTGGGACAAGACCCTTCCGGGTGAGGACTTGCAAGAGCACTTGTTTCTTCATGAGCCCATTCGTTTGCGTATGAAGGACAAGTGGGCCAAAACCACCACTAAGCCAGCTTCTGCTCGTATGGAGGTTGATGAGGATGAGATATATGAGGAGAAAGATGACAGTTCTGAGTCCTATGTGCCACCGTCTTCTGAGCCATCTTGGGCCAAGAAGCTCTCTCACAAGATGAGGACCTTGTTCTGCATGCAGGCCAAGGGTCAGTATCAGGCTCACGTTGCTCAGAAGGAGAGTCGCCAGCGTGACAAGCGTATTCTGAGGAAGCTTGGCGAGACCATCTCGAGTGGGTCTGAGAAGGACATCATTCCTGAGGCCACTTGGATGGCGAAGCAGCAGTTCCAGTGGGCTGATTCAGATGTGGAGTCCATCCCAGATGCTTCAGAGGAGGAGCCACATGACTGATCTTTCTGCATGGGAGCTACCACATATGTGTTAGGTGTCCTCTCTACCTTTTTGGCGTCTGGATGCCAAAGGGGGACAGAGAGTAGGATTGTGAGTATTTGCGTTGTTTTGTCGTCTCTTTGCTTTCATTGAACTTTGGTTTATGTCATTTGTGTGTGTGACCAGGAGACTTCCTCTATCATATGATGTGAGACATATGCTATCACTCCTACCTTATTATCGTCTAGTATGATTCGTAGCTTGTGAGTCTGTCTCGTACATACCCTTATCTTCATACTCACATGTTATGCCTTGTTTCCATACTTAGTCTTGTTCATTCTGTTGCAAGGATTGCATTGATTATAAAATATAGGGGGAGTGTTCATCCTAGTGTGTGTGCCTTGCAGTCCAAAGCATATCTAGAGTATGCACACATCTAGGGGGAGATCGTCTATATTTTATAGGTCTTGGGTTTGCATCTGCTCATTTTATATCTTTATGTGCAAATCCCTTATTGTCATCAATCCACCAAAAAGGGGGAGATTGTAAGGGCATATTTCTCCCTAAGTGGTTTTGGAGATTGATGACAATAAATTTGTAGACTAATCGTGTGCATTGAGAATTTCAAATATCTCATGTCTAGGCACAAGACGATTCAGTGCCCCTCGGAGCCTCTCGAAGATGGTTGTTCTCTCCATTTCCTTTCGGTGGATTTGAGTCGTAGGAAAGCCGTACTATTAAGAGGGGGTCCTCTTCGGAAAGGTTTGGGTAGAATCAACACGTACACATCTATTCCTTTGCACCACCTTTCCCTCTCTTCAATGGAGCTCCAACTTGTTTTTCTTCCCTGTGCAAAGTGAAAGCCTATAGGGTGTTTGATTTCAGTGGTCAGCGGTAGTACCGCTTGAAGGAGCGGTAGTACCGCAGGTGCCAGCGGTAGTACCGCTTGGTGGAGCGGTAGTACCGCCGTTTCCTGCCTTGGAATTTACGCCTGCGGTAGTAGGCACGGATGTAATTTTTTACATCTGCCCTATTACGGTAGTACCGTGATTCTCGTCCGGTACTACCGTGCTAGACTTTTTTGTAGTTTCGCCTTCTGCGGAGGTAGGCACGGAAGTAATTTTTTTACTTCCGTGCATCTCCAGTGCCAGCCTCTGCTGACCATGTGGTAGTACCACATGGGCTCGCGGTAGTACCGCTCCGGCGCTTCTACCGCTTGTTTCCAAGAGGGATCGGCCAGAGCCTGTTACTCCCGTGCGAGCGGGAGTACTGCATGAGGCAGCGGTAGTATCGCGAGCCCTCACGATAGTACCGTGGGTTTTGCGGTAGTACCGCAATGCGCGGGGCCGTGGGTGTGGATAACGGTTGGATCTTGTACCCCACTATAAAAGGGAGGTCTTCTTCCTCTTGAAGCTTACCTCTTCCTTTCCCAAACTCCATTGCTGCTCAAAGCTCTATTTTAGCCCGATCTCTGTCCCTAGCCAATTAAACTTGCTGATTTGCTAGGGATTGGTTGAGAAGGCCCCGGTATACACTTCCACCAAGAGAAATTTGATTCCCGCCACTAATCCCTTGCGGATCTTGTTACTCTTGGGTGTTTGAGCACCCTAGACGGTTGAGGTCACCTTGGAGCAACATTCCATTGTGGTGAAGCTTTATGGTGTCGTTGGGAGCCTCCAATTCAGTTGTGGAGATTGCCCCAACCTTGTTTGTAAAGGTTCGGTCGCCGCCTTCAAGGGAACCAATAGTGGAATCACGGCATCTCGCATTGTGTGAGGGCGTGAGGAGAATATGGTGGCCCTAGTGGCTTCTTGGGGAGCATTGTGCCTCCACACCGCTCCAACGGAGACGTACTTCCCCACAAGGGAAGGAACTCCGGTAACACATCCTCATCTCCACCGGCTCCACTTTTGGTTATCTCGCACCTTTACTTCTTGCAAGCTTTTATTGTCTTATATCCCTTGCTTGCGTGTGTACTTGTTGTGGTTAGCATCATATAGGTTATTCATCTAGTAGCTCATCTAGCCAACTTATTTGATGCTAAGCCTAAATTGTTAAGGAAAAGTTAAAAAGTGTTAGTTGCCTATTCATTCCCCCCCCCCTCTAGTCAACCATATCGATCCATTCAGCTGGCCTTGAGGATTTTATTTTAGACCGATGCAAGCAATATTATCAACTCACTGACTCTTTCATGCGGAGGTTTGAATTTTCATCCAGGTGTAACTCTCATTCTGTTCTATTTAATCTTTATGATAAGCCCTATACCATGGACCTGGACGATTTTAATGTTGCATGCAAAATTCCGCAGTGTGGTAGCCATAGAGATCCTCATAAAAATGAAAAGAATGATTTCCTTGCTAGCATCACAGTGGGAGAGACTAGAACCATTACACAAGCTACTTTGGGGAGCATTCACTTTCCTGCTATACATTATTTTGCTCTCTTCATAGGTAGATGTATTAAAGGTAAACATGAGCATAGCCACCTTTGCTCACCTGATCTGAGTATTCTTAAGAGTGCGGTAATGGGAGATAGACGATATAATTGGGGGCTATTATTGCGAGGAGGTTACATCTTAATGCTAAGGATGGAGATTTCTTTGGTGGAATTTATGTCACTCGCGTAG
The DNA here is from genome assembly GCA_022496015.1 of Hordeum marinum. NCBI lineage: Eukaryota > Viridiplantae > Streptophyta > Magnoliopsida > Poales > Poaceae > Hordeum > Hordeum marinum. Next base: position 522,229,477 of record CM039674.1, on the reverse strand, counting down.
CTAAGTATCTTGGGGTACCCATAAGGGAGAAGGATATTGAGTTACCACCTTCTTTTCTTGATTATTAGGCTATGTTGCGCTACCAATTTCTTGAGAGAAATGAACAATCCCTCCAGTACCGACTAATTTTTGACAGACAGCGTGTTGTCCATATTATCCTTCCTGCTCCTGCCTTCTTTAACTTTCAGGAAAAACGGAGACACTTTATAACCAGAGAGGAGGCAGATGAGTACGAGAGAGAGGCGGAAGTCGCTCGACTTTGTGTTGCAGCCGTACAGGCAGTAGCTGCCACATCCCAGTACAACCCCAACTATGATTTTGGATATTATCCAGGCCAGCCATGGCCCTAAACAACCTTAGGTCAAAATCCTAAGCTTGGGGGAGTACGTATTTCTCACAGACATTACATTTATGTTGACACACTCATGTTATTAGTCGGTGTACATACTCTTTCATTGTATTATGCATGGTATTTTATTTTCTTCTTTTTGTTCTCTTCTTGTGAGTTTAATCAATCTTTAAGAAAATAAAAAAATTATTTCTAGCTTTACCTTTTAAGTTTGTTTAGTTGTATCATTAAAGAAAACCCAAAAGGATTTCCCTTTCTTCTTTTACTTGTTGGGAGCTTTCCCATGTAAATAATATTCCTTTCTTTTCTTTGGGTCGTAAGGAGAAGACCACGATGACATGTTGAGTGGCTCTCATGTGCATTATTGTTTATCTTATATAGAGCCCATATTTCTTTGCCTTCCCTTTTGAGTTATTGTTTCCAGATTCCAGCTTAGTCCAATGCATGTGCACTCTTATTATTATCCACATCGTTCGGTCGTGCAAGTGAAAGGCAAAAATTACGATATATGATGAACTAACTGAGATGGAGAAAAGCTGGTATGAACTCGACCTATCTTAATTTTGTAAATATGATTAGCTCATCATTCTTAATTCATCCCATTATAGATAAAACATGTTTGCAATGACAATGAGAGATTATAGTTGCTCATGCCATGCTTAATTAGCTAAGAGTGGATAATGCTTTGTCTTGAGTGCCAACGTGCGCATTAAAATGGTTATGATGTAGTATGATAGAATGGTATCCTCCTCTGAATGACTCGAGTGGCTTGACTTGGCATATGTTCATGCATGTAATTGAAACAAACCAACATAGCCACCATGATGTTTATGTTCATGGTGATTTATATCCTACTCATGCTTGCATTCAATGTTGGTTAATCTCAAAGCATGTTTATGACTATTGTCGCTCTCTAGCTGGTCGCTCCCCAGTCTTTTGCTAGCCTTCACTTGTACTAAGTGGGAATACTGCTTGTGCATCCATCTCCATAAACCCAAAGTTGTTCCATATGAGTCCACCATACCTACTTATATACGGTATTTACGTGTCATTCCAAGTAAATTTGCATGTGCCACTCTCCAAACCTTCCAATAAATATTCCGTTTTGTATGCCCAAATCGCTCATGTAGTGACTAGGGGCTGTTAGTATCTTCCATGCTAGGTGGGTTCTTCTCACGATGTGTGTTGATTCACTATCATTCACGAGAAAGTGGCTGGTATTCGGGATTCCTAGTCCCATGCTCAAAATTCAAATCAAAGTATAATAAAACAAAACTCCCCCAGGATTGTGTTTGTATGGATGGTACCCATGAATTCGGTCCGCCGTGGAGTGTGATTCATTTGGTGGAGCGGGAGTAAAAACTTACTATTCTGTTTGGGAACCGCCTATAATGTATCTAGCATGGAAGATATCGAGATCCCTCAGTTGTTATTTTGGCAATGAAAGCATACCTCTCAAAATGATTATTCATCGTTGTTTTAAAATCTCGAGCTCTCACACCTCTGCAAATCAATGCTTCCCTCTGCGAAGGGTCTATCTATTTTACTTTACCGTTGTGTCATCATCCTCTTATAAAAGGCACCGGTTAGAGAGCACCACCGTCATTTGTATGCTTTGCTCTTAATTGATATTGAGTATGAGTATGACTGGATCTCTTTTACCCTGAATTACAATGTCAAGTCAGCCCTCATTCTTCAGAGGTGCTCTGCATTTATGTTTTGCGGTCTCAGAAAGGGCTAGCGAGATACCATTATGTCATATTGTATCATGATTATTTTGATAAAATTGTTGTCATCCGAGACTTTTTATTATTGCTCACTAGTTGATTATGCCATTGATATGAGTAAATGTGAGACCTAAATGTTATTGTGAATGTGGTTATTCTATAATCTTTATTGAAAATCCGAACATAAGTTAGACATATTTACAACGGCAAGATCAAACAGAGTTTGTAAAAAAAATTCTTTATCACTTTCAGTTTATCAACTGAATTGCTTGTGGCCAAGAAAATGTTTAAGCTTGGGGGAGTTGATACGTCTCCAACGTAACTACTTTTCCAAACTCTTTTTTCCTTGCTTTGGACTCTAATTTGCATGATTTGAATGGAACTAACCCGGACTGGCGCTGTTTTCAGCGGAATTGCATTGGTGTTATTTTTGTGCAGAAATAAAAGCTCTCGGATTGACCTGAAAATTTATGGAGAATATTTTTGGAACTAATAAATAATATTAGCAAAAGAATCAACTATAGGGGGGCCACCACCTGGCCACAAGCCAGTGCGGCACACCCACACCCCTAGGGCGCGCCCCTGTGACTTGTGGCCCCCCTGTTGCTCCTCCGACCTCGTTTCCAGTCCTATATATTCCTATTTACGGAGAAAAAATTAGAGAGAAGAGTTCATTGCGTTTCACGATACGGAGCCTCCGCCACCTCGTGTTCTTCCTCGGGAGACCAGATCTGGAGTCTGTTTTGGGCTCCGGAGAGGGGAAATCGATGCCTTTGTCATCACCAACCATCCTTCATCACCAATTCCATGATGCTCTCCACCGTTCATGAGTAATCTCATCATAGGCTTGTTGGACGATGATGGGTTGGATGAGATTTATCATGTAATCGAGTTAGTTTTGTTAGGGTTTGATCCCTTGTATCCACTATGTTCTGAGATTAATGTTGCTATGACTTTGCTATGCTTAATGCTTGTCACTAGGGCCCGAGTGCCATGATTTCAGATCTGAACCTATTATGTTTTCATGAATATATTTGTGTTCTTGATCCTATCTTGCAAGTTGTAGACAACTATTATGAGTTATGATCCGCATACCCCAGGGTGACAATAACTGGAATTTTTTCCGGTGGTTACCGTAGTTTGAGGAGTTCATGTATTCACTAAGTGCTAATGCTTTGGTCCGGTTCTCTATTAAAAGGAGGCCTTAATATCCCTTAGTTTTCATTAGGACCCCACTGCCATGGGAGGGTAGGACAAAAGATGTCATGCAAGTTCTTTTCCATAAGCACGTATGACTGTATATGAAATACATGCCTACATTACATTGATGAATTGGAGCTAGTTCTGTGTCATCCTATGTTATAACCGTTGCATGATGAATGCCATCCGACATAATTATCCATCACTGATCCATTGCGTACAAGCTTTCCATATATTGATCTTTGCTAAGTTACTTTTCCATTGCTACTGTTACAAACACTACAAAACTGCTACTATCACTTTTGCCACCGTTACCGTTACTTCCATACTACTTTGCTACTAAATACTTTGCCGTAGATATTAAGTCTTTCAGGTTTGGTTGAATTGACAACTCAGCTACTAATACTCGAGAATATTCTTTGGCTCCCCTTGTGTCGAATCAATGAATTTGGGTTGAATACTCTACCCTTGAAAACTGTTGCGATTCCCTATACTTGTGGGTTATCACATTGGCACCTGCTCTCTAAGCTGCGCGACCAGGAGCGGCTGGATGGCATGATGGATGCTCTTCTGGCTACGATGCGACGTCTTGCCTCCATATAGGGTCGATGCTCTACCGCCACTATATGGCTTTTTTTACTATTTTCTTTTATTTCCTTTGGGCTAGTCTGTGTCGTCGCCCCGGCTGCTTGTGTGGTCGAACCTGTATGCGGATTGTATGGACCATGGCTTTATCTATAAAGCAGGTCGAAAACCTATTTCGACAAGTGCTTACATGCAACACAAAGTGCTCTAGTTGCGGGTTTGCCTCCAGAATGTAAGTCAACTAAAGGACATCCAGTGGGTTCTTGGGATCTCCTTTGATAGAAAGATCCAATACCAGTTGCCTCAACTGAATGAATTTACCAAGGTTGTGGGTAAATTCAGTTATCTAAAAAAGGTCCAAAAGTCAGAACAAAATAAACATCCACATGAAAATAATAAACAGAGAGAAAAAACATCATTAATCATCCTGACACAAACCTTAGTATCCAATGGACAGAACTTGATGAAGAGATCGTCAAGACATCAACATGAGCCAATGCGCAAGCAAGCTCATTGACAATGTAGTCCACGTTACCGAAACTCCATCGAAGGGTGTTATTCGCTTTGGATAGCTTAACGGAATCATCGAGTTTGATCGGCATCGGTAACCCCACATACTCAAATGTTGTCAGAGACATAGCATGTAACTCTATGCTTCAAGAAATAGGGTTTCCCCCACTTTGTATTACAAAGCAACCATCACTGATACAACCAATGATAGATGCTGGGGCGAAAACAGAACAGGCGCGCCCCAAAAAACCAAAGAGGAAGACAAAAGAAACAAATGCCGACAACGGTGGATCAACAAAAACGAACAAGCCCCGCAACTGCTGCGCCCATCGGTAACTTCCACCAAGCTCCTGGACTCCGAAGCGTCAGTAGCAATCAACACCTCCAAGAAGGGACGCGACGATGACGACGCTGCTGACAAGGGTTTCCCCCGGTACACGTCGAGTAGGCAGGAAGGGTAGCCCCGACGCCCTCCAAGAAGGTCCAGCGGCCCCCACACACGCCACAGCGTCGGTATCGGCTAGGCCGACAGGGACTTCTCCCGATTCCAACCTTCACCACGGGGCGCTCCGAAGCAAGCCACCAAACAGTGCACCACCCTGCGCCAACGTGGTCTTGACGCTTCCCATGCCGCCTCATACAAACACCACGAAGAGGACCCGCGCAACGAAAATGAGAAGCCGTGACTAGGGATAGTAGCACCGTCGGATGCTGGAGGGCCCAACCCCCACTATCAACGACGATAACCGACCGGACACGACAGCAGGAGCATACTAGGCCTGTGGGCCCACAAGCCCAACCGGGACTTCAAATGCCCGCAAAGCTCTCGCCGTCGAGCTGCAGAAGGCACGCCGTCGACGCCGTCATCCCCCGTTCGAGCTGCTCCTCCTCCTCGCTACGTGGAAGACAACGAAGTCGCGCCAATGGTTGTCCTGCTAGGACCCAGATGGGCCCTGCGATGTCTCGATCTGGGAAAGGGGCACGTCGTCGGCCACCCCACACCACCACGCCGCCCTGCAGCTAAGGAGCAGCACCCCTACCACGCCTATCACCGGGTCACCGGGCCGCTGCCAAGCCGAGAAGCACTGCTGCCGTCCCAAGCCCAGGGCAGGGGAGCCACGCGGGGGGACAAGAGGTCCCGCCACCATCGGGGTTGCCCGCCGACGGCGGCGCCGGGGGGTGAGACGGGGGAGGAGCGCGAGCGCCGCCCCGGCCACCACCCGGGGAGGCGGCGAGAGGGTGGATCCAGGATGGGGGAGTATAAGGACGGGGCGGGGGGCTTGACCGCGATGGGGGAGTAGGGGGACGGCAGCGGCGGGTGAGGGAGGAGGGAACCCTCATGTAACTCTATGCTTCCCACACAAAAATCACTGACCTGTAGATACCGCAGGTGGCACAGCCGCTGGGTATGTTTAGGTCAGGCAGGGAGGAATGAGTGATGCTTGGCCATTCAAGGCCAGGGCAGTTTGCCAAGAAGATAAACAGGTTTTCCAGACCAGAAACAAAGTGCAGCTCGAGCTTCCTTAGATTTCCAAAGCCGAGAAGGTCGGATGATGGTAGCTTTAAATGCACGAAGCCTAGGCAGAGAGACTTCATACTACATGATCCATTATGATCGTTGAGAAGAAGAGAAAGACCGCGTTTAAAGCAGAGCACTTATAGTAGGGCGTGAAAATCTGGGCAATATTCATTCCTGTTAGCAGAGCACTTGTGACGTGTGTTCCCCGCCGAGAGGAACTCGTACCTGCTAGGTGCTTCGCATTGGTGATGCATTCATGGCAGGCTTCAGATCAAGGACGACGTGTTTCGCCCTCGACGTTGTGGCGGAGCCAACCCACCTGTCCACATGATCGTGGTTTCGCTTCCGCAGTGTGGCCCTGGCCATGAATCTGTTTGAGAGCCAGATGGGTGTGCCGCTCCACCACGGTGTTGACATTGTTTATGGATCCCTCGTTGTGTGCTCGATGACCCGCAGTAACAGCACTCTAACCACCAACAAAAAAAAGCATCTGGACTAGGATGAAGGTTCTCCCAAAGCAATGCCCTCAGAAAGGAGACAATGCAAGAGTGTTGTCGTTGCCATCATCGGTTTTCACCCTGAAGAAAGATCGCGTTTCCAAAACAATGCCTTCAACAAGGCCATTGCCAAACATATCCAATAAATGCCAAACCTTGGGTTTTCACCTTGAAAATCATGACTCGGTACTCAAAAAAGCATCACAAATAAGGAAGTCCTCCAATGCTCCAGCCCCCACTTGCGGAGGCTACTACTAGAAGTCATTTAACACCAAGCTCACATGAACTCGTGCCCGGTCTAGACGGGAACATATCCCGCAAGCCAATTCTGAACAACTGCCTATGAATCAAAGTCTTCATTACAATCAAGACCCCGCCTTCGTCACTTGCAAGTCCTCTAATCATGCCATGGCATTCTTCACATGTGTTGATCCCATGAATTTTTTGAATCAAACATGTCCAAGATGTCAACAAAAACAAAGCTTTGCGATACCCCAATGAAGGTGGTTATGCTTATATTGCTGGTGCATATAACTGGCCCTTATCCAATCAAGATCTCCAAAGAACGTCATATACAAAAGTCCTTGTTTCCTTGACAGGTAAGAGCGACTCTACCTGCTTGACCACGTCCTTGGGATAGGCACCCTCGCATCAAGGCGGTCGTTTCTAATTTAGTATGAACTAGTAGTCAACCCGCACATCCACACGGGCTAGCAAATTCATAGGCCTTAGATCCCTCTCAATGCTCCACCTTGTACAGGTGCTAAGGCTGTCACATAGACAAAAACTCTGATGTGGCATGCTATTTAAGAGGAGAGAGATGGGTGTGGTGACTCAGGAAGAAACGGTGCCAAGCACGTGAACCTAGGCAAAATACTTAAATGAAAGGAAGCCCACCAGTGCATGAAGAACTTTAGTACCTAAATCATTAAATAGAGTGTGCTTAGCTACAACAAGTTAAGCACATATGCATTGTTGGCTTTGGTTGCTAAACTTTTAAATGTGCTTAGCACCTCATCTTAGCACCAATGCATTGGAAGTAGCCTTATATATTGAAATAAATATGCGACAATCTTTATTATGTGTGTAATGGGAGAACTATTTTACATTTATGATACACATCTGAATTCTTTTTGGGATACCCATTTTAAATATTACCATCGAGGACGTGTAATAGTGTGCACTGTTAATACAAAAGTGGACATTTCTCCAAATAATTTGTGAATATACTGTTCATGTGTCTCTATGTATTTTTGATTTTTCCAAAACTATAGTATGACTTCACAATTTTATTACGCCATGGTAATTTCAAATAAGCAAGTCTTGGCATTGTACACTATTTCTATAGCCATCCCATTTTTGTGTTCATCATGCAGACATTATTTATCAGTTCGAAAGAGTGTATGAATTGTGTAAAAAATATGGCCTATGCAACTGTGTCTGCACATGTAAAACTCCAACCACTTAAGTTCGATAATAATGTCATGACGGTCCATGTAAAATGAATCACATGATCACTTTGAAAACAATGAAAAGACATGGCCATTGGATAGATTGGCTAAGCATTATATCAATGATAATACATAAATGTGTTATTTGATAATCTTAAAGGATCATGTTGTTCATAAGTAAACTCAGACATGAAGAAAAATCCACCAACCAAATATAAAACGCCGCCTCAAAAAAATAGTGAGATACTTGCATTTTATGACATAAGAGGGAGAGAAGTATCAACAAATGATGTTGCGATAGAAAACGAAAGGACAGTCACCTAAAAATAAGAAAAGAAAAGGACATGAATAATATGTAAGAAATTAAATTGAACCCTAATGGCCAACACATCACTATGTGTATTTGTGAATCATGTTCGAACAACCAATTGTGTTTACAATGTCATAAATAGTCTTCGGTTTTCTTGGACAGCCTATATGCATTCCACATAAGAAACATCCTTGCAAATGCATTGCACAGTAGAAAGCGAATGATGTTAATGGCAATAGAGAAATTAATGTGAATGCCCGTCATTGCTAACCAACCAAAAACAATACGGAGATAACACCTATACAATAAAAGATATCCATTCATTCTCTTCATTCACAACCTTTATAAGCTCCAATATTGGATACCTCAATGTACCATATGTTGTCCAGTTTATGTGACAACTCTCACAACCAGATCGTGCAAGCGGATGTGAGCACCTGACCGGTGCTTGCACACACGTGGTGTGTACATGCCGCCGGAGTCATGTGCTTACTCTCACGGTCAGTTCGGGCGGGTGGCCATGAGCGAGGGCAAGCAGGTGACCAAAAGCTGGGGACGGAGGGGAGGGGCCAGAGATTGGGACGAGAGGGATGGGGAAGAGAGAAGGAGAGCTTTACCTTGCCACCGGCGAGGAGATACGGCGGCGAAGGGAGCTACGGCGGTGGGACAGTGAGATCCAAACGCGTCGCACCAAAGAATAGAGTGGCAGCGAGAATGGGGGGAAAAGAGACGACCTTGCACGTGCGGGTGGCGCGAGCCTGGTTTGCGGAAACCGTCGATCCAAGCGTTTACGCTCAGCCTGGCAGAGAACCCGATTTTGCATCAGGCACGTCTGGCCCGGTGAGACGTGGAGCATACCAAACGTGAGGAAAATTGCATTGCGGATGCGATGCAGGTGCAAGCCGACGAACCAAACACGCCCTATAGGATTAAATGGGAGCAACAAGTAGGGGAGCATCCCTTTGGGAGCCTTCCAAGGGTTACATGACATGCTCTTAGTGTTCGTCATGTCACGTTCTGGACTTTTTCTTCGAAATTATTTTTTTGAATTTTTTCTTACGTGTTTTCGGTTTTTTGGTAAGTCTTTTGCGGGTTTTTTTCTATTTTACTTTTTTTCGGTTTTTCACCGGTCTTTCTTAAATTTTGGGCAACAAATTGGGAAAACAGTATGCGAAAAACTTGTATTTTTTCTACCACGAGAGACATATATTTGCTTTCTCGAGAGACACTATCTTGCTTTCATGAGAGGCACACCCATGACTCTCGGTTTTTTCCTTTTATGAGAGGTACTGATTTGCTTCTTTCAGAGGTATGGATTTGTTTTCACGAGAGGCATAACCATGTTTTTCGAAAACAGGAAAAACATATTTTTTCCCTTCACGAGAGGGACGGATTTATTTCCGCGAGGGTCATGAATTTGCTTCCGTAAAAGGCATGATTTTGCCTCTTTTAAAAATGAAAAAAAAGCTTTTGGGATGTGTTTCTTGTCCGGTTTTTATGGTGAAAAAAAAGTTTATCAAAATCTATGGACGTAGTTTTAAAGATCTGAACGTGAGACATCAATGGCCGTGGAGCACCAGATGAATTACTGGCATCGTCCCTTGTTGTCCCCGCCGCCGCCGTCGAACCGCGGCATGGCGCGATGGTTGTCTCCGCCTCTCCGGAGGACCCGGCTCTGGAGGCTGGGCCCTGCGCCACAACCGGCGCTCGATCATGATTCCTGAGCAACCAGATCAAGCGGCACCTCCCCCACTTCCCGTGATCCCGTCCCGCTCCGCGCCCGCCCGCCTAGCTCTTCCAATCCCGCTTCAAGATGGTCGACCTTCTCGGCCGCGCCACCAACTGGCCTGGCGGGGAGTGGCGGGGAGCTCGGCGACGACCAGGGGGCCCAGCGCCGTAGCGTCCGACCCGGCCCTGGCCACCGCCTCGCGTGTTGTTCGGTGTTTGGTGTACGCAGGTCTGAAGCCCCTCCCTCATACACATTGTTGAAGAAATCACGAATGGTGATATTTTGCAATGCATTAAAGCAGTAACTGACGGATGAACTAAGAGGGATATTGCTGCCATGGCAAGACCGCATCCATCTGCAGGTGGAAATAGTTTGGGTGGTCGTGGGCTTGTTGCTCGTCAAAGGAAATCGATTCCTGACCCATTACTGTTCCCTGCAAGAACATGTGATAGAAGAACTGCAAAATACCTCCAGCAACTTAAAGGTAATTTTGATCTTTCGGTAGATCGTAGCATGTACCTTCCGGAGTACAGAAATCACACATGAAAATAAATGATTGGGTAAAAGGGATTTCTCTCGAGGAAACCAAACATATGGATGCAATCAGTTGAGAATGTGTGTGATAAAGATCGAAAGATCTGCAGAACTTGCAAGTGAAATGCGAATGCAGACTGGTCTTATATCCTCAGAGAGAACGGAACCCATGAGCAGCAAATGCTGCATACAAGCATGTGCAGTTGAGTAACTACAAATCAGAGCACGGTTATATTGTTTGATCTTTGAGCACAATTAGAGTCGTAGCCTTGCTGTGTTGTATGTTTTGTATAGCAAATATAATAATACCAAGAAATGGAACTTCAGCGAGGAGCATATTTGAGGTACATTTCCGTTGGATTTTAAACCTTTTCCCAGGTGTTTGTTATGTTGTTTTGGACAAAGTTTTGTTATAGTTGAACTCCTGTGTGCATTTTTTGGCTTTGTCACGAGGTTTTGTAGAGATACTGGACCTTTACAAACATTCATCCATGTTCCGCCTAGTCATTTCTAGCATTGCAGTTATGAGCTTCTGTAGTTAGCAGAACTTTACACAAATTCATCCATGTTTTGTCAATGAGTTGAACTGTGAGCATTCTAGATAGCTTACTGATCCGAGGGTAGCCACCTCTCGCGACCGCGTCGCCCCTGCGGATGGCCGGCCGCGCGCCAATCTCTCCCCCCTCCACTCCCCCTCTCCCCTTCCTCCCCGCCGCCGTCGCTGGCGTCCGCGGCCGGCCTGGCCCCGGGGACGCTGGTGGCGGCGGTCCTCCTGACCTTCCCCTCCCGGTGGCTCTCCGGCGCGGGGAGGAGCTGCACCGGGGGGTGCTCCTAGGCGGCGGCGGTCTAGCTGGCGGCGGGGTTCCTCGTCGCAGCGCGGGCAGGGGGCTGGGCGGTGGCGTCGTCATTGGCGGCGGGGTGGCGTTGTGGCACGTCCTGGCGATGACGCTTGGCCCAGATCTAGGCCCTACGGGGCCCATCTGGGCCTTGGCGGGCCGGCGGCAGGGCGGGTCGGCGGCGTGATTTTCGGGTGGCGGGGGAGCGGCGTTGCGTGATGGGATGCTGGCGGCGCCGACGCCAGCTTGCTGCAGCACGGCCGGCGGGGCTTAGCGGGCCTGTTTCGGGCCTGGCCGGGCCAGGGATGGCCTGGTATGCCTTGCTACCGTGTCCGGTCGGCTACCGCAACAGTGCGGGAGGCGCGGGCTTCTCGCACGACGGCAGTGGAGGTGATTCCCTTCCGCTCGGCCTTGGTGCTACTGCTCTTGTTGCGTGGCGCTTCTCTCCGGTCTTCTCGGCCTCGTGTTGGTGCTCGTAGTGAGACAGCGTGGGTGGCGGCGCAACCGAGATGGCGCATTGGGCGGTGGTCTGGATGGTAGGCTCCGGATGGGTGGTGGTGTTTGGTGTGCGGGAGAAATCCTTGCCGGTTCGTCTGGCTCTGATGCGGTGACACCGGCGGGTACCCCATTCCTTCTTGAAGGGTGTCGGTGGTAGCCATCCCCCACCTTCCTCCACATACCGGGGGAAACCCTAGGACTCGTCCGGGCAGCAGTGTCGTCGGCGTCGCATACCTTCTTGGAGGTGCTGCTTGGTACGCGGCACTCGGAGCCTCGGGCTGTGGTGGGGTCTTTCCGAAGGGCGCAGTGGTGGTGGGCCTTCCGCGCTTTGTCGAGCTGCCGTTGTTGGCATTTGTTTCTTTTTCTTTTCTGTCTTTGGGCTTGTTGTGCTGCTCGCCCCAGCGCGATGTGTTCTTTGTTGGTTGGTTGCTTTGAAATACAAAGCGGGGGAAACCCTTTTTCGGTAATGAGTTGAACTGTACCTGGATATGATGCCTTGTCCTCAAGTAAACACTTATTTGCCTATGCTAGTTTGCGACTGGTGAACTATTGAGTCATTGCATTTCGGAATGAGCAATATGTTTTTACATCACAATGCAAAAACAGTATATTTTATAGCTTGCTCACTGAATGGCAATTTATATTGCATATATTCCTGCTGGTGTTGGACATAAATAGAAGTAAGAAAACTGAACCGAAACACAAGGTTACATAAAAAAGGAGATTTAACAACTTGAAACCCCAGTATGGCTTGGATTAAGATAGGGAAATGAAGATTAACAGAGAACTGTTGAAGCAGGTGCCAACCATCTCAGCCATCAAATTTCTGGATTTATTCACGGTCTAAAAGTGCATCCATCCCTTGTTTTTCTGGTGCTGCCATGCTTTCCATCATTTTTCCTGCAAATGTGATGCAGATCACAAGTTAGTATTTTACTATTTTAGCCATCAAGGCATGTATTGTGATTTGTGAACATCAATGTTCTGTCTTATATCTTATATCAGCAAGAAGGAGAGATACCTTTGGACATGTTGAAGCCGCGATTTTCCAGCTCTTTGTACTCTTGGCATAGCGCGCACCTTTCACAGCACAGGTGAACAAGGCAGTCCATGTAGGGTGATCCTGGGAAGTTGTATTGTGCTCGCATTGAGGAGCGCTTGGTACAAGAGTACAACCAGTTCCAGCCTACGGACCCTAGCAAAAGATACAGGGTCCCATGCATGCAGCATGCTGGAAACAAGGGGGGTTAGCCAAAAAGACGGGCATTTCTTATGCTTGATAGTTGATACCAAGCGAAGATTGTAAAGGAAGCACATACATGATGAACCTCCATCCACAACCTCAGCAATTCGACCAAATGTAACGCAGGGGCACCAACAAGTCAAGCAACCTGCAATATTAGCAAGGAAGCATTGCGATGTAAGCGACATGCAGCCTTATAAACCCCCAATGCATAAGTCATAAGGACGTGCGAGAAGAGCATGAGAGATGGGAGATGGTTCTCCATACAGGTGCCGGAATCACCGAAGCAGTCACAAAGCCCAACTGACCACTTCCCCGACATGTTGATTTCTTGGGATTGTAGGATCTGTGGAATATGGAAATAAATCCTGTGTAGCCGTGCCTTTGTGTGCAGGAATACCTTGATCCTGTTGGTACTTATAAAGTAGCAACAACGCGGTATTAATGCCCTTTGTTTAAAAGTATCTTCTCACAAGAGATTCCAGTGCACATTTTTTGTTGTTTTGTGGGGTTTCACAATTAATCTTCTGATAGTAGATGCCAGTGCACCATTTTTGTTGTTTTGTGGGTTTTCTCATTCCACTTGCACTTAACATTGTGTTCTGTATTTACAAGTTTGGCCGTGGATTGGTCCTTTCAGGCACATCGGGCTCACTCAGCTTGTTCTGCTGGATTCTTCCTTCGGAAGATACTATGCTTGATCGGCATATGGAAACTACTTGGAACTTCCAGTTTTGGTGGTACAATTGACCTCTTTTCTTATTTTTAATAATTTATTGTTTGGCAAGTAACGGTTGCTTATCATTTTGGTTGTAATTCACGAGCTGACTAAGATGCAATTGGAATCATCGGCTTGTTCTCTCTCTAGTTGTTGTTTAAAATCTTTGTTGTTTATCATTGGGTCACCACCCTTCGCCAAAACTGTTATTTTGAAAATAAAATAAAATAATTGTGTTTTCCATCGATCAATCTGGACGATGGCTTAGTTACGATAAAGTTTGGAATGATGCGTCGATGGCATTTAAGAGACATCCTCGATGTCATGCAGATTGCTTCACATGGTTAGTGCCAAGATGGCTATATAAGTGCAGTAATTCCTGTCTAACTTCCCTCCTCTGCTTCTGTATTTCGCTATGGTAAAATGTATGGGATTCTTGATGATATTTATATGCATCCGTAAGTATCAATTTAATTTAGGTACATGGGACTAAGTGATGACAGTAGACTAAGATGCCTATACACCTAGCCTATTATTAGCATGCCATCCAAATCGGTTGAAGATAACCCGTGCGACCATCTCCCGTCGGTTGCATCCAATATCCATAAGATCCCTGGATTTCGCATGACTGAGTGATGACCACATACAGATCCAAGATGTTGCTCTGAAGATGACCTGCAAAAAATTGTTGAAATTCTTGCCATTAAAAATCATGTCGTTCCTGCTATTCCATATAGCCCAGAATAGAGCACATATCCCAATTCGGATAAGTTTCGATATCTGAACATCTACTCCATCGAGCCATGTTCCAAATAGGGAAGTAATACATCACTACCGGAATCGGACCCTACGCCGACGACCTGGCACTGTCGGCGTAGAACAGAATGCCGTCGGCGTAGTCCTACGCTGACGGACCCCATCGGCGTAGTCCTACGCCGACGGCCCCCATCGGCGATGCCATGTGACAGGGGCTACGCCGACGATTAAACCGTCGGCATAGGCGAGGAGCTACGTCGACGGTGTAACCGTCGGCGTAGCCCTACCACGTGGCAGCTCCTGGTGCATCTGAAGGCAGGGCTACGCCGACATAGGCCCGGAGCTACGCCGACGGTCTAACCGTCGGCGTAGCCCTGCCACATGGCAGCTCCTCGCGCATCTGAAGGTAGGGCTACGCCGATGGTTACACCGTCGGCATAGGTGATATTTTTTTAATAAATTTTTTAATTTCTCAATTTTATTTTATTTCTATTTATTATTTTCTCATTTTCAAATCTTTGAATTATTTAATAATTTAATCTGTAATCATCCCTGCTCACTGCCCTTGAATTATTTGACAATTTAATCTCTAATCACCCATCATTCTAAATCGTCTAACTTCCCGACAGGTCACCCATCCTCTCACTGCTCCAAACCTAGCACGCTTAACTTTCGAGTTCTATCAACCTTAGTTTCCAAGTCTGCACTTGTTGTTTTCTTGACAATAGTAAGGTGTGAATCCTATTAACCCTTAGGTCTTGATGTCACATGATTTAATTTTTTAAATTCTAAACAATTATTAAAATAAACAACAATAAATGATTAATAATAATATTGAATTTCAATTAAAATAAAATAAGTAATAATATTATGTTATTAATTTTTTGCCATTTATTCATTTAATATGGCATAATTAGTATCTTTAAATCCGTAAATCGAAATTCGACAAATAATATAACCATTATTATCAGAAAAATATGAGGAATCTAAATATGACATCATTTATTTATTTTCAATAAAATTAATTTTTCATAACATTTTTTTTCGACATCTTATGCAAAAGTTATAGCCATTTTACTTTTTCATAACATTTTTTAAAACTTATTTAAACTCCAGACTTTTGATGCGTTAAACATGCACTATTTAAAGCCACGTTTTCAACCCTTTCCCACTTCACTCCTTATTTTTCATGCATTTATTTATTATTTTTAGCAAAATGACCTCGAAATTGAAAAGTACTATAAATGAACTCTGAAAAGGTTGAAACTTGGCATACTATCATCGTTTCACCCACATAGCATGTGCTAAAAAGTGGAGACGGTTATGACAAAAGTTTGATGCACTTTGTGTACAAACTAGACAATCTCTTTTGAAGTATTAATATTTCGAACGAAAACTCATCTGTTACAAAGGCATTTCATTTTTTAAACTTATTTCAACTCCAGAGTTTTTGTATGTTCAACATGAACCATCTAACATGTGCCTATGAGCAAAAAATTTAAATTAAAAACAATTTTAAAACTCAAGTTATTCACAATCTAGGGTTTGAAGGAAATTTGAACAAATTTCCATTTAATTCATTCAAATTTGAAAACTAATTGCACAAACACAAACTAGACACAATTTTAAATGTAATGCAAAAAAGAATCACTCAAAAACATCAAATATCCTAAAAGATATAAACAATTCAAAACAAAAAACACAAAATTACACCTATGCCGACGGTGTAACCGTCGGCGCAGGTGAAATAAAAAAAATTGCGCCTATGCCGACGGTTACACCGTCGGCGTAGCTATAATAAATAAAAAATCTTGCCTACGCCGACGGTTACATCGTCGACGTAACCCGAAAGGTATGCCAACGGCATAACCGTCGGCGTAAATACACCCCTGGATCCGCACCTTCCGGATCGATGATGTGGCACCTACCGCGGATCAATGACGTGGGCCATCGAACATATGCCGACGGTGTGCAATTTTGTGTTTTCTGTTTTGAATTGTTTATATCTTTTAGGATGTTTGATGTTTTTGAGTGATTCTTTTTGCATTTGATTCAAAATTTTGTCTAGTTTGTTTGTGCAATTAGATTTCAAATTTGAATGGTTTAAATTTGAATTTGTTCAAATTTCTTTCAAACCTTAGATTGTGAATAACTTCAGTTTATTTTTTTTTAATTTAATTTTTGTCTACTCGTAGGCACATGTTAGATGATGCGTGTCGAACACACAAAAATTCTGGAGTTGAAATAAGTTAAAATAATGAAATGTCTTTTGTAACACATGAGTTTTGTCCGAAACTGTGATACTTCGAAAGAGATTGTCTAGTTTGTACACAAAGTGCATCCAGCTTTTGTCGTAACCCTCTCAACTTTTTAGCACATGTTATGTGGGTGAAATAATGATATCGTGCCAAGTTTCAAATGACCCCGAAAGAGATTCCTATTTTTCATATATTTATTGATTTTTTTGAGCAAAATGACTTCAAAATTGAAAAACACTACAAATGAACTCTGAAAAGGTTGAAACTTGGCATGGTATCATCATTTCACCCACATAGCATGCTAAAAAGTTGAGAGGGTTACGGAAAAAGCTGGATGCATTTTGTGTACAAACTGGACAATCTCTTTCGAAGTATCAAGATTTCAGACGAAAACTCATATGTTAAAAGGCATTTCATTTTTTTAAGTTATTTCAACTCCAAATTTTTTGTTGTGTTCAACATGCACCATCTAACATGTGCCTACGAGCAGAAAAAGTTAAATTAAAAACAATTTTAAACTCAAGTTATTCACAATCTAATGTTTAAAGAAATTTGAACAAATTTAAATTTAAACCATTCAAATTTGAAAACTAATTGCACAAACACAAACTAGACAAAATTTTCAATCTAATGCACAAAGAATCACTCAAAAACATCAAATATCATAAAAGATATAAGCAATTCAAAACAGAAAACACAAAATTGCACCTATGCCTACGGTTACACCGTCGGCGTAGGTGAAATAAAAAATTGCGCCTATGCCGACAGCTACACCGTCGGCCTAGCTATAATAAATAAAAAAACTGCACCTACGCCGACGGTTACGCCGTTGGCATAGCCTGAAAGGTATGCCGACAGCATAACCGTCAGCATAGCTACGCCCCCGGATCCGCACCTCCTCGGATCGATGACGTGGCATCTGTCAATAATCGATGACGTGGCACGTCGTAGCTATGCTGACGGTTTTCGTCAGGGCCATCGGCATATCTTTGACGGCGTCAAACGGGAGTTACTCATCGAGCGGCCGGGCCCGCTGATACGCCGACAGCCACCGTACGCATAGATGAATCTATGCCGACGGCCTTTATGCGCCGACGGGGGCCGTCGGCATAGGTTCATCTACGCCGACGTTTTCTTGTACGCCGACGGTGAGGCACTAGTGGTCGGCATAGGGTGACGTATGCCGACGGGGGCCGTCGGCATAGTCTAGCGGCAAACGACCCCGATTCTGATAGTGCATGTTGGTGGATTAACATTAAAAGTTATATGAATAGTGCATCATAAAAGTTTTGCAAAAGGACAATCTAGAAAAAGGTGTCTTCGCAAGTTATTTCATTTAGTGGTTTTGATACAGTGGATTCCATTATTAATATGGGTGTGTTATTTGCAAACAAATAGTATGTGCGGCACTTCTTGGCTTGCGGTTGCGGATGAGGCCGATCTTGACCTCTTTAACTGAAGCTTGCTTGGGAGGGAGTTCACGTGGAAAGAAAAGCAATATGCTAGGTATGTCCCCGGCTGCGAGTTTTAATTTAACTGATTTTCAAGTGGTATCTCTTTCCTGTACATACTCATTTGGGATCGTTGAAGTAGCAGATCATCTCTACTTTTAACTACTGTAAGTAAGCATTTCCACATCCCAGTTTCTTAAACGCTCCTATGATGCAAAGAAATGTAAGCTGCTTTGGTCGTCTATGTATGGAGGTGCAAAGCAGAAAAGCAATAATTTATCATGTTAACTCTCTACATTTCCACGTTCCTTATCATGGTGTTCACATTTGTTTACTCGAGTTTTGACACACAATTACGAGATTAATGCAATTAATCCTGCAAATCCGTCAGGTCTACACAATTTGTATAAGAGTTACTGGGTTAATCCAGTATGGTTTGTGCATTATAGTTGGAGACTTGGCTGTGCGGATCACCTTCTCATGTGCACTAATAGTCAAATCTATGTATACACCGTCTCTTTCCGATATACATTTCTCATGTATATTATATATGACATATATTCATATTCCTCATGTCTTGTCAAGGCATCGATACCATGTCACTAGTAGAAAATAGGGCTTTCGTCACAGCTCGATCTACATATTAGTCCCGGTTGCATTACGAACTGGGACTAATGTAAGCATTAGTCCCGATTCGATCGGCTAGGGCGTCGGTCGGGCATCAGTTCCGGTTCAGATGGGACCTTTAGTCCCGGTTGGAGACACGAACCGGGACTAAAAGGGTTGGGGCTTTAGTCCCGGTTGGTGTCTCCAACCAGGACTAAAGGCTAGACCTTTAGTCCCGGTTGGAGATATAAACCGGGACTAAAGGGTTTAGAAAGTTTTTTATTTGTTTTCTGTTTTTAGTTTCTATTTTAAATTACTTATATCTTTTAGGATATTTGATGTTCTTGAGTGATTCTTTTGACATTAGATTCTAAATTTTGTCTAGTTTGTGTTTGTGCAATTAGTTTTCAAATTTGAATGATTTAAATTTGAATTTGTTCAAATTTGCTTCAAACCCTAAATTGTGAATAACTTGAGTTTAAAAATAGTTTTAATTTCATTTTTTTGCTCCTAGGCACATGTTATATGGTGCATGTTGAACCCACAAAAAGTCTGGAGTTAAAATAAGTTTAAAAAAATGAAATGCCTTTGTAACAGATGATTTTTTGTCCAAAACCCTGATACTTAGTAAGGGATTGTCCAGTTTGTACACGAAATGCATCCAGTTTTTACCGTAACTCTTTCAACTTTTTAGCACATGCTATGCGGGTGAAATAATGATATCATGCCAAGTTTCAACCTTTTCATTCATTTGTAGTGATTTTCAATTTCAGAGTCATTTAGCTTAAAAGGTTAATAAATGCATGAAAAATAGCAAATGAATTGGAAAATGGTTGAAAATTGATGATGCGTTCTTGAATGGTGCATGTTAAACGCACAAAAATTCTGAAGTTGAAATAGGTTTAAAACATAAAATGCCTTTGTAACAGATGATTTTTCGTCCAAAACCGTGATATTTCGAAAGGGATTGTCCAGTTTGTACACGAAGTGCATCTAGTTTTTATTGTAACCCTTTTCACTTTTTAGCACATGCTATGTGGGTGAAAGAATGATACCATGCCAAGTTTCAACCTTTTCAGAGTTCATTTGTAGTGCTTTCCAATTTTAGGATCATTTAGCTGGAAAAAATTAATAAATGCATGAAAAATAGCGAATGAAGTGGGAAATGGTTGAAAATTGATGATGTGGATTTGAGTGGTGCATGTTGAACGCACAAAAACTCTGGAGTTTAAATAAGTTTAAAAAAAATGAAATGCCTTTTGTAACAGATGAGTTTTCGTCCAAAACTCCGATACTTCGAAAGGGATTGTCCAGTTTGTACACGAAGTGCATCTAGTTTTTACCGTAACCCACTCAACTTTTTAGCATATGCTATGTGAGTGAAATGATGATAGCATGCCAAGTTTCAACATTTTCAGAGTTCATTGCATTCAATTTCAGGGTCATTTAGCTAGAAAAAAAATAATAAATCCATGAAAAATAGCGAATGAAGTGGGAAAGGTTTCAAAATTGATGATATGGCTTTGGATGATGCACTAAAAATCTGGAGTTGAAACAAGATTTTAAAAAATTGTTATGAAAAAATAAAACGGCTATAACTTTTACATACGATGTCGAGAAAAAGTTTTATGGAAAATTATTTTTACAAATAAATGATGTCATATTTGGATTCCTCACGTTTTTCTAATAATAATGGATATATTATTTGTCGAATTTCGATTTACAGATTTAAAGATATTAATTATGCCATACTAAATGAATAAATTGCAAAAAATGATCAAAATAGTATTATTACTTATTTTAATTTCATTTTAATTCAATATTATTATTAATTATTTTATTTTGAACTTTTAATTATTTTGGTTTTCCGTTTTTTCTTTTGAGAATTTTAGAGAATTTTTGAATTTTTTTTGCCTTTTTGATGTTTTTTGGAATTTTTAAATATATCATTGTTGTTTGTTAATCATTGTTTTTATTTTAATAATTGTATGGAATTCAAAAAATTAAATCATGTGCTGGGGTTACTATTGTCAAGGAAACAACAAATGCAGATTTGGAAACTAGGAGTGATAGAACTCGAAAGTTAAGTGTGCTGGGGTTAGAACAGTGAGAGGATGGGTGACCGGCCGGGAAGTTAGACTATTTGGAATGAGGAGTGATTAGAGATTAAATTGTCAAATAGTTTTAGAGCAGTGACGAGGGGTGATTAGAGATTAAATTGTCAAATAATTCAAAGATTTGAAAATTAGGAAAAAAATTGAAAAATAAAATAAAAAATGATTTTAAAAAATACCTTTAGTACCGGTTGGTAATACCAACTAGGACTAAAGGTCTCGCTCTAGAAAGCTGCCACGCAGAGCTCCTTTAGTCCCGGTTCGTAATCCAACCGGAACTAAAAGTGAAGGCCTTTAGTCCTGACCCCCCTTTTGGAGCTAGGCCTCCAAATTCAAATTTGAAATTTCATCGAAATTCATATTTTTACATTTCAAAAAATTCTGAAAAAAATACATATATATATGAAGACATAACACACATGTGGGTAAATTTTCAGTTCAAAATACATTAAAATGAGGGCAACTCAAGGTATTTCATCATGAATTTTTACACACATGTGGATTACATCCTTACATACACGCATGTTTTTTCAGAATTTTTTTAACCATAAAAATTTGAATTTGAAATTTTCAAAAATAAAGGTCTTCATGGAGCTCGGCCTCCAAAACGCCACTAAAGGCTCTTACGAAGCGGGACAAAAGGCCCGTTTTCTACTAGTGTGTGTCAACGTAATAACTTGTTATATGTGATAACTTGGCTGAATTGATGGTTTCATTGACAATTATAAATAACCTTCGGCTTATCAAAGGCTAAAGAATAAAGGTTTGTTTCTTGCAAAATATGTGTTCCTAAGATTGCTTGTCTACTCTCCAACCCTTAAGCTTTGCAAAGCTATCTGCAGCGCCGTTTCCGTTGGAGTAGTAGACTCTAGGTTTCTGTTCTTATATTAAAAATTACTAAAAGGAACATATACTTGCCCCAAAGCAAATTTGGTACACTATTTTCATGTTTTGTTCCGTGCTGACTCTAGTCATGATGCTGCAAGATAAGATGACTGTTTTGTGCCCTCATTGTGTTGTGTGCCTCTTTTATTCGCCCACAAATATATTGCGCACATTGTGGAACAGGTGCGAATTGGACTCAAGACTGTTGGGCTAGCTGGGTAATGAGCCAAGGTCAAGACTAACACCGAGAAGGCAAGAAGACAGTAGTTGAAAGAAAACTAATTATGCTCTTTTTTTCTGTTAGATGTATATCAATTGGTGTTAAATACATAGATCATTTTTAATGGCCACATACATACATACATAAGGTTAAATGAACAAGTTTTCTAGTGTCGAGCGTTTTCCTAATGTTCCCTGGCAAGTAAGAGCTCCGTTTGACAGATTCTCGATGCGATCTGCAATGTTTGCAACCTGGGTCTGTTGCATTTCATGCGCTACTATTCGTGCGAAACTTATGTGGGAGACAAATTAAAACAGGTGTAGCTAGCAGCCCGTCCTATTCCTGCACGGGGTTCATTGCAGATTTCACGCGGTCTATTTTGTAGCGATACGTTTGGGCTTGGTGCTCGATCGTGGGACTTAACAGTGGTATGTGGTGAACGTCTCAGCTGGGAGGCCTTCTCTTGTACTCCCTCTCCATTCCTAAATATAAGTCTTTGTAAAGGTTTTATTAGGGGACTACATACGAAGTAAAATGAATGTATCTACACTCTAAAGTATGACTATATATATTCGTATGTAGTCCATTAGTGAAACATTTAAAAAGATTTATATTTAGGGACGGAGGAAGTATGTACCAGTTTCGTGACTGGCTTGGTGCTGCAAATTTATTTATGGAGATACTAGGTCTTTCAAATACCACACGTGAGTCACGGGACATGCGAGTTTGATGTATCCCATTTGGCAAGACAAGCAAGCACCTGGACTCCAGAGGACATTGACGTGGTTGATTTGGCCACATTATAATGTACCACTACTTTTTTGTGGTCTTGCTACCCCAGAGCCTTCTTGATGTGCAGTGTCTTCTAGCCCATCGATGGGGGTATTGACAAATCTTTGCCAAATGGCTCATTTCAGTTCAGAATAAACCGCTTTGCATTATTGGCTTGTGGTTCGTGATGCAGAGATGACAGTGAATGCTGTCCTGCTCATCGACAGTGGCAGCAGGCTACCAATCTTTAGCCATACCTAGCTACGGTAACTGAACCCTGGGAAAATATCCTGTGATACCATGTTTTACATGATATCATGAAACCATGTCACAAAAATCAAATTTACATGTTACAGAAAATTCTGAAAAAAATTGTGAATGTTCACAAGGCAGATGTCTAGTATCCCTAAAAAAATTCAGATTCTAATTCGAAATACACATTAAGAAATGAAAAAGAAAAATCCAACATGAATAGTGTCACCAAAGACAAATGCAAATATGGCTATGTTCACAGATGGATCTGTCTTTTCTATTTTTTCGTGTATATTTCGATTTTCGATATATTTTTTTACGGATTGTAGGCATAGGTCTTGTAAACATCCAAAAAAAATCAAATTTTTTTGACACATCAAAATTTAAGTTTTGAAAGATGGTATCATGTGATATCTTCCCACTGAACCCCATGTTGTTTCATTCCAATTTGTCCCGAGAAGAGCGTCTATAACCATATGTCGCATATCCTGTCCCAAAGAACCGGAAATGCGCCCGATTATCACACACAAAGTAGTTTTCCACAACCGAATGCCCTATTTGCATATCATCAAATCCATACGATAACATGCAACATAAAACTAATATAAGTTTTCACCGACGACCGTCCTTGTTGTTCCAGCAGTGTCCATGTCCAGCGGTTGGCTACGCCCTTCAGAATGGAGGTGCGGTCGCCGGTGATGTAGAGGAGGACATGGAACACCCACCGGCTCATGGGACTCGTGGCGTGAACGTGTCTCATGTGCTACTCTTGTTTGAGTGCGTGGCTTGCACGTCTCCATCGGACATGAGATCGACGGTGGATTCGTCATCGTCGGAGGCCGACACGTCCACCATGACGTGATGGAGAGTGCAACTCCGCCCCGCCAATGTCTGTTGCGGCCTTCCGTGCCTGTTGTCTCATGGGCGGGCATGCTGCATCGTATTTGCATAGGACGTGAAGTGGTTGTGCACATGCGCCTTCGCACACCAAAGAAGCAGTTGCGCATCCGCAATTGCATTGACAGACCGCACTGCCTTCGACATGGTAGTGGTGATGCAATACACATTGGATCCATGCGTAATTTGGGCGGACGCAATGGATTCCCATCGGATGGAGTCCAACCGTTATCAGGAAGACACCTCCCAGAAGCAACATAGCACAATGCGAAGAACCATCTCCTCATAAGGGCCCCATGTGACAAGTTTCCAGTCAACATATCGGGAGGTGTAGGCTCGTATCCATTGCCCGCCATGCCGACGAAGGCAGGTGATCGCCGAATGGGAGCTTGAGGGCAGAAGGGAGTGGAGTGGGACGTAATTAGGGTTTCGTTCGGAGTTCCGATAAGGTTGAATAAATGTAGCATTGGATGGGCCCAGTGGGCACTAGTAGAAAACTGGGCTTTGGTTCAGGCCTGGCCAGCCCATTAGTCCCGGTTCAGTCACGAACCGGGACCCGTGGGGGCATACGTCCCGGTTCGTGCGCCCAGGGGGCCGGCCGGGCCTCGTGGGGCATTGGTCCCGGTTCGTATGGACCCTTTTGTCCCGGTTCCAGACACGAACCGGGACCAATGGGCCTCGCTCCTGGCCCACATCCATTGGTCCCGGTTCGTGACTGGAACCGGGACTAAAGTGTGACCTTTAGTCCTGGTTCCATCCACGAACCGGGACCAATGATGTGGCTATATATACCCCTCCCCCGCGAGCAGAGCACTCCACTGCTCTGGTTTTTCCTAGAGTGTGAGGGGCGGGCTTTGTGGTGCTCTAGCTCACCTCCTATGCACATGAGGTGTTCGATGAAATGCCAGAGCCACACTACTTAAGCTTTCTCCTCTCCAAACTCGACCTCCAAGTTTCATTTTCCTCAAGATTTGTCTAGGTTTAGCGGTCCGTCACGTCCCGTCCCCGTCTTCACCGCAGTCGATCGCCCGCGCCGATCTCGTCGCCGACACCACCGTGGTGAGCCTCTTGTTCTTATCTTCTTTCTAAAAGAAAAAAATTTATATTAATTTGGTCACTTATCTATTCACGATGTTATGTAATGGTTTTTGACACACTTAATTATATATAATGCACGTAGATGAACCGGCAATGGATGTACGGTGACAGACGCACCTCCGAGTACATTAAGGGCGTGCATAATTTTCTCGAAGTGGCTGAGGCAAACAAGCAGAATGGTTTTATGTGTTGTCCATGCCCTCTATGTGGGAATACAAAGTCTTACTCTGACCGAAAAATCCTTCACACCCATCTGCTTTATAAGGGTTTCATGCCACACTATAATGTTTGGACCAAGCACGGAGAAATAGGGGTTATGATGGAAGACATCGAAGAAGAAGAGGACGATGACAACTATGTGCCCCTTAAATATGGTGATGCTGCAATGGGGGAAGCTGAAGATCAAGAGGAACTAGACGATGATGTGCCCGATGATGATCTCCGCCGGGTCATTGTTGATGCAAGGAGACAGTGCGAAAGTGAAAAGGAGAAGCTGAAGTTCGATCGCATGTTAGAGGATAACAGAAAAGGGTTGTACCCCAATTGCGAAGAGGGCAACACAAAGCTCGGTGCCGCACTGGAATTGTTGCAATGGAAGGAAGAGTATGGTATACCTGACAAGGGATTTGGGAAGGTACTGAAAATATTTAAGAAGAGGCTTCCAAAGGATAACGAATTGCCCGATAGTACGTACGCAGCAAAGAAGGTCATATGCCCTCTAGTATTAGAGGTGGAGAAGATACATGCATGCCCTAATGACTGCATCCTCTACCGCGGTGCGTCCGAGGATTTGAACGCATGCCCGGTATGCGGTGCATTGCGGTATAAGATCAGATGAGATGACCCTGGTGATGTTGACGGCGAGCCCCCCAGGAAGAGGGTTCCTGCCAAGGTGATGTGGTATGCTCCTATAATACCACGGTTGAAACGTCTATTTAGAAACAAAGAGCATGCCAAGTTGTTGCGATGGCACAATGAAGACCGTAAGAAAGACGGGAATTTGAGACACCCCGCTGACGGGTCACAATGGAGAAAAATCCCGAGAAAGTACGGCCGGGCTGAGTTTGGAGCTGACCCAAGGAACGTATGGTTTGGTTTAAGTGCAGATGGCATTAATCCTTTCGGAGATTAGAGGAGCAATCACAGCACCTGGCCCGTGACTCTATGTATGTATAACCTTCCTCCTTCGATGTGCATAAAGCGGAAGTTCATTATGATGCCAGTTCTCATCCAAGGCCCTAAGCAACCCGGAAACGACATTGATGTGTACCTAAGGCCATTAGTTGAAGAACTTTTACAGCTGTGGAATGGAAACGGTGTACGTGTGTGGGATGAGCACAAACAGGAGGAATTTGACCTGCATGCATTGCTGTTTGTAACCATCCATGATTGGCCTGCTCTCAGTAACCTTTTAGGACAGACAAACAAGGGATACCATGCATGCACGCACTGTTTAGCTGACACCGAAAGTATATACCTGGACAATTGCAGGAAGAATGTGTACCTGGGGAGTCATCGATTTCTTCCGACCAACCATCAATGTCGAAAGAAAGGCAAGCATTTCAAAGGCGAGGCAGATCACCGGAAGAAGCCCGCCGTGCGTACCGGGGATCACATACTTGCTATGGTCAATGATTTACACGTAATAGTTGGAAAGGGTCCCGGCGGACTATCTGTTCCGAATGACGCTGAGGGACGCCCACCCATGTGGAAGAAGAAATCTATATTTTGGGACCTACCCTACTGGAAACACCTAGAGGTCCGCTCTTCAATTGACGTGATGCACGTGACGAAGAACCTTTGTGTGAACCTGCTAGGCTTCTTGGGCGTGTATGGGAAGACAAAAGATACACCGGAGGCACGGGAGGACCTGAAACGTTTGCACGAAAAAGACGGCATGGCTCCAAAGCAGTATGAAGGTCCTGCCAGCTACGCTCTTACCAAAGAAGAGAAGGAAATCTTCTTTGAATGCCTGCTCAGTATGAAGGTCCCATCTGGCTTCTCGTCAAATATAAAGGGAATAATAAATATGGCCGAGAAAAAGTTTCAGAATCTAAAGTCTCATGACTGCCACGTGATTATGACGCAACTGCTTCCGGTTGCATTAAGGGGGCTTCTACCGGAAAACGTTCGATTAGCCATTGTGAAGCTATGTGCATTCCTCAATGCAATCTCTCAGAAGGTGATCGATCCAGAAATCCTACCAAGGCTAAGGAGTGATGTGGCGCAATGTCTTGTCAGTTTCGAGATGGTGTTCCCACCATCCTTCTTCAATATCATGATGCACGTCCTAGTTCGTCTAGTCGACGAGATTGTCATTCTGGGGCCCATATTTCTACACAATATGTTCCCCTTTGAGAGGTTCATGGGAGTCCTAAAGAAATATGTCCGTAACCGCGCTAGGCCAGAAGTCAGCATCTCCATGGGCCATCAAACAGAAGATGTCATTGGGTTCTGTGTTGACTTCATTCGTGGCCTTAAGAAGATTGGTCTCCCTCAATCGTGGTATGAGGGGAGACTGACTGGAAAAGGCACGCTTGGAGGGGACTCAATAATATGTAGGGACAGGCATTCTTTGTCTCAAGTACACTACACAGTTCTACAGAACTCTACCTTGGTGACCCCGTATGTCGATGAACACAAGAACAGTCTGCGCTCCAAACACCCGGAGCAGTGTGACGACTGGATTACACGTGAACACATCAGGACTTTCGGCAGTTGGTTCGAAACACGTCTCAGAGCTGACAACATTGTTTCTGATGAGCTGTACTCATTGTCCAGGGGACCATCTTATACTGTATTGACTTACAAAGGATACGAGATAAATGGAAATACATTTTACACGATCGCCCAAGATCAAAAGAGCACCAACCAAAACAGCGGTGTCCGCTTTGATGCAGCAACCAAGAGGGGAAAGGACACATATTATGGTTACATAGTGGACATATGGGAACTTGACTACAGACATGATTTTAAGGTCCCTTTGTTTAAGTGCAAATGGGTCAATCTGTCAGGAGGCGGGGTACAGGTAGACCCACAGTACGGAATGACAACAGTGGATCTGAACAATCTTGGGTACACAGACGAACCATTCGTCCTAGCCGATGATGTGGCGCTGGTTTTCTATGTGAAGGACATGTTTGCCAAACCGAGAAAAAGAAAAGATAAGGAAGCGAATACATCATACGATGAGCCAAAGCGCCACATAGTTCTTTCAGGAAAAAGAGACATCGTGGGATTGGAGGGCAAGACAGACATGTCTGAAGATTATGAAAATTTTCATTGTCTGAAGATTCTGAAGACAGACATGTCTGAAGACATGTCTGAAGACATGACAGACAGTCAAGGCTGATCCAAGCACCCTTTTAAGTGATGAAGAATATCCATGGTTACGGCGCAATAAGCAAAGGGCACAAGCGAAGAAACAGTAAAGACAGATGAAGTCAGAAAGGATTGAAAATTGATGATGTGGCTTTGAATGGTTCATTTTGAACACACAAAAAGTCTGGAGTTCAAATAAGTTCAAAAACCTTTGTAACAGATGAGTTTTTGTCCGAAACCCTGATACTTTGAAAGAGATTGTCCATTTTGTACACGAAGTGCATCCAGTTTTTGCCATAACCCTCTCAACTTTTTAGCACATGCTATGTTGGTCAAATGATGATACCATGCCAAGTTTCAACCTTTTTTGAGTTCATTTGTACTGCTTTCCAATTTTAGGGTCATTTAGCTCAAAATAAATCATTAAATGCATGAAAAATAGCAAATAAAGTTAGAAAGGTTTGAAATTTTAGTATGTGACTTTGACTGGTGCATATTGAATGCACAAAAAGTCTTGAATTGAAATAAGTTTAGAAAAATGAAATGCCTTTGTAACATATGAGTTTTCGTTCGAAACCCTGATACTTCGAAGGAGACGGTCCAGTTTGTACACGAAGTGCATCCAGTAGGATTAGGATTGTGTTTCCCTATCGCACAACTGGTACTAAAGAGGCACATGACCCTATTTCTTCGCGTGTTTCCCTATAGTATTATTAAAACTAAAATTATATAAAATTTATGCAACTAAACTTATCATAGTATTTTCTGTTCAAAACATTAAAAGCAAAAAAGTGGAAACAAAATAAATTAAATAAAGCAAAAAATAAAAGAAAAAATAAACAAAAAAAATAGAAAAAAAGTATTTTCTGTTCAAAACATTAAAAGCAAAAAAGTGGAAACAAAATAAAATAAAGCAAAAAAATGCCACCTATAGGGCCATCATGGCTTGAATACGACTAGAAACCCAACAATGGACCAGGATTCAGGCCCGCAGAAGGCCCAGTAGGCCCACGGGCAAAGAGTGACACAATAGGCCCGGAAGCCTGCAGTTGAGAGGAGCTCGAGAGGGTTGGCGCAGCAGCGCTTATAAACCGCTCTCGCGCTCCCTCGACTAGCGAGGTGGGACTAAACATCCCATCGCACCGCGGCGCAAGGCCTTTGGTTCCGGTTGGTAGCACCAACCGGAACGAAAGGGTGGCATTGGTACCGGTTCGTAGCACCAACCGGGACCAATGCCCCCTTTAGTTCCGGTTGGTGGCACCAATCGGAACCAAAGGTTTCTGTTTCCCGCCGTTTGGGCTACTGAAAAGAGACCTTTGGTCCGGGTTGGTGGCACCAACCGAAACGAAAGGTGGGAATTGGTCCCGGTTGGTGCTACGAACCGGGACCAATGCTCTGGGTATATAAGTGGCACTTAGGATTTTTCAGTCAATCTCGCCATTAGCCCCCGACGACGCCGGAGACGACACCGATGCCGTCAAGCTGCCTGACCGCCACGCCGTCGCCGCCCTCTGCCCTGACCTCGCCGTTGCCGTCCTCTGCCTCGACCTCGCCATCGCCGCCCTCTGCCTCGACCTCGCCGTCGCCGCCCTTTGCCCCGACCTCGTCGTCGCCGCCCTCTGCCCCGACCTCGCCGTCGCCGCCCTCTGCCTCGCTGTGAGCCCCTCCCCCATTCCCCCTCTTCTTCCCCGCCTTTCCGCGCTCCTCCCCGCGCTCCCCATCGCCGTCTCCGCCGTGGCTGTGCTCCGGCCGCCGCCCGAGCTTGACGCCGGCAATGCTATGGGGATGTTGTATGTATATGTATATGGGGATGTTGTATGTATATGTATATGCAGATGTAGTATGATCCAAGGATATGTATGCATTGATGTATGATTTTTTTTGTTCACAGAACTTTTTTTTTAACAATTGATGTATGCTTTTTTTGTTCATAGAAAGTTTTTTCTTCATAGAAAGTTTTGTGTTCATAGAAAGTTTTTTGTCAATTGATGTATATGTTCATATATATATGCATTTTTAGAAAAAAATTGTGTATATATGTTCATATATGAAAAAGTTACATTTAAGAAAAAAAGAAAATGTATGTATTATGTTCATATGCAAAGAATATGCAAAAGTTAGAATTTTTTGTACCAATTTAAAAGAGCGTTGTCGTCGAGCCACTATAGAAGGAGGAGAAGAAGAAGCATAAGAAAAAAAAGAGGAGAAGAAGAAGGAATAGAGGAGAAGAAAACAAATCTTCTTCTCCTCCTTTTTTTTCTCTCCAAAGTTATTTTGGAACGGAGTCCCGGATAGGATAATTCACTTTTTGGTACGAATTTCAGCAAAGGCCTTCCAAATAGCAATATTCGGAAGGCTCTAGCTGAACTTAGTACCAAAAAGCAAATTATCCTATCTGGGACTCGGTTCCAAAATAACTTTGGATAGCTTCATGCGTACTTTTGCTTGTTACTTTCGCCTAATGATGAAGACATGGTTTTATTTTTTGAATCCTTTGACACTAGACAAACGTGACATGAGGGGGTCGAGGGTCGGGAACTAGGGTAGAGGGTCGTGGATCGCCGAGGGGTCGAGAGGTTGCCTTGTGTATCCATCCTGAAACCGTAGAAGCGTCGAGATAGCTAGGTCTATGTTTGCCACTAATATATTAATTGTCATGTTGTAATATTTGCAGAAACTATGGACGATCCGAATCTTCCGCAAAGAAACTTATAAGAACAAGCGTTGTTGGGGGACATCATCCGGGAAGGAGGTGATGTTGTCTTATCGTTTCTGAATGACACCGATTGTCTGGAACAAGAGGGTGAAGAAGGCTCCGATGATCGGACAATGGAGGTGGAAGAACATGATTATGATGGCTCCGATGAGCGAACGGAGGAAGGAGCAGTTGCAAAGTCCGGCAAGGTATATATATTAATTAAGCCTGTGCTGACTAGCTAATTAATGCATTAATTGTTTTGGTATGTACACATATTAACTCTTTTCTTTCTTCTTTTCTAGCCCTCCGGATCTAGATCGAGCCAAACTTCGGTAACGAGACGAGGCCCGAAGAAAAATTTGCGCCAGGATGAAAGGTTCACGATCACCAGCATCAATAGAGATGGCCAACCGATTGAACCCAGCCGGACCAAGGAAGCATTTTCTGCTCAGTGCGAGGTTCTTGTTAGGGACATGATCCCGATCACCATCGACCAATGGAATAAGCCGAAGAGCGGAGACCCTGAAGTGTCTTTTGTCAATGATAGACAGAAAGATGATCTTTGGACCGCGCTGAAGGCAAATTTCACCCTATCGGCAGAGGAGAACCCGGATAAGCCAGTTATAGAGCCATTGGTCAAGGCTCATGCTCTTAAGAAGATGGTAGATCTATTCAGGAGGTGGAAGAATGAGTTGAAATCAACGTTTCTCGACAAAGGGAAGACTCCAACATTCACCGGCCGATTTGAGAAGATAAGAGATCACTGGCCCGCATTTGTGGCCCACAAGACATCGGAGAAGAGTAGGAAGATGTCAACGACAAAGAAGATAAATGCTGCAAAGAAGAAGCTTCACCATCGCACGGGGTCAGGTGGCTACATCAAAGCCCGACCGTTGTGGGACAAGGCTGAGAAGGACCTGCTTGCTAAAGGGGTCCAACCAGAGACATTGTACTGGCCAGACCGTGCAAGGACTTGGTTCTTCGGGGCTCGGGGAACCTTGGACCCTGAAACAGGGAAGTGCATTTGGACGAACGAGCAACTGTCAATACCGGTCAAGAATCTTCGACAGTATATCGCCGTAGCGCTGGAAGGGACGTTCGTTCCCGACAGAGAGAATGACGAGCTCACACAGGCCCTCGGGAATCCTGAGCACCCAGGACGAACACGAGGCACGGCAGGCTCCGTTCCGTGGAAGGTTGGGTTTCCTGACGCAAAAGGTTACAAATCCCGGGAGAGGAAGCGACAGGAGCAAAGCGATATGGAGAAGCTGAATGAAAGAGTACTAGCGCTAGAGAAACAAGCAGTTGAGAACCAGCGATCTCAGCGGGACGAAGCTATCCAAGAAGCTACCCCGCCATCTCAGCAGAGAAGCAGCGTGGCTTCCACCGAGCTTGACTAGCCTGACTTCACGGCTCCCAACTACCCCGTGGATGCTATCAAGGAGGCTCAACCTTGCAACCTTATGACGCAATGGCATCACCGCAAAGTCAAGGCGACTGTCGGCTTTGTTGCACCTTCCAAACCTAGCGCAACTTTTCACTGCCTTCCGATTCCACAAGGCTATGCTATCGTGATGGTCGATGAGATAGAGGAGGGATTTGAGGACCTCGTGCTTGACCACCCTACCGATGAAGGGGAGACTCTGCTGGAATGTGCTCTGAAGACTACATGTCTATGGTGGAAGGAGCTCATCAAGCTTCCTAACTGGATGCCTCCGCTTCCTCCTCCTCCTCCGGCGAGTTAGGGCACTCCGCCTCTTCCTTCGCCTCCTCCTCCGGTGAGTGATCAGGGCACTCCGCCTGCTCCGGCGCGTGGTGGCACTCCGCCTCCTTCTCCGCCTGCGTCGGCGCGTCCGAGCAGCCCGCCTCCTCCTCCGCCTCCTCAGCAAGGGCGGAAGAGAGCCACCGCCGCTCCGGCTGCTCCGCCTCCTCGTAACACTCCTTTTCCGCCTCGTAAGCAACAAAGGAAGACAGCCGCCGCCGCTCCGGCTGCTCCAGCGTCTAGCAGTACAACCAGTGGCGGGAGGCGATACCAATACGGTCCATCATCTCTCAAGCCTCTTGAGCAGTTACCTTACGAGAAGAACGACGAGGAAAACGCGAAGATCTCTAAAGGCCAAGTGAAGGAGTTTTTTGCAAAGAAAAATCCACCTCCGGAGGAGAAGATAGATCCGGTGAAAGTGAAGCGCACTTTGGATGCCCTGAAGCGACCAACACCGCCTCCATCGGATGACAACTATGTCCGCACTATTAAAAAGACAGCGCTAGAAGCGCGCCGGTCTGGAACCACTAGAACTGACAAAAGGAGACAATGTACATTTTGATATAATGGAGGAGGACGATCACAAATACCGGCACGGGAAGCCTCTCGTCAGACCTGGTCATTCTCCTCTAACAACGATGATGTGAAGATTCCATGAGTGGTACATGGACACCTGCAAGTCTGGGACGGATACTTTGATGCTGACAGTTAAAGAGGAGCATGACCTCGTTGGAATTGAACTATTGTGTGTTCCATTTGAGGAGTTATTCCAGCTTTTCAACCAAATGGCCATCGATAAAGTAATCGTCACGTGCTACTGTCTGTAAGTACTACTTCTTTAATTAAGTCTCTATATATAGCTCAGCTCTTTCATTGCATGTACATATAATTATCCTCTATATCATGCAGATTGAAGATCGTCGAATGCAAGAAAAAACAAATCTATAATATTGGGTTCATTAATCTAAATCTCTTTAATGAATGGGAAATTAAACATGATGCCAAACAAGCCGAGGCCAACTTGCTAAATTCGTTGCTTAAACATCAAAACAAAGATAAAATAATCTTTCCTTACAACTTCGAGTGAGTGTTACTGTCTTGTGCATATTCGGTTTTCCTTATTACTCAAGGTTATAGTAATGTAATTGATGAGTTATGCATGCATGCGCAGCTTCCACTTTATTCTCCTAGAAATTAAGCTTGTGGAGGGACTAGTAACCGTCTTAGACTCAAGACGAAAAGATCGCAAGCAGTATGCGGCGATCACTGAAATGCTCGTGAAGTAAGTTCAATCGGTCATTATCGCACCATATCGGCAACTTTATTCATTTCCTGATATCAGGTAATAATTATTTTCTTTGTCTGGCAGGGTTTGGAAACAGTTCACCGCGATAGCTCCGGGACTGCCGGGGAAGCTGCAATTTACATACCCGAAAGTAAGTACTACTAGGTAGTTCTGCGCATCTCCCATTGATTCTAGCTAGTTTTCATCAATACCATTTATAATGCTTGATTATCAGTTTGATTGACCTCTATTTCTTGTAAAGTGGTTGTGGCAGGAAGAAGGGACTAATCTTTGTGGATACTACGTTTGCGAGCACATCCACGACGCGACGACCTCTAAGCATGTCGGCTACTCTAAAGAAGATTTTGAAGTGCGTAAGCAATAATATTCACAATTTTATTTTATTACCATCATTTGTGTTGAGTTTCATTCATATATATGTATTGACCCCTTCTTCAAATTAGCTTTCGAAGCTGCAGGATCAACTCCTACCACAAGATCGCATAAAAGCAATTCAAGAGGAATTGGCGGGATTCTTTCTTGACCACGTCATCGATAAACACGGAGAATACCATGTGGAAGTTGAGTTCAGATGTTAGGGGATTGTAAGAGATTTTATATTGTATATATGTAGCCAGTAGCGTCGGATAGATATACGAAAACTTGTTGTTCGACCAATCTCTCGGAGAAGGAAAGGTCGACCACTTCTCTCTGTATACGTTCATGACGATCTTCTGTACTTAATGGTTTCCTTCATTTTCTTACTAGCTAGCGTGTCGAGTCCTCTCTATACGTATAGTACGTAGCGTCGATCAAGCACGGAGATAAGAGAGGACACTTCTCTCTATTAGCTAGCTAAAATAATATATGAAACCCCTAAATTAACCCTGCAAAACCCCCTAAACCCCCCACCCCCTTTCAAAAAAAAACCAGGCCCTGGACTACTGACACGTGGATGCCTTTTGGTCCCGGTTCGTGTTACCAACCGGGACTAAAGGTCCTTCGCCCAAGCGCACCACAGCAGCCCACGTGGAGCCCCATTTGTCCCGGTTCGTAGGCGAACCGGGACTAAAGGTATTGGGCTTTAGTACCGACTCTTTAGTCCCGGTTCCGGAACCGGGACAAATGGGTCTCTGGAACCGGGACAAATGGGCATTTTTCTACCAGTGGGGCCAGATTTGGTGCGGTGGACACGTCTGGAAGTCCCCATATCTCAACCTGATATGGGCTGGATATAGGGTTGTCGTTCAGTTCGGACGTTTGAATCGGATTTGTCATACGAGGTTGGGTGCCAAATTTTAGTCCAAACAGTGATCGAGCAGCCCGTCCAGACATTTGAAACAAATATGGAGCGTTCGGTTGTACAATGCTCTAATCCCTCGATCACACAAATAGGTACACCTCTCGAAAGAACAAGGCCGCATGGGCAAATAAGGCCATCTTCAACGCTACAAGCCGGCATGTGTAAAGAAGGCAATTTTGTACACTCACCTACAAATTAGCCCTCGCATCCGTTCATGGACTTCAGATCAGTCCACGGACAGCATCCATTCGTTGATTTCAGATCAGTCCACGCGGACAAGCATACGGGAGCCGGTCATTCCCCAATTTTGTATAAACCCGCTAGTAAAGTGCAATTTATAATTTAAATAAAGTCCGGTCCATAGCGTGCGCCGGATCACACCGTGCCGAATCACATACCTGGTCACAATCATAAAAATGGAAGTATGCTTAGTTTGTAGATAACCGATTACAAAACAATATCTGTCTGACAGTACGTGGAAAAACATTCTGCCCTGCCGGATAGATAATCCAAGCCTTTGCCCAAATTGCGCATTCTGACACGAGATCCTACTCCTACCAGCCCATGGTGTGGAAAGATCGTGATTCTTGACACAGCTCACAGAAGCCCGATCGGCCTCGCTCGACTCGAAATCGCCAGATAGCACCAGCATCATCATGCATGGAAAACTGCTGCAGTTTTAGTCACGCGAGATATTACAGTGAACTGCATGCAGTGAGTCGCGCATCGTTCCAAGTGTTGAACGTGGTCCGGTCGATTCTGTCATAAATCCACTCTACATCCATCAGGACGCGTTTGGTTGCTCGTATTTGGACCAATCAGACCCCCCGCGGGGTGAAAATGTGTTATTTGGTTGCCTGGGCTTCGCCCATGTCTTGGTCCGCATGAAATTTAAACAGCCCATGCCCAAGAGCTACAGCCGAATCGACAGTTTCTCTGCAGCCAGGCTGCGCGCGGACACGCCTGGCTCCTCGCTGCATGCCTCGAAGAGCGCGGAAGATGGACGCGATGGCCCATAACTCCCCCTCTCTCTCGTGTCACCGCTCACTCCCTTTCACACCATGCCTCCTCACTCTCCTCTCACTACCCGTTGCTCTTCTCACCTTTCCTCTATCTCTCTGATGACTTGCCCTCCGCTGACACCCATCAGCGCTGGCAACAACCGCATCCAGGAGTGGTGGGTTGCCAGGGTGGCGAACTCTGGGGTCGATCTCGTGCGGGCTCTACGGACACCGTCTCCTCTCTGCACTAGGCCGCCTCGTCCGGCCAACGCGGTGCCGGCCGCTCCGGCACCGTCGCCATATCTGGGCCTAGTTGTTCTGGGTCCGGTGGCGCCGTCGGTAGGGGAAGGTTAGCGGTACTCATCGCATATATAATCAGTACCGCTAGCCTTCATACACAATTTTTGAATCCAGACGAATCCTGAGTAGTTCTACTATGATGTATCCTGACAACGACTTCATTCGACTACCATAACCATTCGATTATCATAACCATCTGAGGTATATATCTACCAAAACAACCACCTCCACCACCCAGATGAAGCAACACGAGGACATTAAAACCTAATACACTATATAAAGTCTCCTTACGAGTGCAAAGATCCATGATCTCCCTGCCTCCAGGCACCGAAATTGGCCTTCGTTGGCGTGGGCGACAGACAGATATAACATGTGAGGCTGAGAGCTGTGTGGCGGCCGGTTATGTTTTTTCCTCCATGTATGGGAAGCCATGACCATGTAGCAAATAATGGATTCTCTAGAAAATTTACTTTCCTTTATGTGCGTTATTTATTCAAAATTAAAGGTAGACCCTAATAAAAGAAACTATAATTTCTATGTATCCAAAGTTTTAGGAAAATATTTGGCCACAAATGTTCGAGTCCCACTAAAACATAAAATTTCGAAGAAAAATCTCGTGCCAAATATGCATGTGGACAAACAAAGGCAATGGACCCGAGGTAAACCTGATCATATGCCAGACCTGGTTTTGTGAACAAGAGGCAGAGAGCATTAGCAACTCCCGCACATCTGCCGGTCCTTAAACAACCAGTTAGCAACACCCGCACATGTATCGAATGAAGTATGCGTGTATATGTTCCTAGGGCCGGTCCTAGGGTTTTGGGGCCCGGGGCAAAATTAAAACCGGGGCCCTTAATATACTTACAAGATATATCAAAAAAAGAAGTTCAACTCCATTCAAAAGTAAATAACAAATAATGTATACATATAACCTCAATGCATCAAATTGCAGAATCTATACTTTCAAGATGAGATTACAGTGCCAAAATGTATAAAAACAAAAAAACAATTTAAAACTAGTGGAAAATCACTGAAACATATAAATTTTATGAATCACTAATCTATACCTAATATTAAAAGAAGAACGGTTTCTCCACTTTTTTCGTTATATTAGTCTTTTTCGTACGTACGTTGTCCTGTTTGCTTCGTCCGTTCGAGCCTAATAACACAAGGAAAAACAAGTCTGCATAAACCAGGGAAGAAAATACTAATGCCAGGACTTGAACCCTGGCCTATGGGGCAAACGGCTACAATGCAAGCCAGCTGAAGCGCACGGTTGTGGTCTAAACCAAGGAAACAAATACTAATGCCAGGATTCAGAACCCTGGCCTACCACGCAAATGGCTGCAGTACAAGCCGGGTGATGTAGCACACGGTTCTTGTTTGCATGAAGGACCGTATTCTATTTGATTGGTAGACAGACATGGATATTTTGGGAGTCTTCAGGCTTTGTATGTTAGTTTTCCATCCGAGCAGCTAAACATCAGGATGATCAAACGTACTTATGGACCAAACTAGGCTAAAGCACTGAAAAAACCTTAGAAAAAAATCAATCGTTTAGTAGAGGCACATTGCTTTTTTACATCAAATAACACTAATTTATAAACGGCTTGCAATAATCAACAAGCCAAGGCATGAACAGAAAGAGGATGAGCTATGGATCATGTCGACCTTAAAAGATTTGTTGAAAAAACTAAACGAAGGAAATGCATGTAGCAAAGAACAATCAAAGATTAATCCGAGGAAGAGATTGTCTGAAGGAAAACCACTTATAAGCCAAAAATCCTCATTGTTTTTCTACCAGTTATTCCCATTCTTCGTTACAATTACTCCATTCGGTTGGTACACATTCAATTTTTTTTGTTAAAAAATCTACGTCAAAAAGTGTTAGAGTAGCACTTTGATTTTCCCCAACTCTAAAATAAACCCATAAAGGACCTGAAAGACCAGCCGATAAATGCATTGATACTCTCCTTCCTCCTTAATCAAACCCTAACAACTCGGTTGATCGTGCCTACAGAGCCTGAAGACCCCGATGTCACCGCCACTGCGATTGTGTGTTGATATGGCAGCGCCAGACCGGATGCACATCGGCCGATGACTCGAATGATTATGAACACGAAGTGGAGGAATACAAGGAAACTCCGATGATTTTCACGATGAGGAGGTGAAAGAGGTGCCACCCAAATAGGTCACCGCCGGCGAGGGAAAGGAGGGCAAGCAGAATGGGGAGAAGGGAACGGAGGCAGAGGCTGAAGGTGAAGAGAGGAAGGAGCAGTTGTCGTACGCCATGCCCATGCCTGAGACCTACCTGCAGGATTGCCTCTCCCAGTAGGACGACCGGAGCCGACACAAGTGTGGCTTTATAAGAACTAAACCTTACCTCTGTAGCGCATAGCTTTTGTAGAACTTCCAGGTGTTC
This sequence comes from Hordeum marinum, assembly GCA_022496015.1. Classification (NCBI taxonomy): domain Eukaryota; kingdom Viridiplantae; phylum Streptophyta; class Magnoliopsida; order Poales; family Poaceae; genus Hordeum; species Hordeum marinum. The sequence continues at coordinate 522,190,371 of CM039674.1, read as the reverse complement.
TTGAGCGTTATTTCAGGGCAAAATAGAGATGCGACAGCTGGCAGATTGATAAAGAGTCAGCAAGGCAACTTCTCAAATCACCATAGCAGGCTACTACAAAAGGCGTTCATACTGGCCCACATGTTCTATTCTTCTTATTCTTGATGTCTTCGCTTCGAGATCGAAATGTTTATCAAGATATTTATTTTTCCGTTGCAACGCACAGACATGTTTGCTAGTAAATTACATATGTACGAAGCCCAAAAGAACTCACAAAATTCTTCTCCGTTGGATTCGTGACATGGGCTCATGGACAGCGATTGCCGACTGCCACCGGGCATCTCTGCAGCATGTTGGCTCCTGTTCTCCTAGACTGTTCCTGGCGGCCGATGTGGTAGGCGCTGCGACGAGCCGATGATTACGCGGGCTGGGATTAGACAATGCGATAAGGCAAGGCGACGGCGCCGCAAGGCACAAGCGATTAGGCAAACCAAGGTGAACAAACCGTCGCACGTCGTATGCCAGCACCATACGATTCATCCGCCCGAGCATTGCGCTTTTGTGATTGGTGGCCGCCAGTCTCGATTCCTAAAATCATGGTCTGATGGTCAGCGTATATATCTACCATGTGCTGGCTCTTGGGCCAGGCCCAGAATAGAAGAACACACGATTTATCTTGTTTTCGCCTTATCGAATCTAAGCTATACGTAACCTACACCTTGGAGGGCCCTCCCGTCTCGGGGCCCGGGGGCGGCCGGCCCCGCTGCCCCCTCCCCCCCCCCCCATCCGGACCAGGCCTGTATACGTACCTTGCCTCGAACCAAATTCCTACACACATGATGCTATCACTAGTGGAAAACCGGTGTTTAGTCCCGATTTGTAAGGGTCTTTAGTTCCGGCCGCGCAAGCGGGACTAAGGAATCGGGATTAAATGCCTCCCTCCTTAATCCTTGTTGTGTTATGAACCAGAACTAAATGGATACCACGTGGCTGCTGTGTAGCACTCAGGAAGAATGACCTTTAGTCCCGGTTGGTAACATCAACCGAGACTAAAAACCGCCATACGTCAGGAGCTTTAGGGTTTAGGGTTTTGGAGGGTTTAGGGGTATCATTTTGTGTTTCCTTTTTTTGTGTGTGTTTACCATTCAATTCATTTTCATTTAGGATTTTCATTTTCATTTTATGTTTTACATTCAACTCGACGTTACTACATATATATAGCAATGAAAGAACGGTTACACAACATCGTGATGAATATAGAGAAGTGACTTCTTTCTTCGTGCTTGGTCGGACAACAAGTTTTTGTATATATATTCTACGCTACTACATATAGTACACGTTCATGCATATATAAAATCTAATATTACTTACGATCCCTAATATATAATTACCAAAATCAGCTACCAATTCCCAATGATATTCTTCGATTTTAGGTATGACCTCTTCAAGTAAGAATTCCGCCAATTCCTCTTGAATTGGTCGCAAGCGATCCTTCGGTGGGAGACCGTCCCGCATCCGTTGGATCAAATTTAAAGAAGGAGGTCAATATATATGAATGAAAATCAACACAATTGATGATAATAAAATAAAATTGTGAATATTGTTTACGTACTTCAAATTGTTGTAAAACCCTGCCCTTCTCACAGGTCGCCTGGTGAATGAACTCACAAACGTAGTATCCACATGAATTATTCCCGTCTCCCTGCCTCGAGGGCTTTACAAGAATAGAGTTCAATCAAAATAATAATCAAGCATGATCATGGTATCGAAATTAAAATCCAAAAGATGCACGGACCTAGATAGTACTACTTATATTGAGTGGTTGAAACTGCAGCTCCTCTTTCCATTCACCCCTAGCCTCCTTGGTGAACCGTTTTCAAACCCTGCCCGACAAGGAAAATGAATAAATGAGTTACAATTAATTGATATCAGAAAATGAACGAAGGTTGCTGATATAGTGCGATAATGATTGAAACTACCTCTCAAGCATTTCACTAAGGTCCGCCCACATGTCATGGTCTTTACATTTCGAGTCCATGACAAGTACTTTTCCTGCGTCAAACTGGATGACTATCAGAATAAAGTGGAATCTGTGCTTGCATGACTCATCGATTACACTTAACATCGAGTAAGGAAACATAATGTGTATAAGACAATAACACTCATTTAAAGTTGTAAGGAAATAGTATTTCCCTTTTGGTTTGTTGTTGAATTAACGCCCTTAGCAAGTTATCCTTTGTCTACTTGGCTTTTTTTGTACCGTAAGTTCATGTATGATATTTGGGTTAATGAATACAATGTCATAGATTTGTCCTCTTTTGCATTTGAGGATTTTCAGTCTGCATAATATAGTAAGGATAATTATACATGCAATTAATGAACAAGCTGAGCAAGAGACTTAATTACAGAAATAATACTCACAGACAATAGCAACTGACGACAGTTTTGTCGATGACGTCTTGATTGTATAACTGAAATAATTCATCAAATTCAATGAACATTTCCCCCTCTCCATTGAATGCTTATCTCAAATTCCCACCATGAGAAAGTTCCTCCCTTCCATTGAGGCTTCCATGTACCACTCACGCAATAATCTGCGCATTTGAGTTGGTAGAAACTGGACCTCCTCAGGTCTGACGAGAGGCTTCCCGTGCTCATATCTGTATGCTACCTTGGAGTCCATTTGTTGGCCTAGTGACCATCGTCATCACAAGTGAAACAACTATCTTTCTTCTTGTCTTTCTTGTTCTTCTATTGTCTAGTATTCTGCCCCGTTTGCTCCCTTGAAATTTTGGAAATTACGATGTACCATATTGCTGACATAAGTTCCCTCGGTCACTTTACCATATGAGTGCATTGCTCTCAAACTCTGCTCAACACTCAGATGAATAGGCATCTTCTAGCAAGAATTCATGTATCTGATGTTTTAGTAGAAGCAAAAATCCTACAAGAAGGATGCAGTCTAGCAAGTATGGATCTTGCGACAAATTTGTGTGGTAACTCATGATCCTGATCCAATACAAGACGGTTCCCAACAGTCCTGTAATAATGGAACTGCTCGATGGCATACAACTGGCTTCTTGCGTCAGTTGCGCCGAACTTAGCTTCGAGCGCATTCCACATTTCCTTGCCAACAAGCATATGTAGATTTGTGTCAACTAACTTGTCTCTGGTCACATTCACAACAGCTTCCACAGAGACAATGGTGGCCTCCTGAAGCGCCTTCTCCCATTGAGGAGTAATCATTTCTCAGGACCACCAATGACCTAGGACACGTTTATCATTGTGAGCTATAAAGTAGTATGCCAACCATTAAAATGATCTACCGTAAACGATTTCACTTTCTATGTTACAACAAAGCCATTAATTGAAAATTGCTTACAAAAATTAAGTTTTTGGATTCTGAATAAAGTAGCAATTTTCTGATTAGTTTGATCCAAAAATAAATCATGAGCATGACATTGGCCGTATTAATCTCATACTGACGCCTTATCATGTAAGCATATAATAGGCATGTAGTTTAAAAATCTATGTAAACAACTAATGCGGCCAACAACAAAATAAACAGGAGAGGGATAAACAGATTATACTCTCCGACATGCCAAGTCATAGCCGTGGCGACGGTCTCCTCGACAGACTTCTTCTCGGCTTCGGCCACATCATGGTGATGTTGAAGACGAAGAGGACGTGGTCGAAGTACTGGACGAACACGAAAAATAGCGAGTAGTCGCGTCAGAGATGCTTCCCCGAAATCTAATCACTCTTCTCCCGGTGAAGGATCGCAAGGGCTGGGTTCCAAAGGTCTACTCTTCAGTACGGCCATGCATGTGCATAGCGGGAGGTGATCGCCAAAAGCAGCATCGACGAGTGGAACGATAGTGGATTTGAGTGCGAGGAGGTAGAATAGATGAGACCTAATTCGGGCGATAACTAGTGTTGTCAACACCTCCAATATATAGGCAGGATGAGGTAGGGAGATGTGGAGGTAGGCACATGCCCGGGTGGACAACAACCCACGATCCAATGTCTCACATTCGTAGCACGCCCATTAATGACTCGCAACTAAATGCACTTGTTAATAGCTCAGAATTAACTGCCAAATAATTAGCTGCTCAAAAACAACAAAAATTAAGCACAGGATGACACATATGAACGCCGCTCATATACGAAACACGGTACACGAACACATGCGGAGGTGGTTAGTTGTGTGTGTGTGGGGGGGGGGAGAGGGTATTTTGGTGGACCGTGGAGGAGCGTGCGGGGATGACTCATCTTATCAAACTCTAATAGTACGTAGAAGAGGATCCTTCCACGGTCCTTCATTTGTGAAGGAGACTAAACCTCCCACATCAGTTATGACTCAACACACCCATGTGGGCTCTTAGAAATTTTTCTATAACTGTTTTATGGGCCTAACGCATATCTAAATTTCAAGAGCTGATTCACCTTCAAGATTTGCGAATTTCCTCCTTCTTCCAAAGTTCCACTACTTGTCGTCGGTTTATCTTCCTCGCTGTCGTCCACAGCCGACCTGTAGCGGCAGCGACCAGCAAGGTGCGGCGCGGAGGCATTATGGTGACGACGACGACCATCAAAGTGATCCATTGCACTTTGCCCTTCTTGTGTATCTCGTGTGTGTTTATTTAGGCGTGCATGGATTATAAAACCAATCATGTGTCTGAGTCACAAACGCTGGCTCGATGCGTCGGAAGTCAAGAACACTGGCACTATAGCTAGTCAGATTTTTTTTCCATTTTTACAACTGATAGTGAGTCCTTTTAAAGCGAGATGTTAACTTTTTATTTATAGGGAGGAGGAAGAGGAAGGGAAGAGATGATAAGGTAAGAAGATAAGAAAATAATAGCTAGTCATGTTTGGTTAATGAACCCAAAGTCATAAATTTATCCTCTTTTGTATTTTAGGATCTTTAGTCTGCATAATATAGTAACGATAATTATACATGCAATTTATAAACAAGCTAAGCTAGAAACTTAATTAAAAAAATAATACTCACAGACAATAGTAACTGACGATAGTTGTGTCGATGGCGTCTTGATTGTATGACTGCAATAATTCATCAAATTCAATGAACATCTCCTCGTCTCCATTGAAGTAATGTTTTCATCTAATTCCCACCATGAGAAAGCTGATTCCTTCGTTGGAGGCTTCCATGTACCACTCATGCAATCTCCGCATTTGAGTTGATAGAAACTGGACCTCCTCACGTCTGACGAGAGGCTTCCCGTGCTCATATCTGAATGCTACCTTGGAGTCCATTTGTTGGCCTAGTGACCATCGTCATCACAAGTGAAACAATTATCGTTCTTGTTGTCTTTCTTGTTCTTCTGTTGTCTAGTATTCTGATGGACCCCGTTTGTTCCCTTAACTTTTGGAAATTATGATGTACCATATTGGTGACATAAGTTCCCTTGGTAACTTTACCGTATGAGTACATTGCTCTCAAATTTTTCTCAACACTCATATGAACAGGCATCTTCTAGCAAGAATTCATGTATCTGATGTTTTAGTAGAAGCAAAACTCCTATAAGAAGGAGGCAGTCTAGCAAGTATGGATCTTGCAACAAATTTGTGTGGTAACTCACACATAAATAGCTCGAGCTCCTTAATGATGCAATGTATCTCATGATCCAGGTCCAATACAAAATGGTTCTCAACAATCCTGTAATAATGGAACTGTTCGATGGCGTACAACTCGCTTCTAGCATCAGTTACGCCGAACTTAGCTTTGAGCGCATTCCACATTTCCATGCCAACAAGCATATGTAGAATTGTCTCAACTAACATGTCTCTGGTCACATTCACAACAGCTTCCACAGAGACAATGGTGGCCTCCTGAAGCGCCTTCTCCCATTGAGGAGTAATCATTTCTCAAGACCACCAATAATGACCCAGGACACGTTTATCATTGTGAGCTATAAAGTAGTATGCGAACCATTAAAATGATCTACCGTAAACGATTTCACTTTCTATGTTACAACAAAGCCATTAATTGAAAATTGCTTACAAAAAATAAGTTTTTGTATTCTGAATAAAGTAGCAATTTTCTGATTAGTTTGATCCAAAAATAAATCATGACCATGACATTGGCCGTATTAATCTCATACTGATGCCTTATCATGTAAGCATATAATAGGCATGTAGTATGAACATCTACGTAAACAACTAATGCGGCCAACAACAAAATAAACAGGAGCGGGATAAACAGATTATACTCTCCGACATGCCAAGTTATAGCCGTGGCGGTGGTCTCCTCGGCAGACTTCTTCTCGGCTTCGGCCACATCATGGTGATGTTGAAGACGAAGAGGACGTGGTCGAAGTAGTGGACGAAGACAAGAAAATAGCGAGCAGTCCCGTCAGAGATGCTTCCCCGAAATCTAATCACTCTTCTCTCGGTGAAGGACCGCAAGGGCTGGGTTCTGAAGGTCTACTCTTCCGTACCGCCATGCATGTGCATAGCGGGAGGTGATCGCCAAAAGCAGCATCGACGAGTGGAACGATACTGGGTTTGTGCGCGAGGAGGTAGAATAGAAGTGACCTAATTCGGGTGATAACTAGTGTTGTCAACACCTCCAATATATAGGCAGGACGAGATAGGGAGATGTGGGGGTAGGCACATGCCCGGGTGGACAACAACCCATGATCCAACGTCTCACATTCGTAGCACGCCCATTAATGACTCGCAACTGAATGCACTTGTTATTAACTCATAATTAACTGCCAATTAATTAGCTGCTCCAAAACAACAAAAATTAAGCACAGGATGACACGTATGAACGCCGCTCATATACAAAACATGGTGCACGGACACATGCGGAGGTGGTTAGTTGTGTGTGTTGGGGGGGGTATTTTGGTGGACGGTGGAGGAGCGTGCGGGGATGACTCATCTTACGTAGAAGAGGATCCTTCGACGGTCCTTCATTTGTGAAGGAGACTAAACCTCCCACATGAGTTATGACTCATCACACCCATGTGGGCTCTTAGAATTTTTTCTAAAACTGTTTTATGGGCCTAACACGTATCTAAATTTCAAGAGCTGTTTCACCTTCAAGCTTTGCGAATTTCCTCCTTCTTTCGCAGTTCCGCTACTTTTCCTCGGTTTATCTTCCTCGCTGTCCTCCGCAGCCGATCTGTAGCGGCAGCGACCAGCAAGGTGAGGCGCGGAGGCATTATGGTGATGAAGACGACCATCAAAGTGATCCATTGCACTTTGCCCTTCTTGTGTATCTCGTGTGTGTGTTTATTTAGGCGTGCGTGGATTATAAAACCAATCATGTGTCTGAGTCACAAACGTTGGCTCGATGCGTCGGAAGTCAAGAACACCGGCTCTATAGGTAGTCAGATTTTTTTCCATTTTTACAACTGATAGTGAGTCCTTTTAAAGGGAGACGTTAACTTTTTATTTATAGGGAGGAGGAAGAGAAAGGGAACAGATAATAAGGTAAGAAGATAAGAAAATAATAGCTAGTCATGTTTGGTTAATAAACCCAAAGTCATAAATTTATCCTCTTTTGTATTTTAAGATCTTTAGTTTGCATAATATAGTAACGATAATTATACATGCAATTTATAAACAAGCTAAGCTAGAAACTTAAGTAAAAAAATAATACTCACAGATAATAGTAACTGACGATAGTTGTGTCGATGGCGTCTTGATTGTATGACTGCAATAATTCATCAAATTCAATGAACATCTCCTCGTCTCCATTGAAGTAATGTTTTTATCTAATTCCCACCATGAGAAAGCTGATTCATTCGTTGGAGGCTTCCATGTACCACTCATGCAATCTCTGCATTTGAGTTGGTAGAAACTGGACCTCCTCAGGTCTGACGAGAGGCTTCCCGTGCTCATATCTAAATGCTACCTTGGATTCCATTTGTTGGCCTAGTGACCATCGTCATCACAAGTGAAACAATTATCGTTCTTCTTGTCTTTCTTGTTCTTCTGTTGTCTAGTATTCTGATGGACCCCGTTTGTTCCCTTAACTTTTGGAAATCATGATGTACCATATTGGTGACATAAGTTCCCTTGGTAACTTTACCGTATGAGTACATTGCTCTCAAATTCTGCTCAACAGTCAGATGAACAGGCATGTTCTAGCAAGAATTCATGTATCTGATGTTTTAGTAGAAGCAAAACTCCTATAAGAAGGACGCAGTCTAGCAAGTATGGTTCATCTGACAAATTTGTGCGGTAACTCACACATAAATAGCTCGAGCTCCTTAATGATGCAATGTATCTCATGATCCAGGTCCAATATAAAATGGTTCTCAACAATCCTGTAATAATGGAACTGTTCGATGGCGTACAACTCGCTTCTAGCATCAGTTACGCCGAACTTAGCTTTGAGCGCATTCCACATTTTCATGCCAACAAGCATATGGAAAATTGTCTCAACTAACATGTCTTTGGTCACATTCACAACAGCTTCCACAGAGACAATGGTGGCCTCCTGAAGCGCCTTCTCCCATTGAATGGGAGTAATCATTTCTCAAGACCACCAATAATGACCCAGGACACGTTTATCATTGTGAGCTATAAAGTAGTATGCGAACCATTAAAATGATCTACCGTAAACGATTTCACTTTCTATGTTACAACAAAGCCATTAATTGAAAATTGCTTACAAAAAATAAGTTTTTGTATTCTGAATAAAGTAGCAATTTTCTGATTAGTTTGATCCAAAAATAAATCATGACCATGACATTGGCCGTATTAATCTCATACTAATGCCTTATCATGTAAGCATATAATAGGCATGTAGTATAAACATCTCCGTAAACAACTAATGCGGCCAACAACAAAATAAACAGGAGCGGGATAAACAGATTATACTCTCCGACATGCCAAGTCATAGCCGTGGCGGTGGTCTCCTCGGCAGACTTCTTCTCGGCTTCGGCCACATCATGGTGATGTTGAAGACGAAGAGGACGTGGTCGAAGTAGTGGACGAAGACAAAAAAATAGCGAGCAGTCGCGTCAGAGATGCTTCCCGGAAATCTAATCACTCTTCTCCCGGTGAAGGACCGCAAGGGCTGCGTTCTGAAGGTCTACTCTTCCGTACCGCCATGCATGTGCATAGCGGGACGTGATCGCCAAAAGCAGCATCGACGAGTGGAACGATACTGGGTTTGTGCGCGAGGAGGTAGAATAGAAGTGACCTAATTCGGGTGATAACTAGTGTTGTCAACACCTCCAATATATAGGCAGGACGAGGTAGGGAGATCTGGGGGTAGGCACATGCCAGGGTGGACAACAACCCATGATCCAACGTCTCGCATTCGTAGCACGCCCATTAATGACTCGCAACTGAATGCACTTGTTATTAACTCATAATTAACTGCCAATTAATTAGCTGCTCCAAAACAACAAAAATTAAGCACAGGATGACACGTATGAACGCCGCTCATATACAAAACATGGTGCACGGACACATGCGGAGGTGGTTAGTTGTGTGTGTTGGGGGGGGGGGGTATTTTGGTGGACGGTGGAGGAGCGTGCGGGGATGACTCATCTTACGTAGAAGAGGATCCTTCGACGGTCCTTCATTTGTGAAGGAGACTAAACCTCCCACATCAGTTATGACTCATCACACCCATGTGGGCTCTTAGAAATTTTTCTAAAACTGTTTTATGGGCCTAACACATATCTAAATTTCAAGAGCTGTTTCACCTTCAAGCTTTGCGAATTTCCTCCTTCTTTCGCAGTTCCGCTACTTTTCCTCGGTTTATCTTCCTCGCTGTCCTCCGCAGCCGATCTGTAGCGGCAGCGACCAGCAAGGTGAGGCGCGGAGGCATTATGGTGATGACGACGACCATCAAAGTGATCCATTGCACTTTGCCCTTCTGGTGTATCTCGTGTGTGTGTTTATTTAGGCGTGCATGGATTATAAAACCAATCATGTGTCTGAGTCACAAACGTTGGCTCGATGCGTCGGAAGTCAAGAACACCGGCTCTATAGGTAGTCAGATTTTTTTCCATTTTTACAACTGATAGTGAGTCCTTTTAAAGGGAGACGTTAACTTTTTATTTATAGGGCGGAGGAAGAGAAAGGGAAGAGATAATAAGGTAAGAAGATAAGAAAATAATAGCTAGTCATGTTTGGTTAATAAACCCAAAGTCATAAATTTAACCTCTTTTGTATTTTAGGATCTTTAGTTTGCATAATATAGTAACGATAATTATACATGCAATTTATAAACAAGCTAAGCTAGAAACTTAATTAAAAAAATAATACTCACAGATAATAGTAACTGACGATAGTTGTGTCGATGGCGTCTTGATTGTATGACTGCAATAATTCATCAAATTCAATGAACATCTCCTCGTCTCCATTGAAGTAATGTTTTTATCTAATTCCCACCATGAGAAAGCTGATTCATTCGTTGGAGGCTTCCATGTACCACTCATGCAATCTCTGCATTTGAGTTGGTAGAAACTGGACCTCCTCAGGTCTGACGAGAGGCTTCCCGTGCTCATATCTGAATGCTACCTTGGAGTCCATTTGTTGGCCTAGTGACCATCGTCATCACAAGTGAAACAATTATCGTTCTTCTTGTCTTTCTTGTTCTTCTGTTGTCTAGTATTCTGATGGACCCCGTTTGTTCCCTTAACTTTTGGAAATCATGATGTACCATATTGGTTACATAAGTTCCCTTGGTAACTTTACCGTATGAGTACATTGCTCTCAAATTCTGCTCAACAGTCAGATGAACAGGCATCTTCTAGCAAGAATTCATGTATCTGATGTTTTAGTAGAAGCAAAACTCCTATAAGAAGGAGGCAGTCTAGCAAGTATGGATCTTGCAACAAATTTGTGTGGTAACTCACACATAAATAGCTCGAGCTCCTTAATGATGCAATGTATCTCATGATCCAGGTCCAATATAAAATGGTTCTCAACAATCCTGTAATAATGGAACTGTTCGATGGCGTACAACTCGCTTCTAGCATCAGTTACGCCGAACTTAGCTTTGAGCGCATTCCACATTTTCATGCCAACAAGCATATGGAAAATTGTCTCAACTAACATGTCTTTGGTCACATTCACAACAGCTTCCACAGAGACAATGGTGGCCTCCTGAAGCGCCTTCTCCCATTGAGGAGTAATCATTTCTCAAGACCACCAATAATGAGCCAGGACACGTTTATCATTGTGAGCTATAAAGTAGTATGCGAACCATTAAAATGATCTACCGTAAACGATTTCACTTTCTATGTTACAACAAAGCCATTAATTGAAAATTGCTTACAAAAAATAAGTTTTTGTATTCTGAATAAAGTAGCAATTTTCTGATTAGTTTGATCCAAAAATAAATCATGACCATGACATTGGCCGTATTAATCTCATACTGATGCCTTATCATGTAAGCATATAATAGGCATGTAGTATAAACATCTACGTAAACAACTAATGCGGCCAACAACAAAATAAACAGGAGCGGGATAAACAGATTATACTCTCCGACATGCCAAGTCATAGCCGTGGCGGTGGTCTCCTCGGCAGACTTCTTCTCGGCTTCGGCCACATCATGGTGATGTTGAAGACGAAGAGGACGTGGTCGAAGTAGTGGACGAAGACAAAAAAATAGCGAGCAGTCGCGTCAGAGATGCTTCCCCGAAATCTAATCACTCTTCTCCCGGTGAAGGACCGCAAGGGCTGCGTTCTGAAGGTCTACTCTTCCGTACCGCCATGCATGTGCATAGCGGGACGTGATCGCCAAAAGCAGCATCGACGAGTGGAACGATACTGGGTTTGTGCGCGAGGAGGTAGAATAGAAGTGACCTAATTCGGGTGATAACTAGTGTTGTCAACACCTCCAATATATAGGCAGGACGAGGTAGGGAGATCTGGGGGTAGGCACATGCCAGGGTGGACAACAACCCATGATCCAACGTCTCGCATTCGTAGCACGCCCATTAATGACTCGCAACTGAATGCACTTGTTATTAACTCATAATTAACTGCCAATTAATTAGCTGCTCCAAAACAACAAAAATTAAGCACAAGATGACACGTATGAACGCCGCTCATATACAAAACATGGTGCACGGACACATGCGGAGGTGGTTAGTTGTGTGTGTTGGGGGGGGGGGTATTTTGGTGGACGGTGGAGGAGCGTGCGGGGATGACTCATCTTACGTAGAAGAGGATCCTTCGACGGTCCTTCATTTGTGAAGGAGACTAAACCTCCCACATCAGTTATGACTCATCACACCCATGTGGGCTCTTAGAAATTTTTCTAAAACTGTTTTATGGGCCTAACACATATCTAAATTTCAAGAGCTGTTTCACCTTCAAGCTTTGCGAATTTCCTCCTTCTTTCGCAGTTCCGCTACTTTTCCTCGGTTTATCTTCCTCGCTGTCCTCCGCAGCCGATCTGTAGCGGCAGCGACCAGCAAGGTGAGGCGCGGAGGCATTATGGTGATGACGACGACCATCAAAGTGATCCATTGCACTTTGCCCTTCTGGTGTATCTCGTGTGTGTGTTTATTTAGGCGTGCATGGATTATAAAACCAATCATGTGTCTGAGTCACAAACGTTGGCTCGATGCGTCGGAAGTCAAGAACACCGGCTCTATAGGTAGTCAGATTTTTTTCCATTTTTACAACTGATAGTGAGTCCTTTTAAAGGGAGACGTTAACTTTTTATTTATAGGGCGGAGGAAGAGAAAGGGAAGAGATAATAAGGTAAGAAGATAAGAAAATAATAGCTAGTCATGTTTGGTTAATAAACCCAAAGTCATAAATTTATCCTCTTTTGTATTTTAGGATCTTTAGTTTGCATAATATAGTAACGATAATTATACATGCAATTTATAAACAAGCTAAGCTAGAAACTTAATTAAAAAAATAATACTCACAGATAATAGTAACTGACGATAGTTGTGTCGATGGCGTCTTGATTGTATGACTGCAATAATTCATCAAATTCAATGAACATCTCCTCGTCTCCATTGAAGTAATGTTTTTATCTAATTCCCACCATGAGAAAGCTGATTCATTCGTTGGAGGCTTCCATGTACCACTCATGCAATCTCTGCATTTGAGTTGGTAGAAACTGGACCTCCTCAGGTCTGACGAGAGGCTTCCCGTGCTCATATCTGAATGCTACCTTGGAGTCCATTTGTTGGCCTAGTGACCATCGTCATCACAAGTGAAACAATTATCGTTCTTCTTGTCTTTCTTGTTCTTCTGTTGTCTAGTATTCTGATGGACCCCGTTTGTTCCCTTAACTTTTGGAAATTATGATGTACCATATTGGTGACATAAGTTCCCTTGGTAACTTTACCGTATGAGTACATTGCTCTCAAATTCTGCTCAACAGTCAGATGAACAGGCATCTTCTAGCAAGAATTCATGTATCTGATGTTTTAGTAGAAGCAAAACTCCTATAAGAAGGAGGTAGTCTAGCAAGTATGGATCTTGCGACAAATTTGTGCGGTAACTCACACATAAATAGCTCGAGCTCCTTAATGATGCAATGTATCTCATGATCCAGGTCCAATACAAAATGGTTCTCAACAATCCTGTAATAATGGAACTGTTCGATGGCGTACAACTCGCTTCTAGCATCAGCTACGCCGAACTTAGCTTTGAGCGCATTCCACATTTCCATGCCAACAAGCATATGTAAAATTGTCTCAACTAACATGTCTCTGGTCACATTCACAACAGCTTCCACAGAGACAATGGTGGCCTCCTGAAGCGCCTTCTCCCATTGAGGAGTAATCATTTCTCAAGACCACCAATAATGACCCAGGACACGTTTATCATTGTGAGCTATAAAGTAGTATGCGAACCATTAAAATGATCTACCGTAAACGATTTCACTTTCTATGTTACAACAAAGCCATTAATTGAAAATTGCTTACAAAAAATAAGTTTTTGTATTCTGAATAAAGTAGCAATTTTCTGATTAGTTTGATCCAAAAATAAATCATGACCATGACATTGGCCGTATTAATCTCATACTGATGCCTTATCATGTAAGCATATAATAGGCATGTAGTATAAACATCTACGTAAACAACTAATGCGGCCAACAACAAAATAAACAGGAGCGGGATAAACAGATTATACTCTCCGACATGCCAAGTCATAGCCGTGGCGGCGGTCTCCTCGGCAGACTTCTTCTCGGCTTCGGCCACATCATGGTGATGTTGAAGACGAAGAGGACGTGGTCGAAGTAGTGGACGAAGACAAGAAAATAGCGAGCAGTCCCGTCAGAGATGCTTCCCCGAAATCTAATTACTCTTCTCTCGGTGAAGGACCGCAAGGGCTGGGTTCTGAAGGTCTACTCTTCCGTACCGCCATGCATGTGCATAGCGGGAGGTGATCGCCAAAAGCAGCATCGACGAGTGGAACGATACTGGGGTTGTGCGCGAGGAGGTAGAATAGAAGTGACCTAATTCGGGTGATAACTAGTGTTGTTAACACCTCCAATATATAGGCAGGACGAGGTAGGGAGATGTGGGGGTAGGCACATGCCCGGGTGGACAACAACCCATGATCGAACGTCTCGCATTCGTAGCATGCCCATTAATGACTCACAACTAAATGCACTTGTTAATAACTCATAATTAACTGCCAATTAATTAGCTCTTCCAAAACAACAAAAATTAAGCACAGGATGACACGTATGAACGCCGTTCATATACAAAACATGGTGCACGGACACATGCGGAGGTGGTTAGTTGTGTGTGTTGGGGGGGGGGGGGTATTTTGGTGGACGGTGGAGGAGCGTGCGGGGATGGCTCATCTTATCAAACTCTAATAGTACGTAGAAGAGGATCCTTCGATGGTCCTTCATTTGTGAAGGAGACTAAACCTCCCACATCAGTTATGACTCATCACACCCATGTGGGCTCTTAGAAATTTTTCTAAAACTGTTTTATGGGCCTAACACGTATCTAAATTTCAAGAGCTGATTCACCTTCAAGCTTTGCGAATTTCCTCCTTCTTTCGCAGTTCCGCTACTTGTCATCGGTTTATCTTCCTCGCCGTCCTCCGCAGCCGATCTGTAGCGGCAGCGACCAACAAGGTGAGGCGCGGAGGCATTGTGATGATGTCGACGACCATCAAAGTGATCCATTGCACTTTGCCCTTCTTGTGTATCTCGTGTGTGTGTTTATTTAGGCGTGCGTGGATTATAAAACCAATCATGTGTCTGAGTCACAAACGCTGGCTCGATGCGTCGGAAGTCAAGAACACCGGCTCTATAATTAGTCAGATTTTTTTCCATTTTTACAACTGATAGTGAGTCCTTTTAAAGGGAGACGTTAACTTTTTATTTATAGGGAGGAGGAAGAGAAAGGGAAGACATAATAAGGTAAGAAGATAAGAAAATAATAGCTAGTCATATTTGGTTAATGAATCCAAAGTCATAAATTTATCCTCTTTTGTATTTGAGGATCTTTAGTCTGCATAATATAGTAACGATAATTATACATGCAATTTGTAAACAAGCTAAGCTAGCAACTTAATTAAAAAATAATACTCTCAGACAATAGTAACTGACGATAGTTTTGTCGATGGCGTCTTGATTGTATGAATGCAATAATTCATCAAATTCAATGAACATCTCCTCGTCTCCATTGAAGTAATGCTTTTATCTAATTCCCACCATGAGAAAGCTGCTTCCTTCGTTTGAGGCATCCATGTATCACTCATGCAATCTCTGCACTTGAGTTGGTAGAAACTTGACCTCCTTAGGTCTGACGAGAGGCTTCCCGTGCTCATATCTGAATGCTTCCTTGGAGTCCATTTGTTGGCCTAGTGACCATGTCATCACAAGTGAAACAACTATCTTTCTTCTTTTCTTTCTTGTTCTTCTGTTGTCTAGTATTCTGATGGACCCCGTTTGTTCCCTTAACTTTTGGAAATTATGATGTACCATATTGGTGACATAAGTTCCCTCGGTCACTTTACCGTATGAGTGCATTGCTCCCAAATTCTGCTCAACACTCAGATGAATAGGCATCTTCTAGCAAGAATTCATGTATCAGATGTTTTAGTAGAAGCAAAACTCCTATAAGAAGGAGGCAGTCTAGCAAGTATGGATCTTGCGACAAATTTGTGTGGTAACTCACACATAAAGAGCTCGAGCTCCTTAACGATGCAATGTATCTCATGATCCTGGTCGAATACAAGACGGTTCTCAACAATCCTGTAATAATGGAACTGCTCGATGACGTACAACTCGCTTCTAGCATCAGTTGCGCCGAACTTAGCTTCGAGCGCATTCCACATTTCCATGCCACAAGCATATGTAGATTTGTCTCAACTAATTTGTCTCTGGTCACATTCACAACATCTTCCACAGAGACAATGGTGGCCTCCTGAAGCGCCTTCTCCCATTGAGGAGTAATCATTTCTCAAGACCACCAATAATGACCCAGGACACGTTTATCATTGTGAGCTATAAAGTAATATGCCAACCATTAAAATGATCTACCGTAAACGATTTCACTTTCTATGTTACAACAAAGCCATTAATTGAAAATTCCTTAAAAAATTAAGTTTTCGGATTCTGAATAAAGTAGCAATTTTCTGATTTGTTTGATCCAAAAATAAATCATGAGCATGGCATTGGCCGTATTAATCTCATACTGATGCCTTATCATGTAAGCATATAATAGGCACGTAGTGTAAACATCTACGTAAACAACTAATGCGGCCAACAACAAAATAAACAGGAGCGGGATAAACAGATTATACTCTCCTACATGCCAAGTCGTAGCCGTGGCGGCGGTCTCCTCGGCAGACTTCTTCTCGGCTTCGGCCACATCATGGTGATGTTGAAGACGAAGAGGACGTGGTCGAAGTAGTGGACGAAGAAAAAAAATAGCGAGCAGCCGCCTCAGAGATGCTTCCCCGAAATCTAATCACTCTTCTCCCGTTGAAGAACCACAAGGGCTGGGTTCCGAAGGTCTACTCTTCCGTACCGCCATGCATGTGCATAGCGGGAGGAGATCGCCAAAAGCAGCATCGACGAGTGGAATGATACTGGGTTTGTGCGCGAGGTAGAATAGATGTGACCTATTTCGGGTGATAACTAGTGTTGTCAACACCTCGAATATATAGGCAGGATGAGGTAGGGAGATGTGGGGGTAGGCACATGCCCGGGTGGACAACAACCCACGATCCAACGTATCGCATTCGTAGCACGCCCATTAATGACTCGCAACTAAATGCACTTGTTAATAACTCATAATTAACTGCCAATTAGTTAGCTGCTCCAAAACAACAAAAATTAAGCACAGGATGAGACGTATGAACGGTGCTCATATACGAAACATGGTGCACGGACACATGCAGAGGTGGTTAGTTGTGCGTGTGGGGGACGGTATTTTGGTGGACGGTGGAGGAGTGTGCGGGGATGACTCATCTTATCAAACTCTAATAGTACGTAGAAGTGGATCCTTCGACGGTCCTTCATTTGTGAAGGAGACTAAACCTCCCACATCAGTTATGACTCATCACACCCATGTGGGCTCTTAGAAATTTTTCTAAAACTGTTTTATGGGCCTAACACGTATCTAAATTTCAAGAGCTGATTCACCTTCAAGCTTTGCGAATTTCCTCCTTCTTCCGCAGTTCCACTACTAGTCGTTGGTTTATCTTCCTCGCCGTCGTCCGCAGCCGACCTGTAGCGGCAGCGACCAGCAAGGTGAGGCGCAGAGGCATTATGGTGACGACGACGACCATCAAAGTGATCCATTGCACTTTGCCCTTCTTGTGTATCTCGTGTGTGTTTATTTAGGCGTGCGTGGATTATAAAGCCAATCATGTGTCTGAGTCACAAACGCTGGCTCGATACGTCGGAAGTCAAGAACACTGGCTCTATAGCTAGTCAGATTTTTTTCCATTTTTACAACTGATAGTGAGTCCTTTTAAAGGGAGACGTTAACTTTTTATTTATAAGGCGGAGGAAGAGGAAGGGAAGAGATAATAAGGTAAGAAGATAAGAAAATAATAGCTAGTCATATTTGGTTAATGAACCCAAAGTCATAAATTTATCCTCTTTTGCATTTGAGGATCTTTCGTCTGCATAATATAGTAACGATAATTATACATGCAATTTATAAACAAGCTAAGCTAGAAACTTAATTAAAAAAATAATACTCTCAGACAATAGTAACTGACGATAGTTTTGTCGATGGCGTCTTGAGTGTATGACTGCAATAATTCATCAAATTCAATGAACATCTCCTCGTCTCCATTGAAGTAATGCTTTTATCTAATTACCACCATGAGAAAGCTGCTTCCTTCGTTTGAGGCATCCATGTATCACTCATGCAATCTCCGCATTTGAGTTGGTAGAAATTGGACCTCCTCAGGTCTGACGAGAGGCTTCCCGTGCTCATATCTGAATGCTACCTTGGAGTCCATTTGTTGGCCTAGTGACCATGTCATCACAAGTGAAACAACTATCGTTCTTCTTGTCTTTCTTGTTCTTCTGTTGTCTAGTATTCTGATGGACCCCGTTTGTTCCCTTAACTTTTGGAAATCATGATGTACCATATTGGTGACATAAGTTCCCTCGGTCACTTTACCGTATGAGTGCATTGCTCTCAAATTCTGCTCAACACTCAGATGAATAGGCATCTTCTAGCAAGAATTCATGTATCTGATGTTTTAGTAGAAGCAAAACTCCTATAAGAAGGAGGCAGTCTAGCAAGTATGGATCTTGCGACAAATTTGTGTGGTAACTCACACATAAAGAGCTCGAGCTCCTTAACGATGCAATGTATCTCATGATCCTGATCGAATACAAGACGGTTCTCTACAATCCTGTAATAATGGAAATGCTCGATGGCGTACAACTCGCTTCTAGCATCAGTTGCGCCGAACTTAGCTTGGAGCGCATTCCACATTTCCATGCCAACAAGCATATGTAGATTTGTCTCAACTAACTTGTCTCTGGTCACATTCACAACAGCTTCCACAAAGACAATGGTGGCCTGCTGAAGCGCCTTCTTCCATTGAGGAGTAATCATTTCTCAAGACCACCAATAATGACCCAGGACACGTTTATCATTGTGAGCTATAAAGTAGTATGCGAACCATTAAAATGATCTACCGTAAAGGATTTCACTTTCTATGTTACAACAAAGCCATTAATTGAAAATTGCTTACAAAAATTAAGTTTTTGGATTCTGAATAAAGTACCAATTTTCTGATTAGTTTGATCCAAAAATAAATCATGACCATGACATTGGCCGTATTAATCTCATACTGATGCCTTATCATGTAAGCATATAATAGGCATGTAGTATAAACATCTACCTAAAAAACTAATGCGGCCAACAACAAAATAAACAGGAGCGGGATAAACAGATTATATTCTCCGACATGCCAAGTCATAGCCGTGGCGGCGGTCTCCTCGGCAGACTTCTTCTCGGTTTCAGCCACATCATGGTGATGTTGAAGACGAAGAGGACGTGGTCGAAGTAGTGGACGAAGACAAAAAATAGCGAGCCGTCGCGTCAGATATGCTTCCCCGAAATCTAGTCACTCTTCTCCCGGTGAAGGACTGCAAGAGCTGGGTTCCGAAGGTCTACTCTTCTGTACCGCCATGCATGTGCATAGCGGGAGGTGATCGCCAAAAACAGCATCGACGAGTGTAACGATACTAGGTTTGTGCGCGAGGAGGTAGAATAGATGTGACCTAATTCGGGTGATAACTAGTGTTGTCAACACCTCCAATATATAGGCAGGATGAGGTAGGGAGATGTGGGGGTAGGCACATGCCCGTGTGGACAACAACCCACGATCCAACGTCTGGCATTTGTAGCACGCCCATTAATGACTTGCAACTAAATGCACTTTTTAATAACTCATAATTAACTACCAATTAATTAGCTCCTCGAAAACAACAAAATTAAGCACAGGATGACACGTATGAACGCGGCTAATATACGAAACATGGTGCACGGGACACACACGGAGGTGGTTAGTTGTGTCTAGGGGGGTATTTTGGTGGACGGTGGAGGAGCGTGCGGATAGTACGTAGAAGAGGATCCTTCGACGGTCCTTCATTTGTGAAGGAGGCTAAACCTCCCACATCAGTCATGACTCATCACACCCATGTGGGCTCTTAGAAATTTTTTGAAAACTGTTTTATGGGGCCTAACGCGTATCTAAATTCCAACAGCTGATTCACCTTCAAGCTTTGCGAATTTCCTCCTTCTTCCCAAGTTCTGCTACTTGTCGTTGGTTTATCCTCCTCGCCGTCGTCCGCAGCCGACCTGTAGCGGCAGCGACCAGAAAGGTGAGGCGCGGAGGCATTATGGTGATGACGACGACCATCAAGGTGATCCATTACACTTTGCCCTTCTTCTGTATCTCATGTGTGTGTGTTTATTCAGGCATGCATGGAGTATAAAACAAATCATGTGTCCGAGTCACAAACGCTGGCTCGATGCGTCGAAAGTCAAGAACACTGGCTCTATAGCTAGTCAGATTTTTTTTCCATTTTTACAACTGATAGTGAGCCCTTTTAAAGCGAGATGTTAACTTTTTATTTACAGGGAGGAGGAAGAGGAAGGGAAGAGATAATAAGTTAAGAATATCAGAAGATAATACCTAGTCATATTTGGGTTAATGAATCCAAAGTCATAAATTTGTCCTCTTTTGCATTTGAGGATCTTTAGTCTGCATAATATAGTAACGATAATTATACATGCAATTTATAAGCAAGCTAAGCTAGAAACTTAATTAAAGAAATAATACTCACAGACAATAGTAACTGACGATAGTTTTGTCGATGGCGTCTTGATTGTATGACTGCAATAATTCATCAAATTCAATGAACATCTCCTCGTCTCCATTGAAGTAATGCTTATCTCTAATTCCCGCCATGAGAAAGCTGCTTGTTGGAAAGATGCCCTAGAGGCAATAATAAAATGGTTATTATTTTATTTCCTCGCTCATGATAATTGTCTATTGTTCATGCTATAATTATGTTAACCGGAAACCGTAATACATATGTGAATACATAGATCACAACATGTCCCTAGTGAGCCTCTAGTTAGCTAGCTCGTTTATCAATTGATGATCATGGTTTCATGACCATGGACATTGGATGTCGTTGATAACGGGATCACATCATTAGGAGAATAATGTGATGGACAAGACCACTTCCTAAGCATAACAGAAGATCGTGTAGTTCGTCTGCTAAATGGTTTCGAATGTCAAGTATCATTTCCTTAGACCATGAGATTGTGCAACTCCCGGATACCGTAGGAATGCTTTGGGTGTGCCAAATTTCACAACATAACTGGGTGGCTATAAAGGTGCACTACGGGTATCTTCGAAAGTATCTGTTGGGCTGGCACGAATCGAGACTGGGATTTGTCACTCCGTGTGACAGAGAGGTATCTCTTGACCCACTCGGTAAGACATCATCATAATGAGCTCAATGTGACTAAGGACTTAGTCACAGGATGATGTGTTACAGAACGAGTAAAGAGACTTGCCGGTAACGAGCTTGAACAAGGTATATGGATACCGACGATCGAATCTCGGGCAAGTATCATACCGGTAGACAAAGGGAATTGTATACGGGATTGATTGAATCCCCGACATCGTGGTTCATCCGATGAGATCATCGTGGAGCATGTGGGAGCCAACATGGGTATCCAGATCCCGTTGTTGGTTATTGACCGGAGAGGTGTCTCGTTCATGTCTACGTGCCTTGCGAACCCGTAGGGTCTACACACTTAAGGTTCGATGACGCTAGGATTATAGGGAAATAGTGTACGTGGTTAACAAAGGTTGTTCGGAGTCCCAGATGAGATCCTGGACGTCACGAGCAGCTCCGGAATGGTCTAGAGGTAAAGATTCATATATAGGAAGTGAGGTTTTGGTCACCGGAAGAGTTTCAGGAATCACCGGTAATGTACCGGGACCACCGAAAGGGTTCCAGGGGTCCACCAAGTGGGGCCACTAGCACCAGAGGGCTGCATGGGCGGCAATTGGGAGGTAACTAGCCCCTAGGTGCGCTGGTGCGCCCCCACAAGGGCCCAAGGCATAGCTGAAGGTGGGAGGGGGGCAAACCCTAGGGCAGATAGGGCCTAAAGCCCACCCTAGGTCGCACCCCTCTCCCTCTCTGGCCGCCGGCCAGAAGGCCATCTAGGGCCGGCCATAGCTCCTAGGGTGGGAACCCTAGGGCTACGCCCTCCCCCCTCCTCCTATATATAATGGAGGGTGTGTGGCTGCTAAACACACGAGTTCTCTCTCTCTCGGCGCAGCCCTACCCTTCCTGTTCCTCGTTCTCCGTAGTGCTTGGCGAAGCTCTACCGGAGACCACGCAGCTCCACCGTCACCACGCCATCGTGCTGCCAGAGCTCTCCCTCAACCTCTACTTCCTCCTTGCTGGATCAAGGCATAAGAGACGTCATCGGGCTGCACGTGTGTTGAACGCGGAGGCGCCGTTGTTCGGCGCTAAGGTCAGAATCCACCATGATCTGAATCGCTGCGAGTACGACTCCACCAACCGTGTTCTTGTAACGCTTCCGCTTAGCGATCTTCAACGGTATGAAGATGCAATTTCCCCTTACTCGTTGCTGGTTTCTCCATAGATAGATCTTGGTGGTCGTAGGAAGTTTTTTGATTTACTACTACGTCTCCCAACAGTGGTATCAGAGCCAGGTTTATGCATAGAATCTATGCACGAGTAGAACACAAGTTGTTGTGCGTGTCGATCTTATTAATTTGCTTGCCTTTACTATTCTTGTCTTGATTCGACGGTATTGTGGGATGAAACGGCCCGGACCAACTTTACATGTATGCTTACGTGAGACCGGTTCCACCACCTAACATGCACTTGTTGCATAAGGTGCCTAGTGGGTTTCTGTCTCTCCCACCTTAGTCGGATTGGATTCGATGAAAAGGGTCCTTATGAATGGTAAATAGCAATTGGCATATTATGTTGTGATTTTGACGTAGGTAAGAAACATTCTTGCTAGAAACCTATAGCAGCCATGTAAAAATCTTGCAACAACAAATTAGAGGACGTCTAACTTGTTTTTGCAGCATATGCCATGTGATGTGATATGGCCAAAATATGTGATGTGATGCATTGTGATGTATGAGATTGATCATGTTCTTGTAATAGGATTCACGACTTGCATGTCGATGAGTATGACAACCGGCAGGAGCCATAGGAGTTGTCTTAATTTATTGTATGACCTGTGTGTCAATCAAGACTGTCATGTAATTACTTTACTTTATTGCTAAACGTTAGCCATAGTAGTAGAAGTAATAGTTGGCGAGACAACTTCATGAAGACACGATGATGGATATCATGGTGTCATGCCGGTGACAGTGATGATCATGGTGACCCGAAGATGGAGATCAAAGGAGCAAGATGATATTGGTCATATCATGTCACTATATTGATTGCATGTGATGTTTATCATGTTTACATCTCATTTGCTTAGAACGACGGTAGTAAATAAGATGATCTCTCAATAAACTTTCAAGAAATGTGTTCACCCTAACTGTGCACTGTTGCTAAGGATCGTTGTTCCGAAGCACCACGTGATGATTGGGTGTGATAGGTTCTAAAGTTCGCATACAACGGGTGTAAGCCAGATTTACACACGCGATACACTTAGGTTGACTTGACGAGCCTAGCATGTACATACATGGCATCGGAACACGGAAGACCGAAAGGTCGAACATGAGTCGTATAGAAGATACGATCAACATGGAGATGTTCACCATGGATGACTAGTCCGTCTCACGTGATGATCGGACACGGGCTAGTCGACGTGGATCATGTGTCACTTGGATGACTAGAGAGATGTCTATCTAAATGGGAGTTCATTAAGTAATTTGATTATGTGAACTTAATTATCATGAACTTAGTCTAAAATTGTCTTTACAATCTATATTGTAGATCCAATGGACAACGCTAATGTCACCCTCAACTTCAACACGTTCCTAGAGAAAACCAAGTTGAAAGATGATGAAAGCAACTATGCGGACTGGGTCTGTGGGTTGAGGATCATAATCATAGCTTCCTAGAGATTGTATGTCCTTGATGCACCGCTAGGTGACACACCCATTTTCCCAGCGGACCAAGACGTTATGAACGCTTGGCAGTCACATTGTGATGATTACTCCCTGGTTCAGTGCGGCATGCTTTACAGTCTAGAACCGGGGCTCCAAAAGCATTTTGAGCAACACGGAGCATATGAGATGTTTCAAGAGCTGAAACTGGTTTCCAAGCTCATGCCCGGGTCGAGAGATATGATGTATCCAACAAGTTCTTTAGTTGTAAGATGGAGGAGAATAGTTCTGTCAGTGAGCACATACTCAAAATATCTGGGTTGCACAACCGCTTGACTCAGCCGGGAGTTAATCTTCCGGATGACTCGGTTATTGACAGAATCCTCTAGTCGCTCCCACCTAGCTATAAGAGCTTTGTGATGAACTACAACATGCAAGGGATGGAGAAGTCCATTCCAGAGTTGTACTCGATGCTGAAATCAGCGGAGGTCGAGATCAAAAAGGAGCATCAAGTGTTGATGGTAAATAAGACCACTAGTTTCAAGAAAGGCAAGGGTAAGAAGAACTTCAAGAAGGATGGCAAAGCTGTTGCCGCGCCCGGTAAGCAAGTTGCCGGGAAGAAGAACAAGCATGGACCCAAGTCTGAGACTGAGTGCTTTTATTGCAAGGGTACCGGTCACTGGAAGCGGAACTGCCCCAAGTACTTAGCGGATAAGAAGGAAGGCAACGTGAAAGGTATATGTGATATACTTGTTATTGATGTATACCTAACCAGCTCTCGTATTAGCTCCTGAGTATTTGATACCGGTGAAGTTGCTCACATTTGTAACTCCAAGCAGGAGCTGCGGAATAAGCGGAGACTATCAAAGGACGAGGTGACGATGCGCGTCGTGAATGGTTCCAAGTTCGATGTGATCGCCGTCGACATGCTACCTCTACATCTACTTTCGGGATTAGTTTTAAACCTCAATAATTGTTATTTAGTACTAGCTTTGAGCATGAACACTGTATCTGGATCTCGTTTGATGCGAGATGAATACTCATTTAAATCCGAGAATAATAGTTGTTCTATTTATATGAGAGAAATGTTTTATGGTCATGCCCCATTGGTCAATGATTTATTTTTGATGAATCTCGAATGTGATGTTACACATGTTCATAGTGTGAATACCGAAAGATGTAAGATTGATAACGGTAGTCCCACTTACATGTGGCACTGCCGCTTTGGTCATATTGGTGTCAAACACATGAAGAAGCTCCATGCTGATGAACTTTTGGAGTCTCTTGATTTTGAATCATTTGACACATGCGAATCATGCCTCATGGGAAAGATGACCAAGACTCCGATCTCCAGAACAATGGAGTGAGCAACTGACTTGTTGGAGATAATACATACCGATGTATGCGGTCCAATGAGTGTCGAGGCTCGCGGTGGCTACCATTATGTTCTCACCCTCTAACAATCATAGTTGGAGAGCACGCCAGGTCCTTGGTGAAGTACGATATGCTTATGCCACAAGCTAAAGGCCTCTAGATTCCTTCCTTCTTAATGAGTTGTCATCCCGACCGATCAAAGAGACCGGCTAGGCCGAACCCCCTAATCCAGGACATCATCACAATGGAAAACCACATGCTATACTAACATACCACAAAAGACGGACGGGTAACTTGAACTTTACATCACAGTCATTTTCGCGGGGCTTGAACTTTACTCATAGTCATTCCGATGGGGCATAGACACTCAAATACATGTTGACATGGGACGGGGATCAAATTACCGACAATTTCACACAAGTTTGCCTAACACAAAAAATACATTTGCAATCGTGTACTACCTTTGCTTCACCGCTATGTTAACCTATCACTATATAATTTAGGCACACATACATATTTTCAGCTCGAAGGTATGTTCAAGCCTGCTGCGTTCAGATTGCAACAAGCTTCGGAGAAAATGAAACAAGAATCTTATAACGGTAAGGGCTACACACTAACATTTCATTTCATGATTGCACCTAACGCAACACTATTTCCTCTATAGAAGGACGAGTACGATATCATCGTTCCAGAGGAACAAAAAGGTTCAGATGACGAAGTCATGAAAATCATGAACCTGATGTTACAAACAAATTAGACATATCCGGTGCCGAAAGGTTAAACATGGACACCCGAGGAAGACTGCCCCTCCTAATAATCCAGTCAAAAAGAACAATTTGACACTGAGACTATTGCTAAACAAGTGGAGCTGAAAAGGATGTGAACGCAAACCATCAACCCTGATTTCAAGCCCATTCGTAGAGCCATGAATGGGCTACACACACTGGCAATTCAAGGACTGTTCGGCATGAATGATCTTCATAGCATGTTATTTGAGATAAAGACTACACTTATGTTCTGATGTTTTTGCATATTATTTGTACGCTTATGCTTTCGATTGTGAACGCGTAATACTTACTGTCTATCCAAATGAAGCAGTACTGAGGGGATTTTGGCTATTCTACCACTTGTCATAATAAGTTATGATAGTCACGTGCGCCAAGTCCTGATTAGGCTTCGCAGGAAGAGCGAAACCCGTTACTACTGTGCTAGCAATGTGCCAAGTAATTAACCGTTGTTAATCCGGAGCAATACATAGACGACAAGTGGTTTTGATTCGCCTTGTTGGTTTGGTTGACGGGTGGTTAATTAGGCCTTGTATAATGTGAGGTGCTTAGAAAATGTGTTTAGATAAATAAATCAGGTTTTTTTTAAGCACCGATGTTTATTTGTACAGGGTAGACGCTTAGTTAGGCGTCCCTCCTGTAGAAATAGGTACCGGTGCTTTAGCCAAACCGGTTTATTTTCCTAAACGCCTCCCTAAGCACCTAGTATTGTATAAGGCCTTAGTATGCCAAGTCGATAACAATCCACGATCAAACATCTCGGAATTGTACCGCCCGTAAAGGATTCGTAACTAGTTGTATCTGTTGATAACTCATAATTAACTATCAATTAATTAATGTTTTTGACAGGTAAAAAAAATAAGCGGAGCTCGGCTTGTTTATGAATCACGACGAGCGTGAGGGATGGGGCGAGGATGTTGGGGAAGCGCATTAAAATCACTCATCTTCTCAAACTTCAATAGTATAATATAGAAGAGAATCTTCCACACTCCTCCGCTTGTGAGGTGGGACTAAACTTTCCACGCCTAGTCATCACACTCATACGAGCCTTAAGATATATTTTTGAAATTGTTTTATGGATCTAAAGCCCATCTATATTTCAACAGCCGACTCACCGCCAGGCTCCATGTAATTTTCCCTTCTTCTGCTACTTGTCATTTGTTTATCCTCCTCGGCGTCGTTCGCAGCCACTGACGGAGCTACGTTGAAGGCTGCATGGGGCATGGCCCCCAACCTTGGGACAATGTGTGGAAAAAAAATTGAAGTTTATCCTCCTCGCCATCGTTTGCAGCCACTGGCGGAGCTATGTTGAAGGCTGCAGGGGGCATTAGCCCAGTCTTGGAACAATGTGTGGAAAATAAATTGGCGGCGACCAGCAAGGTGATGCATTGCACTTTGCCTTGTCTTCTGTCTCTCGGTGTCAGATGTATATCGAGACTTCGTGGTAGCATGAGGCTGGGGCGATTAATCGTGCGTGGAGTATAAAACCATCACTTTCTTCTTTGGGCGCCGAAACCATTCCCAACGTGCGTGTAGTATAAAACCGGTCATGCGTCCGAGTCACGATCACTAGTTGTACCCGTCTGAGTCAAGAACACTGGCTCGATCGCTAGTCAGATTTTTTTTTCCTTTTTTAGAACTGCTAGGGAGTTAGTTTAACGGGAAACGTTAACTTTTTTTATTTAGACGAGGAGAAAGAGGAACATATAAACGACAAAGAATGCGAAGATAAGAAGACAACGATTTGTAAGGAAGCTGCCTCGTTAACATCGTTCGTTCGCCCACCCCTCACTTTCCTCTTTTGGCGCCAAAACCATCCACGACATGTTCGTACCTAGCTAGATAGTCCTTCCGTCCAGAAATACAAGTTGAAGAGATGGATAATATTTCCGGATGGAGGGAGTATTATACTTCTATATACACGTATAATAAGAGAAAATACGAAGATAAGAACAGAACGATTGGTACGGAAGCCGCCTCTTTAACATCACGTTCGTATATAGCTACCTAATATATGTATATATATATACGTGTCCAGGCTGGGCCTTCAGCTCACAAGAGAAGAGCTCCATCGATCGATCAGGGTCAGTCATGGAACTGGTGTCCAACGGTCCAGTTTACGCCTCCGTGCCGGACAAGTACGTCTTCCCACCGGAGATGCGAGCAACCCTGCTTGACGACGCGCCCAGCTCCGACGTCGCGCTCCCGGTCATCGACCTCCAACGTGCCTCCCTCTCCGACGCCCGACACCGCCGCCTCGTCGCCTACAAGATTGTCAAGGCCGGGAAGGAGTTCGGCTTCTTCCAGGCACGAGTTGTAGTTTCTTCTTTCTTAATATGGATTTGTATGTACGGAATGTTAATACTCTTCGTTTATAAATGTGGTCGTGCTCATCACAACAATGAAGGAGCCGGGGGTTTATCCTTCTTTTGAAAAAAAAAATGGGCCCGAACTTGACATGTCTTCATTGTGCGAGCTTGCAGGTGGTGAACCATGGCGTGGCGGAGGATGTAGTGCGGGGGTTCCGTGAGGCCGCGGCGGAGTTTTTCACGATGCCACCAGAGGAGAAGTTGTCGTACTGCTCGGATGACCAGAGCAAGCCCGTCCGTGTGGGTTCAAGCACCCCCCACGATAGAAACCAGACGCGTTATTGGCGTGACTACCTCAAGCTTAGGCCCCACCCGGTCTCCGACGAGATTGTTGGCCATTGGCCGGCGAAGCCGGCGAGCTTCCGAAGCTCCCTCGCTGAGTTC
The DNA here is from genome assembly GCA_022496015.1 of Hordeum marinum. Lineage (NCBI taxonomy): Eukaryota > Viridiplantae > Streptophyta > Magnoliopsida > Poales > Poaceae > Hordeum > Hordeum marinum. Next base: position 522,161,438 of record CM039674.1, on the reverse strand, counting down.
TCCGTGGAGGTGCACGAATTGGCGCAGACACTTCTCCATCTCATCGCTGAGGGGCTCGGCCTCCACAGTAGCTTCTTCGCAGGCGACCTCAGTGGCGGGGACACCCAGATGATTGTAAACTACTACCCACCGTGCCCAGACCCAAGTGTCACGTTGGGCCTGCTCCCACACTGCGACCGCCAGCTCCTCACTGTGCTCTCCCAGGGCGATGTTGCCGGGCTCCAGGCGAGGCACGGCGGGCGGTGGCTCCTCGTCCGCCCGGTCCCCGGTGCCTTCGTCATCAACTTTGGACACCAGATGGAGATCCTCACCAATGGGGTGCTGGCAAGCGTAGAGCACCGAGCCCTCACCAACTCTATCGTGGCGAGGATGTCGGTGGTTACACTTCTTATGCCCAAACTGGACTGCCTTATCGGCCCGGCGCCAGAGATGGTGAGTGAGGCGAAACCAGCCAAATTTAGGGAGTTCGTGCTCAGGGAGTTCATGGCGGCATACGACACCGCTGCTGCCAGTCGGGACGACGTGATGAAGTACTTTCGCCTCGAACATTAGATCGATGTTGATAGCTCCGTGATCTCGGCCTGAACTTTCTACATAGTAGCTTATTATACCAAATAAAGAGAGCTCGGGAGCGTTAAACTCTTTGCATCTTCTGAACGCTATGCTAAAAATTAATGAAGCTTTAACAAGTTGTTGTGTCTATTATGTGCATATATCGATGAAGAATCCTCCAAGGGCCGCCCGCCCAGACTATGCAACAAATAGAAAAAGCTTTCATTAGCTTTTTGGTTCAAAATACCAAGTAAAATGAGGGTACGTCTAAGGCTCATCAAGATGAAACTTTGCAATCTCACATCTAAAAGATGTCATCCTTGTTGTGTGGTCTTTTTCGCTTTCACCAATTTTTTATCTTATTTTTGTTTCTCGTACTTTTCTTTTTGGCTGTTGTATGTGTTCTTTCCCAATTGCATGTCCTTTTTATACACCCAAGCATACCCCAATTGCAATTGCGTTGAGAGCATACAGTTGTAGTTGAGGCCAAAATTTGCAGTTGTGTGTCTATTGGCATATATACATGCAACTCGTTTGAGGTCCGATGAGTTGAGTGTCATGATGGACATGCAACTAGGTTAGGATGGGCGAGGTTGCGTGTCAATGGTAGATGTCGTGGGAACAAGTCTGACAGTAGAAGGTAGGGGTACGAACGGAGAGGACAGAGTCCTAGCTACGGCGAGGGTGTACACACGGATGTATAAGTTCAGGCCCCTCTCGTGGAGGTAACAGCCCGATGTCTCAGTGCTCGGGAGCTTATGTCGTGTGGAATGTTAAGATTACAGTGGTTGCGAACCCTTGTGCCAGAGGGGAGGGGCGGCTTATATAGAGTTCGCTGCCCCTCATAAGTGCCCGGCATCTAAGGGTCCGATCGTGGGTTTAAAGTCTGACATTACTGGTAATGTACATAATAAATGCTACTAATAACGAAGGACTAACGACTGCCCGTTGGCCTCCTGATGGTGGCTCCTGGTCTTTTAGTGTCGACTGAGAATGAGGTCTACCGAATGACAGGCGACTGTCGAGTGAAGGAAGAAGACTCTGAGTGGATTGAATGTCGAGTGACTTGAACGTCACATGGAATCCAGTCGGAAGCTTATGCTTGATCTTTAAGTCCTCCAACATAGTGTCCTTAGGTAGGGTATGTGGGCCTTGCCTAGGACCCTACCCTAGGTACATATCCTCATCATTAGCCCCCGAATGGATCGGGGTTCTAGTGGTGAAATGGGGGTATCAATGCCAATCTTGAATTAAGTCATCAAATCTTCCGAATGATGTTTGGAGCTTCAACGAAACTTGCGTCGATTGAACTCTGAGTATTGACGTCAATTCAGGATCAACACGCCAAATCTTCCAAATGATATTCGGGGCTTCAACGAAACTTGCGTCGATTGAACTCTTCGCCATTCGCCCGGATCCATTTAGCCTTGAAAGCGTCCGAGTGAATGTTGAGTGCCTATTTTGCTCCGATTGAACTGAAAGCATCTTTGGAGATGACGGGTCGGTCTATCAGACCCGGATTTCGCGAGATACGAAAATTTGGGAAGCGCGCACACGTGCGATGATGACGCCACGATCAGGGCAAGTGGGGGCACGACGCCTCGATCTCCGCACTGGTCATTTCGCCACGTACTGGACGCAGACTGCGGCTCGCATGCGCGGTGATCTCATGGGTCCACCAGTCAGCAAGGCACTCGGCGGGATATAAATCTCGGAGCGTTGTGGTTCGCATAGTACTTTTCCACAAACTTCCTCTCTTCCTCCGCCTACACTGTCTCCAGCGCCTCACTTCGTTCCTCTCCGATGAGAGCCGCCATGACGATGACGAAGAGCACCATTGAGAAGCTGGAGCGAGCTAAGAAGGGGGCGGCGAATGTCAAGGGCAAGAAGCCCTCGACTGCTCGGTTCACCGCACCGGCGGGATGGATGCAAGGGGACTTTCTCCCCTCCGTAGTCACTCGTGAGGACATGGAGGGCCTTGTCGCCGATGGGCTTGTGGCGGACGGCGCCTGGAGGTTGCCGGAGGGAGAGCGCGAGCAAGAGCCGCGCGATAGGGAGAGGGTCCTCCTTCTCTCCCATGCTGAAAGAGGTTTCTCTATGCCACCCCACCCGTTCTTTAGAGGGTTCTTGAATTTCTTCGGCGCTCAATTGCACCATCTGCCACTGAATACTACTGCATACTTGTTTGCCTTTGTTACTTTGTGCGAGTGTTTTCTGGGCTGTTCTCCTCATTGGGGTTTGTTCAAGCACATCTTTACGGTCAGATCCCAGACTGTGAAGAAAGCCCTCCCTGCTGATGGGAAGACTCATGTGCTTCAGTTGTGTGGGGATTTAGGACTTTAGAAAAGAGCCCGTAGTTCTTTTCCTACCATGACTTTTCCTAAGTCTGTTAGAGGCTAGCAGTGAACTTTGTTTTACTGCAAAGACGCAGCATCGCCCAACATGTCGACTAGCCTTCCCCCCTATACACCTGACCGTCCAGCTGTCCCCAAGTCTCTGAGAGTGACCGAAGAGGAACATGTCCAAGTGGGAATCTTGGTTGAAGTTGTGGTGCAACTGATTCAGGGTGGAGCGACTGGCATGGATCTGTTCAAAACATTTCTTAGTCGACGTATTCAGCTGCTCCAAGCCAGAGATCACACCATGTGGCACTACACGGGCCTTGAGGACTCGACCAGGGTGCACCCAGAAGAGGCTCCGCAAAAAAGTGTCGAGTAGTGGCTTCGCAACATCACTAGAGCATGCGACAACCCTTTGGGGGCCAAGAGGATCCGGCCTTACTTGGCCGAAAACCCGCCGAAGAATCTGGTGAGTTGCACGGTGTCGACTGATATACTTGTACCGTCGAGTGATATATTGACTTATAAACTGACTTCTTTACTTGAATCATGCAGGAGTGGACGCACATGCACTCGCCTGTTCCTACCGGGAACCATGTTGACGATGGAGTTCTGAGTAAAGGCGGCAGCATGGACGACAACAGTTCAGAAGACTCTGAGGATGAGTACAAAAACTTGGACGAAAACGAGCCAGAAGTTGAGCCACCTCTTCGCACCGAACGCCGCACCAAGGCTCACCAAGATCCAACGGCTGCTGAAGACAGGGCTTCGGGCCCAAGCGAGAAGAACCCAAAACGGAGCCGCCCCTCGACTGTCGAGTCAAGCGAATGATCGACAAAGCAAACCAAAGTGACCGTGGCAAAACCTCGCAAAGCCTTGCCTCGCATGAAGATGGCCGTGCCTGTCGTATCCACGTGAGTGTTTACTTTAAAATTCTTTCTGTCGATTGTGACTTTGCATTGTTGCTAACCAAGTGTTGTTTGATCCATCAGAGCTGCTACTTCTATAACATCACCTCCTCAAGACGGAGGGGAAGCGATGGACATTGACACTGCTGACGCTGCCACTTTTCACAAAGGTTAATAAGTCCTCGATTCATCCGAATGAGATTCGTCACTTGCAAAAGTTAACACTGTCGGTTGACGTTGCAGAGGTCATCCAGCTGGAAGACGACGAGGAACACCTAGACACCTCGTGCACCCACACTCGAAGAGCTTCATCATTGCAGAAGCTTCAGCGGTCGACTACAGAGTCCTCCTAGGGGATGGGCGACTCGACACGAAGCACAGCTAATCCTGCAGTACCTCTGTCGAGTGCCCCTCAAGCTGTCTCGACCATCGTGACATCAACTCCAACCGGACCTGCTCAGACTGCTTCAGTTGCCCTAGCTACTATGCCGATCCCGCCCATGACGGCTTTCCCTCTGCATCGCGTCTCGGAAGATCAGACCGGATCTGTGAAGGAGGCTATGATCCAGGCAGAGCAGATGATGCTACGAACCAAAGAGGCGTACGAGGCTAGCAAGCTGGCTTACTATGCCAGCACGGCCCTCTGTACCAATGTCCGAGTAAGTTTCATTGTAAGTACATTTCCGATTGAATTCCTGTCTTTTCTTGACTGTATACCCAGTGGGTGCCTATTTTCCACTCATAGAATGTTTGAAATTTCTCCACTCGAGTAGGTCAGGCCTTAGTCGAGTAGGTTTTGGATCGATAGTACGCATAGTACTAGAGCCACTCGACATGTCGAGTGCATATATTTTTTTCCGACGGGCCGCTCGACGGATCGAGTGTTAACCGTCTTAGTGGGGGCACTCTGAGTGGACCCACTGGGTGTAGTCCCCGAGATCGCTGTCGAGTGCTTGCATCGATAGGGGTCTTAGAGTTTGTCGTATCCTTGATATGTTTTCCCTTGGTCGCACCACTCCGCAACTTCTTTGTAGGTTCTATAGATATCATTGAGAAACCATGATATGACACTACATAAGGATAGACTGCACTTCATAGGGTGGGGAGGGGCATGTCACTCGACGGATCGAGTGACGTATATTCCACTGATGGATGTTTTCTGCCACTCGACTAATCGAGAATTGGCAGATCTAGTGGGGGCATGCTAAGTGCACCCACTAGGTGTAGTCCCCGAGACTGTTGTCGAGTGCTTGCACCGACAGCGGTCTTAGAGTTTGTTGTATGCGGGATACATTTTGTCTTTGATCACACCACTCAGAAGCTACCTTGTACGTTTCATGGATATCATTGATAAACCATGATATGACGCTACATAAGGATAAATTAAACTTCACAGAGCAGGGAGGCGCGTCACTCAACGGGTCGAGTGAGGGATGAATGTTCTGACAAGGCTGACCTTGTCAAACGTTTCAGTAACCAGTGGTGGCACGCCAAGTGCACCCACTGGGTGTAGTCCCTAAGGCTACTGCTAATCACAGACGATAAGTAGTAGTCTTGAAAACTTGAAATCGGGATTTCCGTCGTACGCGTATACTGGAGGCACTCGACATGTCGAGTGCATATTTTTTCTGACAAGTTATTCCACAGGTCGAGTGTTAACTGTCTCAATGGGGGCACTCTGAGTGCACCCACTGGGTGTAGTCCCCGAGACCACCATCCAGTGCTTACACCGGCGGGGGGTCTTAATAGAGACTGCTTGAATTTGTTTACGGCACGCGAAGCGCTAGAGCCACTCGACATGTCGAGTGGACTTTTGCTTGAATTCTTCTTCCCCTGGACACGGGCTTCATGGACATCATAGGTCAACCATTATATGACGCTGTTCGAGGATAGTAAGACAGGCATTTGACAGTATTCATAACCCAGTCGACCATCCTTGGTATTACTTGTCGATTGAATTTCTTTCTTTAGTTGGTTTTAGAGGGCTTGCGAACTTGGAACATAGTACAAGGATCTTGAGGATGAGAGGAGCCGACTGTGCGTGGATCTGGAAGCCTCCAACAATGCTTTGGAGCGAGCACGGGCTGAGCTAAAGTCTCTGGGAGGTAACTACCATCGACTCTCTGCATTCCCATCTTCACTTTTCATGCTTTAAACTGAGTGCTCTCGCTCTATGAAGAAGGCGCTGGAGGACAAGGACAAAGCACTCGCCGATGCCCAATGGGTGGCCAAGGATAAAATCAAGACTGCATATCGAAAGTTGGCGGCTTCCCAGAAGCTAGAGGAGGAGAACGCAAATCTGAAGCAAGAACGCGTGGACCTCGTCAAAAGGGCCGAGCAGCTGAACAAAAGGAGCAATGGCCTGGAGAAGCATTTGGGTGAATTCTCGATGAAGATGTATATCATGCTCGACGGTGAGTTTCTCTTGTCGACTGAACTTTGTAAAACCCATGAAGATCGTACCTCATCGATTCTCCTCCCATTCCTTCTCCTCAACAAAATTCTGCCAAGACTTCGAAAAGGAGACAGAGGAGATTGAGCCCAACTTGGATCCCACCAAGTCTCTTGTCGTAGACGCGGTGGCCATAAACATGCTTAGACTGAATTTTTGGCTCCCGGGCGTTCAGGCATATCTTGTCCGACTGAAATCTGCGATGGAGAGGATTGACAAGGAGTTGTGTCCTGAGGACACTCTTCAGCTCGACCTTAACTCCATCATGGCCCGTCTGAAAGACCTTCCAAGTCGAGTGCAGACCTAGAAGAAGTCTGATGCTCGATGCGGGGCTGACGTGGCGCTATCACTCGTCAGGGTTCATTGTAGGGACGTGAGGGAGGAGAAGTTGAAGGAGCTCCGAGTGGTTAACACAAAGAAGCTTCAGTTTGAGGACTTCATGGAGACCTTCATCAACGCCGCTAGCAGAATTGCAGATGGCATCGACTTGGACACTTTTGTCGAGCCAGCCAGCCCGTCGGATGATTAGAAAAACTTGACCTTAGAAAGAAACACTTTTATTCGCCTCGGTATGCCGAGTGGAACTGTATCCCTTAAAACTTCATTCAGGCCTTAGGCCCGAGCACTTTTGCTTTCTCGCAATACTTTTATCTGCGATTAACCCTTCGGATTTATCCGTGTTTGGCTTTCAACCATTTGTTCGACTGAGTTTGCTTTTAGGCTTAGGCGAATACATGTTCGCAACCAAGCCCCTGCGTGTGAGTATTTCTTAACACTCAGAATATTTTTGACCCTAGGCGAAGATTTATTCACGGCTAGGGAGTCGAGTGGTTGTATCACAATCCACTCGACGGGATATTTAACATAGGCAAAAACATGTTCGTAGCTAAGCTCCCGAGTGTGAGGATTGCTCAACACTCGGAATATTTTTGACCCCAAGCAAAGATTTATTCGCGGCTAGGGTGTCGAGTGGATGTATTACAATCCACTCGGCGGGGTATTTAACTTAGGCGAAAACATGTTCGCAGCTAAGCCCCCGAGTATGAGGATTGCTTACCACTCGGAATATTTTTGACCCCAGGCAAAGATTTATTCACGGCTAGGGAATCGAGTAGATATATTACAATCCACTTGGCGGGGTATTTAACTTAGGCGAAAACATGTTTGCAGCTAAGCCCCCGAGTGTGAGGATTGCTCATCACTCGGAGTATTTTTGAACCTAAGCGAAGACGGGTTCGCAAATAGACCGTCGAGTGAATGGGCTACTATCCACCCGACAGGGTTTTTAACTTAGGCGAAACATGTTCGCAGCTAAGCCCCAAAGTGTGAGGATTGCTCATCACTCAGAGTTTTTTCGAACTTAGGTGAATGTGGATTCACGGCTAAGTCGTCGAGCGAATGGACTGCTATCCACCCGACATGGTTATTAACTTAGGTGAAAGCATGTTCGCAGCTAAGCCCCCGAGTGTGAGGATTGATCAACACTTGGAGTATTCCTAAGAGTGAAACTGTACGATCGGAATCGATAATATATATTGCAGAAATTGGAATTGCATAGATGAAGTATTCTCATTACATCAGAAGATTCTTCTGTCTCTACGTATAAAAACGCCGGAGCAGATCTGCATTCCAGGCTCGTGGCTCGTCTATCCGCTTCATGAGATTGTACAGATGATAAGCTCCGTTGTTCAGCACTTTAGTGATGATGAAAGGACCTTCTCATGCAGGAGCAAGCTTGTGAGGTCGATGTTGATTCACTCGGAGCACCAAGTCTCCCTCATGATACGATCGACTCTTGACGTTCTTCGCATGGAAGCGACGCAGATCCTGCTGATAGGCAGTAGTCCAGATCAAAGCCATCTCTCGTTCTTCCTCCAGGAGATCAACACCATCCTGCCTAGCCTTTTCGGCTTCTGCCTCAGAATAAAGTTCCACTCGAGGAGAATTGTGAAACAAGTCACTCGGCAAGACAGCTTCAGCACCATAGACCAGGAAAAAAGGAGTCTGTCCATTCGACCGATTTGGTGTAGTTCTCATGCCTCATAACACAGACGGCAGCTTAGTTACCCACGCACCAGCGGCATGATCCAGATCGTGCATGAGACGAGGCTTCGGACCTTGCAAGATGAGGCCATTGGCTCGCTCGACTTGCCCATTGGTTTGCGGGTGAGCGACAGATGCATAATCCACCTGAGTGCCCTAAGATGTGCAGAAGTTTCTGAACTTTTCTGAGTCAAAGTTGGTGCTGTTATCCATGATAATGCTGTGAGGAATGTCGTAGAGGAAAATTATCTCTCTCATGAATGTAACCATCGTACGGGAGTTCAATTTCTTGATGGGCTTGGCTTCTATCCACTTGGTAAACTTGTCGACTGCAACCAGCAAATGAGTGAAACCACCTTTTTCCGGTCTGAAAGGGACCAACCATGTCGAGTCCCCAAACAGCAAACGGCCAGGCAAGGGGGATCATTTTCAGAGCAGAGGCCGGCTTGTGTGACAAGTTTGCACAGAACTGGCATCCATCACAGTGATCAACGATGTCTTTAGCCATCTCATTAGCCCATGGCCAGAAGAAACCATCTCTGTATGCTTTGGCGACAATCGTCCATGACAATGCATGATGGCCGTAAGTTCCCGAGTGGATCTCATCCAGAATCATTCGACCTTCCTCGAGGGAAATGCAGTGCTGTGTAATGCCAATTGCACTCTCTCTGAGCAGCTGATCTCCCATCACAGTAAAAGCCTTGGACCTGCGCACAACCTGCCGAGCCTCTGTTTCATCTTTAGGGAGCTCTTGTCTGAGGATATAGGCAATGTAAGGCACAGTCCAATCGGGAGTGACAACCAGAATCTCCATGACCATATCAATCACTGTAGGGACATCGACTTCTATTGGGTCAGTGGAACTCAAAGCTTGTGGGGGCTCTTCGGTGAAAGGATATTCTTGCACCAAAGGAGTGTGAAAGTGCTCTAAGAACACACCACTGGGGACGGGCCCTCGAGTGAACCCAATCTTGGATAGCTCGTCGGCCGCCTGATTTTTCAGTCGGGGAACATGATGAAGTTCCAGGCCTTCGAATTTCTTCTCCAACTTTCTGACTGCATTGCAGTAACCAGTCATAGCGGGGTTTCGAACGTCAAACTCTTTCATCACTTGATTCACCACCAAATCTGAGTCGCCATAAACCATCACGCGCTTGACGCCGAGTGAGATAGTCATGCGCAACACATACAAAAGTGCTTCATATTCTGCCTCATTGTTGGAGGAATCGAAGTGAATTTGCAAGACATAGCTGAGCTTGTCGACCGGGAAGATATCAAGATAACACCAGCACCGGACCCATTCAACATTTTAGAGCCGTCAAAGAACATGGTCCAATGCGTTGAGTGAACTTGGATTGGCTGTTATTGTTCAATCCACTCGGCCATGAAATCTGCCAATGCCTGGGACTTGATTGCTTTTTTGGCTTCAAATCTAATGTCAAAGTGTCGAAGCTCGATTGCCCATTTAGCCACTCGGCCTGATGCGTCTCGATTATTGAAAATCTCGAACAGAGGAGCATCACTGATGACTGAAATCGAGTGATCTTGGAAATAATGCGCCACCTTCTTCGCTGAGAGGGAAATACCATAAACTAGCTTCTGATAGTGTGGATATCTTTGCTTTGAGGGGGACAATACTTCCGAGACATAATAAGCTGGCCGCTAGACTTTATAAGCTTTACCCTCCTCTTCCCGTTGGACAGTTAGCACCGTATTGACGACCTGATAAGTGATCGCGATGTACAGGAGCAATAGCTCTTTGCTGCAAGGAGCGGCAAGCACCGGTTGGGTGGAGAGCAGGGCTTTGAGTTCAACAAATGCTGCTTCGGCTTCGGGAGTCCACTCGAACATGTCGGACTTCTTCATCAATTGATATAAAGGCAGAGCCTTCTCACCAAGACGAGAAATGAATCGACTCAATGCTGCCAAGTAACTTGTGAGCTTCTGAACGTCGTGCACTCGCACGAGACTCTTCATTCGGGTAATGGCACTGATTTTCTCAGGGTTGACATCAATCCCCCGTTCGGAAACGAGAAAAGCGAGTAATTTGCCGCCAGGGACGCCAAAAGTACACTTGGCCGGATTTAGCTTTATGTCGAATCTCCACAGATTGGCAAATGTTTCGGCCAAGTCAGCCAGCAGGTCAGAACTTTGTAGGACTTGACCACTATATCATCCATGTACGCCTCGACATTTCGAGGGATCTAGTCGAGTAAACATTTCTGAATCATGCGCATAAAAGTTGCGCCAGCATTTTTGAGACCGAATGGCATAGTGATTTAGCAGAAACACCCGAATAGGGTGATAAAAGCTGTCTTTATTTCGTTCGACCATATAGACGGATCTGATACCCAGAGTAAGCATCCAGAAACGATAAACGCTCGCACCCCCCAGTCGAGTCAACAATTTGATCTATGCGGCGGAGCGGAAAATGATCCTTTGGGCAAACCCCATTGAGATGTTTGAAGTCAATGCACATACGCAAAGACTTATCTTTCTTTGGCACCGTCATAACATTCGAGAGCCACTCGGAGTGGTAAATCTCCCGAATGAACTTGGCTTGCAAGAGACGGGCACTTCTTTGCCGATTGCCTGGTGCTTCTCCGCCACTAAACGACACAAATGCTCCCTCACGGGTTTGTCTTTCAGATCCACTCTCAGACGGTGCTCAGCCAGCTCCCTGGGAACCCCCGGCATGTCAGCAGGCTTCCATGCAAAGATATCCCAGTTCTCACGGAGGAACTGGATGAGCTTGGCTTCCTATTTGCTATCGAGTGTTGATGAGATATTCGTCAGGGCAGCAGTAGAATCTGTTGGGTGTGCACCTTCTTTACTTCCCCTACCGACTGAAATGCCGACTCGGAAGCCGGCTTCTTTGCACGGAGCAAATCAGCAGGGTCCGCGGTTTTCTTGTACTCTTCTAGCTCAACCATGGCCATCTGGTGATCGACGATCTTGGAGCCTTGCTGGAGGCATTCTTTGGCCCGCTATCGTTTTCCAGTGACCGTGATCACGCCCTTAGGGCCTGGCATCTTCAACTTGAGATACACATAACATGGTCGGGCCATGAAACGTGCATACGTGGGTCGACCCAAAATGGCATTGTAGGCACTCTGGAAATCCACGACTTCAAACATCAGCTTTTCTTTTCGGAAATTTTTGTCATTCCCGAATGTCACATCCAATGCTATTTGGCCGAGTGACTTGGCCTTCTTCCCTGGGATGACCCCGTGAAATTCCATGTTGCTTTCACTCAGTCGGGACATCGGAATGTCCATCCCTTTTAGGGTATCCGCAAGCAGAATGTTCAGGCCGCTACCACCATCCATGAGGACCTTTCTGATTCGAGTGCCCCCCACCACCGGATCAACTACCAGAGCCTGTCGACCAGGAGTGGCCACATGAGCAGGATGGTCTGTTTGGTCGAATGTGATGGCACACTGGGACCACTTGAGGTAGGTGGGAATAGCAGGTACAGCCATGTTGACTTCTCTGTTAATGACTTTCAGACGACTCTTGCTCTCGACATCAGCAAAAATCACAAGTGTAGCAGTGACATATGGGAATATTTCCTTAACTTCATCTTCATCACCCTTCTCAGGAGATTTATCACTCGACGGGTCCCCTTTGAATTGTTGGATAAGGGTCCGACACTATCGAGTGGTGTGCTTGGGCAAAATCACATTGCCTTCCGCATCTTTCCTCGTGTGAATTACACACGGCTGATCCATGATATCAGTTCCTGACTGACTTTTTCCTTTCTTGGGGGCATACTGTGGTTTAGCCTTGCCCTTGTTTTTTGATTGAGTCACCAGTGCTGCTCCTTTTGCTTGAACCGGACCCTCAGCTTTTCGCTTCTGTTTCCGATTGTTATTGCAACTAGCCTCATTGGCGACTGCCTTTCCTTTGCCGCTACGGAGGCGGTATTCTTCCTTTCCATTGGCGTACCGAGTGGCGATTTCCATCATCTTGTCGAGTGAAATATCACCCATGCGCCCGAACTTTAGGTACAGCTCCTTGTATCTCACACCGGCCTTGAAAGCACACACAACCTGGTGCTCTAACACATTCTCCACTGGATGATGCAAAGTGGACCACCACTGAATATAATCTCTCAAAGTTTCATCAGGCTTCTGGACACAATGTTTTAAGTCGACCAGACCTGTAGGATGCTTGCAATTACCCTCAAAGGTTCGGATAAACACTCGGGCCAGATCCTTCCAGCAATATATACTGGAAGTAGCCAAGCTCGAGCTGAACCATCCATCATCAAGGACAGGTGCTTCATTGCGACAGTGTCGTTGCCGCCACCAATTTGTACTGCCACTTGGTAATCATCTAACCAAGTCTCTGGCTTGGACTCGCCAGAAAATTTTCCGATCCCAGCCGCCAACCTGAAGTTGGGGGGAATCTCCGCAGAATGGATGGCTCTACTGAAACACTCAGGACCAGAAATCACGGCTGAGCTACCACTCAGAAAATCTCTATCTTGGCCTTCTCTGTGGGCTCTGCCCCTGTCGATCCGTTTCTGGGTGAGGAGATCTCAAGCATCAAACTCCGCATTCCGTTCATCATCGAACGAGCGCCTATCGTCCAGGTGCCGGGGCACGCACGGACCGCCCTGCGGAGGAGTGGGTACTCGACGGTGGTCTTCGCGGTGAAGCTGGTCTCTGACCTGATCCTCGCGAAAGCCCCCACCCCTACGACACAGGGGTGATCCAGGGTTGTGTACCGACTGAACGGTTTACGGCCCTGGGTGAGTTGTTGTGTATCCTATTGTGGGACTATGAAACTACAGAATTCTGACGCTGTGTTGCATCAAACAGTGCTCTGGTCTGCATCAACCCTCCTCCAGCCTCTGACCGCGATGGCTGAATGGAATTTGCTATCCTAGCAGCAGCTGCAACATTTAACACAGGAGTTCGATATACCTCAACATCGTTGCGAGAGCCAGTCGGGAACAGTTGTCGCTGCCGTCGATCGGCAACAGGTGGACACTGGCGAGCGCACTCGTCGAGTTCTCGCTGGAGCTCTTCCAGCCGAATGCGCCTGGCCTCCAAGGCCTGGGCCTCAGCGGTCGTACCAACGATGGGGGTATGAAGAACCTCCCCCTCGCGACGCGGCTGTTCACTCGATGCACCACCAGCATCGCGCTTGCCGTGGCCAAAGCCCGGTGGCAGGCTTTGATGAGAGCCTGCCATAAGGACCTCCGCTGCTGGATCGCAGCTCTCGCACTCGGAAGGGATATCGGACGGATCGGAATCCGACTCGAACACGCCATGAAGAGACTAGGCAGGCTCGAGCGCTGCGATCTGTGGAGAAGAAATATGACGTGCCACTACGTGCTTGACCCAGCGCTAGAGTCGTGAGCGGTCAGACCGCTTGCGACTACAGACAGCGAGGAGAGCCGGCGTATAGGGAGTCGACGGTTGACGCAGCAACACGCAGCAGGAACTCGCGCGGAAGTGCGTGGCCCTACGAACTGGGAGCGCCTCGACATCGAGAGGCGCTTCCTGAAGCCATGCCGAATTGTCCGCGATGAAGGTGAGCGCACCAAAATGGATCTCGTGGCCCAGAGCAAAAACACCACCGAAAGACATGTCGAAGGATGGAAAATGCAACATCGCCAGAAGTCGCTTAGACGCGTGCCCCACGGTGGGCGCCAACTGTCGTGGGAACGAGCCTGACAGTAGAAGGTAGGGGTACGAAGGGAGAGGGCAGAGTCCTAGCTACGGCAAGGGTGTACACACAGATGTATGAGTTCAAGCCCCTCTCGTGGAGGTAACAGCCCTACGTCTCAGTGCTCGGAAGCTTATGTCGTGTGGAATGTTAAGATTACAGTGGTTGTGAACCCTTGTGCCAGAGGTGAGGGGCGGCTTATATAGAGTTCGCTGCCCCTCATAAGTGCCCGGCATCTAAGGGTTCGATCGTGGGTTTAAAGTCTGGCGTTACTCGTAACGTACATAATAAATGCTACTAATGACGAAGGACTAACGACTGCCCGTTGGCCTCCTGATGGTGGCTCCTGGTCTTCTAGTGTCGATTGAGAATGAGGTCTACCGAATGACATGCGACTGTCGAGTGAAGCAAGAAGACTCTGAGTGGATTGAATGTCGACTGACTTGAACGTCATATGGAATCCAGTCGGAAGCTTATGCTTGTTCTTTAAGTCCTCCAACGTAGTGTCCTTAGATAGGGTATGTAGGCCCTGCCTAGGACCCTACCCTAGGTACATATCCTCGTCAGTTGACATGCGCTGGGTTAGGACGTGAGCAAGTTGCGTGTTGATGGTGAACATGTAGCTGGATCAAGAAAGTTGTGTATCAAAAGTGAACATGTAACTAGACCGGGGTCGAACAAATTGCGTGTCGAGGATGGACAGGCAACTAGGTCAGAAAAGTTGCATATCAAATGGTGGACATGTAACTGGGTCAGGTAGGGTCAAATTGTATATGTCAAGAATGAACATGCAACTAGATTGGGATCATGCAAGTTGTGTATGCAGAGTCGACGTGCAACTCGGTCCAAGTCGGGCAAGTTTATTGTCTAGGATGGACATGCAACTGGGTCAGGGTCTAGTATGTTATGTGTCTAAGGTGGATATGCATCAGAATCGATCGTGCCCTAAAGGTAATAATTAGAGTTATTATTTATCTCCATGTTCATAATTAATATTGATATACTGTGCTATAACTACCTATTTGATGTCGTAGGAGATGAGCTTGATGGGGCAGAAGCTTCAATTGGACAAGGAGTGGCTGAAGCTCGGTCAGCTCATGGTGATGGTCCAAGCACGGGTGACAAGAGGTAGGTCGGTCCAATGAACCTGAAGCGGAGGAGGGGAGATTGGATGTGAGGACTAGTGCAGAGGGTTGGTTTGATCCAATCTTGTACTAGCAGAGTTGTTTCCATAATAATTTCTGGTCGAGGACATGACGTAGTGGAAGCAGAACCGCATAAATTGAGGGTTTTACACAGAGATTAGGCTGCTCTTCACGATTGACTTTTTTTAGAGAAACAAGTTCAATTATTTGGATTGGTGTGCTACGGTTCACTTGTGGATGTGTACAAGCCGGGTGGCCGCCACTATCTGATATTCTCATGGTTTGGGATGTACTTGGCTTGCAAAATGTTACAAAGCATGCAGACATGGTCAAGGATTTACTGAATCTGACGTATGTGCAAATAAGCTGATTTGTAGGTGCTGTTAATTAATTTGAACATATGTCCATGTTTTCTTTCATTGCAAAGCACTGCATCACTTGCTAGTAAAATAATTAAAGAGTTTTTTTCTATAGAGCAAAATCATTAAGCATTATGAGTAGTTTGTTCGTGGTCTAATATTGATATGGCAAGTGTGAGAAAACAACATGGCAGAGTGATGATTGTGTCACCGCCATCTACTCACGTTCATTGGATCAATGTTGTTCATGCTGCCCCGTCGTCGTCCATTGGTTGTATCTTTTCTTTCTTTTTTTTTGTATTCATGCAAACGCTTCACTTTTGTCCATTGGTTGTTTGGTCCTATGGAAGCATGTGTCACTATAGCACGTGGCTTCAAATCACAGCATCCTTTTTGGTCTCACTCCAGCCTACCCATTTTTTGCTCATTTTTTCTGCTCATGAAACAACCAAATAAGTTGCCATCACTTTCACATCCATTTCAAGCGAAGACAAATGATCCATAACAACAACTGCACCGAAAAATCCTGTTTGAATTCACATCATTCCCATATTCATAAATATTTGTGATTATCAATATAATTTTCATCTGTTTGTATGACTATTCTAAGTAGTAGGGCAAAGTCTTTTATTTTGCAACAGACCATGATCTTAAATGCTAATAAGAGAATTTTGAACAAATTATATGTGTGGACTTGACCATGTTGCTCATTTGCAGAAAACCGCAACAGATATTCTCTAGCTAGCTGCCCTGCCCATAGAACAGGTCCGTTTCTCGGTGGTCATCTACTTTGTCACCCACCCACCCATACGGCATTTTGGCCTATATACACGTGTTCGCATGGCAATGAAAAATGTGAAGATGGAGTTTGGCGTCTTATTACTCCTTTCCTCTAAAGCGAGGTGCCCCTGCCCAAGATCTTACCAATTTCACTAGTGAATCGTCGCTCCCCCACTTGCGATGACCTCTATGTTGTTGCGACATTGGGGAGACTAGTTTCTTCTTCTCTTTTAGGCGTGCCATTGTTCATTGTGTCGAAATGCACGATGTTTCGGAGTGGAAACATCGTGCTTTTCGACACAAGCCCGATCAGCCTCCAACCGCAAATTCTTCAGCGTAAAAGCACCGGAATCGTTCAACTGTTGCACATTTGGTCGGGCATCGTCCAAGTGCATGCATGCAGAACGCCGATACAGGTTAATGTCTCTGATCATGTGCTACCTACATTTTCTTTTTGCCGATTCACGCGGCCGTGACCGTCGTAAACAGGGGGTATTTAAGTTGAAATCAAGGGTGGAGACTACCGCGCAAGTAGAGTTCGTAGGGAGCTTCCATTTCATCTGTCACGGTAGTTTAGAGATTCATATCGATTATCATTATCGTAGAAGTTTGGATTCACTGTTGGATTCATCTGTTACTGCAGCTAATCCGTAGATAAACACATCGACGGACCTAAATTGTTTCACACATTCACTCTGAGTACGCTCAGCCTGACTGGCTGACTGGCCATGCCACTAGTGATCCACAACCTGCAAGCTCGACAAGTTAATCTTACCAGTAGCTAGCTATCAACATGTCAAACCCAATCACAACCTTCATGCTCAGTGCACAACCCACATAATTCATTTGGCCTACCAACCCTTATACCGGTTCAAGTGATCGAATGAAGTGATGCATGCTCCCAGTTAGTTATCTGCAGGCAGTTCTTACCCCGTAGCCAGTTGAACTCAATCAGCATTCGTTTGACCAGTTGATTTTTGACTGCATGATGCATGCAGTTCGTGTGATCGGAATTCGGAGCACTCGTATACGTCGGACTACCAGTAGTACGTACTATTCCTGTCCAGGTTGTGAACTGAGCGCTTTAGAATATGCATCCGAAAGCAACTCTCTTCTCATGACTAAAAATCCACGGCCAACAGCAAGATTTTCTATGTATGCATTTAAATATAAGGTTGATACCTGCACCAAAACTGGGAGCATGATGCAACCAGTATTTCTCCTCTTTTAGAAATAGCAAATCCTAGTCAAGAAATTCCACAGTTTTCATGCGCTAAATAAACAAACATCACGGCAGCTTTATTCATTGTTCAAAGTAGTTACATGGTCAGCTAACTGCGATAAAATAAAATCAGGGGGTCCTGGTGCCACAGATTTACTCATCCCACACGAGAATTACACGCTAGAAAATGTGCAGCTTTGTTTGGGCAATGATATAATTTAACAATACCAAACCCCCTACATAAGAAAGTGCATTCTTCATAAATTTCACAGCTATGATATTAAGTTTGACCTGATTAATTTAGCTTGTGGAATTAAGTTTATGTTTTAAAGAAAAAACTTCCCTGTCCTCGTTTCATAAAGCATCGGGATTTGTTACTCATGAGTTCAAAAGAGAAATGTCAATTAAGGGAATCTCCAACACAGACCCTCAAATCATCGGCAAACGTCCGGACCGAGCTATCCGGATGCATTTTGACATCCAACAAGGATCCGCATATGTCTGGGACACCTCTGTTGTCCTTTGCTGTCTGAAATCCCACAAACCGAAAACAAACCCGCAAGGCGTTTGCGTGCATCTGGACATCTGGTTGACCAGTGAAAAGCCATCATGTACCCTCTCCTCTCCATTGGGATGGCTGAAGGCGGATGTGTTGCTATATGACTTGGCGGGAGGTGATTATGCATTGCTGGCATTGCTTTGGCATTATTTGGCGCAAGGTGATTTTGTATCCAATGCATGTTGCTTTGGTTGGTGGGAGGTGAGAGGTTGTGCATGAACATGATGGAAGGTTGTTTAGTACATGGCGGGAGGTTGTGCATGTGCATGAGCATGAGCATGACGGCATGAGCAATGGTGGAAGGTGGCTGTGCATGAGGAACTGCTATTTGTTGGGGTTTATTGCTAACCCTTTTTATGTTAGTAAAGACAGACATTTGAGGTACAAGGTTGAATGCGATGGGTAATGTCT
The DNA here is from genome assembly GCA_022496015.1 of Hordeum marinum. Classification (NCBI taxonomy): domain Eukaryota; kingdom Viridiplantae; phylum Streptophyta; class Magnoliopsida; order Poales; family Poaceae; genus Hordeum; species Hordeum marinum. The sequence goes on along the minus strand of CM039674.1, from coordinate 522,142,989 downwards.
CGATTTCATAGGTCCGTGTTGGAGATGTCCTAAGTTTATGTTTCACTGGCTAGGCTCTCCTTTTATAATAACTGGTACTACGTACATGTCATACACAATTTTCTAACCCAAACAAATCATGAGTAGCTCTAGTTCGACGTATCTTGGCTATGACTTTCTTCGACTATCATAACCATGTAAACTATATCTACCAATATACGCAATGCATCTCAATCCTGTGCCTTGATACTAGCTGGCACCATTCTTGCTCACATGTGAAATAAACTAGTCCATAAAAAATATATAGTAGCACTTCTTACGTCTAGATACATCCGTTTTGAGGGTCGACTAATTCCAGACAAAGTGAGTACAATGCAAGCATCAACTAATCCTTAGTGCATGGAGATCTTCCAAAAAGTAGTGAAACCGTTACCTGGTTACCCAATGGTACTATTATTTTTGTCAACAAGAAATGTGCCCCAACATGGCTACTCTTTTAGACCTCTTCATTTTAAAGGATTTTGTAGAAAATTCAGTTAACTATAAAAAAAGGTGTTTATCAGTTTTGCCATTAGTATTGTGTCGCGGTACTTCATTTTTTCACTAGAACATTCAACTACTAACAAATGTAATCATTTCGCTAAATGTGTCCTCAAAAATGGATATGGACACCGTTATCATTTGGCCAAAATTCATTGACCGGGTGAAGTGACTAAAATAGCATTGAACCCCACTTGTCAGCTCTCTCCTATAATCTTTGGGTCCCAGTTTCCAGCACAAAGAGAATTAAATTAGAAGAAAATATAACGACACACTGGGATTCGATCACCCTCACTTGAAGCTATTTTTCTACTATTTCATTATCTTTGTGCTGAAAACTAGGCCCACATGTTATAGTAGTTGTGGAGGGAACGCTGACAAGTGGGGTCTAGAAGTATTTTGGTGACTTCATCCTAGTCAATCTTTTACCAGACGTATTAGTACCCAGTCAATCTTTTTAGGGTTTAGGGTTTAAGGATGGCATTGATGCGTAGTTGAAACTTCTAGTGACAAAATTGATTAGTGTGACACAACTAACGACATTGATAAAAACGTGAAAAAATGACAAGGCTACAAGCCATATAGTATGAACCATGTAAAAATACCCTTGATAAAGAAAAGAATTACAAGCAAGCCGAAGTGAAACTTGTCGATGTGTTCGTCTTACACTAGTGGATGGTGTGCTATGAGCCTAGCTTAATGCCGCGTCCGCCCTGCATTACCAGAGTTAGAGCATCGTTGTAACTATGGCCCAGAATTTACTGGACACTGATAAAAGACACAAGCTCCATAACACGGACCGTTGATCTAGAGAAGAAGGAAAAATGCACACAAGTACACCCAAACCCACGTCGCTGCTGTAACTCCCATCGTGGGATCTAATTGATGAGGTCATCGACGCCATCACAAACCATTGGGAATGTATTGTGGTTGAGGATCTCACACAACCCAATAGATCAATTATGGGGAAAACAATGCTAGCGCGTTGCGGCAACATCAAAACAAAAACCACTGCGAGATGCACAAGAACAGTGGAACTTCTCTTAACGGCTGTGCAAATCACACCTAGCTCCAAATTAATAAATCCCAAACCTAGGATAATGGTAAAGAAAGTCTTAACTTATAGCACCAAAATTAAGATGTACTTGAGATTAGCAAATAAAAAGCTGCTACTCAAACAGTCCTAGACCCCTGCATCCCAAGACGACATGGTGGTCATGTTGACACCATGCATCTGCTTAGGCTTCCAAAGAATCTTGTCTGTTAAGGTCTTGCCATTCTTCTTCCCAAAGGAACCCACGGTTGAAACAAGACAATGCATTTGTAGACACAGTCAACCAGATTAGAAGGAATGGCTTTCCCGATGGCGAGGTTGTCATAGATGCCACAACACCCCCACATAAGCCTCAAAGTAACCACCTCCACCACCCATATTAATCGACACGAGGGCGTGAAACCCTAATAAACTATACCAAGGGTCCTAACGAGAGTGAGTATCAATGATTTCCCTCCCTCTTGGTACCGATATTGGGATTCGTAGGTGTAGGTGACCGACGGATTTAACATGCGGGGATGAGAGATGTGTGGTGGTTATGTTTCTGCTCCATGTTACGCGAAGTCATGGTCGTGTGGCATAAAATTAGAATCTTCGAAATTATTTTTCTTTATATGTGTTGTTTATTCAAAACTTAAGGTAAACCCTAGGCCATGTGGGGAGTGATGACCCACAAGTATGGGGGATCTATCGTAGTCCTTACGATAAGTAAGAGTTTCGAACCCAACGAGGAGCAGAAGGAAATGACAAGCAGTTTCTAGTAAGGTATTCTCTGCAAGTACTAAAACTATCGGTAACAAATAGTTTTGTGATAAGACAAATCGTAATGAGTAACAAGTAACAAGTATAGCAAAGGTGCAACAAGGTAGCCCAATCCTTTTTGTAGCAAAGGACAGGCCTGGACGAACACTTATATAAGGCAAAGCGCTCCCGAGGACACATGGGAATTTATGTCAAGCTAGTTTTCATCATGCTCATTTGATTCACGTTCATTACTTTGATAATTTGATATGTGAGTGAACCGGTGCTTGGGTTCTGCCCTTACTAGGACAAGCCTCCACTTATGATTAACCCCTATCGCAAGCATCCTCAACTACGAAAGAAGAATTGAGGTAAACCTAACCATAGCATGAAACATATGGATCCAAATCAGCCCCTTACGAAGCAACACATAAACTAGGGTTTAAGCTTCTGTCACTCTAGCAACCCATCATCTACTTATTACTTCCTAATGCCTTCTCCGAGGCCCAAATAATGGTGAAGTGTTATGTAATCGACGTTCACATAACACCACTAGAGGAAAGACAACATACATCTCGTCAAAATACCGAACGAATACCAAATTCACATGATTACCTATATCAAGACTTGTCCCATGTCCTCAGGAACAAACGTAACTACTCACAAAACGTGTTCATGTTCAAGATCGGAGGAGTATTAATTATCATAAAGGATCTGAACATATGATCTTCCACGAGGTAAACCAACTAGCATCAACTACAAGGAGTAATCAACACTACTAGTAACCCACAGGTACCAATCTGAGGTGTTGAGACAAAGATCGAATACAAGAGATGAACTAGGGTTTGTAGAGGAGATGGTGCTGGTGAAGATGTTGATGGAGATTGACCCCATCTCGATGAGAGGATCATTGGTGATGACAATGGCTTCGATTTCCCCCTCCAGGAGGGAATTTTCCTCGGTAGAACAGCCCTGCCGGAGCTCTAGATTGGTTCTTCCCAAGTTCCGCCTCGAGACGGCAGCTCTTCGTCCTGAAAGCTCTCCTCTTATTTATTTTCACGTCAAAACGCTTCATATAGGAGAAGATGGGCATCGGAGGAGCCACAGGGGCCCCACAAGCCTGCTAGGCACGGCCAGGGCATGGTCATGCCTAGCAGGCTTGTGTCTTGCAGGTGGCCCCCTCTGGTTGTTTCTTGCGCAAGTATTTTTATTAAATCCAAAAATATCCAAGACTTTTGGAGTTGTGCAGAATAGGTATCTCAGATTTGCTCCTTTTCCAGTCCAGAATTCCAGCTGCCGTCATTCTCCCTCTTCATGTAATCCTTGTACAATAAGAGAGAAAAGGCATAAGTATTGTACCATAACGTGTAATAACAGCCCATAATGCAAAGTGGACGTATCAACTCCCCCAAGCATAGACCTCGCTTGCCCTCAAGAGAAAACCGAGATCGATGAATATGTCCACATGTTTAGAGATAGAGGTGTCGATAAAATAAAATACGGACATGAGGGCATCATGATGAACTTTAGAACAACAATACTCATTGTATGGTATTCTTTATATTAGAGTAAAAATTCATTCACAAGATAAAGTATGAGCCAAGAACTCTATTGACAACCAATGAACTATGATCTCAGTCATTGAAGCACTTGACAATTTATCATAACATCGGAAAGAGTCAATATAAGAGCTCGTAAAGCAAATCCACATACTCAATCATCTTTTGGTCTTTCACAATTTCTAGCACTCACGCGGTACCCACGACGTGAAAGCTTCAATCGAACACAGAGAAAGATAGGGGCTTATAGTTTTGCCTCCCAACTATTCACCTCAAGGGTGATGGCAACTATAATAACTCATGATCACCTAGATCCGAGTGGCTATATAAGTCTAGATCATTCCCCAACACATAATGCTTGCCAAGAGAGATGAAATATAGGAATTCATGAAGACCACCATGACTCTTGCATAAAGGTAAGTACTAAAAAGGTAAAAGTAACAGATAGGCCCTTCGCAGAGGGAACTAGAGGTTGTCATGCGCTTTTTGTTTTTGGATGCACAAACTCTTAGTGTAGAGGAACGCCGCATTGTATTGCCCTTTGTGATAGCAACCTTTCTTATGTAGTATGTCGCTTTTATTTCTTCACTATCACAAGTTCGTACAATGCTTATTTCCCGTACAATAAAAGATCACACATATTTAGGAGAAATTTTTATTGCCTTTTTGCACCGATGACAACTTACTGAAGGATCTTATTCAATCCATAGGTAGGTATGGTGGACTCTCATGGCAAAACTGGGTTGAGGTGTTTGGATGCACAAGTAGTATCTCTACTTGGTGCGGAGGTTTTTGGCTAGTATGAGGTGGAAGCAAGGACTACATGTTGGAGGATCTAAAATCATATAACTTCTATCCGGAGGCAAGCAAACATAACCTATTATGTTGTCTTCCTTGTCCAACATCAACTTCTGGGCATGTAATATTTTAATGAGTGGTCACAATCATAAAATATGTCCAAGATAATATATCTATATGTGAATCTCTCTTCCTTTATCACTTCCTTTCAATTGCACCAATGACCAATTACTATGTTTGTTAACTCCCAACAAATTTCAATGAACATACTTTTTATATGTGAAGTCATCACTCCCCATAAGATCATTATGTATACTCTTTTCTTTGGTTCTATTATTCTATATTCATTACTTTCAAGAGCATAGTGATCTAGCAAAGCCCTCTCATCAAAACTACTTTTTATTATATAACTCTTGGACTTGCTTACATAAGGGGAGCAAAAGAATAAAACTAAAAGGTAGATCATACTAAAAAAATATTCTACTAGATGAAAACAAAATGAAAAAGGATCGAACTAGAAAGATAGGAAAAACGAAAAGTAAAAAGGGTGTGACGTGATATGATACCGGGGCACCTCCCCCAAGCATGCCACAAGCCAAGGGGAGTGCCCATACCCATGTGCTCGGGTGTCCTTCTTCAGAGGTGATGGTGCGATGTTCTTGGCAATGATACCCTTCATGATGCGATTCACCTCTTCAAGCTTATTATTTTGTTGCCTAAGATCCATTACTTCCGTGTGCAATTTTCCATTGATGGATAGACATCCCTTCACCCAGGGATGTCTCATTGCTGCGGGTGAAAAGACAACACTCTTTTTCAAGTTTTCATAAGTAAGAAATTTAGCATTGGGAGGAATGACCGAATTCGGTATGGTTGTGCTCAGAAGTTCCTCCAACATGGCCCTAGGTTGTGGATGAGAGTTAACTTCTTGGTCTTCCTCCATGGCATCTACCCTTTTTAAATCAGCCTACATATCCTCCTCCGTGGTTCGCCCAAAGTGGTTAGCTTCAATGTATGCCTCGGGCTCCAGTGCCGGGTGAGAAACACGACTCTCCTTGGTCGACTCTTGGGACGACATCTTGCTCTAAATTTGTTGCAAAAAACAACTCAAAACAAAAATTGGAGGTATTGTCGTGATACGAAAGTGAAAACCTTTGGGGGATTATATAGTGAATTTTTTTGCTTACATGAAGGCGTGTACCATAAGAAAACGGAGTCTGGGGGTGCACGGGGTGGTGACAAGCCCCCTAGGCGTGGCTAGGGGGTGTCCACGCCTAGCAGGCTTGTCGCCTCCCCGTGCGTCCTTTGGACTGCTTTTTATTTTCCTAAATGTTTAAATATTCCAAAACTGAATAAAATTTCTATTGGGAAACTTTTGGAGTCGGTTTACTTACCGTACCACGTACCTATTCCTTTTAACAGTCTAAAACTTCTGGTAAGTCTCCCTAATACACTCTTCGGGAGTTATGGTATTGATAACATTGGTTTCAACGTTAATGGGAGTACCTGAAATATAGTGTTTGATTCTTTTCCCGTTTACCACCTTTGGATTTGTGACGTCGGCATTGTTGATCTTGATGGCACCGGAGCGATATACCTCCTCGACGATGTATGGTCCTTCCCATTTAGAGAGAAGTTTTCCTGCAAAAAATCTTAACCGAGAATTTTATAGCAAGACATGATCACCTACATTGATTTCACGCTTTTGTATCCTTTTATCATACCATCTCTTAACTTTTTGTTTAAACAACTTGGCATTCTCATAGGCCTGAGTTCTCCATTCATCAAGTGAGCTAATGTCAAATAACCTCTTCTCACCAGCAAGATTGAAATCATAGTTGAGCTGTTTGATTGCCCAATAAGCTTTATGCTCTATCTCTAGAGGTAAGTGACATGCTTTACAATATACCATTTTATACGGAGACATGCCCATAGGATTTTTGTAAGCAGTTCTATAAGCTCGTAATGCATCGTCAAGTTTCTTAGACCAATTCTTCCTAGATCTATTAACCGTATTTTGCAAGATCAATTTAATTTCTCTATTGCTTAATTCTACTTAACCACTAGACTGAGGATGATAAGGAGATGCAATTCTATGATTAACATCATACTTAGCAAGCAATTTACGGAAAGCACCATGAATAAAATGTGAACCACCATCAGTCATTAGATATCTTGGGACTCCAAATCTAGGGAAAATAACTTCTTTAAGCATCTTAATAGAGGTGTTATGATCAGCACTACTAGTTGGAATATCTTCTACCTACTTAGTAACATAATCAACAACAACTAATATATGAGTATACCCGTTGGACGTTGGAAAAGGTCCCATATACTCAAAACCCCAAACATAAAATGGTTCAATAACAAGAGTGTAATTCATATGCATTTTCTAACGACTACTAATATTTCCAATTCTTTGACTTTCATCACATGACAAAACAAACTTACGAGCATCATTGAAGAGAGTAGGCCAATAAAAACCACATTGCAATACTTTATGTGCAGTCCTATCTCCAGCATGGTGTCCTCCGTAGGCCTCAGAATGACACTTCCGTAGGATATGTTCCTATTCATGCTAAGGTACACAACGTATAATAATACCATATACTCCTTGTTTATAAAGGTGTGGGTCATCCTAGAAGTAATGTCTTAAATCATAGAAAAACTTTTCCTTTTGTTGGTATGTGAAACTAGGCGGTATAAAATTTAGCAACAATGTAATTAGCATAATCAGCATACCAAGTAGCATTAGGAGAAGAATTTATGACAAATAATTGTTCATCAGGAAAGCTACCATCAGTAGGTAGTGGGTCATCAAGAACATTCTCTAACCTAGAAAAGTTATCTGCTACGGGGTTATCAGCACCCTTTCTATCAACAATATGCAAATCAAATTCTTGTAGCAGAAGAACCCACCTGATAAGTGTAGGTTTAGCATCTATATTTTCCATGAGATATTTAATAGCAGCATGATCAGTGTGAACAGTTATTTAGATCCAACAATATAGGGTCTAAACATATCACGAGCGAACACAACTGCTAAAAAATCATTTTCAGTGGTAGCATAGTTTCTTTGAGCACTGTCTAGAGTTTTGCTATCATAATGAATAACATTTAATTTCTTATCAACTCTTTGTCCTAGAACAGCACCAACGGCATAATCACTAGCATCACACATAATTTCAAAGGGCAAGTTCCAATCAGGTGGTTGGACAACAGGTGCAGAAATCAAGGCGTTCTTAAGAATTTCAAAAGCTTCTACACAATCATCATCAAAAACGGATGGAAGATCTTTTTGCCAAAGATTAGTGAGAGGCCTAGAAATCTTAGATAAATATTTAATAAATCTCCTATAGAAACCAACATGACCAAGGAAACTTCTTATACCTCTGATATCTGTAGGACACGACATTTTTTCAATAGCATCAACTTTAGCCTTATCAACTTCAATACCTCTTTCAGAAATTTTATGTCCCAAGAAAATGCCTTCATTCATCATAAAGTGTCACTTGTCCCAATTCAAGACAAGATTAGCTTCTTCACATCTCTACAAAACTCGATCAAGGTTGCTCAAACAATCATCAAAAGAAGTTCCGTAAATGGAAAAATCATCCATGAAAGTCTCAACAATCCTTTCACAAAAATTAGAGAATATAGGATTCATGCACCTTTGACAGGTAGCAGGTGCAATGCATAAACCAAAAGGCATACGTCTATAAGCAAAGGTACCAAAAGGACAGGTAAACGTGGTCTTCTCTTGGTCCTCTTTTGACACAGGTATTTGGGAGAAACCAGAGTAACCATCTAGAAAGCAGAAATGTGTGTGTTTGGATAGTCTTTCTAGCATTTGATCAATAAAAGGTAGAAGGTAATGATCTTTTCTAGTAGCTTTATTCAATTTCCTAAAATCAATTACCATTCTATAACGTGTAACAATTCTTTGCAGGGTCAGTTCATTTTTATCATTAGGAACTACAGTAATACCTCCTTTCTTAGGGACACAATGAATGGGAATAACCCATCTACTATCAGCAACAGGATAGATAATAACTGCCTCCAGAAGCTTTAATATTTCATTTCTTACCACTTCCTTCATTTTAGGGTTCAACCATCGTTGGTGATCAACAACCGGTTTAGCATCAGGCTCCATTTTGATTTTGTGCTGACATAGAGTGGGACTAATGCCCTTAAGATCATCAAGAGTAAATCCAATAGCAGCATGATGTATCTCTGTTCTTCATGCTCTGAAATGTTAGCACTAATAATAACAGGATATGTCTTGTTTTCATGAAGGTAAGCATATTTCAGAGTATCCAATTGTTTAAGCTCAAACACGGGAGCACCCTTGGGTGGAGGAGGATCCCCAAGTATTTCAACAGGCAAGTTGTATTTCAGGATAGGATGTTGATCAAAGAAAATCCTATCTATTTCATTCCTTTCATTCATATGCATGTCATTTTCATGGTCCAGAAAATATTGCTCTAAAGGATCAATAGGAGGTACAACAATAGAGGCAAGACCAATAATTTCATCCTTACTAGGAAATTCTTTATCATGAGGTTGTCTACGAAATTTAGAGAAATTAAACTCATGCGACGTGTCCCAAAACTTACGTAACTGCTTCCTTCTCACAATCTATCCTGGCATTAACGATATTCAAGAAGGTTCTACGAAATATAATGGGACAAAAATCATCTTGTGGGGAACCAAGAACAAAAAAATCAGTAGGATATTTTATTTTCCCACACAAGACTTCAACATCTCTAATAGTCCCAACTGGTGATATAGTGTCTCTATTAGCAAGCTTAATTGTAACATTAATTTCCTCTAACTCAGTTGGTGCAATATCATTCATAATCTCTTTATATAAGGAAAAGGGAATTGCACTCACACTAGCACCCATATCACATAAGCCATGATAACAATGATCTCCCATTTTAACAAAAAGAACGAGCGTGCTAACGATGGGTCTATGTTTATCTTTTGCATCAGCTTTAGCAATTCTGGCAGCTTCATCACAAAATTGAATAACATGCCCATCAATATTATCAACAAAGAGATCCTTAACCATAGAAATACTAGGTTCAACTTTAATTTTCTTAGGGGGTGTAGGTGTTCTAGCACAGCTCTTACGAACCACAGTTGAAACTTTAGCATGATCTTTTATTCTAACAAGAAAAGGTGGTTTCTCAATATAAGCAGTGGGAATAATAGGATCAACATTATAAGTAATAGTTTTCTATTCAACTTTAATAGGTTCAACTACTTTCACTTCAATGGGAGGATGATATTTAAACCACTTCTCCTTGGGGAGATCAACATGAGCAGAAAAATATTCACAAAAAGAAGCTACTATCATAGAGTCAAGTCCATATTTAGTGCTAAATTCACGAAAAGCATTGGTGTCTACGAAAGATTTAGCACGATCAAATTTAAGGTTCATACCTGACTCCTTACCTTCGTCGACTTCCCAATCTTTAGAGTTGCGTTTAATTCATTCCAATAAATCCCATTTGAAGTCAATATCTTTCTTCATATAGGAACCAGCACAAGAAGTATCGAGCATGGATTGATCATTACGAGAAAGCCGAGCATAAAAATTCTGAATAATAATTTCTCTCGAGAGCACATGACTGGGGCATTTATATAACATTGAATTAAGCCTCCCCCAAATTTGAGCGATTCTTTCTCCTTCATAAGGCCAAAAATTATAAATATAATTCTGATCACGATGAACTAGGTGCATAGGATAGAACTTCTCGCGAAATTCCAATTTCAATCGATTGTAGCTCCATGATCCAATATCATCACATAGCCTATACCGTGTCAATGCCTTTTCCTTCAAAGATAAAGGAAAAAAACCTTCTTCTTAACATGATCCTCAGGAAGACCTGCAAGCTTAAATAATCCACAAACTTCATCCACATAGATTAGATGCAAATCAGGATGTAGTGTTCCATCTCCTGTATAAGGATTAGCTAGCAGTTTCTCTATCATACCCGAAGGAATTTCATAATAAATATTTTCAGTAGGTTCAGTAGGTTGAGGGCCAACTCTTTGTGTTTCCGGTCGAGGTGAAGATACCCCGAACAAGCCCCTCAAAGGATTACTTTCCATAGTGACGAGTGACAGTAAATTTTAGCACACTATATAAATTTTCCCTTACCAGGTTCCACTTACCAAAGGCACTTCAATCCCCAGCAACGGGGCCAAAAAAGAGTCTTGATGACCCACAAGTATAGGGGATCTATCGTAGTCCTTTCGATAAGTAAGAGTGTCAAACCCAACGAGCAGCAGAAGGAAATGACAAGCGGTTTCCATTAAGATATTCTCTACAAGCACTGTAATTATCGGTAACAGATAGTTTTGTGATAAGATAATTCATAACGAGTAACAAGTAACAAGTGTAGCAAAGGTGTAGCAATGTAGCCGAATCCTTTTTGTAGCAAAGGACAGGCCTGGACGAACTCTTATATAAGGCAAAGCGCTCCCGAGGACACATGGGAATTTCTATCAAGCTAGTTTTTATCATGCTCATTTGATTCGCGATCGTTGATATGTATCGAACGTATATATACTTTTTTATTGTTTAATGCTATTATATTATCTGTTTTGGATGTTTTATATGCATTAATATGCTATTTTACATTATTTTCGGGACTAACCTATTAATCTAGAGCCTAGTGCCAGTTTCTGTTTTTCCTTGTTATTGAGTTTCATAGATAAGGAATATTAAACGGAGTCCAAAAGGACTAAAATCTCCGGAAAGATTTTTTCTGGAAAATATGGAAGCCACGACACTTGAGAACCATTGCATAGGAGCTGCCACGGGGCCACAAGCCCGCTTGCCGCGGCCAGGGGTACCCCACGCCGGGTAGGCTTGTGGGCCCCTAGCACCTCCTCTAACCCTAATCTTTGGCCTATAAATAACCAAATATTCCATCATTATCAGAATGAGCCACGAAAACACTTTTCCGCCGCCAGAAGCCTCCGTTCCCGAGAGATCCAATCTTGGTTCCTTTTCTGGTAATATGCCGGAGGGGGATTCGATCACGGAGGGCATCTACATCAACTCCATTGCCCCTCCGATGATGTCTGAGTAGTTCACCATAGACCTACGGGTCCATAGCTAGTAGCTAGATGGCTTCTTCTCCCTCTTTTCTTCTCAATACCATGTTCTTCATGATCTTCATGGAGATCTATCTGATGTAATACTATTTTACGGTGTGTTTGTCGAGATCCGATGAATTGTGGGATTATGTTCAGATTATCCATGAATATTATTTGAGTCTTTCCTGAACTCTTATATGCATGATTTCATATCTTTTCAAGTCTCTTCGAATTATTGGTTTGGTTTGGCCAACTAGATTGGTAATTCTTGCAATAGGAGAAGTGCTTAGTTTTGGGTTCAATCTTGCGGTGTCCTCACCCAATGACATAGTAGGGGTAGCGAGGCACGTATTGTATTGTTGCCATCAAGAGTAAAAAGATGGGGTTTTCATCATATTGCTTGAGTTTATCCCTCTACATCATGTCATCTTGCTTAACGTGTTCCTCTGTTGTTCATGAACTTAATACTCTAGATGTAGGCAGGAGTCCGTCGATGTGTGGAGTAATAGTAGTAGATGCAGAATCTTTTCGGTCTACTTGTCACGGACGTGATACCTATATGCATAATCATTGCCTTGGATATCTTCATAACTATTCTCTTTTCTATCAATTCTTGACAGTAATTTGTTCACCCACCGTAATACTTGCCATCATGAGAGAAGCCATCTAGTGAAACCTATGCCCCCGGGTCTATTTTCCATATTATATTTTCAGATCTAAAACCAAAAACATCAAAAAATACTTGTTGCATTGTTTTTACTTTTAATTTTACTTTCCGTTCAAGCATCCTATTATATCTATCTCTACCGGATCTCATCCTTGCAAATAACCGTGAAGGGATTGACAACCCCTTTATAGCGTTGGGTGCAAGAGTTTGATTCCACTACTAGGGAAAACCTTATACACAAAACCTTAGCAGTAGCGCTGGATAAAAAGCGACGCTACTGCTACATAACAGTAGCGCGCGTCAAGAAACGGCGCTACTTCTAACTACTTAGTAGTAGCGCGTCATTAAAAAACGTGCTACTACTAATATTGCCCCACCGTTGCCGCCAGGCTAGGTTTAGCAGTAGCGCCTCCCCCAGGAGCGTGCTATAGCTATGTCAGTAGTAGTAGCGCTCGTTCCTAAAACGCGCTACTGCTATCTTGACATAACCCCCGCTCGGGCTTCCTCCTCCACTTCTTTCCTCCATCCATTCCCCCATTCCTCCACCCGCACCGGTCTGTCGCTGCCCTATCCTCTGATGCAGCTGTCACCCTCTGTCGCCTGCGCACACCGCCATCCATCTACGCCCTTCGTCATCGCCCGCTCCTTCACCCGCACCCATCTGTTGCCGCCCATGCGCCCTTCGTCTCCCCCGAGCTCCACCTCACCGCCGACATCTCCCCCGAGCTCCACCTCGCCGCCGACGTCTCCCCTAGCCCCTTGTAAGTCCTCTTCCCTCCTTCTCTCTCTCTGTCTCTGTAGGACAGATTAGAACAAATTAGGATGAATTAGTAAACTTGGTGTCTCATTGATGCCATTGATGTCGATGATGATGCATTCTAAATATAGAGGATGTCTTGTTCTTCGTGTTTACAATGTACCTCCGAGTGGACTATATTTTGCCGAATGTTGATTCGTTTCCGTTCCGACAAATTTTAGGTGCTCGATATGTCCTGTTTTAAGCAAAGGTCCTGCCGATTTTTTTCATGAATTTTAGCATGACTTGTTCTACAATGTAGGACATATCGAGTGCTTCTGATTTGCCACAATAGGAATTCAATGATATTCCGGTAAAACATAGGGCATTTTTTCTATGTCATTGCTCGATATATGGAACGGGTTGACTTTAGATCTGCTAAGTGTTTATTAATTTTGTTTTCATAATTAAGCATTTCTTCTTGATGTCGATGATGCCTGGCCCGCATCCTCGTCGTCAATTCGGCAGAGGAGGCCTGCTTGTTTATAGGGGCCATGTCCGGGACTAGGCTCCACCGAGCTGGTACTGGGAGGTCCTACCTTCTGGGGGGCACAACTTGGTGAGGAGGCAGCCCGTCTTCAACCCGGAGGTTATTTGGTGGCGGTCGCGTGGCCACTGTCGGTGCAGAGGGAGCCACCCCCCGCAGGTGATATATCGCCGTGTTAGGGAGGAGGACGAGCACGTTCGATGCTATATGGCTGTGTTGGACGCCAGGTTCTCCAATACCTGGCAGGTTCTTCAGGATCTCACCCGAGCTATGATCCTGTGATGGTTCCTTCTGTTTGGGTGTCCACCGCCCGCGCCGACACCCGTCGTTCTCGATGGTTCTAATTGTATTAGTGATGTTATATGTGTGATACTATTCGAGATGTATTAGTGATACTATTCGATGATGTACGGCCACAAGAGATGATTTAGTTTTGCTTGTTGAATGCATGCTAATTTGAATACTAATTTGTTTTATGATTTAGTTTTTCTTATTGAATGCATGTATGTTTCAACTATGAACATAGGAAATGTCTTGTGCTACAATGTATGACATATCGAGTGCTTGTGATTTGCCAGTCATTCCGGCAAAACATAGGGCATTTTTTCTATGTCATTGCTCGATATATGGAACGGGTTGAATTTAGGTCTGTTTCGGCTCCTTGTGTGTCTTTCAGTGAGGGAGAGTGTCCACCATGTATATATGAGAGAGGAAGAATCCTGAGTGTTGTCGTGGGGGTCTCTTCTCCTTCATTCCCATGTGCTAGACATTTTGGTGTAATGCACTCGGGGACGAATGGAGGAGCCACCATCACCGATGGTCGCAATATCAGAAGGAGTGCCCACTATATACGTGACATGAGAGTTTAGGAAGGAAAGACTTGATAGACCTAAAGTCAACATGTTGCATATTGAGTAATAGTGATATGTGTGTTGATCAGTTTTATCGTAGTTTCTTTCGATCAATTTTAAATGTTTCAACTATGAACATAGGAAATGTCTGACGATGAAAGGGAATTCGCTATGTGCGAATACTGCAAAGGTGAGCGCGGCATGTGTGACAAGCCTTACCTAGTTGATGGTAGGCGCTTCAGCATCATGTTGGATGAGACCTTCGAAGTGGATACAGTAAGTCACAATGACAAGTATTTTTTCATAATTAAGCATGACTTCTTCTTCTTTTGCTTCAACCTATAATTTTATTTTTTTACTATTCTACTAGTGTATCCCCTGCCATGCAAGAATTTATGTCTTCGGATAAGATTGGTTTCAATACTAAAAAAAGTATGGAGGTAAAGATAGTTCACTTGAGGACCGAGCATGGTTATACTTTTGCCATAAAATTGTACAATGCAGACACCAACTCCTATTTTGAATGCAAAATTTGGAGAGCACTATTCAAGGCTTATGCATTTGAGCCTAATATGCTTATCACCTTTGATATTCGTCCGGAAGATGAAATTGAAGGTAATATCGACATCTGGGTCGAAGTGCAGATGCCTCCAGTTCTACCATTATGTGAGTTTCTCAACCATATTTATTAAGTAATTTATATTTTTCATTTAAAAATAGTTGACAACTTATTTCCATTGATAGCTTATTTTCATTCTTCAAAAAATGTATGGAAGATGGTAGACAGAACCTACTACTACAATGATGAAGCAGAATTAACTTATAAGGAGAAAGATCATCTTATAGCATTTCTTAATGATCTTGAGAATTACAATAGCTATTATCAAACTCCTCCACATTATGGTCAATACGTGCCACTAGTGCACATAGTGAACTATGGTAATATCCATGGAGATTGCATGGTAAAATTTTCTACTATTACGACATCCATGCATCTTTTGCATAAATTCTTCTAAAACTAAACTACATTGCTAACTACAAAGTTATTACTATGTTTTTCAACAGAAAATCCCGAAGGATTGTGTGCCTTATCTGATGTTTCCGAGAGGTTGCGTTGATGTTATGAGCTTACGGTCAGCATGGCCAGGTCAGCCTACGCATCACTCCTATCCATACCGGTTTTCTAAAACCGATGAAGACATGACAATCAAAGATTGGAAAAATGTATGGTCAATCGTAGGGAGCTACTTGGAAGCAACATTGTGCGTAGGCCAAGAATTGGAGGCAGGATGATCTCCATTCTCCATAATGGAGATTCAGGGCCTATCTTATTTTATGATATTGTACCTAAGAGAGGGTAGAGTAGGTCCTATGAGAGAGGAGTAGGTCCTAGGTAAAATGTGTTATTATGTGCTAAAATGTGTTAGAGTTGATCATGATGATGACGAGGAGTTGTGATTATGACTAGTGACCAACTTGTTATATGATGTCTCATTGACGAAAATGATGATTAAATAGTGTTGGTGGTAATGACTATGATGATTATTAGCTATAGTGTTGTTGGTGATGATATGATGCAAGAGTTTTTATATTAATATGATGATGATGTTGATCATGATTATCATGATGATTTGTTATATCATTTGGGGAAGGAAAGCGGATTAGATTCATGTGGATGAATCAAAAGTGACCAAAAGTTGAATTAGTAGGATCGTCGTCCTACCAATTCAACTTTTGATCACTTTTGATTCATTTGGATCAATAAAATCCATGTTTCTTAATCACAATGATATAATAATTCATCATGAATATAATGATATAAAAACCTCTTAATTGGTATTGTATCAAAATTTGTATAACGGCATATAAATACACTAAAATTAAAAATAATGAAAAATAGATTACTAGTAGTGTGGGTTTGCAAGAACGCTACTAATAGTTGTCTTATCAGTAGCGCTTGTATGATACACGCTACAGCTATATGTCTTAGCAGTAGCGCGTCTTACACGCATTGCTGGTAAGTAATAGCTGTAGCGCCTTACTAGTAGCGTGGTAACCCACGCTACTACTAGGATTTTCCCTAGAAGTGTTCCTTGTGCAAGTATATCTATTGGTGGCTCGCTTGTGTCTCCTACTGGAATGATACCTTGGTTCTCAAAAACTGAGGGAAATACTTATCTACTTTGCTGCATCAAACCGTTCCTCTTCATGGGAAACCAACACATGCTCTAGAAGTAGTAAGAAGGATTTCTAGCGCCGTTGTTGGGGAGATACATAGCAAGTCAAGAATACCAAGTACCCATCAAAAACTCATCTCTTGCATTTTCATTATTTGTCATTTGCCTCTCGTTTTCCTCTCCCCCAGTTCTATAATGATTTTCCAAAAGATTTGCCTTTCACCCTTCTTCGTTCGTCTTCTCGTTTGCTTTTTGCTTGCTTGAGTGCTTGATTGCTTTCTTTGTCACGATGACTCAAGAGAATACCAAGTTGCGTGACTTTTCCAATACTAATAATAATGATTTTATTCGTACTCCGATTGCTCCTGCCACTAGCGAGGAATCTTATGAAATTAATGATGTTTTGCTAAATCTTGTTATGAAAGAACAATTCACCGACCTTGCTAATGAAGATGTTGCATCCCATCTAAATACTTTCATTTAATTGTGTGATATGCAAAAGAAGAAAGATGTGGATAATGATATTGTTAAATTGAGCTATTTTCGTTCTCACTACGAGATCATGCTAAAACTTGGTTTTCATCTTTGCCTAAAAATATTATTGATTCATGGAATAAGTGTAAAGATGCTTTTATTTACAAGTACTTTCCGCGTGCTCAGATCATCTCCCTTAGGCACGATATAATGAATTTGAAGCAACTTTATCATGAACATGTTGCACAATCTTGGGAGAGGATGAAACTTATGATTAGGAATTGCCCCGCGCATGGCTCGAGTTTATGGATGATTATACAAATTTTCTATGTTGGATTGAATTTTGCTTCTAGGGATCTCTTAGATTCCGTCACGGGTGGAACTTTTATGGAAATCACATTAGGAGAAGCTACTAAACTCCTAGATAATATTATGGCAAATTACTCTCAATGGCACACCGGAAGATCTCCTACTAGTAAAAAAGTGCATGCTATTGAAGAAATTAATACTTTGACTGAAAAGATGGATGAATTGATGAAATTTTTTGCTAGTAAGAGTGCTCCTATTGATCCTAATGATATGCCTTTGTCTTCTTTGATTGGAAATAATAATGAATCTATGGATGTGAATTTTGTTGGTAGGAACAATTTTGGTAATAACGCTTATAGAGGTAATTTCAACGCTAGACCATTTCCTAGTAATTCCTCTAATAATTATGGTAATTTCTACAAAAGTTCTTATGGAAATTATAATAATATACCCTCTTATTTTGAGAGTAATGTTAAAGAATTCATTAGTACGCAAAAAGGTTTCAATGCTATGATTGAAGAAAAATTCTCAAGATTGATGATTTGGCTAGGAACGTTGATAAAATTTCTCTTGAGATTGATTCTTTAAAAATTAGATCTATTCCACCCAAGCATGATATTAATGAGTCTTTAAAAGCTATGAGAATTTCTATTGATGAGTGTAAGGAAAGAACTACTAGAGTTCGTGCTAAGCGTGAATGGCTTCAAAAAGTATGTTCAAGTGATAATTTTGATGAAGATCTTAAAGTGATTGATGTGACTCCTATTGAATCTTTGTTTTCCAATGTTAATCTTGATAATGATGGGACTGGAGATGAGTCAACTTTAGTTAAAAGGCGTCCCAGTGATTCGGAGTTTTTAGATCTTGATGCTAAGATTGATAAAAGTGGGATTGAAGAGGTCAAAACTTTAAATAGCAATGAACAAACTCTTTGGATTTAAAAGACTTTAATCATGGTATCTGCTATTTGATTGATTGTATTTCCTTGTAGCAGTGCATGTTGAATTCTTCTCATGCTTATAATCAAAACAAGGCTTTTACTAAACATATTGTTGATTCTATGATGAAGGCTTTTGAATATAAACTTGAGTTGAAAGTTTCTATACCTAGAAAGCTTTATGATGAGTGGGAACCTACTATTATGATTAATATTAAATACTATGAGTGCCATGCTTTGTGTAATTTGGGTGCTAGCATTTCCACTATTCCAAATACTTTGTGTGTTGTGTTAGGTTTCCATGAATTTGATGATTGCTCCTTAAATTAGCATCTTGCAAATACCACTATAAATAAACCTATGGGAAGAATTAATGATGTTCTTATTTTTCCAAATAGGAATTATGTGCCCGTAGATTTCATTGTTTTGGATATAGATTGCAATCCAACATGTCCTATTATTCTTGGTAGACCTTTCCTTAGAACGATTGGTGCAATTATTGATATGAAGGAAGGGAATATTAGATTCCAATTCCCATTAAGGAAGAGTATGCAACACTTTCCTAGAAATAAAATAAAATTACATTATGAATCTATCATGAGAGCTACTTATGGATTGCATACCAAAGATGACAATACCTAGATCTATTGCGTTTTGCCTAGCTAGGGGCGTTAAACAATAACGCTTGTTGGGAGGCAACCAAATTTTATTTTGCTTGCAATTTTTTGCTGTTTTAGTGTGTTTGCCACATTATTACTTCTGTAGTAATTATGTTTTTATGTTTAAATTAGTGTTTGAGCCAAGTAAAACCTTTGGGGTAATCTATGGGAGTTGTTGATTTGATCTTGCTGTAAAATAGAAACTTTTGCGCTCAGTCCAGGATTTTTCTGAATTTTTCAGAGCGTGAAATTGATCTAAAATTATTACACATGCTTGATATACAGATTTACCTAGTTTTCTTATTTTTTCAGAATTTTTACAGTTCCATAAGTATTCGAAGTTTGTAGATTGCTACAGACTATTCTGTTTTTGACATACACTACTGGAATCAGGATCTTTGCCGTCAGCTAGCTCTTTGCCGTCTGCTAGCTGACGGCAAAGAAGGTCTTTGCCATCAGCTTAAATAAAAGTGACGGCAAAGATCATGTTTGTCGTCAGCCATCTCATTACCGTCAGCTAGGAGACGACAAAGAGGAAGGGTGGCCCACTAACGAGCACCAGCTAACAGCCACTTTCTTTGCCATCTGCTAGCAGATGGCAAAGCTTCTTTGTCGTCTGCTAGCAGCCGGCAAAGAAAGTGGCCAACTAACGTCCGTTCGCGCCCAGCCCCACCCCACTAACAAGGCTCTTTGCCGTCTGCTAGCAGACAACAAAGAGTTTAACCTATATGTCAGCGCGCCCCACCCCTCTCTCTCCCCTCACCTCACCCCCGCCGCCCCCGTGCCCGAGCCCCCCCCCCCCCCCCCCCCCCGTGCCACCGGCCACCCTCACCCCTGCTGCCAACACCACTACCACCCCCGTGCCTGAGTCCCTGTCACCAGCCGCCCCCGCCCCTACTGCCGGCCGCCCCCGTCCCTGCCATCGATCGCCACTGTCCAGGACGCCCTTGCCGCCCCGGCCACCGTCACTACCTCCGGTGAGTACCGGTCGCCCTCTTTTACAGTTAATTATTTAGTTAGGTTGTTAATTAGTTTAGTTTATTAGGTTATCTAGGTTGGTTTATTAGGTGAGTGTTAATTAGGCTACTGTTAATTAGGTCAGTGTTAGTTTAGGTTTATTAGGTTAGTGCAAAAAGAAGAAGAAGAAGAAGAAGATGATGAGGAGGAGGAGGAGGAGGATAAGAGGAGAAGAAAAGGAAGAAGGAGAAGGAGGAGGAGGAGAAGAAGAAGAAGAAGAAGAAGAAGAAGAAGAGAAGAGCCCTCGATCCCCGACACCACTAACCCCCAACCTACGACGCCACCGACCCTCGACCCTCGACGTCACCGACCCCCAACCCCCGACGCCACCGACCCCCGACGCCCCAGACCCCGACCATCGACGCCATCACCCCCTACCACCGACACCACCGAATCCCGACCACCGACGCCATCGATCCCCGACCACCAACCCCACCAACCCCCGACTCCCGACACCACCGACCGTAGACCACTGACGCCACTTACCCCTAATGCCACTGTCTCCCGATGCCATTGACCCTGACCCCCGACACCTATTCTGCCTCCTGTTGACCAAAAAGGTGCTCTTCGGCCTTCGTTAGGCCGAGAGGTCATAGTTTTGTAAATTATGAGCTAGGTCATATTTTTTCCTATTTTGTTATAAAAACATCATATTTTGTGTTGATTAGGTGAATTTCAATGTGCAGTTGTTCGACAACCTCCCCGTGCATTTGACGAGCTCCCCTGCTGCGTTCATTGGTGAGCACAAATGACATCTTCTCCCCGACACCCTTAAAAAATTTGCTCTGTTCTGGTCTTCGTGCCAATGAAACTTGCTAGCTATAGATGTCTTCAATCATCAGTATGCGTGACCACTATGCGTCTCCCGTTTGACAGGTTTACGTCTATAAATATGCATTCATTAGCATATTTATAACCGTGATTCTTTCGAATTGTCCAACGTTATCCATGGATAGCCCGACTATGTGTAGATTGGGTTCGTTTTCCCATATGCTCTGCTCTGGATCCGATGCAGAATTTCGTTAATGCCTCCCTGTTGTTCTCCGGGTACACATCCTCTCTGCTTATTGTCGAGACGTGTATCAGGAGAACAGTGGGGAGGTGCTGCCAAAATTGTGCGTCAGATCCGGAGCAGATCGTGGGAAAACAAACCCAATCTACACATACTCGGATGGGATTAGGACCTATCTTTACCTACTAGCGTCTAGGTTGCATCCACATAATAAAACTGACAAAGTCTATTAACTGATGAATATGGTTTAATGAATTATGTATATATTTTTTGTGTGTCTAGTAGCTAGGCAAGATGAGTGATTGTGGGTGGATGTACACCGGTCACACTGGTCAGAAAGACATGACCCATGAATGGATGACAAAAACCAAGGGGTTTGTGAGAGTCGCATTTGCAAATGGACAAAAAACAACCTTGTGCCCCTATGTCAATTGCGAAAACTATCATAAGAGGTCAAAGTTTGAAATGATCAAACACCTGCAGAAGTGGGGTTTTATGCCTAATTATACGGTCTGGACATTTCATGGTGAGTCTGCCCAACGTACCAGAGCTGAGGTGGTTCGTCGTTGCGCTGACGAGCATGGTATCGGGATTGAAGACATGGTGCAAGACTTTGATGATGCTCGGGATTCAGACGATGATATGGAGGAATCTGCAAAGGCCTTCTATGAAATGTTGGAGACTTCAAAATGTCCTCTCCATGAGCACACTGAGCTTTGTCAGCTGGATGACATTGCACAATTAATGGCTTTGAAGGCTTAGTTCAACCTGGGCAGAGAATGCTACGATGCGATGATGACGATACTTGGATGCTTTCTACCCAAAGGCCATGTATTGCCATCAAACATGTACCAGTCGGACAAAATACTACGTGCGCTTAAGATGCCCTATGAGAAGATAGATGCATGTGAGAATGGATGTGCCTTATTTAGGCTTGAGTGTACGGCATTCAACTATTGTCCCATTTGCAAGTCTTCGAGGTATGTTGTGGTAGACAACGGTATGGGTGAGAAGAGTTAGACCAAAATCCCAATCAAAGTTCTTCGGTATCTGCCAATCATACCAAGACTTCAACATCTTTTCATGGTCGAAGAGATGGCCAGACAGATGACGTGGCATAAATTGGGCAAAAGAACAGAACTAGATGCAGATGGGAATCTGATGTTAGGACACACTTCAAACTATTTTGCGTGGAAGCACTTCGATGCATTACATAAGCATAAAGCGGCAGATCCAAGGCATCCTCGAGTTGTCATCAGCATGGATGGGTTTAATGTGTATGGTATGACGGCAGCACAATACAGTTGTTGGCCTGTATTTGTCATTCCACTCAATCTGCCCCCCCCCCCCCCGGAGAGATTATGAAAAGAAAGAACATTTTCCTAACGTTGATAATTCCAGGGCCCAAATATCCAGGGAAGAATATGAATGTGTACATGTAGCCACTTAAGGATGAATTGCAAGAAGCCTGGGATAATGGGATCAAGACATACAACGACGCTACCAAAAAGAACTTCAAAATGCATGTGTGGTACATGTACTCGTCGCATGACTTGCCGGCGTATGCGCTATTCGTTTGCTGGTGTGCATGGAAGGTTCTCGTGCCCCACATGCAAGGCAGCTCCTGAGTTTCGACGGCTACAGGCGGGTCGCAAGTTTTCTTGCTTCAAAGCATAGACAGTTCCTGGATCCTGACCATAAGTTCAGAAAAGACAAGGAGAATTTCATCAAAGGTAGAGTTGTCAAAAACACTACACCACCTGCGTTCACAGGCCAATAGACCCTGGATCATATAAACGCTCTCGAACCAGATCCAAATCGTCCAGGGTATTTCAAAGGGTATAATACGCAACGCACCTAGACTCACAAGATATGTTTGTGGGATTTGCCTTACTTTAAAGACCTCCTTTTCCCACACAACATCGACGTGATGCACACTGAAAAGAATATCGTCGAGGCCCTTTTTGGTACATTGTTCGACACAAAGGGGAAGTCGAAGGATAATCCTAAGGCTAGAGTCGATCAATAGGTTTTATGTGATAGACCGTTACAAAACATGTGACAACCAAAAGGAAAGAAGAACTAGAGGAATCCAAAGGCATGGTTCAATCTTGGAAGGCCAGCTATGAGGGAAATGATCTTGTGGGTGAAAATGGAGTTGATGTTCCCCGATGGGTATGCAGCGAATCTAAAGAGGGGAGCGAGTCTTGACAAATTGAAAATATTTGGTCTCAAGAGTCATGATTGGCACATATGGCTTGAGCGGCTAACGTCGGTGATGTTGCGTGGCTTTATCCCTAAGGATCAATGGCTAGGAACTATCGCCTGACTTGCTAGACAAACAGGAAGAGTGCCGCCGGAGTTGATCTGCAAGTTAGAAAAGATCTTTCAACCGGGCTTCTTTAATCCAATGCAGCATTTGATTTTGCATCTCCCGATCGAGGCAAGATTGGGGGGCCCGTGCAAAATCGTTGGTGCTTCGCAACTGAGAGGATGCAAAAGACACTTCGAGCAAAATGTAAAAATAAACGTAGAGTTAAAGCATCGATGGCCGAGGCACTCATTACTGAGGAGGCGGCAAACTTCATGACAGCACACTACAAAGCCTAGAATCATCATTTGCATAATCCGAAGCCTCAGTACAATGATGGCGACCGTGAAAAAGGTCGATCCAACCTCAGCCTATTCAAAGGGAAGCTTGCACTAGCTGGAGCTTCGAAAGCAATAGCGTTGGATGTCGAAGAACGGCGGACCATTTCGTTGTATATCTTCAACAACCTAACAGAAGTGCAGCCATACATCGAGTAAGTTCTCGATACATTGTTTCGCAACTTCTAATTCCTTTGAAATGCTCTTATTCCCGGATATGTGATACAGTCGATATGTCACCAAATTCTCGGATGGAGACTCCGGTCCCAGAGACTTCGTCCCGCGTGACTCCGGAGGCTAGTGGCCATGCTGATGGTGGAGAGGACAACTTTTCTGAGGATAGCTATAGTGAGGGCGAGCTGGTTAACGAGGGCAAGAAGGTCTACCAGCGTGGTTGTACAAAGCTCCCGCCCGTGCCTAATGCGGAGAAGTAAGTGCATTCACTCTTTTTTAACCTTTTGCATTCATGTTTCTTCAAATTAATATCTAATGTGTTGGCCTTGTCATACTTCAGGGGGTGGAAACAAGACACTGGTGTCCATAGGCCCAACCAGGTCCTTGGTGTGCTTATCCGGCACCACTTCTCGGGAAAGGCCACGTTGGCTGGTGTGGGTGAGGTTCCATAGGTAGCACTGAGCTGGGAGCTATACATGGATGCCCCGAACCCGCCGGAGGAGAGGGTCGACGGTGTCTTGTAAGAGACAGTGGCCGACATTGTGATCCAGCAGTTTTGGGTAATTTCTCCTTTACAGAATTAAAAATCAACAGGACCTAGTGATTGTACTAATTAGTGTTGTCTTGTTTGATTGCAGACCTTTTACAGGTGTCTTGAGGAACACGAGGCGGACGCGGCTATTTTTCTCGTAGCTAAGTGCAAGCCCTATTCAGAACATATGGCACGAGGCTCGGGTGCAGGCTATTTGAGACTACTACGCCTCGACTAACATTAAGAGGGCCAAGAAGAAGTGCCGCAAAAAATTTCTGAGTAAGGAGAAGTACATCAAGGTAATTACCTATTCTTAAGGCCTTGTACTTAGTTTCCTTGATTTGATTCGTAGGTGTAGCGCTGAATTTCTCTTGTCTAACTTAGGTGGCCCCGAGATGGTGTGTGGATAGGATGGATTGTTGGGAGGCATTGGTGGATGAGTGGTGCTCTCCCAAATGGCTAGCCAACCACAACAAGGCCAAGGATAAGCGTGCCCAAATGAAAGGGGCGCCACACCATCAAGGGAGCTCCAACTTGTTTGAGTACGGGGATCACTGGGTATGTGGTTTGCTTCATGATTCATGCAATTTCATTCTTCATGCTAGCTTGAGCCCTTAACTAATGTTTTGTTCCTCTCTTTTAGGCGCGACACAATAAGAAGGAGGTTCCACCGCTGTTGGACCTTTATGCCATGGCCCATACTGCCCCATACAAGAAGGCCAAGGCATTCTCTAAGGATGACCTTGATCATCCAGAGAGCTTCAGCAACATTTCCTCCCACAACAAGATCATGAGGTACAGAGATGAGGGGAAGTCGAGGAAAGGGGAGGACTTCAACCCGATCCAGAGCCTTTTGATCCAGAGCTCGTGATGGTATCTGGTGGAGGGAGGCCCCATGGCTCGATAGCCATTGGGGATGTACTTATACATTGTCCTATAACTCTCCCGCAGATCAAGAAGCGCCAGATGAGCTCCGATCCTGAGATAAGGCCTCGTCCACGGCCAATGGAGCTCGGCATCAAGGCTAGGGCCTAGGAGCTTCTGGCGGAGGCAAACAGGCAGGCGGCATAGAGGGAGAGGGACATGGAGGAGAGGACGGTAGGCTATTGGAGGAGGAGAGGAACCAGAACGACGCGTCTCACCGGGTCCTATACGAGCTCCTCGTGGTAAGTTTCTCCTGCATATTAGCCAAATCATGCACGTAATGTTTGTTTCATCACTAACTAATATGACTGACTCATGAAAACAAAATGTGTAGACCGTGTGCTAGAACAATGGTCAGATCCCTCCGTCGATGACCCAAATTGGTATAGCACCCACGGTGAGTTTCATTTGAATGGTCATTAGTTACTAGTATTCACATTTGAGTTTCATCATGCTAACAAGACATTGTAAATGATCTATGGTGCAGCATGCCTCCCGACAAACATCGATCGATCCTTTTGCGTCTACCGCAACCCCGACCGGTCCTTCTCCATCTCACACTGGCGCAAACCCGACACATCCTTCACCTCCGTGATGATGGTAAGTTTTCCCAAGTGTTTTGCTTAACAAATGCATACTTGGCTTAAGAAATGACCTATTTAGATCCAAAACGACCTATACTTATCTTATTTTCCTCGAAAATGACATAATAACCTTACTTAGCTCCAAAATGACATATTTTACCTAGGATACCTTTAAAATGACCTATACTTAGCATTTTTTTCTCCAAAATGACTTAATATCCTTAGTTAGCTAAAAATGGCATAGCTACCTAGGATAGCTCAATAATGATCTATACTTAGCTTAGCTAGTTCATTTATGACATAATTAGCTTACTTAGGTAAAAATGGCATAATAACCTTGGTTTAGCTCGAATTTGTCATATCATTCGTTTATTTTGCTCCAAAATGACCGATTTTAACAAGGATAGCTCAAAAATGACCTACACTTACCATTTTGTCCTCCAAAATGAATAAATATGCTTAGTTAGCTCAAAAAGGGCCTAACTACCTAGGTTCGCTAAAAATGACCTATACTTAGCTTCTTTAGTTCATTTATGACATACTTAGCATACTTAGGTCAAAAATGGCATAATAATCTTGGTTACCTCCAAAATAACATTGAATTAGCTTATTTTCCTCGAAAATGACATAATAACCTCACTAACCTCCAAAATGACCTATTTACCTAGCTTAGCTCTAAAATGACCTACACTTCGCACTTTTACCTAGCTTAGCTAAAAATGGCATAATTACCGAAGTGACCTTCTTTAGAAGAAGAAGAAGAAGAAGATAAAGAAGACAAGAAAAAGAAAGAGAATAAAAATTCTTCTTCTTCTTCTTCTTCTTCTAACTTTCTTCTTTCCCAATTTGCAGATTTGCTTTATATCATGGAAGCTTGCGTTCATGGAGTCTACCTTCTCCTTCTCCTTCCTTTTTGTTTTGATTTTGTAGGATGAACAATGTGAAACTTGCTACCTATATATGTATGTATGGATGAAACCATTGTATGTTCGTTGTTCGATATATGTTGGATATATATGGACTTTTGAGTTGGTATGTATATGTGTTGGATGATCATATCCATATGGCAGGGATATGTATGCTTGTTGAAAGTATTTTATAATGTATATATATATCTGTGAAATTGATAGAATTTAAGAAAAAAGAGAAGAAAAAAATAGGGGTAGTACAGGCACTTTGCCGTTAGCCAGCAGACGGCAAAGTGGTTGCTACCTGTGCAACCTGGGGTGGCACTGGGCTGGCCTATGTGGTTGCTTTGCCATCAGCTGGCAGACGACAAAGAACTTTGCATATTTGTCGTCTGTCGTAGATGGCAAAGCATGCCGTCAACCCCTTAACGGACTTAAGCTGCCACGTGTGTCGTCCACGCCCTTTGTCGTCTCCTCGCTGACGGCAGAGACCTTTGCATCTTTGCTGTCAGCCAGCAGACGGAAAAGTGCCCTTTGCCGTAGCTTATTCAGCCGGATGTGTTGTCGTCTTCTGGCTGGCGGCAAAGACCTTTGCCTTTCTCCATGCATGCCTTTGCCATCAGCCATGGCAGACAACAAAGTTGCTGATTCTAGTAGTGATATTCTATTTTCTTTGTGTCGTTTGCTTATTTTTGATGTATCTATGGGTCGTATAGGGGGATATGAGTCATGGAGCAGTTAGAATACAGTAGGTATTACACAAATATAAATAAAGAATGAGTTCACAACAGTACCTAAAGTGGTGATTTATTTTTCGTATACTAACAGATCTCATGAGTTTTCTGTTGAGTTTTGTGTTGTGAAGTTTTCAAGTTTTGGGTGAAGATTTGATGGACTATGGAATAAAGAGTGGCAAGAGCCTAAGCTTGGGGATGCCAATGGCACCCCAAGTAATATTCAAGGATACCAAAAAGGCTAAGCTTGGGGATGCCCTGGAAGGCATCCCCTTCTTCGCCTTCAATACATCGGTAAATTTACTTGAGGCTATATTTTTATTCACCACATGATATGTGTTTTTCTTGGAGCGTCTTGTATGATATGAGTCTTTGCTTGTTAGTTTGCCACAATCATCCTTGCTTCACACATCTTTAGAGAGAGAGACGCAGAATCGTGAATTTGTTAGAATACTATGTATGCTTCAATTATATCTTTTGAGCTAGGCAATGTTGCTCTAGTGCTTCATTTATATCTTTTTAGAGCATGGTGGTGTTATATTTTATAGAAATTATTGAACTCTCGTTCCTTAAAACAGCATGGTAATTTGTTTAGGTTATGAATTTAGTGTCAGAAATATGCCCTAGAGGCAATAATAAAATGGTTATTATTATATTTCCTTGTTCATGATAATTGTCTATTGTTCATGCTATAATTGCATTAACTGGAAACCGTAATGCATGTGTGAATACATAGACCACAACATGTCCCTAGTGAGCCTCTAGTTGGCTGGCTCATTGATAAATAGATGGTCACGGTTTCATGACCATGGACATTTGATGTCGTTGATAACGGCATCACATCATTAGGAGAATGATGTGATGGACAAGACCCAATCCTAAGCATAGCACAAGATCGTGTAGTTCGTATGCTAGACCTTTTCTAATGTCAAGTAGCATTTCCTTAGACCATGAGATTGTGCAACTCCCGGATACCGTCGGAGTACTTTGGGTGTCCCAAACTTCACAACGTAACTAGGTGGCTATAAAGGTGCACTACCGGTATCCCCGAAAGTATCTGTTGGGTTGGCACAAATCAAGACTGGGATTTGTCACAACGTGTGATGGAGAGGTATCTCTGGGCCCACTCAATAAGACATCATCATAATGAGATCAATGTGACTAAGGAGTTAGCGACGGGATGATGTGTTACGGAACGAGTAAAGAGACTTACCGGCAATGAGATTGAACAACGTATAGGGATACCGACGATCGAATCTCAGGCAAGCAAATACCCATAGACAAAGGGAATTGCATACGGGATTGATTGAATCCCCGACATCGTGGTTCATCCGATGAGATCATCGTGGATCATGTGGGAGCCAACATGGGTATCCAGATCCCGCTGTTGGTTATTGATCGGAGAGGTGTCTTAGTCATGTCTACATGCCTCTCGAACCCATAGGATCTGTACACTTAAGGTTCGATGACGCTAGGGTTATAGGGAAATTGTGTACGTGGTTATCGAAGGTTGTTCAGAGTCCCGTATGAGATCCCAAACGTCACAAGGAGTTCCGGAATGGTCCGCGGGTAAAGATTAATATATAGGAAGTGAGGTATTGGTCACCGCAAGTGTTCCGGGCATCACTGGTAACATACCGGGACCACCGAAAGGGTTCCGGGGGTCCAGCGGGAGGGGCCACTGACCCCGGAAGGCTACATGGGCGCAGCCAAGGGTGGAGGGGGGCAAACCCTAGGCTTAGATGGGCCCAAGGCCCACCCTAGGGCGCTGCCCCTCCTCCTCACCTCGGCTGCCGGCCCTCCTGGCCAATCTAGGGTTGTCGCACCCCTAGGGTGGGAACCCTAGAGGGTGAGCACCCTCCTCCCTCTCCTCCTATAAATAGTGGAGGGTTTTGGGCTGCCGACACAACAGATCTCTCTCTCTCTCGGCGCAGCCCTACCCCTCCTCCTCCTCGTCCTCCGTAGAGCTTGGCGAAGCCCTGCCGGAGTACCACATAGCTCCACCGTCACCATGCCGTTGTGCTGCCGGAGCTCTCCCTCAACCTCTCCTTCCTCCTTGCTGGATAAAGGTGTAGGAGACGTCATCGGGCTGCACGTGTGTTGAACACGGAGGTGTCGTTGTTCGGCGCTTAGATCGGAATCAACCGCGATCTGAATCGCTGCGAGTATGACTCCACCAACGGTGTTCTAGTAATGCTTCCACTTAGCGATCTTCAAAGGTATGAAGATGCTCTACCCCTTTTCTTGTTGCTGGTTTCTCCATAGATTGATCTTCGTGACGTAGGAATTTTTTTGATTTATTACTACGTTCCCCAACAGTGGCATCATGAGCTAGGTCTATGCGTAGATTCTATGCACGAGTAGAACACAAGTAGTTGTGGATAATGATTTGGTCAATTTGATTGTCATTACTAGTCTTATCTTTATTCCGCGGCATTGTGGGATGAAGCGGCCCAGACCGACTTTACACATATGCTTACGTGAGACTGGTTCCACCGCCTCACAGGCACTTGTTGCATAAGTTGGCTAGCGGGTGTCTATCTCTCCCACTCTAGTCGGATCGGATTCGATGAAGAGGGTCCTTATGAAGGGTAAATAGCAATTGGCATATCACGTTGTGGTTTTGCGTAGGTAAGAAATGTTCTTGCTAGATACCTATAGCAGCCACGTAAAAAACTTCCAACAACAAATTGGAGGACGTCTAACTTGTTTTCACAGCATGTGTCGTGTGATGTGATATGGCCAAAGGATGTGATGTGATATATGTGGTGTATGAGATTGATCATGTTCTTGTAATAGGATCAACGACTTGCATGTTGATGAGTATGACAACCGACAGGAGCCATAGGAGTTGTCTTAATTATTGTATGACCTGCGTGTCAATCAAAAACGCCATGTAATTACTTTACTTTATTGCTAACCATTAGCCATAGTAGTATAAGTAATAGTTGGAGAGACAACTTCATGAAGACACGATGATGGAGATCATGGTGTCGTGCCGGTGACAATGATGATCATGGTGCCCCGAAGATGGAGATCAAAGGAGCAAGATGATATTGGCCATATCATGTCACTATATGATTGCATGTGATTTTTATCATGTGATTTTTATCTTATTTGCACCTCTCCTACGGTTCATTGTTCCAAAGCACCACATCATGATCGGGTGTGATAGGCTCTAACATTCGCATACAACGGGTGTAAGCCAGATTTACACACGCGATACACTTAGGTTGACTTGACGAGCCTAGCATGTACAGACATGGCCTCGGAACACGGGAGACCGAAAGGTGGAACATGAGTCGTATAGAAGATACGATCAACATGGAGATGTTCACCATTCATGACTAGTCTGTCTCATGTGATGATCGGACACGGGCTAGTTGACGTGGATCATGTGTCACTTGGATGACTAGAGAGATGTCTATCTAAGTTGGAGTTCATTAAATAATTTGATTATGTGAACTTAATTATCATGAACTTAGTCTAAAATGTCTTTACAATCTATCTTGTAGATCCAATGGTCCACGCTAATGTTGCCCTCAACCTCAACGCGTTCCTAGAGAAAACCAAGCTGAAAGATGATGGAAGCAACTATACGGACTGGGTCCGTAGCTTGAGGATCATCCCCATAGCTTCCAAGAAATTATATGTCCTTGATGCACCACTAGGTGACGCACCCGTTTTTCCAGCAACTCAAGATGTTATGAACGCATGGCAGTCGCATAGTGATGATTACTCCCTTGTTTAGTGTGGCTAGCTTTACATCTTGGAACCAGGGCTCCAAAAGCGTTTTTAGCAACACGGAGCATATGAGATGTTCCAAGAGCTGAGAATGGATTTCCAAGCTCATGCCCGGGTCGAGAGATATGATGTCTCCGACAAGTTCTTCAGTTGTACGATGGAGGAAAATAGTTCTGTCAGCGAGCACATACTCAAAATGTCCAGGTTGCACAGCCGCTTCTCTCAGTTGGGAGTTAATCTTCCGGATGACTCGGTTATTGACAGAATCCTCCAGTCGCTCCCACCTAGCTACAACAGCTTTGTGATGAACTACAACATGCAGGGGTTGGAGAAGTCCATTCCTGAGTTGTACTCGATGCTAAAATCAGCGGAGGTTGAGATCAAAAAGGAGCATCAAGTGTTGATGGTCAATAAGACCACTATTTTCAAGAAAGGAAAGGGTAAGAAAAACTTAAAGAAGGATGGCAAAGCAGTTGCCTCACTCGGTAAGCAAGTTGCCGGGAAGAAGAACAAGAATGGACCCAAGCCTGAGACTGAGTGCTTTCATTGCAAGGGTACCGGTCACTCGAAGCGGAACTGCCCCAAGTACTTAGCGGATAAGAAGGCCGGCAAAGTTAAAGTTATATGTGAAATACTTTTTATTGATGTGTACCTTACCAGTGCTCGTAGTAGCTCCTGGGTATTTGATACCGGTGTAGTTGCTCACATTTGTAACTCCAAGCAGGAGCTACGGAATAAGCGGAGACTGGCAAAGGACGAGGTGACGATGCGTGTCGGGAATGGTTCCAAGGTCGATGTGATCGCCGATGGCACGTTACCTCTACATCTACCTTCGGGATTAGTTTAAACATTAATAATTCTTATTTAGTACCAGCTTTGAGCATGAACATTGTATCTGGATCTTGCTTGATGCGAGATGGCTACTCACTTAAATCTGAGAATAATGGTTGTTCTATTTATATGAGAGAAATGTTTTATGGTCATGCCCCGCTGGTCAATGGTTTATTTTTGATGCATCTCGAACATGATGTTACACATGTTCATAGTTTGAGTACCAAAAGATGTAAGGTTGATAACGATAGTCCCACTTACATGTGGCACTGCCGCCTGGGTCATATTGGTGCCAAACGCATGAAGAAACTCCATGGTGATGGACTTTTGGAGTCTCTTGATTTTGAATCATTTGACACGTGTGAACCATGCCCCATGGGAAAGATGACCAAGACTCCGTTCTCCGAAACAATGGAGCGAGCAACTGACTTGTTGGAGATAATACATACCGATGTATGCGGTCCAATGAGCGTTGAGGCTCGCGGTGGCTACCATTATGTTCTCACCCTCACTGATTACTTAAGCAGATATGGGTATGTCTACTTAATGATACACAAGTCTGAAACTTTTGAAAAGTTTAAGGAATTTCAGAGTGAGGTAGAGAATAAACGTGACAGGAAAATAAAGTGCCTACGATCTGATCGTGGCGAAGAATATTTGAGTCACGAGTTTGGCATGCACCTAACGAAATGTGGAATTGTTTCACAACTCACGCCGCCTGGCACACCTCGGCGAAATGGTGTGTCTGAACATCGTAATCGCACTCTATTGGATATGGTGCGATCTATGATGTCTCTTACCGACTTACCGCTATCATTTTGGGGATATGCATTAGAGACTGCTGCATTCACTTTAAATAGGGCACCGTCTAAGTCCGTTGAGACGACACCGTATGAATTATGGTTTGGAAATAAACCTAAGTTGTCATTTCTGAAAGTTTGGGGATGCGATGCTTATGTGAAGAAACTTCAACTTGAGAAGCTCGAACCCAAAGCGGAAAAGTGCGTCTTCATAGGATACCCCAAAGAAACAGTTGGGTATACCTTCTACCTCAGATCCGAAGGCAAAGTCTTTGTTGCCAAGAATGGATCCATTCTAGAGAAAGAGTTTCTCTCGAAAGAAGTAAGTGGGAGGAAAATAGAACTTGATGAGGTAATTGTACCTCCACTCGAACCGGAGAGTAGCACAGCACAGGAAGTTGTTTTTGTGGAGCCTGCACCGGCTGGAGAGGAAGTTAATGATGATCATCATGAAACTTCAGATCAAGTTGCTATTGAACTTCGAAGGTCCACAAGGACACGTTCCGCACCAGAGTGGTACGGCAACCCTGTCCTAGAGATCATGTTGTTGGACAACGGTGAACCTACGAACTATGAAGAAGCGATGGCAGGCCCGGATTCCAACAAATGGCTTGAAGCCATGAAATCCGAGATAGGATCCATGTATGAGAACAAAGTATGGTCTTTGGTGGACTTGCCCGATGATCGGCGAGCCATAGAAAATAAATGGATCTTTAATAAGAAGACTGATACGGATGGTAACTTGACCATCTATAAGGCTCGGCTTGTCGCTAAGAGGTATCGACAAGTTCAAGGAGTTGACTATGATGAGACTTTCTCACCCGTAGCGATGCTGAAGTCCATCCGAATCATGTTAGCAATTGCCGCATTTTATGATTATGAGATCTGGCAAATGGACGTCAAAACGGCATTCCTTAATGGTTTCCTTAAGGAAGAATTGTATATGATGTAGCCGGAAGGTTCTGTCGATCCTAAAGATGCTAACAAAGTATGCAAGCTTAAGCGCTCCATCTATGGGCTGGTGCAAGCATCTCGGAGTTGGAACATTCGCTTTAATGAGGTGAATAAAGCATTTGGATTTACACAGGTTTGTGGAGAACCCTGTATTTACAAGAAAGTGAGTGGGAGCCCTGTAGCATTTGTCATATTATATGTGGATGACATATTGTTGATGGGAAATGATATAGAACTTTTGGAAAGCATAAAGGCCTACTTGAATAAGTGTTTTTCCATGAAGGACCTTGGAGAAGCTGCTTACATATTAGGCATCAAGATCTATAGAGATAGATCGAGACGCCTCATAGGTCTTTCACAAAGCACATACCTTGACAAGATATTGAAGAAGTTCAATATGGATCAGTCCAAGAAGAGGTTCTTGCCTGTGTTGCAGGGTGTGAGATTGAGTACAACTCAATGCCCGACCATGACAGAGGATAGAGAAAAGATGAGTGTCATCCCCTATGCTTCAGCCATAGGCTCTATCATGTATGCCATGTTGTGTACCAGACCTGATGTGAACCTTGCCATAAGTTTGGTAGGGAGGTACCAAAGTGATCCCGGAGCGGAACACTGGACAGCGGTCAAGAATATCCTGAAGTAGCTGAAAAGGACCAAGGACATGTTTCTCATATATGGAGGTGCCAAAGAGCTCGTCGTAAAGGTTTACATCGATGCTAGCTTTGACATAGATCCGGATGACTCCAAGTCACAAACCGGATACGTGTATATTTTGAACGGAAGGGCAGTTAGCTGGTGTAGCACAAAGCAAAGCATCGTGGCGGCATCTACATGAGAAGCTGAGTACATAGCTGCTTCGGAAGCAACAAAGGAAGGAGTCTGGATGAAGGAGTTCATCATCGACCTAGGAGTGATTCCCAATGCGTCGGGCCCGATGACTCTATTCTGTGACAACACTAGAGCTATTGCCCTTGCCAAAGAGCCCAGGTTTCACAAGAAGACAAGACACATCAAGCGCCGCTTCAACTCCATTCGTGATTACATTCAGGAAGGAGATATAGATATTTGTAAAGTACATATGGATTTGAATGTCGCAGACCTGTTGACTAAACCACTCTCACGAGCAAAACATGATCAACACCAGAACTCTATGGGTGTTCGATACATCACAATGTAACTAGATTATTGACTCTAGTGCAAGTGGGAGACTGTTGGAAATATGCCCTAGAGGCAATAATAAAATGGTTATTATTATATTTATTTGTTCATGGTAATTGTCTATTTTTCATGCTATAATTGTATGAATCAGAAACCATAATGCATGTGTGAATACATAGACCACAACATGTCCCTAGTGAGCCCCTAGTTGGCTAGCTCGTTGATCAATAGATGGTCACGGTTTCATGACCATGGACATTGGATGTTGTTGATAATGGGTTCACATCATTAGGAGAATGATGTGATGGACAAGACCCAATCCTAAGCATAGCACAAGATCATGTAGTTCGTATGCTGGAGCTTTTCTAATGTGAAGTAGCATTTCCTTAGACCATGAGTTTGTGCAACTCCCGGATACCGTTGGAATACTTT
Organism: Hordeum marinum; assembly: GCA_022496015.1. NCBI lineage: Eukaryota > Viridiplantae > Streptophyta > Magnoliopsida > Poales > Poaceae > Hordeum > Hordeum marinum. The sequence continues at coordinate 522,107,392 of CM039674.1, read as the reverse complement.
GGGTGTGCCAAATGTCAAAACGTAACTGGGTGGCTATAAAGGTGCACTACGGGTATCCCCGAAAGTATTTGTTGGGTTGGCACGAATCGAGACTTGGATTTGTCACTCCGTGTGATGGAGAGGTATCTCTGGGCCCACTCGGTAAGACATCATCATAATGAGCTCAATGTGACTAAGGAGTTAGCCACGAGATGATGTGTTATGGAATGAGTAAAGAGACTTGCCGGTAACGAGATTGAACAAGGTATAGGGATACCGACGATTGAATCTTGGGCAAGCAACATATCGATAGACAAAGGGAATTATATACGGGATTGATTGAATCCCCGACATCGTGGTTCATCCGATGAGATCATAGTGGAGCATGTGGGAGCCAACATGGGTATCTGGATCCCGCTATTGGTTATTGACCGGACAGGTGTCTCGGTCATGTCTACATGCCTCCTGAACCCGTAGGGTCTACACACTTAAGGTTCGATGACGCTAGGGTTATAGGGAAATTGTGTATGTGGTTACCAAAGGTTGTTCGGAGTCCCGGATGAGATCCCAGACGTCACGAGGAGTTCCATAATGGTCCGGAGGTAAAGATTAATATATAGGAAGTGAGGTATTAGTTACCCGAAGTGTTCCGCACATCATCGGTAACGTACCGGGACCACCGCAAGGGTTTCGGGGGTCCACCGGGAGGGGCCACCGACCCTGGAAGGCTACATGGGCCAAGAGTGGGAGGTAACCAGCCCCTAGGTGGGCTGGTGTGCCTCCCACCTCAGCCCAAGGCGCAGCCAAGGGTGGAGGGGGGCAAACCCTAGGCGTGGAGGGGCCCAAGGCCCACCCTAGGGTGCCGCCCCTCCTTCCCACCTCGGCCGCCGGCCCTCCTGGACAATCTAGGGCTGCTACACCCCTAGGGTGGGAACCCTATAGGATGCGCACCCTCCTCCCTCTCCTCCTATAAATAGTGGACGGTTTTGGGCTGCCGACACAATAGATCTCTCTCTCTCTCTCGGCGCAGCCCTACCCCTCCTCCTCCTCGTCCTCCGTAGCGCTTGGTGAAGCCTTGCCGGAGTACCACGCAGCTCCATCATCACCACGTCGTCGTGCTTCCGGAGCTCTCCCTCAACCTCTCCTTCCTCCTTGCTGGATCAAGGCATAGGAGACGTCATCAGGCTGCACGTGTGTTGAACGCGGAGGCGTCGTTGTTCGGCGCTTAGATCGGAATCAACCGCGAACTGAATCGCTGCGAGTATGACTCCACCAACCGCGTTCTAGTAACGCTTTCGCTTAGCGATCTTCAAAGGTATGAAGATGCTCTACCCCTTTGCTCGTTGCTGGTTTCTCCATAGATTGATCTTGGTGACGTAGGAAATTTTTTGATTTACTACTACGTTCCCCAACATTTAGTGCTAATATAATGGCATCCAAGAGGGATATAATAAAAACTTTCATATTAAGTGCATTAACAACTATGAGAAGTTGGATTCCTTGCATATAGTTTTCAGATAATAGGGATGGTAATGTGAGAGTCATGCTAGTGAGTAGTTGTGAAATAAAGAGATACATGTGTTAAAGCTTGTGATTCCCATAGCCTGCATGTATGGTGAACCGCTATGTAACAAAGTTGGAGCATGACTTGTCTAATGATTGTCGACCATTGTGTGAGGGTCGGGAGCGCACGATGGTTAACTCCTACCAACCTCTCCCCTAGCACTAGTAGAAAACAACCCATTTGTCCCGGTTCCAGAGGCCCATTAGCCCTGGTTCTGGAATCGGGAATAAAGGGTCGGGACTAAAGCCCTAAACCTTTAGTTCCAGTTCACTTATGAACCGGGACAGAAGGGGCTCCACGTGGCTGCTACAGGGAGCCCAAGTAGGAGGACCTTTAGTCCCTGTTGGTAGCACCAACCGGGACCAAAAGGCGTCCATAGTCAGCATCTGGCAGGAGCTGGGGGTTTTGTTTTTTTAAAGGAGGGAGGGGTGGGATTTATGGGGTTTTATAGGCTTAATTTAGGTGTTTCATATTGTGTTAGCTAGCTAATTGAGAGAAGTGTCCTCTCTTCCTCCGTGCTTGGTCGACGCTAGCTACTATAGAGAGAACTCGACATGCTAGATAGTAAGCAAATGAAGGAACCATTAAGTACACAAGATCTTCATGAACATATACAGAGATAAGTGATCGACCTCTCTTTCTCTGAGAGATTGGTCGAACAACAAGTTTTCGTATATCTATCTGACGCTACTAGCTACATATATACAATATAAGATCTCTTACAATCCCTAACATCTAGTGTCAAATTCCATATGGTATTCTCCGGCTTTATTTAGGACATGGTCAAGAAAGAATCTCGCCAATTCTTCTTGAATTGCTCGTATGCGATCATGTGGTAGGAGTTCATCCTGCATCTGCCACATCTAATTTGAAGAAGGGGGTCAATACATATATATGAATGAAACTCAACACAAAACATTATAATAAAATAAAATTGTGAATATTATTGCTTACGCACTTCATATTGTTTTTTAGAATAGCCCCGCTTAGGGGTCGTCGTGTTGTAGATGAACTCGCAAACATAGTATCCACAAAAATCATTCCTGGCTTCCTACCACAAGCACTTTATGAGAAATAGAGTTGAATCAAACTAATAATCAAGCATGATATATGGTATTGATGAAACTAGAATCAATGGGAGATGCTCATAAATAACTAGCTAGTAGTACTTACTTTCGGGTGTGTAAATCACAGCTCCCTCGGCAGTCCTGGAACAATTGCAGTGAACTCTTTCCAAACCCTTCCAAACAAAGAAAATAATTAATAGATATCAAGAAATGAACAAAGTTGCCGATATGATGCGATAATGATCGATTGAACTTACTTCTGGAGCATTTCAGTCATGTCCGCATCATCCTGGGGATCTTTTCGTTTCGAGTCTAAGACGGTTACTACTCCCCGCTCAACCTTAATCTCTAGAAGAATAAAGTGGAAGCTGCACACGCATGCATAACTCATCAATTACATTACTATAACCTCGAGTAATAAGGGAAGCCGAATATGCATAGGACAGTAACACTCAGTTGAAGTTGTAAGGAAAGAGTATTGTCTCTTTGTTTTGATTTGCAAGCAACGATTGTCGCAAGTTGTCCTCGGTCTGTGTGGCATTCTTTTTAACCATATACTCATGTATGATATTTGGGTTAATGAACCCAATGTCATAGATTTGTGCTTTTCTGCATTTGATGATCTTCAATCTACATAATATAGTGAGGATAATTATATATACATACAATGAAAGAGTTGAGCTATATATAGAGACGTAATCACAGAAGTAGTACTTACAGACAGTAGGAAGTCACGATTGTTTTGTCAATGGCCTTTTTATTGTATAACTAGAATAACTCTTCAAATTCAACAGACAACTGCTCCATTCCAACAAGCATTATTCCCATCGTCACAGTATCCTTCCCATATTCGCTGCGGGTTTTCAGCTACCAATCATGGAATCTTTGCATCATCATTGTTAGAGGAGCACTAGTAGAAAACAGACCTTTCGCCCCGAGCATTATTCCCGGTCTGGTCACAAGCCGGTACAAAAGAGGGTATTAGTCCCGGTTTGTGTCGGCCCAGCAGGGAGACCTTTAGTACCGGCTCGTGAGGAACCTTTAGTACCGGCTCGTGAGGAACCTTTAGTACCGGTTCGTGTCACGAGCCGGTACTAAAGGGGCGTGGCAGACTTTTGGCTAGACTTGGGCCCCACGTGCACCTTTAGTACCGGCTAATGACACCAGCCGGAACTAAAGGGCAACCGTTAGTACCGGCTGGTGACACCAGCCAGTACTAAAGACTTCCACGCAACAGGTGTCAAATGTTTAATCTATTTTCACTTTTGCTATTTTTTATGTTATTTCTTTACTATTTTTCCTGCTATTTAATATTACTTCGTTTTAACATTATATTCAGTGAAATTATGATGTCATGCCAAGTTACAACCTTTTCAGACTTCATTTGTACTGCTTTTCAAATTCAGGGTCATTTAGCTCAAAATAAATCATTAAATGCCTAAAAATTATCAAATGAAGTCAGAGAGGGTTGAAAATTGATGATGTGCCTTTGAATGGTGCATATTGACCACACAAAAAGTATGGAGTTAAAATAAGTTATTAAAAATGAAATCCCTTTGTAATAGATGAGTTTTCGTCCGAAACCCTCATACTTCTTATGAGATTGTCCAATTTGTACACGAAGTGCATCCAGTTTTTGCCGTAACCCTCTCAACACTCTAGAAGTTGCTATGTGGGTGAAATTATGATGTCATGCCAAGTTACAACCTTTTCGGAGTTCATTTGTAATGCTTTTCAAATTCAGGGTCATTTAGCTCACAATAAATCATTAAATGCCTGAAAATATGACATGAAGTCAGAAAGGGTTGAAAATTGATGATGTGCCTTTGAATGGTGCATATTGAACACACAAAAAGTATGGAGTTAAAATAAGTTATTAAAAATGAAATCCCTTTGTAATAGATGAGTTTTCGTCCGAAACCCTCATAGTTCTTATGAGATTGTCCAATTTGTACACGAAGTGCATCCAGTTTTTGCCGTAACCCTCTCAACACTCTAGAAGTTGCTATGTGGGTGAAATTATGATGTCATGCCAAGTAATAACCTTTTCAGAGTTCATTTGTACTGCTTTTCAAATTCATGTCATTTAGCTCAAAATAAATCATTAAATGCCTGAAAAATATCAAATGAAGTTAGAAAGGGTTGAAAATTGATGATGTGCCTTTGAATGGTGCATATTGAACACACAAAAAGTATGGAGTTAAAATAAGTTATTAAAAATGAAATCCCTTTGTAATAGATGAGTTTTCGTCCGAAACCCTCATATTTCTTATGAGATTGTCCAATTTGTACATGAAGTGCATCCAGTTTTTGCCGTAACCCTCTCAAGTCTCTGGAAGTTGCTATGTGGGTGAAATTATGAGGTCATGCCAAGTTACAACCTTTTCAGAGTTCATTTGTAATGCTTTTCAAATTCAGGGTCATTTAGCTCAAAATAAATCATTAAATGCCTGAAAATATGACATGAAGTCAGAAAGGGTTGAAAATTGATGATGTGCCTTTGAATGGTGCATATTGAACACACAAAAAGTATGGAGTTAAAATAAGTTATTAAAAATGAAATCCCTTTGTAATAGATGAGTTTTCGTCCGAAACCCTCATACTTCTTATGAGATTGTCCAATTTGTACACGAAGTGCATCCAGTTTTTTTTTGTAACCCTCTCAACTCTCTAGAAGTTGCTTTGTGGGTGAAATTATGATGTCATGCCAAGTTACAACCTTTTCAGACTTCATTTGTACTTCTTTTCAAATTCAGGGTCATTTAGCTCAAAATAAATCATTAAATGCCTGAAAATTATGAAACGAAGTCAGAAAGGGTTGAAAATTGATGATGTGCCTTTGAATGGTGCATATTGAAAACACAAAAAGTATGGAGTTAAAATAAGTTATTAAAAATGAAATCCCTTTGTAATAGATGAGTTTTCGTCCGAAACCCTCATACTTCCTATGAGATTGTCCAATTTGTACACGAAGTGCATCCAGTTTTTGCCGTAACCCTCTCAACTCTCTAGAAGTTGCTATGTGGGTGAAATTATGATGTCATGCCAAGTTACAACCTTTTCAGAGTTCATTTGTACTGCTTTTCAAATTCAGGGTCATTTAGCTCAAAATAAATCATTAAATGCCTGAAAAATTTCAAATGAAGTCAGAAAGGGTTGAAAATTGATGATGAGCCTTTGAATTGTGCATATTGAACACGCAAAAAGTATGGAGTTAAAATAAGTTATTAAAAATGAAATCCCTTTGTAATAGATGAGTTTTCGTCCGGAACCCTCATACTTCTTATGAGATTGTCCAATTTGTACACGAAGTGCATCCAGTGTTTGCCGTAACCCTCTCAACTCTCTAGAAGTTGCTATGTGGGTGAAATTATGATGTCATGCCAAGTTACAACCTTTTGAGAGTTCATGTGTACTACTTTTCAAATTTAGGGTCATTTAGCTAAAAATAAATCATTAAATGCCTTAAAAATATCAAATGATGCAAGAAAGGGTTGAAAATTGATGATGTGCCTTTGAATGGTGCATATTGAACACACAAAAATATGGAGTTAAAATAAGTTATTAAAAATTCTAAAAGGGAAAAAAGTTATGCTCAAACTTCAGTTTTTTTGAATTTTGGTCAAATCTGGTCAAAGTATGGTCGAACTATGGTCAAACTACTTATTCAAGAAATATTAGTGTGTTACTTAATAATGAGGGGTGATTATGGTCAAACTATGGTCATGCTCAAGTTCAGCTCCTAAGGGTTAATAGGGTTGATAGCTTACTATTGTAAGGAAAACAACAAGTGCAGACTTGACAACAAGGGGGAATAGAACTGGAAAGTTAAGCGTGCTCAGGCTGGAGTAGTGAGAGGATGGGTGATCTATCGAGAAGTTAGATGATTTGGAATGATGAGGGGTGATTAGAGATTAGAAATCAAATTGAGCAGTGATGAGGGGTAGTTAAAGATTAAATTCAAATAATTCAGAAATTTGAAAATTGAACAAAAAATTCCAAAACAATTCAAAAAAAGAAAAAATTCTTTAGTACCGGTTGGTATCACCAACCAGTACTAAAGGTCTTCCACCACCAGTCCACGCAGGCAGCCACATGAAGGGCCTTTAGTACCGGTCCGTGCTCCAACCGGTACTAAAGGTCTGGACCTTTAGTCCTGACCCGTTAGTACCGGTTGGGGAACCGGTACTAAAGGTCCATCCGGCCCGGGACTATAGGCCTGTTCTGCACTAGTGGAGGATGATTAGGTTTGACTACAGGCTGACCGTACCGATATCTAAATTCGTCCACCTCCAACGGCTCAAACAGTACATCATCGCTCATGTAATCAGTAGGATTGGTACCTAGCACAATCCCCAGATGATCAGCGGCGATATCGCTAGAAACCTTGAGCGGGGGGAACGATTGGTTCTCCTGTTCCCCAAGCTGGGGAATTTTATTTCCACTTCTTCATTTTGCTAACCTTGCATCACTAGAAGTACTTCCCGATCGCCACACATCTTGATATGTCTTTTTAAGACAGCGGACATAGTTGGAATCCGGCTCTGGTGGTGGTGGTCGCTTTAGGGCCTGGATAGTGCGCTTCACTTTCACCGGATCTACCTTCTCCTTCAGACATGGAGTTTTCTTTGCAAAATGGTCCCTCGGTTGGGTACGACATATGTCCTATGTTTCCTACTCGGTGCTCTCATATGGTAACTTTTCCAGAGGCTTGAGAGATGGACAGTATCTGAATTGCCTCCCACCTCTGCTTGTACTGCTAGCCACCAGAGAGGCAGTGTCTCTCTTCTATCCTTGCTAACGAGGCGAAGAAGGAGGTGGAGTGCTCCGACGCGCCGGAGGAGCCTGAGCCGCGGCGTCTATCTTTTGCTATTGCTGACGAGGCAGAGGAGGAGGCGGGCTGCTCGGACACGCCGGAGTAGGTGAAGGAGGAGTCAGAGTGCCCTAACGCGCCGGAGGAGCCGAAGAAGGTGGCGGAGTGCCCTGATTACTCACCAGAGGAGGAGGAGGAGGCGGAGTGACCTGACGCACCGGAGGAGGAGGAGGAAACGGAGGCGTCCTGTTTGGAATCTCGATGTACTCCTTTGTCCATAGACATGTACTCCTTAGAGCATGAACCAGCTTCTTCTCCCCTTCACCACTATGGTGGTCAAGATCGAGATCATCAAATCCCTCCATTACTTCATCCACCATCACAACAGCATAGCCATGTGGAATCAGAAGGCAGTGAAAACTTATGTTGGGTTGAGGAGGTGCAATAGAGCCGAGAGCCGCCTTGAAACTGAGGTTTCGGAATTTCGTCCAAAGCTCGCAATGTTGAGCCTCCGTGATGGTATCCACGAGAGCCGTGAAGGCAGGCTGAACGGGCTCCGTGGAAGCCATGTTGCTTCTCCGCTGAGATGGCGGGGTAGCTTTTGGGGTAGCTTCGTGCCGCTAAGATGGTTGGCCGGCAGCTCGCTGGGTCTCAGCTTCCTCTAGCTCGCCGGGAAACCCAACCTTCCATGGAACGGATTCTGGTGTGCCTCATCTTTGTCCAGGGTGCTCAGCATTCCCTAGGGCCTCAGTCAGCTCGTCCTTCTCTCTGTCGAGAATGAATGTCCCTTCCTGCCCTGTGGTGATATACTTCTAAAGTTTCGTGATGAGTATTGCAAGTTGCTCGTTCCTCCAATGGCACTTCCCTGTTTCAGGATCCAAAGTTCATCCAACACTGAAGAACCAAATCCTTGAACGGTCTGGCCAGTTCAATGTCGCTGGTTCGACCCCTTTAGCAAGCAGGTCATTCTCAGCTTTGTCCACAATGGTCGGGCTTTGAGGTAGCCACCTGACCCCGTGTGAGGGGATACTGCTTCTTTGCAGCATTGTTCTTGTTTGTCTGAGACATTTTCTTACTCTTCTGCATGTCTTGTAGGCCACAAATTCGAGCCAGTGATCTCTTATCTTCTCAAATTGGCCGATGAATTCTGGAGTCTTCCCTTTGTCGACAAACTTTGATTTCAACTCATTCTTCCACCTCCTGAATAGATCTGCCATCTTCTTAAGAGCACATGCCTTGACCAGTGGCTCTATAACTGGGGTTTTCGGATCCTCCTCTGGCGGTAGGGTGAATTTTTCCTTCACCGAGGTCCAAAGATCATCTTTCTGTCTATCAGTGACATAAGAAGTTTCAGGGTTGTTGTCCTTAGGCTTATTCCATTGGTTGATTTTGATCGGGATGTTGTCCCTAACAATAGTTCCGCACTAAGAAGCAAATGCGTCCTTGGTCCGCTTTGATTCAATCGGTAGGCCATCGTCCACGAGTGTTGTGATCGTGAACCTTTCTTCCTTGCCCAACCTTCTCTTCGGACCTCGTCTTGTTACCGAAGTTTGGCTCGATCTGGAGGGCTATATAAAATAAGAAATAAGAGTTAATATATGTACATACCAAAACAATTAATGCATCAATTGGCCAGTCAGCACATGCTTAATTAATATATATACCTCGCCGGACTTTGCAACATCTCCCTCCTCCGTTTGGTCACCGGAGCCGTCACCATGGTCTCCTTCTTCCTCCGGCATTCGGTGACCGGAGACATCATGATCATGTCCTTCCTCTCCTTCAAGACCATCGGTGTCGTTGAGAAACGACAAGACATCACGTCTGCCTCGGATTATGTCCCCCAACAACTGTTCTTGTTCCAAGTCTCTTTGATACATAGTTTCTACAAATATTAAAACATGGCAATTAATATACTACTCCATGATTTGGGGTGGCCTCGACAACGCTTCCAGGGTTAGGGGTGGCCCTTGATGCTTCTAAGGTTTGGTCGGGCGAGAGGGCTAGGATTCTCTTAACCTTTTAGGGATTTAACAAAATGGCGCCATTCTGGATGTGCACAAAATGGTCCATATTTTTCCTAAACTCATCAACCCTTCTATATGTGACGTTGTCTAGTGTCAAAGGATTCAAGAAAACCACGGCTTCATCATTAACCGGCAGTAACAGGTGCATAATGGTACGAAGCTCTCCAAAATTATTTTGGAACGGAGTCCCGGATAGGATAATTAGCTTTTTGGTACAAAGTTCAGCAAGAGCCTTCTGAATATCACTATTTGGAAGGCCGTTGCTGAAATTGTACCAAAAAGCGAATTATTCTATCCGGAACTCCGTTCCAAAACAACTTTGAAGAGATTCGTAGCATCATACGTCGGTTACTTACGGCTAATGATGAAGCCATGGATTTCTTCAATACTTTGACACACAACATGACGTATAGAAGAATATATATATATAGATGGGATCATAAAAAAAATTGGATCAAATTGTGCACATCCATAATGGGGGCATTCTTGATAAATCTATATTACCGGAGTTGGTCGCTCGGTATATCGAGAGGGGGGTGAACATTTTACCTTAGTAACTTAGAAAAAAAGTTCTCGAGGAGGGGGTATATCGACAACGTTTTTTTTCTAGAGCTTGGGTGTCCTCGAGAGTTGGTCGCCTGGTATATCGAGAGGGGAGTGAACATTTTATGTTAGTAACTTCGAAAATAAATGTTATCGGGGAGGAGGTATATCGACAATGCTTTTTTTCTAGGGTTTGGGTGGCCTCGAGAGTTGGTCGCCCGGTATATCGAGAGGGGGTGAACATTTTACTTGAGTAACTTAGAAAAAAATGTTATTGGCGAGGGATTACATCGACAACGCTTTTTTCTAGGGTTTGGGTGGCCTCGAGAGTTGGTTGCCTGGTATATCGAGAGGGAGGTGGACATTTATCTTAGTAACTTCGAAAAAAATGTTATTGGGGAGGGGGTATATCGACAACCATTTTTTTCTAGGGTTTGGGTAGCCTCGAGAGTTGGTCGCCCGGTATATCGAGAGGGGGTGAACATTTTACCTTAGTAACTTAGAAAAAAATGTTATCGGGGAGTGGGTATATCGACCCCCCCCACCTCAGGTCAAAGTTATCAGGGAGGGGGTATATCGACAACGACATACGTACATGGAAAAAATGCTATCCTTCTATACATACATAGCCACATACATATATACATGGAAAACATGCTATGAAAAAATATTTATATGAACAAAAATATGCTATGAATAAAAAAAGTAATACACATATGAACTAAAAAATAAATATATGAACAAAAAATACTATGGATAAAAAAATTAATACACATACATATATGCATTATACATATATGAACAAAAAATACAAGGGGCGGCGGCGGTGGCTCACAACGGGGGCGGCCGGCGAAGGCGACGGCGGGATCGACGAGGGCAGGCGCATGGCCGGGGCGATGGCGGGGACGGCGTTGGCTGGCGAGGGCGGGGGCGGCGCACGAGGGAGCCGATGACGATGGCGACGGTGGGGAGGCCGGGGCGTAGGGGCGCGCTTGGGGGTGGCGGACGGCGACGGCGTGGGCGGCGGATGGCGTCGGCGTGGGCTCGAGGGCGGGGCACGGGCATGGGCAACGGCGACGGCGTCAGGCCTGCCTGGCGGCATTGAGGAGGTTGGCGTCGTCGGGGCGAACTGCGAGATGAAAATGAAAATTTTCACAAGTGCTGCTTATATACACACATCATTGGTCCCGGTTGGTGGCACCAACCGGGACCAATGCCTTCCTTTGGTCCCGGTTCGTGCCATCAACCGGGACTAAAGGTCACTTTTCAGCAGCCCAAAGGGCAGGAAGCAGAGACCTTTGGTCCCGATTGGTGGCACGAACCGGGACCAAAGGTAGGCATTGGTCCCGGTTTCTGGCACCAACCGAGACCAATGGCCTTGCACAGCGGCGTGGTGGGAGTTTAGTCCCACCTTGCTAGTGGAGAGAGTGTCGCACCTGTTTATATGGCGCAGTGCGCCTGAGGCTTCGAGTTCCTCTCTAAAGCAGGCTTACGGGCCTAACCACTTTGTATCTTCCTATGGGCCTACCAGGCCTTCTACGGGCATGAATCCTGGCCAAACCGGCTGGTTGGGTTTCTAGTCGTATTCAGGCCGTGGTGGCCACGTAGGCGGCATTTTTTTTTAAATACATTTTTTTCTTTTGTTTTTTGCATTATTTATTTGCTTTTTTTGCATTTTTATTTCTTTTTGCTGTTAGGTCACAAAAATTATAAACTTTCTGTTAGTGCCATTAGTTTTCAAATTGAATAGTTTAAATTTCAATTCTTTAAAATTTGTGTGAACCACTAATTTGTGAATAACTTTAGTATAAAAATAGATTTCGAGTGATTCTTTTTCCTGCTATTTAATATTACTGTGTTTAATCATTATATTCAATTTTGTAATTTTTAGGTTATTTTAAATATCCGTTTTAATCAAAAACAGATTTTGTTTTTTTAGTTTGCTATTAAGGTTTCTAACAAAAAAATTCTTTATGACAATTCTTTTTGCTATTAATGTTTTGAACAAAAAATACTTTGATAATTTTAGTTGCATAAATTTTGTATAATTTTAGTTTCAAAAATACTAGAGGTTTATAGAATTTTAGTTTCAAAAATATTTTGATAGTTTTCTTTTAGTTGATCATAACAGAATATTTTAATTTTTTCATTTTTAGTTCATTCTTTTTGCTATTAGAGTTTTGTAAAAGCTTCTCAGGTCATTCTTTTTCCTATTAGTTCATTTTTGAGCTAAATGACCCTAAAATTGAAAAGCACTTCAAATGAACTCTGAAAAGGTTGAAAGTTGGCATGGTATCATCATTTTAGCCACATAGCATGTTATAAAAAGTTGAGAGGGTTACGGCAAAAACAGGATGCACTACGTGTACAAAACGAACAATCTCTTTTGAACTATCAAGGTTTCGAACGAAAACTCATTTGTTACAAAGGGATTTCATTTTTTGAACTTATTTGAACTCCAGAATTTTTGTGTGTTCAAAATAAACCATTCGAAGCCATACCATCAATTTTCAACCCTTTCTGACTTCATTTGTTATTTTTCGTGCATTTACTGATTTTTTTCAGCTAAATGACATGGAAATTGAAAAGCACTACAAATAAACTCTGAAAAGGTTGAAAGTTGGCATGGTATCATCATTTCACCCACATAGCATGTTATAAAAAGTTGAGAGGGTTACACTTTGTGTACAAAACGGACAATCTCTTTCGAAGTATCAGGGTTTCGGACGAAAAGTCATCTGTTACAAAGGTATTTCATTTTTTTTAACTTATTTGAACTCCAGACTTTTTGTGTTCAAAATGAACCATTCAAATCTGCATCATCAATTTTCAACCCTTTCTGACTTCATTTGGTATTTTTCATGCATTTACTTGTTTTTTTAGCTAAATGACCTGGAAATTGAAAAGCACTAGAATTAAACTCTAGAAAGGATGAAAGTTGGCATGGTATCATCATTTCACCCACATAGCATGTTATAAAAAGTTGAGAGGGTTATGGCAAAAACTGGATGCACTTCGTGTACAAAACAGATAATCTCTTTCGAAGCATCAGGATTTTAGACAAAAACTGATCTGTTACAGAGGGATTTCAATTTTTTTGAACTTATTTGAACTCCAAACTTTTTGCGTATTCAAAATGAACCATTCAAAGCCACATCATCAATTTTCAACCCTTTCTGACTTCATTTGGTATTTTTCATGCATTTATTGATTTTTTTAGCTAAATGACCCAGAAATTGAAAATCACTATAAATGAACTCTAAAAAGGTTGAAATTTCGCATGGTATCATCATTTCACCGATATAGCATGTTATAAAAAGTTGAGAGGGTTGCGGCAAAAACTAGATGCACTTCGTGTACAAAACGGACAATCTCTTTCGAAGTATCAGTGTCTCGGACGAAAACTCATGTGTTACAAAAGGAACTTCATATCTTCACATGTAACTGCAATGATATAGTTGTGGAGAGAAAATCTTCACTTTTTCTTCGCTTGTGTGCTTTGGTTATTGCACCGTAACCATGATATAGTTGTAAAATAGAAAATTCATCATCACATTAAAGCCAAAGTACAATAGTGACCAAAATAAATACATACAGTTCATACATAGTTCTCATTATTGAACAACATATATCTCTCTAGAGGATCTAATTAAAACATAAATTGAATCTACGTAAAAAAATTAAATGCGACAACAAATGCGATAATAACCGCTAGTAAGGTACCAATTGATCCAATGGCATAATGATACCAAGCCTTGGTATGAATGGCATATTTTCTAATCTTTCTAATCTTCAAGCGCATTGCATCCATCTTGATCTTGTGATCGCCGACGACATCGGAAACATGCAACTCCAACTTCATCTTCTCCTCTTCAACTCTTTGTAATTTTTCTTTCAAGTCATTGTTTTCTTTTTCAACCAAATTTAAACTCTCGATAAGAATTTCTATGTGGGTTGGAATTTCCGGTTCACATACCTCCTAGATTAAAAAATCTATGTCACGTTGGTCGGCATAATTTTCATAAACACTAAATACAACAAATAGTTATAAAAGATAATATATACCACATCCGAATCATAGACAGGATGAGAGCCGACGGAGGCGGATACCAAAATCATCGCACTATATAATAACAAACAATAATAAAAGTCAGGAAATTACACAAGTATCTATCTAAATAATACATGTAAGAACTTTTTTTCTTTTAGAAAGAAGATAAGAAGAAGAGGCTAACCACGGTGGTGTCGGCGCCAAGATGGGCATGGGCGATCGACGGTGCTGAGGACGGGGACGGGACGGGATAGATCGCCAAACCTAGACAAATCTGGAGAAAAATGGAGCTTGGACAAGGAGCTTCGAGAGGAGAAAGCTTAAGTGTGGCTTGGGCATTTCATTGAACACCTCCTGTGCATAGGAGGTGAGCTAGAGCACCACAATTAGCTCTCCCATGGCCGGCCAAAAAAACAGAGCAGTGCACTGCTCTGCTTGCGGGCAGGGGGTATATATAGGCCAAACTATTTGTCCCGGTTTGTGGTTGGATCCAGGACTGAATGAAAACATTTGGTCCCGGTTCCAGCCACAAACTGGGACCAATGGTTGTGGGCCAGGAGCGAGGCCCATTGGTCCCCGTTGGTGTCTGGAACCAGGACCAAAGGGGTCAGACGAACTGGGACAAATGTCCCACGAGGCCCGGCCGGCGCCCTAGCCTCACGAACCGGGACCAATGCCCCCATTGGTCCCGGTTCGTGAGCGAACCGGGATTAATGGGCTTTTCAGGCTGGACCAAAGCCTTGTTTTCTACTAGTGTAGGAGCATGCGTCTAATGGTTTGTTTGATGGCTAATAGACTTTTACAATAAGTATGTGAGTTCTTTATGACTAATGTGAGTCCATGGATTAGACGCACTCACTAGTAGGAGAAACCTTATAGACAGAAGCCTACTAGTATCGCTGGAAAAATAAAACCGCTGCTGCTAATTACTAGCAGCGCTGTATTCCGGCAGCGCTACAACTAAGGGATTAGCAGTAGCGCTGGGTGCTAAGAAAGCGTTACCGCTAAGGTGACCCCGACGACCCCACCGACACTATTTATAGTAACAACGCTGGGAGGGAGAACGCGCTACTGCTAAGACCACTACCAGTAGCGCTTTCTAACTTGCAAGCGCTACTGCTAATGTGCCACACATAGTAGTAGCGCTTTTCCAGGAAAGCGCTACTACTAAGTACCATAGTAGCAGCGCGTTTTTGTAAGCAGCGCTACTGCTAGTTGTGGATGCTACCACCTTTTCACCCCCTCCCTCTCCCCCACTTTGCCCTCTCCCCTACTTTACCCTCTCCACTCTCCACCATTGTTGCTATTCTTCTCTCTTCCTCCTACCTCTCTAATTCTCTCCTCATTAATGTCCCCCGCCACCATAACTCTCCTCCATAAATGGCCTCTCTCACATTATCTCTCTTTTACCTACCTATCTTCCTCTCCCCCCATTAACATCCCCTTCCAACATAACTCCCTCTTCATTATTTAGCTAGCTAGATTCACCTCTCCTCCCCAAGAACTAGATCTAGCTAGCTATTTAGCCATCCACACGTCTCGATTGGTCTCGCTCATCATCTAATTAACGGTGTGCTCTCTCGATCGGTATCGCTCTCGGGAGATATATAGTTGAGTAAAAAGTTGTTCATTTCAAGAATGGGAATATGTGTGTGAATGCGAATATGTGTGTTTGGGATATATGGAGAGATTTGTGTGAGTGACATGCCCTCAAGTTGCTTATGTTTCGCCCAGATGTCGATTTATTTCCGTTTTGGTGAATTTCGAGCAAACTCAATTTTTCCTATTTTTAGGCAAGGTCATGCCAAAATTTTATATGACTTTGAAGCATGCATGCATTATTTTATTTTATAACCCTTTTGCTTGTTATACCGTGCAGTCGGTCATGAAGGTGAGTGGATGGAAGGTGGAGCAGTACATGCAATCCACGGTGATGGACATGTACGCAAATAATCAGACTAGGATTAGATGTCCGTGTGCAAGATGCAAGGAAGGAGTCCTTTTGGACCCTTTTGATCATGGCACTTTGAAGGCGCACCTGCTGAAGAATGGTTTAATGGATGGCTATACTGAGTGGATAAGTGAAGAAGCTGATGATGATGAGGACTTCCGCATGGCAGGGAATAACGACATGGGGCAAGATGAAGAGATGACCGATCGACACGACGATGGCGCCGGGGAAGAGTCTGGAAATGATAGCATCGGAGAAGATTCCGTACATGGCGACGAATAGTTTGGACATGTTGGAGAGGAGGTCACGCCGCAGTCTTTGATGCTACTAAGTGCAGTCATGCAGGACCCTCATGTTCGAGACCTCCTTCGCAAGAGTACGACTAGCGAGAGAGCTGCTTCTAGAGAGGAGGCCAAGATGGCGCAACTTGAAGTAGACTCGAAGACTCCATTGTATGACGGTTGCAATCCCGAGGTGACCCTCTTGAGTTTCACGCTCGAACTTCTAAAGACAAAGGCCAAAAACAAATGGACAGACAAAAGCCTCGATGAGCATTTGAAGTATCTACATAATAAAGTTCTTCCCGTGGGGAACCTGTGTCCTACTAGTGTCGAGGAGGACAAGAAAATCGTTTGCCCTTTTGAGTTGCCGCACATTAGGTACCACGCATGCATCAACGATTGCCTCATTTATCGGAGGGAGCATGCGGAAAAAACCAGTTATCTAGTGTGCAATGCTTCTCGATACAAGAAGGCGGGAAGAAAGCTCTTCAGAAAGTTGTATGGTACTTTCCGATCACTCCCCGTCTACAGCGGTATTTCGTAGATCCTAAGGAAGCAAAGCTCATGTGCTGGCACGTGGAGAGGAAGAAGCCCGACGATCGAGATGATCTGAAGCTGAGACACCTCGTAGATGGTAGCCAGTGGAGAGCATTCAACGCCGTATATGGATTTGCTACAGAAGATCCAAGGAACATCGTGCTTGGTGCGAGTACCGATGGCATGAATCCGTTTGGAATCCAGAACACCAACCACAACACATGGCCCGTGTTTGTATGGATGTACCACCTCCCCCCATGGAAGTGCATGAAGACAAAGTACATACAAATGAGCATGCTGATTCAATGGCCGAAACAACTGGGAAATAGTATTAACCTGTATATGGGGCTTCTGCAAGAGGAGCTAGACACGTTATGGAAAACACCGGCATGGACATGGGACGCCAACAAAGGAGAGTATTTCCATATGAGAGCCGCACTGATGACGACGGTGCATGACTATCTCGGTTACGGGTACACCTCAGGCTAGGTGTGCCACGGATACTGCGGATGCACGAGGTGCATGGATGATACAACGTCTCAGCAGCTTACGTCAACGAAAGATGGCGGGTCCGGGAAAATCATGTACATGGAGCATCGTAGATGGCTCGAGAAGGATGACCCGTGGAGAAAGCGTAGAGATCTATTCAATGGGTTGGATGAGCATCGAGTACCTCCATGTAAGAGGAGCGGCGCAGAAATCGACAAGCTATTGAGAAACTGGGAACAATGCTCCACGCTGGGAAAGATCAAAAAGGTGTCGGAGCCGTTGCTGAAGGTATCGAAAACGAGGTCTGTTTTTTGGGACTTGGAGTACTGGCCCAATCACGACACGCCTCATTGCCTTGATCAAATGCATATCACCAAGAATGTCCTCGAGAGCTTGCTTGGCACACTGATGAGCATGCCGGAGAAGACCAAGGATGGGCCGAAGGCAAGGAAAGACTTGGAAGATTTGAAGATCAGGAAAGATCTCCACCATAAAAAGTCAACGGAGCAGACGAAGACAGAGATGGAGGAGGGGGAAAGGGGCAGAAAAGTCAACAAGAAGGAGAGAATTATTGGCCCCCTTCTTGCTTCACCTTAAGTGCGAAGGATATCGATCAATTCATCAAGTGCCTTATGGGAATCAAAGTCAGTTCTGGTTACTGTGGGAAGATAAGCAGATTTCTAGACCCCAAGAAGAAAAGGTTCCGCGGGATGAAGTCTCATGACTGTCACGTGATGATGACATAGATACTCCCGGTTGCCATTAGAGGGATAATGGAGAAGCACGGTTGTGACACGTTTACTGCTCTCTGCAACTTCTTCGACGTTATCTCCCGAATGTCCATAAGTGTGAAGCAGCTCCGAAGGCTACAAGAAGAGATCGTTGTCATACTATGTGAGCTTGAGATGTACTTCCCGCCCGCGTTCTTTGACGTCATGGTGCATCTGTGTGTCCATATTGTGGACGACATCATCGACCTCGGGCCGACATTCCTTCATAGCATGATTTCGTTCGAGAGGATGGATGGGTCATCAAAGGATTCATTCGTAACATGTCTCGTCCTGAAGGGAGCATCGTCCAGGGATATCTAACGCATGAGGGTGTATCCTTTTGCGAGAATTATATAGGCGTCAGAGACCCTATTGTTGGTTTGCCCGTCAAGAAGCACGATGGGTAGCTCGAAGGAGATGGTCATAAGAACGACCGAAGGGAACTGCACGTGGACTACTCGGATCGACGGAACGACTTTGACATGGCTAACTTAGTAGTGCTACAACACCTAGATGTGGTAGATGATTATGTGGCACGGCACAAAGAAAGCATCACAAAGAAGTACCGTGATAAGGGGATGCTCAAGACGGGCGACGAAGTTACTGTATAGCACAACGCCACTTTCTTGCGTTGGTTCAAAGAGCAAGTTCTTGAAAATCCCCCAGAAGAGGGCAATTCGAACGGATTGCTAATACACGCCTTAGCACATGGCCCCGCACACAAGCGACCTATCAGTCCTACGATATCAATGGGTACATGTTCTACACGGAGGCCAAGGACATGGACAGTGATTACCAGAACTCTGGGGTGGCAATTCAATGCGTGACTGACGCCAATGGCACAACTGAAAGATTCTACGGAAGGGTCAAAGAGGTCTAGGAGCTTGACTATGCTGGAATGCACGATGCATCTATGTTGATTCAAGTCTTTTGTGCATCTATGTTGTCGGAAGTTTCATCAGAACTAAAACTTGGTATGTCCAATAGGATTTTCATTACCAAACACTCAATGTTCGATTAACTGGCTCTCTAAATATTTCACACTCATTCAGACAAGTTAATGTTAAGTACAAAATTCTGGCAAATTCAATTCATTCCGTGTCCTACAGATTTGCTAATTTCAAAGTCAATCAAGTTGCACAGTATCAAAAATCTGATTTTCAGGCTCATAGAAGTAGTTAGAAATAAGATTATCTTAATCGATGCTCGCAGTCACTAAACTTTGTTTGATCAAGCAATGTGATATCAAAAGATCCGATCTTCAGGCTCACTGAAGTTGTACTACTAAGGTTAAGACACCAAACTTTGTTTGATCAAGCTACGCGATATCAAAAGATCCGATTCTTACTTCTAACTTAGAAGTGAGAATTTCTTAATCAATGCTCGTGGTCATGGAACTTAATTTGTCAATTGACTTAGATATATATTCCCTTGCTCGATACGGGGCTACGCTTTATTTATTTAGATGCATTAGTATAGTTGTTAACTAGAGCAACGCACAATGGTTTTTCTTGTACTAGTAAGTGCAGGATAACTTAAGCAGATGGGGGTGAGACCAACCTAGCAATTCACATGAATTAGGAGGTCAAAATTTGCATTCTCTAGTTTTCCGTTCATAAACAAACACATGAAGACAGGTGCGGCAACGGGCTTACGATAACAAGCATGTCTATGCTCTTATGCACTTGTTGAATAGGAAACATGTCTACCGATGCCGAAGCCGGGGGTTCTGCTCGCCTCATAGTAGACCCCCACGAGGCAGCAAATCACTATTTCGATTACCTGGACGAACACCAAATGGGGTTGCATGGTGGCGGTAGTGGCACCAACCCTAACACCGACACCGACACCGGCACCGGCATTGGCACCGTCACCGACACCACCCCCGAGACCGGCAACGATGCTGTTGTAGCCGGTAAAGCACCGAAGAAGAAGAGGTCACAAAAACCAAACGAGCTCGGCATCGGACAAATTGTGGTCACGGAGATGCACCCCAAGAAGTTAGAGCCAACAGCGCGGAGGAAGCGCGCTTGTGTTGGGGCAATCAACTAGGATGCATCCTTTGAGAAACCGCGAACATCAATGACGTTGTGCTGAAGAAGATAACACATATGGAGCACATGCTCCTAAAGAAGTTGCACAATAGGTTCATGTTCCCCAGCCGGGATGAAAGCACATTTAAAGACCCGTGGGACGACGTCCCCATGACAAAGATAAACGCCAAGGCGATGGTGACGTTCACCAACGACTTGTCCTCCTGGAAAGTTCGGGTGAAAAAGTGATTGGGAAGAATGAACCATGGTCCAAGATTCATGCTGATAATTCGTCAATAACGAAAGAGGACTTCAAAAAATTCAAGGAGAATTGCAGTAAAGAAGAAGTCAAGGCAAGGTCAGAAAAATGAAGGCGCTCCAAGGCAGGAACACGCCTCCCCACCGCCTCGAAAGCCGTGGTTATGAGGGGAAGAGGCACGTATGGGCTAAGGAGGATGCCGAACATGAAAGTCACGGAATCCCAGACCCCTTGGCGGAGTTCACCGACCCGCTGGAGCATGACTGGATCAGGGCCCGGTACAAGTGGGACAAAGTCAACAAGATCTTTTACATGGACCTGAACACGAGGGAGTTCATGACACTTCTGGTAATTTTTATATTAACACATTATCATATTAGCTTCCAATCAGTTCGACTACAAGTTTTATCACATTAGTAAACTATCCATGTCCCTTTTGCAGAAAGAGCAGCACCAAAAGGCAGCCGAAAGAGACGAGTCGTCACAGTCGTTGGCGAGGACCAAGTGGGACACCCCATTCAATCAGGCCCTGAACATGAAAAAGGTCCCGGTGGACAAGCCGCCATCCTATGGACGTGTGCACGGTGTCAGAGATGGTGCCTCATGGAAGATGTGCTACCGCGAGGAGCCAGAGGAAAGAAGGAAGAGACGGTCAGTCATCACTCAGCAGACCATCAATGAGAAGATCGTGATTGCGGTCAATAAGACCAAAGCTGCGACCAAAGAAGAGTTGCGCGGGGCCGTCAATGCAGCGGACACTGACGCGGTGGTCAGCTTGATTCCGGCACTTTTCGATTTCATGAAGAACTATCCAAATGCACGGCCGGAGGACTTTCCCCTTCCTAGATTTGTCGCGAGCAATTCGGCAAACACCACAGCACCGGCACCTGCTCGAGCAACCGCATAAGGTCCCGCTCTTGTTCATAGTAGCCCGACCACCGTCTCTTGCATGATCGGCGGGCCTTCATCACTGGCTAAGCTTGACGTCCTCACGGTAATTACGCGTCTTACCCTTTTCACCAGCATGTCTATAGTCTTCTGTTTCAGTTGCCTTTCGGATGTTTGACGTTGCAGACATGTCTTCTTCATAGGCCGACGATACCCCGTGCACGCTACTGTACGACATCAAGGGCCAGAAGGTGGCCGTGGGAAAGGCAACGATCATGAAGCCTCAGGACCGCATGTTCCACAACCGAGAGATGCCCGATGGTGTCTTCAAGGTTAACGTGGCCAGTGTCTTAGCGGGCTTCGAGGATTTGCCTCCTCCAGTACCAGCCGATGACGACGAGACCCTCACCCCCCGAGGATTGGCGCATGCAAGAGCTTGTTCTTGCCTTGGCCGAAGTCTCTTCTTCGTCTCGAGGCGCCCAGTATCACGCCAACGCCACCTTCTCAAGAAAGTATGAACACCACCCCACCTACGACATTACCAGCACATGTCGTAGCGGGTGGCAGCAGACGACGCGCGGGAGAGCCTCCATTAGTGTCAGATCATGTTGCCCCCGTTGTCGAAGAAGCAAATGTTGATGACATGGAGGAGGAGGAGGATGACCCAGACAAGTATTTCAATAGCGCCTACGATGATGGAAGGTTGATGGCTCAGGACGACGAAGACTCAGGCTATGAGCATGGAGATGATGACTTCATGCTGCCTAATTTGTCGGAGCCGGAACATCCTAAGGCGGAATGCAAAAAGTCTATCTTCAAGAAATCCTCGCAGGAGACGCCTCCAGATGTCGCCTCTACCTAGCAACCCCCCGAGGCCCGTCCAATGTTTAGCCCGACGACACTTGGGGGTGGTTAGGGAAGGTATGTTGGGCTCACTACCGCTGCCACCCACCAAGAAGCCAAGGAGGAGACCGGAAAATAAAGGCCCTAAAGGCGCCAGAGCTGCTTCAAGCAGCCAGCCGCCTCTGAAGCCCCGGGTGGTAGACAGAATACTTGTCGAAGGTAAGAATCGTTTCCATGTCGCGGGCGAGCCGATCCTACCCCCCAAAGCGCTAGATAACATACTGAACAATGATCTAAGGAGACTCCATGAAGATGTGCTGGCCAGAGAGAAAAGCCTTCTGATCGCGGAAAAACCAGGATACCCGCTTTACGCGGCTCAGGTGCCGGGTGGGGAGTTGTACGTCGACACCTGGCCCGCAAATCAGTTCATCCTGCAATTTGACTACATCTACAACATGTTCCACATGACCAAGCTGGATTTCCAGTTCATCCGCATGTATGCAATGTATCTCAACTACTACATCAGGATCGAGAACATATGATATATCTGCGTCGCGGACCCGTTCTATATGCACGAGAGCTACTTGGCAGTTTGCAAAGAGCACCATGACTATGCGAGCAAGTACCTCGGCAGATTCATGATCGCTAATAAGGACAAGGAAGCGCTTCTCCTGCCTTATCATCCCACGTAAGTCATCTGCGCATATCCTTTCGTAAGTGTTAATCATTCCTTTGCAAGCATGGAGGCTAATTAGAGGTGTACTTCATTTGCGCAGCGGGGGCGGCGTCGTGCTCATCGTTCTGTACCCGGAATACTCCCATGCAATATACTTGGACTCATCGAAGAACATCAAGAAAAAGGATTATGTGCACGTAAACAGAGTTCTAAATAGTTCCCTGTTTACCTTCAGCATGTCTGGTGGATATATAAAGGTGAAAAGGAACAGGAAGGACGAGCTGGTTTTCCGCCATAAGACCGACTTCTACTGCATCCAACAACCGCACAGCAGTCAGGCTGATGGATTCTACCTCATGCATCACCTTCTCGAGTACAGAAGGGATAATCAACGCCTTCACATGTCACCTACTACCGAAGATGCCGAGATTGTCAGCTGGGCCACAAGCATAGGACAGACACCGGATCATCGACTCCGAGTTGAGTTTTATCACGTACAGTGTGAACTTGCCCAAGTGATGATGAAGCAGGTCCTCGAACCAACAGGGATGTTCTATCATGGGCCAACAATGACGCGGGATGATGTCTGAGCACTGCTACTCGCTTAGCGTCTGGACCTTAAGCCTTTCACGAAGCTCAGGTGCTTCATCCTTGACTATGAAGATTGGACCGCTGACATGGAATACTGATCGCTCTAGCTAGTTAATTAGTTTTGGTATATATGAGGAACTTCGTCACTTATGTTTACTATAGGTTGCTTGTATTTTGCTAATTATGCCTCTGTGTTTTCTTAAGTACATTATGTTGCATATTATCGTTCAATTGATCAACTGAGATGCAGGTACATATATCAGAGATGGCGAAGGACTGGCACGTCGTGTTCGTTGGGAGGGTTCCAGGAGTCTACGACCACTGGCCACACGCTCAGGCCCAGGTGTACAGGTACCCGGGTGCTAGCCACAAAGGGTTCGACAGCAGAGCCAAACGTAAAGTAGTTACTTGAGGTGGACACTCCGGCATGAGCGGGGGCGGGACCGCCGGTGCCTCAAGTACTACATAGTCGCGCTCTTGCTCATGTTGATCGCTCTTATCCTCTACATCATGGTTTAGATAGAGATGATGAAAACTTGTGTTTATGCCATAACCATGCATTTGCACTTATTCGAGACATGACATGATCACTCTTGTGTATCGCTATTTTCGAGATGTGATGATATTTGTGTTGAATGATGATGATGGTATGACGAGAGTACTGTATGTCTATGATATGATGATAATAGTGTATGTTGAGTATGATCTGATGAAACTATTGTATAGATCCTGTATAAATACATCACAAATACGTAGAGGGTGTAAATCTGCGAAAGCAGGAATACTAGCAGTAGTGCTGGAAATCATCTAATAGCAGCGCTGGATTAGCAGCAGCGCTTCGTTCATCCAAGCGCTACAGATAGTTAGCAGTACCACTGGCCTGGCAAGCGCTACTGTTAACACCACATAGTAGTAGCGCTTGCCACGCCAGTGCTACTTCTAAAACTTAGCTATAGCGCGATAGCAGTACCGCTGCACCCAGCGCTATTACTATGCATATTTTGAGCGCTACAACTAGGGTACTAGGGTTCTCCCTAGTAGTGACTCTCACCCTTCCATGTTTTCTAGCCTCTCTAGTACTGCGCAACTTTCGCCGGTACATCAAACCCTCCTTCCTTAAAACAGCCACCATATATTCCTCAAAACAGCCACCATACCTACCTATTATGGCATTTCCATAGCCATTCCGAGATATATTGCCATGCAACTTCCACCATGTAGTTTTCCTATTACTTGCATCGTCACTTCATATTGCATATAGAGTTATATCTTGTCATACGAATCGAGTTGTAATTTCTTTTTCTTTGAGTTATAAGTAAATAAAAGTGTGATGATTTTCACTAATAGAGCATTGTCCCATGAGAGAAAAGGATGATGGAGGCTATGACTCCCTCACAAGTTGGGGCGAGTATCCGGACTTTACAAAAAATAAAAGAGGCCAGCGAAGCCCAAACAAAAAAAGAGGCCAAAGAAGCCCACCAAAATAAAAAATGAGAGAAAGAGAGAAGGGACAATTTCTACTATCTTTTTCCACATTTGTGCTTCAAAGTAGCACCATGATCTTCATGATAGAGAGTGTCCTATTTTGTCATTTTAATATAACCAGTGGATATTCATTTTGCACGACCACATAGTTTTCTTTTTGAGCTTTTATACACTTATAGCTCTAAGTTCATTTGTTGCATGGCAATCCCCACTCACTCACATTGATATCTACTGATGGGCATCTCCATAGCCCTTTATACGCCTAGTTGATGCGAGACTATCTTCTCCTTTTTCCTTGCACCCCCACCATATTCTATTCAACCTATAATGCTATATCCATGGCTCACGCTCATGTATTGCGTGAGAGTTGAAAAGGTTTGAGAAAAGCAAAAGTGTGAAACAATTGCTTGACTTGTTCATCGGGGTTGTGCATGATTTAGATACTTCGTGTGGGGAAGATGGAGCATATCCAGACCATATGATTTTGTAGGGATAACTTTCTAAGGCCATGTTATTTCGAAAGGACACGACTACCTTGTTGGTGTGCTCGAAGTATTACTGTTTTATGTCAATATTAGACTATTGTTTTGAATCTAACGGATCTGAATATTCATGCCACAATAAAGAATATTACATGGACAAAAATTTTTGGGTAGCATTCCACATCAAAAATTCTGTTTTTATCATTTACCTACTCAAGAACGAGCAGGGATTAAGCTTGGGGATGCTGATATGTCTCCAACGTATCTATAATTTTTTATTGTTCCATGCTATTATATTATCTATTTTGGATGTTTTATATGCATTACTATGCTATTTTACATTATTTGTGGGACTAACCTATTAATCTAGAGCCTAGTGCCAGTTTTTGTTTTTTCCTTGTTTTTGAGTTTCGCAGATAAGTAAACGGAGTCCAAACGGAATAAAACCTCCGGAAAGATTTTTTTCTGGAAAATATGGAAGCCACGAGACTTGAGAATCAAAGCAGAGGAGCTTCCATGGGGCCACACGCCCGCTTGCCGCGGCTAGGGGGGTACCCCACGCCAGGCAGGCTTGTGGGCCCCTGGCACCTCCTCAAACCCTAACCTTCGGCCTATAAATACTCAAATATTCCATCATTATTAGAATGAGCCATGAAAACACTTTTCCGTCGCCAGAAGCCTCTGTTCCCGCGAGATCCAGTCTTGGAGCCTTTTCCGATAATCTGTCGGAGGGGGATTCGATCATGGGGGGGCATCTACATCAACTCCATTGCCCCTCCGATGATGTGTGAGTATTTCACCATAGACCAACGGGTCAATAGCTAGTATCTAGATGGCTTCTTCTCTCTCTTTGCTTCTCAATACCATGTTCTTCATGATCTTCATGGAGATCTATCCGATGTAATACTCTTTCGCGATGTGTTTGTCGAGATCCGATGAATTGTGGGTTTATGTTCAGATTGTCCATGAATATTATTTGAGACTTTCCTAAATTCTTATATGCATGATTTCATATCTTTGCAAGCCTCTTAGAATTATTGGTTTGGTTTGGCCAACTAGATTGGTAATTCTTGCAATAGGAGAAGTGCTTAGTTTTGGGTTCAATCTTGCGGTGTCCACACCTAGCGACATAGTAGGGGTACTGAGGCACGTATTGTATTGTTTCCATCAAGGGTAAAAAGATGGGGTTTTCATCATATTGCTTGAGTTTATCCCTCTACATCATGTCATCTTGCTTAATGCATTACTCTGTTCTTCATGAACTTATACTCTAGATGCAGGCAGGAGTCGGTCGATGTGTGGAGTAATAGTAGTAATGCAGAATCGTTTTGGTCTACTTGTCATTGACTTCATGCCTATATGCATAATCATTGCCTTGTATATCTTCATAACTATTCGCTTTTCTATCAATTGCTCAACAGTAATTTGTTCACCCACTGTAATACTTGCCATCGTGAGAGAAGCCATCTAGTGAAACCTATAGCCACGGGGTCCATTTTCCATATTATATTTTCAGATCTAAAACCAAAAACACCGAAAAATACTTGCTGCATTGTTTTTACTTTTAGTTTTACTTTCCGTTCAAGCATCCTATTATATCTATCTCTACAAGATCTCATCCTTGCAAATAACTGCGAAGGGATTGACAACCCCTTTATAACGTTGGGTGCAAGAGTTTGATTCCGTGTGTAGGTATATCTATTGCTGGCTCGCTTTTGTCTCCTACTGGAATGATACCTTGGTTCTCAAAACCTGAGGGAAATACTTATCTACTTTGCTGCATCAAACCATTTCTCTTCACGGGAAACCAATGCATGCTCAAGAAGTAGCATTCGTTACTTTGATAATTTGATATGTGGGTGGACCGGTGCTCGGGTGCTGCCCTTACTTGGACAAGCCTCCCACTTATGATTAACCCCTATCGCAAGAATCCGCAACTACGAAAAAAGAATTGAGGTAAACCTAACCATAGCATGAAACATATGGATCCAAATCAGCCCCTTACGAAGCAATGCTTAAACTAGGGTTTAAGCTTCTGTCACTCTAGCAACCCATCATCTACTTGTTACTTCCCAATGACTTCCCCTAGTCCCAAATAATGGTGAAGTGTTATGTAGTCGACGTTCACATAACACCACTAGAGGAAAGACAACATGCATCTCATCAAAATATCGAACGAATATGAAATTCACATGATTACTTATAAACATACTTATCTCATGTCCTCGGGAACGAACGTAACTACTCACAAAACATGTTCATGTTCAAGATCAAAGGAGTATTAATTATCATAAAGGATCTGAACATATGATCTTCCACCAAGTAAACCAACTAGCATCAACTACAAGGAGGAATCAACACTACTAGTAACCCACAGGTACCAATCTGAGGTGTTGAGACAAAGATTGGATACAAGAGATGAACTAGGGTTTGGAGAGGAGATGGTGCTGGTGAAGATTTTGATGGAGATTGACCCCATCTCGATGAGAGGATCGTTGGCGATGATGATGGCTTCGATTTCCCCTCCGGGAGGGAAGTTTCCCCGGTAGAATAGCCTTGCCGGAGCTCTAGATTGGTTTTGCCCAAATTCCACCTCGAGACGGCGATGCTTTGTCCCAAAAGTTCTCCTCTGATTTTTTTTCCAGGTCAAAACACTTCATATAGGAGAAGAGGGGTGTCGAAGGAGCCACAGGGTCCCCACAAGCTTGCTAGGCTCAGCCAGGGGGGTGGCCACGCCTAGCAGGCTTGTGGCCTGCAGGTGGCCCCCCTCTGGTTGATTCTTGCGCTAGTATATTTTATTAAATCCAAAAATATTCTTAGTAAATTTTCAGGACTTTTGAAGTTGTGTAGAATAGGTATCTCAGATTTGCTCCTTTTCTAGTCCAGAATTCCAACTGCCAGGATTCTCCCTCTTCATGTAATCCTTGTAAAATAAGAGAGAAAAGGCATAAGTATTGTACCATAATGTGTAATAACAGCCCATAATGCAATAAATATCAATATAAAAACATGATGCAAAATGGACATATCAGGGAGCACTAGGTTCTAACCTGTAGAAGATTCAGTCTCTTTCCTCCCCCGTCGCTTAGACTTTATGGACTGGCACCTTGTCGTTTCTTTCGAGAGCTCCACTGCCGGATTCCCCATACGGCCTCCTTCCCCCTCGCCGCCAGCGGCTATGGTGGCCGGTGTTGGGTGGGATGGAGGTCTGGATTTTACGTCCAATGGTGTGTGAGCCTCCCTCTCTGGCAAAAAAAGTGGAGCCACGGTGTGGATCTTATCCATGTGGTTGTTCATCTCTCTCTCTTGGGGCCACGCTGGTGGCGACAAGACTGAGACTGAGATGATCCTTGTCTGCAGATCCTCTCGCAGCATCTTCACCCAGCTCCATGGCAAAGCTTAGGCCCGTCCAGTTTCGTCCCCACTTCTCCTTCTTTTTCTTGTTGTACTAAATCGCAGTCATATGGAGCTACAAATGCTCTTCTTTCTCGATCCATTGTTGTCACCATGGTTGTGGGAAGAGAGATTGAGAGACATGAGATGTTCTTGCATGCCTCTTGTAGGAGGGCTCGTTGATGCCTTCCTTCTCTTGACGCCGCCAAGGTGGTGGATGAAGAGGAGTGGGGAAACACTAAGGTGAAGATTGATGGTTCGGTTCAAGCTCATCAGCGGAGGATTCCATGGTGGAGCTATTGGGGAACGTCGCATGGGAAACAAAAAATTTCCTACGCACACGCAAACCTATCCATGGTGATGAGCATCTACGAGAGGGAGAGTGGATCTATGTACCCTTGTAGATCGCTAAGCGGGAAGCGTTAAGAAACGCGGTTGGTGTAGTCGAACTTCTTCGCGATCCAAATCGCCGAGCGTCCCGCGATCCAA
Organism: Hordeum marinum; assembly: GCA_022496015.1. Classification (NCBI taxonomy): domain Eukaryota; kingdom Viridiplantae; phylum Streptophyta; class Magnoliopsida; order Poales; family Poaceae; genus Hordeum; species Hordeum marinum. The sequence goes on along the minus strand of CM039674.1, from coordinate 522,078,181 downwards.
TCACGAACCGTCCCATGAACACATCACGATCCATCCCGTGAACTCATCACGATCCGTCTCACGATCTTGATCACGATCTGTCCCGCGAACTCATCACGATCCGTTTCGTGATCACATCACGAACCGTCTCGCGATCTCGATCACGGTCCTACCGATCTAGCGCCGAACGGACGGCACCTCCTCGTTCAGCACACGTGCAGCTTGATGACGATCTCCACCGTCTCGATCCAGCGAGAGGAGGTGGAGAGGAGAGAGAGTTCACCGGCAGCGTGATGGCGCTCCGGTGATGGTGGTGGAGCAATTCCGGCAGGGCTTCGCCTAAGCGCTGCGGAACTACGATCTAGAGGAGAAACTATGCACCGGTGGAACGGGTAGCACGTGGCCGGAAATTCTGTCCAAAAACCACCCAATCCACTAGTATATATAGGAGGAGAGGAGAGGAGAGGCATCCAAGGCCTTTGGGTCGGCCGAAATAGGAGGTGGGAAGCAATCCTACTTCACCTCCAATCCTAGTTGGAGTAGGATTGCCTCCTATTGGCTGATTTTCCACTTTTTGCTTTAGGACTTTCTCTCCTGCGCCATGGGCCTTTGTGGATGTTTTCCCAGCCCACAAAGGGCTGGTTATTATTCTCCCACAGCCCATGGACCTCTTGGGGTCGAAATACCCCTCCCGGAGGCCTCCCGGTACACTACCGGCACTCCCGGTACACTACCGATGAGCCCGAAACTTTTCCGGAAACCAAACCGGGACTTCCTATATATGAATCTTTACCTCCGAACCATTCCGAGCTCCTCGTGACGTCCAGGATCTCATCCGGGACTCCGAACAAACTTCGGTCACCACCATACATAACTCTACACTACCGAAACGTCACCGAACCTTAAGTGTGCAGACCCTGCGGGTTCGAGAACTATGTAGACATGACCGAGACACCTCTACAGCCAATAACCAATGGCGGGACCTGGACGTCCACATTGGTTCCTACATATTCTACGAAGATCTTTATCGGTCGAACCTCTATGTCAAGGATTCAGTTAATCCCGTATAACGTTCCCTTTGTTCTTCGGTATGTTACTTGCCCGAGATTCGATCGTCGGTATCTCCATACCTAGTGCAACCTCGTTACTGGCAAGTCTCTTTACTCGTTCCGTAATACAACATCCCGTGACTAACACTTAGCCACATTGCTTGCAAGGCTTGTTGTGATGTTGTATTATCGAGTGGGCCCTGAGATACCTCTCCGTCACACGGAGTAACAAATCCCAGTCTCGATCCATGCCAACTCAACAAACACCATCGGAGATACCTGTAGAGCACCTTTATAGTCACCCAGTTACGTTGCGACGTTTGATACACAGAAGGCACTCCTCCGATATCCGTGAGTTGCATGATCTCATGGTCATAGGAACATATACTTGACATGCAGAAAACAGTAGCAATAAACTGACACGATCATATGCTATGTTTGTAGTTTGGGTCTTATCCATCACATCATTCTCCTAATGATGTGATCCCGTTATCAAATGACATCTCATGTCCATGGCTAGGAAACCTTAACCATCCTTCGATCAACGAGCTAGTCCATTAGAGGCATACTAGGGACATGGTTTTGCCTATGTATCCACACATGCATTTAAGTCTCCGATCAATACAATTATAGCATGGATAATAAACGATTATCATGAACAAGGAAATATGATAATAACTAATTTATTATTGTCTCTAGGGCATATTTCCAACAGGAGCTACGGCGCCTGCGATCGGTTGTCGGTCTTTATCGAGCCTCTGCTTCTTCTGGTTGAAGGGCGGACAATTCCTTTCCTCGTGGCTTGCATGCCTTATGGGAGGCAGTTCCAGTTTTCCTTCAGAGGCTACGGTATGTACGTGTTGCGTTCATGGCGATCTCGTCGTCCCAAGTGGTTCGTCCCCAACGACGACGAGGTTCAATCTGAGCGGAGGTTTCCAAGGACCCGATTGTGTTTTAATTTCTCAATTGGGGGGTCTCCATGCAAAAGTCTGAGACTTTGTTGTAATCTTTCCTTTTCTTTGGGTCCTGTTCTAAAGTGTGCTTTCGAGCTTATCTAATGAAGTCGGAGTTCTTCGGGACCCTTCTTCTATTCAAAAAAAGGTAAACCCTAATAAAATAAACAAGCATTTCTATATTCCAAATTTTGAGGGGGGAAATTGTGATGTCCACCAATGTTGGAGTCCCTTGAAAACATTAAATTCCAAAAAAGATTCTCGCACCATATATGAAGTGAACCAACAAAGGCGATGAACCCAAGGTAAACTTGAACATATGTAAGGATGGGTTTTGGGTCATGCTGAAAGTCCAAACGCCATATTACAACCCGAAGCCTGGATCACTTTCCCTTGCCTCAAAAACCAGACCACGAACTCTATTTTTAGTATGCGCAATCGTAAGCCTGGCCCAAAAATGTTGAAACTGTAGCGTGAAATTGTCTCTTTTCTCAATCTTGAGCTCGGGCCTGGAAACAAGCCCACTCAACACAATTTTTTCAAATGTGCATGAGTATGCCCATCCCAAAATGCTAGAATTGAAGCCAGGCCAGCAGGTTGGGCAGCCCATGACCAAGTTTGCTAATCTTTCTTCACTATTACTTGCTACGTTAGAGCATCTCCAACGCTCACCCTTAAAACAGACACATTATTGTTCTGCGGACCAGTCTAGACAGGTGTCCAGACGTGAATACGAAAGTCTGCCATTCAACCGTATTCACTAAATCCATACCATAGAAGTGGGACAAAAGTGGGTCAGTCGGACCGGGAAAGAACAACACATGAGTTTGGAGAACATGTGACCAAACGACAGTGGGCCAAGCGGACCCCCGCTTAGGGTCCAAACTCCTTCAAAGCCCCAAGGTTACGACTCGATTTTTGTGATCTCCTACCTATCGCTCTCAGCAGCAAAGAGTCGCTTGCACGCAAGGGGGGTAGCCCGACTGGGCCTGCCCAGCTTTTTATTGTTTCAAAAAAAATCTGATAATTTCTTCTCTTTTTTCTATTTATTTTTATCATTTGTGCTTATTTCCTTTCTTTGACTCGTTTTTCTTCCCTTTTTCCTTTTCTTTTCGAATTTGAAGCAAAAACATTTTTTGAATTCGAAGAACAATTTTTGACGATCCAGAATATTTTTATTCCAAAATACTTTTTGAATTTATGGTCAATGGTTGTAAAACAACAAAAAATTTAAATTTGGAATATTTTGTAAAAACAAGAATATTTTTCGAAATTTAAGAACAATTTTAAAACACAAACTTAGTTTAAAAATTGAACAAAAATTTGATTTTGCCACATTTTTCAAAAATACCGAATTTTTTTTGAAAATAACAAACATTTTCTTAAAATATCAAACATTGTTTTCAAACACCGAACATTTTTTGAAAATACCGTACATTTTTTGAAGTTATGAATGTTTCTGAGAAACGGCAACTATTTAAAATTTAGAAAAAAAATAAAAAGTAAAAAATAATTCTCGAATTTGAATGACAATTTTAAAAATTTAAGAACAATTTTTGAACACGATCCTAGTTTATAAAATGATTTTTTATAAATTTTGTTAAAGTACCAAACTTTTTAAAAATATCAAACATTATTTGAAAATTCCGAACATTTTTTGAAGTTATGCTTGTTTTTTGAAAAAAGGCAACTATTTGAAATTTAGAACAGTTTTTAAAAAACAAAAACATTTTTCGAATTTGAAAAACAATTTTCAAACATGAACTTATTTTTAAAAAGATAAAATAACCTGGGAAAAAAGAAAAATTGTAACAGAAAAGTAAAAATAAAAAAGAATCAAAAACATAAAAACGATAAAAGATAAAAAACGGTTAGGGAACCACCTAGAAGGTTCCCAAAACCGGTGGCTAAGGGCGATGGGCTGGCCCAAAAATCGCCTTGGGGGTGTGCCGAGACTTGACTCGCTGCCGCAGAACGCGGCGAATAGCATATTACCCCGTCATGTTCGTAGACGTTTAAAAAACCGCATTGGATGACTAAAATTATTCGGACAGAATTGTTCAAACTTTTGTGGGCTTTTGAGGGATGGCTTTAGAGATGGCTAAGGCCATGAACACTCGAGAGCTCGCCAATCACTAGACTTGAGCTTTTTTCAAAAAGAAAAATGGACTTGAGCTAGGCTATCCAGGTCAGAATACTCCAGAATCCGGCGGGGTGTCAGCACGGTGTTCTTCTTCCTCTTGTCCCATGTGCGTATGGTTCACTGTATTCTGCCCAAGAGAAGAGTCGACCCCGCAATCTTTACCGTATCGACCGTACGAGATTCAGTCGGTGGAGCCGACGATCTGGTCCAACGCCGCTGCCGCCGTTGTCCCGGTCCGGTTAATTCCTCTGCACACAATGTTCCACACCGCCGCAGTCCAGTACTTGAAAATCTAGAAGAAGTAGCTCGCGGATTAATAATCTTGTGCTTCGTGGCTGGTTTGGATGCACTACTTGAAAAATGGAAACATCCCGTACGTACCAACGTGGTCCTGCTCCTGCGTCGATCTTCAAGATCCTCGTGCGCCCGCGTGTTTCCTGTCGAAATATGCATCATCCCACAGGTTACACGCACCACATGCGGCCAATGTTTTATTATGGCGCGCGCAGATTTGCAGGAGATCAAGGACGAGAGTTACCACTCCTATCATCGCGCATTGCTGCTGCCGGAGAAAGGAAAAGAATCGACGTCGCCACCGTCCGGATCGTCAAACAAACAAAGCATCTCTCCTCCGTTTCAGAGCCGAGATAAGATCCGTCGACCCGTGAAGATCGTGAAGATCGCGATTCTTTTCGGCGCGTCGATCCATGCTTCCATCGGATGGCGCTGCCGGCAAGCCGTCGATCGATCGGCGTTGTTTTGTAGTACTAGTAGTAGTATCTGGTGCATGGGACGTCTGCGTGATCTTGTTTGCTGCTTGGTTACTTTATGTAGATCGGATTCGATGCGTGCGTGCGTGCGTAGTATCTTCCATCTGCGTGAGCATACAATGGCTTCCTTGCTTGGTTGGCTTGGTCCGTCAACTCAAATCCTCAACGACAGGAGATCTCCCAAGATAGTAAGGAGAATGCACGCACCCACAGTGCAGGCAGCGCAAAGGAAGGGAGGGGGATCACAAACTACTGTACATATGCTTTTTTTCTTTTTTTTGGGGGGGGGGGATACTGTACGTATGCTACTTGTCGATATCCTCTTGCCACTAGTAGAAAACAAGGCATTGGTTCGAGCCGGGCCAGCCCATTAGTCCCGGTTCAGTCACGAACCGGAACCAATGGGGGCAACGATCTGGGTTCATGAGGCCAGGGGGCCAGGCGGGCCACGTGGGGCATTGGTTCCGGTTCGTTTGCAACCTTTGGTTCCGGCTCCAGACACGAACCGAGACCAATGTGCCTCACTGATGGCCCACAACCATTGGTCCCGGTTTGTGGCTGGAACCGGGACGAAAGGGGGTCCTTTAGTCCCGGTTCCAGCCACGAATCGGGACCAATGAAATGCATATATATATACCCCCTCGCCAGCAAGCAGAGCACTCCACACTGCTCTATTTTTTTTACCGGCGAGGAGAGAGTTTTGTGGTGCTCTAGCTCACCTCCTATGCACATGAGGTGTTTGATGAAATGCCTAAGCCAAACTTAAGCTTTCTCCTCTCGAAGCTCCTTGTCCAAACTCCATTTTTGTCAATATTTGTCTAGGTTTGGCAGTCCGTCCTGTCCCGTCCCCGTCCTGAAACCGCCGTCGATCGCCCACGTGTGGTGAGCCTCTTGATCTTATCTTCTTGCTAAAAAAAATATACTTACTCGTATGATTTTCTTACTTTTATTATTGTTCACTTCTCTATTCATGATATGTTCTAATGGTTTTTAATACACTTTATTATATAACGCACGCAGATGAACCGGCAATGGATGTACGGTGACCGACGCACCTCCGAGTATATTAAGGGCCTGCATAATTTTCTCGAAGCGGCTGAGGCAAACAAGCAGAATGGATTTATGCCTTGTCCATGTACTGTCTGTGAGAATACGAAGTCTTTCTTCAACTCTAAAACCCTTCACTTCCACCTGCTTCAAAAGGGTTTTATGCCACACTATAATGTTTGGACCAAGCGTGGAGAAAGAGGGGTTATAATGGAAGACAACGAAGAAGAAGAGGATGACGACAACTACCCTCCCCCTGAATACGGTAATGCTGCAATGGGGGAAGCTGAAGATCAAGAGGAACCAGACGATGTGCCCGATGATGATCTTCGCCGGGTCATTGTTGATGCACAGAGAGAATGCGAAAGTGAAAGGGAGAAGTTAAAGTTCGATCGCATGTTAGAGGATCACAAAAAAGGGTAGTACCCAAATTGCGAAGATGACAACAAAAAGCTCGGTACCACACTGGAATTGCTGCAATGGAAGGCAGACAATGGTGTATCTGACAAGGGATTTAGTTCGCTACTGAAAATAATGAAGAAGAAGCTCCAAAGGATAACGAATTGCCCGACAGTACATACGCAGCAAAGAAGGTTGTATGCCCTCTAGGATTGGAGATGCAGAAGATACATCGATGCCCTAATGATTGCATCCTCTACCGCGGTGAGTACAAGGAACGGAATGCATGCCCGGTATGCGGTGCATTGCGGTATAAGATCAGAAGAGATGACCCTGGTGATGTTGAGGGCCAGCGCACCGGGAAGAGGGTTCCTGCCAAGGTGATGTGGTATGCTCCTATAATACCACGATTGAAACGTATGTTTAGAAACAAAAAGCATGCCGAGTTGATGCAATGGCACAAAAAAGACCGTAAGAAAGACGGGAAGTTAAGAGCACCCGCTGACGGGTCGCAGTGAAGAAAGATCAAAAGAAAGTGGAGCGACTTTGCAGGTGACCCGAGGAACGTATGGTTTGGTTTAAGTGCGGATGGCGTTAATCCTTCTGGGGAGCAGAGCTGCCAGCATAGCACATGGTCTGTGACTCTATGTATGTGTAACCTTCCTCCTTGGTTGTGCATGAAGCGGAAGTTCATTATGATGCCAATGCGCATCCAAGGCCCTAAGCAACCCGGCAATGACATTGATGTGTACCTAAGGCCATTAGTTGATGAACTTTTACAGCTATGGAATGGAAGAGGTGTACGTGTGTGGGATGAGAACGAACAGGAGGAATTTGACCTACATGTGTTGTTGTTTCTAACCATCAACGATTGGCCTACCCTCGGTAACCATTCAAGACAGACAAACAAGGGATACCACGCATGCACACACTGTTTAGATGACACCGACAGTATATATTTGGACAAATGCAGGAAGAATGTGTACCTGGGGCATCATCGATTTCTTCCGACCAACCATCAATGTTGAAAGAAAGGAAAGCATTTCAAAGGTGAGGCAGATCTCCGAAAGAAACCCGCCCTCCGTACTCGTGATCACATACTTGATATGGTCAATGATTTACAAGTAATATTTGGAAAGGTTCCTATGGGACTATCTGTTCCGAATAACGCTAACAAACGCGCACCCATGTGGAAGAAAAAACCTATATTTTGGGACCTACCCTATTGGAAAGACCAAGAGGTCCGCTCTGCAATTGACGTGATGCATGTGACGAAGAATCTTTGCGTAAACCTGCAAGTCTTCTTGGGAGTGTATGGGAAGACAAAAGATACACCGAAGGCATGGGAGGAACAGCAACATGTGCATGAAAAAGACGGCATGCATCCAAAGCAGTATGAAGGTCCTGCCAACTACGCTCTTACCAAAGAAGAGAAGGAAATCTTTTTTGAATGGCTGCTCAGTATGAAGGTCCCGTATGGCTTCTCGTCGAATATAAAGGGAATAATAAATATGACAGAGAAAAATTTCCAAAACCTAAAGTCTCATGACTGCCACGTGATTATGACGCAACTGCTGCCGGTTGCATTGAGGGGGCTTCTACCGGAAAACGTTCGATTAGCCATTGTGAAGCTATGTGCATTCCTCAATGCAATCTCTTAGAAGGTGGTCGATCCAGAAATCCTGCCAAGGTTAAGGAGTGATTTGGTGCAATGTCTTGTTAGTTTCGATCTGGTGTTCCCACCATCCTTCTTCAATATCATGACGTTCGACAAGATTGTCGTTCTGGGCCCTGTATTTCTACACAATATGTTCCCCTTTGAGAGGTTCATGGGAGTCTTAAAGAAATATGTTTGTAACCTCGCTAGGCCAGAAGCAAGCATCTCCATGGGCCATCAAACAGAGGATGTCATTGGGTTTTGTGTTGACTTCATTCCTGACATTAAGAAGATTGGTCTCCCTCAATCGCGGTATAAGGGGAGACTGACTAGAAAAGGCACGCTAGGAGCGGACTCAATAATATGTAGGGACGGACATTCTTGGTCTCAAGCACACTACACAGTTCTATAGAATTCCACCTTGGTGACCCCGTATGTCGATGAACACAAGAATATTTTGCGCTCCAAACACCCGGAGCAGTGTGGCGACCGGATTACATATGAACACATCAGGACTTTCGGCAGTTGGTTGCAAACACGTCTCATGGGTGACAACACTGTTTCTGATGAGCTGTACTCGTTGGCCAAGGGACCATCTTCGACTGTATTGACTTACAAAGGGTACGAGATAAATGGGAATACATTTTACACGATCGTCCAAGATGAAAAGAGCACCAACCAAAACAGTGGTGTCCGCTTTGATGCAGCAACCAAGAGGGTAAAGGACACATATTATGGTTACATAGTGGACATATGGGAACTTGACTATGGACATGATTTCAAGGTCCCTTAGTTTCAGTGCAAATGGGTCAATCTGTCAAGAGGCAGGGTACAGGAAGACCCACACTACGGAATGACAACAGTTGATCTGAACAATCTTGGATACACAAACGAACCATTCGTCCTAGCCAATGATATGGCATAGATTTTCTATGTGAAGGACATGTCTACCATACCGAGAAAAAGAAAAGATAAGCAAGCGAATACATCATACGATGAGCCAAAGCGCCACATAGTTCTTTCAGGAAAAAGAGACATCGTGAGATTGGAGGGCAAGACAGACATGTCTGAAATTATGAAAAGTTTCATGAAATTCCTCCCTTCAAAGTCAAGGCTGACCCAAGCACCCTGTTAAACGATGAAGATTATCCATGGTTACGGCGCAATAAGCAAAGGACACAAGCGAAGAAAAAGTGAAGACTTTCTCTCCACAACTATATCATTGCAGTAACATGTGAAGAAATGAAATGCCTTTTGTAACACATGAGTTTTCGTCCGAAACCCTAATACTTCGAAAGATATTTTCCGTTTTGTACACAAAGTGCATACAGTTTTTGTCGTAACCCTCTCAACTTTTTATGACATGCTATGTGGGTGAAATGATGATACCATGCCAACTTTTAACCTTTTCAGAGTTCATTTGAAGTGCTTTTCAATTTCAGGGTCATTTAGCTCAAAAAAATCAGTATGCGCATGAAAAATATCAAATGAAATCATAAAGGGTTGAAAATTGATGATGTGGCTTTGAATGGTGCATTTTGAACACACAAAAAGTATGGAGTTCAAATAAGTTCAAAAAAATTAAATGCCATTGTAATAGATGAGTTTTCGTCCGAAACCGTGATACTTCGAAAGAGATTGTCCGTTTTGTACACGAAGTGCATTGAGTTTTTGCCGTAACCCTCTCAACTTTTTATGACATGCTATGTGGGTGAAATGATGATACCATGCCAACTTTTAACCTTTTCAGAGTTCATTTGAAGTGTTTTTCAATTTCAGGGTCATTTAGCTCCAAAAAAAATCAGTATGTGCATGAAAAATACCAAATGAAGTCAGAAAGGGTTGAAAATTGATGATGTGGCTTTGAATGGTGCATTTTGAACACACAAAAAGTATGGAGTTCAAATAAGTTCAAAAAAATGAAATCCCTTTGTAACAGATGAGTTTTCGTCCGAAACCGTGATACTTCGAAAGAGATTGTCCATTTTATACACGAAGTGCATCCACTTTTTGTCGTAACCATCTCAACTTTTTAGCACATGCTATGTGGGTGAAATGATGATACCATGCCAACTTTCAATCTTTTTAGAGTTCATTTGAAGTACTTTTCAATTTCAGGGTTATTTAGCTCAAAAAATCAGTAAGTGCATGAAAAATATCAAATGAAGTCAGAAAGGGTTGAAAATTGATGATGTGGCTTTGAATGGTGCATTTTAAACACACAGAAATTATGGAGTTCAAATAAGTTCAAAAAAATGAAATCCCTTTAGATAACATAAAAAATAACAAAAATGAACATAGATGCGCTGATGTAAGTAAAATTCGACTCGAAATCAGACTGAAATTCAGTTTGATTTCAGGTCAAATTTTCGCACATAAGGGCATCTATTTTCAATTTGAGAGGAACTCAATAAGGCAGGGAGGGTGGGCTTATAAACCGGTGCGAGCGCCCCTCGCTTGGCGAGGTGGGACTAAACTCCCACCACAGCCAGGACCAACCATTTAGTCCCGGTCGGTGGCTACAACCGGGACCAATACCAACCACTGGTCCCGGTTCGTGGAAATAACCGGGACCAATGCCCACCTTTAGTCCCGGTTGGTGCCACCAACCGGGACCAAAGGTCTCTGCTTCCCGCCGTTTGGGCTGCCGAAAAGAGACCTTTGGTCCCGGTTGGTGCCACCAACCGGGACTAAAGGTTGGCATTGGTCCTGGTTGGTGCCACCAACCGGGACCAATGCTTCTTGTATATAAGCCAACACTTAGGATTTTTCCTCCAATTTCTTCCATCGCTGCACCCTACCTCCTCGTCGCCCTCGTCGTCGACGCCCTCGCCCTGCCCTGCCCCGACGCCGTTCGTCACTGCCATCGCCGTCGCCATTCTTCCCCGACGTTGCGCCCTGCCGTTGCCATCGCCGTCGCCACGTAGTTCGTCACCGCCGTCGTCGTCGCCCTGCCCTCGCCATGCCCTGCCCCTACGCCCTTCTTCCTTGACGCCGTTTCTCACTGCCGGTGTCGCGGTCGTCACCATTGCCGTGCGCCCCTGCCCCGCCCCTGCCGTCGCCGTCGCCGTCATCACCGTCGCCCGTGCGCCCCTGCCCTGCCCCCGATCAGCCCGGTCGCGCCCCTGCCCTGGCCCGTCCCCGTCGTCACCGGTCGTGCCCCTACTCCGTCGTCGCCGGCCGCGCCCCTGCCCCGTCGTCGCACGAGCCCCGCTGTGAGCTGCCGTGCCGCCCGACATTTTTTTATGTTTATGTTAATGTTCATAGCATTTTTTGGTCAAAAAAATAGATGTGATCATTGTCACACCAAAATGCTATACTTATTTTGGATATGATGAATTTTTTAGTCATGTTCATATGATGTTTTTTTTGTTCATAGCATTTTTTGGTCCATGTATATATGTATGTGTATGTATGGATGGATGAATGGATGGATGTAACTCTAAGTTAAAATTTACCCCTCCCTGATAACTTCGACATGAGGAGGGACATGCATGAGAGAGAGGCGGTCCGCTCACCCGACCAACTATCGAGGCCGTCCAAACCCTAGAAGAAAGAGCGTCGTTGTCGATCTATCCCCTCCCCGATAATTCCGACATGAGGGGGGACGTCGGGCATGCATGAGTGAGAGAGGCGGTCTGCTCGCCCGACCAACTATCGAGGCCATCCAAACCCTACAATAAAGAGCGTCGTTGTCGATCTACCCCCTCCCCGATAACTTTGACATGAGAGGGGACATCAGATATATGCATGAGAGAGAGGCAGTCCGCTCACCCGACCAACTATCGAGGCCACCCAAACACTAGAAGAAAAAGCGTCGTTGTCGATCTACCCCGTCCCTACCCGACCAACTAGCGATATTCGAAAGGCTCTTGTTGAACTTCGTACCAAAAATTCATGAGAGAGGTGGTCCAGACGTCGGACATTCATGTTTGTATATTAATTGCCATGTTGTAATATTTGCAGAAACTATGGATCCAAGAGACGAAGAACAAGAATAGTTGTTGGGGGACATAATCCACGGCGGACGTGATATCTTGTCGTTTCTCAACGACGCCGATGGTCTGGAAGGGGATTATGACGGCTCCGATGATCGAACAATGGAGGAGGAAGGGCATGATCATGATGGCTCTAGTGACTGAATGCCGGAGGAAGAAGGAGACCATGATGACGGCTCCGGTCACCGATCGGAGGAGGGAGCTATTGCAATGTCCGGCGAGGTATATATATTAATTAAGTCTTGGCTCCAGTGACTAGCTAATTGATGCATTAGTTATTTTGGTATGTACATATATTAATTAACTCTTTTTTCTTCTTTTATATCCCTCCGAATCGAGCCAAACTTTGGTAACGAGACGAGGCCCGAAGAAGAGGTTGCGCAAGGATGAAAGTTCATGATCACAGCACTCACGAACGATGGCCATCCGATTGAACCCAAGCGGATCAAGAACGCATTTTCTGCTCAGTGCGGAGCTATTGTTAGGGACAACATCCCGATCAGCATCAAGCAATGGAATAAGCCTAAGGACGGCGCCCCTGAAGGTGATTATATTACCGATAGACAGAAAGATGATCTTTGGACCGCGCTGAAGGCAAATTTCACCCTACCGCGAGAGGAGGATCCGAATAAGCCAGTTATAGAGCCACTGGTCAAGGCGTGTGCTCTTAAGATGGCAGATCTATTCAGGAGGTGGAAGAATGAGTTGAAATCAAAGTTTGTCGACAAAGGGAAGACTCTAGAATGTTGGAAATATGCCCTAGAGGCAATAATAAATTAGTTATTATCATATTTCCTTGTTCATGATAATCGTTTATTATCCATGCTATAATTGTATTGATCGGAGACTTAAATGCATGTGTGGATACATAGACAAAACCATGTCCCTAGTATGCCTCTAATGGACTAGCTCGTTGATCAAAGGATGGTTAAGGTTTCCTAGCCATGGACATGAGATGTCATTTGATAACGGGATCACATCATTAGGAGAATGATGTGATGGATAAGACCCAAACTTCAAACATAGCATATGATCGTGTCAGTTTATTGCTACTGTTTTCTGCATGTCAAGTATATGTTCCTATGACCATGAGATCATGCAACTCACGGATATCGGAGGAGTGCCTTGTGTGTATCAAACGTCGCAACGTAACTGGGTGACTATAAAGGTGCTCTACAGGTATCTCCGATGGTGTTTGTTGAGTTGGCATGGATCGAGACTGGGATTTGTTACTCCGTGTGACGGAGAGGTATCTCAGGGCCCACTCGGTAATACAACATCACAACAAGCCTTGCAAGCAATGTGGCTAAGTGTTAGTCATGGGATCTTGTATTACGGAATGAGTAAAGAGACTTGCCGGTAATGAGGTTGAACTAGGTATGGAGATACCGACGATCGAATCTCGGGCAAGTAACATACCGAAGAACAAAGGGAACGATATACGGGATTAACTGAATCCTTGACATAGAGGTTCGACCGATAAAGATCTTCGTAGAATATGTAGGAACCAATGTGGACATCCAGGTCCCGCCATTGGTTATTGACCGTAGAGGTGTCTCGGTCATGTCTACATAGTTCTCGAACCCGCAGGGTCTGCACACTTAAGGTTCGGTGACGTCTCGGTAGTGTAGAGTTATGTATGGTGGTGACCGAAGGTTGTTCGGAGTCCCGGATGAGATCCCGGACGTCACGAGGAGCTCCGGAATGGTCCGGAGGTAAATATTCATATATAGGATGTCCCAGTTTGGTCGCCGGAAAAGTTTCGGGCTCATCGGTAGTGTACCGGGAGTATCGGTAGTGTACCGGGAGTGCCGGTAGTGTACCGGGGGACCTCCGGGAGGGGTACTTCGACCCCAAGAGGTCCATGGGCTGTGGGAGAATAATAACCAGCCCTTAGTGGGCTGGGAAAGCAGCCACAAAGGCCCATGGCACAGGAGAGAAAGTCCTAAAGCAAAAAGTGGAAAATCAGCCAATAGGAGGCAATCCTACTCCAACTAGGATTGGAGGTGAAGTAGGATTGCTCCCACTTCCTATTTCGGCCGACCCAAAGGCCTTGGCTGCCTCTCCTCTCCTCTCCTCCTATATATACTAGTGGATTGGGTTGTTTTTGGACAGAATTTCCGGCCACGTGCTACCCGTTCCACCGGTGCATAGTTTTTTCCTCTAGATCGTAGTTCCGCAGCGCTTAGGCGAAGCCCTGCCGGAATTGCTCCACCACCATCACCGGAGCGCCATCATGCTGCCGGTGAACTCTCTCTCCTCTCCACCTCCTCTCGCTGGATCGAGATGGTGGAGATCGTCATAAAGCTGCACGTGTGCTGAACGCGGAGGTGCCGTCCGTTCGGCGCTAGATCGGAAGGACCGTGATCGAGATCGCGAGACGGTTCGTGATGAGATCGCGGAACGGATCTTGATGAGTTCGCGGGACAGATCGTGAGACGGATCGTGATGAGATCGCGGGACGAATCGTGATGAGTTCACGGGACGGATCGTGATTGGATCGCGGGACGGATCGTGATTGGATCGCGGGACGGATCGTGATGAGATCGCGGGACGCTCGGCGATTTGGATCGCGAAGATGTTCGACTACACCAACCGCGTTTCTTAACGCTTCCCGCTTAGCGATCTACAAGGGTACGTAGATCCACTCTCCCTCTCGTAGATGCTCATCACCATGGATAGGTTTGCGTGTGCGTAGGAAATTTTTTGTTTCCCATGCGATGTTCCCCAACAGTGGCATCATGAGCTAGGTTGATGGTTCGATGAGATCTCGAGTAGAACACAAAAGGTTTGTGGGCGTTGATGCTTAGATTGCTTCCTCCCTTGGTCGTATTTTGGTTCAGCGGGATTGTGAGATGAAGCGGCCCGGACCAACATTACTCGTACGCTTACGAGAGACCGGTTCCCTCGATGCAACTTGTTGCCTAGATGGCTTGCGGGTGACAGTTTCTCTCACTTTAGTTGGATCGGATCCGACAAAGGCGGTCCTTGAGAAGGTTGAAAATCAATCTATGTATCACCGTTGTGGTTTATGCGTAGGTGAGAATCGTTCTTGCTAGATACCCGTAGCAGCCACGTAAAACATGCAACAACAATTAGAGGACGTCTAACTTGTTTTTGCAGGGTATGTTGTGATGTGATATGGCCAATTACATGATGAGATATATGTGATGTATGAGATGATCATGTGATGTATAGAATTTCACGACTTGCATGTCGTTGAATACGGCAACCGGCAGGAGCCATAGGGTTGTCTTTAATTATTGTATGACCTGCGTGTCAATCATTAAGCGCTATGTAATGCTTTACTTTATCGCTACGGTAGCAATAGTAGTAGAAGCATGTAGGGCGTGACAACCCCGATGGCGACACGTTGATGGAGATCAAGATGATGGAGATCATGGTGTCCTGCCGGTGACGATGGAGATCATGCCGGTGCTTTCTAGATGGAGATCAAAAGCACAAGTTCATGGCCATATCATGTCACTTATGATTTGCATGTGATGTTAATCCTTTTTATGCACCTTGTTTTGCTTAGTACGGCGGTAGCATTATAAGGTGATCCCTCACTTGAATTTCAAGATGAACTGTGTTCTCCCCGAGTGTGCACCGTTGCGAAAGTTCGTCGTGTTGAGACACCACGTGATGATCGGGTGTGATAGACTCTATGTTCACATACAACGGGTGCAAGCCAGATTTGCACGCGCAGAACACTCGGGTTAAACTTGACGAGCCTAGCATGTACAGACATGGCCTCGGAACACAAGAGACCGAAAGGTCGAACATGAGTCATATAGTAGATATGATCAACATGATGATGTTCACCATTGCAGCCACCTCAACTCACGTGATGATCGGACTTGAGTTGGTGAATTTGGATCATGTATCACTCGAATGATCGGAGGGATGTCAATTTGAGTGGGAGTTCTTAAGTAATATGATTAATTGAACTCATTATCATGTGAACTCATTATCATGAACGTAGTCAAAGTGTCTTTGCAAATTATGTTGTAGATTACTAGCTCGCGTTGTGGCTCCCTTGTATTTTTATATGTTCCTAGAGAAATAGAATTGAAAGATGTTGGTAGCAAAATTGCGGACTGGGTCTGTGATCTGAGGATTGTCCTCATTGCTACACAGAAGGCTTATGTCCTTAATGCACCGCTCGGTGCGCCACCCCATCTAGCGTCGACTGTAGATGTTGTGAACATCTGACAGGCACGTTTCGATGACTACTTGATAGTTTAGTGCGTCATGCATTACGGCTTAGAATTGAGGCTCCAAAACATTTTGAACGTCACGGAACATATGAGATGTTCTAGGAGCTGAGATTGTGATCTCAGGCTCGTGCCCGTGTTGCGAGATATGAGATCTCCAACAAGATTCTTTGCCTGTAAGATGAAGGAGAATAGCTCAACCGTTGAGCATGTACTCAGATTGTCTGGGTACTACAATCGCTTGAATCAAGTGGGAGTTATCTTCCATATAAGATAGTGATTGATATAGTTCTCCAAGTCACTGTCACTAAGCTACTAGAACTTGGTGATGAACTATAAATTGCCAAGGATAGAAATAATGATTCCTGAGTTGTTCGCGATGTTTGACACCGCGAAGGTAGAAATCAAGAAGGAGCGTCAAGTGTTGATGGTTAATCAAACCACTAGTTTCGAGAAGGGCAAGAGCAAGGAGGGAAACTTCATGGATAGCAAGTCAGTTGCTGCTCCAGTGAAGCAACCCGAAGTTGAACTCAAACCCGAGACTAAGTGCTTCTGTTATGAGGTGAGCGGTCGCTGAAGCGGAACAACCCTAGATACTTGGTAGATAAGAAGGCTGGCAAAATCGATAGAAGTATATTTGATATACGAGTTATTAATGCGTACCTTGCTAGTACTCTTAGTAGCACCTGGGTATTGGATACCGGTTCGGTTGCTAAATGTTAGTAACTGGAAATAAAAGCTACGGAATAAACGGAGAACTAGCTAAGGGTGAGGTGACGATATGTGTTGGAAGTGTTTCCAAGGTTGATGTGATCAACATCGCACGCTCTCTCTACCTTCAGGATTAGTGACGAACCTAAATAAATGTTATTTGGTGTTTTGCGTTGAGCATGAACATGATTAGATCATGTTTGTTGCAATACGGTTATTCATTTAAGTCAGAGAATAATAGTTATTCTGGTTACATGAATAATACCTTCAATGGTCATGCACCCAGTGAGAATGGTTTGTTGAAATCTTGATCGTAGTAATACACATGTTCATAACATTGATGTCAAAAGATACAAAGTTAAATAATGATAGTACCACATACTTGTGGCACTGCCGCAAAATGTCATATTGGTACAAAGCGCATGAAGAAACTCCATGGTGATGGATATTTGGACTCATTCGATTTCGAATCGGTTGAGACATGCGAACCATGCCTCTTGGGCAAGATGACTAAAGGACCCCGTTGGATGGAGCGGGCAAGTGATTCATTGGAAATGATACATGTCGATGTATGCAATCTAGTGAGTCTTGTAGCGTGCAGTGGATATCGTTATTTTCTTACCTTCACTGATGATTTGAGTAGATATAGTGTATATTTACTTAATGAAACACAAGTCTGAATCGTTTGAAAGGTTCAAGCAAATTCAGAGTGAAGTTTAAAGATCATTGTGACAAGAAGATAAAAATGACTGCGATATGATCGTGGAGGTGAATATCTGAGTCACGAGTTTGGCATACAACTTAAGACAATGTGAAATTTGTTTCACAACTAACGCTACCTGGAACACCATGGTGTGATGGTGTGTCCGAACATCATAGTTATGCTCTATTGGATATGGTGCGTGCTATGATGTCTCTTATCGTTTTACTACTATAATTTTGGGCTTATGCATTAGAGACAACTACATTCACTTTAAATAGGGCACCATCTAAATCCGTTGAGATGACATCGTGTGAATTATGGTTTGATAGAAACCTAAGCTGTCATTTCTTAATACTTGGGGCTGCGACACTTGTGTGGAAAATGTTTTCACCTAATGAGGTCGAACCCAAGGCGGACAAATGCATCTTCATAGAATACCCTAAGATCAGTTGGGTGAACCTTCTATCTCAGATCCAAGTGCAAAGTGTTTGTTACTAAAATGGATCCTTTCTCGAGGAAAATTTTCTCTCGAAAGAATTGAGTGGGAGGAAGATAGAACTTGATGAGGTTGTTAAACCTTTGTTCAACCAGAGAGTAGCGCAGCGCAGAAAGATGTTTCTGTGAAGCCTACGTTAGTTGAAGAGGAAGTTAATGATGATGATCATGAAGCTTCAGGATAAAGTTACTATCGAACTTCGTAGGTCGACAAGGATGTGTACTGCTCCTAAGTGGTACGACAACTCTGTCTTGGAGATCATGTTGTTGGACAACGATGAACCTACGAGCTATGGAGAAGCGATGATGGGCCCGGATTCCGACAGATGGTTGGAGGCCATGAAATCCGAGAGAGGATCCATGTATGAAAACCAAGTGTAGACTTTGGTAGACTTGCTCGTTAGACGGCAGGTCGTTGAGTACAAATGGACCTTTAAAATGAAGACAGACACTCATGGTGAATGTCACTATTTGTAAAGCTCGACTTGTTGCAAAGATATTTGTGACAAGTTCAAGGAGTTGACTACGATGAGACTTTCTCATTCGTAGTGGTGCTAAAGTCTGTTGGAATTATGTTAGCAGTTGCTGTGTTTTCAATTATGAAATCTGGCAGATGGATGTCAAAACATCGTTTCCTTAACGGTTTACTTGAGGAAAGGTTGTATGTGATACAACCAGAAGGTTTTGTCAGTCCTAAGGATGCTAAAAGGTGTGCAAGCTTTGGTGATACTTCCATGGACTGAAGCAAGCATCTCGGAGTTGGAATATACGCTTTGATGAGTTGATCAAAGTTTTTGATGTTTATACAAAGTTTACGAGAAACTTGTATTTGCAATAAAGTGAGTGGGAGCACTATAGAATTTCTGATAAGTATATGTGGATGACATATTGTTGATTGGAAATAATGTAGGATTTCTGGAAAGCATAAATGGTTGTTTGGAAAGTGATTTTCAAAGGAAGACCTGGATAAAGCTACCAAATTGTTGAGCATCAAGATCTATAGAGATAGATCAAGATGACTTGAAGAGACTTTCAATGAGTACATACCTTGACAAAGATTTTGAAAGAGTTCAAAATGGATCAGTCAGAGAAAGAGTTCTCGCCTGATTTGTAAGGTGTGAAGTTGAGTGAGACTCAAAGCTCGACCACGGCGGAAGGAAGAGAAAGGACGAACATCGTCCCCTATGCCTTAGCCATAGGCTCTGTATAGTATGCCATGCTGTGTACCGCACCTGTGTGTGCCTTGCCATGAGTCTGTCAAGGGGTACAAGTGTGGTCCAGGAGTGGATCACTGGACAGCGGTCAGAATTATCCTTAGTAACCAGAGGACTAAGGAAATGTTTCTTGATTATGGAGGTGATAAAAAGTTCGTCGTAAAGAGTTACGTCGATGCAAGCTTTAACACCTATCCGGATGACTAGTAGTAGCAATCTGGATACGTATAGTGGAGCAGCCATTTGGAAATAGTACCAAGTGGAGTGTGGTAGCAGTGTTTACGGTTTGACATAGAGATTTGCAAAGTACACATGGATCTGAATATCGCAGACCCGTTGACTATAAGACCTCTCTCACATGCAAAGCATGATCGAGCCCCAAAACTCATTGGGTGCTAGATTCATAACAATGCGAATCACATGGTAATGTGAACTAGATTATTGACTCTAGTGCAAGTGGGAGACTGTTGGAAATATGCCCTAGAGGCAATAATAAATTAGTTATTATCATATTTCCTTGTTCATGATAATCGTTTATTATCCATGCTATAATTGTATTGATCGGAGACTTAAATGCATGTGTGGATACATAGACAAAACCATGTCCCTAGTATGCCTCTAATGGACTAGCTCGTTGATCAAAGGATGGTTAAGGTTTCCTAGCCATGGACATGAGATGTCATTTGATAACGGGATCACATCATTAGGAGAATGATGTGATGGATAAGACCCAAACTTCAAACATAGCATATGATCGTGTCAGTTTATTGCTACTGTTTTCTGCATGTCAAGTATATGTTCCTATGACCATGAGATCATGCAACTCACGGATATCGGAGGAGTGCCTTGTGTGTATCAAACGTCGCAACGTAACTGGGTGACTATAAAGGTGCTCTACAGGTATCTCCGATGGTGTTTGTTGAGTTGGCATGGATCGAGACTGGGATTTGTTACTCCGTGTGACGGAGAGGTATCTCAGGGCCCACTCGGTAATACAACATCACAACAAGCCTTGCAAGCAATGTGGCTAAGTGTTAGTCATGGGATCTTGTATTACGGAACGAGTAAAGAGACTTGCCGGTAATGAGGTTGAACTAGGTATGGAGATACCGACGATCGAATCTCGGGCAAGTAACATACCGAAGAACAAAGGGAACGATATACGGGATTAACTGAATCCTTGACATAGAGGTTCGACCGATAAAGATCTTCGTAGAATATGTAGGAACCAATGTGGACGTCCAGGTCCCTCCATTGGTTATTGACCGTAGAGGTGTCTCGGTCATGTCTACATAGTTCTCGAACCCGCAGGGTCTGCACACTTAAGGTTCGGTGACGTTTCGGTAGTGTAGAGTTATGTATGGTGGTGACCTAAGGTTGTTCGGTGTCCCGGATGAGATCCCGGACGTCACGAGGAGCTCCGGAATGGTCCGGAGGTAAAGATTCATATATAGGATGTCCCAGTTTGGTCGCCGGAAAAGTTTCGGGCTCATCGGTAGTGTACCGGGAGTATCGGTAGTGTACCGGGAGTGCCGGTAGTGTACCGGGGGACCTCCGGGAGGGGTACTTCGACCCCAAGAGGTCCATGGGCTGTGGGAGAATAATAACCAGCCCTTAGTGGGCTGGGAAAGCAGCCACAAAGGCCCATGGCACAGGAGAGAAAGTCCTAAAGCAAAAAGTGGAAAATCAGCCAATAGGAGGCAATCCTACTCCAACTAGGATTGGAGGTGAAGTAGGATTGCTCCCACCTCCTATTTCGGCCGACCCAAAGGCCTTGGCTGCCTCTCCTCTCCTCTCCTCCTATATGATAGAAGGGAGCCGCCGCCGCTCCGGCGGCTAACAGTACAAGCATAGGGAGTAGGGGATACAGATATGGTCCATCTCTCAAGCCTCTGGAAAAGTTATCATATGAGAGGACCGAGTCTGAAAACGAGGACATATGTCAGGCCGAATTGAGGGCCCATTTTGCAAAGAAAACTCCACCTCCGAAGGAGAAGATAGATCCGATGAAAGCGATGCACACTA
The DNA here is from genome assembly GCA_022496015.1 of Hordeum marinum. Classification (NCBI taxonomy): domain Eukaryota; kingdom Viridiplantae; phylum Streptophyta; class Magnoliopsida; order Poales; family Poaceae; genus Hordeum; species Hordeum marinum. Next base: position 522,056,821 of record CM039674.1, on the reverse strand, counting down.
TCGATGGCCTGAAGTGACCACCACCGCCTCCTCCGGATTCCAACTTTGACCGTTGTATTAAAAAGACATATCAAGCTGCGTGCCGGTCGGGAAGTACTTCCAGTCATGCAAGGTTAGCAAAACGAAGAAGTGGGAAAAAAGTCCCCAGCTCGGCGAACAGGCGAACCAATCGTGCCCCCGCTCAAGGTGTCTAGCGATATCGTCGCTAATCATCCGGAGATGGTGCCTGGTACCAAACCTGGTGATTACCTGAGCGATGATGTACATTTTAAGCCGTTGGAGGTGGACGAATTCCGTTACCGGCACGGGCGGCCTCTCGTCAAACCTGATCATCCTCCGCTAACAACGATGGTGCGAAAATTCCATAAATGGTACATGAAAACCTGCCACGAGTCTAGGACGGATTCTTTGATACTGTGAGTTAAAGAGCAGCATGACCTCATTGGAATGGAACTGTTGAATATTGAATTTGATGAGATATTCCAGTTATTCAATCAAAAGGCCCTCGACAAAACAATTGTGACTTGCTACTGTGTGTAAGTACTACTTCTGTAATTAAGTCTCTCTATGCATATAGCTCAGCTCTCTCATTGCATGTATATATGATTATCCTCACTACTACATTATGTAGATTGAAGATCCTCGAATGGAAAAAAGCATAAATCTATGACATTGGGTCCATTAACTCAAATGTCATACATGAGTATAATTTCCAAAAGTATCCCACACAAACCAATGAAAACTTGCTACAATCGTTGGTTAAAAATAAAAACAAAGGAACAATACTCTTTCCTTACAACTTCAATTGAGTGTTACTGTCTTGTGCATATTCAGTTTCCCTTATTACTCGATGTTTATAGTAATGTAATTGATGAGTTATGCACGCGTGCGTAGTTTCCACTATATTCTGCTAGAGATTCAGCTTGAGCGGGGAGTAGTAACCGTCTTAGACTCGAAACGAAAAGATCCCCCAAGAATATGCGGACATGGCTAAAATTCTCGAGAAGTAAGTTCAATCGACCATTATCGCATTATATCGACAACTTTGTTCATTTCCTGATATCAAATAATTATTTTTTTTGTCTGACAGGGTTTGGAAAGAGTTCACAACAATTGTTCCGACACTGCCGGGGGAGCTGTGGTTTACACACCCGAAAGTAAGTACTACTAGCTAGTTCTGCGCATCTCCCATTGATTCTAGTTTCATCAATACCATTTATCATGCTTTATTATCAGTTTGATTGAAATCTATTTCTCGTAAAGTGCTTGTGGCAGGAAATCGGGAATAATATATGTGGATACTATGTTTGCGATTTCATCTACAACGCGACGACCCCTAAGCGGGGCTACTCTGAAAAACAATTCAAGTGCGTAAGCAATAATATTCACAATTTTATTTTATTACCATATATATGTATTGACCCCCTTCTTCAAATTAGATGTGGCAGATGCGGGATGAACTCCTACCACATGATCGTATACGAGCAATTCAAGAAGAATTGGCGGGATTCTTTCTTCACCACGTCATAAATAAAACCGGAAAATACCGTCTGGAAGTTGACATTAGATATTAGGGATTGTAAGAGATCTTATATTGTATATATGTAACTAGTAGCGTCGGATATATATACGAAAACTTGTTATACGACCAATCTCTCGGAGAAAGAGAGGTCGATCACTTCTATCTCTATATGTTCATGACGATCTTCTATATTTAATGGTTCTTTCATTTGCTTATTAGCTAGCGTGTCGAGTTCTCTCTATAGTAGCTAGCGTCGACCAAGCACGGAGAAAGAGCGGAGAAAGAGAGGACACTTCTCTCTATTAATTAGCTAGCTAAAACAATATAAAACCTCTAAATTAACCGTCCAAAACCCCCTAACCCCCCCTCCCCCTCCTTTTCAAAAAAACCAGCAACTGCTAGATGCTATCGCGTGGATGTCTTTTGGTCCCGGTTGGTATTACCAACCGGGACTAAAGATCCTCTTGTCTGGGCTCCCCACAGAGGCCACGTGGAGCCCCTTCTATCCCGGTTTGTAAGAGAACCGGAACTAAAGGTTTTGGGCTTTAGTCCCGACCCTTTAGTCCCGATTTCAGAATCAGGACAAATGGGTCTTACGAACCGGGATAAATGGTCTTTTTTCTACTAGTGTGCAAGGAAGGTCCACTCAAGAAGAAACATGTCAGCATCAACATTAACAGGATCTGTTGATTCTCATTTTCAAAAAGGCATTTTACTTGGCCCATGTGTTGTCACCTAGAGGCCGCATTCACTTGTTTGACCCTTTTTGAAAATTTTAGCACGATCTAACCCTTTTTCTGTCTTTATTGTCCTTGACGGTAGGCTACCGCCGAGGGCTATAGTGATACAATTTGACTGTGCCGTTACAGTTGTTCGATGTTGAGAAGAAGTTTGTTGTCAAGTATACTACCGAAGCTTTGTGCTAGAAAGTTCGCTAGCATGTGCATACTCCTTCCGTCCTAAATTTCTTGTCTTAGATTTATCTAGATATAAATGTATCTAATCGTATTGTAGTATTTAGATACATCCATTTCTAGACAAAACTAAGATAAAAAATTTGAGACGGAGGGAGTATTTGCTTTGGTAGGTCTTGGGTTTTAGCCTTCCTAATACCATTTTATTGTTTATTTTTATTTTGACCAATAAAAAAACAATTTGTCCAATTAATGTTAGGATATGGATTATTGGTAAAAACATTTTTTTTACTTATATGTAACTGTTTTATAAAATTCCCGCAAGGATATAAACGAATATGATGGAGATGCTTGTTGATGATTTCCATTGCTTTCACAAACGGTATATTTCTCTTCTCCTCTCCTTCTAATTAACCACCGGTAGGTACGTACTTGGGTAGTCAGTATGTCCCGTTTTAACCCTTTCCAGGAAGGGCCCTTTCCATTGCATTTGTTGTGAACGGTGACATGGAAAATTCAGTTATCTCTTGTTAGGGTGACAAGTGTTCGGTGAGTCGCTTAACTGATGGAATTAGGTGTGTGATGTCATCAAAGCGGTGCTGTTTTACAAGCAGTAGTCGTTGTGGTTTGCAGAGCCTGGAGTGGCTTGAACTGCCTAATGTTTCAGCTAGCCTCTGCTTGAAATATTGTGGTGTGCATCCTTTAGTCGATGTGCTCTTTAACCCGTCAAAAAAATAGTCGTTGTGCTCTTGGTTCTTCTTCAGAGGGCGGTACGCTTATCATCAGAAATTCTTGGTGATGTTGTTTTTCTTCATTGTAACTGGTCATGCAGGTGTGTTCTAATTATACATGAAAACTGCCGAAAGAGCTCATCTTCCAAACAAATTATGGAAGAAAGTCAAACTACGAGATAATTGCATCTATAGTCCTTGTAGTCGCTGGTGACGTTCAATTTAGTCCTGGAGCATGCGTATTGTTTCAATATGGTCCCGATACATGAAAATGCGTGATCAATACGGTCCTTGAGGTTGAAACAACTAGCTGTAACGTTGCATACGTATCACGTATTCTTCTATATGACGCCAGCACGGGACCCATATGTTAGTGGAACGAGAAATAAGAAAAGGGAAAAAATTGCGAGCTTCAAGGATTCAAACCCGCTAAGGGCCTTCTTCATATTAAACATGGATAAAAGGCAAAATATATAAACGATGTTTTCCATTCAACTACAGTAGGCCCAGATATTATAATTTTTTGTGAACGGGTGTGCTAGCAAATTAAGCTGGCAGTAATTTTTGTGTTAGAAAACAGTAGTATTTGCTACTAATAAGTTGCACATGGTTTCGAACTATACATACTTTTGTTTTTTGTTTTGTCTGTTTATTTTTTCTTCTCTTCATTTTCTGTGTATTTTAATTTGTAAAGTAATGTTTAAAGTATTCAACATTTGCTAGTGCTTTCAAAACTAGTTCAGAATTGTTTTAACGATCACATTTTTCAAATATAGATTAAAGTTTCCAAAATTGGTCACATTATACAAATATATTATAAGTTTTCAAAAATGCTTTTCTTTGCAATTTCTTAATTTTCAGATTTCCAAATTGTTCATGTTTATGAATTCTTGTTCTGAATTTTCAATTTTGTTCAGAAATACAAAAAAATCCCCCTTTTCAAAAAGTGAATTTTTCGTCAACAAGTCTTTTATCATGTATTTATCTTTTTTATAGCTCTCATATACAAGCATATATATTGATGAAATATTGCGCAGTGACATTTTGCTACTATACATGCATATACATAGAATTTTGGAAGTCTTCAGGCGGTAAAATTCCATTTGTTTGCTGAAAACCGAAATGCCCCCCCCCCCCCGCCGCCCTGCACACAATATGTACAGAATTTTTGAAATCCACAATATTTTCGAATCACTTTTTTTTACAAATTCGTGAATATTTTTTGAATTCACGAACAATGCTTGAAATTGTGTACATTTTTTTGGAACACATAAACAAGTTTTTTTTTGCATAGGCAAACCTTTCTTGAAGCTTGGGGAAAAAATTAAGTTCATAAACATTGTGACGAACATTTTCTTGAATTCATGAATATGTTTTTGCATCAGTGAACATTTTTTAATGGAACAGTTATAAATTGCCATACATTTTTTTGAATATTTTTTAGAAATTCGTCGATATTTTTTGTGGACACGGACCTTTATTTTTTTTAATCTTAAACATTTTTGAATCGATAAAAAATTGTGGACACGATTTTTTTTAAGACAGAATCCTGCATATAGAAACGTATGCATCCACATACGTTACCAGAAGAATGCTCGTGGTGTGTTTGCTTGCACGCTGAAGTTTTGGCCGGGATACGCGGGTTCGAAAACTGTCAACGTGCGTTTTCCTTGTCCCTATTTTCGTCTCTCGCTCCCACTGACATATGGGTCCCATGGCCCATGCTGACGTGTCATATGAAAGAGAAGTCCTTTTTCCCATTTTTGTATCTCACTCTCATTGATATATGGGTCCCGTGGCCCGTGCTGACATGTTATACGCAAGAATATGCGATACGTATGCAACATGTATAGCTGTTTTAACCTTAAGGACCGCATTAATCATGTATTTTCATAGCCCTGATTTTGTTTCTTTCTCGGTTCGCCATGTAAGCAGGGGAGCTTAATGTACCGGCACATCTATGTGCACAACATGCTCGTGTAGTCGAGGGTACGGATAGCTGGCTAAATCATAGCCTTGATTTTCTTCTTAGCTGCCTGCAAGCAGATTGTAAGCGATTATTGTTAAGTTGAATAAAGTCCTGAATTCGATGAAAAAAAATCACGTGTTTTCATATACCGAGACTGTTTTGAAGAATACGCTAGTTGCAGGACCAAGTTAGACGTCGCCAACGACTACAAGGACTATAGATGCAATTATTTCTTCAAACTACCCAGGAACTACGAGAAAGGAGTGGAAATCATCAAGAAGCATCTCCATCATATAAACAATACTCAACTATCCCACCATATTCATTTGTATATTTGCAGGAATTTTTATATAACAATTACGTATAAGTAAAAAAATGTTTTTACCGATAATCCATATCCTAACATCAATTGGACTAATTGATTACTTTTTGTTGGGCAAAATAAAAGTAAACAAAAAGGCATTAATAACAAAGCAAGTGTGGATGTGATAGCCAACTTTCTGGCAAAGGTTTAATAGTACTTGAAGGTATACTTAATTTATACCTTTCGTTCCCTACTTCCAAACACTATGGCGATAGGTTGTTTTTAACATCGAACGAACTGTGACGGCACAGTTAAGTCCTACCGTCATTGTCCTTGGCGGCAAATTGTGTTAGGCCATCTCCAAGGCGAACCCACAAATCTCGCGATCCAGACCACGGAAGTCATCCAACACGGTCCTGTATCGGTTCGCGGAGCGGTCCGGACGCGATTTCTCCCGCAAACCGAAGACAAACTTGGGGGAGGTTTGCGGGAGTCCGGACTGCTACTTCGCTCGATTCTGACTGCCTTGCCACACTAATGACCCATGCCCCCTCCTCTGTGCGCTTCCCACCCGGTTTCAGCTGCCCGCATTGATGCCGCTATAGAGCAGCCGCTCCCCCATTGAAGAGCAGACGCGATCTCTCACTGGCGCGAACATTGTAGCGGCTCGCCGGTCAAGGGCACAGCCCTCAACGTGTTTTTGGTGTCCGCGCCTGCTCAATGTCGGAGACACGTGACTGGATGGGACGTGACGGAAATCTACCACTCCCCTTCAATGCCCAGTTCGTCCATATGCCGCCATTAAGAAGGACCGCCGGCTGAGAAGCCCACTCCAACGTCTCGCATTGACGCCTGGTCTCAATGGGATCCTCTATTTAAGGGAGGCCACACCCGATTATCTCCACAGCACAATGCATCTGCTCCACATCCTCCTCCCTTGCACCACATCTGTCATGATTGCAGGCGGCGAAGCTCTATGGGACAGCCTTTCCCTGGAGATGAAGCGGGAGGTGGTCGCCCTTGCCGCCACCTGGCAAAGCCGACGTGCCAGGCGGATCAAGGTTGTCTTGTCATTCATCTCGTGTGAGGTGTCCGACGAAGACGAGGATGACACCACGATGGAGATGGGCTCCGATGACACCGTCCCGACTATTGTGCCTCCTATGCACTCCGACTACACCATGGCACAGGCGCGGGCGCACTACAACGCCGCTATGGCAGAGCTACAGCCTACATCGGCATGTACATCGACGTTAGTGCGTGCGCTAGAGCAACATCGACTCGCGTTGGGTCAGATCAACGGCAACCGCGTGAGCCAAGAGGCCTTGACGGCTATCATCCTTCTTCCTCGGATATATACCGCTGTAATATTCCTCTTGTGCTTTTCTTGTATAACTCACCCTCGTGTACTTTGTAGGCCTTGGATCGCCGAACTATGCAGCGTGCCTCGGTTTGATCGTCAAGGAGTTCCTTGTGAAGAAGGTAAGCGAGGAAGGGCTATGTCCATGGCGCTATTACTGCCATTACCTCATGAGCCGAGGGCGTTTCATTCATTACGGAGCCGCCGATAATGTTATCGTCTGGTTCGTTAATGGGGGAACAACCTCGTCCACCGTATTTGGACCGGCGCCATTGTCATCGTCCTGCCACACTACGGAGGGCTTAAAGAGCTGCTCTAGGAAGGTGTTTCTTAGGACAGGATCGCTCTTAGCTCCCATGCAGGCCAGTATGTTGGCGGCTTGGTTGTTGTCGCGAGCGACGTGGTGGAATTCCAACCCCTCGAACCGAGCTGATATCTTGAGGACGACATTTCTATATACCACCATCTTCGGGGTTTTGGCGTCGAATTCGCCATTAATTTGGGATATGGCCAAGTTTGAGTCTCCCGGTACCTCTAGTCGTCGTATGCCCATTGAAACCGCCATCCGAAGACCATGAAGGAGAGCTTCATATTCGGCTGCATTGTTGGAGTCGGCATACATGATTTGCAACACGTAATGCACGTTGTCGTCTATGGGGGACGTGAGGATAACTCCAGCCCCCAGTCCAGCCAGGGTCTTGGATCCATCAAAGTACATTGTCCAATGGGAGTATGCACAATATTCCTTGGGGAGCTCGGTCTCTGTCCATTCAGCCAGGAAGTCCTCCAATCATGAGATTTAATGGCACGGCGTGGCTTGTAGTTTATTTCAAAGGGAAGGAGCTCAATGGCCCACTTGGCTATGCGGCCGGTGGCGTCCTTCTTGTTGATTATATCACTCAGGGGGACCTCAGATGCCACTGTTACCGCACACTCGTGGAAGTAGTGTCTGAGTTTCCTCATCGTCATAAATACTGTATAGGCTATTTTTTGGTAATGTGGGTATCTAGACTTGCACTGCGTTAGCACTTCAGACATATAATATACCGGTTTACGAGTCTGGAATTTGTGTCCCTCCTCATCTCGTTCAACGATGAGCATCGCGCTGACAACTTTGTTGGTGGCCGATATGTATAATAAAATGGGCTCACCGACGCCTGGTGCCATGAGTATGGCATTGGTTGCCAGTAGTGTTTTGATTTCTTCTAACGCAGCCACTGCCTAATCGGTCCATTCGAACTTGTTGGTCCGTTTCAGAAGCTTATAGAGCAGCAAAGCCTTTTCACCGATGCGGGAGATAAAGCGGCTTAGCGCCGCTAGGCATCCAGCTAGCCTCTGGACATGCTTCGGCTCTGTGGGGATTGCAAGTTCCAATAGAGCATGGATTTTAGCTAGATTTGCCTCTATTCCTCTATGGAACACGATGAATCCAAGTAGCTTACCACAGGGGACTCCGAATACACATTTTTTCGGATTGAGCCGTATAATAACATGGACTCTGTAGACTGGCAAAGTTTTGCCGTAGGTCGTCAATCAACTGACTGGCGTGTTTGGTTTTGATTACCACATCATGCACGTATGCCTTGACAGTCTTACCGACTTGTGTCGCGAGACAGGTCTAGATCATGCGCTGGTATGTGGCCCCAGCGTTTTTTAGCCCGAAAGGCATCGTGTTGAAGCAGAATGGCCCATAGGGGGTGATGAATGTGGTAACCGCTTGATCGGATTCCTTCATTTTAATTTGGTGGTATCCGGAGTAAGCGTCGAGGAAACACAATGAATCATGTCCGGCTGTGGCATCAATGATCTGGTCTATGCATGGTAAGGGAAAAGGGTCCTTGGGGCAGGCTTGTTTAAGGTCTTTGAAGTCGACACACAGCCGTCAGGACTTGTCTTTCTTAGGTACCATCACCAGGTTTGCCAGCCACTCTGGGTGTTTAATATCCCGAATAAATCCGGCCTCGAGGAGTTTAGCTAATTCTTCACCCATGGCTTGCCGTTTGGGTTCGGAGAAGCGGCGCAGAGTCTGTTTCACGGGCTTAAAGCCTGGGATAATGTTTAGACTGTATTCGGCGAGCCGTCGTGGGATTCCAGGCATATCAGAAGGATTCCCGACAAAAATGTCCCAATTTTCGCGAAGGTACTTCCGCAATGCTTCATCCACGAGGGGATCAAGCCGGGCTCCGATGGACTTTGTCTTATTGGGGTCCGTCGGATGTACCTGAAATTTAACGATTTCCTCTTTGAGTTTGAAGGACGTGGACTTGGGACTTTTGCTAAGGATCATGTGGTCCTTATTAACTGTCAACCGTAATGGGGTCAACTCTTTGGCAGCGAAAGTCTCCGCTAATGCCTCGAGGGCGAGTGCTGCCGTTTTATTTTTGGCCGGGAGGGCTATGTTCGGGTCATTGGAAATCATGATCACTCCATTTGGTCCTGGCATTTTGAGTTTCATGTACCCGTAATGTGGTATAGCCTGGAACTTTGTAAAGGCGTCACGTCCCAATAGGGCGTGATAGCCACTCGGGAAGGGGACGATGTGGAATAGAAGTTCTTTGGATCCGTAGTTTTTGGGCGTGCCGAACACCATGTCCAGTATGATACATCCGGAACAATTTGCCTCTTTTCCTAGGATAATTCCCCGGAAGGTTGTGTTGCTATGTTCGATGCGAGATCGGTCGAACTGCATTTTTTCCAGGGTGGCTTCGTATATAAGGTTTAGACCACTGTCGCCGTCCATTAGCACTTTATGTAGCATGTATCCATCAATGATGGGGTTCAAGACTAGTGCAGCCAGTGAGTGACCGGGAAGAATGGCTAGCTGGTCAGTGTCCCCGAAAGTAATTGGTATGTTTGTCCATGGGCTAGTGGCTGCCACATGGTAGACTTGCTCGAGCTCCCTAAGAGCTCTTTTACGCCCGTTCCTTGAGCGGAAGGTCTCATAGACCGTCAGGAATTTGGTATTGAATTCGGGCGGCGAAGGAAAGCGCCTACTTGACGGAGGTGTTTCAAGGATGGCCTCGCCGCTTTTTGCGACTTGCCTGATGGCCCAGCAAGCTCTAAGGCTGTGAGTTGGGTTCGTGTTTAACAACACGGAATGTATAGGGCAAGGTTTATCCAATAGTCTGTCGGGGACAGTGTCGGTCCCTGAAAAGGGCTTGTTTCTTTTTTCAATGGATTCGTACCTCGCAGGCCGCTTTGGAGGTATCCTCCTTTTCCGAGCTCCTCTCGGGTGTTCAGGGAGAATTGGTTCCGAGAACAACTGTTCGGATTGGCAGACACTCTCCATGGCACAATACTTTTGTACCAAATCGGATAACTCCGAAAAGTCACTTATGTGTCGACGGGCCAGGGCATTAAGAATTCCTTCATCATGACAATTGTGAATGAAAATTGCCGTCATATCTTGGTCACTAAGACCTTTTACTCTGATCCTAGAGAGTAGGAGTCTGGCCCAAAAGTGATGGACTGATTCTCCTTGTAGTTGCTTGATATCCCTAAGGTCCGAAGACACGGGCTTTGGTGCGATACTTGGATGGTCGTCTTGGGCGGTGGGTGGGAAAAAATTCGATTCCATGTCGCATTGAGTGTTTGGAACTACAGTTTCCGAATCACGCGAAGGATCTCGGACCGATGACGGTCCGCTTTAGAATGATTCACTGCCTCTGGCTCACTAATAGAGTCTCGGTGATCGAGGACTGGGGTATAGAGAGTTTTCAATTCCAGTTGTCGGGCAGAATCCGCAGCTGGACACTCAATGGTAGCGATGATATGGGTGACCGGGGGGACATGAATCTCCCTGTCATCGGGTGTGATTCCGAGCCGATCATAGATCGGAACCTGGTCATCTGATATACGCATAGCTTCGATCCGATCGAACAACTCGTTTAAGAACGAGGCGATGGTAGGATGCGTGTCGTTGAGACGAGTGGATTCAACAAGCAGCGTGACGGTTCTAGAGTCATGCCGAATTGGATCCATGTTCCGTCCAACCATGAGACCTGATGTCTTCGGTGTCAAGGCGTCCAGACTTACAGGTTTCTCTTCGAGAGTCGAAGGTTCCATTAGAACAAGTGTTCCCCGTGAATCAGCCATGAACTAAGGTTCGGAACATGATACTCTGATTGGGGGGAAACCTTCTGGTCTGGCCATGACGGTTGATATGGCTGGCATGCGGCAAGATGTCATTGTCGGTGAGACTCTGATCGGGGGCGAGAGTCCCTTGGATGCAGATCTCGCTACTTGTGACGACGTGAGCCATCGATTCCTTTGGCGCTCACGGAGGAACTCTCAATGCAAGCACCAATGTCGGTGTCAAAACCGGCGGATCCCGGGTAGGGGTCCCGAACTGTGAGACTAGAATCAATGGTAACAGAAGACAAAGGGGACACATATTTACCTAGGTTCGGGCCCTCCTATGGAGGCAATACCCTACGTCCTGCTTGGTTGTATTGATGATGTGGGGGGTTAGAGAGTTGATCTACCTCGAGATCGAATAGCAAACCCTAGATGAGTTGTCCTCTCTATATCCCTAAACCCTCCGTCTTAGATAGACGCCGAGGGTGCCCTGGGTTTACACATGGTCGGTTACATGCCGAAGAGATAAACATGCCTAACTACAGCTAATAACTTGGAGAGTACATCATGGCTCCTCGAAGCTTCCATCTGGCATAGGTGGTCTTTGATCGTCCGATGCTCGCTTTGCGGCCCATACACTCGGACCCATAAACAATAGGTCGTCTATCCGAGGACCCCCTAATCAAGGACTCCCTCAATGACGAACCCAAACTTCGTCGCGAAGCAACTGTTGGGGAACGTTGCATGGGAAACAAAAAATTCCTACACTTCACCAAGATCAATCTAGGAGATGCGCATCTATGCGAGGAGAGATTGGATCCACATACCCTTGTATATCGCTAAGCAGAAGCGTTAAAGAACGCGGTTGATGTAGTCGTACGTCTCCATGATCCAAATCGCAAGCCGTCCCACGAACTCCCGATCAAGTGCCGAACGGACAGCACCTCTGCGTTCAGCAGACGTGCAGCTTGATGAAGATCTCAGCCTCCTTGATCCAGCAAGAGGGAGCGGAGAGGTAGATGGGTTCGCCAGTAGCACGGCGGTGTGGCGGCGGTGGTGGTGGAGCTGATCTGGCAGAGCTTTGCTAAGCGTCGTCGAATTAATCTACTAGAGGAGAGGCTATCGGAGAGGAAGGAAGGGCTGCTCCGTGGCTTAGGGTGTAGCTGCCCTCCTCCCTCTCACATATATAGGGGGAGGGGTGGTGCGCGCAAACCCCTAGGGTTTCCCCCTTGGGGCGGCGGCCAAGGGTGGAGGCGCCCTTGGGTGGCTTGCCACCCAAGTAAGGTGGCGCCAACCCTTGGGTTGGCCCTCCCACCAACCCCCTTGCCGCATGGGCCTTTGTGGGAGGGGCGGCCATCCCACCAGGGTCTGGTGTGCCCTCTCTCACAGCCCATGCAGCCCTTTGGCTGGTGGCCCCTTCTGGTGGACCCCCAGAACCCTCCCAACACCCCCGGTACGTTACCGGTGACTTCTGAACTTTTGCCGGTAACCAACACGGAACATCCTATATATGAATCTTCTCCTCCGGACCATTCCGAATCTCCTCGTCATATCCGGGATCTCATCCAGGAATCCAAACAACCTTCGGTCACCAACACACATAACTCATCTATATCGAAACATCACCGAACCTTAAGTCTGCAAACCCTGCGGGTTCGTGAACTATGTAGACATGACCGAGACACCTCTACAGTCAATAACCAACAGCGGGACCTGGATGCCCATGTTGGTTCCTACATGTTCTATGAAGATCTTTATCGGTCGAACCTCTTTGTCAAGGATTTAGACAATCCCATATGTCGTTCCCTTTGTTCTTCGGTATGTTACTCACCCGAGATTCGATCGTCGGTATCTCTATACCTAGTTCAATCTCGTTACCAGCAAGTCTCTTTACTCGTTCTGTAATACAAGATCTCGCGACTACCACTTAGTCACATTGCTTGCAAGGCTTGTTGTGATGTTGTATTACCGAGTGGGCCATGAGATACCTCTCCGTCACACGGGGTAACAAATCCTAGTATTGATCCATGCCAACTCAACAGACACCCTCGAAGACACCTGTAGAGCACCTTTATAGTCACCCAGTTACGTTGCAACGTTTGATACACACAAGGTACTCCTCCGGTGTCAGTGAGTTGCATAATCTCATGGTCATAGGAACAGATACTTGACATGCAGAAAACAGTAGCAATAAACCGACACGATCATACGCTACATTCATAGTTTGGGTCTTGTTCATCACATCATTCTCCTAATGATGTGATCCCGATATCAAATGACATCTCATGTCCACGACCAGGAAACCTTAACCATCTTTGATCAACGAGCTAGCCTGCTAGAGGCATACTAGGGACACAATGTTTGTCTATATGCCCACACATGTATTTAGTTTCCAATCAACACAATTATAGCATGGACAATAGACGATTATCATGAACAAGGAAATATAATAATAAACACTTTATTTATTTCCTCTAGGGCATATTTCCAACAGTCTCCCACTTGCACTAGAGTTTATAATATAGTTCACATCACTATGTGATTTACATTGTAATGAATCGAACATCCATGCAGTTCTGGTGTTGATCATGTTTAGCCCTTGGAAGAGGTTTAGTCAACGGGTCTGCAACATTCAGATCCGTGTGCACTTTGAAAATATTTATGTCCTTCTCCTCGACGTAATCGCGGATGGAATTGAAGCGTCGCTTTATGTGTGTGGTCCTCTTTTGAAACCTTGGTTCCTTGGCCAGAGCAATGGCACCAGTGTTGTCATAGAACAGAGCCATTGGATTCAGTGCACTGGGCACTACTCCAAGATCTGTCATGAACTGCTTCATCTAGACACCTTCCTTCGCTGCCTCCGAGGCTGCGATGTACTTCGCTTCGCATGTAGAATCGGCTACCATGCTTTGCTTGGAACTGCACTAGCTTACCGCTCCCCCGTTGATAATAAATATGTATCCGGTTTGCGACTTAGAGTCATCCGGATCAGTGTCAAAGCTTGCATCGACGTAACCCTTTACGACGAGCTCTTGATCACCTCCATAAATGAGAAACATTTCCTTAGTACTTTTCAGGTAGTTAAGGATATTCTTGACCGTCGTCCAGTGCTCCATTCCAGTATCACTTTGAAACCTTCCGGCCATACTTATGGCAAGGTTGACGTCGGGTCTTGTTCACATCATCGCATACATGATAGAGCCTATGGCTGAAGCATAGGGGACGAAACTCATCTTTTCTCTATCTTCTGCAGTCACTGGGCATTGAGTCTTACTCAACTTCACACCTTGTAACACAGGCAAGAACCCCTTCTTGAACTGATCCATTTTGAACTTTTTCAAAACTTTATCAAGGTATGTGCTTTGTGAAAGTGTTATCAAGCGTCTCGATCTATCTCTATAGATCTTAATGCCTAATATGAAAGCAGCTTCTCCCAGGTACTTCATTGAAAAACTCTTGTTCAAATATTCCTTCATGTTTTCCAGCATTTCTATATTGTTTCCAATCAGCAATATGTCATCCACATATAATATTAGAAACGCTACGGAGCTCCCACTCACTTTCTTGTAAATACAAGCTTCTCCATAAACTTGTATAAACTCAAACGCCTTGATCACCTCATCAAAGCGCTTATTCCAACTCTGAGATGCTTGCACCAGTCCATAAATGGATTGTTGGAGCTTGCAAACTTTGTCAGCATTCTCTGGATCGACAAAACCTTCCGATTGCATCATATACAATTCTTCCTCAAGGAAACCTTTAAGGAACGCTGTTTTGACATTCATCTGCCAAATTTCATAGTCGACCCTTGAACTTGTGAAAAACTCTTTGCCACAAGTCGAGCTTTATAGACGGTGACATTACCGTCCGCGTCCGTCTTCTTCTTAAAGATCCATTTGTTCTGAATGGCCTTTCGCCCTTCAGGTAATACTTCCAAAGTCCATACTTTGTTTTCATACATGGATCCCATCTCGGATTTCATGGCCTCTAACCATTTCTCGGAATCTGGGCCCATCATCTCTCATCCATAACTCATAGGTTTTTTGTTGTCTAATAACATGACCTCCAAGACAGGGTTGTCGTACCACTCAGGAGCAGTACGCGCCCTTGTCGACCTACGAGGTTCAATAGTAACTTGATCCGAAGTTTCATGATCATCATCATTAACTTCCTCTCCAACCGTCGTTGGCTCCACGGAAACATCTTTCTATGCTGCGCAACTCTGTGGTTGAACCAGAGGTTCAACAACCTCATCAAGCTCTATCTTCCTCCCACACACTTCTTTCGAGAGAAACTCTTTCTCAAGAAATGTTCCGTTTTTGGCGACAAACACTTTGCCTTCGGATCTGAGATAGAAGGTATACCCAATTGTCTCTTTTGGGTATGCTATGAAGACGCATTTCTCCACTTTGGGTTCCAGCTTTTCAGGCTGAAGCTTTTTGACATAAGCATCGCATCCCCAAACTTTAAGAAACGACAATTTTGGCTTCTTGCCAAACCACAGTTCATATGGCGTCGTCTCAACGGATTTCGATGGTGCCCTATTTAAAGTGAATGCAGCTGTCTCTAATGAATAACCCCAAAACGATAGTGGAAAATCGGCAAGACACATCATAGAACGCACCATATCTAATAAGGTTCGATTACGACGTTCGGACACACCATTACGCTTTGGTGTTCCAGGCGGTGTCAATTGTGAAACAATTCCACGCTGTCTTAAGTGACTGCCAAACTCATAACTCAAATATTCACCTCCTCAATCGGATCGAAGGAATTTAATCTTCTTGTTACAATGATTCTCAACTTTACTCTGAAATTGCTTGAACTTTTCAAACGTTTCAGACTTGTGTTTCATTAAGTAAATATACCCATATCTACTTTAAGTCATCAGTGAAGGTGAGAAAATAACGATATCCACCGCGCGCCTCAATGTTCATTGGACTGCGCACATCAGTATGTATGATTTCCAGCAAATCACTCGCCAGTTCCATTGTTCTAGAGAACGACATTTTAGTCATCTTGCCCATGAGGCATGGTCACATGTGTGAAGTCATTCAAAATCAAGTGACTCCAAAAGTCCATCAACATGGAGCTTCCTCATGTGTTTTATGCCAATATGACCCAAACGACAGTGCCACAAGAAAGTGGTACTATCATTATCAACTCTACATCTTTTGGCATCAATGCTATGAACATGTGTATCATCACTATCGAGATTCAATAAGAATAAACCCCTCACATTGGGAGCATGACCATAAAACATATTACTTATATAAATAAAACAACCATTATTCTCTGATTTAAATGAGTAATTGTCTCGCAATAAACAAGATCCAGATATAATGTTAATGCTTAACGCAGGTGCTAAATAACAATAATTCAGGTTCATCACTTATCCCGATGGTAGTCGAAGAGCGAGCGTGCTGACGTCGATCACATCAACATTGGAACCTTTTCCTACGTGCATCGTCACTTCATCCTTAGCCAGCCCCGTCTATTCCGTAGGTCCTGCTTTGAGTTGCAAATGTGAGCAACCGAACCGGTATCAAATACCCAGGCACTAAAACAAGAGCTAGTAAGGTACACATCAATAACATGTATATCATATATACCTTGTTTGGTGTTGGCCACCTTCTTGTCGGCCAGGTACTTGGGGTAGTTCCGCTTTCAGTGACCAGTTCCCTTACAATGAAAGCACTCAGTTTCTGGCTTGGGTCCAGCCTTGGGTTTCTTTACGAGAGGAGCAACTGCTTTGCCATCCTTCTTGGAGTTACCTTCCTTGCCATTGCCATGTTTCTTGAAACTAGTGGTTTTATTGACCATCAACACTTGAAATTCTTTCAGGATTTCAGACTTACCGACTTTCAGCATCGAAAACAGCTCGGCGATTGACTTGGTCATCCCATGCATGTTATAGTTCATCACGAAGCTCTTGTAGCTAGGTGGCAATGATTGAAGAACTATGTCAGTGATCGCCTTCGGCGGAAGGGGCATCCCTAACTCCGCCAGATGGGTCAAATACCCAGACATTCTGAGTATATGTTCACTGATAGACCCGTTCTCCTCCATCTTGCAAGCATAGAACTTATCAGAGGTCTCATACCTCTCGGTCCGGGCATTCTTCTTAAAGATAAACTCCAACTCCTGGAACATCTCATACGCTCCATGACATTCAAAACGTCTTTGAAGTCCTGGTTCTAAGCCATAAAAATTGCACACTGAACTATTGAGTAATCTCCAGAACGTGCCTCCCAAGCGTTCTTAACGTCTTCAGATGACATGTCTGCGGGTTGGTTACCAAGCGGTGCATCAAGGACATATGCCTTCTGGGAAGCCGTGAGGATAATCCTCAGATTACGGGCCCGGTCCACAAAGTTACTTCCATCATCTTTCAACATAGCTTTCTCTAGGAACGCATTAAAATTCAGGGGTGCTACTGTGCGAGCCATTGTTCTACAACATAAAAAAGCAAAGGTTACTATGACTATTGTTCAAGATAATGAGTTTAGTTAATCAAATTATTAAAGCTCCCACACAAATTGACATCCCTCGAGTCATCTGAGTGATACATGCTACATATTCACCATCTCAAGTCCGACCATCACGTGAGTTAAGGTGGTTTCAATGGTGCACATCATTATGTTGATCATATCTACTATATGACTCATGCTCGACCTTTCAGTCTCTTGTGTTCCGAGGCCATGTCTGTACATGCTAGGCTCGTCAAGTTTAACCCGAGTGTTCCGCATTTGCACCACTGGCTTGCATCCGTTGTATGCGAACGTAGAGTCTATCACACCCGATCATCACGTGGTGTCTCGACACGACGAACTTTCACAACGGTGCACACTCGGGGATTCATCTTGAAATTTAAGTGAGGGATCACCTTATAATGCTACCGTCGTTCTAAGTAAAACAAGGTGCATAAAAGGATTAACATCACATGCAAATCATAAGTGACATGATATGTCCATGAACTTGTGCTTTTGATCTCCATCTCCAAAGCACCGGCATAACACCATGATCTCCATCATCATGATCTTCGTCATTGTGTCGCCATCGGGGTTGTCGCGCACACCATGCTCATACTACTATTGCTACCTCTAAGCAATAAAGTAAAGCATTACATAGCGCTTAAAGATTGACACGCGGGTCATACAATAATCAAAGACAATCCTATGGCTCCTGCCGGTTGCCATACTCATCGACATGCAAGTCGTGGTATTTTATAAAAAAACATGATCATCTCATACATCACATATATCACATCATTTAATTGGCCATATCACATCATAACATACCCTGCAAAACCTAGTTAGACGTCCTCTAATTGTTGTTGCATGTTTTACGTGGCTGCTACGGGTATCTAGCAAGAACGGCTCTTACCTACGCAAAACCACAATGGTGATATGAAGATTACTTTTCAACCTTCTACAAGGATCGCCTTAATCAAATCCGGTCCAACTAAAGTGGGAGAGACAGACACCCGCCAGCCATCTTTATGCGACAAAGTCGCATGTCAATCGATGGAACACGGTCTCTCGTAAGCGTACGAGTAAAGTCGGTCCGAGCCGCTTCATCCCACAATACCGCTGAACCAAGAAAAGACTAAGGAAGGAAACAATCTGAATATCAACGCTCACAAAGTCTTTTGTGTTCTACTCAACATCTCATCTACGCATAGACCTAGCTCTGATACCACTGATGGGGAACGTTGCATGGGAAACAAAAAAATTCCTACGCTTCACCAAGATCAATCTAGGAGATGAGCATCTATGAGAGGAGAGATTGGATCCACATACCCTTTTAGATCGCTAAGCGGAAGCGTTAAAGAACGCGGTTGATGTAGTCGTACGTCTCCACGATCCAAATCGCAAGCCGTCCCACGAACTCCCGATCAAGTGCCGAACAGACGGCACCTTCGCGTTCAGCACACGTGGACCTCGATGAAGATATCTGCCTCCTTGATCCAGCAAGAGGGAGCAGAGAGGTAGATGGGTTCGCCGGCAGCACGACGGCGTGGCGGTAGCGGTGGTTGTGCTGATCCGATAGAGCTTCGCTAAGCATCGCCGAATCAATCTACTAGAGGAGAGGGTATCGGAGAGGGAGGAAGGGTTGCGTCGTGGCTTAGGGTGCGGCTGCCCTCCTCACTCTCACATATATATAGGGGGAGGGGTGGTGCGCCCAAACCCCTAGGTTTTCCCCTTGGGGCGGCGGCCAAGGATGGAGGCACCCTAGGGTGGCTTGCCACCCAAGTAAGGTGGCGCCAACCCTAGGGTTGGCCCTCCCACCAAACCCCTTGCCGCATGGGCCTTTGTGGGAGGGGCGGCCAGCCCACCAGGGGCTGGTGAGCCCTCTCTCACAGCCCATGCAGCCCTTTGGGGCTGGTGGGCCCTTCCGGTTGACCCCCGGGACCCTCCCGGCACCCCCGGTACGTTACCGGTGACGTCCGAACTTTTCCCGGTAACCAACACGGAACATCCTATATATGAATCTTCACCTCCGGACCATTCTGGATCTCCTCTTCATATCCGCGATCTCATTCGGGACTCCGAACAACCTTCGGTCACCAACACACATCACTCATCTACACCGAAACGTCACCGAACATAAAGTGTGCAAACCCTGCGGGTTCGTGAACTATGTAGACATGACCGAGACACCTCTACGGTCAATAACCAACAGCGGGACCTGGATGCCCATGTTGGTTCCTACATGTTATACAAAGATCTTTATCGGTCGAACCTCTATGTCAAGGATTCGGACAATCCCGTATGTCGTTCCCTTTGTTCTTCGGTATGTTACTCGCGCGAGATTAGATCGTCGGTATCTCTATACCTAGTTCAATCTCGTTACCAGCAAGTCTCTTTACTCGTTCTGTAATACAGGATCTCGCGACTACCACTTAGTCACATTGCTTGCAAGGCTTGTTGTGATGTTGTATTACCGAGTGGGCCCTGAGATACCTCTCCGTCACACGGAGTAACAAATCCTAGTATTGATCCATGCCAACTCAACGGACACCCTTGGACATACCTGTAGAGCACCTTTATAGTCACCCAGTTACGTTGCGACGTTTGATACATAGAAGATACTCCTCCGGTGTCAGTGAGTTGCATGATCTCATGATCATAGAAACAGATACTTGACATGCAGAAAATAGTAGCAATAAACTCACACGATCATACGCTACGTTCATAGTTTGGGTCTTGTTCATCACATCATTCTCCTAATGATATGATCCCGATATCAAATGACATCTCATGTCCATGGACATGAATCCTTAATCATCTTTGATCAACGAGCTAGCCTGCTAGAGGCATACTAGGGACATAATGTTTGTCTATATGCCTACACATGTATTTAGTTTCCAATCAACACAATTATAGCATGGACAATAAACGATTATCGTGAACAAGGAAATATAATAATAAACACTTTATTTATTGCCTCTAGGGTATATTTCCAACAGCAACGTGCCATCTACGATGCCATCCCGTAATCGAGCCGCTGCGGCGGCACAGTTCCAGGCGATCGCGGAGGAGAACAACGCGAGTTGCGCCTCCTATGCTCTGCTAACGAACCATCAGGCTACCCGATGGGACGACGACAGCAAGGCGCCACCATTTGCCTCATGGACCTCTCGTTTACCAGTGGCGGGCAGGGCATGGACTCCTTCGAGGAGGAGTAGGGCACGGAAGGCGGTAGAGCCTTGTGTCCACGTGGGCCAGTCCGCCTCCCGTTTTCTACTCTTTCTCATCGAAGACCGCACCTTCACTTCAGCGTCCTTATGGCCCGTGCTCATGGAGACGGCGGATGGAGAACGACACGGGTTTGGACGCCGAGCCCCGTCGCCATAGGATAGGTTTATGGGCGGGTTTTTTTTAGATGTTCGAAATGTAATGAAATCCGTCGTGTTTATATGATATCCGCCCGGTTGGTTCGAATTGGTACCAAAAATGTATGCGACTAGCTTTAAATGGTATCCTCACGCTTTCGTATTCGTAGACTGGTCCCCTGTCTACGGACGAATGCGATAGAAAATTTGTGGGTTACCATTGAAGATGTCCTTACCTTATCGCTAAGGACAATTACGCATAGGGAAAAGATCAAATCATAAAGTTTTGTCAAATCGGGATCATATATCGAGCTAAAGATTTCAAAAAGGTTAAAAACAGTGAATTCGGCCTCACCTAGACAGTTCCGTCGTGCATCGATTCGACGAGAGCAGAGCGATCCCGCGAGTCCGTCCGTTTGGGTACGGCGGCCAACAACGGGACGGGTAGCCCTGTCCCGTGGAGCGTGGCGATGATCTCCACCCGCAGCGTGTGGTCTCGGTCGGTTGCTCTGTCAGGCTATGCATCGTAGTACTAGTAGCAGGGAGGTGGAGGTGAAAAGAAGAGACCGACCGGCTGCAACAGTAGGGGCCGAAAGAAAGAAAGAAAGATAGACATCCCGTACGACAAATCTTGACCGAATCACGTCGAATTGCTCGCTCGCTTTTACCACAGTGTTGATGACATAGAGAGAGAGAGAGACAACATAGACGAGCGTGGAGCGCATGCCGTGGTTTTCCACGCCGGGCCTTTATCTCTTCTCGTCGGCCTCGAACCGGAGGAAATGTCTCCGGCTCATCGGAGACAGGCAGATCGGCCGGGGGTTGGCGCGGGATGACGTCACCTTACCTCGCCTCGGGATTCTGTCTCGGTCACGGCCACGAGGGCGCATGGAACGGGAAAGGGCACGTGCATGCGGTCGTCCGCTTTCTTCCTTGGTGCTTCGTAGTGTTTACCGCTTTCCTGTCTCTTCGTGTTCGTCCACTGCCTGCCTACGGTAAAAAAAAACTGCTACCAGTATTTCCAGACCAATCTTTTTTCCTTTCAACGGACTTTGTTGGTGGATTTCTAATGGAAATCTGAAGCGTGAACTACATAGCTATGTTCCAAACGTCTAGTGCATGCATTGTCCATGACAACACAAAATCTAGTGCATATATTGTCCATCACACACCTTTCTTTCCCCACTCACGAGGCGACTTGTTAAAAAGTTTCCTCTCGTCGATCTCACGCCGACGAGATTGTTAATTCATCTTCCCTCTTTCCACTTTTTGGGTGATCTATGGCGGGGAAGAAAATCTTGGTGTCTTGAGGGGCAGCGCTCGGATGGATGATGATGTTTTTTTTCTGAGTTAATCTTTCAGGCTTCGATCTTTTTTAAGTTTGTCTGTCAGGAGGAATTAGACTGAGCTTCCGTGTAAATTCCTACCTGCTACTTGGGGCAAAAAGGTTAGGGTTTGACATAGGGTGTACGGGATGGTGCGAGTTGTTGTCAGGTTCTTCAGACCAAATCAAAGGTTCAATGATGACAATTATGGCTAATGATGCACGAATAACACAAAACCTAATACGAAAAATATAACTTATGACTAACATGGTGTTAGAAAGTGATGTGGAAGGCTAAGACGAAAAAATGTAACTTATTCACATGGACTTGCTAATTTGATATGGGTGCATGGCTAGAGAAAATAAACAATGGGTCATAGCCATTTAGAAATAGAATAAAATATATATATAACGGCGTCGTAAAAGACAGGAAGAAAAATGAATGAGAAACCATGAGAAACCCACGTTTGAGAGAGAGAGAGATTCGAAGCCACATGTCTGGATGCATCATTAGTGGGATGGATAATTTTCATTCCTCAAAAGGAACATAGATCCTAGCCTCTACATCAGTATGATGCATACAATTACTATTATACATTATAAGTTAGTAGAGTATGCAATAAATTAAATCACGGACGAATCATTACAAGTTATGAAATAAGCACCTATAACTAAATAGTCGACTTCTTTCGCAATAGCGCGTTCATGAACGGATAACCATTTAAAGACGGATGAACATGAATCTGAGATGCTGTCTGGATGCTCATCCGTAACACAGCAAGGTACCTCGAACGGCAACCCGTAAATTTCCTTACTCATCCGTTCGTGGACAGGAAGGACTAGTCTACGGACACGATTACGGGAGGGAGATATCCAACCATAGCTGCATACATCCGTCCAACAACTCAAACCAACCAGACGAAATTCAAGCAAACCGGACGATATTCATCAAAGTTTGGATGGAAAATAGCACAAATTATCAATGCAAATCATGCAAATTAATTTTAATACAACAATGTCTCAAATTAAGCAGATGTCTAACAAGTTTTTGATCAAAAGATCATATCGTCCCACACAAACTGCCCCTTCAGCTTCATCGAACAGTGTGTGCATGTAAATGGTCGACCACGGGGCAACGCGTGCGGGCTACATATAATGTGTAGACTAACATTGAGTGAATAAATCGATCAACAAGTTAAGCAAGAGGAAGAAAAAAAACTTACGATCCCCTCATATATCGCGTGCAACGGCAACCTTTCCTCGAGCTCATGAACCATGTTGCAAAACTTGGTCATGCTCATCTGGATCATGTGCCAGCAATATGACAACGATTTCACGTTGCGCGGTTGAATGATGTACATGACGTAGGGCGTAATGTTCTTTCGTGCATGAAACCTTTCATGCACTTGCCGTCGAAAGGGCTCCCCTCTGGTACTGCCTATGAAATTCGTAGATGCGGCCAACCACGCATCGCACAACTCATCCTTCATGGTCGGATAGCTCACCCTCCTCCAAACTCTAAAAAATGACATAACATTTGAAAATAAGCTCAATGGCATTTCAGAGAACACATATTAGGCCTGGTGACCGCCATGCAGTTCCTCGACAGGGGGCGGAGTGTACCTTGATACAGACGGTGGAAAGTTCCGCCATAGATGGCGAACGGTCGCGTCAATGCTGGATGGGGCTGTTTGGCAATGCCTTTGTGACGGTCGAAGACGTACAAGAAGTAGCGGCAATGGAGGTGAAGGGTGGAAACCAAGGGATAAAAGGTGCCGAGTGCGAGGAAATGGGACCAAGAGGAAGGAATTGAGTGGGCCGAGGGGTGTCGGATAGCGATGTTTCTCGTGTTCAGACTCCGGCAAACCTCCCCTTTGTTCCCAATTTGTGCAAAAAAATCATGTCCGGACAGCTTCCCGGATCAATACAGAACCGTATCGGATGACTCCCATGATACAGAACCTACGGTCCGGATGGCTGTGAAAAGTTTGCGGGTTCGCCTTGAAGATGCGGTAGTAGTTCATGCACATGTCCTTCCCTCGTTCCTGCAAAAAAAAAAAAAAGCAGGCCTTGAGCATTTGCACATGAAGGAAAATAAACCAAGGGTTCCACACACGCAGACCAGAATAGTTGTCATCGATCACCCGGCCGGCCAGCCAGCCAACTCGCAGAAGCAGTTCGTTCTTCAGCAATCGGGGTGGTACAACAAGTATTCCTCCTGCTGCATTACGAGCAGACACGCTGCTAATAACTACGACCAGAGAAGAACATGCATCACGGCGGCGTGGGTTCTCATTCGCTTTTGGGCCTTGGCCGACGCCGCTGCCTCTCCGGCCAGTGCCGGGCCATGTGTGGCGATCCCGCGGCCTCCCGCTTGCCCTACACACCGGCCTTTCACCCCGACCGATACCATCGCTTGAGAATCGGAAGAGATCTACGTGCCCTGCCCTGCCCTGCCATGCCATGCCTCCGGGGTGGAAAGCTCCTCCTTCTCGACAGGAGCTCCACCGGCAAATTCTTCCGTTCCGCGGAAAGCACAGGAATCATGCATGATGTTGTGGGGTCCCGTGAAAAACTGAAATTCGAAAGCGACTCAAGGTGTCCCAAGGGTAGTTGCCATTCCTTCTGTGCTACCAGTAATAGTACTAGCAGTTTTTACATTTGGCCATGCACGTCCCAGAGGTTGCCCAAGTCCAACAGCTACCCGGACTTGAGGCGGTAGGCTACGCACCCGTCCAACGTGCGAATCCAGTTGAGGATACGACGGAATCCGACGACAAGTCTTCTTCTTCTTGTCCCATGTGCATGCGGCGCCTATGGTTCAGCGTATTACGCGAGGAAGAGACAATAACCGATCGACCCCGCAATCTTTTCTTGTATGGTCCGTACGAGATTTCAGCCCGTGGAGCCGGCGATCCGGTCCACCGCCGCTGTCCCAGCCCAATTAAAGTCCATTCCACCGCTGTTTTGACCAGACCAGCAGCGTACTACCTACGTACGTCGACACTGTACTTACGTGGTCGCACCAGTAGTTTCTTCCGGATAAACTACGGCGAATTTCAGGACGTGGTGGTGAACTTGTGTGGCGATCTATGGAGCACATCTCCCGTCTCCCGTGGCTGGTTTGCAATTGCAAGGAGGACGAGCTAGAAAGACGGTGACATCCCATACGTGGTACGTGGTCCAGCGACCCAGCAGCCCTGCATCCATCTTCAAGATCCTCGTTGTCGATATATGCATTCCACACGTCACTCACACCACATTCGGCCAAAGCTCATCATGGCACGCAGATCTTGAAGAATTAAAGGATGAGAGCTACCACTCCTGCCACGCATCGATCATTGTTACCACCGGAGAAAAGAAAAAGACCCGACGACGGCACCGTCCAGATCGTCAAACGTAACGAGCATCTCCTCCGTTTCCGTTTCAGAGCGGGTCCGTCGATCCGTCATGATCGTGAAGATCGGGATTCTTTTCGGCGCATCGAGCCGTCCATCCATCGGATCGCGGTAGCTGCCGGCCGGAGGGGCGTCGATCGATCGGCATGGCGTTTTCGCGTGCGTGCATGGGCGGTCACGCCTGGTTGCGCGATCTTGTTCGCTGCGAGGACCCGTTTCAATGTAATGCTCCCAGCCGTTCGAGGCTGGTTGGTTCGTGTGCTAGGTAGATGGGATTCGATGCCTGCGCGCGTATCTTCCATTCCATCTGCGCAAGCGTATGGCTTCCTTCCCTTGCTTGGCCTTGGTCCGTCAAATCATATCCGGGATCTTTTTCCTCGACTCCCCCCCTTCCCCCCCCCCCCTCCCCCCGCGTCGCCTCCCGAGCGAGGCGACGAGGGTCCCTTCCCTTCTTTTCCCAGAGCCGCCCCTCCTCCTAATCCCCTCCAGCCGCCATCGGGCCTAGCTCACATGGTGCCGGCAGCGGCGGCCTCGTTATTTTTTCCCGCGGCGCTAGAACTCGGGTGGTGGCGGCTGGCGGCGGCGCACCCAGGCCAACGACGGATCTGCTGGCGACGCGGCTTCGCGGACGGCATGTTGGCCCGTTTAGCATGCTGGGCTGCATATTTTCAGCCTGTTGGGTTCATTTTTAGGCATATTGGGCTGTATTTTAGGTATATATATTAAAGAAATCTGAAAATATATACAAAAAATTAAACGGGTCATGTCGTGCCGGCCCGCGTGGCCCAACCTCCAGGCCAGGCATGGCCCAAGGCATGCCGCGTGCCGGGCCCGACCCGTTTATGTCGTGTCGTGCCTGACCCATGGCATGTCGTGTTGCCGTGTTTCTGGACCGGCCCAAAAAGCACGGCCCATTTGACCAGGTCTGACCTGATCCTAGCCCAATACCGCATCTACTCTGCATCGTCAGAGTTCGGGAGTCGTTGCAACACCGACTAGGAAGTCAGATGAATTTGCCAAGAGATGCAACACCAAAGATGACGATCCGAAATAAGAAGCGTCCACTAGTAAAGAAATAGCTAGCCACAACTCTTCTTGATGGCACGCCAACTTCCTTCAACGTGAGCACATATATTTTCAAATAGTGCTGGTGTTGGCCAAATTTGTGTGTTATGTCTACACATATAATGGTGGGGTTCAAATTCAGCCGAACGTCATTTGTATGAGGACACCATCGCTCTCCCCTTGCGCAATTTATTATTGAGATGGCCAAAGATCCTAAGCCAATACTATGAACTGTACTTGTGTCATGCAACTTGTGTTGCACGTCAAATGTATATTTTATGAGGTCTGCAGATATTGTGATGGCGTTCCCAAAGGTAGAATGCGATAAGTATTTGCATAACTATATATATAGCTAGCTAGCCCCTAGTTAATTATAGGCGATCTCTAGACGATAATGCCATATATGTGCATATACAGACAAACCAGCGACCTCTTCCTTCAATCCATTGAGAGCTAGACTATATCGAAGACTATTTGTTGTGTGTATAATCCTCTAGGTATGCGATGCCCAATATATTTTCATTTTATCTTTTTAGCAAATGCATGTGTAGTAATATGCTGAAATGTTCTTGACATTTTGTGTAGGCACCGTAGAAAAAAACTGCATGCGTTTTTTGTATTGTTTTTGCGATATTTTCTAAACTGTTTGTCAAAACAAGGCATATAATATACCGTTTGATATCTACCGAAAATGCGCAACGTTACCATGTGGAACACTTTATGAGATTTGTCACCGTTTAAGAGCAGTTTCGAAAACTGTGGGCACCCGAGGAGTGGCAGCAAGCGTATTTTCGCGTTTTTCTCTAACCCGCTTGTCGGAATGAATCAAATGATACGGAGTTGGAAAGATATCGTCAGGGCGTAACTTTTTCATGTGTATTACACTCTAATTCTTTACGGTTTAATAGCAGTTTGAAATTTAAGGAAACGCGGAATTCTATTTTTCAAAAATTTCAATTTTTTTGGTATGGTTTTTGCTGCAGTTTTTTAAGTGTTTGTCGGAGCAAGGCATGTGATACGGCGTTTGAAATCTGTGAAATAGGCGCAACTTTCATATGTTGGGCATTTGTTGAGATTCCTCACATTTTTAAAAGAATTTTATAAAATGGTGTGGCTGCCTACGAGTGGCAGCGAGCGTATTTTTGTATATTTTTCCAGATCGTTCGTCGGAATGATGCAAATGATACGGCATTGAAAACATAAAGACGAAGCCCAACTTTTTCATGTAAAACACTCTCTCTAATTCCTTCTAGTTTGAAAGCAATTTTGATTTTACCAAAATGCGGACACTCTGTTTTTTGCGACCCCAAAATCAAAGCGTGAACCGCATCAGACGGAAGAACGCACTCCTTTAGAAGGAAAATCGCACTGCATCAGACAGGTAAGTGAACTTCATGGTTTCTTTTGTCACATGTAAATTTTTCCATGCGAGGAAGTGGACCGGGGTCTTCCATCTGAGGTGAAAGTTGCTTGGACGGCTGTCCCGGGAAAGGGTGAGATCCCGATTTTTTTCGAAAGGTGTCAGATCCAGCTAATCTATCGTAAAAGAGTCAAAACAGGAAATTTAGCCACCCAAGGGTAGTTGTCAAGTTGTCATTCCTTCCGCGCTACTTCCTTGGTTTCTAAATATAAATCTTTCTATAAATTTTAATACAACCTACATACGAAGCAAAATAAATAAATCTATACTATAAAATATGTTTATACATCTATATTGCCTCGTAATGAAATGTTTAAAAATAAAATATAGAAACGAAAGAAGTACTACACTACGATAGCTTTTTACGTTACAGGCCATGCACGTCCTAGAGGTCGCCCAAGTCCAACAGGCGAATCCAGCTCAGGATACAACGACAAGTCTCCTTGTCCCATGTGCATGCGGCGCCTATGGTTCACCGTATTCCGCCGAGGAATAGAGAAGAACCGATCGACCCCGCAATCCTTTCTCGTATCGTCCGTACGAGATTCGGCTGGTGGAGCCGGCGATCCGGTCCACCGGCCACCGCTGCTGTCCCGGTCCCGTTAACTGTGCACAATGTTCCATTCCACCGCTGCATTGACCAGGCTAGCAGCGTACGTACTTACGTCGTCGTAGCAGTAGTTTCTTCCAGATAAACCATGCCGAATTTCAGGACGTGGTGGTGCGATCTCCCGTGGCTGCTGGTTTGCAATTGCAAGGAAGACTTGCTAGAAAAAACGGGGGCATCCCGTACGCTGCCCTGCATTCATCTTCAAGATTCCTCGTGCTCGTTGTCGAAACATGCATCCCACGCCACGCCACACAGGGCCAAAGTTTGTCATGGCACGCAGATTTGCGAGAATTGATGGACGAGAGCTACCACTCCTACCGTCCATTGATGCCTTTTCACCTTACCGGAGAAGAAAAGACTAGACGACGACGACAACACCGTCCAGATCGTCAAACGTACAGAGAGCATCTCTTTCTCCTCCTCCGTTTCCGTTTCAGAGCAGAGATAAGATGGGTCCGTCGATCCGTCATGATCGCCAAGATCGCGATTCTTTTCGGCGCATCGGTCCGACCATCCATCAGATCGCGCTAGCTGCTGGCGAGGCGTGGATCGATCTCGATCGATCGGCATGGATGGTTTTCGCGTGCATGGCATGGGCAGTCGATCACCTCTGTGGGCTGGTTTCAATGCGGTCCGCCGTTCGAGGCCGGTTAAGTTGGTGTACTAGATGGGATTGGATGCTTTCGTGCGTGCGTGCGTGCGTATCTTCCATCAGCGCAGGCATTGCTTCCTTCTCTCGCTTGGCTTTGGTCCGTCAAATCATATCCGGAAAGATAGGAGATCTCCCAAGATAAGCAGGATGCATGCACCAGCAGAGCTTACAGTGGTGGTACTACAGTGGGATAAGATCGGAGATGGCCGATCCTAGTGTACGGACGATCCCAAACGTATCATTTGCCAATGCTTTCACGGAAGAAGAATCATCGGTGAATCAAAAAGCGAGAGGTCCATTGGCATTTCAAAAAACAAAAAGGGGGTCCATCGAAGAAGATACATCTCGGCTACGATAATACTAGTGCGAGAACTGTACTACGATCTGCTGATTCTCATTTATCTGATAGAACGATTTTTGGTTAGCTTGACAAGTTCCATTGTGCATCAGTGCGGGGCCGTCCGTTTGGAGAGAAGTTTGTTTGAAACCTTAAGATTGTACAGCTCGTCGTAAGTGGACCCTCGCCTTTATAAATCCCTAAGGCCATGTTCGGTTAATCCCCTTACCACAGGGATTGAAGGGGATTGGGGAAGGAACTTCGATAACACATCCTCGTTTTCATCGGTTCTATTTTGTGGCTCATTCTTACCTTTACTTTGTGCTAGTATTACTTGTATGATATATGTGCTTGTGTCTATTATTATTGTTGTTAGCATCATATAAGTTACTCACCTAGTTGCATATTTAGACAACCTATTTGTTGCTAAACTTAATTTGACAAGAAAACCTAAAAATTGGTAGTTGCCTATTCATCCCGCCCCTCTAGTCGACCATATTGATCCTTTCAGTTAATTTCGTAATTCTTCTTTGCCAAATTTTTTCCTCTGTAGCCTATCCACCCCCCAGGAATTCTCAAACAACTTGAAAGATACAAAGCCAAAGCTAAGGTTGTTTTGGACTAGGGGGTACCGGCCCGAAGTGATCGGTTCATATGGGCCGGACTGTGGGCGTGTTAAGCCACCGCCTGGAGGACTATGGGAGCATCAAAGACTTGCTCGTATAAAAAAGGAAACCTCCAAAAACTTGCCATGCACCCCAAGGATGGTTGTATATTCGGCAACCGACCTAAAGCTTGTAAGCTAGCTCCCCTTGGGTACCTATATAAGCCTAAGGGTTTCATCTATAGAGGGACAACTATTCACCTTAGGGTCTCCAGCATACACAAGATCTCGAGGTAGATCATCAACATGTACTTGATACACAATCATCAATACAATCAAAGCGGGACCTAGGGTTTTACCTCTTCGAGAGGGACCGAACCTAGGTAAACATTGTGTTCCTACTCTCCCTATTATCATTGTTCTAAGATCCACAACTCGAGAACCCCTACCCGACATCTCCCGGTTTAACCACCAGTGAAAGCCTTTGGAGGAAATATGGGCATGAGAAGGGTCGGTATTTGGTAGCATGGCCTTTGGCTTGTAGGCCCAAAAACTAGGGAGGTCCTGGAATTTTAAACCTAGGTCTTGAAAATGAGGCTGTTCTCATGAAGCACCTCAATAAATTCAACAACAAAGCAGATGTTCCATGGGTTCATTTAGTATGGGATACATACTACTTTGGCGGAATTCCCCATGACGCTACCTTGTGTGGATCTTTCTGGTGGAGATTGATAATGCTTGCACCCCTCTATCACTATGGTTAAGGTGAATATTGGAGACATTGTTCTCTTCTGGTCGGATCACTTGGAGATTGATAATGCTTGCACCCCTCTACAAACTAGATTTCAAAAGGTGCATTCATATTGTTTTGACAAATCTATATCTGTCAAGGAGGTTCTGGGTTTGTAGAAAGTAAAGGATCGATAGGTCTGATGGATTGCACACAGCCCGACAGGGGTGCGTTGTTCTCATTATATATAACAAAGGACAATATAAGTACAAGGTATATACCTCTCGTATACTACTTGGATTCTAACACTCTCCCTCAATCTTAACCGGTGTCAAGAAGGTTGAGATTGCACCGACAGACTTCAAACAAAGGAAGTGGCAGCGGTTTACTAAAAACACCAGGAAGTCACTAGTAGAAAACAAACCTTTTGTCCGCCTCATTAGTCACGGTTGGCTTTTGAACCGGCACTAATGTGATCATTAGTGCCGGTTCATGATGGGGATCATTAGTGTCGGTTCGTTACGGACCATTAGTCCCGGTTCGTGCCATGGACCGGTACTAAAGGTGTGGTGGCAGGCTGGCGTCAGCCTGGGGCCCCACGGGAACCTTTAGTCCCGGTTGGTATTTCCAACCGCGACTATAGGATAACCTTTAGTCGTGGTTGGAGCCACCAACCGGAACTAAAGGTTCTCCTATATTGAAACCCTTCGGCGCCAGCCCGAGCAGAGTCCTCTCTGTTCTTTCCCTTTTCTCTCCTCTCTGTTCTTCCTCTCTTTCTCAAGCTCATCCTCCATTTTTGTCAAAACTTGTCAAGATTTGGAGGCATCCCATCCATCCAAGTGTTCACAAAGGTTAACAACTTTGTCCTTTCATCCCTCGTTACTAGATTAGCTCTTGCAATGCTCTATAAGTATAGTAATTTGTGGGTTTTAGATTGTATGTGGTAGTTTATTTGATTTATGGAATTTGAGCTCAAATTAAATTCTTACTTTGCATTTGTAGGTGTTTACTTAGTGCCTTCCCGTCCCCGTCCTAACCACCATCGATCGCCTGCACCGTCCTGTCGCCGGCACCACCTTGGTGAGCCTCTTGTTCTTATAATTTTTATAAAAAAAACATGTTTGTAAGATTTAGTTAGTTACTTGTATCGTTTTCTTACCTATATGGTTGTTTGTTATACATAGTGGCATGGTTTTGAAATCTGTCCCCATCGGACCTCGTCCGGTTTATGATGCGGATGTGGTATATACTCTCTTTTATAACTCTTTGTTGCATTTCGTGTTCATGACAATTATGCCAATCAAGTTGACATAGATGTTTTTATCTAGGAGGTATGTGAACCGGAGATTCCAACCTACATAGATATTCTTGTCAAGAAGTTAAATTTAGTTGAAAAAGAAAACGAGTATTTGAAAGAAAAATTAAAAATAGTTGAAGAAGAGAAGATGAAACTGGAGTTGTATGCTGCCGATGTCGTCGATGATCACAAGATCAAGATGGGTGCAATGCGCTTGAAGATTAGAAAATTTAAAAGATATGCCATTGATAGTGAGGCTTGGTATCACTATGCTGTTGGATCAATTGTTACCTTAGTTGCGATGTTGATTGCATTTTTTGCTGCATTTAAATGCTTTAGCTAGAGGGTCTGTATGTTATTTTATGAAAACAAGTGTGTATGAACTTCTATTAATTAATTTGGTCTTTTCGGTGCTGTGTAATGAAGATGAGCCGGCAATGGATGTACGACGACCGATGCTCTCCCTAGTTCATTAATGGCGTGCATACTTTTTCTGGTTGCGGCTGAGGCAAACAAGCGGCCGGATGGTTTTATGTATTATCCATGTGCTGGCTGTAAGAATGATCGAAATTACTCTAACTCAAGAACCATTCACGTCCACCTGTTTGAGTCTGGTTTCATGTTCGACTATAACTGTTGGACCAAGCACGGAGAAAGAGGGGTCCTAATGGAAGAGAATGAAGAAGAAGAGGATGATGACAGTTATCCCGGCCATGGGTTCCATGAATACGATGGCACAACAATGGGGGAAGAAGTTGAGCCGACAATGCGGGAAGGAGCTGAAGAAGAGGCATCAGATGAGCCCGCTGATGATCTTGGTCGGGCCATTGCCGATGCAAAGAGAAATTATACAAGTGAAAAGGAGAAGCTGAAGTTGCAGCGCATGTTAGAGGATCACAAAAAGGGACCCAAATTGCGAAGATGACAATAAAAAGCTGGATACCACACTGGAAATGCTGCAATGGAAGGCAGAGAATGGTGTATCTGACAAGGCATTTCAAAAGTTGCTGATAATGTTAAAGTAGAAGCTACCAAAGGACAACGAATTGCCAGAGAGTACGTACGAAGCAAAGAAGGCTCTCTGCCCTCTAGGATTAGAGGTCGAGAAGATACATGCATGTCCTAATAACTGCATCCTCTACCGCGGTGAGTACAAAGATTTCAATGCATGCCCGGTATGCTGTGCATTGCGCTATAAGATCGACCACGATGACCCTGGTGATGTTGATGGCGAGCGGCCCAGGAAGAAGATTCCTACCAAGGTGATGTGATATGATCCTATAATACCACGGTTGAAATGTTTGTTTCAAAACAAAGATCATGCCAAGTTGATGTGCTGGCACAACGAAGACCGTGAGAAAGACGGGAAGTTGAGAGTGCCCGCTGACGGGTCGCAGTGGAGAAAAATCGAGAGAAAGTGGAAGGACTTTGCAAAGGATGCAAGGAACGTATGGTTTGGTTTAAGTGCAGATGGCATTAATCCTTTTGGGGAGCAGAACAGCAATCATAGCACATGGCCTGTGACTCTATGTATCTATAACCTTCCTCCTTCGTTGTGCATGAAGCGGAAGTTCATTATGATGCCAGTGCTCATACAAGGCCCCAAGCAACCCGGCAACGACATTGATGTGTACCTAAGGCCATTGGTTGAAAAACTTTTACAGCTGTGGAATGGAAAAGGTGTACGTGCGTGGGATGCGAAAGATCAGGAGGAATTTGATCTACATGCGTTGTTGTTTGTAACCGTCAATGATTGGCCTGCTTTAAGTAAACTCTCAGGACAGACAAACAAGGGATACCACGCATGCACGCATTGTTTAGATGATACTGACAGTATATATTTGGATAAATGTAAGAAGAATGTGTATCTAAGGCATCGTCGATTTCTTTAGAGCAGGCATCCCGTAAGAAAGAAAGGCAAGCATTTCAAAGGTGAGGCAGATCACCGGAAGAAGCTTCATCACCGTACGGGTGATGAAATACTTGATATGGTCAAGGCTTTAAAAGTAATCTTTGGCAAGGGTCCTCGTGCACAATCTGTTCCGATTGACATTGCCAAACACGCACCCATGTGGAAGAAGAAACCTATATTTTGGGACCTACCGTATTGGAAGGACCTCGAGGTCCGCTCTGCAATAGATGTAATGCACATGACGAAGAATCTTTGCGTGAACCTGCTAGGCTTCTTGGGCGTGTATGGGAAGACAAAAGATATGCCGGGGGCACGGGAGGACCAGCAACGTATGCATGGAAAAGAAGGCATGGATCCAAAGCAGTTTCAGGGTCATGCCAGCTATGCTCTTACCAAAGAAGAGAAAGAAATCTTCTTTGAATGCCTTCTCAGTATGAAGGTCCCGTCTGGCTTCTCGTCGAATATAAAGGGAATAATAAATATGGTAGAGAAAAATTTCCAGAACCTAAAGTCTCATGACTGCCACGTGATTAGGACGCAACTGCTTCCGGTTGCATTGAGGGGGCTTCTACCGGAAAACGTTCGATTAGCCATTGTGAAGCTATGTGCATTCCTGAATGCAATCTCTCAAAAGGTAATTGATCCAGAAATCCTACCAAGGTTAGAGAATGATTTGATGCAATGTCTTGTCAGATTCGAGTTGGTGTTCCCACCATCCTTCTTCAATATCATGACGCATGTCCTAGTTCACCTACTCGAGGAGATTGCCATTCTGGGTCCTATATTTCTACACAATATGTTCCCCTTTGAGAGGTTCATGGGAGTCTTAAAGAAATATGTTCATAACCGTGCTAGGCCAAAAGGAAGCATCTCCAAGAGACATGAAACAGAGGAGGTCATTGAGTTTTGTGTTGACTTTATTCCTAACATTAAGCCGATAGGTGTTCCTGAATCGCGACATGAGGGCAGACTGGGTGGAAAAGGCACGCTAGGAAAGAAATCACTAATATGCTGGGACGGGCATTCTTTGGCGCAAGCACACTACACAGTTCTACAAAGTTCCACCTTGGTAGCTTCGTATATCGAGAAACACAAGAATATTCTACGCTCCAAACACCCGGAGAAGTGTGACCACTGGATTACACATGAACAAACGGTGACTTTCGCTGGTTTTTTGCAGACACGTCTCATGCATGACGACACTATTGAAGATGACTGTACTTGCTGTCCAAGTTACCATCTTCGACTATATTAACTTTCAAAGGGTACGAGATAAATGTGAATACATTTTACATGATCGCCCAAGATAAAATGAGCACCAACCAAAATAGTGGTGTTCGCTTTGATGCAGCAAACAATAATGGGCCAAAGGACACATACTATGGTTACATAGAAGAGATATGGGAACTTGACTATGGACTTGATTTGAAGGTCCCTTTGTTTAGGTGCAAATGGGTCAATCTGACAGGATGCTTGGTAAAGGAAGACCCGTAGTACGGAATGACAACAGTGGATCTCAACAATCTTGGATACGTAGATGGACCATTCATCCTAGCCAATGATGTGGCGCAGGTTTGTATGTGAAGCACATGTCTACCAAGCCGAGAAAAAGAAAAAGATAAGGAAGAAAATACATCATGCGATGAGCCAAAGCGCCACATAGTTCTTTCAGGGAAAAGAAACATCGTGGGAGTGGAGGACAAGACAGACATGTCACAAGATTATGAAAAGCTTCATGAAATTGCTCCCTTCACAGTGAATGTTGACCCGAGCATCAAGTTAAATGATGAAGATTGTCCATGATTACGACACAAAGGGACACACGCGAAGAAAACGTTTTACACCCAAAGATCCCACTCTATGATGTGACCAGCTTCTCTAGTTAGTTTCTGGACTTATATATCTAGAAAGTCCCACTTCGAACAAACCGAAGGGAAACTTTGTAATAGTAGTGTACTTATGTGTTTTGTGCGTTCAGTATGCACCATTCGAAGGAAGGCCATCAATTTTCAACCATTTCTGACTTCATTTGCTATTTTTCATGCATTTATCGATTTTTTTAGCTAAATGACCCTAAAATTGATAAGCACTTCAAATGAACTCTGGAAAGGTTGAAAGTTGGCATGGTATCATAATTTCACCAACATAGCATGTGCTAAAAAGTTGAGAGGGTTATCGCAAAAACTAGATGCACTTCGTGTACAAAATGGACAATCTCTTTCGAAGTATGAGAGTTTCGGACGAAAACTCGTCTGTTACAAAGGCATTTCATTTTTTAACTTATTTGAACTCCAAACTTTTTATGTGTTCAAAATGCACCATTCAAATACACATCATCAATTTCCAACCATTTCTGACTTCATTTGCTATTTTTCATGCACTTAATGATTTTTTTTGAGCTAAATAACCCTGAAATTGAAAAGCACTTCAAATAAACTCTGAAAAGGTTGAAAGTTGGCATGGTATCATCATTTCACCCACATGGCATGCTATAAAAAGTTAAGAGGGTTACGGCAAAAACTGGATGCACTTCGTGTACAAAATGGACAACCTCTTTCGAAGTATCAGGGTTTCGGACGAAAACTCGCCTGTTACAAAGGCATTTCATTTTTTTAATAACCTAATATTTACCAAATTGGATATAATAATAAAACACGATAATATTAAACAGTAGAAAAAAATCATTGGAAATCTATTTTTAAAGTGAAGTTATTCACAAACTAGTGATTCACACAAATTTCAAATAATTCAAATTTAAACTATTCAAATTTGAAAACTACTACCACTAACAGAAAGTTTATAATTTTTTTGACCTAACGCAAAAATATTTACTCATTAACTCTCAATAAAGCACAAAAAAACTCAGAAAAAAAAGAAAAAAATAAAGCAAAAAAAGGAAAAAATGAAAAATAAATTAAAAAAATCCCGCCTACTGGGCCGCCATGGCTTGCATACAACTAGAAACCCAACCTGGGCCAGGATGCAGGCCCGCAAGGCCTAGTAGGCCCATAGGAAATCGCAGCACAGGTAGGCCCAGAAGGCCTGCATTAGAGAGGAGCTCAATGCAGTGCCCGCGCCGGGGCTTATAAACTGGTCGAGGCGCCCCTCGACTAGCGAGGTGGGACTAAACTTCCCCGCAGTGCGCCGTGCCAGGAACACACCTTTAGTCGCGGTTGGTGGTTAGTCGCGGTTGGAGCCACCAACCGCGACTAATGGGTTTCGATTCCCGCCGTCTGCGCCCGCTAAAATTCACCTTTAGTCACGGTTGGTGGCTCCAACCGCGACTAATCTTTAGTCGCGGTTGGAGCCACCAACCGTGATTAAAGGTCCTCCTATATAAGCGGGGAGTTGAAATTTTTTCATTCCCTCTTCTCTCTTCGTCTCTAACTTCGACCACCGAGGAGATCGCCGCTCGCGCGCCTCCGAAGCCGTCGCCGCCACGACGCCGTCGCCGCCCCCGACGCGCCGCCCCCCGCCCCTGTCACCGCCCCCGCCTCCTCAAGCTCGCGCGCCGTCGCCGTCGCCGACAACTCGCCGTGGCTCACTGGCCGTCGCCCCGCTATTAGCCCATGCCGCCATGGATTTTTTTAGATGTTGTTTTAGATGAATTTTAATTTTAGATGAATTTTGATGTTAATTTTAGATATTGTTTTTAGATGTTAATTAGATCTATAGAAATATATAATGTTATTTTTAGATGAATTTTGACGTTAATTTTAGATGAATTTTGATGTTAATTTTAGATATTGTTTTTAGATGTTAATTAGATGTATAGAAATATATAATGTTATTTTTAGATGATAATTTTAGATATATGAATGTTAATTAGATGAATTTTGAATTTTTAGATGTTAATTAGATGTATAGAAATGTTAGATGAATTTTATAAATATGAATGCTAATCAGATGAAGTTTAGGAAGGAAAGACTCGACAGACCTAAAGTCAACCTGTTGCATATTGAGTAATAGTGATCTATGTGTTGATCAGTTTTCTCGTAGTTTCCTTCGATCGATTTTAAATGTTTCAACTATGAACAGGGAATTCGCTATGTGCGAATACTGCGAAGACGGGCGTGGTCTGTGTGACAAGCCTTACCTAGTTGATGATAGGCGCTTCAGCATTATGCTGGATGAGACCTTCGAAGTGGATACAGTAAGTCATAACGACAAGTCTTTTTTCGTAATTAAGCATGATTTCTGCTTCTTTTGCTTCAAGTTATAATTTCATTTTTTTACTATTCTACTAGCATATCCCCTGTCATGCAAGGATTTATGTCTTGGATAAGATTGGTTTCAATACTAAAAAAGTATGGAGGTAAAGAGAGTTCACTTGAGGACCAATCATGGTTATACTTTTGCCGTAAAATTATACAATGCAGACACTACTCCTATTTTGAACGCAAAAGTTGGAGAGCAATATGCAAGGCTTATGCATTTGAGTCTAATATGCTTATCACATTTGATATTCATCCGGAAGATGAAATTGAATGTAATATCGACATCTAGGTCGATGTGATGACGCCTTCAGTTCTACCATTATGTGAGTTTCTCAACCATATTTATTAAGTAATTTATATTGTTTATTTAAAAATAGTTTACAACTTATTTTCATTCTTTAAAAAATGTATGGAATATGATAGACAGAACCTACTACTACAATGATGAAGCAGAATTAACTTATAAGGAGAAAGATCATCTTATCGCATTTATTAATGATCTTGAGAATTACAATAGTTATTATCAAACTCCTCTACATTATGGTCAATACGTGCCACTAGTGCACGTGGTGAACTACAGTAACATCCATGGAGATTGCATGGTAATATTTTCTACTATTAGGACATCCATGGATCTTTTGCATAAATTATTCTAAAACTAAACTACATTGCTAAATACAAAGTTATAACTATGTTTTCAACAGAAAATCCCGAAGGATTGTGTGCCTTCTCTGATGTTTCCGAGAGGTCGCGTTGATGTTATGAGCTTACGGCCAGCACGGCTAGGTCAGCCTACGCATCACTCCTGTCCATACCGGATTTTATAAAACCGATGAAGACATGACAATCAAAGATTGGAAAAAATATATGGTCAATCGTAGAGAGCTACTTGGAAGCAACATTGTGTGTAGGCCAAGAATTGGAGACAGGATGATCTTCATTCTCCATAATGAAGAGTAAGGGCCTATCTTGCTTTATGATATTGTACCTAAGAGAGGGTAGAGTAGGTCCTATGAGAGAGGAGTAGGTCCTAGGTACAATGTGTTATTATGTGCTACAATATGTTAGAGTTGATAATGATGAGGAGGAGGAGCTGTGATTATGACTAGTGATCAACCTGTTATATGATGTCTCATTGACGAAAATGATGATTAAATAGTGTTGGTGGTAATGACTATGATGATTATTTTTGTATAGTGTTGTTGATGATGATATGATGCAAGAGTTTTTATATTAATATGATGATGATGTTGATCAAGATTATCATGATGATTTGTTATATTATTGGGGGAAGGAAAGCGGATTAGATTCATGTGGATGGATCAGAAGTGACCAAAAGTTGAATTAGTAGGATCGTCGTCCTACTAATTCAACTTTTGATCACTTTTTATTCATTTGGATGAATAAAATCCATGTTTCTTCCTCACAATGATATAATAATTCATCATCAACATAATGATATATGTTTGAAATGAAAATTAATTAAATAGAAAACACAAAATTAAAAGGAAAATTAAACCATAATTAATTCATAAACCCCTAAAGAATTAAAAGGAAAAATAAAACTAAACTAAAAAACTAAATACTTTTAGTCCCGGTTGGTGTTACCAACCAGGACTAAAGGTCCCCGAGCCCACGGCGCCGTCGGATGCCACGTGGAGGGCCTTTCGTGTCGAGTCGTGTTGAACCGACACTAAAGGGGGAGGCTTTAGTCCCCACCCTTTAGTGCCGGTTCGGGAACCGGCACTAAAGGCCCTTACGACCCGCGACTATAGGCCGGTTCTGCACTAGTGAGTTGATCCTTAGACAAGATGAACTTAATTTTTAATAGCTTTTGCGCAACTCGTTACCACACAAAATGAAAGTCAACTTCGATATGTTTCATCCTTGCGTTAAATACTGGGATAGATGAAAGGTATGTGGCTCCAATATTATCACGCCAAAGAACTAGAGGTATGTCTTGAGGAATACACAACTCTTGTAGCAAGGATCGTACCCAAATGAGTTCAGTAATAGCATTAGCAATAGCTTTATACTTAGCTTATGTACTACTCCGAGAAACAATGGCTTGCTTTCGAGCATTCGAGGTGATCAAATTATAGAAAGTAAAGTAAAGGATCGATAAGTCTGATGGATTGCGCACAACCCGGCGGGGGTGCGTTGTGCTCATTATATATAAAAAAGGACAATATAAGTACAAGGTATATATGTCTCGTATACTACTTGGATTCTAATAGAGTGTAACAACCTTTATGATTTGGTCCCTCTCCCCCTCTCTGAGATGGCATTTTTTGAGCTCACTCATCTCTTTGATATGGTGGGAAACATCAAGTCAACAATCAAGCTCATGATCAATGGTATTAGAGACATAGCAAAGTCTCTGATTACATTTCTAAATAAATTACACTTCTGGTCATCAGCCAATTATAGCCAAACTAGTATTGAATTGGATATGGAAAAGTTGTTGCACCATGTCAATCAAGATGTTTGCATGGTTGGTTATTATGGATAAAGTTAACACCAAAGAAATGATATAGTGTAGATGCTGGAGAATTGACGATGGCCCATAGTGTGTGGTGTGCCCAACCTCTGCTTTGGAAGATAGGAATCATTTATTCTTCCAATGCAACTTCGGTGTGAAGATATGGAATTATCTGTAGATTGGTTGGCCGAATAGTCAAGATATGGTGGAAATTGCTTTTGGTGACAGAAAGGACTTTAATAAACCTTTTTTTATAAGGTAGTTTTTTTGTCTTGGTGGAATATTTGCAAGGTCAGAAATGATAAGGCTTTTAGACACATTCAGCCATGGGGCAGTGGAGAAGTGGGTTTACCGAGTAAATTGCATAAAACCACCACTTTGAGGGTCGGTTTTGCGAGAAACACTAGGATACAGTTTCTTTGCAGAAAACACCACCTCTTGCGTAATTGTTTTGCAAAAACCACTGATCGGCGGAACGGGCCGTGTTAAGTGAGTTTATGACAGGGTGGGGCTCGTTTTTGCCTACGTGGCACTGTTAGCCGTCCCGACAGGTGTTAGACGACGTGAGACGGCACCGTTCGGTCCATCCCGGTCAAAAGACCGAATCGTTACTCTGCTCGCTCGGCCGAATTGTTACTCCACTCTGTTCGCTCGGTCCTCTCTCGCTCTGTTGCTCTCTCTCGCTCTGTTCTTGCTCGCCACATCCGCCACCGCCGCGTTGCGCTGCCGCCACAGTGTCATGGTGTCCTGGAGTGATGGGTCGGATAGCAGTGACCACACCATCGAGTACATTAGTTCTGGTTCCGACGACGGCACCATTAAGGTCAGTTCTTAGAGTTAGGGTTAGGGTTTGATATTTGGGAGTTTCTCGAATGAGCTTGTTTTGAAGTTGTGGATCAAATGTCTGGCCACTCCAGGTTCCTGCGACCACTGAAGACTCCGATTTCGAGGGCCTTGAGACGGAGTTGCCTGTTTTGTGCCATGGACACGGAAAGGCAGCACACAGGGGTGTTGCTTTCGAAGGGATTCATATTGGCAGGAGGTTTATTTGTTATGCAGAGAAGGTATGGTTCGAACTAAACTAATTGGAAGTTGTGGATTTACCGAACCAGATCTATCATTTGTTTACTCTTGAATCTGTACTATGGAGGCAATTATTGTAGTATATTGTGAAGTCAGGACAGTGGATGCACTCATTGTTTACTCTGCCAGCATTGTTTAGTCTGGATCTGGCAACATTGTTTAGTTAGTTAATTTTGTTAACACTCCTCTGGCATGTTATTCATAATTTAAGATAGAAGATGCATGGGTTAGCACACCATCATTGTTTACTTAGTACTTGTTTACTTTAGAGCACATCATTGTTTACTTTAGGACATGTTTAAATATTCTATCTTGAGCTTGCCAGCTCTGAATTTGAGGACACTATAAATAATCTAGCTTGTAAGCACTTCACTGTATTGTACTTGTTCATGTTAATATTGTATTATTTCAGGAAGGTAAAAACTGTGGATTAGTTGAATGGATTGATCCAGCTTGGCCCAATACCCTTGAGAATGCATTGTTCAAGTTATGGCATATGTATGAAGAGACTAAAAGAAACAGGACTGAGGACAATCTGATGAATTCATTTGCTGTTCATAATCTGACAGAAGAGAAGAAGAAGCTGCAGGCCAGCTATGAGAAGTTGGTTGAAGATATGAATGGACTTTTGGATGCTCAGGAGAGGAGGGCAGAGATGGAAAGGAAAGATGCTGACAGCAGCAAACTTCAGGAGAAGTATGAC
Organism: Hordeum marinum; assembly: GCA_022496015.1. Taxonomy (NCBI): domain Eukaryota; kingdom Viridiplantae; phylum Streptophyta; class Magnoliopsida; order Poales; family Poaceae; genus Hordeum; species Hordeum marinum. The sequence goes on along the minus strand of CM039674.1, from coordinate 522,014,272 downwards.
ATGGTTAAGAACCTAGCAGCTGCTCAAGCCAGTGTCATTAGGAACATGAAGGTGAAGCTAGATGAAGAGAGGAAGAACTTGCAGAGCCAGATTGATGAGCTCCAAAAGACACTGGAACAGAGGAATGTGAGGCTGGAGTCGATCAAGGCCATCATAAATGGATGAGCAGGTGGCTGTGGAAGGAGTAGAAGAGTGGGCGCTATCATTTGGCATTTGCTGACCTTTTGCAGGGTGTGGTTTGGCTGTGATGTAATGATAGTAGTTTAAATTCTGTGAACTATGAGTACTCCTGAACTATGGATATGTAATGTACTAATGTAGTACTATGATTATGTATGGATTTTAATTTATGCTGAATGTGATGGTATTTAGAGTTGGTGAATGTGATCTTAAGTATGCTGTTTAAATTGATGATTGTGATCTTAAGTATGTTTCTGGGCAACTGGTGATTTTTAGCTTAAGTAAGCTCTTTACAAACGATGAATTTGATCTTAAATATGTTTCTTTGCAACTGATGATTTAGTATGTTCTAGGGTTTTTATCGACACCGAGGCATCATTTAGGGTCAAGTAGTGGTTTTATGGTTTTCATAGACGCGGAGGCATCATTTAGGGTCAATTAGTGGTTTTAGGGTTTTTGTCAACGCCGAGGCATCATTTAGGGTCAAGTAGTGGTTTTAGGGTTATTGTCGACGCCAAGGCACTATCTAACTTGATCATCACAAGAGGAGCACAACATTACTTGATCATCACACAAATACAGTAATTGATCAACACTTGATCATCACAGTACTACTAGAACTTAAGAGGATCATAACTGGAGTAGCACTACATTAATTGATCATCACAGGAGTACTAGAACTTAACAGGATCACAGTACCACCACAACATAGTTTGACACAGCACAACCAAAATGCCATAGTTTGACACAACATCAATACAACATAGTTACCATTTTGCACCAGAAGCAGTCAAGTAGCCCTTCATTCTGTTGCTGGGCTTCTTGATTCTCTAGGAACCATCACTTGCTCTTGGAGGCAAGAAGGCTAACCTTGGTCCCTTTGCACCAGCAGATGAAGATCTAGTAGCTGGTGCCTTACCCTTGGGAGCAGCTGATGAAGATCAAGTAGCTGGTGCCTTACCCTTGGGAGTAGCTGGTGTCACATTCAATATCTTCTTATTCTGCAATGCTATGTCGTGTAGAATTTCCTCAACCTTGTCATCATCATCTATTTCTTCCATTCCTTCTATCCCTAGCCCAAGATCCCTGACATAGTACATGTAATCTCTAAAACCATATCCTTCTGTCTCCATCAGTGCTACTAGGTTGTAAAAGGTTATGTCTGACATCATCATACATCTCTCAATATTGTCTCTGTCATGGAAATGCATCCTCAATTCCCAAACCTCATTATCCAGACTGCAAATAATAAGAGTTAATTATAAAGCAGATGAACATAACCTAATTTGACACATTCTGGATGGATTACTTTGATGAATTTAAAAGCAGATGAACAACATCTCACTAAGAGTGTACCTAACCATAGGTTTAACTGCATACAATTAACAGGGTACATAAACAACACCTAAAATCAACTAAATCTCGCACAAACAACACCTTAAATCAACTAAAACAGCTAATTTCAAAATTAATCTAAGCAATATCAACCCTAGGGCACAGGCCAAACAAATCACAGCATTTGACAACACTACTCCATCTGACAGCAATATGAACCCTAACCCTAGCAACGCAATGGAATGGGGAACGGGAGGGGAAGAGCAAAGGGAAGGGGATCTCACTATAAGCCACCGTAGGATGACCCTGTTGGGGAACGTCGCATGGGAAACAAAAATTTTCCTACGCACACGCAAACCTATCCATGGTGATGAGCATCTACGAGAGGGAGAGTGGATCTACGTACCCTTGTAGATCGCTAAGCGGGAAGCGTTAAGAAACGCGGTTGGTGTAGTCGAACATCTTCGCGATCCAAATCGCCGAGCGTCCCGCGATCTCATCACGATCCGTCCCGCGATCCAATCACGATCCGTCCCATGAACTCATCACGATCCGTCCCGCGATCTCATCACGATCCGTCTCACGATCTTGATCACGATCTGTCCTACGAACTCATCATGATCCGTTCCGCGATCTCATCACGAACCGTCTCGCGATCTCGATCACGGTCCTTCCGATCTAGCGCCGAACGGACGGCACCTCCGCGTTCAGCACACGTGCAGCTTGATGACGATCTCCACCATCTTGATCCAGCAAGAGGAGGTGGAGAGGAGAGAGAGTTCACCGGCAGCGTGACGGCGCTCCGGTGATGGTGGTGGAGTGATTCCGGCAGGGCTTCGCCTAAGCGCTGCGGAAAACCGATCTAGAGGAGAAACTGTGCACCGGTGAAACGGGTAGCACGTGGCCGGAAATTCTGTCCAAAAACCACCCAATCCACTAGTATATATAGGAGGAGAGGAGAGGAGAGGCAGCCAAGGCCTTTGGGTCGGCCGAAATAGGAGGTGGGAAGAAATCCTACTTCACCTCCAATCCTAGTTGGAGTAGGATTGCCTCCTATTGGCTGATTTTCCACTTTTTGCTTTAGGACTTTCTCTCCTGCGCCATGGGCCTTTGTGGCTGTTTTCCCAGCCCAATAAGGGCTGGTTATTATTCTCCCACAGCCCATGGACCTCTTGGGGTCGAAGTACCCCTCCCGGAGGTCCTCCGGTACACTACCGGCACTCCCGGTACAATACCGATACTCCCGGTACACTACCGATGAGCCCGAAACTTTTCCGGAAACCAAACTGGGACTTCCTATATATGAATCTTTACCTCCGGACCATTCCGGAGCTCCTCGTGACGTCCGGGATCTCATCCGGGACTCCGAACAACCTTCGGTCACCACCATACATAACTCTACACTACTGAAACATCACCGAACCTTAAGTGTGCAGACCCTGCGGGTTCGAGAACTATGTAGACATGACCGAGACACCTCTACGGTCAATAACCAATGGCGGGACCTGGACGTCCACATTGGTTCCTACATATTCTACGAAGATCTTTATCGGTCGAACCTCTATGTCAAGGATTCAGTTAATCCCGTATATCGTTCCCTTTGTTCTTCGGTATGTTACTTGCCCGAGATTCGATCGTCGGTATCTCCATACCTAGTTCAACCTCGTTACCGGCAAGTCTCTTTACTCGTTCCGTAATACAAGATCCCGCAACTAACAATTAGTCACATTGCTTGCAAGGCTTATTGTGATGTTGCATTACCGAGTGGGCCCCGAGATACCTCTCCGTTACACGGAGTAACAAATCCCAGTCTCGATCCATGCCAACTCAACAAACACCATCGGAGATACCTGTAGAGCACCTTTATAGTCACCCAGTTACGTTGCGACGTTTGATACACACAAGGCACTCCTCCGATATCCGTGAGTTGCATGATCTCATGGTCATAGGAACATATACTTGACATGCAGAAAACAGTAGCAATAAACTGAAACGATCATATGCTATGTTTGTAGTTTGGGTCTTATCCATCACATCATTCTCCTAATGATGTGATCCCGTTATCAAATGACATCTCATGTCCATGGCTAGGAAACCTTAACCATCCTTTGATCAACGAGCTAGTCTACTAGAGGCATACTAGGGACATGGTGTTGTCTATGTATCCACACATGTATCTGAGTTTCCGATCAATACAATTATAGCATGGATAATAAACGATTATCACGAACAAGGAAATATGATAATAACTAATCTATTATTGCCTCTAGGGCATATTTCCAACAGTCTCCCACTTGCACTAGAGTCAATAATCTAGTTCACATCACCATGTGATTCGCATTGTTATGAATCTGACACCCAATGAGTTTTGGGGCTCGATCATGCTTTGCATGTGAGAGAGGTCTTATAGTCAACGGGTCTGCGATATTCAGATCCGTGTGTACTTTGCAAATCTCTATGTCAAACCGTAAACACTGCTACCACACTCCACTTGGTACTATTTCCAAATGGCTGCTCCACTATACGTATCCAGATTGCTACTACTAGTCATCCGGATAGGTGTTAAAGCTTGCATCGACGTAACTATTTACGACGAACTCTTTATCACCTCCATAATCAAGAAACATTTCCTTAGTCCTCTGGTTACTAAGGATAATTCCGACCGCTGTCCAGTGATCCACTCCTGGACCACTCTTGTACCCCTTGACAAACTCATGGCAAGGCACACATAGGTGCGGTACACAGCATGGCATAATATAGAGCCTATGGCTAAGGCATAGGGGACGACGTTCGTCCTTTCTCTTTCTTCTGCCGTTGTCGAGCTTTGAGTCTCACTCAACTTCACACCTTACAAATCAGACGAGAACTATTTCTCTGGCTGATCCATTTTGAACTCTTTCAAAATCTTGTGAAGGTATGCACTCATTGAAAGTCTCATCAAGCATCTTGATCTATCTCTATAGATTTTGATGCTCAACAATTAGGTAGCTTTATCCAGGTCTTCCTTTGAAAATCACTTTCCAAATAACCGTTTTATGCTTTCCAGAAACTCTACATTATTTCTGAACAACAATATGTCATCCACATATACTGATCAGAAATTCTATAGTGCTCCCACTCACTTTATTGCAAATACAAGTTTCTCATAAACTTTGTATAAACATCAAAACTTTGATCACCTCATCAAAGCGTATATTCCAACTCCGAGATGCTTGCTTCAGTCCATGGAAGGATCACCGAAGCTTGCACACCTTTTAGCATCCTTAGGCCTGACAAAACCTTCTGGTTGTATCACATACAACCTTTCCTCAAGTAAACCATTAAGGAAACGATGTTTTGACATCCATCTGCCAGATTTCATAATTGAAAACACAGCAACTGCTAACACAATTCCAACAGACTTTTAGCATCGCTACGAGTGAGAAAGTCTCATCGTAGTCAACTCCTTGAACTTGTCACAAACATCTTTGCAACAAGTCGAGCTTTACAAATAGTGACATTCACCATCAGTGTCTGTCTTCATTTTAAAGATCCATTTGTACTCAACGACCTGCCGTCCAACGAGCAAGTCTACCAAAGTCTACACTTGGTTTTAATACATGGATCCTATCTCGGATTTCATGGCCTCCAACCATTTGTCGGAATCCGGGCCCATCATCGCTTATCCATAGCTCGTAGGTTCATCGTTGTCCAACAACATGACCTCCAAGACAGAGTTGTCGTACCGCTCAGGAGCAGTACACATCCTTGTCGACCTACGGAGTTTGATAGTAACTTGATCCTGAAGCTTCATGATCATCATCATTAACTTCCTCTTCAACTAACGTAGGCTTCACAGAAACATCTTTCTGCGTTGCGCTACTCTCTGGTTGAACAAAGGTTTAACAACCTCATCAAGTTCTATCTTCCTCCCACTCAATTCTTTTGAGAGAAACTTTTTCTCGAGAAAGGACCCAGTTCTAGCAACAAACACTTTGCACTCGGATCTGAGATAGAAGGCATACCCATCTGTTCTTAGGGTATTCTATGAAGATACATTTGTCCGCTTTGGGTTCTAGCTTATTATGTGAAAACATTTTCCACACAAGCATCGCAGCCCCAAACATTAAGAAATGACAGCTTAGGTTTCTATCAAACCATAATTCACACGGTGTCATCTCAACGGATTTAGATGATGCCCTATTTAAAGTGAATGTAGTTGTCTCTAATGCATAACCCCAAAAATTATAGTAGTAAAATGATAAGAGACATCACAGTATGCACTATATCAATAGAGCATGACTATGATGTTCGGACACACCATCACAGCATGGTGTTCCAGGTGGCGTTAGTTGTGAAACAAATTTCACGTTGTCTTAAGTTGTATGCCAAACTCGTAACTCAGATATTCACCTCCACGATCATATCGCGGTCATTTTTATCTTCTTGTCACGATGATCTTTAAACTTCACTCTGAATTTGCTTGAACCTTTCAAACGATTCAGACTTGTGTTTCATTAAGTAAATATACACTATATCTACTCAAATCATCAGTGAAGGTAAGAAAATAACGATATCCACTGCACGCTACAAGACTCACTAGATTGCATACATCAACATGTATCATTTCCAATGAATCACTTGCCTCCTCCATCCAACGGGGTCCTTTAGTCATCTTGCCCAAGAGGCATGGTTCGCATGTCTCAACCGATTCGAAATCGATGAGTCCAAATATCCATCAGCATGGAGTTTCTACATGCGCTTTATACCAATATGACATTTAGCGGCAGTGCCACAAGTATGTGGTACTATCATTATTAACTTTGTATCTTTTGACATCAATGTTATGAACATGTGTACTACTACGATCAAGATTTCAACAAACCATTCTCACTTGGTGCATGACCATTGAAGGTATTATTCATGTAACCAGAATAACTATTATTCTCTGACTTAAATGAATAATCGTATTGCAACAAACATGATCTAATCATGTTCATGCTCAACGCAAAACACCAAATAACATTTATTTAGGTTCGTTACTAATCCTGAAGGTAGAGAGAGCGTGCGATGTTGATCACATCAACCTTGGAAACATTTCCAACACACATCGTCACCTCACCCTTAGCTAGTTCTCCGTTTATTCCGTAGCTTTTATTTCGAGTTACTAACATTTAGCAACCGAACCGGTATCCAATACCCAGGTGCTACTAGGAGTTCTAGCAAGGTACACATCAATAACTCGTATATCAAATATACTTCTGTCGATGTTGCCAGCCTTCTTATCTACCAAGTATCTAGGGTTGTTCCGCTTCAGCGACCTCTCACCTCATAATAGAAGCACTTAGTCTCGGGTTTGAGTTCAACTTTGGGTTGCTTCACTGGAGCAGCAATTGACTTGCTATCCATGAAGTTTCCCTCCTTGCTCTTGCCCTTTTCGAAACTAGTGGTTTGATTAACCATCAACACTTGACGCTCCTTCTTGATTTCTACCTTCGCGGTGTCAAACATCGCGAACAGCTCAGGGATCAATACTTCTATCCCTGGTGTATTATAGTTCATCACTAAGTTCTAGTAGCTTTAGTGACAGTGACTTGGAGAACTATATCAATCACTATCTTATCTGGAAGATCAACTCCCACTTGATTCAAGCGATTGTAGTACCCAGACAATCTGAGTACATGCTCAACGATTGAGCTATTCTCCTTCATCTTACAAGCAAAGAATCTTGTTGGAGATCTCATATCTCGCAACAAAGGCACGAGCCTGAGATCACAATCTCTGCTCCTAGAACATCTCATATGTTCCGTGACGTTCAAAACGTTTTGGAGCCTCAATTCTAAGCCGTAATGCATGACGCACTAAACTATCAAGTAGTCATCGAAACGTGCCTGTTAGATGTTCACAACATCTATAGACGACGCTAGAGGGGGTGGCGCACCGAGCGGTGCATTAAGGACATAAGCCTTCTGTGCAGCAGTGAGGACAATCCTCAGATCACGGACCCAGTCCGCAATTTTGCTACCAACAGCTTTCAATTCTATTTCTCTAGGAACATATAAAAATACAAGGGAGCTACAGCGCGAGCTAGTAATCTACAACATAATTTGCAAAGACACTTTGACTATGTTCATGATAATGAGTTCAATTAATCATATTACTTAAGAACTCCCACTCAAATTGACATCCCTCCGATCATTCGAGTGATACATGATCCAAATTCACCAACTCAAGTCCGATCATCACGTGAGTTGAGGTGGCTGCAATGGTGAACATCATTATGTTGATCATATCTACTATATGACTCATGTTCGACCTTTCGGTCTCTCGTGTTCCGAGGCCATGTCTGTACATGCTAGGCTCGTCAAGTTTAACCCGAATGTTCTGCGCGTGCAAATCTGGCTTGCACCCGTTGTATGTGAACGTAGAGTCTATCACACCCGATCATCACGTGGTGTCTCAACACGACGAACTTTCGCAACGGTGCACACTCGGGGAGAACACAGTTCATCTTGAAATTCAAGTGAGGGATCACCTTATAATGCTACCGCCGTACTAAGCAAAACAAGGTGCATAAAAGGATTAACATCTCATGCAATTCATAAGTGACATGATATGGCCATGAACTTGTGTTTAAGATCTCCATCTTCGAAACACCGGCATGATCTCCATCGTCACCGGCACAACACCATGATCTCCATCATCTTGATCTCCATCAATGTGTTGCCATTGGGGTTGTCACGCCCTGCATGCTTCTACTACTATTGCTACCGTAGCGATAAAGTAAAGCATTACATAGCGCTTAATGATTGACACGCAGGTCATACAATAATTAAAGACAACCCTATGGCTCCTGCCGGTTGCCGTACTCATCGACATGCAAGTCGTGATAATCTATACATCACATGATCATCTCATACATCACATATATCTCATCATGTAATTGGCCATATCACATCACAACATACCCTGCAAAAACAAGTTAGACGTCCTCTAATTGTTGTTGCATATTTTACGTGGCTGCTATGGGTATCTAGCAAGAACGATTCTCACCTACGCATAAACCACAACGGTGATACACTAGTTTGCTTTTCAACCTTCTCAAGGACCGCCTTTGTCGAATCCGATCCAACTAAAGTGAGAGAAACTGTCACCCGCAAGCCATCTAGGCAACAAGTTGCGTCGAGGGAACCGGTCTCTCGTAAGCGTACGAGTAATGTTGGTCTGGGCCGCTTCATCTCACAATCCCGCTGAACCAAAATACGACCAAGGGAGGAAGCAATCTAAGCATCAACGCCCACAAACCTTTTGTGTTCTACTCGAGATCTCATCGAACCATCAACCTAGCTCATGATGCCACTGTTGGGGAACGTCGCATGGGAAACAAAAATTTTCCTACGCACACGCAAACCTATCCATGGTGATGAGCATCTACGAGAGGGAGAGTGGATCTACGTACCCTTGTAGATCGCTAAGCGGGAAGCGTTAAGAAACGCGGTTGGTGTAGTCGAACATCTTCGCGATCCAAATCGCCGAGCGTCCCGCGATCTCATCACGATCCGTCCCGCGATCCAATCACGATCCGTCCCATGAACTCATCACGATCCGTCCCGCGATCTCATCACGATCCGTCTCACGATCTTGATCACGATCTGTCCTACGAACTCATCATGATCCGTTCCGCGATCTCATCACGAACCGTCTCGCGATCTCGATCACGGTCCTTCCGATCTAGCGCCGAACGGACGGCACCTCCGCGTTCAGCACACGTGCAGCTTGATGACGATCTCCACCATCTTGATCCAGCAAGAGGAGGTGGAGAGGAGAGAGAGTTCACCGGCAGCGTGACGGCGCTCCGGTGATGGTGGTGGAGTGATTCCGGCAGGGCTTCGCCTAAGCGCTGCGGAAAACCGATCTAGAGGAGAAACTGTGCACCGGTGAAACGGGTAGCACGTGGCCGGAAATTCTGTCCAAAAACCACCCAATCCACTAGTATATATAGGAGGAGAGGAGAGGAGAGGCAGCCAAGGCCTTTGGGTCGGCCGAAATAGGAGGTGGGAAGAAATCCTACTTCACCTCCAATCCTAGTTGGAGTAGGATTGCCTCCTATTGGCTGATTTTCCACTTTTTGCTTTAGGACTTTCTCTCCTGCGCCATGGGCCTTTGTGGCTGTTTTCCCAGCCCAATAAGGGCTGGTTATTATTCTCCCACAGCCCATGGACCTCTTGGGGTCGAAGTACCCCTCCCGGAGGTCCTCCGGTACACTACCGGCACTCCCGGTACAATACCGATACTCCCGGTACACTACCGATGAGCCCGAAACTTTTCCGGAAACCAAACTGGGACTTCCTATATATGAATCTTTACCTCCGGACCATTCCGGAGCTCCTCGTGACGTCCGGGATCTCATCCGGGACTCCGAACAACCTTCGGTCACCACCATACATAACTCTACACTACTGAAACATCACCGAACCTTAAGTGTGCAGACCCTGCGGGTTCGAGAACTATGTAGACATGACCGAGACACCTCTACGGTCAATAACCAATGGCGGGACCTGGACGTCCACATTGGTTCCTACATATTCTACGAAGATCTTTATCGGTCGAACCTCTATGTCAAGGATTCAGTTAATCCCGTATATCGTTCCCTTTGTTCTTCGGTATGTTACTTGCCCGAGATTCGATCGTCGGTATCTCCATACCTAGTTCAACCTCGTTACCGGCAAGTCTCTTTACTCGTTCCGTAATACAAGATCCCGCAACTAACAATTAGTCACATTGCTTGCAAGGCTTATTGTGATGTTGCATTACCGAGTGGGCCCCGAGATACCTCTCCGTTACACGGAGTAACAAATCCCAGTCTCGATCCATGCCAACTCAACAAACACCATCGGAGATACCTGTAGAGCACCTTTATAGTCACCCAGTTACGTTGCGACGTTTGATACACACAAGGCACTCCTCCGATATCCGTGAGTTGCATGATCTCATGGTCATAGGAACATATACTTGACATGCAGAAAACAGTAGCAATAAACTGAAACGATCATATGCTATGTTTGTAGTTTGGGTCTTATCCATCACATCATTCTCCTAATGATGTGATCCCGTTATCAAATGACATCTCATGTCCATGGCTAGGAAACCTTAACCATCCTTTGATCAACGAGCTAGTCTACTAGAGGCATACTAGGGACATGGTGTTGTCTATGTATCCACACATGTATCTGAGTTTCCGATCAATACAATTATAGCATGGATAATAAACGATTATCACGAACAAGGAAATATGATAATAACTAATCTATTATTGCCTCTAGGGCATATTTCCAACAGACCCGATGTGGTGGCTTCCCGTCGGATTAGCCTTCACCGTCGCGGCGAATGCTCTCGACGCCCGGTATTCCACCGAATACTGCGGGTCTTCCTCCGTCGCCTTGTTAGGGTTCGAGCTCCCGCAAAGTTCGCCTGGCTCGGGATCCAGGACGCCTGTGCCACTGCCGGGCGGGGCGCCGCCGCCAACAACGCCAGCTTTCGCCGGACTAGGCATCTATGCAGTGCGAGGGGGCGACGGGTGCGGGAGCGAGCGGAAAAGGGGAAGAATGAGGGCGACGGGTGCGGGAGAGAGCGGGAAGGGGGAAATTGGGAACAAACGAGGCCGAACGGCGCCGTCTAACGCCTGTCGGGACGGCTGACAGTGCCACGTAGGCAAAAACGGCCCCACCTGTCATAAACTCACTTAACACGGCCCGTTCTGCCGATCAGTGGTTTTTGCAAAACAATTACGCAAGAGGTGGTGATTTCTGCAAAGAAACTGTATCCTAGTGTTTCTCGCAAAACCGACCCTCAAAGTGGTGGTTTTATGCAATTTACTCTGGGTTTACCCATGATACAAGGATGCTCTACTGAGATGGATTGATTTTTTACCACCCTAGAACTTAGAGGTAGTTGGTTTTCTTTTTATTTATTTTTTCTTTTGTTTCCTCTTCTTGAGGGACTTGTACATATGTATTCATTATTCTTTGATTATTAAAATATTGTGGGATGCAAGCCCTGCTGTCTCCATGGTTAAAAAGGCAACCACCTCCAGTGCCTGGATGAATTGACACGAAGATACCTCCACACGGGCACAAAGATCCATGATTCCCACACCTCTGGACATCAAAATCAATCGCGGAAAGTGAGGCGACGGGCACATCTAACATGCAAGGATGAGAGCGGTGACGGGTTTATGTTTTCCCACCAAGTTATGGGAGCCGTGACGGGTTTATGTTTTCTCACCAAGTTACGGGAGCCGTGGCGAGTTTACGGTTTTCGACCAAGTTACGGAAGGCGTGACCGTGTCAATGGCATGGCAGGAACTGAAATATTTGGAAACTGTTTAATGCGTGTTATTCATTTGATATTGCAAGTGTTCTCTAATAAAAGCAATGCTAGAATTTCCATGTGTCAAAAGCTTCCTAAAAATATTCGTGACGACGGCAGATGTTGTTGAGTCCCGTGAAAACCTGCAATTCTAAAGAGATTCGAGGGACACAAGGGTAGTTGACATTTCTTCTATGCTACCAGGAATATTAAGATGTTGTGTCGGTTCAGCCTCTCAAAGATGTTTATAGAAATAGGTTGTAAACAAGTGCGTTCACAGAAGCGAATGTATGTTCGTGTATATTAACAACTTGAAATATAGTGTGTTTAAAAGAGATACTCCATCCGTTTGTATAAATATATTTATGGACAGAGGTAGTACTAGTTTTCACGTTATATAGGCCGTGCACGTCCCGAGAGGTCGTCCAAGTCCAACAACTACCCGGACTTGAGGCGGTAGGCTACGCGCCCGTCCAACATGCGAATCCAGCTGAGGATACGCCGGAATCCGACGACAAGTCTCCTTCTTCTTGTCCCATGCGCATGCGCGCCGACGCGCCGTGGTATGGTCTATGGTTCACTGTATTCCACCGCTGTTTCAAACCAGACCAGCAGGCAGCAGCGTACGTACATACGTCGACGCGGTACTTACGTCGTCGTAATATATCAGTAGGTTTTGGGGGATAAACCATGGCGAATTTCAGGACGTGGTGGTGAACGACGTGGTCCTGCCCAGCAGCCCTGCATCCATGTTCACGATCCTCGTGTTTTGATGTCGAAATATACATCCCACACCGTCCACGCTACGTTCCGCCAAAGCTTGTCGTGGGACACTGGGACGCAGATTTGCGAGAATTGATGGACGAGAGCTACCACTCCTACCGTCCATTGATGCCTTTTCACCTTACCGGAGAAGAAAAGACTAGACGACGACGACAACACCGTCCAGATCGTCAAACGTACAGAGAGCATCTCTTTCTCCTCCTCCGTTTCCGTTTCAGAGCAGAGATAAGATGGGTCCGTCGATCCGTCATGATCGCCAAGATCGCGATTCTTTTCGGCGCATCGGTCCGACCATCCATCAGATCGCGCTAGCTGCTGGCGAGGCGTGGATCGATCTCGATCGATCGGCATGGATGGTTTTCGCGTGCATGGGTGATCTTGTTAGCTTCGCCGGGTTGGTTTCAATGCTCCCCGCCGTTCAAGGCTGTCTCGTTCGTTCGTCGTTCATATCATTTTTGCAATGCTTTCACGGAAGATCAGTCATCGGTCGATCAAAAAAATCCAACAAGAATAAACATGTCAGCAACAACACTAACACGAGCTGCTGATTCTCATTCATCTTACACGCATTTTGGTTGGACCATTCTCTACTGACCAAGACAGGTTCCTTCGTTGTGCTTCAGGTCCAAGGCCAACTCCAAACGGACATCTATTTGGTCTGGATTTCCTTCGTTTGAGACCGCAAAATGCATTCATGTGTCCCGTTCTGTCCGCCCGTGAATCAATGCCGCAACGCAATTTGTCCATACCAGAAATCATCAATTTAAATTAAAAAAATGTGCTCGTGCGTTTTAAAAAACATACATAAAACATAATTAAACATCCACATTAATTTAAAAAAGTTTTACTAGTCTAACTAGTCTCGGACGCAACACAATTTAAAGTTAAAAAAACTTTTTAAAAAAGATAGACGTCGCCGTTGTCGTCTTCAGGCACCGTTGTCTTCGTCGTCGTCCATGATGAGGTCGATGTACAACGGTGGCTGTCAAAGGTGGGCCGATGGCGCCTACGGTGGTTGCATGGCCAGAGACGCCTGCACCACCTCTTCGTGTGGCGGGGACTGGTCCATCAACCGTGGCGGTGTCGATGCCCATGGCTCGGCACCCACCCAGTCCGTCATCTCCGTTGTCGTGCACGACCACGTCCAGTTCTGGCCTACCAGCCACGGGTTCCACACAGCGATGCGGGGATCCTCGACGACCTTCTCCCGCACCTCCTCCTTGACTGCTGTCTCAAGCTTCGGGATGGCGACATCACCAGCCTCGGAGAGGGCCAACTGGATTTTGAGGCCCATCCACTGGCGTTCGTCATAGGTGTTCATGGAATCCTCCATGACCCGTCTGATGAGCTTGGCCTCCTTCTCTTCGGTCATGGGAGGTGGTGATGGCGGGTAAGGGTGTCCTGGACCAGGGGTACTAACCCGTTGTGTTTGGTCCTTACGAGCCAAACTAGGGGCCCGTCAAGCCATTTCCTGAGAACGATGGAAGCGTCAAGACTCGCCCGTGTGAAGAAAGGAAATATCCTTAGACTTGGCGTGTATCCCAAGAATGTCTCTGTGTCCGGCATGTCTCCAACCCACCTAAACTTGTAACCTAGCTCCCCCTGGGTACCTATATAAGCCCAAGGGTTTAGTCCATAGAGGCAACTTATTCACCTTAGGGGTTAGAGCTTGCACAACGATCTCGAGATAGATCATCAACCTGTACTCGATATCCCGTCATCAATATAATCAATGCAGGACATAGGGTTTTACCTCTTTGAGAGGCCCAAACCTAGGTAGACATCGTCTTCCCACTCTCCTTGTTACCATAGATCCTAGATCCAGCTCGGGACCTCCTACCCGATATCCGCCGATTTTAGCACTAACAATGGGGAGGATGAGGGAGATAGCATCGGCGTGAGCCCGCGCACATGCGTACGCCCGTGTGTCTGGGGTGGACTGGGCGGGCTCGGAGGACGACCGGCAAAAAAAAAAGATTGTCGTCAGTGATCGTTCTCATCGTGGAGCCACGTATCCCACAGCAGCAAGTCCATGGCGTACCTGCGGGCATAGAGGAGATCTGGTGGCAGGCAGGCACGGCATCGTCGATTTCCTCACGGCATGCCCGACCGTTCATCGAGATCGGTGGGATGGGAACCCTGTCCGCGAAGAGATGCCAATTGTTGGGAAGGTGGACATCGCCCCACGGCAATGGCGTCACCGTCTCTCAATAGTAGCGGGAGACGTCCACGGTGATGTAGGTCCTGCTACGTTGTGGTGCCCCCAGGCGGTGAGATAAAAATGCGAGTGGAACGGGCGGCGTGGAGCTAGTGGAGCGGCGACGACCAAAGGAGGAGCTGGCCTCAAGGTCATACTTCCCCTTGCATAGCAAATGCCAGCCCCCCATAGCCGTCGACGAAGGGAAAAGGAAGGGCGACGGCTAGGGTTTTACTCGCGTCGAGGCTCGAGGAGGCAGGAGGAGTCGGAAGTGGAAGGTGTGGTCTGGTCAGTCCACTGTTTCTACACTAAGAAAGACGACGATCGGGACAAATGGGTGGCTGGCAAGCGGGCCTATCCGTGCGTGGGGGTTAATTTTGGACGGTGAGAGGTAGATGGTGGTCCGCCGCACGGGTCCAACGCGGGCGAGAATGTACGTTATCCGCGTGCAAACCACGAGTAAGTTTGATTAAGAAAAATACGACGGGCCAGATGTGATACAGACAAACTATGCATATATACGTGTGAGCGTTGGGCCGCGTCGCGTGTGTGTTTGGGGGTGTGCGTTGGAGTTGGCCGAACTGGACCGATCCCGCTGTCCGTCAGTTTGGCGCCGGCCGGCAACGGGACGGGACGGGCAGCCGTGGCCCGTGGGGACGCGCGCACGCAAGCAGTGGGAAAAGTAGCGTCGGGTCTCGCTCTCTCGCTCTGTCAGGCTATGTATGTATCGTAGCAAAGAGAGAGAGAGAGGTGTGGGTGAAAAGAAGAGACCGACCGGCTGCAGCACAGGCACAGCAGGGCCGGTGCCGGTGAGAGAGATCTTGACCAGATCACGTCGAATCGGTCGCCCAAGAACCAGAGACACACAAAATCTACTCTACTGGCAGTGGATGTAATAAGTACTTTATTTACTGGCTGGGCCTGGGCGGGCGTAGACGATCGTGGATGGAGCGCATGGCATGGTTGTCCACGCCGGCCTTTTCCCTCGGCCTCGGACCGGACGAGACGGGCGACTCGTCGGAGACGGACAGATCGGCCGGTGTCCGGTGGAGGCAAGGGTAGGCGCGAGGTGACGTCGGCGTATCCCGCCTCGGGATTCTGGTGGGTCCCGTCCACGAGGCCGCACGGAACGGAGCGGAGCGGCCACGTACTACGTACGGCTCGCTTTCTTCCTTCCTTGCTGGCCTTTTACGGCTTCGCTGTCTCTTCGCCCCCTGCCCAGTGAAGAAAACTGGAGCTGTCCTCAAAACAAAAAAAGAGAAGTACCACATTATCAGTGAGGATTTCCTGTACACGGGTATATATGAACCCGCTTTTCAAAAATATACTTTAAAAACGTTTTGTAATGTCAAAAAAATCGAAACAAAATTTTGTGCATACATGTTCGCACAAATATGTCTATGACACAAAGTTTTGTGAAAAAAAGTCTTCTTATTTTGTCTCCGCAAAAAAGACAAATTTTAGTGCTTCCAAATAGCGTTTCGTGACAGTATGTTTTGTCTTTTTTGCATAGGCTACAAAAAAATTGTTTTACCATGAAACTTTCTGCACACACATAGAATACTGTCACATCGGCGCACTTTTTCTTTTCAGAATTTTCTGTCATTTCAAAATATGTTTTTCAAAATGGGTTCATATGTACCCAGATTCATGGATGCACTTTCCCACATTATCAGTACTATTATCTTCTGGAAGCGGAGTACCAACGTGTTTCTACAACATGAATTTACGCATGATATTTGAAAAGCATGGATATAGCAAATTCAAGGTCATTTTTATTACCCGCAAGAAAAAGCCTTTCTGGATTACATATTATGTTACTTACATAAATCTTCTAATAAATAAATATAGTATAAGATTGAAATGGCACGGAACATGAATTCCTACAAAACTTCAAAACTTGCAATTTTACAAGAGGTGGATTTGGATGGTGCAATGGAGGAAATGATTTATGGACCTGAAAATAGATATTGTTTTTGTTCACAAGTGCTTTCTTTCGCTCACGCAAGGTCACTAGGCGAAGAAGCCTTCCCCTTCTAATTTTTGTCGCCAATCGGTGCATTTGCATGCCACTCCCGGGGCCAGTGGCGGGGAGGAAAATCCTAGTTCCCTGACTCCGGCTACTAAATATTTAGGGTTTTAGTCCTCGCAAGGTTGTCACTCGGAAGAATGGCGGCACTTCTTCTTCGATCCTCTTTAAGTTCATAATCCGGGACGGATTAGAGGAAGCTCTAGTGTAGCTTCCAGTAAACTCCTCGAGGCGCTAAGGTTAGGAGTTCTCATCGTGTGCACGCAACAGTGAGCTTTGGTGTCAAGTGCATTGGATCAATTCAAGGATTCAATGATTGTTTCTTCGGAGCATTGGTCCTTCGGGCCATCTGCACGAAGAATTCCTCATTGTCATCAACAAGGTCAGGACGACATGTATGGGAGCGGCAAAATCGACGGCTCGTTTTGACAGTGGCAGTGTCGTTCCGTAGTCCATGGGCCTCAATCTAATTTGTATTCTGTTTGAGGTGCTCTCTACTCCGGTCAATCTTTATAATATATCAGATCCTTTTCGTAAAAAATGATTTATGGAGCTTGATGTATTTTTTATGGAGCTTGATTTATGTATCTTTTTGTGAACTTCTATAATATATCTGGACCTTGTTGGGAAAAAAGAGATGAAGTGGGAGTACGGTGGAGTTCTTAACAGGAAAATAAAATAAGTGTATTCATATTCCTATAGAATGAAGGGTATATGAGTGGGAAAAATATGTTTCCTCTTTATCCTCCTGCTTCAGTCAGAAGGCAAATAAATGTTGGGAGACATAGTAGTAAATCAAAATTTTCTATGCGTTCACCAAGATCTATCTATGGAGAAACCAGCAACGAGAAGGAAGAGATTGCATCTTCATACGTTTGAAGATCGCTAAGCGAAAGCATTGCAAGAACGCGGTTGGTGAAGTCGTACTCGTAGCAATTCAGATCGCAGTGGGATCCGATCTTAGCGCCGAACAACGGCGCCTCCGCGTTCAACACATGTGCAGCCCGGTGACGTCTCCTACGCCTTGATCCAACAAGGAGGAACGAGAGGTTGAGGGAGAGCTCCGGCAGCACTACGGCGTGGTGACGGTGGAGCTGCGTGGTACTCCGGCAGAGCTTCGCTAAGCACTACGGAGAATGAGGAGAGGGAGGAGTAGGGCTGCGTCGAGAGGAGAGGAACTCGTGTGTTGCAGCCCTCAAAAACCCCACATATATATAGGGGGGAGGAGGAGGAGGCACCCCATCTAGGGTTCCCACCCTAGATGGTGCGGCAGCCCTAGATGGGAGGGCCGGTGGCCAAGGTGGGAGGAGTGGCGGCGCCCTAGGGTGGGCCTTGGGCCCATCCATGCCCTAGGGTTTCCCCCTCCACCCCTTGTTGCGCCTTGGGCTGGGGTGGGAGGCGCACCAGCCCACCTAGGGGCTGGTTCCCTCCCACTCTTGGCCCATGAAGCCTCCCGGAGCTAGTGGCCCCACTTGGTGGACCCTCGGAACCCTTTCGGTGGTCCTCGTACGTTACCGGTGACGCCCGAAACTCTTTCGGTGGCCAAATCCTTACTTCCTATATATCAATCTTTGTCTTTGGACCATTCCGGAACTCCTCGTGACATCCGGAATCTCATCCGGGACTCCGAACAACCTTCGGTAACCACGTCCACTATTTTCCTAGAACCCTAGAGTCTGGATACCCATGTTGGCTCCCACATGCCCCCCGATGATCTTATCGGATGAACCACGATGTCGGGGATTCAATCAATCCCGTATACAATTCCCTTTGTCTACCGGTATGATACTTGCCCGAGATTCGATCATCCGTATCCCTATACCTTGTTCAAAATCGTTACCAGCAAGTCTCTTTACTTGTTCCGCAACACATCATCCCGTGGCTAACTCCTTAGTCACTTTGAGCTCATTATGATGATGTTTTACCGAGTGGGCCCAAAGATACCTCTCCGTCACACGGAGTGACAAATCCTAGTCTCGATTCATGCCAACCCAACAGACACTTTCAGAGATACCCGTAGTGCACCTTTATAGCCACCCAGTTACGTTGTAACGTTTGGCACACCCAAAGCATTCCTATAGTATCCAGGAGTTGCACAATCTCATGGTCTAAGGAAATGATACTTGACATTAGAAAAGCTTTAGCAGACGAACTACATGATCTTGTGCTATGCTTAGGATTGGGTCTTGTCCATCACATCGTTCTCCTAATGATGTGATCCCGTTATCAATGACATCCAATGTCCATGGTCATGAAACCGTGACCATCTATTGATCAACGAGCTAGCCAACTAGAGGCTCACTAGGGACATGTTGTGGTCTATGTATTCACACATGTATTACGGTTCCGTTTAACACAATTATAGCATGAACAATAGACAATTATCATGAACAAGGAAATACAATAATAACCATTTTATTATTGCCTCTAGGGCATATTTCCAACAGTCTCCCACTTGCACTAGAGTCAATAATCTAGTTACATTGTGATGAATCGAACACCCATAGCATTCTGGTGTTGATCATGTTTTGCTCGTGAGAGAGGTTTAGTCAACGGATCTGTGACATTCAGATCCGTATGCACTTTACAAATATATATATTTCCCTCCTGAATGTAATCACGGATGGAGTTAAAGCGGCGGTTGATGTGTCTTGTCTTCTTGTGAAACCTGGGCTCCTTCGTAAGGGCAATAGCTCCAGTGTTGTCACAGAAGAGTCATCGGGTCCGACGCACTTGGAATTACTCCTAGGTCGGTGATGAACTCCTTCATCCAGACTCCTTCCTTTGCTGCTTCAGAAGCAGATATGTACTCCGCTTCACATGTAGATGCCGCCACGATGCTTTGCTTGCTGCTGCACCAACTGACTGCCCCTCCGTTCAAAATATACACGTATCCAGTTTGCGACTTGGAGTCGTCCGGATCTGTGTCGAAGCTAGCATCGACGTAACCCTTTACGACGAGCTCTTCGACACCTCCATACACAAGAAACATGTCCTTTGTCCTTTTCAGGTACTTCAGGATATTCTTGACCGTTGTCGAGTGTTCCGCTCCGGGATCACTTTGGTACCTCCCTACCAAACTTATAGCAAGGTTCACATCAGGTCTGGTACATAACATGTCATACATAATAGAGCCTATGGCTGAAGCATATGGGATGACACTCATCTCTTCTCTATCCTTTGCCGTGGTCGGGCATTGAGTCGTACTCAATCTCACACCCTGTAACACAGGCAAGAACCCCTTCTTGGACTGATCCATATTGAACTTCTTCAATATCTTGTCAAGGTATTGTTGGGTAACGCAGCAGAAAACAAAACATTTCCGACCTACGCACCATCCCAAGACCACTATGAAGACTGCATACAAGGTTTGATCTATTTCGTTACCGACTCGTAGCGCAGCGGAAGTAAAGTCGATGACGATTGGCAGTGCAGATCCCCGCAGCTAGGATTTACAACCTCCCAACCGCGAGGATGTATACCCTCATCTTCCCCGCGGACAGCCCTCCGGGAGGCGGTTGGACAGTCCCCCGGACGGTGTCGCGGACAGCCCTTCGGGAGGACCTCCGAAACTCGGACTGTCACTCGGACAGCCCTTTGGGAGGACCTCCAAAACTCGGACGGTCACACGGACAGCCCTTCGGGAGGCACTCTCGAACTAAGACCGAAACTACGATCTCTCTACAGAGTTGCACACATACGGTGTCATCTATCCGGCAGGGCTTCGCCTTCCAGAACTAGTTCCCACCGGAACCTAGACAGCCTTTCGGCTCTACGAAACTATTTCGCTGGGAGGGAGAGAGAATGCCAGATCATGCATGGCTTGTGTGAGAGAGTTTGAGTGAGTTTTTGGGCTGCCTCCTCACCCCTATTTATAGGGTGAGAGACTATGGTAAAAATACCAAAATGCCCTCAGATATTTTCACTATTCATAATAGTGATTCCACTATTCATAAATAGTGTTTCCCACTATTCACAATAGTGTTTTCCACTATTTCGTAATAGTGCTTTCACTAGTCATGAGATATTTTCTCCCAATAGTGTTTCCCACTATTCATAATAGTGTTTCCACTATTCACGAGATATTTTCTCCCAAAAAGCACTTTCACTATTCAGGACAACATTTTTCAGTGTCCGGTCGAGCTGAAAATATTTATGTGGGCTTAGAACATTTCCCGTACCCTACTAAAATAATTTTCAATGCGATCCGAAACAATTCCGAATTAGTGATTTTCATCTGCGAAAAGCATCTGAAGCGGTTCCGGCAGCTCCGGAACATTTCCGGTTTTTCTTCCAGAAAATTCCCAGAAGTTTCCAGAATGATTCTTGCACCCTCCAAGAATTATCAGGCATGTGCCGAAACCAATTTGACCTAATGGTATCCCCTAAAACAACTTTTCAGTTTCACTGAAACTGTTCCGGTGTTCTCTTTGCGGAACTTTTCTGCTGTCCGAAACTTTTCCGGTGTCCAAAACTTTTTCAGTGATTTTCTCTCAGACTCCTTGTCTAGTATTCAGCAGATAGATGACCCTTAAGCGTGTGACCCTATAGGTTCGGTGAAGCATAGACATGACCCGGAACCCCTTCCGATCAATGATCAACATCGGAGCCGTGGACACCCATATTGAGCCCTATACCCACACGAATGAATATTCGAGTGAACCTCTAGTTGTCGTGTGCTATTCCTGTTGCTTCGTGATATGTTACAAATACCCGAGGTGAGACATGTTGGCATCCCCGTGGATCAACAACTTGTCCACTATGCCAGTTAGCTCGTTACCGGTATTGTTCTCTTTTCTCGTTCCCGTGTTCCGGCATCCCCGTGATCAAATCACAAAGTGTCTGGCCAGACGATGATGGATACCGTAACACAGAGAGGGCCCAGAGATATCTCTCCATCGTCGGAGGAGCAAATCCCAATCTTGAGCTATCAAGTTACTTGACATACTTTTCCATGAACCCGTAAGCCGCCGTAATAGCCACCCATTTACGGATGACGTTTAACAAACCCCAAAGTTCATGAAGCAAGCATGAAGAAACTTGATACTCTCATGGTCTAAGGAATTATGCAAACATTAACTTCTCTGTGTTATTAACCATTAACTTATGACGAATGTATCTCATAGCATAACATCAATTCGGGTCGATTCAACACAAATGTTGCCGGCATAGCCATGCCCATGATCAGGAAAACAGGATCATCATACAATACTTTAGCCAGTCTTAGAGGCCAGACTAGGAATATAATTTACCGTTTATTATTCCACACGTGCATATGAGTCTTCCTTCAAGCCTCGTGGTTATTGTAGACTCGAGAACCATAGAAGTTATAGCATGGAACATAAACCTAATTATGAACAGGGAGATAATCAATAACATTTATTATTGCCTCTAGGGCATATCTCCTACAGGTATGTGCTTTGTGAAAGATCTATGAGGCGTCTCGATCTATCTCTATAGATCTTGATGCCTAATATGTAAGCAGCTTCTCTAAGATCCTTCATTGAAAAACATTTTTTCAAGTATGCCTTTATACTTTCCAAAAGTTCTATATCATTTCCCATTATCAGTATGTCATCGACATATAATATGAGAAATGCTACGGAGCTCCCACTCACTTGCTTGTAAATACAGGGTTCTCCATAAACCTGTACAAACCCAAACGCTTTCATCACCTCATTAAAGCAAATGTTCCAACTCCGAGATGCTTGCACCAGCCCATAGATGGAGCGTTGGAGCTTGCATACTTTGTTAGCATCTTTAGGATCGACAAAACCTTCCGGCTGCATCATATACAGTTCTTCCTTAAGGAAGCCATTAAGGAATGTCGTTTTGACGTCAATTTGCCAGATCTCATAATCATAAAATGCGGCAATTGCTAACATGATTTGCACAAACTTCAACATCGCTACGGGTGAGAAAGTCTCATCGTAGTCAACTCCTTGAACTTGTCGATAACCCTTAGCGACAAGCCGAGCCTTATAGACGGTCACATTACCATCCGCGTCAGTCTTTTTCTTAAAGATCCATTTATTTTCAATGGCTCGCTTATCATCAGGCAAGTCCACCAAAGTCCACACTTTGTTCTTATACATGGATCCTATCTCGGATTTCATGGCTTCAAGCCATTTGTTGGAATCCGGGCCCGCCATCGCTTCTTCATAGTTTGAAGGTTCACCGTTGTCCGACAACATGATCTCCAGGACAGGGTTGCCGTACCACTCTGGTGCAAAACGTGTCCTAGTGGACCTTCAACGTTCAATAGTAACTTGATCTGAAGTTTCATGATCATCATCATTAACTTCCTCTCCAGCCGGTGTAGGCTCCACAGAAACAACTTCCTGTGTTGCGCTACTCTCCGGTTCGAGTGGAGGTACAATTACCTCATCAAGTTCTATTCCCCCCCCACACACACACTTACTTATTTCGAGAGAAAATCTTTCTTGAGAAAGGATCCATTCTTGGCAACAAAGACTTTGCCTTCAGATCTGAGATAGAAGGTATACCCAATAGTCTCTTTGGGATATCCTATGAAGACGCACTTTTCTGCTTTGGTTTCGAGCTTCTCAGGTTGAAGTTTCTTCACATAAGCATCGCATCCGCAAACTTTTAGAAACGACAGCTTAGGTTTCTTTCCAAACCATAATTCATACGGTGTCGTCTAATAGAGTGCGATTACGACGTTCAGACACATAGATCGCACCATATCCAATAGAGTGCGATTACGACGTTCAGACACATCATTTCGTTGAGGTGTGCCAGGCGGCGTGAGTTGTGAAACGATTCCGCATTTCCTTAGGTGCGTGCCAAACTCGTGACTTAAATATTCTCCGCCACGATCAGATCGTAGGCACTTTATTTTCCTGTCACGTTGATTCTCTACCTCACTCTGAAATTCCTTGAACCTTTCAAAGGTTTCAGACTTGTGTTTCATTAAGTAGACATACCCATATCTACTCAAGTCATCAGTGAGGGTGAGTACATAACGGTAGCCACCGCGAGCCTCGACGCTCATTGGACCGCATACATTGGTATGTATTATTTCCAACAAGTTAGTTTCTCGCTCCATTGTTCCGGAGAACAGAGTCTTGGTCATCTTGCCCATGAGGCATGGTTTGCACGTGTCAAATGATTCAAAATCAAGAGACTCCAAAAGTCCATCAGCATGGAGCTTCTTCATGCGTTTGACACCAATATGACCAAGGCGACAGTGCCACATGTAAGTGAGACTATCGTTATCAACCTTACACCTTTTGGTACTCACACTATGGACATGTGTAACATCACATTCGAGATTCATCAAAAATAAACCATTGACCAGCGGGGCATGACCATAAAATATTTATCTCATATAAATAGAACAACCATTATTGTTAGATTTAAATGAGTAGCCATCTCGCATCAAGCGAGATCTAGATATAATGTTCATTCTCAAAGCTGGTACTAAATAAAAATTATTAAGGTTTAAAACTAATCCTGAAGGTAGATGTAGAGGTAGCGTGCCGACGGAGATCACATCGACCTTGGAACCATTCCCGACGCGCATCGTCACCTCGTCCTTTTCCAACCTCCGCTTATTTCGCAGCTCCTGCTTGGAGTTACAAATATGAGCAACTGCACCGTATCAAATACCCAGGAGCTAGTACAAGCGTTGGTTAGGTACACATCAATAACAAGTATATCACATATACCTTTAATGTTGCCGGCCTTCTTATCCGCTAAGTACTTGGGGCAGTTCCGCTTCCAGTGACCGATACCCTTGCAGTAAAAGCACTCAGTCTCAGGCTTGGGTCCATTCTTGTTCTTGTTCCCGGCAACTTGCTTACCAGGCGCGGCAACAAATTTGCCATCCTTCTTGAAGTTCTTCTTACCCTTGCCTTTCTTGAAACTAGTGGTATTATTGACCATCAACACTTGATGCTCCTTTTTGATCTCGACCTCTGCTGATTTCAGCATCGAGTATAACTCAGGAATGGACTTCTCCATCCCATGCATATTGTAGTTCATCACAAAGCTCTTGTAACTAGGTGGAAGTGACTGGAGGATTCTGTCAATGACCGAATTATCCGGGAGATTAACTCCTAGCTGAGTCAAGCGGTTGTGCAACCCAGACATTTTGAGTATGTGCTCACTGATAGAATTATTCTCCTCCATCTTACAGCTGAAGAACTTGTCGGAGACGTCATATCTCTCGGCTCGGGCATGAGCTTGGAAAACCAGTTTCAGCTCTTGGAACATCTCATATGCTCCGTGTTGCTCAAAATGCTTTTGGAGCCCCGGTTCTAAACTGTAAAGCATGCCGCACTGAACAAGGGAGTAATCATCGCAGCGTGACTGCCAAGCGTTCGTAACGTCTTGGTCCATTGGGAAAATGGGTGGGTCACCTAGCGGTGCATCAAGACAATACAATCTCTTGGAAGCTATGAGGATGATCCTCAAGCTACAGACCCAGTCCGCATAGTTGCTTCCATCATCTTTCAGCTTGGTTTTTCTAGGAACGCGTTGAAGTTGAGGGTGACATTAGCGTTGGCCATTGGATCTACAATATAGATTGTAAAGACAATTTTAGACTAAGTTCATGATAATTAAGTTCACATAATCAAATTATTTAATGAACTCCCACTTAGATAGACATCTCTCTAGTCATCCAAGTGACACATGATCCATGTCAACTAGCCCGTGTCCGATCATCACGTGAGACGGACTAGTCATCCATGGTGAACATCTCCATGTTGATCGTATCTTCTATACGACTCATGTTCGACCTTTCGGTCTTCCGTGTTCCGAGGCCATGTCCGTACATGCTAGGCTCGTCAAGTCAACCTAAGTGTTTCATGTGTGTAAATCTGGCTTACACCCGTTGTACGCGAGCATTAGAACCTATCACACCTGATCATCACGTGATGCTTCGGAACAACAATCCTTAGCAACAGTGCACAGTTACGGTGAACACATTTCTTGAAATTTTTATTGAGAGATCATCTTATTTACTACCGTCGTTCTAAAACAAATAAGATGTAAACATGATAAACATCACATGCAATCAATATAGTGACATCATATGGCCAATATCATCTTGCTCCTTTGATCTCCATCTTTGGGGCATCATGATCATCACTGTCACCATATATCAAATCCTTTTCGTAAAAAATGATTTAAGGAGCTTGATGTATTTTTTATGGAGCTTGATGTATTTTTTATGGAGCTTGATTTATGTATCCTTTTGTGAACTTCTATAATATATCTGGGCCTTGTTCGGAAAAAAGAGATGAAGTGGGAGTACGGTGGCGTTCTTAACAGGAAAATAAAATAAGTGTATTCATATTCCTATAGAATGAAGGGTATATGAGTGGGAAAAATATGTTTCCTCTTTATCCTCCCGCTTCAGTCAGAAGGCAAATAAATATTGGGAGACGTAGTAGTAAATCAAAATTTTCTACGCGTTCACCAAGATCTATCTATGGAGAAACCAGCAACGAGAAGTAAGAGAAGGAAGAGATTGCATCTTCCTACCTTTGAAGATCGCTAAGCGGAAGCGTTGCAAGAACGCGGTTGGTGGAGTCGTACTCGTAGCAATTTAGATCGCGGTGGACTCCGATCTTAGTGCCGAACAACGGCGCCTCCGCGTTCAACACACGTGCAGCCCGATGACGTCTCCTACGCCTTGATCCAGCAAGGAGGAACGAGAGGTTGAGGAAGAGCTCCGGCAGCACGACGGCGTGGTGACGGTGGAGCTGCTGGTACTCCGGCACAGCTTCGCTAAGCACTACGGAGAATGAGGAGAGGGAGGAGTAGGGCTGCGCCGAGAGGAGAGGAACTCGTGTGTTGCAGCCCTCAAAAACCCCACATATATATAGGGGGAGGAGGAGAAGGCACCCCATCTAGGGTTCCCACCCTAGATGGTGCGGCAGCCCTAGATGGGAGGGCCGGCAACCAAGGTGGGAGGAGTGGCGGCACCCTAGGGTGGGCCTTGGGCCCATCCACGCCCTAGGGTTTGCCCCCTCCACCCCTTGTTGCGCCTTGGGCTGGGGTGGGAGGCGCACCAGCCCACCTAGGGGCTGGTTCCCTCCCACTCTTGGCCCATGAAGCCTCCCGGAGCTGGTGGCCCCACTTGGTGGACCCCCGGAACCCTTCCGGTGGTGCTCGTACGTTACCGGTGACGCCCGAAACTCTTTCGGTGGCCAAATCCTTACTTCCTATATATCAATCTTTGTCTCCGAACCATTCCGAAACTCCTCGTGACATCCGAGATCTCATCTGGGACTCCGAACAACCTTCGGTAACCACGTCCACTATTTCCCTATAACCCTAGCGTCATCAAACCTTAAGTGTGTAGACCCTACGGGTTCGGGAGACACGTAGACATGACCGAGACACCTCTCCGGTCAATAACCAACAACGGGATCTGGATACCCATGTTGGCTCCCACATGCCCCCCGATGATCTTATCGGATGAACCACGATGTCGGGGATTCAATCAATCCCGTATACAATTCCCTTTGTCTACCGGTATGATACTTGCCCAAGATTCGATTGTCGGTATCCCTATACCTTGTTCAATCTTGTTACCGGCAAGTCTCTTTACTCGTTCCGCAACACATCATCCCGTGGCTAACTCCTTAGTCACTCTGAGCTCTTTATGATGATGTCTTACTGAGTGGGCCTAGAGATACCTTTGCGTCACACGGAGTGACAAATCCTAGTCTCGATTCATGCCAACCCAATAGACTCTTTCGGAGATACCCGTAGTGCACCTTTATAGCCACCCAGTTATGTTGTGACGTTTGGCACACCCAAAGCATTCCTACGGTATCCGGGAGTTGCACAATCTCATGGTCTAAAGAAATGATACTTGACATTAGAAAAGCTTTAGCAGACGAACTACACGATCTTGTGCTATGCTTAGGATTGGGTCTTGTCCATCACATCATTCTTCTAATGATGTGATCCCGTTATCAATGACATCCAATGTCCATGGTCATGAAACCGTGACCATCTATTGATCGACGAGCTAGCCAACTAGAGGCTCACTAGGGACATGTTGTGGCCTATGTATGCACACATGTATTACGGTTCCGGTTAACACAATTATGACATGAACAATAGACAATTATCATGAACAAGAAAATACAATAATAACCATTTTATTATTGCCTCCAGGGCATATTTCCAACAATAAATGCATTGAGGATTTCCAAGTAAGTGTCTTCGCCGCCGTCAGATTATCTTGCCTTCGGGTGCCTTAAGGCACTGACAAGATGAGGGTAACCTTGATTTCGATTTGGTCGTGTTTGTGGTCGCCCTAGCTTTGGCTTGGGCTCAGTCTAGGTATGTGGCTGCTGAGTGGCGAGATAATGGCGTCATCGACAAACATGGAGTGGGTTCTCCCTGTCATATACTCGTTTGAGTGATGTTGGCTTCCATAGGTGGAGGGCACATGGACATTCAGTCAGAGTTAGACCTTGGCATCATTCTTGTCTATGTTCCGTCTACGTGGGCTTCGACAGTGCCGTTAGGCAAAGTGGATGACCATGTTCATGTTTTGGTCTTATGGCCTCATTTGGTAGGCGATGCACGACCAACTTCTGTTTTGTTGAGGAACTTGGTTTATGTTGTATATCCTCTTTCCTGACTTGCTTCTTCGGGATGACAATGACCAGCATTTCAATGTTTTTCCATCTCTCTCTAGGACGACGATGATCCTCACTTTGTTGTTGTCTCCTTCTTCGGAGGTACAACAATCTAATCCTTAGTTTGTTGTCATCGCCTCTTCTCCGACACAACAATTTGATCCTTAGCTTGTTGTTGTCAGCTTCTTCTGACTTCGATGAGTGACTTACTGGTCTATGTATCAACAATAGTGACCTTACTTTAATCAGAGATCTAGAGGTTGTACGACACGAGGTAGGTGAGTACAGGAGGAAGACAATGTGGATATCTAGTTTTGTGTTATGTT
This sequence comes from Hordeum marinum, assembly GCA_022496015.1. NCBI lineage: Eukaryota > Viridiplantae > Streptophyta > Magnoliopsida > Poales > Poaceae > Hordeum > Hordeum marinum. The sequence goes on along the minus strand of CM039674.1, from coordinate 521,985,445 downwards.
TTTTTGCTTTTATAAGGATGGTCTTGTAAAGGTTTAACAATTTTTAATTTAGGACTTTGATCTTCTAAAAAAGGACAATAATGGATTCTATAGAAATTTGATGACCCAATCCTACAATCTACAAAGCTTTTATTTTGTAAAGGAAAAACTTATGTACTATAATCCTCCATCATTCATACAAATCTCTTTCAATCTCGAGAGAGCCTGCTTGATAAATATTGGTCGTTTTCGTGTCTGAGATTCGTTTATAATCTCTAGGGTAACAATCACAATTCGAAATGAAATTTATGTTTTTAAATATCCTAGCTTAGCATGGAACAAGAAGCTTTTATTTGCTCCTTCTTTTCATTCGGTTTTAGAATATGATGTACTTTCAAGTAATCAAGGCTTGAAGGGAGGCGACTAAGTTTCCACCTTGTTCCGTCAGCGCTGTCGTGGGCTCCCCCTCCCTCTCCCGACCGCTCAGGTGGCGAGAGGGTGAGGGAACCCCAGATCCGTGCGTGTGGCAAGCAAATAAGGTAAGAATAAGTTTGTTGGGGGCGCCATTTGGAGGAGGGCGACGGCACCACGTCGCTGTGATGTGCTCGAGCTCGGCCTCCCTATCCGACGTAGGCCTTCGGGCTGGATTCGGCGAGCTTGATGCAGTAGATTCCTGCCGGTCCTTGCGGCCAGCGAGGTTAGGGCTGCTTGCCTTGCACGTACGTAGGCGAGCTTCAGTATTGGGTATTCTTTACCTTGCTTATGGGGTAACGACACAGCGGCGTCTTTGTCCTCGCGGGTCTGATGATTCATGTGCTCGGGGTGAGGTTGCGAACTTGTGATTGAGATGACAAACTTGTTGTGGAGTTGTTTGTTTGTCTACTTTATCTTTGCCATACCGAGGTTCGTCCGAACCTTGTTTTGGAGGTTGGGGAGGTGGTGCTACGGCGTTCCGACGATCTGCGTTGTTGGGCGTGGTGGCTTCATGTGTTCGTGGTGTCGAGATCGTAGAGAAGTTTTATCAACAATGGTGTCCGTAACAATGTGATGGCTCTCCTGGGCCTTAGCTCAAAGACTTCTCGTCCGTCTTCAAGTCCGCCAAATTCAAGATCAGGCCGGCTCAGGTGGAGCGACAGTGGTGGCGGCGGCGCGCCCTCAGCTCGTGCAGGTAGTGGAGGTTGTTTTTTGTTGGTTAAAGGACCTGGTAGTGATTCTTTCACTTCTAAGTTAGGTTGTACTGGAGGTGAAATTTCAATATAATTTGGAATTTTATTTAAAAAAATAAAAGCTTTTTATTTTTATTTCTCGGTTGCGTTTCACGGCTAAATAAGGTGAAGGCGCACCGGCGGTAATAACGACATTGTGTGCGTAGCACGGGACGCGGCGTGGCACGCCGCACGAATCTCGAAGAAAGCGGAGCCACCGATCCGCGACGCACCCGCCACGCCGCCGATAAATGGCAGGGGAGTCGGGGGAAAGCCACCGGGTAGCTCTGGTCCGCCCGCTTCCAAAGCCAAGAAGAGAGCAGAGCGCTCCTCAAACCCACCACCACCACCGAGACAGAGGAAGAGAGAGAGAGAGAGAGTCCACGAGGTGACGAGGAGGAGGAGATAAAGGGGAAATAATGGAGGCGATTTGCTGTGGAGATTCGGGTGCGTGATCTGGTCGGATCCCGCTTTCCCGGGAAGAAGAGGCCGAGGCCGTGGCGGTGGCGGGGTGAGGTGGTGGGTGCTGCCATGGCGTGGTGTGAATGAATGATGTCCTCCAGCGCGCCTATATCATCCCCGTAGCACTCCCTCTCTGCCCCGAGATGCCGCATTAGCCACCAACGCGCTCCACCGTCTCCCCTCAAATCACCTCCTCTCCCACACGGCGGCGCCGGCGACCGAGAGACCGGCGAGATTTCCCTCCTTCCCCCACTCTGCCTGAGCGTCAGGAGAGGGAGAAAGGATTGGGAGGAGCCCCGAGGATTGGCTCTGTTCCTCTGGTTCTTGCTCCGCCCGCCCGGGCGCCATGACGGTGGTGGACGCCGACTCCCGGTTCCACGTCCTCGCGGTGGACGACAGCGTCATCGACCGGAAGCTCATCGAGATGCTGCTCAAGACCTCCTCCTACCAAGGTGAGCCCATCCAACCCCAATCCAGACTGCTCCTCCCTCCGTGTAATCTGCTCTTCTTTCCCAAATCTCACGGCCGGACTCTGTTCTTGGACGGCGGCGCGTGCAGTCACCACGGTGGACTCCGGGAGCAAGGCGCTGGAGGTGCTTGGATTGAGAGACGACGAGGAGGACTCCTCCTCACCCCCTTCCTCCTCCTCCACCCCCGACCACCATCAGGTACTATCACCAGCAATCAATCAGTTGACTCTGTTCACCATCCTTCTGTTTTGGTTGAGATTTTCAATCGATGATTCCCCTGTTCTTGCGCCATGGGACGAGATCTGAAACCGGGCACGTGATGCTCTGAACCTTTTTTTGTGGCAGGAGGTGGGCGTGAATCTGATCATCACTGACTACTGCATGCCCGGCATGACAGGATACGATCTGCTGAGGAGGGTCAAGGTAAAAAGGATTTGCAGAGCCCCCCCTTCAATCCCACCATTCTTTCATCCATTCATTCCTGGCTTCCTGCATCTCGGTCTCAAAAAGTTGCTGCTTAATCCTGGCGGTGCAGGGGTCATCCTCATTGAAGGACATTCCGGTGGTGATCATGTCGTCTGAGAATGTGCCTGCCAGGATCAGCAGGTCAGCACCATAAACCTACTCCCTCACCCCATCAATGCTCTCCTCTGCTCTTCCCCTAGTGAGTACTTTTCACCCTAACCACCATGGCTGATCTAGCAGTAGTAGTACTAGTAGCTCATGGCATCCGCGTGTGCAGTAGTAAATGAGAATGATTTGGTTTTTACTGTTGTGGTGTCTGGTTTTGACAGTGCAGTACATGGTCCTTTTTTTGTAAGATGATGAGATGGGGGTGGGGGTAGGGGGGCCTGTGGTGGGGAGCAGAAGGAATATGTTGCCATCATAGGGTAACAGTTCTTGCTTAAAAGGAGCAGTTAAATGGGCAATGGATATCAATCAATATGTGCAAGCAGGCCTCTTCAGACTTTGGGATTGGTTTTTTAAATAGCCTAAAAGAAAGATTTGCAACTTTTCCACCCTCAATTTGTGCCTTTGTGTATGTAGGAGTGAAAAGGCTAGCCAGACCGTCGTTCATCCATCCAGAAATAGGCTGTCTATAGCAGTAGTAGTTTGCCACTGCTAGCTCTGAAACTCGCAAAGAAAATTTATAAAAATTTCAATGTTTCTCTTCTGGGAGAAGACATTTCTTCTAAAACGATATTCAGGCCACCGAAAATGTGTTTCTTTTTTGATATACTTTTCTTTGCCGCGTTACCTAACAAAAGTTTCCGCAAGCCTCCAAATAGTTGCTGAAATAACGTGGGGATAGAATCCAAGCATGAAAGATTTGGCCCCTCGGATGTGAACAATAATAGCATTGGTGACAATAGGACGTGACAAGTGGAGAAAAGGTCGAGGAATTCGCCCCCGGCCCGCAACAGTCCCGTTGATGTGGTCGCAATGCGACGGGGGGCCATGAACGCCGGGTGTTTTCATGCATAGATTGCATATCCTTGTGACAATGACCCATAGCATTTAAGAGAAGATATGTTCCTGTCATCATCGTTGGCCTGCCTTGTTGTTGTTGTTGTGGTGGTGGTGGTGGGTGGTCAAGATCTCGCAAAATCTTTTCATGCTCGACCCCGAAGATTTGTTGAGAAAAAGAAATTTGTTGCTGCTCCTTTTTTCTGAAAATTTCGGTGGCCACTTGGTGCTAGTGGTCAAGAGAGAAAAGGGGTGGCAATAATAAAGGTGGAGTGCGTCCATTGGGCGTGAGTCAAAAGGGCCTGGAAACCCCAAAAGACCGTATCTTTTGCTTGTCCGGGCAAAGATCTCTGACATGTACTGCTAGTGTGTCCTTCTCCTTTGAGTGATGTGGTCGCAAGCTGAAGTGGCAACTGTTGGAAGCAATTTTTTCCTCTTGTTCAGTGCACAGTTCATGCAGTAAAAATTATTGTTTGTTTGTGTGCTGAAGCATGAATGGAGTGGTCGGGATTTGGTTTTCAGGTGCTTGGAGGACGGCGCGGAGGAGTTCTTCCTCAAGCCCGTGAAGCTCGCTGACATGAAGAAGCTCAAGTCCCACCTGGTCCGGCGGAAGCAGCCCCAGCTCCAGCCGCCCCAACCGCAGCAGAAGCCCCAGCCAGAGCAGCAGCAGCCACAGACGCAAGAGAAGCCTCGGCAGCAGCAGCAGAAAGCAGAGCAACCGCTAGCGGAGCCGGCGGCGGAGGAGGCGGCAGCCGAAGTGACGGCCACTGGGATCACGGGTGACTGCGGCGGCGGCAGCAGGAAGAGGAAGGCGGCGATCATGGAGCAGGACGGCACGAACGCCAGCCTCTCCAGCAGCAGCAGCGGCCTGGCAGTGGAGACCTGAAAAAGGAGAAGAAGAAGAAGAAGAAACTGAACACAAGCGCCCCCAACCATGAAACCTCAAGTTTCTTTTGGCTCCTGCATTTTTTGGGGGTTTACATGCTCATATGGAAGAATCATCGTCGCCACTCATGGCTAGTAGCTCCTGGGGCTGGGCGGGTAAAATATTTACTTAGTTCTAAGTGAAGAACTAGAAAAAAGGGTCCTTAATTACATACTGCTTTTACACTAGCCGAATTTTGCTGTGCCCAGGAAGGAGCGGGAAATGGTGGTTGAAAGTGAAACCAAGGTGTAGATAATGCCGGCCGCCGCGGCGCCCACCCGGGATGATGATGATTCTAAGACTAATTTTATGGCTTATTTGTTGTGACCACTGTTGTGTAGTACTACTAATGCTGAAACTCTGATGGACTAGGAAGAACTGATGACAGAGCAATCGGCCATCCAAAGCTCTCGCTTTAGCCATTGCTAGCTTAAAACATGAAGAAAGGGTGTAGATTTAACCCAAGTCTCAGTCAGATGACATACAAAAATAGTATTAGTACTAGTAGAATTTGAAGGATGATGGCGTGGCACGTAGGGCGTGTGCTGGCGCTGCGTCGCGGCGGGTGGGTGGCGGCACGTTAGATGATGCTATTTGAGGCATAGATGGAAGCAAGTTGGGGTGAGCAGCGGGCAGTGGTTGGGGGTTGGGGCAGGCAGGATCCGGCAGGATCGCCCGGGATCGGCATCAAACTGGCCTATAATATTGTCCAGAGATCTTCATCCGATCGCCTTCACACATAGAAAAAGGTGCCATCGCCAGCGCACGCACACGCAGCGTCTCCTCCCTCCCGATGCCGCTGCCAACTTGCCATGCCTCCGATGAGCAAGCCGTCGTGGAGTTAAAAACAGTACATCAAACCACTTGCATCCTTGTCCACGCAAAAATGTAATATTTCCGCTCTGCGCTTGGCAATTTACTACTCGCTTTATTTCAAAATAAATGTCGTTGGTTCTTATTTTGGGACAAAGGAATTAATATTTGTTTTTAACACAATGCAATACAGACACAACCATTCATATATATATACGCGCATACACTCATCCCTATGAACACACACACATTACGTCTCATCTCACTTAATGCGCATCATCGAAAATCTTGAAATAAATCTAGAAATAATGCAAGCACGAGGACTTGAATCATGGTGGGCTGACGATACTACTGTCTCTCTAACCATCCAACCACATATTGGTTTGCAGGGAACACTAATTTGGAACTTAAGTAAATCATGGGAGCGAGGCGGAAAATGCTGACATGAACCGACACGTAGATGGGCGCACCAGAGCAGAACAAGGGATTTTTCATCCTCTAAGTTCGCCTCAGTCTGTCTCGCTGAACCGTCTATTTAAGGCTAGATCATTGTTAAAAAAAACCTAGATCACCATTGTTTTAGAGCATCTATATCGGACCCTTCATGCTCATCTCAAACGTCCGGACATGCCATTCGGTCACTGTCGTGGGAACGAGCCTGATAGTAGAAGGTAGGGGTACGAAGGGAGAGGGCAGAGTCCTAGTTACGGCGAGGATTTACACACGGATGTATGAGTTCAGGCCCCTCTCGTGGAGGTAATAGCCCTACGTCTCAGTGCTTGGGAGCTTTATGTCGTGTGAAATGTTGAGATTACAATGGTTGCGAACCCTTGTGCAGGAGGGGAGGGGCGGCTTATATAGAGTTCGCTGCTCCTCATAATTATCCCGCATCTAAGGGCCTGGTCGTGGGGTTTAAAGTCTACCGTTACAGGTAACATACGTAATAAAAGCTACTAATGAGCATTGAACCAGCGTCTGCCCGTTGGGTTCTTGATGATGGCTCCTGTCTCCTGGTCTTCTGGCGTCGAGTGAAAGCGAGGTCTTCCGAGTGACACGCGACTACCGAGTGAGAGCAGGAGTCTCCGAGTGGATTATTGTCGAGTGACTTTGAACGTCTTCAGGGATCCACTTGCAAGTTCATGCTTGATCTTCAAGTCCTCCCATGTGGTGTCCTTAGGTAGGGTATGTGGGCCTTGCCTAGGACCCTACCCTAGTTACATATCCTCGTCATTAGCCCCCGAATGGATCGGGGTTTGAGTGGTGGAAGGAGGTATCAACGTAGACCTTGAGTTAGTGCATCAAATCCTCCGAATGATATTTGTGATTTCCATGGAACTTGCGTCGATTGAACTCTGAGCATTAGCGTTCATTCAGGATCGACACGCAAAATCTTCCGAATGATATTCGGGGCTTCAACGAAACTTGCGTCAATTGAATTCTTCTCCGCTCGTCCGGATCCATTCAGCCTTAAAAGTGACCGAGTGGATGTTTAGCATTTGTTTTTCTCTGAGTGAACTGACAGTATCTTGGGAGGCGACGGGTCGGTCTGACAGGCCCGGATTTTTCGGGATACAAAAATTTGGGAAGCGCGCGCGCAATGATGACGCCACGATCAGGGCAAGTTGAAGCGGTGGTGCAACTGATCCGGGGCGGAGTGACAGGAACGGATTTGCTGGAGACATTCCTCGGTCGAAGCATTCAGCCGCTCCAAGTCAGAGAGCACACCATGTGGCACTACGCGGGCCGAGAGGACACGACCAGGACGCATCTAGAGGAGGTTCCACAGAAAACTGTCGAGCAGTGGCTTCGTAGCATCACTGGAGCCTGCGACAATCCTCTGGGAGCCAAGAGGGTCCGACCTTACTCGGCCAAAAACCCGCCGAAGAATCCTGTGAGTCGACTGATGTTGTACTGTCGAGTGATACTTTGACTTATAAACTGACTTACTCTCTTGAATCATGCAAGAGTGGACGAACATGCACTCGCCCGTTCCCAACGGGAACCATGTGGAAGACGGCGTGGTGAGCGAGGGCGGTAGTATGGACGACGACGGTCTTTCCGACACCGAGGATGAATACGAAGACTCCGGCGTAGAGGAAGAGGTCGAGTCGCCTCCCCGACGCGAAGGTCGCACCAAGGCCTGCCAGGATCCGGCAGCTGTTGAGGACAGGGCTTCGGGCCCTAGTGAGAAGAACCCTAAACGAAGCCGCCTTTCGACCGTTGAGTCAAGTGAAAGACCGGCCAAGCAACCCAAGCAAGCCGTCACCAAGCCTCGCAAAGCTCTGCCTCGCATGAGGGTGGTCATACCTGTCATCTCCACGTAAGTGTTTATTTTTGTTTTTTTCTGTCGACTGAAGTCTGGAGTTGTATCTGACCGAATGCCACTCAATCCGTCAGAGCTGCTACATCTGTGACCTCACCTCATCGGGATGGAGGGGAAGCTATGGATGTTGACACTGCTGATGCTGCCACTTCTCATGGAGGTAAGAAAGTTGTTGGTTCGTCCGGATGGGACTCGACACATGTAGATGTTAACACTGTCGGTTGTCATTGCAGAGGTCATTCAGGTGAAGGATGACAAGGAGCAACTAGACACTTCGCGCACTCATACCCGAAGGGCATCATCGGCGCAAGTGCTTCAGCGCCCGACTACAGAGTCTTCCCACGGGAGCGGTGGCTCGACACAACACAGGACTGAACCCGCATCACCTCTATCGCATGCTCCTCCAGCCGTCTCGACCGTTGTGACATCGACTCCAACTGGACCCCCTCAGACTGCTTCAGCTGCCCCAACGATCACGCCGACCCCACCTGTGACGGCCTTCTCTCTGCATCGTACCCGAGAAGATCAAACCGGAGCTGCGACGGAAGCCATGATTCAGGCGCAGCAGCTCATGCTGAGAACCAAGGATGCGTTCGAGGCCAGCAAACTGGCTTTTGACGTCAACGCAGCCCTCCATACCAATGTCCGAGTAAGTTCGATTGTAAGTCCATTGTCGATTGAATTCCTGTCTTCTCTTGGCTGCTGTACACCCAGTGGGTGGTTGCTGTAGAATGTTTGAACTTTCTCCACTCGAATAGACCGGATCGTAGTCGAGTAGGACTGGGATTGATAGTACGCGTGGTACTACGGTCACTCGACATGTCGAGTGTATTTTCTGACAAGTTGCTCGACGGATCGAGAGTTAACCGTCTCAGTGGGGGCGCTCTTAGCGCACCCACTGGGTGTAGTCCCCGAGAGCGCTGTCGAGTGCTTGCATCGGCAGGGGTCTTAGAGTCTATTGTATATAGGATACACTTCGCCTTGAATCACACCACTCCGTAGCTACCTTGCAGGTTTCATGGATATTATTGGCAAGCCATGATATGACGCTACATAAGGACAGACTGCAATTCATAGAGTAGGGAGGTGCGTCACTCGACGGGTTGAGTGTCATGGCAGGGCTGACCTTGTCGAGTGTATATTTTTTTTGATGAGTTGCTCGACGAATCGAGAGTTAACCGTCTTAGTGGGGCGCTCTTAGCGCACCCACTGGGTGTAGTCCCCGAGACCGCTGTCGAGTGCTTGCATCGGCAGGGGTCTTAAAGTCTATTGTATACAGGATACACTTCGCCTTGAATCACACCATTCCGTAGCTACCTTGCAGGTTTCATGGATATTATTGGCAAACCATGATATGACATTGCATAAGGATAGACTGCACTTCATAGAGTAGGGAGGCGCGTCACTCGACGGGTCGAGTGTCGTGACAGGGCTGACCTTGTCGAATGTTTGAATAACCAGTGGGGGCACGCTAAGTGCACCCATTGAGTGTAGTCCCCGAGGCTACTGTTCATCGCAGACGATAAACAATAGGCTTGAAAACTTGTCGTACGCGTGGTACTAGGGTCACTCGACATGTCGAGTGTTTTTTTTTCTGACGAGTTACTCGACGAATCGAGAGTTAACTTTCCACAGTGAGGGCGCTCATAGCGCACCCACTGGGTGTAGTCCCCGAGACCACTATCGAGTGCTTGCATCGGTAGGGGTCTTAATAGAGACATCTTTTGAATTTGTTTATGGCGCGCGGAGCGCCAGAGCCACTCGACATGTCGAGTGGACTTTCTGCTTGAATTCTTCTAAGATGGTCATTCGCCGGCGTTCGATACCCAGTCAACTGTCCCAAGCATCACTCGTCGATTGAATTTCTATTTTATGTTGATTCCACAGGGCTTGTGAACTTGGGGCGGAGTACAAGGACGTGGAGGATGAAAGGAACCGGTTGCAGGTGGATCTAGCGGTCGCCAACAAGGCTCTAGAGCGAGTGCGTGCTGAGATGAAGACTTTGGGAAGTAATTACTGCTGATTTTCTGCATTCTCCTCTTCACTCTTCATGTTTTGAACCGAGTGCTCTCACTCGAACAGATGTATGCAATGGAAACTGTCGACTCCGAGCGCGACTCAACAATGTTATTTCTTTAGATTCCATGAAGAAGGCGCTGGAGGAGAAGGACAAGACGCTTGCTGACGCTCAATGAGAGGCCAAGGAGAAGACTGAAGCCGCAGAACGAAAGCTGGCGGCTGCCAAGGAGCTGGAGGACGAGAACACCAAGCTGAAGCAGGAGCGTGCGGACCTTGTCAAGAAGGCCGAGCAACTAACCAAGAGGGGTAATGGCCTAGAGAAGCATCTAGGCGAATTCTCGAGGAAGATGTATCTTCTGCTCAACGGTGAGTATTTCTTGTCGACTGACATTTGCAAAAATTTGAGGGTCGCAGTTCACCGATTCTCTTCCTATTTCCCCTTCTTCAACATAATACTGCCAGGACTTTGAAAAGGAAATAGAAGAGATTGAGCCCATGCTTGTCCCTACCAAGTCGCTGGTTGCTGATGCGGCGGCGATGAACATGATGCGGCTCAACTTTTGGCTCCAGGGTGCCCAGGCCTACATCACTCGACTGAAATCTGGCATGGAAAGAATCGATAAGGAGCTATGGCCTGAGGACACTCTTCAGCTCGACCTCAATTCCATGATGGCTTGCCTGAACGAACTTCCCAATCGAGTGCAAGCTTGGAAAAAAATCTGCTGCTCGTTGCAGGGCCGACGTGGCGTTGTCACTCGTCAGGGTCCACTATAGGGACGTGGGGGAGGAGAAGTTGAAGGAGCTCCAGGTGGTAAACACGAAGAAACTCCAGTTCGAGGACTTCATGGAAACCTTCATCGAGGCAGCTACCAAAATCTCTGACGACATCGACCTGGACACTTTCGTCAAGCCCGCCAGTCCGTCCCCTGCTTAAAAAACTTGGGTCTTTGGAAAAAACAGTTAAATTTGCCTCGGTATGCCGAGTGGAATTGTATCCCCTAAAACTTCATTCAGGCCTTAGGCTTGAGCACATTTGCTTCTTCACAAGACTTTTATCCACAGTTTTACCTTTTGGATTTTACTCGTGCTTTGGTTTTCAATCATTTGTTCGACTGATTTTGTTTTTAACTTAGGCAAAATGCTTTCGCAGCTAAGCCCCCGAGTGTGAGGATTACTCATCGCTTGGAGTATTTTTGATCTTAGGCGAATGTCGATTCGCAGCTAAGTTGTCGAGTGAATGGATTACTACCCACCCGACGAGGTTTTTAACTTAGACGAAACGTGTTTCGCAGCTAAGTCCCCGAGCATGAGGATTGCTCATCACCGGGAGTATTTTTGAACTTAGGCGAATGTTGATTCACAGCTAAGTTGTTGAGTGAATGGATTACTGTCCACCCGACGAGGTTTTTAACTCAGGCGAAATGTGTTTCGCAGCTAAGCCCCCGAGTGTGAGGATTGCTCATCACTCGGAGTATTTTTGAACTTAGGCGAATGTCAATTCACAACTAAGTTGTCGAGTGAATGGATTACTATCCACTCGACGAGGTTTTTAACTTAGGTGAAACGTGTTTCATAGCTAAGCCCCCGAGTGTGACGATTGCTCATCACTTGAAGTATTTTTGAACTTAGGCGAATATCGATTCGCAGCTAAGTTGTCGAGTGAATGGATTACTATCCACTCGACAAGGTTTTTAACTTAGGCGAAACGTGTTTCGCAGCTAAGCCTCCGAGTGTGAGGATTGCTCATCACTCGGAGTATTTTTGAACTTAGGCGAATGTTGATTCGCAGCTAAGTTGTCGAGTGAATGGATTACTATCCACTCGACGAGGTTTTTAACTTAGGCAAAACGTGTTTCGTAGCTAAGCCCCCGAGTGTGAGGATTGCTCATCACTCTGAGTATTTTTGAACTTAGGCGAATGTCGATTCGTAGCTAAGTTGTCGAGTGAATGGATTACTATCCACTCGACGAGGTTATTAACTTAGGCGAAACATGTTTCACAGCTAAGCCCCCGAGTGTGAGGTTTGCTCATCACTCAGAGTATTTTTTTTACCTAAGCGAAGACGGATTCGCAAATAGGCCGTCGAGTGAATGGACTGCTATCCACCCGACAGAGTTTTTAACTTAGGTGAAACATGTTTCACAGCTAAGCCCCCGAGTGTGAGGATTGCTCATCACTCGGAGTATCCCCAAGAATGTAACTGCATGGTTGGAATCGACGAAGTATATATCGCAGAAACGTGAATAGCATTGATGAAGTATTCTTATTACATCAGAAAACTCTTGTCTCAAGTGTAAAAACGCCGGAGCAAATCTGCATTCCAGGCTCGTGGCTCATCTATCTGTTTCATGAGATTATACAGGTGATAGACTCCATTGTTTAGCACCTTAGTGACGACAAAAGGGCCTTCCCATGCAGGGGCAAGCTTGTGAGGTCGGTGTTGATTCACCTGGAGCACCAAATCTCCCTCATGGAACGCTCGACTCTTGACAGTCCTTGCATGGAAGCGCCGTAAGTCTTGCTGATAGGCAGTGGTCCGGATTAGAGCCATCTCTCACTCCTCTTCCAAAAGATCTACTCCATCCTGTTTGGCCTGTTCAGCTTCAGCCTCAAAATATAGCTCCACTCGAGGAGAATTGTGGGCCAAGTCACTCGGCCACATGGCTTCAGCGCCAGAGACAAGGAAGGAAGGAGTTCGTCCAGTCGACCGATTAGGCGTTGTCCTCAATCCCCACAAAACAGACGGCAGCTCAGTTACCCACACACCGGCGGCATGATCCAAATCTCGCATGAGACGAGGCTTCAGACCTTGCAGAATGAGACCATTAGCCCGCTCAACTTGCCCATTGGTTTTAGGATGTGCAACAGAAGCATAATCCACTCGGGTGCCTTGGGAGTTACAGAATCTCCTGAATTCTTCCGAGTCAAAATTAGTGCCATTGTCCGTGATGATGCTGTGCGGAATGCCGTATAGGATAATGATCTCCCTCATGAACGTGAACGTCGTATGGGAATTCAGCTTCTTCATGGGCTTGGCTTCAATCCACTTGGTGAATTTATCGACTGCTACCAACAGGTGGGTGAATCCTCCTTTTCCGGGTCGGAAGGGACCAACCATGTCGAGTCCCCAAACCGCAAACGGCCAGGCGAGAGGGATTGTCTTCAGAGCAGACGCCGGCTTGTGCGACAGATTCGCATAGAACTGGCAGCCCTCGCAGTGATCAACGATGTCCTTAGCCATCTCATTAGCTCGTGGCCAGTAAAAACCATCTCGGTATGCTTTAGCGATGATTGCCCTCGAAGACGCATTGTTGGGGATATAACCCCGCAATATGACCCGCCCTTGAGGCTCCGGGTCATGTTGCTGGCTCGTGAGCCGGCCCAAGGGTGAGCCGTAAGACTGGTGGCCCAGGAAGATAGGCGGCTCAAGGTGTGGGCCGTACGACGGCCCGGACGGAGAAGACCCGGGCGTGTAAGCCGTCTCAAAGACAGCTTGGACAAGAAGATAGAGAGAGACTCGGACATACAATAAGACTCGGTTAACAATTGTAACGACCCGGTGGTCCTGACCTCCTATATAAAGGCAGACCCGGGGCGACTTAGAGGACAGGTTATCAAGAAGTAGGTCAAGCTTCTAGCTCCTTGTAATCGATACGCAAGTAATACAAACACAAGCAGGACGTAGGCTATTACCTTGACTTGAGGGGCCGAACCTGGGTAAATCCGTGTCTTTCGTCCCGATCAAGCCCTTTGAGTCCACCCCGTTAGCGATGGCCTCGAATCCAAGTCCGTTCACCCGGACATCTGCCGTGATAAATCCACGACAGTTGGCTCCCACCATGGGGCTAGCGCTTGGTGGTGTTGAGTTCTCAAAGGGCTCTCTCCCAGGGCTAGAGGGATACGTGGTTGGAAGGATGAGCAAGAGTCGCCGCGGCCGGCTCTACATCGACGACGCCGGCTGGGGGCTTGATGCTGATTCTGTGGAGTATGGATTCCGGGTTCCGTTTGGCGGGATCTAGGTTTTCATTGGAAAGGTTGATGGATCTACAACCGGGCCGGACATCTGCACCAACATCATCGAGCCGGCTCGGCGTCTCCAATCTGCGAGTGGTGTGCAGCCTGCCCGTGCCCATCCAGGTCAAAGGCATGTTCTCGTGGGCTTCACTCAAGGTATGGACCTGGAAGCGTCCGGGTCACAGGGAACTTTTGTTTGCTCGGAAGATGAGTCCTCTAGTGGGGAGACAGAGTCAGTGTATCGACTCAGTAACGGTGGCCTTGGGGGCTACTACGACACCTATTCTGAGGTAGAGGGCTTTGAGTCAGATGCTGTGAGACCCCCGGTTCATGCAGCGGTGTTCATGGCGGGATCGGCTCCAGCCGCCGATCACACAGCTGCGGGAGCCGCCGCAGCGGGTGATAGACCGCCGCCGCCGGCTCAGGTTCTAGTGGAATTGATGGACGAGCTTACAGCTCTCATGGCCACGGAAGTAACACCGGATAATCAAGCAGCCCGAAATCTTGAGGTGGCACGAATCAAGGGCCGGATGGCAGAGGAACGACAAAGGATGGCTGAGCTGAAGATCCGGATGAAGGAAGAAGCAGAGCGTATCAAGGCAGATGCTTTCCATCTGGAGCTGGAACAAAGGTCAGCAGCCGCGGTGCACCGAAGGAGGCATCAATCCCGTCTGCCAGAACGTTACGAAGCAAGGAACCTGTTTAATACCCCTGGTGCAGGGCAGGTTGCGGGCGCGCAGGAAAGCCGCCTGATGGAACGCCCGGCAACTCATCCACCCCAGGATAACCAAACCTCACCTAGAGCTTTTCCGACACCGGCGGGTCATTACTCTAACCCGACCGAGAACATGGTGGCGGCGGCCACCCGGCTTGAGACGATTCCCATACCAGATGAAGCACCCTTTGCGGAGGACGTGCGAAAGGCCATTGGATATTTACGAACGACCATGGCCCAGCAAGAGAGATATGCTCACAGCCGGAGCCGGGTTCACTCTACCCCCCTCCCCAGTCGAAGTTTCAGCCGGCGCTACAAGTCGACGGCGTGTTCTAGCACTCATCCATGTCGGGGACCACCGGAGGACGAGCAGGCGACTCTAGATGCACAAGCCCTCGCGAACCGAGCGAGGAACAGGCGAGAGGCGGAGATAGTGGCAACCCGTCCAGAGCCGGCGCTTTCCGTCTCAATGGGAGTAGTTAGTACCAGAGCCGTAGGGGTGCTATGTTTAACTCCGGCTCTGAGAAGTGAACAACTACTGAAGGATTTTAAGGAGCCTTGAAAAGTTCCGAATTACACAGCTGATCTACCCCCTTAGGCGTGGGTTGAGAGTTATGAGCTGGCCATGGAGATGCTGGACGTCAGTGAGGCGGTATGTGCAAAATATTTCATCATGATGCTTGAGGGTCCGGCTCGCACATGGTTGAAAGGTCTGCCGCCTAACACGATAAGTTCATGGGCGGAGCTGAGAGCGAAGTTTATTAAGAATTTTCAGGGGACCTGTAAGCAGCCTATGACCATTGTAGACTTGGACCATTGTGTTCAACAGGAGAATGAGTCGGCCCACCATTGGGTCTGGCGGGTGTCGACCATTATTCACTCTTCAGAGCAGATCACGGCGGCTCAAGCGGCGCTTATTACGGAAAAGAACTGTCATTTTGTTCCACTGAAACAGAAGCTCGGCCGGCTCAAGCGCACGTGTCAGGATATGGGAGAGCTCATGACGGCCCTGACAAAGTATGCCGACTCAGATAACACCAAGGATCCAGGCTCAGATGATGAGAAAGCCAATCAAGGGAAGAAGAACAATCAAGGCAAAGGCTTTGTGAACAATGGGAATCCGAATTAACGGAAGAACGCGGATGGCGGGTCAGAGCTAGTGGCGAACACCAACACAGAACAGAACCATCCCAAGGGGAACGAAAGATTCAGGTCGTTTCGCCAAAGGAACAGAGGTCCTTTCAATTTAGAAGAAGTACTTAAGAAGCCTTGTCCGAAGCACGGCACGCCTGATAGGCCGGCGTTACATGCGTGGTGCGATTACTTTATCATGCAGAGATTCAAAAACCAGCATTCCCAACCACGCAATAACCAGGGCGGTGGCCCGCCTGGCGGCTCAAGGCATGGCGGATCAAGGGCTGGATTCGGCGCTGGCGGTTCAGGAGCCGGGCATCCGGGTCAGAATAACCAAGGGGGCACCAGCAGCATCCTGGCAAAAACAACAATAACAACAATCAACAGCAGCGCAATCAATCCGGGTTTCAGAGTAACCCGAAGCAGCTCAGTTCTGGACAATATCACGTGTTTACGACCGGTCACAGTAAACGAGACGAGAAGTTGCGGAGGCGAGCGGTTAATACAGTTGCTCCGGCTCTCCCGCGGTACTTACCATGGTCTGAGTATGACATAATGTGGAGCCAGGAGGATCACCCACCGCGGATAGATGATCCGGGCCGGCTGGCTTTAGTTGTGGCCCCTCAGGTGAATGGCTATATGGTGAACAAGGTGCTCATGGACGGAGGCAGCAGTATCAACGTCCTTTATTATGACACTTTCTGGTGGATGAAGTTGCTTGACAAAGACCTTACACCTTCCTCCACCATCTTTCATGGTGTGGTCCTGGGTAAGTAGGCATACCCGGTGGGCCGGATTTCTTTGGAAGTGGCTTTTGGCGATGAGTATAATTACAGGGTGGAGTCCTTGTGGTTTGAGGTGGTTAAAATCAAAAGTCCCTATAATGCACTGTTTGGGAGGCCGGCTTATGCCAAATTTATGGCTAGGGCTTGCTATGTTTATTTACAACTCAAAATGCCCGGCTTAAATGGTACAATTACCGTTTACGGTAATCGGAAAACGTCTCTTGATTGTGAGGAAGGAGATGCGGCGTATGCAGAGTCTAGTTGTGCCCAGGAGGAGCTGAAATTCTACAAGGAGAACGTTGACCCGAAGGATATGACCCCGCTGAAGAAGCCTACTACGGAAGTTGAGCCGCTACTCAAGTTTTCAGCGGATGATACCAAGGCAGTAGATTTCAATCCGGGCGACTCATCCAAGCAGTTCATCATTGGGGCTCACATGGATCCCAAATAGGAAAGCACGCTCATCGAATTCATCCGTGAGAATCGGGACATCTTTGCATGGAAGCCTTCTGACATGCCGGGTGTACCGAGAGAGTTCACTGAGCACAACCTTAATGTGGATCCGAAGTTTAAGCCAATTAAACAGTTTCTACGATGGTTCAACGAAGAGAGACGTAAAGCTATTGGGGAGGAAGTTGCCCGGCTCTTGGCTGTAGGCTTTATAGTGGAGGTTTTTCACCCGGAGTGGTTGGCTAACCCGGTGCTAGTGCTCAAAAAGAACGGCACCTGGCGTATGAGTATAGATTAGACATACCTTAACAAGGCTTGCCCGGCTGACCCTTTTGCACTCCCTCGTATCGATCAGATTATTGATGCTACAGCCGGGTGTGAAAGTTTATGCTTCCTGGATGCATATTCAGGTTATCATCAGATCAACATGGCAATGAAAGATCAGGAGAAGACGGTGTTTATTACACCCTTTAGGGCGTTCTGCTACGTCTCCATGCCTTTCGGGCTCAAGAGTGCCCAGGCGACTTACCAACGATGTGTGCAGAACTGCCTTCACAGTCAGATTGGCCGAAATATTCATGCTTATGTAGACGACATCGTGGTTAAATCCAGAAAGAAGGAAACTCTCCTAGAGGATCTGAAGGAAACTTTTGACAATCTCCGGGTCTACAAGATGATGCTTAACCCAACGAAGTGTGTTTTTGGTGTTCCGACAGGAAAGCTTCTGGGTTTCTTGGTCTCTGAGCGGGGCATCGAGGCTAACCCAGATAAAATTAAGGCTATCACTTCTTTAGGAGAGCCGACGTGCATTAATGACGTTCAGCGCCTTGCAGGACGGATTGCTGTGTTGAGCCGGTTCATAAGCCGGCTTGGGGAGAAGGCCATTCCCTTATACCAGATGATGAAGAAGACAAACAAGTTTAAGTGGAGCAAGGCAGCGGCTGAAGCACTTGAAGCTCTTAAAAAACAGTTCACTGAGCCGCCAGTGTTAGCCGCTCCGGCTGAGAAAGAGCCGTTGCTCCTTTATGTGGCGGCTAACAACAGAGCGATCAGTGTAGCAATTGTGGTTGAGCACAAGGAAGCAGGGAAGGAATATCCTGTGCAAAGGCTGGTTTATTACATCAGTGAAGTTTTGGCAGAGTCTAAGCAGAGGTATCCGCATTGGCAGAAGCTAGTATACGGAGTTTTCATGGCTAACCGCAAGCTAAAACACTACTTGTTGGGGCACCAGATAACCGTGGTCAGTTCTGCCCCGTTGGGAGATATCATTCAAAATAGAGAAGCCACAGGGAGGATTGCCAAGTGGGCCTTAGAGCTGGGTCCTCTTAACATCAAATATGTTCCTCGTACACAATAAAGTCTCAAGCTTTGGTGGATTTCATAAATGATTGGACAGAATGTCAAGCACCCGAAGAGAAGCCGGATAACACACATTGGACCATACATTTTTATTGGTCCAAGCAGCTAGAGGGGTCCGGTGCAGGGGTTGTTCTCACCTCCCCGAAGGGTGACAAGTTTTGTTATGTGCTCCGGTTAATGTTTCCTTGTACTGATAATGCAGCTGAGTATGAGGCACTGCTCCATGGTCTCAGAGTCGCTAAAGAGATGAACTTAAGCTGGGTCAGATGTTTAGGCGACTCAGATCTTGTGGCTCAGCAAGTTTCAGGTACTTGGAACTCCAAGGATCCACGGATGGTGGCTTATCGACAGGCGATTGATATCATTGCCGGTCACTTCAAGGGGTACCAGGTGGATCATATTGATCGTCGCAGGAATGAGGTAGCTGATGCCTTATCACGGTTAGGTTCTTAACGAAAGCCGGTACCTGATGGGGAACGTTGCATGGGAAACAAAATTTTTCCTATGCACACGAAGATCTATCCATGGTGATGAGCATCTACGAGAGGGAGAGTGGATCTACATACCCTTGTAGATCGCTAAACGGGAAGCGTTAAGAAACGCGGTTGGTGTAGTCGAACGTCTTCGTGATCCAAATCGCCGTGCGTCCCGCGATCCGATCACGATCCGTCCCACGAACTTGATCACGATCCGTCTCACGAACTTGATCACGATCCTTCCGATCTAGCACCGAACGGACGGCACCTCCGCATTCAACACACGTATAACTTGATGACGATCTCCACCGTCTTGATCTAGCAAGAAGGAGTGGAGAGGAAGAAGAGTTCTCCGGCAGCCTAACGGCACTCTGGCAATGGTGGTGGAGCAATTTCGGCAGGGCTTTGCCTAAGCACTGCAGAAAACCGATCTAGAGGAGAAACTATGCACTGGAGGAATGGGTAGCACGTGGCTGAAAATCTAGTGCAAAACCCCTCAATACCACCAGTATATATAGGAGGAGAGGAGGAGAGGAGGCAGCTTGGCCTCCAAGCCTCCTAGGATTCAGCCGAACTAGGAGAGGAGGAGTCCACCTCCTCCACTCCTAGTAGGATTAGGATTCATCCTTTTTTTTCCTTTTTGCCTTTTTCCACCTTTTTCCTTTTGGGTTTTCTTATCCAGCCACATGGGCCATGTGTGGGAGTTTCCACCAGCCCACTAAGGGCTGATATTCACTCTCCCACAGCCCATGAAGCCTCTTGGGTCGAAATACCCCTCCCGGAGGTCTCCCGGTACACTACCGGCACTCCAGGTACACTACCGATAAGCCCGGAACTTTTCCGGCGACCAAAACAGGACTTCCTATATATGAATCTTTACCTCCGGACCATTTGGAGCTCCTCGTGACGTCCATGATCTCATCTGGGACTCTGAACAAACTTCGGTAACCACCATACATAACTCTATACTACCGAAACGTCACCAAACCTTAAGTGTACAGACCTTGCGGGTTCGAGAACTATGTAGACATGACCGAGACACCTCTACGGTCAATAACCAATGGAGGGACCTGGATGTCCACATTGGTTCCTACATATTCTATGGAGATCTTTATCGGTCGAACCTCTATGTCAAGGATTCAGTTAATCCCGTATGATGTTCCCTTTGTTCTTCGGTATGTTACTTGCCCGAGATTCGATCGTCGGTATCTCCATACCTAGTTCAACCTCGTTACTGGCAAGTCTCTTTACTCGTTCCGTAATACAAGATCCCATGACCAACACTTAGTCACATTGCTTGCAAGGCTTATTGTGATGTTGTATTACCGAGTGGGCCCTGAGATACCTCTCCGTCACACGGAGTAACAAATCCCAGTCTTGATCCATGCCAACTCAACAAACACCCTCGGAGACACCTATAGAGCACCTTTATAGTCACCCAGTTATGTTGCGACGTTTGATACACACAAGGTACTCCTCCGATATCTGTGAGTTGCATGATCTCATGGTCATAGGAACATATACTTGACATGCAGAAAACAGTAGCAATAAACTGACACGATCATAAGCTATGTTTGTTGTTTGGGTCTTGTCCATCACATCATTCTCCTAATGATGTGATCCCGTTATCAAATGACATCTCATGTCCATGGCTAGGAAACCTTATCCATCTTTCAATCAACGAGCTAGTTCACTAGAGGCATACTAGCGACATTGTGTTTGTCTAGGTATCCACACATGTATCCATGTTTCCAATTAATACAATTATAGCATGGATAGTAAACGATTATCATGAACAAGGAAATACAATAATAAACACTTTATTTATTGCCTCTAGGGCATATTTCCAACAGTCTCCCACTTGCACTAGAGTCAATAATCTAGTTCACATCACTATGTGATTTACATTGTAATGAATCGAACACCCATGCAGTTCTCGTGTTGATCATGTTTAGCCCTTGGAAGAGGTTTAGTCAATGGGTCTGCAACATTCAGATCCGTGTGCACTTTGCAAATATTTATGTCTTTCTCCAAGATGTAATCGCGGATGGAGTTGAAGCGTCGCTTTATGTGTCTGGTCCTCTTGTGAAACCTTGGTTCCTTGGCCAGAGCAATGGCACCAGTGTTGTCACAGAACATGTTCATTGGATTCAGTGCACTGGGCACTACTCCAAGATCTGTCATGAACTGCTTCATCCAGACACCTTCCTTCGCCGCCTCCGAGGCTGCGATGTATTCTGCTTCGCACGTAGAATCAGCTAGCACGCTTTGCTTGGAACTGCACCAGCTTACTGCTCCCTCGTTAAGAATAAACACGTATCCGGTTTGCGACTTAGAGTCGTCCGGATCGGTGTCAAAGCTTGCATCGACGTAACCCTTTACGACGAGCTCTTCATCACCTCCATAAATGAGAAACATTTCCTTAGTCCTTTTCAGGTACTTAAGGATGTTCTTGACCACTTGCCAGTGCTCCATTCCAGGATCACTTTGAAACCTTCCCGCCATATTTATGACAAGGCTGACATCGGGTCTTGTGCACAGCATTGCATACATGATAGAGCCTATGGCTGAAGCATAGGGGATGACACTCATCTTTTCTCTATCTTATGCAGTTACTGGGCATTGAGTCTTACTCAACTTCACACCTTGTAATACAGGCAAGAACCCCTTCTTGGACTGTTCCATTTTGAACTTCTTCAAAACTTTATCAAGGTATGTGCTCTGTGAAAGTGCTATTAAGCGTCTCGTCCTATCTCTATAGATCTTAATGCCTAATATGAAAGCAGCTTCTCCTAGGTCCTTCATTGAAAAACTCTTGTTCAAATATTCCTTCATGCTTTCCAGCATTTCTATATTGTTTCCAATCAGCAATATGTCATCCACATATAATACTAGAAACGCTATAGAGCTCCCACTCACTTTCTTGTAAATACAAGCTTCTCCGTAACCTTGTATAAACTCAAACGCTTTGATCACCTCATCAAAGCGCTTATTCCAACTCCGAGATGCTTGCACCAGTCCATAAATGGATCGCTGGAGTTTGCAAACTTTGTCAGCATTCTCTGGATCGACAAAACCTTCGGGTTGCATCATATACAACTCTTCCTCAAGGAAACCGTTGAGGAACACTGTTTTTATATCCATCTGCCAAATTTCATAGTCGAAATAGGCAGCTATTGCTAACATGATTCTAACAGACTTAAGCATCGCTACGGGTGAGAAAGTCTCATCGTAGTCAACCCCTTGAACTTGTGAAGAACCCTTTGCCACAAGTCGAGCTTTATAGACGGTGACATTACCGGCCGCATCTGTTTTCTTCTTAAAGATCCGTTTGTTCTGAATGGCCTTTCGCCCTTCAGGTAATACTTCCAAAGTCCATACTTTGTTTTCATACATGGATCCCATCTCGGATTTCATGGCCTCTAACCATTTCTTGGAATCCGGGCCCATCACTGCTCCTCCATAGCTCGTAGGTTCATTGTTGTCCAACAACATGACCTCCAAGACAGGGTTGTCGTACCACTCAGGGGTAGTACGCGGCCTTGTCGACCTACGAGGTTCAATAGCTGCTTGATCCGAAGCTTCATGATCATCATTATTAACTTCTTCTTCTACCATCGTAGGTTCCACAGAAACATCTTTCTGCGCTGCGCTACTTTCTGGTTGAAGTAAAGGTTCAATAACCTCATCAAGCTCTATTTTCCTCCCACTTAATTCTTTCGAGAGAAACTCTTTCTCAAGAAATGTTCCGTTTTTAGCGACAAACACTTTGCCTTCGGATCTGAGATAGAAGGTATACCCGACTGTCTCTTTCGGGTATCCTATGAAGACACATTTCTCCGCTTTGGGTTCCAGCTTTTCAGGCTGAAGCTTTTTGACATAAGCATCACATCCCCAAAATTTAAGAAACGACAACTTTGGCTTCTTGCCAAACCACAGTTCATATGGCGTCGTCTCAACGGATTTGGATGGTGCCCTATTTAAAGTGAATGCATCTGTCTCTGATGCATAACCCCAAAACGATAGTGGCAAATCAGCAAGAGACATCATAGGACGCACCATATCTAATAAGGTTCGATTACGACGTTCGGACACACCATTACGCTGTGGTGTTCCGGGCGGTGTCTACTGTAAAACAATTCCACACTGTCTTAAGTGACTGCCAAACTCATAACTCAGATATTCACCTCCTCGATCAGATCGCAGGAACTTAATCTTTTTGTTACGATGATTCTCAACTTCACTCTGAAATTGCTTGAACTTTTCAAACGTTTCAGACTTGTGTTTCATTAAGTAAATATACCCATATCTACTTAAGTCATCAGTGAAGGTGAGAAAATAACGATATCCACCACGTGCTTTAACATTCATTGGACCGCACACATCAGTGTGTATGATTTCCAATAAGTCACTCGCCCGTTCCATTGTTCCAGAGAACGGCATTTTAGTCATCTTGCCCATGAGGCATGGTTCACATGTGTCAAGTGATTCAAAATCAAGTGACTCCAAAAGTCCATCAGCATGGAGCTTCCTCATGCGTTTTACACCAATATGACCTAAACGGTAGTGCCACAAGAAAGTGGTACTATTATTATCAATTCTACATCTTTTGGCATCAATGTTATGAACATGTGTGTCATCACTATCAAGATTCAATATGAATAAACCCCTAACATTCGATGCATGACCATAAAAGATATTACTCATATAAATAGAAGAGCCTTTATTCTCTAATTTAAATGAGTAACCGTCTCGCAATAAACAAGATCCAGATATAATGTTCATGCTTAACGCAGGCACTAAATAACAATTATTCAGGTTCATCACTAATCCCGATGGTAATCGAAGAGAGAGCGTGCCGACGGCGATCACATCAACCTTGGAACCATTTCCCACGCGCATCGTCACTTCGTCCTTTGCCAGCCTTCGTTTATTCCGTAGTTCTTGCTTTGAGTTGCAAATGTGAGCAACCGAACCGGTATCAAATACCCAGGCACTACTACGAGAGCTAGTAAGGTACACATCAATAACATATATATCATATATACCTTGTTTGTCGTTGTCCGCCTTCTTTTCAGCCAGGTACTTGGGGCAGTTCCGCTTCCAGTGACCAGTTCCTTTGCAATGAAAGCACTCAGTTTGTGGCTTGGGTCCATGCTTGGGCTTCTTTGCAGGAGTAGCAAATGCTTTGCCATCCTTCTTGGTTTTACCCTTCTTTCCCTTGCCCTTGACTTTGCCATTTTTCTTGAAACTAGTGGTTTTATTGACCATCAACACTTGATGTTCTTTCTGGATTTCAGACTCAGCGACTTTTAGCATCGCAAACAGCTCGGCGACTGACTTGTTCATCCCGTGCATGTTATAGTTCATCACAAAGCTCTTGTAACTAGGTGGCAGTGATTGAAGAACTCTGTTAGTGATCGCCTCTGGCGGAAGGGCAATTCCCAACTCCGCCAGACGAGTCAAATACCCAGACATTCTGAGTATATGTTCACTGATAGACCCGTTCTCCTCCATTTTGCTAGCATTGAACTTATCGGAGGTCTCATACCTCTCGATCCGGGCATTCTTCTGAAAGATAAACTTCAACTCCTGGAATATCTCATATACTCCATGTCGTTCAAAATGTCTTTGAAGTCCCGGTTCTAAGCCATACAATATTGCACACTGAACTATTGAGTAATCTCTAGAACGTGCCTCCCAAGCGTTCTTAAGGTCTTTGGATGACAGGTCTTCTGGTTGGTCACCAAGCGGTGCATCAAGGACATATGATTTCTGGGAAGCCGTGAGGATAATCCTCATATTACGGGCCCAGTCAACAAAGTTACTTCCATCATCTTTCAACTTAGCTTTCTCTAGGAACGCATTAAAATTCAGGGGTGCTACTGCGCGAGCCATTGATCTACAACATAAATATGCAAAGGTTACTTAGACTATTGTTCAAGATAATGAGTTTAGTTAATCAAATTACTAAAGCTCCCACTCAAATTGACATCCCTCAGGTCATCTGAGTGTCACATGATCCAAATCCACCAACTCAAGTCCGATCATCACGTGAGTTGAGGTGGCTTCAATGGTGAACATCATTATGTTGATCATATCTACTATATGACTCATGTTCAACCTTTCGGTCTCTTGTGTTCCGAGGCCATGTCTGTACATGCTAGGCTCGTCAAGTTTAACCCGAGTGTTCTGCGCATGCAACACTGGCTTGCACCCGTTGTATGTGAACGTAGAGTCTATCACACCCGATCATCACGTGGTGTCTCAACACGACGAACTTTCACAACGGTGCACACTCGGGGAGAACACAATTTTATCTTGAAATTTAAGTGAGGCATCACCTTATAATGCTACCGTCGTACTAAGCATAACAAGGTGCATAAAAGGATTAACATCACATGCAATTCATAAGTGACATGATATGGCCATGAACTTGTGCTTTAGATCTCCATCTTGAAAGCACCAGCATTATCTTCATCGTCACCGGCACGACACCATGATCTCCATCATCTTGATCTCCATCAATGTGTCGCCATCGAGGTTGTCACGCCCTGCATGCTTCTACTACTATTGCTACCGTTTAGCGATAAAGTAAAGCATTACATAGTGCTTAATGATTGACACGCAGGTCATACAATAATTAAAGACAACCCTATGGCTCCTGCCGGTTGCCGTACTCATCGACATGCAAGTCGTGAAATTCTATACATCACATGATCATCTCATACATCACATATATCACATCATGTAATTGGCCATATCACATCACAACATACCCTACAAAAAAAATTTAGAAGTCCTCTAATTGCTGTTGCATGTTTTACGTGGATGCTACGGGTTTCTAGCAAGAACGATTCTCACCTACGCATAAACCACAACGGTGATACATAATTTGCTTTTCAACCTTCTCAAGGACCGCCTTTGTCGAATCCGATCCAACTAAAGTGAGAGAAACTGCCACCCGCAAGCCATCTAGGCAACAAGTTGCATCGAGGGAACCGGTCTCTCGTAAGCGTACGAGTAATGTTGGTCCGGGCCGCTTCATCTCACAATACCGCTGAACCAAAATCCGACCAAGGAAGGAAGCAATCTAAGCATCAACGCCCACAAACCTTTTGTGTTCTACTCGAGATCTCATCTACACATAGACCTAGCTCATGATACCACTGATGGGGAACGTTGCATGGGAAACAAAATTTTTCCTACGCACACGAATATCTATCCATGGTGATGAGCATCTACGAGAGGGAGAGTGGATCTACATACCCTTGTAGATCGCTAAGTGGGAAGCGTTAAGAAACGCGGTTGGTGTAGTCGAACGTCTTTGCGATCCAAATCGCCGTGCGTCCCGCGATCCAATCACGATCCGTACCGCGATGCAATCACGATCCGTCCCACGATCCGATCACGATCCGTCCCACGAACTTGATCACGATCCGTCTCACGAACTTGATCACGATCCTTCCGATCTAGCACCGAACGGACGGCACCTCCGCGTTCAGCACACGTACAGCTTGATGACGATCTCCACCGTCTTGATCCAGCAAGAAGGAGTGGAGAAGAAGAAGAGTTCTCCGGCAGCCCGACGGCGCTCTGGCGATGGTGGTGGAGCAATTCCGGCAGGGCTTGGCCTAAGCACTACAGAAAACCGATCTAGAGGAGAAACTATGCACTGGAGGAACGGGTAGCACGTGGCTGAAATCTAGTGCAAAAACCCTCAATACCACCAGTATATATAGGAGGAGAGGAGGAGAGGAGGCAGCTTGGCCTCCAAGCCTCCTAGGCTTCGGCCGAACTAGGAGAGGAGGAGTCCACCTCCTCCACTCCTAGTAGGATTAGGATTCATCCTTTTTTTTCCTTTTTTCCTTTTTCCACCTTTTTCCTTTTGGGTTTTCTTCTCCAGCCACATGGGCCTTGTGTGGGAGTTTCCACCAGCCCACTAAGGGCTGATATTCACTCTCCCACAGCCCATGAAGCCTCTTGGGTCGAAATACCCCTCCCGGAGGTCTCCCGGTACACTACCGGCACTCCAGGTACACTACCGATAAGCCCGGAACTTTTCCGGCGACCAAAACAGGACTTCCTATATATGAATCTTTACCTCCGGACCATTTGGAGCTCCTCGTGACGTCCATGATCTCATCTGGGACTCTGAACAAACTTCGGTAACCACCATACATAACTCTATACTACCGAAACGTCACCAAACCTTAAGTGTACAGACCTTGCGGGTTCGAGAACTATGTAGACATGACCGAGACACCTCTACGGTCAATAACCAATGGAGGGACCTGGATGTCCACATTGGTTCCTACATATTCTATGGAGATCTTTATCGGTCGAACCTCTATGTCAAGGATTCAGTTAATCCCGTATGATGTTCCCTTTGTTCTTCGGTATGTTACTTGCCCGAGATTCGATCGTCGGTATCTCCATACCTAGTTCAACCTCGTTACTGACAAGTCTCTTTACTCGTTCCATAATACAAGATCCCATGACCAACACTTAGTCACATTGCTTGCAAGGGTTATTGTTATGTTGTATTACCGAGTGGGCCCTGAGATACCTCTCCGTCACACGGAGTAACAAATCCCAGTCTTGATACATGCCAACTCAACAGACACCCTCGGAGACACCTGTAGAGCACCTTTATAGTCACCCAGTTACGTTGCGACATTTGATACACACAAGGTACTCCTCCGATATCTGTGAGTTGCATGATCTCATGGTCATAGGAACATATACTTGACATGCAGAAAACGGTAGCAATAAACTGACACGATCATAAGCTATGTTTGTAGTTTGGGTCTTCTCCATCACATCATTCTCCTAATGATGTGATCCCGTTATCAAATGACATCTCATGTCCATGGCTAGGAAACCTTAACCATCTTTCAATCAACGAGCTAGTTCATTAGAGGCATACTAGGGACATTGTTTTTGTCTATGTATCCACACATGTATCCTTGTTTCCAATTAATACAATTATAGCATGGATAATAAACGATTATCATGAACAAGGAAATACAATAATAAACACTTTATTTATTGCCTC
Source organism: Hordeum marinum (assembly GCA_022496015.1). Classification (NCBI taxonomy): domain Eukaryota; kingdom Viridiplantae; phylum Streptophyta; class Magnoliopsida; order Poales; family Poaceae; genus Hordeum; species Hordeum marinum. Next base: position 521,957,791 of record CM039674.1, on the reverse strand, counting down.
TAGGGCATATTTCCAACAGTACCACCTAATGTTTTTCTGGACGTATTGCATCATCCGACTGTCAAGATACCCTCTGAGGAGGAGCTGGCTATTCCTGACCCGGAGGCGGAATTGGTGGCGGCTCTGCATGCTATCCCAGACTGGACTATTCCTTATTTGGCGTATCTGACATGCGGCGAGTTGCCTCAGGAGGAGGATCTGGCCAGGAAGATCACCCGACATTGTAAGTCTATGACGATTATCAATGGTGAGTTACATAAGTGTAGCGTGACGGGTGTCTTTCAGTGTTGCGTCTCACCGAAGGAGGGCCGGCAGATCTTGAGTGAAATTCATGCTGGTGACTGTGGACATCATGCCGGCTCAAAATCTTTAGTGGCCAAGGCTTTTTGACATGGGTTTTTCTGGTTGATGGCTCACAAGGATGCAGAAGACTTAGTCCGTAAGTGTGGCGGCTGTCAAAAGTTTGGCCAGCGTGCTCATGTTCCCGCTCAAGAGTTGAGGATGATACCAATCACTTGGCTGTTTGCGGTCTGGGGGCTTGATATGGTAGGACCTTTCAAGAGATCCAAGGATAACAAAACACACCTTCTGGTGGCGATTGATAAATTTACTAAGTGGGTAGAGGCAGAGCCGGTCAGCAAATGTGACGCGGCTACAACGGTTCAATTTATTAAGAAGTTGATCTATTGCTTTGGTTACCCGCACAGTATCATTACGGACAATGGAACACATCTATACAAAGGAGCTATGAAAGCGTTCTATGAGAAGGAGCATATCCGGCTTGATGTTTCACCCGTGGCACATCCAGAGTCTAATGGTCAGGCGGAGCGAGCCAATCAGGAAATTTTAAGAGGAGTCAAACCACGGCTCATGGTTCCTTTGAAGCGGACACCCGTATGTTGGGTTGAGGAGTTGCCTTCTGTCTTATGGAGCATCAGAACTACCCCTAACAGATCTACAGGTTTCACGCCTTTCTTCATGGTGTATGGTGCTGAGGCGGTTCTACCCAACGATATCCGGCACGACTCACCAAGGGTGGCGGCTTATGTTGAGACGAACAATGAGGTAGCACGCCAAGATGCGTTGGACGCCTTGGATGAAGCACGAGAGTTAGCAGCAGCCACGTTGGCAATTTATCAACAAGACCTGCGACGCTATCATAGCCGCAGGGTGAAGACCCGGACGTTCCCGGGTGGCCGCAAGTTCTCGTGTGGATTTCGTCTAGAATCATCTGACCTTCCTCGGGGGAAATGCAGTGATGGGTGACACCAGTCACATTCTCTCTGAATAGATGATCTCCCATCACAGTGAAAGTCTTGGACCTGCGCACAATCTGTCGAGCCTCTGCTTCATCTTTAGGGAGCTCTTGTCTGAGGATATAGGCAATGTATGGCACAGTCTAGTCGGGAATGATAACCAGAATCTCCATGACCAGGTCAATCACAGCAGGAACATCGACTTCAGTCGAGTCAGAGGAGCTCAAAGCTTGTGGGGGCTCTTCACTGAAGGGATCCTCTTGAATCGAAGGAGTGTGCAAGTGCTCTAGAAACACGCCGCTGGGGACAGGCCGTCGAGTGGAACCAATCTTGGACAGCTCATCGGCCACTTGATTTTTCAGTCGGGGAACATGATGAAGTTCCAGGCCTTCAATTTCTTCTCCAACTTCCGGACCGCATTGCATTATCTATTCATAGCAGGGTTTCTAACATCCCACTCTTTCATCACTTGATTCACTGCCAAATCTGAGTTGCCATAAACCATCAGGCGCTTGACGCCGAGTGAGATAGACATGCGCAACCCATACAAAAGTGTTTCATACTCTGCCTCATTGTTGGAGGAATCAAAGTGAATCTCCAAGACATAGCTGAGCTTGTCGCCTCTGGGAGATATCAAGACAAGACCATCACCGGACCCATTCAACATTTTGGAGCCGTCAAAGAACATTGTCCAATGCGCCGAGTGAACTTGGATGGGTTGTTGCTGTTCGGTCCACTCGGCCATGAAATCTTCCAATGCTTGGGACTTGATTGGTTTCTTGGCCTCAAATCTGATGTCAAAGTGTCCAAGCTCAGTTGCCCATTTAGCCAGTCGACCTGATGCGTCGCGATTATTGAAAATCTCAGATAAAGGAGCATCACTGACGACTGAGATTGAATGGTCTTGGAAATAATGCGCCACCTTCTTCGCTGACAGGTAAATACCATACACCAAATTCTGATAGTGTGGATATCTTTGTTTTGAGGGGGACAATACTTCCGAGACATAATAAACTGGCCGCTGGACTTTATAGGCTTTACCCTCCTCTTCCCGCTCGACAGTCAGCACTGTACTAACGACCTGATTTGTAGCCGCGATGTACAGGAGCAAGGGCTCTTTGCTGGCAGGAGCGACAAGCACCGGCTGGGTGGAGAGTAGGGCTTTGAGCTCAACAAATGCTGCTTCGGCTTCGGGAGTCTAGCCGAACGTGTCGGACTTCTTCATCAACTGATATAAGGGCAGAGCTTTCTCACCAAGACGAGAAATGAATCGACTCAATGCTGCCAAGCAACCTGTGAGCTTCTGAACGTCGTGCACTCGCACGGGAGTCTTCATACGGGTAATGGTGCTGATCTTCTCGGGATTGACATCAATTCCTCGCTTGGAAACGAGAAAACCAAGCAACTTGCCGCCAGGGACACCAAAGGTACATTTAGCCGGATTCAGCTTTATGTCGAATCGCCTTAGATTGGCGAATGTCTCGACCAAGTCAGCCAGCAGGTCAGAACCTTTGCGGGACTTGACCGCTATATCGTCCATGTACGCCTCGACATTCCGAGGGATCTGGTCGAGTAAACATTTCTGAATCATGCGCATAAAAGTAGCGCCGGCATTTTTAAGACCAAAAGGCATGGTGATGTAGCAAAAGCACCCGAATGGGGTGACGAAGGTTGTCTTTATTTCGTCCGGGCCATACAGACGGATCTGATGGTACCCAGAATAGGCGTCCAAAAACAATAAATGCTCGCACCCCGCTGTCAAGTCAACAATTTGATCTATGCGGGGGAGCGGAAAATAGTCTTTTGGGCACACCTTATTGAGATGTTTGAAGTCAATGCACATGCGCAACGACTTATCTTTCTTTGGCACCATCACAACATTCGAGAGCCACTCGAAGTGGTAAATCTCCCGAATGAACTTGGCTTGCAAGAGACGGGCCACTTCTTCTTCGATCGCCTTGCTCTTCTCCGCCGCTGATCGACGAAATGCTCCCTAACGGGCTTTGCTTTCGGATCCACTCACAGACGATGGTCAGCCAGCTCCCTGGGAATCCCCGGCATGTCAGAAGGCTTCCATGCAAAGATATCCCAGTTCTCACGGAGGAACTGGATGAGCTCGGCTTCCTATTTACTGTCGAGTGTTGTTGAGATATTCATCGAGGCAGCAGTTGGATCCGTCGGGTGGATGTGCACCTACTTCACTTCCCCTGCCGACTGAAATGCTGACTCGGAAGCTGACTTCTTTGTGCGGAGCAAATCAGCAGGGTCAGCGGTTTTCTTGTATTCCTCCAGCTCGACCATGGCCATCTGTTGATCGGCGATCTTGGAGCCTAGATAGAGACACTCTTCGGCCCGCTGTCGATTGCCAATGACCGTGATCACGCCGTTAGGTCCTGGCATTTTCAACTTGAGATACACGTAACATGGTCAGGCCATGAAACATGCATAAGTGGGTCGACCCAAAATGGCGTGGTAAGCACTCTTGAAATCCATGATTTCAAATGTTAACTTTTCTTTTCGGAAATTTTTGTCATTCCCGAATGTCACATCCAATGCATGTAGCTCTCGCTCAGACGATTGACTTGGCCTTCTTTCCTGGGATGACCCCGTGAAACTACATGTAGCTCTCGCTCAGACGGGACACCGGAATGGCCATCCCTTTTAGGGTATCCGCATAAAGAATGTTCAGGCTGCTGCCGCCGTCCATGAGGACCTTTCTGAGTCGAGTCCCCTGCACCACCAGATCAACTACCAGAGCCTGTCGACCGGGAGTGGCCACACGAGCAGGATGGTTTGTTTGGTCGAATGTGATAGCATATTAGGACCATTTGAGGTAGGTGGGGGTGTCTGGCACAACCATGTTGATTTCTCTATTGATGACTTTCAGACGACTCTTGCTCTCGACACCAGCAAAGATCACCAGTGTTGCAATGACATCCAGGAATGTTTCCTTTTCCTCGTCTTCATCTCCCTTTTCAGGAGATTTCTCACTCGGCTGGTCTCCCTTGAATTGCTGGATAAGGGTTCGACACTGTCGAGTGGTGTGCTTGGGAAAAATCAAGTTGCCTTCTGCGTCTTTCCTCGTGTGAATCACACACGGCTGATCCATGATATCAATTCCTAACTGACCTTTCCTCTTCTTGGGGGCATACTGAGCCTTGGCTTTGCCCTTGTTCTTCGACTGAGTCGCTAGTGCCACTGCCTCTGCCGGAGCCGGGTCTTCAGCCTTCCGCTTATGTTTCCGATTGTTGCCGCCGCCAGACTCGTTGCCGACTGTTTTTCCTTTACCCCTATGGAGGCGGTCTTCTTCTTCGCCATTGGCGTAATGGGGTGGCAATTTCCATCATCTTGCCGAGTGAAATATTACCAGTGCGCCGGAACTTCAGGTACAGCTCCCTGTATCTCACACCGGCCTTGAAAGCACAAACAGCCTGGTGTTCCGACACATTCTCCATCGTATGATGCAGGGTGGACCATCGCTGAATATAATCCCTTAAGGTTTTATTGGGCTTCTGGACGCATTGTTGTAAGTCGACCAGACCCGCCGAGCGCTTGCATGTGCCCTCAAAGGTCCGGACAAACACTCAAGATCTTCCCAACAATGTATGCTGGAAGGAGCCAAACGATTCAACCAAGCTCGAGCTGAACCGGCCAACATGAGGGGCAGGTGCTTCATTGCAACATTGTCATTTCCGCCACCAATCTGCACAGCCACTTGGTAATCATCTAACCAAGTCTCTGGCTTTGTTTCACCGGAAAACTTTCCGATCCCCGCCGCCATTCTGAAGTTGGGGGGAATCTCTACAGGACTTAGAGCTCTGCTAAAACACTCGGGACCAGACACCACAACTGAGCTTCCACTCGGAACATCTCTATCGAGTCCTTCTGTGTAGGCTCTACTCTTGTCGATCCGCTTCTAAACAAGATAGGCGCGGGCGTCAAAGTCCGCGTCCCGCTCATCACCGAAGGAGCGCCTGTCATCCTGGCGCCGGGGCGTGTACGGACCACTCCGCGGAGGAGTGGGCACTCGACGGTGGTCTTCGCGGTGATGCTGATCTCTGACTTGCCCTTCACGTAAACCGCCGCCTCGACAACGCAAGGGCGATCCAAGGCTGTGTGTCGACTGAACGGTCTCCACCTTGGGTGAATTGCTGTATGTCCTATTACGGGACTGAGAAACTGTTGAATTCTGACGCTGCGCTGCATCCAACAGTGCTCTGATCTGCAACAGCCCTCTACCAGCCTCTGATCGGGACGGCTGAGTGGAATCCTCTATCCTAGCAGCAGCAGCCACATTTAGCACAGGAGTTCGGTATACCTCAACATCGTCGTGAGATCCAGTTGGAAACAGTTGTCGATGATGTCGACTGGGGCGTGGCGGCCGCTGGCGAGCGCGCTCGTCAATCTCTGCGTGGAGCTCTTCCAAACGAATGCGCGCGGCCTCCAAAGTTTGGGCCTCGGTAGTCGCACCGACGATGGGAGTATGAAGAACCTCCTCGTCGTGACGCGACTGCTCTTTCGATGGACCTGCGGCCTCGCGCTTGCCACGACCGAAGCCAGGCATTTTTTTAACTCTGGTGAGAGCCCGCCATCAAGACCTCTGCCGGAGGATCGCAGCTTTCGCACTCGGAAGGCACGTCGGACGGATCGGAATCCGACTCGAACACGCCATGAAGGGACTCGGCGGGCTCAAGCGCTGCAATCTGCGAAGAAGTTTGGCGCGCCGCTGCGTGTTCAACCCAACGCTGAAGTTGTGGGCGGCCGGACCGCTTGCGACTGCGAACAACGAGAGGGGTCGACGCGTAAGGAGTCGACGGCTGA